>OW119926.1:56704664-59104664 GCA_933210815.1 Meta bourneti
ACGTTAATTAAAATATATACCTACCAGTAATACCTGTTAAATGATAAGATATTAACAATTTCAAACTTTCCCGTTTCGGAGAAGTATTACTAAATTGATAATAAAATATTGAACAAATATTTACGAATGTATGCGGATTGTATTGTTAAACTATTCAGCACAATCAGTTTCTATGTAAGCTTCATTGAAATAAACCTGATTATTCTAAAGACGAATTTCTAGAGCCACATATCTAATTTATATATTGAAATTCACGCATACAAGACTTGCGTGTCGAATATCCATTATTAATCCAATTGTCTGCGTATCATGATGTGAGATATCTGACAAAAATACTGATTCCAGCTAATTTTATTCGGGATAGTGGATGAAATTATGACTTTACGCGACTTGAGAAAAGTGGTATTTTCCAATGAACTTAAGTTTACTCTCTACGATTCGTATTAATGTGTGTCGTCCAAGTTTTGTATAAAAATACTATCTTGACTGGATAATTGAAGCAATGAGACATTAACTCAGAAAATGGTTTGTGGATGCTTTATGCATGAAGGCTTTACCTCGTGGTAGGTACATATATTAAATCGTTGCCGAATGAAATGTTCTACAATTTTTGGTGATTACGTCATTTTTTCAACAAAATGTAACACCCAGCCTAAAGGGTAAGTATTTAAAATGTATGTCCTTTCTACAGGGCGGTATATCGTGCAAAGATCCAGTGTATGCAGAACTTTCCCGTTATTTTTAAGGTTTCAGATATAAAATTATTTCTAAGAGTGTATTCGTAACTGTATTTTCTGGCCTGGAAATAGTTCCGACCTTAAGAAAATTTAATATTTCTGTTCAGAAAAGTTTCGAATTGGAAGTCCGTAGCCAAAAATCAGTTAACAAGAGAATTCGATCATGTTTTGTAGCATCATCTGAATAAAATATACATTCAGAATTTGGTCAAGAATGAGCTGCAAAAATGTGCAGCTTTTATTACCTTATTTCAATCAACTTTTCAAATTCTTACAATATTAATTGGAGCAACAGGTCGGTAACTCATAAGTATAACGCGCTGTTGCATTTCCAGTAGTGATGTACAGAATGGGATGCATATTTTAGTTTTATGTATTCAAAGCACATGTCTTTCTTTCTTAAGATTTATACTATGACACAAATTGGCAAAATAATTATATAAAAACACAAATTCTTGTTAATACTGTATCCCTTGGCTCAGAAGCTGTTCTGCATGCAAAAATATTTGGAATTAAAATTTATTTTAAATGCTTATTGTGTTTCTGGACGAATTAGAATGGATTGTATACTCGATAATTGCGACCTAGAATTTTGTAAATTTGACATTTATAACCCGTCTACAAAAATATTATAGCCAATATGGGATTGATTTTGATCTAATATGTTTCGAAATGTATGCTTTATGTTCAAATTAATTATGGATTATAGTGTTTGGGTCTTTATAGAAATTTCATCAGGGTGAATACTCAAGTTTGAGAGACATTGTATAAGTCCAAGGGCGATCCCTTCATTTAACGACGCCTTGCATATGACCTCAACTGTTCACCAGATCTTTCAAATCCAATTATTCACTATTAGCCTATTATGAACCCTTATTTGGATGATATCCATGGAACTTAGACAAGTAAGTTTCGTATATATTCAGCAGTGATATAATTCTAAAAGACAATTATGTGTAAATACATGCGTCGCTTCAAAGATACATCCAATAATACATGTATAGACTTACTGTGTATCATTTCGATGGGTAGGTAAGTAGTTAGTTAACATCACACTGTAAGAACACAAAGGGGTCTTGGTGACGTCCGGGATCAATCCCGAAGGGAAAGATCGAGGACAACACTACCTAATTTTGAATCACGGTCAGATGACGAGGCAACATCTGAGCTAGCACCCCACTCTCCAAACTTCCACACCAACGTGAGGACTTTTGAGGCCATGACAGATTTAACGTGCACCATCATCCCCGTGCACGGTGGTCTTTGGTTGTACCTAGTTTCGAACTCGCAACCTTTCGGTTGCTAATCCGTTGCTCTTCCAACTGGGCTACCGCGGCCCATGTATCTTTTCGATATTGATTAAAAGGATGGTAAAGTTCCGATTGAAATGAACAAAATGACTTGAAATGAGTGTGATCTTGAAATAAAATAAAAAATATCCTTACTTTTATGTATTATTCTTATGCATTTCTGATATTGTATTGTGTCTGTCGCAGCATGGCCAAATATGGCCCTTGCGCCATAAAACTTCAAAACCAACCATCTTATGCATTTCACTGCAGATTTCATCTATATTTTTTCAAAACTTAGATAATCATAGAAGATAGTGTCGGATTGCAACTTTGAACTAGTCGGATTGCAACTAGAACATTAAAAAACTCAGTAAAAAAAATAAGAATTTATTTACCCACACAATTCAACTTTTAATACAACTCAGAAAAGCAGCTCCAGTAGATTAGTTGATAAATCTCATAAAAAATACATATTTCTGTAACGATCTCACAGAAACTCAATAATGCAAATCAATTTCTCTCGCAGCTTATCAACAGCATCTCTAATTAATAATTCTAAATTTAATTAAAAAGTTAGACATATAATTTCGTTTCCAAATATAGAAAAGTATATTCTTAATTATTCAATTACATCATAGCTTGTGAGTTTCACTAAGTTTCAATAGCGATATTGCATGTGCTTTTATAATATTTTATCATAAATATTTTTGCTCGCATACCACTCATAACCTTTTACGTGGATTGCATCTACACTTCGCCCACATGGGCATATCTTCGTTAGGTGTGTAGGAGCTTCAAGAACCCGTGGTGCCCTAATGATATTTTCCTTTCCCAATTGTTAATTTAATTAATTGTTTAATTAATTAAATTAATTAATTAATTGTTTCTGGTAAACATGGAGATAGACCTGATGGGATACTCAAACGATCTTTCTGTACCTTTATCCCACTACCCTACATTCTCTAACCCCTCTTTTTTCTCATTTCACGTCTGTTGGTCTGGTTGGTAATCTGATGTCTTTTTTAATTTTATTACCTTGCTTTTTGCGCAGCTTATCCATTTCTGGATATTGTGCCATTAAAACCAAATCAACCAATCAATCAACCAAATGAACACTTCAAATGTGCCGATGCATGCACCGCACTCTCCACTTGTGGGACCGATATCCAACTGGCTTAGACAAATAGTATTAAAATTGGCTCAGCAGTGGTGCAATTCTAAAAGATGGTTAAGTACGGTTTCTCTCTGTGCATATTTTCATCTTGTGTGTCGGTAAAGCTTTCCTGATGAATTCCTTCCTTCAAATGATTAATTTTGTAAAAGTAAACAAAATTAGCCATTATCCTTTTCATTTTCCCTACATTTTCACAAGAACCACAGAAATTCTATGAATGGGCCGATGACCACTATTCATCCCCAAGCAGATACAGAATTTCGATGTTGGACCAAAGCCAGCCTACATTTAACACTACACTATCCACGTGCGGGACAGCACCCAGTGAGCATAGACAAATAAAGTTAGAATTATAAAGGTCAGTTATATAAATATATTCGTTGTGTCAGATTTATCTATTAATACGTTTGGACGAATTGTGTGTCATTTCGTAATATTAACCCTCCTGGTGGTTTTGTCAACGAGGAATCTTTTCATTAGCAAAACTGGCAAGGTCTTGTTAGACGAGAAAAAGACGTTAGAAAAAACTGGCCAGATATCGTCGTCATAAAAAAATTGACAATATAATGATGAGGCAACTCGTTATTTGCAAAATTGGTCGGATCTTATTGGGCGAGATATCTCGTCAAAACCGCTTGGAAGGTTAATAAGTATTTTAAAATTCGGATTAAAATAAGCCTTCAAAAATCAAGATGACTTTAAATGAGTCTGATTCATAAATAAATTTGAAGGAAATTGAAAGAAATTTTAAGGACCTTTACATTTATTTATTGTAATGTATTCCATGTCAGATCTATAAAACTTCAAAAATTAAATAAAGATGGTTGGGTCTTATGGTGCAAATGCCATATTTGTTAAGATGAACCAAACAACATCAAATAAATGGGCATCACAAGGAATGTTTCACTGTCACAGAAGAGAGAAATACTCTCAGAGAGGAATCGAACCGATTACAAATACAGGTTTTGCTAGCGCATTGGGCGAACCCACTTAGTAACTTAAAAAAGGTGGTTGGGTTTTATGTCATAAGAGCCATATTTCTTTAAACTGTTTGAAATCAACTCTTTTTATTTGAACATAAAAACTCAACTCAATTACTTGATCAACTCAATTTACTTGAACAATATCAAGTAGATAAACATACACACAAAGAAAGCTTCACTGTCACAGAAGAGAAAAACACACCCACGGATGAATCAAACCTGCACCGTCTAGAACTACAGGTTGCTAGCGCATTGAGCAAACCGACTTAGCCACAGCGACCTCTAAATAAAAGTCATATACAATCAGGTTAATTCCAAAACTGCACTGAGCCTATTCAACCAATCTTAATTCTATTACTTATCGTCCGCTTACATTGCGTTTGAAATCAAATTATTCCTTTCGTAAAGTAAACAAAATTAGCAACTTCCTTTTGATTTTCCCGGGAACCCTTTTACGAGGATCGCACCAACCATTCGAGTGTGCCGATTCGCCATCAATCCCCAAACAGATACCGAACTTTGATGTCGGCCCAACGTCAGCCTGCATTTGTACAGTAAATTTAGCACCACACTCCACGCGTGCGGGACAGTATCCAACGGGCTTAGACAAATAGAGTTCGAATTGATTCAGCTACGGTGCGTGCTGAGTGTAATGTAGGTTTCAGACCCTCATTTTCGAGTTGGTTAGAGGGACTGGTGCAGGTTGGGACTGTTAATACACTCTGCGCTCGCCTCTCCAAATCGTGATGTGACAACCCACTGCATCTAGGAAGTTCCTCTCCCTCTCACGTGTGTCTGTGAATAATGGAGTGAAAGTAATGAACAATTATGATTGACTGAGGGAGTGTGTGTATCTCTTCGTGAATTGGAATTGTCGTACGCAAATTCTCTTGATTTGAATTTACAAGTGGGGTGATAGTGATTTATTTGGGATGAATCAAAACGGAATGAAGGGTTATTCGTCAGATTTTCAGTCTATTATTACTGGAGTGAAAAGCTAAAATCATATTCCATGACTAAACATGGTGTAGCATTGATTTAATAACATTATTTCTAGACGTACGAGTATTTGCTACATAGAGTACTTGGTTGCTACTATTTAACGTATGTAATATCTAGCTTATTTCCACGAAAGTTAAAATTTTAATAATAATTCTAGATCTGTAATTATACACATTAAATGTATTTTATTGTTACCGATACGTAGGATTTGGCTGGCATTTCTTTGCGAACTATATAAAATAGTTCAGTGGCAGCTATAACAAAATAGTTCAATGACAAATATAACAACATAGTTCAGTCAATTTTATGTGTTTTATACAATTGCTTAAATTAATCATTGCACAATTTATTTTGAATAAGATGACTATAATATTTCGTTTTCGCTAAGCATTATAACTTTTGTGGCTGTCAATTTTATACGTATATAAATGATAAGTGTTATAGAGGTACACCATGCTTTGTAAATTTAGACATTAATTGATTTAATCATTTGCAAACCAAGCATGCACATATATATGCAGAAGATTCTCATCACATTGAATAAAAAAAAGCTTATGCAAACATAATTTGAGTTCCACACTGATCACAAAAGCATGTTATAGGCAGGTACGGAGAAGGGTAAAATATATGTAGATGGGAAGTTCAAGAGATTGGTACTCACCCACTGGTCATTGGCATTGGGCGCTGGGGTATCGCTGATGCAGGGCTCGTTGAGATAACGACGATGCTACGGTTCCAGGAATGACTTTTTAAGGTTTCACTTGTCAGTTTGTCAACGAGCTCGTTCTTTTCCCATCATCCTCCCTCAGCATTTTTCAGATCTCTGATGTCCCCCAAGAGATTCCCAGTTTTGTCCTTTGTCAGTTGCTCTACGCTATAAAAATTCACCTACATACTCAATGCACTAAACAATGCCAGCAAGTCCACTCTTCCAATATTCAGTCACTAAGGGTTCCTGGCCCCTCTAAATTCCTTATATTGACTATGCTTTAAATCGTTCCATTTCTTATTGTTTGTTGATTTTCAACTTGTCCCACTATGGCGACAATTAGCATATTGAAGATTTTTAAATTGGGGCAATTGTATTTTTAGGAGTTAAAATCATGTTAAATACTTCCCGTTTGTGAAAACTGATTAGTTTGTAGGACAATGAAAGGTCTAAACGTGTAAATTGGAAAATGTGTTACCTTAAAAAATTGCCAAATGTATTTCCATTAAATAATTTTTTTTGTTTTTTGACTTTTGAGAAACAAACATTTATGCTTTACATATCTCAAATATACAGCTAAATACATGCTTAATACATGCAGATGCTTTATACAAAATTATTAAATGGGCATTTTTCATAATGTAACGTTTAATTCATGATAGTGACGGAAACACATTCATTTGTGTACACAAATATACTTCGATTCCTATAGCTAAAATATATACACATGATGTTCCCTATTTCGGATGTGTATATGGAGAGAAACAAATTTAAAACACATATTTCATAATTCATTAAATTGCATCTAAAAAAATCATAATTTAGATTTACATTTAACATATCACTCATATTCAAATAGAAGCATTTAAACTAGAGTATATTATACTTACTGATAATAATTATGCCGTCATTATTCACATTAAATATTTAAATCATATTTAATGCGAAATGGAACATTGTATAATTAGATGGTATTGGTATTTTCAATTAACGTCACACTGGAGCAACACAACGGGCTATTGGTGACGGTCCGGGATCAACCCCAGAGGGAAAGATCCGAGGACAACACCACGTAATTTTGAACCACGGTCAGATGACGAGGCAACACCTGAGCTGGCACCCCACTCTCCAAACTTCCACACCACGCCAACGTGAGGACATTTGAGGCCACGACAGATTTAACGTGCACCAGCCGCCTTTGTACACGACGGTGTTTGGCTGGATTCGAACTCGCAACCCTTCGGTTGCTAGTCCGTTACTCTTCCAACCTGGCCACCGCGGCCCTGTATAATTAGAAAACATATTTATATCTCTATGCACGTAAAGAAGCTATCTTAATACCGGGTTGTGCCATAATTTCTGAACTGCTCCCACAGGTAATTGTAACATCATTCCGATTGTAACGTTATATATCTTTTGAAATTTGATAAAGTTCTGGAACAGCAATGTTTATGGATCGAGTGCTTAAGACAGTTTCTCAAAGTAAATCTTTCAAGTACATGTGATTGTACGTGCTGAGTAGCTCGTGAATTGATAGTTGTCACATTTTCTTGACAACTTCCGCAGACCTTCTATGAGTAGCAATTTTTCGATTACCACGTTACGTATCATTTGTAATTTGGTAAAACTTTTAAATAGTAATGTATAGGCTTCAGTGCTCAATACATTTTCCCAGAATAAATATTTAGAGTACAACTACATGTCGTGCTAGCTAGTACGTAAATTAATTGTTCGTTTTATATATTAAATGAAACGCATTATTATGAACGATTAATACTTAGTTTTCAGGTATATTATTTCATACATTTTAAGCAGTAATAATAATAAAGAATTTAATTTTATACTTGAAAGGTCATTCTTGACGATTTTAAACATTTAGACGTTTTTAATAAGTTTTCTTTTAAAAAATCAAAAGTTGGTAATGAGATTATCTATGGTTACATTTGTTGAAAATAATTTAAAGCAAAATATGTCATTAAATAAATGCATAATTTAATTTGTTATATGAATGAATATGAGTTTTAATAAATCGTCGGTCGTTAGCTTACAAGTAAAAGACACTAAGTCAAAATTTTTGAGATATGAGTTTCCTAGATTCTCTTGTCGAAAATGCGGTGAACTTTAAACTGATGTCTACTAGGTCATACTTTCTTCACATGAAGGTAAAATTTCTCCTTAAAAACCCACTTACTGAGTATAATTATACCTCTTCGTTTCTCAGAATTATGCTTCTAAACAGTGTTTCACTTGTAAGCCGATGATATGTTAGTAAGAAACTGATAGCGATGGATATGTTTAATTAAAATCTTTGTAGGTCCATTAAATAAGACTTCGTCTTCCTAATGAAGCAAATTATACATAAAGAAAAGTAATAATATCCTTAGAGATAAATACGTTAATTTTACACACAGTTTATGAAGGAAATACAAAAAATTAAGGAAAACGAGGCGTTTCTCTACAAACACCGTTTAATTGTTGCACATATTTACCAATTTTGAAAGCGATATACTTCAACCAGAATGAAATGCTTTGCCATTACACATATTTGCAGTCTCTTACTTACATCTCCTTTGTCCTTTGTATCTTAGCTAAGCATTTATTGTCTTTCGCTGCTCTTTATCCTTCTTTGTATCTTAGTTATATCTTCTTTGTATCTTAGTTATACCTTCTTTGCCCTTTTCTGTATCTGAGTTGTCCTTATCTTTTTTATTTTGTATCTTCGTTACATCTTCCTCGTCCTTCTTCCTTTCTTAATCATATCTTTCTTGTGTTTCTTTGCCTCTCAATTGTATCTGATTTGTCTTACATTATATCTTAGTTTTTCTTGTTCTTTGTATCTTAGTTATATCTCCCTTCCCAAATATTTCTTCATTGGTTAAGACTCACCATGCATTGCCAATATCTGAAAAACAAACATTTCAGATCTTGTTTTTCTAAAGTTATAAAATTTATTGAGAAACTTCTTTAACGTGCACTATTTTAATGGCATAAGCTATTAATAATCAGAAAAGAAACATTATAAATCACGTCTTACCTTCCAGACGAGAAAATGGACAGCCGTAAAACAAATCTCAAAACCAGTTTCACAAAATAAAAACTTTCATTTCAAAACACAAGCACCAACGAGATTTTCATTAACACTTACCAAACACTGACTTGTGCCTCATTTCTGTTAAGTAACTGATGCAGAAGCCAGTTTTGATGAATGGCAAACCACGCATATAAACGATTTCCCATAATCACACTTACATCCAGTTCCTGATGTTTGGGTCTTATATGCAAAACCGTGTCATCTATCATGGAAAGGGAAATATTTTTTGCAAAATTGCCGCGTTCTGGTATTCTTTATCGTATTCGCATCTTGCGCCACAAACGAACAAAACAAGTACCGAATTCTTGTTATTTATTGCATTGGGCCGCGATAAAACATATTTTCTGGCATTTTATATCCCTCGCGCGTGTGCGTAGGAGACTTTCCTTTCTGTGATATTTTCTTCTTGACAGTTCTTTTTATAACGGCATTTTCCGCTTGAAATCTGCTACTTGGCACCCTTCATTTCTCTGCTCCCAGGAATTTTCGTTTCCGGCAGTTTTTTCGGTTTTCATATTTCATTGTGCTGAGGTTGAAAAAAATGAAATATCGATACCTTTCAGGAGGGGGTGCTCGGACTTTTGGAATATTCGAATATTGCCTCTCAGGTACTTAGGGAAGATCGCACGCTTTTTTGTCAGGTGGAAGGACAAGTTCGGAGAAAAAAAATAATATCGTAGAAGGTAATAGTTTCTACACTGTTTTTTCGAACTTTCATCTGACGACATTTTTAAAAAGATCGGCATAACATTTACGGACATTAAGGTATACTTTGACAAGTTAATTGAAAGAAGTTTAAGAAAGAAATAATCAGAATAAATAACCGCATTTTACATAAAAAATGCAACTTTTTTTATTTTAATTTACATCTTGATACATGGGTTCAGCGTATTTAAAACCTAATGTCTTCTATAAACCAGCGGAGCAATTTACATGAACATTTGAAAAACCAGTAAGAATAGACGAATACAAATTCTCTTTATAAATTCAAAATGTCGATAATATCGTGACGCCACGTCAAGTCCTAATTTCTGTACTCATTTAAATGTTTTTTCAACATTGTTATATATTTTACGTTACGTCAATTTCGATCTCTCATTCGTGACCAAAATGACTTAACCCTTTGTGAGGTTCATACGCATTTTTCCATTCTTCAACCTGCTGTCTTCCCTGCATGAATTCTGACACGTTTTGACCATCTTGACCAATATAAAAATATCTTTCCTGGAATTGTTTCAACGAATAGATATGGTTGTTCAGTCATTATGTATGTTGTGGGGAAAAAGCAACACTATATTACTCGGGAATCTCATGTCGCTCAGAGGGTTAAGATTTGTATCTCTACCGTTGAGTGTAACACATTGTGCGAAAATTGTAATTTTTTTATTTATAGACATATTAAATAATTAAAATTTTAATTTATAGATATATAATCTGTTCAAAATATATATAGTACTATCAATATGCTTAAATTTGTTTTAATGTTTTGATCAAAACCATATAGTTAGTCTTTAAACAGCTATACAGTAAAAAGTTATTTTTGTCAGATAAGTTTGTGCTCAAAGCTGACGAATTGCAAATTTTTGATTTAATCTTATGGCTATAGATGTTTTAACAAATAGCTAATTCTTGGGTTATACCTAAATTATGAGAGTATACGATACCTTAAGATTTATATTTATCTGGAAACTCAAGAATCCTGATATACTCGTACTAGATTAGAATAGTTAAATAGATCCTTTAACACACACAAAGCACTTGCTATTGTAACCAAATCTCAAAAATAATCTACATTGGAATATCTTATGGTAATTGAAAATTTCCGGAACTACGCAAAAATCCTTCTCTTAAAGTATTAAAGTATTTACTTAAAAGTATTATACCGAAAAAATCCTATTCCCAGTTCAAGTAACTACGTAAGAATATCCGAGCCCGAACTTTTATATGCAGGGTATATACCCTATCCATAAAAAAGCTTAGATCTTAGATGCATCGTTCTTCTCTGTTGAAAGGGGAACTTTTTCCTTTCCCTTCAAAGTGTAACACCGTACGCCATTTAATATATATTCCAAGGACTTGAAAATAGTATCCCATTTCATGTTTGTCACGTAGACCAGGTTCTAAATTTTCTTCTTTTTGAAAAAGGGTATCTTTCCGAACGGTGAAATGTGGAAATTTTATAACCACATGGTTAAAATAGAAGAGTTTTTACGGTTGTTGCGCAATTTTGTTGATGCTACCCGCTGAGAATATTAAGTGAAGACGAACTTGTAGAGAGGCTTTGTGGGACATAAAATTCGGGAGGTGCTGTTATGGACTCGAGAGGTGTTGTGAATCAAAAGATGTGTTGTGTTGTACGATGGGAATCGAATAAATGAATCGTTTTGTCCCGATTCGTTCAGTCTCACGCTTGTTTTTGAAGTTATTGATTTCGGAAGTGTCACGTCTGACAGAAATGAATTTGGAAGAAAAAAGTAATGATATAGTTTTTCTGATCTGTAGAAATTTAATATTAGAATACAAGAAGTATCACAAAAAAAATTAACTTTTAAAATAACTTTATAGAACAGCTAGAGAAGTCATTAGTCGATTCTCTTTCCCCAAACTTAGTGACTAAATGAATCGTTTTTGTCCCGATTCTTTCAGTCTCACGCTTGTTTTTGAAGTTATTGATTTCGGAAGTGTCACGTCTGACAGAAATGAATTTGGAAGAAAAAAGTAATGATATAGTTTATCTGATCTATAGAAATTTGATATTAGAATACAAGAAGTATCACAAAAAAATTAACTCTTAAAATAACTTTATAGAATAGCTAGAGAA
Organism: Meta bourneti; assembly: GCA_933210815.1. Taxonomy (NCBI): domain Eukaryota; kingdom Metazoa; phylum Arthropoda; class Arachnida; order Araneae; family Tetragnathidae; genus Meta; species Meta bourneti. Next base: position 56,716,474 of record OW119926.1, read on the forward strand.
GTCATTAGTCAATTCTCTTTCCCCAAACTTAGTGTCTAAATGAATCGTTTTTGTCCTGATTCGTTCAATCTGGTGATTGTTTTGAACTGTCACGTCTGACAGGAATGGATTTGGAAGAAAAGCAAGTAACGCGGGCGATACATAGTTTTGGTGTGATCTGTAGAAATCTAATATTAACATACAAGAAGAGTCTCAAAGAAATTCACTCTTAAAATAACTTTGGAGAATAGCTACGGCTGTCATTAATAGATTATCTTTCTCCAGATTTAGTGAATGGATTTGAATGCATACCATATGTCATAGAGGTATACATGCGTTGTGAGATGTACACTAGTAACAACTAATGCAATTGAACAGCTTAAAGGAGTTAGCCGTATCCTTAAACGCTCAAGTTTCAGTGTAAACGGAGATAGTCGTTTGAAATTTCTGTAAAAATATTACTTTTTGGTGGATTCTTTTCAAATTTAGTACTTTTATAGTATGGATACTATATTTATAAAAGAAATAACTTTAATGCTTCTATTATTTGAACTTTTTGTTTATAAGCAAAAATACATTAACCAAATGTAGCCAAATGGGTCGTTTTGCCGTCTGCAAGATCACTCAAAAACTAATTACTTTACACTAATTAAACTTTCCACTATTATAAAAGACGTATTACCTATAAAATGAATTATCCTCAGTCAGGCTAAAAAATTGTTTTTTTTTTGCAATAATATATTCTGAGTGTATATCAATCAGGTAAGATTTAAACCTCTCTAAATCAATAAATCAAATAATTGTAAACCGTTCCTTACAGTTGTAGTTCATTTTATATGTAATTGATTCTATAATAATTGTGCAGTTTCATTATTGTAGAGTGATTAGTTTTTGAGTTATCTTGCGGACTACAAAACAACAATTGACCTAAATTGATTGTTATATTCTCGTTCATAAAAGTCAATGTTAGTATGATAAAAGCTTTAAAATGATTTTTCTTTTATATGTAACACCTATACTATACTGCTTCCACCAAAACGTAAGTTTTTTACTGAACTTAGAAACTTCTACCTCCTTTCACTGAAACGTGGGCGTTTAAAGTAACGTTTCCTCTTACCCTCTTAATTCTGAGACAAAACAGTGTTGCAGCAATTATGGTATAGCTACATACATAACTCATTACACGTTTGAATATTTACAATTCAGGATAATAAAATGTATTTATCCGTTTGGATCAGATTTCTGCTTACACGGAGTGAATTTGGTGTCTCAGATTGTTAAACAGTTTTGAAGGATCGAAAATAAATCCGTTGCAAAGTGTTTAGGATAGTAGGATTCTCATACGTCTTGTTGTCTCTGGATTTTAGGCTAGGGTATAGTTGGTTACTGATGCAGTGTGCCAGAGACGATTCTATGGTGCCTCAGAAGATAGCTGCTACGCATTTTGGGGGTTCCTCTGGGAGAACACAGGTTTATCAGTTCTAGCCGTTAAAGAGATATATATCTTTATCTCTCCTTAGCACCAGAAATCATCAAATTAGCATCAAAATTATCATATTACCGGCTCTAACTCCAGCTACATAATAAATATTCTGAACAATGCCAGTAAGTCCACTCATCTCACGGGCCGCGGTGGCCCGGTTGGAAGAGTAACGGACTAGCAACCGAAGGGTTGCGAGTTCGAATCCAGCAAAACACCGTCGTGTACAAAGGGGGCTGGTGCACGTTAAATCTGTCGTGGCCTCAAATGTCCTCACGTTGGCGTGGTGTGGAAGTTTGGAGAGTGGGGTGCCAGCTCAGGTGTTGCCTCGTCATCTGACCGTGGTTCAAAATTACGTGGTGTTGTCCTCGGATCTTTCCCTTTGGGATTGATCCCGGACCGTCACCAATAGCCCATTGTGTTGCTCCAGTGTGACGTTAATTGAAATACCCCCCCCACTCATCTCACAGTAAGTTTTCCATCTTTACCTATGCTATTTTCTAGTAGACACAGTGAAACCAGTGTGACTATATCTGTTCATATGATTTTGAGTATAAGATTATTTCGTCGGGGGTAAATTATGTCAAATTGAGTTGTAATTGTACTTGTGATAATTTATCAAATTGAAAGTTATTTAAAACTAGCATTACCTTCCATTTTACATAAAACAATTATCCAGTAAAATGCACATCCTTTTCTTCCGTTTAGGTATTATAAAACCTTACAACAAATGTAATGCTACACTGTCATAATTCAGTAGATAGAGGGAAGAACCTCTTTGATTAGCACAGGCTAATGAAGAAAATGTTTACTAGCTTATAACAATAAAAATGTTTAACGGGTCAATAGTTTTTAATAACTTTGATTTTATTTACCAAACTGACTATCAAAGGAAAGATATTCACATGACATACCACGAGAATAAGTGTACACGTTATTTCAAAAGTGTGTATTGGAAAGCATTATTTAAGTATTGTAAGCTTATTAATGACTTACGCTTTAATTTTTGTTTACGTAGTGCATGCAAACAAAAATATTATTTTTTAAAAATTTTTGTTATAAAATAATGAATTCAATTGTAAAATTTAAAACATATAAATCCCATACTCTCCTCGGATTTTTCCCTTGGGGATTAGTCCCGAACAGTCGCCAATAGCACGTTGTGTTGCTCCAGTGTGACGTTAATTAACCACCTACCTCATAACTTACTACACACCCTTAGCTGAAAATCCTTTCTTCCTTTTATGTGAGTTGTAAGAGTAGCAGGTTCGATTCTTGCAACGTACTCTGTTGTATTTCACTAATATAAGTTAGAAAGAATTTCCATTTGTTGTCCATTTTAGTTGACGTCATCTCGTGTTTGGAACAGCTCGGCTAAATATGTCCCTTGTCCCTTAAAACCCAATCAGTCTCTTTTTTATCTGATATCTGTTTCTCTCTAACATGATATCGATGCAATCATTCACTATAAATATACACTACCTGACATTGAAAATGCAACACCCAGAAAGAGTGCGCAGAACTGGATGAAATTTACAGGGTAGACGCAGCTCACCGAGATATGTAAATGATGCAAACTGCGCAGTTGTCCCGCGCACGGCGAATGAAAAACCAGGGAAGGAACCTGCAAAAGTGGTCAGTTTCGCGCCGCTCTGTTTGCCAGGTAAATCAAGTTGCAATTTGCTTTTGTGTATCAGAGGAAACGTCTAGTAGCGGAGAATGCCAGGACGCCCCCAATCAATACAGTTCCAGCAAACAGACGACTTCACGAGGGGTATGGTGATTGGCCTCAGAAGGGCAGGTTGGTCCATACGTCAAATCTCAGCAGATACCCACCTACACGCGTTCACGGTGCACCGGTTGTGGCACCGATGGTTGGACCAAGGGAATGTGGCACGTTTGAGGGGTTCCGGTGCAGTCAGAGTGACGTCAACACGCGTGGACCGACGCATCCACCGGCAAGGATCGGCGGCCCCGCAAGCCACGTCTGTCGCCCTTTTGCAGCATCAGCAACCCTTGATGCTCCCATATCGTCCAGGACCATTATCCGCCGATTGATCGCTGACGGCCTGCACTCATGGCGACCGTTGAGACGACTACCATTGACCCAACAGCACAGACGTCTCCGTTTGCAATGGTGTCGGGATAGAGCCACGTGGACGACGGAATGGAACATGGTGGTGTTCTCAGACGAGTCACGCTTCTGTTTTAGCAATGACAGTCGTCGTGTATGAGTCTTGCGCCGACGTGGTGACAGGGCCAATCCGGCCGCATCTATGGAACGCCATACCGCCAGACAACGCGGTATAATGGTTTGGGGCGCCATCGCCTACGATAGCAGGTCACCTCTGGTCCGTATTATGGCACTATGAAGGCACTATGATGGCCCAACGATACGTGGATGACGTGCTGCAGCCGGTGACACTATATTTCCTTCAGGGGGTGCCCAATGCCATTTTCCAGCAGGATAACGCCCGGCCGCACACGGCACGCATCAGCCAACATGCCCTGCAAGGTACCCAGGTGCTTCCCTGGCCAGCTGTCTCCCCTGATCTCTAACCTATCGAACATTTCTGGGACGTCATTGGACGTCGCTTGCATGCGTTGCCACCGGCACGTTCAGAAGACGAACTCTGGCAAATGGTTGACAGGGAATGGGCAGCATCCCTCAGGACACCATCCGCACGCTCATTGCGTCTGTACCTAGACGTGTTGCTGCCTGTATCGCCGCTCGTGGTGGTCCTACAACCTACTGATCAGACGTTCTTGCTGCTCAGTGGCAAGGTGTATAATTTTGCAATAAAGGTCACTTATTGCTCATTGCTGTCTCTCTCTGTATGCCAAATTTCATCACTTTCTGCCAACTCCTTCTTGGTGTTGCATTTTCAATGTCAGGCAGTGTATATAACAACTTACTATAGAGAGTGTTTGTAGAGAGATAATGTGTCACTTTGCACCATTATAATACGTTTTAATCTGCTAATTAGTATTTTCAGAAAGCAAGAATTTGTCGGTAAAAGTAGTTTTGGAAAGAAAAGGTAATTATACGTCAAAAGTAATTAGAACTTGAAATGAAAATAAACTAGTTTCTAGATTACGCATGAGCAATAATATGGCATCAAATACATTCTCCCCTACTTCAAACTTTTCTTTTCGAAGTGAAATTTAGTTGTAAACCGTGAACACCAGCTACTGTGTGTATCTGCACCAGCTGCTTTGATCACGAAATCAATCATCGAACTGTCACTGGGTCATGTCAGTTCAGAACCGATCATTCACTATTATTACTCACTTATATACGTCTACTGACAAAGAGCAAGACGCACGGTGCAGCCGAAATCTCCTTTTTACAGCCGCAACTGCTAAAAACGGAATGATGACATCATAATACCTGGTTTTTAAAACCAATACCAAGTTATATTATTTAACAGGAAGATTGTTGCGATTACTTCCTTTTCACCATGCACAAAGTATTTTTGAGTTTTTTCTGTTCCATCCCTACTTTTATAATCTATCTCCTACTATAAACTGTGAAGTTTTGAGAGACAACTTTCATGTTTTAGTTATTCTAAGAATCATTTAAGAACTTGACTGCTTCATTCCAATTCAGGTACCTAGTTCTTATAAAGCAGACAACATTTACCTACCCGTAAATGACATGTGAGTCTAAGAAGTACAGCATGCAATTCATATTTCATTGAAGCAATACGCTTTAAGGGTTTCATTAAGTAATGGAAAAGATGTTCCCTTTTAGATCGACCAAGTGATCGAAACTTGTACCACAAAAAATCGGATACGAAAATTCAACATCCATTATATGTTCCTAAACTTTTCGAGCAAACACATCCCTTACCCAAGTTAATAGGATCAAAACTTCATACTCATGAAACCTATAAGATACAAGTAAATAGTTCCGTTTTCGTTTTGAATGCAAAAACTTGTATGTGTTTGTTACCACTAGCTTAAGTTGATATATGGAACTAGTTTACTAACACATATTACGAACTTAAAATTCTAATGCTTGCCTAAAAATCCATACGTAGCCTGGAACTCGACAACTCTTAAAAAAATGCGTAGTAAAAAAAAGTGTTTAGTTCCTACACAGATCAAATTATGTAGATTACACGGTATTATTCCATATTAGATTATAGTACTTGAAATTTTAAGTTATACTTTACCACACATTCTATATAATATAAATTAATGAATCCTGGGACTATTATTCAAACTAATTAAATGTTTTAATTATCTGCTTATTGAGTCGGTCTCTTTCGATTTGGAATTTGAGTCACGTGGTTTCAAGCGAGACTATTTGTTAAATTAGAGGATAGATTAGAGGATAAACGATGCTCTACCACAATACCATCTTTAGCGTTTTTTCTGGTTTCTAGCTTATCTTTCGGTATCGGAAACAATAGCAGTAATTACGAAACAACGAAACATAATCACTTAGGGGCACCGCCATCCATGATATGGTGTATCGTAACCCTTTCTCCTGGCGATTTTCCACCTTTCTATACATAGACCTTCACAAGGTCATCAGTCTTATAACAGGGGCCATACTGTATATTTTTCTTCCCTTTTATCAGCTCTCCTATTGCAAAAAATGGCCGAGACAGCAAATCAATAAAGCATCCTTTCACTCTCAGTTCTGAATGCCATTCATACTTTGATTGCTATCACTGATGTTTTTAGTAATGTACCGAATATATTTTATTGTTAGCAAAGCACTTGAAATACATTAATTCACTAGAGTAAACAATCAGCTCAAAAACATGGAGACAAAGAACAAAGGGACAAAGCATCACAACGAGATAAATAAAATAAATAGCAGTTAATTAGACTGTGGGCTCTGAAGTGAATTTCTTGAATCTCCAATATCAACACCTAACCGAATGTATTGATCTGGTTTAAATGATAGAGATTAATTTAGTGGTTAATTATTGCTGTTCTATAACTACTAAAAATTCCCTTTCTTATTTATCACAATATTATTCTACTATTTATTCTTATTTTTTGCACTATCGTAAGGTAATGATATAACTCTAAGTACAGATATAAAATTTTTCATTGTATGCACGTTTTATTCACAGTGATGTAGAATCACTACTATGATAAATCTCAATATGCTTTTTTCCTGCAGTTACTAAAAATTCCTTTTCTGATTTGCATTATCACAAAGAAATGACATAAATGTAAGCACAAATACCAAATTGCTCGTTGCGTGTACATAGTATTCACAATTAGATGTGAAATAACTGCAGTAATAAATTTGAAGATGTCTCCTTTCCTACAATTTTCAAAATTTAATTCCTTATTTCTATATCATACAGTAATGATGCAACTCTCTCTAAGAATGGGTATAAATTGTTCGCTAAGTGCAAGCAGTATTTACGAGCCGACATAAATAATGATTATAATACTAAATTTTAACATATCACCTTTCTTATAATTATTGACAGTTCCTTTAATTATTTGTATTCAACTTAATTCCGTCATGGAATATCGACCCTACACAGAGTTTACCATAAAAAATCCAACAAGGTATAAGATGACAAGAAGTGAGAGAGGAATATTTTTTAACTAAAAACTAAACTTTCGTGACACTAAATACACAAGCAGGAGGTGCTCTTAACACATTTTTGAGAGGGTTTTGGGATACAAGTTATAGTGTACATATTTTCCAGTGAAAGAATTTAGTCGTAAAGAAACCATATCATAAGGTAATGGCATAACTCAAGCATAGGTATAAAATTGTTCGTTGCTAGTACATTGTCACCATGACGTGACGAATGGTAAATGAGAGGACCTACGTTCTAACGACACGTATACCAATACAAAATAAGAAGACTTGAGTCACTGTGATTGTAAGAAATAGGGAGAGGTCAAACAACCACACTAATTGAATATGGGATAATTGGACTTACTGGAATTGGTCAGAACAATACTTATGAAGCTGGTGTTTATTGGTGATAGAGCCATCAAGAAAAGATACTCGGATAAAAATTTCTCGGAAGAAAGGGAACAGATCTTGTGAACGCCGGGAGTGCTTGACCGGTGATGCATCATCAACGAACCAAAAAGTTGAAGCAGCACGTCCCTAACCCCGTAGCACTATTCGTGGAACATCGCAGCCGGAATCAACTACATACCATCTCCTAAATACCAGAGACAATAGATCGGTGAGTACCACTCTTCTAAAAAAATTCCCACCAATTCATTTGTGACCCTCACTACACGTTTCCACCTCCATGACATTCCTACAGTGAAATTAATAATATATAATTGATGTCAGACTGAATGGCTTAAATGATGATTGTTTAGAATTCTTTTGGATATAAATTATTGAATCAAGATGTTTTACTTATTGTTAATGAGGATTTTAATAATGTGTATAAAATTTTGCTATGATCTTAACCACGTCTGTACGCTTCTATCAAACACATAATTCACAATGATATATAGAATGGCTACAGTACTAAATTTGCATATAAATTGTTGAACCAATATACACTGCTGGCCACCGTAAATGCAACACCCTGAAGAAAGCATGCAAATAATATGAAATTTACAACATGCATTAGCGGAGGTGAGATATGCAAATGATTAGAATTTCAGCGCAGACGCACATCACGCGCGCCTGTGGCGCCACTTCAAAGCGCTATTTAAGGCTTGGAGATTTCGACGATTTCAAGTACGGCAATTGTGTTTTTCTTGTGGTTTTTTCAAAAAAACGATCAATTATGCCTCGTAGAAAACAGCGATCATCTTTTGATCAAGTATCCGAGTTCGACAGAGGAAGGATAGTGGCCTACCGAGATTGTGGATTATCTTTCAGGGAAATCGGTAGTCGTGTTGGACGAAACCAAACAACTGTAATGCGGATATGTGATCGTTGGATGCAGGAGGGTACGACGGACCGACGTGTTCGATCGCATCCACCTCAGTGCACCACTTCACGTGATGACAGGCATATTGTGCGTATGGCAGTGACGGATCGCTCAGCCACATCACGAACCATAGCACAGCACATTCAGTCTGTACCGCATCATCCAGTGTCTGCGCGTACCATTCGACGCCGTTTACAGCAGAGTGGTCTGTCCGCAAGACGTCCATTGCTTCGTCTACCCTTGACGCAGAACCACAGACGTTTCCGCCGCCAATGGTGCGATGAAAGAAGGATGTGGACGGCAGAATGGAATGAAATTGTCTTTACTGACGAGTCACGCTTCTGTCTGCAACACCACGATGGTCGGATTCGAGTCTGGAGACACCGTGGAGAGAGGATGCTGAACAGCTGCGTTATGCACCGCCACACTGGTCCTGCACCGGGTATTATGGTATGGGGCGGTATTGGATATCACTCTCGCACTCCTCTAGTACGCATTGCCGGTACTTTAAACAGCCAGCGCTACATCTCCGAGGTGTTGGAGCCAGTTGTCCTTCCTTACCTTCAGGGCTTGCCCACAGCCATATTTCAACAGGATAATGCGCGACCACACGTGGCACGCATTGTCCAAGGGTTCTTCGTCAATCGCCAGATTGAATTGCTTCCCTGGCCAGCTCGCTCTCCGGATCTTTCGCCGATAGAAAACATGTGGTCCATGGTTGCTCAACGATTGACCCAGAATACATCCCCAGCTGCCACACCAGATCAACTTTGGCAACGTGTGGAAGCTGCTTGGTCTGCTGTACCCCAAGAACACATCCAAAGTCTCTTTGAATCAATGCCGAGGCGTGTGGCAGCGGTGATCTCCAACAATGGCGGCTACTCTGGCTACTGATTTTGGCAGGAACCACACTTCACAGAAGTCTATAAATTTAATCATTTGATACTTGGTCAACATGTTATCTACAAAATAAATTTTGTTGTGATATCTCTTGTCTTTCTTAGTGTTGCAATTTGGGTGGCCAGCAGTGTATTTTACTAAATTTTAATGAGTACTTTTAATAATCTTACAATGAATAAATGAACATTAAACTTTAACTCTACCACTTCAATACAATTCTACTACATACATAATTCAGAATGATATATAGAGTGGCGACAGTACTAAATTTGAAGATGTCCCCTTTCTAGAAATGCAGGTCAGAAATGATTCCGCTGATGTTTCGGTGCGGCGCCTGGTCGGATGTTGAGGTACCACAACACATCCTCAGATCCGCCTTGATGAGGTTAATGCTTCTCCTTAAAGACTTACACCTTTGCTAATGACAGTTGCTTTTCTCATCCAAGAAGACTTGTTACAATGACATTATGCGAAGCTTACCTCGCCTTCCACACACATCATACATTTTATTCATTACAGTAAGGTTCACGTAATGTGGTTCCACTCTTCCTGCGATAACATATGCAATCCCATTAAAAACGACTTACGGAATTATATTCTAAAGTACGCTGTATGCTGTTTTCAAAGGATATTAAATTTATGATTGTTAATGGTTACGTATATTCGGTGCAAGGGTTACTTTAGCGTGTATTTGGCATGTCTTATCCATTACTTTATCATTGTATATTAGTCTTCCTACTCTGTTCGATTCGCTTGGTAAGAAATTAACTGACTAGCTTATATGAATTATGAAAACGTCAATAAACGTATTAAAAATGAATTACTTTGTATTGTGCGTTTAATTGAAAAATTACAATTTTTAATACACATCAATTTAGCTTAATTCCATTACACGCGTAGTAGTAACAGGTAATATAATATATAAACGTAATTTCTTTATTATATTGATTTTTGAATGTTAAAGCCTGTCCAGTATCACTTAAAATCTGAATTATCTTACATTGTATGAATAACGTTAGTTATATATTTGTGTCAATAAAACTATTGAAAATATGAGTGTGATTAAAAGTTTTTATTCTTCATTCATAATGTTTGTTCAGTGAAATCAATCTATCAAAAATATCAACTTGATATCGTTATTATAGCGGTGTTTGATCATAAATCTCATTTCGAGTCGCTTGAACTTTACATTCTCATATTTTTTAAGTCATAATAGGAAGTCATTTATCATACTTTGAAAAAGTTAGATAAGGCATATTTTTTTATAAATTTCTTTTAAGTATGTTCAGGAAATTTTCGATAAATGAAACACATTTTTACAAAATTTACATTTTTGTTAAGTGACCGAACATACCAGACATAAATATTCAATTGAAAATTTTTAAAACGATCATATAAAGAAAAAAAGCTATTACAATTCTGAATACCAAACATCTTTTAAAGTATGGCGTCGTTTTAAGTACAGAATTTATGGATAGGTTTCCTAAATTTAGAAAATCATTAAATTTTATACCTCAATTTTGTCGGCTTACAAGTGAAACACAAAGTCTAAGTCATAATTTTCGAGATAGTATCGTAGCTTTTCTAGACCAGAATGTGTTGATCTTTGTATTGAAGTCCAATATGTAATTTTCTCCTTGTATGAAAGTTAGATTTCTCGAGAAACAAACTTAGCGAGTTTAGCTAGTGGGTATAATTTTTCCACTTCCTTTTTTTAACAGAACTATGCTTTTTGAAGTTTGCGTTTCACGTGTAAATTGACTATCTGTACAATTATTTAAATATATGAAAAAATTTATATATATATATATATATATATATATATATATAATATTTATGTACCTCTACCAACTTAATTTATCTAGAATATTTTTTACCCTATGAGCTTAATATATCTAAAATATTAATGTATCTAACCATTATCATTTCAAGTGGACCACCAAACATCCATAGGGTGAAATTTTAAACTAGAATTTACATAACTGTTCTAAAGGATTTTAAATATTAGGTTACAAATTGCTTACATAATTTGTAACAAAAATCGTTATAATTAACCATTTTAAGATGTTCACGTGTTTGAAAACATCAAATGTATTTTCAGAAAACAACTATTTCACATATTATAGTATTAGTAAACACAATAAATTATGGAGTAACAAGGTATTACAGCTGTAGGTTTTCTCTTTAGAACCTTATAAAGCACTCAGAAAAGGAATAAAAAGTCATCATAATACAACTGTTTCTATTTTGTTTTTAAGAGAGATAATGTAGCTGATCCCAGTCCAATTCTGATCGATTTAGAGTGCTGTCAAGGAAACCACATGATAGATTAGAATTTTATTTGAATTTGTGCCATTTTGCTTCACTGGATGAAGTACGAGTCTCAGTTGTGTGTTTAAAAATCTTTTGCTTAAATATTTGTTTTCGTAAAATTGCGTTGAATGATAATTTTTATAAAATGCTCCTATTTCATAAAATAGGATTTTAAAAAATTGTACTTCTTACTCCAAGACATTTAGTTTCCCAAACGAATCTAATAAAGCTGAATATTATTTCACAGCTCCTCTTAGATAGTTTAACATTAAATGCTATTTCAATACGTAAATTAGATATATTACAACCAGAAATGACCGTTAAGGTAGTTTGGAACATTCATTGTACTATATTTGCATTTTTAGTTTGCGTGTAATTTTCTATACCGGAATTATAGCTGCGCATTGTGAACTTACGTATTAGAAATATTTTTAAAAATTGATTTTGTTTCACTTCCTTGAAATATTTGCTTTCCTTGTTGAATTTTTGGGTATATTGAGTTATGCAATAAGTGATGCGGATTTTTCTTATTTGTCAAAATTGATGCAATTCTTACAATAATTGCATTATCGTACAATGTGTATGTTTTATTAGAATTTGCAAAGTGTTTTAAATAATTGTGTGTCGGTTCAATTTTTCCACGTGAATTTAAGAGTGAAAAAATAAACAGTATCACGATAACAAGCGATATACACTGCTGGACACCCAAATTGCAACACCAAGAAAGACAAGAGATATCACAACAAAATTTATTTTGTAGATAACATGTTGACCAAGTATCAAATGATTAAATTTATAGACTTCTGTGAAGTGTGGTTCCTGCCAAAATCAGTAGCCAGAGTAGCCGCCATTGTTGGAGATCACCGCTGCCACACGCCTCGGCATTGATTCAAAGAGACTTTGGATGTGTTCTTGGGGTACAGCAGACCAAGCAGCTTCCACACGTTGCCAAAGTTGATCTGGTGTGGCAGCTGGGGATGTATTCTGGGTCAATCGTTGAGCAACCATGGACCACATGTTTTCTATCGGCGAAAGATCCGGAGAGCGAGCTGGCCAGGGAAGCAATTCAATCTGGCGATTGACGAAGAACCCTTGGACAATGCGTGCCACGTGTGGTCGCGCATTATCCTGTTGAAATAGGGCTGTGGGCAAGCCCTGAAGGTAAGGAAGGACAACTGGCTCCAACACCTCGGAGATGTAGCGCTGGCTGTTTAAAGTACCGGCAATGCGTACTAGAGGAGTGCGAGAGTGATATCCAATACCGCCCCATACCATAATACCCGGTGCAGGACCAGTGTGGCGGTGCATAACGCAGCTGTTCAGCATCCTCTCTCCACGGTGTCTCCAGACTCGAATCCGACCATCGTGGTGTTGCAGACAGAAGCGTGACTCGTCAGTAAAGACAATTTCATTCCATTCTGCCGTCCACATCCTTCTTTCATCGCACCATTGGCGGCGGAAACGTCTGTGGTTCTGCGTCAAGGGTAGACGAAGCAATGGACGTCTTGCGGACAGACCACTCTGCTGTAAACGGCGTCGAATGGTACGCGCAGACACTGGATGATGCGGTACAGACTGAATGTGCTGTGCTATGGTTCGTGATGTGGCTGAGCGATCCGTCACTGCCATACGCACAATATGCCTGTCATCACGTGAAGTGGTGCACTGAGGTGGATGCGATCGAACACGTCGGTCCGTCGTACCCTCCTGCATCCAACGATCACATATCCGCATTACAGTTGCTTGGTTTCGTCCAACACGACTACCGATTTCCATGAAAGATAATCCACAATCTCGGTAGACCACTATCCTTCCTCTGTCGAACTCGGATACTTGATCAAAAGATGATCGCTGTTTTCTACGAGGCATAATGGATCGTTTTTTTGAAAAAACCACAAGAAAAACACAATTGCCGTATTTGAAATCGTCGAAATCTCCAAGCCTCAAATAGCGCTTTGAAGTGGCGCCACAGGCGCGCGTGATGTGCGTCTGCGCTGAAATTCTAATCATTTGCATATCTCACCTCCGTTAATGCATGTTGTAAATTTCATATTATTTGCATGCTTCCTTCAGGGTGTTGCATTTACGGTGGCCAGCAGTGTACATGCTATGAGCTGTTACCTAAAAACCAAATAATCACTAAGGAGTGACATTGCAGACAGCTGAAACATCTATAACAAGCACATGATGAAAAACCTGCAGTAGCTATCCCAAAGGGCGTGATTTTCAATCATGAGAACTTACATCACATGATAAAAGAAACGCTGCAAAAATTAAGATAATTTGAATGGAAAATCATGATTCAACCCCCCCCCCCCCCCTCCATTTTCTTGGGATTTGGCACCGTTAAATCTGTTTCGAAGCCTTCAAAAATACCCTAATGGAAACTTTTTAAATTCAGAATATGATGCCCGCAGAGAGCTCGATTCATTCTTTGGGGTGAAATTCAAGAGCTTCTCACACCAGGGTGTTGAAATTTTAAAATTGAGATTAAATTGTAAATAATAGTGGTAGATATATATTAGAAGAAAAATGAGTGCGTTTTTCTTTGCATTAAAAAACGCAGTACTTTTGGGATTCCCAATACATATGACACGTCTATCGACATTTTTACCAACATTAATTCGTACTCTCTATTTTATGATACACAAAAGGAGTTTGGCACTATTCTCAAACTATGGTCGATTCATCATTTACTGAAAATATGAAAAATGCACGTAACACTGCATGCACATAATTGTCGTTTCACAAGGATATTTCCGGTTCTGTTAAAGATGGAGTAAAACACAACATTCACAGATTTTGGTCAGTTTTGTAGGTGGAAGTGATGCTATTTTGGGACCACGCGTAATTATCGTTCCGATGTTAAAATGAAGTGGGATTTAAAACTAATTGGAAAAGATTAAAGTTCTGCATGAAAAGCTCACAAAGACCAAATTGCTATGTTTATCAGTTATCGTGATTTACGAAACGTTAATGACCATCCTTAATAAATGCAGATAATTGGAGCCTTTGGGAACTTCCTGGTACATATAAAATGCTATATTGCAGAAAGCACTGTAATTACTATTAGAGAAATGTATCTATGTTTGTATTATCTTCTTTAACTAGCTATTGCAAACATATTTCCAAATGGTATTTAAATGTTTTGTTGTTTAAGTTATGGTATTGTCATCAATGTATATGTTATTTATTCAAATATAATTTCTTCAAACAAAAGTTACAACTTAATCCTTTTAAGGGTTCTGTGCCAGAAATAAACGTATTTTTGAAAAAAAATCAGTTTGCACAGCCACTTGGACTTCTCCTGGGCACCTTCTTTTCTGTATTGGTGTCGCTAGAAGGAATTCCTTAAAAAGTCGGAAGTCTCAATGAACACAGGGCTAACGACCTTTAGGACCCGGTTTAGCCTATAATCGGCCAAGTAGGATAAGTAGGAAGAAGACTTTATCGTCAATAAATTTTAAATGTATCATGTATCTATACATATAAGATATATCAACTTTTATAAGATTAAGTATGGTTTATAACGTCACATGGTTCTCTTCATTCACTATTTGAACCTTCGTTACTAATTGCAGACCTTCGGTTTTACAGTCTATTTGTTTAGCGACCGTACCAAGAAACTTACTATCTTAATAGACTATAATGGTTTCATTACAAGCAAATACTTGGTACGGCTTATAACCGATACATTCATTCATTATTTGAACAGATTCAGGAAAGGTAATCAAAGCCCGGTTTGCTCTTGTGGTGAGTTAGACTACGCTGACCACTACCTCTTCAAATGCGTCGACACCAAAAATAATAACGTCACTAAGCCAACAGATGACACTGCGGTTAATTGTTTTGATAATATTTTATAAAATGGACATTCAAGATATAAAATCGAGATGAGTCTGGATTTGGTTAAAGATAGCAGATCGGCCCCTCGAAAACGTTTTAAAGCTCATGGTGAGTTGAAAGACAGATGTAGGAAGAAAAATCTCTCTGTGTGGGTTCGAGCATTGAAGTCACTTCAGTATCGTGAAAGTGGTTGTTTTCGTGTTATATTATTTCAAAGAGAATTAAGACAGAAGTAAATATATATATATAAAATTAGAAAGAGCAATACTTTAAACGCATCTATTCATACATATTTGACTCCTATAGTTAGAGTCAAAACTATCCAAATATTCAAAATATTTCATAGCTAAATACTCTGCGATATAACATGCTGATGTATGATGATTTGAGACTTGATTTTGAAAAATATTTAATAGAAAATGAGCATCTCATTAAAAGAAACAATATTAAGCATCAGTGTTATAGGAGTTGGAAACATTTTTTTATTCAATGAATAATAGGAGCAGCAAAAAATAGAATTTAAATTAAATTCTACGCACTCGAAAAAAAATGGCTGAAAGGAAATGAATTTGAAATGATCATTCCACATCTGCGTGACTAACATGTATCTACTTTTAAAAGTTTTTATTAATATACTTTTCCCACGAGTTACTTAAAAAAACATCTGCTTCACTAAAATATTTATGAAAAAAACATCCCTTTCTTCAAGAAAAGGATAATATCATGAACTGCTTTCAAAGCTAATATTTTCTTGCCAAAATCCTTATTACTTTATTTTATGTTACAGTTTTAGCATCTCGTTTCTAAAATGCGAACTAAATTTTAGACACGTCAAAATATGAAGGCTTTTCATTTTATAGAATTTTTTTATTTGCTTATTTTGTCTAATATTTTTTTTTTATCATGTTATAAATTTTGTTTTATGCAAAATTAAACGAGGTAACATCCGTTAGAAATAACATTTTTTTTTAAATACAGGCATTTTTATATGCAAAAAATGCATTTTAATTAATATTATGCCTGTAAATAATTTTAGTTTTTTCATGACCCCTTAGTTATAAATTTTGTCATTTTTGTGGATTACGAAACTATGCTTGTGATGGAGAAACAAAAAATTATTAGAAATGTGTGAGCATTGCAATAACTCGAAAATTATAGAATCAATAACTATTTCAAAGAAAAGAAATACCCATTATAATTGTGTCAATTTATCAAAGTATTTATTAAGGTGATTCTGCATATTGACAGTGGTAAGGAAAGCATACGTATGATAATATACCGAATAGCTTTATTACATTATGATTTGTTGAAATCCACACCATTTTCACTGAAATTCCTTTTCGTACGAAGAGAATAAGCTGAAAACAGATTGAATATTACGTGCTGAGTAACGGTCCAAATTTAATTAACTTATAATTGAGTACCTTTACAATAGGAAGCAATCATCCAATCGGAATTTGGAGGTCGCTGCTTTTCACTTTAAGATAATTACCTTTGACTGAATTAGGCACCAGTATGCTTATCAGCATCACGGGAAACAAAATTCAGGATTTGTGAAGATTTCAAGTACAGGTAGGTGTTCTAGATGTCTCTAGATCGTAAAGTGAAAAATATGTTAAAAATTGTAAAACTCATTAAATCTTCAAAACTATTTACCGTGCTCTTTCAAATTATCTCAGACTGTAAACGAAATTTTGAAGCGTAATATATAGCTGTGATTTCAATCACAATATTTTCTTCGCTCTTATATAGCTTAACTCTTAACTATCCTTATATAACTTATCTCTTTAACTATTAAATAATTACTTCAATCAGATGACTTTGTCTTACCTTTTGTATCTTTATTACAGTTTCCAGTAATCACATCGCAATACACTTATATATTCCAGTTTTATTCGCAATACCGCAATTTTCTTGCATATAAATGCAAGAAAATTGTTAGGTAATCTACTGCATACATGAATGTGGAACTACACAGCAAACATATATCGATTGAATTTTTCATAAAATTATTTTTAAAAGTTATTGCTTAAAAAGAAATCTTGGGAACTTCCTGGTGAAATAACAGAATTGTTGTTAAAGGCAATTGATGATTTGATTGGAGTTTAGGTTTTATGGGACAATATGGAAGAACGAACAAGCTGCAGCTAACTCGAGAATACAAAATCAAATAATATAAAGCAGAGTAAAGTTAAATGCTGAACACGTAAAAGTTTATGTACAAAATTTGAGTTGGGCGTACAGATTGAACTTTAATGATTTGAAAAACAGTCATGATGAAATAAAAAAGATGGGTAAAAATTCTAATGGTATAATAAATGTTTTTGATTGAATGGATTAATATAAATAAACTGTCAGACCTTCAGATAAAAAGCTAATACCTGAATCATCTTAAGAAATAGCTTTTTTAGTAACGCAATATCTTCACAATGTCTTGGGCTCGAATTCCAGTCTTGACTTGGTTGTCGTTAGTGGTTTAGAATCCATTTTATGAGGTATGTAACTAATTAGTCTATGTGTACTAAAAAATGACCTTAGTGACAAACCAATTAATCATCCCTAATAATAGCTCAGAGCTATCTCAAATATTGAGTAATAAAATCTCACGGACTTTAAATCATCTCCAATAAGCGATCCCAATTATTACTTTAACTTTATAGAGGGAGGGGTGATATTGGAATTTCTTTGTGATTAGTTAATGACCTCTGGACTCATGGCCCTGAAATAATATAGTGCTAATTTCAGTGCAAAATGATCTCCAACAACTCATTCCAGGCATCCACTTAAAGAAAGGCCCCATTTACTTCCAGAGGCTAAAAGAAAACCAATTTCACAGACGCCTCACCCATAAATAACTTCTAATATCTTGATGTTGACCCCGAACTTCACGAAAAGGAGGACCACGCTATAAATATTAAACGCATCTTCGCCTTCATTTCCGATAAGCAACCGAAAAAGGCGATAACAATACATCTACACGGAGCGTCGTTTATATTTATTTCCGAGGTTCAACAGCCAGAATCAAAGACACTGAGTCCCTTCTTCATCAGTTCACATTCACCACTGCTGCTGCTTATTTACTTCCCATAAGAGCTGCTAAAGCGTCGTTCTGTCCCCGTCATGTTAAGTGTCCTTACTGTGCCGTTGTTTTGTCTTGTTTCGTTACCTAGGATTTTGTATTTGTTCTGTAGGAACGGATCACGCAATTAGTTTTCCTTTCGTTGAATTCGGGGGCGGTGGATTGTGATGAACGGAGATGCAAGCGTTGAATGAGCATTGCGAAGACAATACCAAAGAAATGTCATGGAGTTCCAATTGTTTCAAAAATAATATATCTAGATCCTTTTGTTCTACTTTTAGTGTCTGCTTTATTGCTGTAAGAAACTAATAAATGCTTTATGTGTTCTAAATATCCTTATAGGATAAATGTGACACCATGATTTTACTAATACATTTAATTTCTTTTGTTCTCCTTTCAAATTATTTCTGTACTGCTCTAAGGGACTAGTGCATTATTTACTAAATTTAGACATTTAGAACATATAAATATCCTTATGAGATTAATGTGTTGCCCTAATTTTATCAACATGTTTATTTCCTTCTGTTTTACTGAAAAGTACACTAAGCTTCATGGCGTTTCATTATGCCTTCATTACCTTGTAGACATTACGACGTACTTTTAAGTCGTCTTTATATCGGTCACATTTGTGTTACTCAAATACATCTTTTTTAGGATAGAATACTGCTGTGAGTAGCACGTATGAGTTCCCTTTTACCGTTCATCATATTTTAATAAATTGTCCAGTTTTTAATCACCATCGTCGAAACTTATTTAGAAGTTGAGTTTAAGACTCTCAAGATTTGGTGGGAGAAAATCCCCATTCAAATCTATTTAAATTTTTATACTACATTGACTTTTTGAACTTCATATAAATGTTTTGAAGCTACATCATTTTAATTCTAAATTTCATTGTTGAACATTTCTTACATCATTTCAAATCTAACTTTTATTGCTGACCTGACTACTACTCTAAATATCTTAACTATTTTATTGGGTTATTTTCTATCTTGTGTCTGGCGCAGCCTATCCTTTTCTATATTCTACGTCATAACACCCAAACTAACCAATTAGCCAACCAACTTTCTGTTCTACTTTTTAGTGTTTTCTGTACTGCTGCAAGAAACTAATAAATGATTCATACGTTCTAAATATCCTATGGTATAATATGGGATAAATGTGATATCATAACTTTTACTAATGTATTTAATTCCTACTGTTATTTTTATGTAAGATTACTAATATGAAAGAAACTAATAAAAACTTTCTAAGTATTCTTATACGACATACGATGCCCCAAGTATAACTAATGTATTTACTTACTTCTATTCTACTTTTAGTGTGTTCTTTATTGCGTGAAAGAAACTAATAATTATTTCATATGTTCTGAATATCCTTATGGGATAAATATACTACCTTAATAATTACTAATATTTGGTTTCTTCTGCTCTATTTTTGAATGTATAGTATATTAATAAGAAAGAAACTGATAAATCTATTGATATTCCAATATATACGATAAGTGATGCCCTTATAACTTATTTACTTTGATTCCTTGAGTTCTAATTTTTAGTGTATTCTGAACTACTGCAAATAAAAAAAATGTTTTACATATTTTAAGTATTCTACTGGGATAAATGTGGTGCCTTAATAAAAATTATACTTACTCGATTTAATATTTTAATTATAATTATTTGTTAATATTATAGTTATAATTATTTATTACCAAATATTTTTCTCATCTAAACTACTGAAAAGATAAATATTATTGAAATCATTAGGATTAACAATATTATTGTTATTAATTTACATATATCATTTTAGTACTGCTAATCATACTTTTGATTACATTACATTATATAATCTCATATAAACCTATACAAAGCTCTAAGGATTCTGGACAAAGTTACGGTCTGGAGATAATTTGAAATATATCTGTTAATTATTTATCACAAATTAACAGTAGTTAATTTTAATGTATTACTATCGTCTAGCCATTGTTATTCATAAAGACATTTTCGTCCTCTATTACAGGAAACATTTATAAGAATAAACTAGAACATCATTAATTGGGAAAAAATTTCTCTCCCTGAGTATAGAAGGCATTTTATTATGAGGAACGTCAACTTTAAGTTAATGAATATGTATTTACGTAGGAAGATATTTCACGATTCCTCTATGAAATACTCTCTAAGGTAATAAATATTAGTCCTAATACATTCATGACTTTACACACACAATCCAGTGTTTTCATATTTCATAGAATACCAGATGTAGAAGTTCGAAGAACGAGTAAGTGATAAAATGATGAATACAACTAATATTTCTGTGAGACAACAGTTGGAGGGTAGGGTAAAATACATCTTCATGTACTCTTTAGAGTAAGAAAGCACGTTAAGACTCATAACTTCGTTTAAATTTTATTATATTACAGACTTCAGAATACCGGAAAGTGATTCCACAGAGAGTTAGAAACCAAAAAGGGCTGCTTTTGCAAATTCTACCCACTCTTCATTTAAACCACAGACCGTAAGAAAATGGTAAAAGCTACTTTTTCTTTTGAACAGAGAGCCGAAATTGTATTCTATCAGGCATTAAATCTTTCTCGGACGCAGAATACTTTTGGAAATAGATGTCTTGAGTTCCTCTTCTGAAATTGGCAAGACTAAAAATGCTTTTGTCTTTGCTTTTAACACTATTGGAAGAAACGCTATCACTTTGATATTCCTGAGTATTCCTGAGGGACGGAGGACTTAGCATATAGCAAAAAACCCTTTCTTAAAATCCCCCTATCTTAAAACACAAATTGCGCTGAAGTAGTAAATACAAAAAAAATCGAAAGAGATATAAGTATGTGTTGAAATGATCACTTATTACTTATTCACAGCCGTTGAAAAATTTGCTTGAAACGATTTAATTTTTTTTATAACACAAGAGGCTTGATTCTAATTTTAAAATTTTGAAATTTGGAGAATGGATGCGTCGTATAGATTTATTCAGTTACTTTATATTCATCCAATTCGAGTCACGTGTTGTATCTTCACAGCTTTTTGTAATTTATTTTGCACATTTATGTTTGAAGTTGGGTGATTTGATGTTTTCTACACGAAAATTTATTTTCCAAATAAATGAAGTCTTATATTTTAAAACGAAGGTATATGAGTTGCATCGTTTTGATTTAATTGGTGGGGACCATTTACAGGAATAATACTACATTACATCCACAAGTATATACTTATAAAAACTAAATACAACCATTAGATTACAGCTTTGTAATAATTATACTGATTTAAAACTGAAAAATTTGGGTCTTAGAGAGGCAAAATGAGGCACCATCATTGTTTAATTTTCAAAATTTATATAATAAACTGAGAAAAAATAATATTTGTAATTCAGTAAAAGTCATTCTTGCAAGGTTTAACGCTCTGAAGGGTTAACACGCATATATCCATTCTGCAACCTGTAATAATCTCTAGTATTTCTAATTAGTTTCGAACTTATTGAGTGATAGAATATATTCTAGGATTATTTCAACCAATAGATGACCAATCTTCAGAGTTTGAAGTATATTTCAACACAAAAGCTCTCAAAATGTATAACAAATTAAAATGACGATTGACGTTTGAAGGAAATCAAAAAGTTAGAAACTTTAAACTGATTGAAAATATTAGACTGTTTTATAAAATAGAAACATAGTTGTCCCAAATTCAGAAAGTAACAAATTGCAGTATCTAGTAGCATCATATTTATTTTAAATAACAGCACACAATCAATTTTACATGCTGAATACAATCCCTTCAGTTTTTTTGTCAGACATGTCTATATGGATTTTATACTTGACAGATCCGTTTTGTTTGTTGGAGCAATGTCTTGGAATTTATTTTTCCTTAAATATATCAATAGAAATGTAGTATTTGTTTGAAAATTCAATATTTCCTACCCATTTCAAGCTATTTATCCGTTTTAGGTCATTCTTATGCGAAATCAGTACATTTCGCTTTGGTGTCTGTCTATCTGTATGTGTGTGTCCGCACTACGTTCAAACGGCTGGGTATATTTTCATGAAATTTTTTATACTGTGATTACATACATTCATTTAGTGACTGAACATCATGACGTCAGTCTGTCTGTCCATCTTTCCATTTAATGTACGTTTTTGAATTTGAGTGTTTGTACAAGTATCACAAAAAGTTTGTTGAATATAGTTCAATAAAATGTTAATGTTTCATAAAACGTATATTGAATTTCGTGAATATATAAGCTTTCTTTGTTTACATGTAAAGCTTTCTTGTTACGTGTAAAGCTTTCTTTGTTTACATATTTAAACACGTTTCACGCTACAGCATCTGAATAACTAAACTCGAATCAACCATAATTTAGTAGTTTTAGAGAAACTGGAATGTATATTGGCATTGCGATTACTTGGATTGGTTTACCAATACTGCTGAAAAAAGCAATTATTTTTCCAAAAATTTTTAAGGGATTTTAATTCTAATGCTCTACTTATTTTTATTTTTTGAAATATAAATAATTTCTCAATATTTGGGACAAATGATATAAAGAGAATAAAACATTCAATTGGACGGCATGCCAACATTTCGATTAACTTTTATCAAACATCACATGTGGGCATAGAACTAATCAAATTTATTTAAAGTATTTAAAAATGTTGACATCAATAAATTTTGAGCAAACAAGTAATAACTTATTTTCATTCTAAACAGGTACGTGGTTTCCATTCAAATCTAAAACTCTGAATTGAAAAATGTGCTTTAAAGTGTAGCACATGCTCAAAGAGAAGCAAACTTGTGTTCGTTGGCCATGTGCAATATTATTTACGATTTTTTTCGCTAGCATTTAATTTTGCTTATTCTAAATTTTCTTTATTTGTCAGTTGTTACAACTCTATGCGAGATCACGAGATAGAAGACAATCATGAATTACATTCGAACAACTTTATTTCCCCCAGACTTTAATTGTATTTTATTTTGTTCCGATTTCTATGGTTGTAAGTATAATAAATGTTTATTTTTCAATTTATTGTAACTCCGATTCATCATTCATCACACGCAGCAACAACCATATAAAGGATTTTATTTGAAATTGCATACAAAATTAAAACAAATTTTAAATGGAACTTTGGCGATATCGAATTAATATTAATGCCAGAAAAATTAATTTGATTTAGGACTTTCGAAATATTAAGAATTCTTTTTGTAGTGACAGAAAATCAATGTTGACTACTTTATGTGTTGAAGCTTTATTTAAACAACTTATTACATCTGTTAAAAGTTGTTTGAAACAGGGATTTTCTTTTTTAAAAAACTGTCTTATCGCCCTACCTTTCTTTGAAAAACAGTAATCGATTACCATTTCATCATAGAAATTATAAAAATGTCCATGTTAAAAAAATTTCATGATACTTACATGATGTTGCCATTTGTCTTCGCAAGAAAAAATGATTATTGTGATCACTTTTTTAATCTATAGTTAACCAATTCAACCTACGAAAGGTCGGATAACTCTGCTAATTCTCTATAAATTCTCAATTTGATTTGAGTCCAGCGAGTTTGCCTTCCAGCTAAGTATGCTGATTTAGCGTTGGTGAGCCAGATCTTCATTGACTTTGAAGTGTGACAGAATGCTAAGTCCAATTGAAAGAAATAATAATTCTCACATAAATCCTCTTCCTCTGACACTATAAAATTGTAAGATCCACATAACTTTCACTCTGTTGTACGGAGGTGATTATATATGAAAACTGGTGTACTTAATAAATGGTAGATAAAATATAAAGTAACTAATCAAAATTCAATAACCATAAATGCTGTCAAATCTTCCAGCGCCTGACTTCAAATAAAGGTCACCGAATAGATTAGGTGGTTGTAGTTTTCAAGCTTAAATTAAAATAGAGATTCTAAGTGCACGGTGCAATACACATAGTCTGCGTAAAAAGTACACTGCATATATGTATAGAAATAAAATATTTATGGCAGGATTTCGTCCCTCTCTGTATTCACCACAGTAGTATCTAATGCAACATTCAACCCGAACTGTTACAAAAATGTTTCAGAATTTCTTCAGATATTTCAGAATTTATTTTTTCGTACACGATAGTTTCAAAGAACCATCTACTATCATGAAAGCCACACCATTACGTTAGCTACAAGTTTCACGCAACGATTCTTGCATTCTTTGTCAAATGCTTCTTGTTTCATTCGTCAAACACGAATGTCTTGATCAGCATGCAATATACAAAACACTTTCATCTCTGAACAATACCTTTTCCCAATCATCCAGGTCCCATAAATAGAATTCTTTTGCGCCATCGCACTCTAACCGATTCCTACATAATAGGTAGTTGTGAGAGCCTTTTTCTTGGATAAACGAGACGGAAACCCAAGTTTACGAATACGTTTTAACGTTTTTGCTTTCGAAACATCAATACCGTGCTCTTTCCCTTTACAGTTCAAGTGCCATATATTTCTGAAACGTTTTCTTCTAGATGTGTTCTTCAGATTTCAATCATCTCTCAGAGTGGTTTTCAGCTTTCGATCACCATTAACACGATTATTTTCAAACCTTCCTTTAATTGAGCATTGTTTTAATACTGCTGCAGCTTGTTTGAGGATAGTTCAAGGTACTAGAAATAAACTGTTTTTATGGCCTTGTTTATTCAATTCAACAATTTGAAGTTTCGTAGATCCCGTATGTCCGTCATATGACACTTGTTTTTTGAAGAAATGAGCAAAACCTCACGAGTTCCATCTCACGTAGCAATACATTGGCAGTCAAATCTAAATTAATTTATACATGGTTCAAAACCAATCGGAAAAATATAAAATATTCTTGCATTTTGAACCATTGTTTTGGAGTATTGGAATATTGCAAATAATTAATTTTTTTTTAAATCCAATTTTTGATCCAAACTAAAAATTCTAACATTTAATCTACTTTAGTAAATTATTAATCAAAAAGTTGTAATTTATCTTTTTAAAAATTAATTACGCAAAAATGAAGCTAAAATCTATTCAAATTACTTGAATTATTCTAATATTTTGACTGGGAGATGCATAAGAATGTAATTAAATTGAGAGAAATATTAAAATTTATACTTTAATATAGTGTTTTGTTTCTAAGTGAATTTTTAAATCTTATTACTTTAAACTTGGTGAAATTACGCGTCTAATCTAAGTCACCCCAGCTGGTGGGATCTTTAAAGTTATGCATACAACCATTTAAAAAAGCAATGTAATTAACGGTACTACATAACGTTTGCATAACTCTGAACTCATAAAGTGATGATTAAATCTATGCATTAAAATACGGCTTTTTTTCCGCAAAATCTTAAGAAGTTCTTTTCCTGAGAATAAGTAAGTCTGAATTTTCGACTTTATCTATTCAAGAATATCATAATTAAAAAAAAATACTTTTTTGTGAAATTAAAAATGTCAAGCTTAAAGTTTACATTTAATATTGTTTTATTTAAAAATGTCTAGAAAGCGTTTGCGGGTATCTCTTGTCGATAGCAAAACTGACTAGATCTTGATGGACGAGATGTCTCGTCGAAACCACTTGCAAAGATAAGTGTTCATAAATATTTGCATATATGTTAAATACATTGATATAAAATTAAAAACAAATTGTAGAACTAATTCAAAAGGAATCAATAAAAGTGTTCAAAATTGAATGAAAGGTGTATGCATAAAAAACATTAATTAATTGCAGGAAGTGTTCATTAAAATTGATTTAAATTAAAATTTAGATCAGTTTTAGTAGTGTTAAACGTATTAAAGCAACCATAAAAAAGTTACAAGTTAAAAAATATCTTTAAAAATTAATTCACGTCTAAAAGTTTACTTTTAGTACGCTTAGAAACAAGGCTAAATCTATCTAACGGGATTGGAAAGTCTGCGAGAGTCTAAGGAATGTTATATAAAACTGGGTTGATATTGCTTTCGGCGTTTTCACTGGAATTGAATTCGGAATTTCGAGTAGTTTATAAAAATAATAGAAAAAATAGAAAAAACAGAAACGCGCACAATAAAAGGGAAAAATCTTGTTTAAACAACTAGAGCGAATACAAAATTTAAAACACCACTGGGCAACCTTCCAATTTGTTTTACCTATCAAATAAGTCACATCTAGAATAAATTACTAACAAAACGCATCTTTTTTGCATTTTCGAAGATGACGTTTTGTAATAAATATGGAAATAGAATTCTATATACGACTGCAAACATATATGTATTCGAACAAATCCAGATAACTTCTTTTCTGTTTGAAAACATAATAAGATGAGCAAACACATTCAGAAAAAACTGTTTTCAAGTCCCCTTCAATCACACTTTTTTGAATTGAATTTCTTTATTCAGTGACGTGTGATTAATTTATGTGTTCGTAAAAATAAGTATATTTATGTATTACTAATAAAATAACAAAAAGTGAGTGTCGTTCTTGAATTACAAAATTCATTAAAACAAATAAATGATGTCAGTTAATTTTTTGAAACGTTGTTGAATATTTTAATACATAATTTTTGCTTGATTTTTGAATACGTGAATGATAAATGTTATATGTGCACATAAAGGCAAAATTAATGAAATTATAACTTAACGTTTACAGCGTAACGTAAAATGTGTATGTAAAGTTATTAATTATTTTTGTGGTGTGAAGTAAATTTAATTAATATATTTGTGAAAAATAGGTCAACACATCCTGAAATGAATATTTGTCATGACTTAAATTTTATATTTGTGCATTTATTTTTTTTGTGAAAATACTAACTTACATTAGTGAAAAACATTTCATTTAATTTAGAAATTTGAAGAACAATTAGTGAGTTATGATTATAAGGGCTGACCCCATTACCTTTTCCCACCATATAAACTTGAAAAGCAACTTGAAGCTACAGATTAGGCTGAACAGATGGAGTTGGTCCCCAACATAACTGTACGATATGCGAGCATTCCACAACATAACTGTACGATATGCATGTACAGTGACTTTGTTAGTCACTTTTAACTGAACATATTGGAGAACGTCATCATTAATGTAGGCTCTGTTAGTTTATCCATTACATCGTACACGAAATGAAAGCACACTGTTCCAAGAAATATTTAGCATATTACCGTATCGCTTTGTATCAGTAAATTAATTTAGTCAGTGTATATTGCGAGTTCTATCCCTCCAATATGATACAAACCCATGTAATCTCAGAATGACTATAACAACTATAACAACTTTATAAGAATAACTGAAAATACAGCTGTTTAACTTTCCCTCCAATTTTATATTTGTGCATTTATTCTTTTGTGAAAATACTAACCCTTGCATTAGTGAAAAATATTTCATTTAATTTAGAAATTTGAAAACAATTAGAGAGTTATGATTATAAGGGTTGACTCCATTACCTTTTCCCACCATATAAACTTGAAGAACAACTTAAAGCTACAGATTAGGCTGAACAGATGCAGTTGAGAGAACAGAACAGATGAAGGGATTCTGACTGCAAACTGAATTTGAGATCATCAGTGATGAAATTGTTTTTCCATTAAATCAGAACCTATTTTCAATAGGCCTAATAAGTTATAATTGACACTACTGCTTATATGGATAGATGGTACACAAACTTCCACCGTTTCGCGGATATCAATTGATTAGAGCCTTGTGTAAACGGCTTGTTCCAAAACGCTACACCCTGAAGTATCTATAACATCTGCATATTTGCATGAAATAACTTACCCAATCACGACTCGCAGTAATTGCAAAACTTCAATTCTGCTAAGAATTTGGATGCGACCGTTGAGCGAGCTTCTTTTCTGATTACCATGTAATTTCTTTCGCTGTAATGCTTTGTATTTGGCATCTCATGCCAACTTGACTTTTGCGTCAATAAATTCAAACATACCACATCAATCTAGTAAGTTTTCTAAAGTAGGGATCTTCAACCTTGTTAATTTCATGGCACAAATAGACTAATTAGAAAAACTCTACTGCGCACCAAATATTAAGTCGTACCTTTTACCTATCTGACAAAAATAGATACAATTTTGATTGATTTTCAAAACATATAATCAAATACTTACCCTTTTTACTCCAAAGTGACTTTTAAAAATATTTTTGAAACAATTTTTCTATGATTTGTAATATAAATGCTACTCAAAAACGGGTATTACTTGAAATTATCTGTCAACACACTAGGAAAAAGATAAAAACTAAGCAATGGAAATTAAATAAATCTTACACAGCATAAACCGTTTCATCCAATTGTAAAGCACACCATTCTTGAGACACACCAGTGTGTTGCGCCACGCCGGTTGAAAATTCCTGCTTAAAGGGGTGATGGAAATTTCATCACTGTCACCAATGTGGTCTCTGCAGCTCGTTTTTTGAGTGTTCTTATGATCCTGTATGTTCCAAGTTTTAACACCCTGAGAAACATACATCTGAAATTCCTCTGTATTGATATAACACTACCTTCACTCATGGGTTTACAAGAAGAAAAGGACATTAAGAGTAGGGTTATATGTTTTAGTTAAATCTTATATATTTGCATTCTATCATCAGAAGATGATGTATGAAAGTATATAGCTATTAATTTAGATGCATGACTAGTCTACAACCGACTTCAGCCTTTTATTTTATATAGCTTAAGAAGTATGCTTAATTCTTGGCATCCAATGTATTCAGTATTCCAATTTGGATTTCAACTTCATCAAATTTAAGCGCTGAAACACTCCTTGTTTTAACTACCATTTTAAAGAAAACTAAACTGATTTCTTCATAATATTTGTATCATGTAATAACACTTTTCATTACTCAGTAAAGATGTTTCGTAATATTGGGAGAGTTATATATGAAAAAACAATTTCATCTTCCAGAAGTGAAAGGTGAATTAAATTTACTATTTTATTGTGAAATATGAGAATTGAATCGGTCTGTTTTGTGACTGTTTAGCTTTGATTCCATTTGTACTCTCTCATACTATGTCCATCCATATAACCCATTTCACATACATCCTAGCCTGTAAGGGTAGAAAAACTCCATAACATGATCAAAATGACTTGTTATAAAGTACATAGAATTTGATTATTAAACTACTCTTTTAAATCATTATTAACGTCCCTATTTAAAACTGCATCCATAATTTTATGAACTACAATTAGTTACTATATAGAACTTTTCAAACATGACTTTCATGAACTTTTGCTTTCCATTTGTTAAAGTTTTTGAAATTGTGAATTAGTTTGAATTACAATTGTTTACAAAATGATTTTAAACAAATCCTGCTGTGTTCTAATAGTGTCAGGTATGATTCTTAGAAATTTGCCGTCAATTTTTCTCTATCACAATATTTAGTCACTAACCACTATTTAGTCGAATGGTTAAATGCCTGTAGGTTTCTATTTTACTTTGTTTCATGAAAGTTTTAATTTGAAATATCATTTTACTTCAAATTACTTCGAGTCTAATATTTTAATAAACGTTTATTATATGTCTAAATAAAATAGTCTGAATATATTAACGGTTACTCTTTGGTAATCATTGACATAGATGTAGGTTTTGATACAAATAACACGAGATCAAACGACAATTTCAAAGTGATTATTTCACTACGAAAATTAATTAATTTTAGATGTAAAGTGTCATTTATACAGAAAAATATCTTATTAGTTATAATTAGTAAATTAGTCATAATCAATACAGCATGAATAAATTTAATTTTTGAATTTTGCTAATTTTTTCGGGGTTTTGACCCAATTTTCCGTGCTGTAAAATAAAACTACTGAAAGTTATACTTTTCAAATATCAATTTTGAGTTTGGGAGGGTTTATGGATGCCCTTTCTGATGTTCATTTCATGTAAAAGGTCAACTCAAATCGTAAAAATGACTAATCTACAGTGAAAAGTCTCGCCTTCATAGTTTTCCTCCAATACTTTGTGACTTGAGGCACTCTTACTCCAGAAATGCAAGAGTTCCGAATTTCGTCATCATTAAGGGAAGACTGAGAAATTCATTTGATACGATATTCACGATTGAGTTATTCGTATATATTCTTGAAAACTACATTGAGTCACACGTGAAATAGCAAAGACCTTTTACAGACGTTTAGAACTTTTAGAACTGTTTTCAATGCAGACAAAGCGAAAAATATCGATTTTATATTTTTCAGAAAACAAAAGCCATTAGGTCTATTTGACAGCATTTTCTTCAAAACAAAAATCCCTGTTCTTGCCAAATTTTTACAGGTGACAGAAGTTTCTTAAGAATAGTAAAAGAGTCATTCTCGTTTTCTGTCATTAAGATAAAATAACTTTTAATTTATCAAAAGTCAGATCGGATACCTTCTAACATTAATTTTCAGACATGCAAATCCTCATATAAAAACTGCCTTATTGTGTTACTTGTTTTCAAAAGGTATTATTATAGCATTTTTCTTCAATACAGAGGTTCACTTTCTGAATGGAAATCTCGCACCTTTTCAGAATGAGAGTGATGATGTGACTTGCTTATTAGTTCAGCTTTCGATGAAACGAAATAATTTCATTTGAAACATGGAAACACTCACATATAATTTAATTATAATATAATGTAGAGCATTTACAACAGGTTAACAGACAATTAAAATTCCGATCTTTCAAAATAAAATCAGAATTTTGAAAGCAAAAGTGTTTCATTTTAGCTTCGAATCTAAAAGCTTGATTCCAAAAATACTTTGAATAAAACAATCGATAAAAATAATTTATTTGCAAAAGGAAGAAATATGCTAACATAGTAAGAGTATGTAGAACACATAATGAAAACTTTTAATTCTGTAAAAGTAATGCAAAGAAATTTGAATTTTTCTGCAACATTTGTAAAACTGTAGTCGCACATGCATATAGACAGACATGCATAAATAGGTAAACAGACATGAAAGAAGGGAAACACAAATTTTGTATTAAAATGGTCCAAATCGGATAAAGATCTTAAAATGGGTCGAAAATATTCTATGTAAAACATTCGATTTTTATTTAAATATACAGTAACCATAGTAAATAACAAGTTAACTAAAACTTAACAGAGTTGCATTTACTAAGGCAACTTTGTGGGTGAAGAAATCGGTAGTGATTGTATATATATCGTACTTGAAATAATAAAACTAGTCGGAAAAACGTCAGGTAGATGAAAAAGAACAGCTTTGTTTCCAATATGACGGATGTTGGACTAGAGCAGTCAATTTGGTGGCTTGACGTAGCTTAGTGTCACAAAATTCACGCAGAAAATGAAGGTTTTCGGATAACATCTGACAGCTTTAAGCATTTTCGACTTTCCACTTTTGGAGGAGGAAAATGATTTTTGTCAACATTGCGTTCCACCGTTTGATAAAATAGCCAAAGAGAGCATGAAGTGTTTACCGCAAAGCAATATTAAAAAGCTTCAGTACTGTTTTTAAGAGAATTTTTTTAAGAAAGAGATTAAGATATTCGGGCAAAAGCTATTTTAGGCACAATGTTAAAGTATATATAAATATGGAATGTATTTTAATTTATCGATTTTAATAATTTTGGATTTTGTACATATTTATATACATAAATAAAGAATGTATTTATGTATTAGAAGACGATTCAAAGTAAGGATATAAAACTTTGAAAGTAAAAATAGATATAAAAACATTCACTAAAATTTTATAAATTTACAGCAAAATAGGGTGTCGCTATTATTTTTATGTTAAGAGTATCTGTTTTATGACGATTTATAACACTGTTTTAGCACATGAATACCAGCTTTTAAACTCAGACAATTTCAAGCTTTCATGCGTACAAATAATTATCTAAAATCACTTGTCCACTTAGAAAATTATATCTATTTCCATGTGTGTAATTTTCCAATATCTTCACTTGGATATCAATTTTTTGTCGTTAGATTTCATTAAGGAAATATTAAATGTTTTTGTAACTGTGTTGAAAAATTAAGTATAATGAAACAGCAACTAGGATAATTAATTTTGCAGTAGAATAGTGTAATTGGCAAAACAAAGCTGTATTTAAGGACAAATTTCGAGTATGTTCATCATTATTATAGCGCTGTTACATATGTTTGTAATTCTTTTGCAGTTAAGTCTGGAATACTTGGAGATTCTAAAGGAATTATACAAATATGAATTGCTTTAATGCATTTTAATTCTTTTAATGATAACAGCAGTGACATTTTGCGAAAAAGAAAGTATGCATGGTTTCTAAAATGTTTTCTCAGTTTAGTGCTGTTATAGTGTCTGTGATAGAACAATAATAATGAGGAAAGTAACCACGACAGTAAAACTAATTCTTACTAGAAACTTTTCATTTTTTGAAATGGCTTACTCTAGCGTTATATTTTATAATTGTAACATATAATTATAATGCAAGCAACATTACATTGAGAGTAACTCAAATTTTTTATTTTGCTTAAAAAATGTAATTCATTTAAAAAACATCGTGACTCGAAATTAAACTATAAAATATTTATGTATAGTAAATGCAATTAAATAAATTAATTTTTCATAATTTTAAAGGGCAACACGTGAAAGTGCGTTCCTAATTTCTCCTTCCTGCACCATTATACATGTATCTATAACTTCTGAATAAACTATACTTTCAAATATAATTATTACAATTCAATCTAATCGTATTTTATTTAATTGTGCTATGTTTGATGTGGTAAGTATTTATGCATTGCAATTATATAAAATCATACAAAATATTTCAATGCTAATTGTAAATAATAAATGATATCATAATAGTAAATAATATTATTAATTAATAAAAATAAATAACGTCTTGATAAATAATATTAATTAATAAAATTATATAACGGCTTGATAAATATTAGTAATTAATAAAATTAAATAACGTCTTGATAAATATTATTAATTAATAGTAAATTAATAATATTTTATTCAAATCGAAATGATAGGTAAAATAAATGTAATATGATTTACCAACTCTAAACAAAGTAAAAAAATATAGTTCTGTGAAAAAGGAGGGAGAAATATTCTACTCCCTAAACTTTATTTACTAAATGTGTTTCTTTCTCCAGAGGAAATTAAAATTTAATCAAAAGAAAAAACTTTATTCTGGTTTAGAAAAGCTAAAAACATCATATCTTGAAAATTTTAACTAATTCTGTTTCATTTGTAAGGTGATGATGTATTAGATTTTGCATGTAAAATATTTAACACATCTCTTCTAAAACAAAATTTATATTTATAATCTAGAATGTGAAACAACGAGTAAATGAACATTGGTTTAATTTTAACTTTGATTAAAATAGTAATTTTTTAGTTATTGATCGTAAAGTATGTTTTGAAGGAACGAAAACAGATGTGAATCATAGTGAACAATTGTTTAAAATTTATGTCATTTCATAGAACAGTGAGCTTTTCAAATTTTTTAGGTTAAAAAATATTTAAATTATTCATTGTTTGCACAAAAGCCAAAAACACACAGATGCACTTCCATACAAAAAAATTGTCTTCATCATAGATCCTTTTTCTTAGAATTAAGAATACAAGTTAAGTCTCCTTTCCAGGAGGTTAATGTCAGTAAATCTCTTTAAATGCGTCTTGATGGGCATTTAAAATAATGATTTATCTATTTCATAACCCTCATGTATCCTATTATGAAGTCTAATATGAGCTAACGTTACCGATTAAAGTTTCAATGTCATTAGGATCAGATCACCCATTTTATGCATGAATTATGGAGATTTCAATTATCAATTCATGTATGCAAACATCTGCGTTGTTCACTGCCTCTATCAATACCTCTTGAAGACCGAGTGTTCCGGAAGCATTAGATACACAATTTAGAGGTTAGTTTGCGTAAATAAGGAATGTGAACGTGCATCGGACAACACATCAAGAGGTCTGGTGATGGTTCCTAGACCATTTCATATTGAGATATGATTTTTTTTCTTTTAAAAGAGGAATCTCTAAGACATCAAGTCATTGCAACGTTTTAAAAAACATCAAACATTTTAAGGTAGAAATAAGGATTTATGCGGAATTAATTGAATTTAATAACTTATTTAGTTTCGGAATCATCAAATTAACAATCTAGATGTTAGTTCGCGTAAATACGGAATGGAACTCGCATTAGGCTACACGTCACGAGGCGTGTATTCTGTTGCATGACCATTTCCTATCCAGGTACGACTTTCTATCTCTTAAAAGAATAAATAAATATATATATATATATATATATATATATATATAAAATAAATTCAAAATTACAAACCAAAACAAAGAGAAATCCAAAAATTTTAAAATCAAGAAATTTAAGAAAATTTTGAAAAAAATGATGGAAGTGTTGGTGGATCAGGGCGTCATCAGGGAGGAGCCTCACCCAGTCAACACAATATGGTGTTTTCTGCGTGTGAGCGGCAGAACACCAAAAGTAGCTCACACACCCCCCCCCCCCCTCCAAACACCATAAGAAAATAAATTAGAAAACAAAAATAAGAAAAACAAACCAGTGACAACCAAAGATAAATATAATACAAAATTAAAATTAAATATATATATATATATATATATATATATATATATATATATATATATATATATATATATATATATATATATATATATATATATATATATATATATATATATATATATATATTATTTTAAAAGACGTCAGTTATTATGCCGATACGTTACCTCAAAACTTCCTCGGTGTCCTATGCGTATGGATGTTGGCATTCTAGATGTTCTAATGTTAGAAATATCGATCGCGTGATTTTTACGCAGTTGTGTAATCAATTGTTTCTAATTTGTGTGTGCATGTATTATGTTTTTAAGTATAATTAGGTACCACAGAGGTTTTCTTGTCGCATACTGGAAATTTACTTTTTCGAAATATAAACTCATCAAATACACAGTAATAGTAAAGTATAGCAAATTAATATTGCACACATTTTAGTAACACACGTTTTTCATACCTTAAATAGACTGCTTGAACCATTGTGAATAAACCTTGCGCTTATGTTTGGCAGTGGAACGCACTTGGATTCAAATTTTTCGCTATCTCGTTTTGGTAGGTAGTCAGTTAATTAACGTCAAACTGGAGCAACATCACAGGCTGTTGGTGACGGTCCGGGATCAATCCCGAAGAGAAAAGTCCGAGGACAAGCCCTCCTAATTTTAAACAGCAATCAGATGACGAGGTCAACCCCTGAGTTGGCCCTTCACTCTACAAAGTTATATACCACATCAACTTGAGAACATTTGAGACCATGACAGATTTAACGTACACTAACCCCCACGTACACGAGGGTCTTTGTTTGGATCGAGTTTCGAACTCTCAAATCTCCAATTGCTAATCCACTACTCTTCCAACCTGGCTACCGTGACCCATATTTTGGGAAGAATTTGTTTGTCAAAGG
The DNA here is from genome assembly GCA_933210815.1 of Meta bourneti. Taxonomy (NCBI): domain Eukaryota; kingdom Metazoa; phylum Arthropoda; class Arachnida; order Araneae; family Tetragnathidae; genus Meta; species Meta bourneti. The sequence continues at coordinate 56,752,350 of OW119926.1, forward strand.
TGAAATATCTAGTTGAATAACATATACGGAACAACAATGATTTGATTTCATATTATTTTAGTGCAACATGAAATCAGAAGAAATTCCCAAACATACATAAATTAAAGCATAGTAATTTCATAAAATCCTGTAATATATTCATGTTGTACAGCCTTTTAAGTTTTAAGTTCATTGTAAATCCCATAAACCGTCCTAGGAATATTTCAGTATATTATACCTGTCAAAATGAATAGTTTTGATGTTTAAAATGAGGTTGTCAAATTTTGAAGTCGTGGATAATTCATAAGATCTGTTTTGCCAAAAGTGCCGTCCTCAGAATAACTGGTCACTCCACAGGTCTATTCAGACGTCAAACAAATTATTTCGTCACGATTCCCTCTAAGACCGAAGATTGACGGGTAGAAACCGAAGATTCAGTTTCTGCATTGGAAAATATTTAGAACCTTTCATGTCTATTCTTGAATATATATAAAATATTATGATACAGAAATATTTAAAATGACCTCCACACTTTTACAAATCAATTTTCTAAAAGGGTAACCTAACCCACTTTTAGAAATATTTTATCAATTGGAAATTTGTTTTCGTAATGGAATGATAATGATTCAAAATGTACATAAGTTTACTTTTCTTATCAAATTATGACTTTCAAATAATATGGAAGGGGAATGATAAAACACGTGTTTAATAAATTTAAATAAATCACAATCTTCCCTATTACATTTAAACCAGTTTTATTCTTGTAAAAAAAAAGGAAAAAAAGTCGGGAAAATGTATGATATTTTCAATAAAATTCTTGCAAGTAGACACCGATACTTGTCAATACATTTTTAAATGTATCAAAATAATTTTCATTCCCATACCACGGGATTTAAGCGGGTTGATCTATTATTGATAGTATATATCGGATTGATATGAAAAAACTAAAATTTGAGGAGTATAAACATTATCAACCCTCCTGGTGGTGGTCAACCTTCCAGGTATCTCGTCATTAGCAAAACTGACCATATTTTGTTGGACCATATATCTCGTCCTTAGAAGAAAATTGACCAGAACTTGATCTAGTTATCATCGAAATTTTGGCAATGTCTTGAAAACCAGATATCTCGTCATTAGAAAAATTAGTCATGTCTTGATATCTAGCCGAATCCACTTGGAGGGTTAAACATTGTAAAATTGCGTTAAGGATAGAAATTGATACTAAAAGTATATTTTTATCCCCATGGTTGGTAAATCAATTAACTGTTTATAAAATGAAAGAAAATATTTACTAAAAATAATTTATTAAAAACTGTGTATTATTTAGTAACAATTTCTACTTTTGGGGACATATTTTTTGTGAAAAAATCGAAAATAGTTAGATGTGATTATCGAGAACCAGTTAGATGTCTACAGTGGATATGCTGCTCTAATAATAAGGTACTGATTAATGTGTGTGCGTGATTTAACATTTAATCATTTAATCTCATAAAATAGAAAATTACATCCTAAATACGGATTGATTTTTATAAAACTTCAAAAACCATCATCCGCCATTTAAATATACATATTTTGGAATTAATGGAAAATGTTTGTTCTGTGTGTTAATCCATAAGAATTATTAAGGGAACGAATCATACACTTATTTTCTACATTTATTGGTGATAAAATTACTTATTAATTCAGTAAAATGTACTGCAAATAACTAATGTTTTTATATGCTAAGTTATAGTGTTAAGTAAAAACATATATTTTAGTAAAATCAGTAAATCATTTGAGTTACTGTTAGCAAAATCAGTTTAGAATTGAGAAATACCGATGAATTTGTATAACAACGTATGAAACGTGAACGCAGATTTACCTGAAGCATATAATTCCGAGTTCAAGAAATCATTGAATTTATTGTAAAAAACTAACTTTCAAAAACACACTTTAAAACACTTAGTTATAAAACGCAACTTAATATATTTTCACGTGACAGATACCTATTTTTGTGCACTTTGTAACACCAAACTTCGAGCAGACCATTAATTTTAAAGAGAGGGGGACATTTATTTTGATTTTCTTTTTTTCTACTAGGGTTCCATGTTTTTCGCCAATAACATGGTTCATTGGATCTATGTCGTATATGTAATGCATCTTGTTGTGATTAGAGAAAGGCGTTTCCGGAAAAGCTTTATGACTCAATCGTACAATAAGGGGAACATTGCACGATTTATACACTTCGAGAACTTTTTGTAGTTTTAATATCTACCTTTAAACTCCCGTAGTGTATCTGCAACGCAAAAGAAAAATAAAGTAGTTAATTGTGAAAGAAAAGTAGTGTTAGCAAAATTTTACAATCTTATGTGCAGATACATCCTTTAACTTTGAGAGATTTCATCTTATTTATTTTTGATAATTTTCTCATTTTTTCGGTAAAAATAAAGTGGAAGAACCTCATTTCTTTCGGAAAGAAATTAAATTGAGGTGATCTTATAAAGATAATTTATAGTTCTTTTTGAAAGAAACTTGAGAAAAATCGCGAAACAATTTTTCATTGTTCAAGATAAAAAGGGGAGATGCTCTGAAGAATAAATAGGATTTTAGAAGTTTTAAAAAGTGTTTTAATCGACCTTTTTTCAAAAGAGAACTGTATAATACATTTATTTTTGAAGTTCTCGTTACATATATAATCCTCCAAGTATTTTCAGTTTCATTTTTTTTGTTAGAGAGTCACTTTATAAATTTATAAGTATACTCATTTTGTTTCTGCGTGGAAGCTTTAAAATATCTAAAAGCTTGAACTTTCAAATAAGTAGCATTGAATATGTACACGACAAATTATTTTCAGAGAAAAATATTTATTTTAAATTTGTTATACATGTTTTGATCATCAACCTACTTTTGAGTTAGATTGCGTATAGAATATTCGTAAATAATGCTTATCTTTCATATTTATGAGACTCAGAAAACTCACAACTAATTTTATATATAAAACCTGACCTGATTAATTATTTTTCTCGTTTTCCTAATGCATATATATTTAGTGAAATAATTAACTATTTAAGATAACATTCTTGGTGTTCTTAAGTTAATATTAAGAATCTACAGCAAAAATGTCATATTATAGAGGGCGGTAATTTTAGTAATAAAATTATTCAATCTATCATACAAATATAATACTTGAAATATGTTTCAAATTTAATTGGAGTTATGTTGCATATCCTTGAAATGGTTTGAACCAAAAGGATACGAACGGAACATTTTACATTCTGTGTTTTTTTTCATACATACTTTTGTTACAAACATCATTTCAGTGTTTGCGTCTCATTCTCGTAAATGCATTCAATAAAACATTAGTATCAAAACTGAAGGTGATGGAAGTCTCTAAAGTTTCGAATCTAATGTTGCAACATTATACTTTGTATATTTTGCACATATACTATGCAAAAAAGAGTTTAACTAAGCATATTTAGCGTGATTAAAAGTTAACAAAAATGAAAAAAAAATTATGAAATTATGTGAAATTTATTCTTTTTTTATTGCATTTTAAATATAATTTCCCTTTCTGTAAATTAATTGCAACAGTAATACATATTTTATGTTACTTTGGACATTAGAAACCGAGACGTATAGTAAATATAAATGTAAAAAATCTAAATATACTGTTAAATATGAATTATTAGTAGCTTCAATTGTAGAAGAAATTCTTGATTTTCTAAATTTATTTTAATTCACCTCGTGGTTTATCTTCGCGTCGGAAACAGCCTTCTAGAGGCCAGATTCTGGTGAAGAAACCTGTTCCAAACTATCACCAGTTCTGGGAAAGGAACATCGTTTTCTCACTTGCTTGTTCTTCATTCCCTTAGAGCAATAGGTCAGTTTTGCCTCGACGAGGTATCAAGTAATTACCAAAATTGATCAGATCTAGATGGACGAAATACCTTGTCATTAAAAAATTACCAGATCTTGAAAGAGAAATCTCGTCGAAACACTTGGAGAAAATATATTTTCTTGTCGACTACTCAGATTTCATATTTAGTAGAAACAATTTTTATGATAGGCATTTATAATTATTAACTTCTTGAAAAATTCATGCATAACATTATACAACGTTAGACAACATTATACCCTTTAACATATTCAACAAACCTGTTACAAAGATTTCGTGAATTACACCATATGTGTTTGTGAATAAATTCGTCACAAAAAAAACTATCGTTAAATTTGGTTTCGGTTGGATATCTTTTGGAATACAGGTGTGAGATAAGTAGCTGGTATGAACCACACACAATATATATACACACACCAGACTTTATTATTTTTAATCGTTAATCAGATAGTATTACATTTGCAGATAGGCTGTATAGAAGAAATATATTTAAAGACATCAAACATTAACTTTTGAAAGAAATCTAATGATGTTTAATGAAGAAAAATTCACAAATATAATTGCAGAGGCTTAATATAAATTCATTTTACATTGAAATCACTCACCATTGAAATGAAAACCTCCTTTTACCTCTTTATACTTGAAATTAATGCACTGTAAAATAATTTATGCATTCAAAGTACAAACGCTATTAAGACGCAAAGCTCTAAAACGCATATCCCCTTGGAATCACACCACAAATGATGTTTATTTAGCACTCATAACTGTACCATGACCAACGGCGTCAATTAAGCATAGCCGAGCTCAGATTCAGATTCCGGAGGCAATACCCAAAACCGGTAGTCCTGTTTGCTGACTCACGTTAAGTACATGGTTTGCTCAGCAGCTGAGAACCAGCGACCTGGTTTGTAAGGTGCTTGAGCAAAATTTGCTGATTGCCTGCTTATATCGTCTGGAAATTATTCCAGAATAAGGACGTTTGTAATTGCTTGATATCTTGGCTTTGAATCCTTACTTAATCATGCATTTGAATATGAAGATGATGTCTGAATGTCTTAATTTTATACAAATAATTTACTAATGCCATATATTTGATTTCAAATATTAAGATGCTTTTTAAGTAGTTATGATATTACATCGCGTTCTTTCAGTTTCTAATAACTTACTGGAACTTAAGTAAAAAGTTTTAGATAAGGTTTAGATAGAAAGGTTTGTGGTAAAATAATAATACACGAACACTAAAAAGTATTTTTCAGTCATACTAATGCGTTTTATATCAAAATTTCAAAGGCCACCACTAATTTAAAACAAGCACAAACACAATGCTGGTCCGTAAAACTATAAAAAGAATAAGAATGCATTAGCTTATCCATATCAGCAAAGAAAAATCAGTTACAGAAGCTAGCCACACTTCCCACGATCGCCATCAAATGCTTTTATTCTTACAAAACTGTACTAAGGGATACAAAGGGACACAGTTAAAAATCATTTCCTAAATTTAAAATTCAGTACACTAATAGTATGTTGAAAGTGCCGCGGTGATAGTGTGTATATATATATATATATATATTATATATTGTACGGTCTCTCTCTCCCTCTCACGTCGTTGAGTTCGTTTTTCCTATTCCCATTGACTTCATTTTCCATTAACGCCCTTTCGTGGCAGAATTTTGTCCATTACGAGGACCTATATCTTGTTCAAAATCTAAAACATGCTAGAACGGATGAGAGTGTTTAATAAGCCATTTTCGATCCTTTAGTGAGCAAAAACTACAATAAATTGCGATCACAGTGTAATACATCAGTTCTACATTCTCATATTATACAATTTTAAGGGGAGCTACCATAGCGCATGATTTGCACATTTGCTCTAAGAATTAGATAATTTTTATCTTCTCATATGTTCTGCCCACCCTGCAAAATTCAGAACAATCTGATACGTCTATCCTTCTGTTGTAATATTGATGGCTAGCAGTTTGTATGACCTATTTTTGAATTTTACTTGAATAAATCTAGTAAAATCTCACTTAAAAAGCATCGTATTTAAAATTTAAATTATACTCGTAAGTGAAGTAAAGTTCATATTTCGAATGCGTGACAAAAATATTTACAAAATTAATATAAAATATTTTCTTTTTCTAAGAAAATCCTTTGCTTGTACTTGCGTTTTAATCATTCTTGATCAAAATACTTATGGTTACGAAGCATTTTAACCGAAATACATAATTGTTACAGGACTGTAACACCTATCGTGGAAAAAAATTCTAAAACATATTAATGGAAATTTCAGTAAAGTAGAGATTCAACGTTTGATTTCGTTAAAATGTATACCGTGGAATTCTTATAAATAAATGCTAGGTACTTAATTGGAGAACCATGTTTTTAAATTTACAGAAGTACACAAAAGTAAGACATGGACAAAGCAAACAAAAGCGGCATTCTCAAGCGATAATTACCGGAAAGACAAAAAATCTGCTTTCTGCTAAAACAAATAAAATGAACAATCACTGTAACCACGGATGGCATCAACACCATTTTGTTGATATAAAATCCCACAATACCTTAATATGCTAACAGAAGTGCAGTATTGTAGAAACTTACTTATTGTTCAAATAATATATATGTCCGGGGAATACAAATTTATATGTTAGAAGTGTGATTATGTTGCTAAAAATTGAAGATAAAATTTTATTCCTTTGTTATAAATACTTTATCAGTTTGCTGCAAATATTTTATTTGTTTGCTGTATATGTTCCGTAAAATTATTACATAAAAGAAAATGTATCAATAATCTATTTGGAGTTCCACATCTTGATCATAAAAACATTCATTCCTTTAATAATTCATATCATGTATCATAATGATACCGTAGGAGCATCGTGGAGATTGATAGGTGTGGTGAGGGGTCAAATATGAATAGCTGGGAAGTTTAACCCTCTGGACAGGAGCGTTAAAACAGCGTTTTGTCCCCTGGTTACTGAAGCGGCTCAGTCGACCCGTCATTCAAGACACTGATTGTCAACCGCGCAGGCCATCTCGATGCTTTCCCCAAGAGACTTGAGAAGTTGTGTCGTCATAATGATCTTATCTTGCGGTCTCTATTGTGGTGCCGTGGGTATGCCTGGAAGGGTATGATACTTTCGGAGCTACTGAAGGGGCCTCTATAGTTCATGAACACCGGTCCCTTTACACTCAAAGGGCCCTCGAGTTATCTTTGGTACAGAGATATATACGAAACCTAGAAGTCCGAGGCGAAACGATTAGCGTGGTTTGTCCTCTATCTCTTTGGCATCAAAGTCGAACCTCTCCACACCCGAATCTCTTTATAGCATGGAAAAGAGGGGAAGAAAACTCAAATGGATTAGTGCCGTTTCGTCGGGATACAGCAGTAGGTAATAATATTACCCATCCGTAGCGAAATGACTGGAAAATCTCGGCCGTTTGGGGAGCTTTAGTAACCAGAGGATTAAAAGAGTGGTACTCACCGACTGGTCTCTACATTTGGTTGCTGGTGTGTTGTTGATTCTGGCTGAGATGATTCTACGGGGCTCAGGAATCATTTCTTAAGCTGCTGGGTTCTTGAGGAGCACACTCTTTACAGGCGATGTACTCACAGCTTTCACAAGATATCTGTGCTCTCCTAAGAAGTTCCAAGTTTCTCCCCTTGTCAATTCCAGCCCCCAATAAAATTCAGCTTCATACCCAATGCTAAGACCAAAGCCAGTAAGGCCACTCATCAATCTATATAGGTGCTTGATCCCTCTCAATTCCTTATGTTTACGATGTCGTAGGTCCTTCTATTTGGTATGGGTTCTAATGCCTTTAAGACGTATTTTATTTCCTATTTGTCACGCCACGGTGACAATGTACTACGTTTAGCGACTAATCATCAAAATATTATACACCCTCTGTACCAAATTGTGTCCTATTTGTCCAATTTTGCTTAGCATGCTAATAATATTTCTTAAATTTAATTAAACGGATTTGTGCAAACAAGGATAACAATTGTAAGCGTTATAATAATGCCACTCAACGTCATTTTTTATTGCAAACAAAGGTTGGTAAAACATCGAAAAAGAACTTTTCTAAGATTAAACCCTCAAGAAAAAGGGAAAGATAACATTTTCTTTTCATTGAAAACCTGTATTGAAAATGTAATGATGTCATCTGGAAGTTATTGTGCACATTAAGGAAGAAAAACTGAGTCGTAAAAATCATTTTACAAGTAAAATTAATTGCTATCCGGAAGTTATATTAAATGCCAAACACTATCTTAATATGTAATATTTAATCATGTTAGAAAAATAAATCTTCTGATATAAGACTAAATTTTCTTTTACACATTTGATAACTATTTCAGAAAAAAATTCAAATGTTAAAAGTTTACATTTATTTTGTGACAGAGGAAGTACATATTTTCTTGTCGGTTTCAATCGATTTAAAGTTAAGGGGAGCCAATACCATTACTCTCTGAAAATGATTAATGCTAGAAAAAAATCTTAAAACGAAATATTCAAAAATATTTGTGATGAATTGATATGTGTGCTTGTATTTTCGCCTTGAATAAATGGAAAACTTCACAAGATTCAAAGCAATTACAGAAATAAATTTAAAGTGTGCTCATTCAGAAAATTTCATTTCTTTGAAGTTTTATACAAATAAAGCGAATATATGTAGGCAATGATGAATCCCTTCTTGTTTTCTCTGCCAAAATGCATTTAAAACATATTTGACTGATGCATTTTGAATTACGATATAGTGGTTTTATAAAAAATATGTCTGTATCTCAGTCAATGCATGTATTTTATTCTTAATACTCACAAGTGTATACAAATAGATTAAAAATATATATTTAATTTAAAAAATTTATAATCCATAGAAATTAATTTTACTGAAGATAAACGTGATTAGAACAAATATTGCTTTATTTAGAATTTTAAAAATGTGTGCATCAAATTCATACATCAATAAATGCAAGCTAATACCAAGAAACCTTGTTGATTTAGTTTTCACAATAAATTAAAATCGACATATCAAAAGCGAAATACTTTTCTACAATTTTGGAAACGTAAAAAGAAACATCGTTATTTTGTATATATACTTATTTTGTCTATATACTTTTGAATAACTTCAATCGAATACTTTATGTTTTTTGCCTTTAAATGTGTATAGCTGGCAGTAATATTATAAACCAAAAATTAATTCTTAGACTTAAACTATCCTCCATTCAAAATCTATGACTGAAACTAAATTAGAATTATGTTTATTGTAAAATAGAAAGATGGGAAGTTGTCTTATAAATAAAAAGACGAAAGAGGCCAGTGTGGATCTTATAGAACACCATCTTATAGAGCGCTGGATCAAATTCGACAGATTACTTTAGCTAACTGGGATAGATTTAAACACAAATTCAAAATTCACATAAAATTAACTTGTTTTTTATGTAGTTTTAGTTTTTGCATTCGTTGAAGTAATCAGTATTGTATATTACTTCTCTCAAGGCACATTTCACCCATAGTACTTTCTGCAATCCGAACATCTATTTTTGATGACATTTTTTGCAAGGTCTTAGCACAGTGCATTTTGATCCTTTCTGATGATCTCTTATATACTGCCAATAACGAAACCTTTGTATAAGCTGCATTATTAATACTAGATGCCAGATATTTAGAAAGATCCTCTTCACATAGCGGGGAATGAAATAAGCTGCATTATTAATACTAGATGCCAGATATTTAGAAAGATCCTCTTCACATAGCGGGGAATGAAATTTTCTCTGCTAAGTATATCTTCCCCGTCGCATCTTTGCATAAAAACCAAGCATTTACTGCAGATTAATATAAAATGTAAAAATATATGCATAAGTCAATGACGAGTTTCCTTTCTTCATTTGACATTACGAAAATTTGCCATTCTTCAACATTATCGGTGCCATACTTTGTCTACTTATCTTGATGTCAGACAACCTCTGATACACCCGTGTCCACGACTTTGTGGATTATTCGTAGGTGAAAGACGCTGAAATCCAGTTTTAGCTTATATTCATAATTACAACTGTTTCTTTTATCTTTATTAGACGGAAAATATTCTTTGTTTTCAGAATAGCTACTTTTACTAATTTTCGGATGTAAATCATTCAATAATTGAAACCTTTTCGGAACCTTTTCGTGAGTGAGACTGTCTTTGAGCCACCTTCTCTATTCTCTATCAGAAAAGAAGCTAACCATGTGTCCCTATTCAATCCGTCACTTGAGTAAGGTATCAGACATTCTAATCGCTTAGAAAAAGAATTAGTACTAGTCCGCCGACAGTCTGTCGCCAAAACAGTGTTTTCAGTTGGAGAGAACAAAATGCTTGTAAACATACTGTAAAGAGACGAAAACAAGGTCAAACTATTTTGGATGACATTTCAAGGTGATAATAGGTCCCAAACGGAATGCATTTCACAGTATCATTGCGAAATACTTTAGGGGCTCCTCTGGTTCTTCTTGTACTTCTAGGGGTATAATGTCATAAAATAACAGCCTATTCAATTAATGGGTAAAGCAGCCCTATGCTGGAACAGAGAGCGAGTCGTCTTTCTAGTGTTAATGATATGTTATTTAATATGTCTGAAATTTGTATTGAGCAGTGTAGCAGAATAGCACACTCTATACCAAAAAAAAATTATACACCCCGAAGACAGCGTTCAATCGGAGTATATTTTCACTTGTGGGATATACATGAAGATATAAAGAAATTATCACAAATCTTTTATTATTGTAGGATTACATAAAACAATTATTGACTAGTAAGTTGTAATGCTCCCCTGGAGGCGATACTACTTGTTATTGAGTCAAACCCCTATGCTATCTTGTGGCAAATTATGCCAAGCATTCTGCAGCTGTTGCTCCAGATCCCTTTTATGCCGGGGATGGCGCAACTGACTGCCTAGAATATCCCAGACGATGGGGGACAGATCTGGGGATCTTCTGGTAGAGGAATGATTTCAACACCACGGAAGCATTCCGGAGAGTTGTTTGGTTGGTTTGGTTTTTATGGTGCAAAGTCTGATATCGGACAAGCTACACCAAACACATGATTAAATAATTTTCAATTCAGATTTTTTCATTCAAAATAAGTATCAAACAAGAAAATCAATAAGAAAATGGAGATTAAAATCATGCACATACACAACATGAAACATGGATAATGTTTCATGTTGTGTTCATGTTGTTTCATGGATAGTATAAGGACATACGAGGCCACGACATATTTAAAGTCTATCAGCCCTTACGTATAAGACGATGTTTGGTAGGATAGAGCTTTGAAATTGCATCCCCCGGTGGCAAATTCGTGACTCTACAAACAGGGCTACGGGGACCCTGAATTATGGAACTAAACTAATTTAATTTCTTTTTCTTCATATTAGTTTTCAGTCATTAAATGTTTTAACTCTACTATATTATCGGGTTGCATAAATGGTCACTGTATATTGAAATGGCGAATTTGTACATTTTCTAAGCATTCTCAGATTGAATTTTGATGTCTGGAATTGTGCTTTGATCAAAAAAATATCTCAAAAGTTGAATGATACTAATAGCTGTCTCTGTAATCAGGATATTTTGCAAAGAATTAACAGGAAAATAAATTTAATGTCAAATATTTCGAAAAACTCGGACCTCTCTTCGGTAACTACAGTTTCTGATCCTCCAAAATGGCAATTACGGATGCTTCTCAAGACTTGCTTTCTTTTATATTTTCTTATTTTTCTTAGTTTTATCTTTCTCTGTTGAAGATGAAGGTGTAGGTTTCAATAAACGAGGAGCATAATCCCTTTGTGTGAATGCCGCCTCCCTTGTGAACAGCATTACTATTTTTCTTTTTGTTCGTAATCAATATTCACTGAAGGTATACTTAACTGGAAGCATTTCGGTGAAAATGAATAAGGCAAAAAGAAAATATTTTTCAGAAACGATATTCATGAAAATGGGATAATACTGCAGCTCAAGTTTAGATGCTATTTATTGAAAGAGTGTTCTTTGAAATGAACAAATTTTAAAAAATGCACAATTGCGTATGCGCATACATTAATTTACGTACCCACTACAAAAATCACAGGAGAATTAGGACAGCCCATTACAAAAAAATAATTTATCATTGAAATTAATGAAAATGTTTCAGTATACTGCTTTCACGAATAATAAAAAAAGAGGAAAAGAAAAACAAACGTCATCACTGAATAGTACTTAAACTTGAGTATTTTTATCACTAAAATCGTACATCAAAGTAACCAGGTAAAGACCAATACACAAGTTACTCATCATAAAATGTACAAAATAAATACAATTATACTAAAGTATTTTGAAAGAAGTATTTATTTTGATAAGGAACTATGTATGCATCTGAAATATTGATAAAAGTACCACATATCAGAATCTATTAACAATTTGTAATGATCCTGTTTAGACCCAGCAAATAAAATTGTTTCATCTTTTGAAAATAATTAGTTGGGAGCAAGTGTTTTTACCCTCTAACTGGTTTCGACGAGATATTTCATCCATCAAGATCAGACGAATTTTGCTAACGACGAGATATCTCGTCCATCAAGGTCTGAGATATTTTTCAAATGGTGAGATATCTCGTCCATCAAAGTCTGAGATATTGTTCAAAGGGCGAGATATTTCGGTATCAAGATATTTCCGATTTTTGTGCTGATGACGAGATCAAGATATTGTCAGTTTTCTTTTAATGACGAGATATCTCATCCATCAAGATCTGGTAAGGCTTGCTAATGACGATACCTCACTTCGAGACAATGACAAGAAGGGTTAAGAATCTGTTATACATGATTTGAATGAAACTAATCAAGTTGCCAAACACTTCAAAAGGCTTGTTACGGTTGGTTCGTGGAAGAGGAGGACATTTCAGTCAGCACTCACCTACTTGGGAAGCGTTATACATACAATTTTTAAACAGCTCTTCCGTTTCAATTGGCGACCCCATACGTTTGATGCATGTCAACCATCACTGAATTTCTGTAAAGGTTCATCACGTGTGAAATTCGAGTTGCGAATGAGGAAAGTTTAAAGAAAAGAACGATATGCAAATGAGCCAAATATAATTTAACACCTACGCCCAGCAGTTGCAGGCATGCATCGTTACACAATTTTTTTATTTTAATGAAATGTCTCGACGAGATATTTCGTCCACCATGATCCAATTGATTCTCCTGCGACGAGATATCTCGTTTAAAATCTGACCAGTTATAATGACGAGATACCTGGAAGAGACAAAATTGCCCTATTACTCCAGGGGAAAGAGAAAAACACCGAATTTAATGGGATGTAATTTAATTACATGTTTAGTCTCTAATTGTGGACATTTTGTGATGCATTTTTGGATATAGGAATTAACCAGTAAACGTTTTTACTAACCTGCCAGCTAGTTTTGATGATTCAGCTCTTTTCATTGCATCCAGCCTTATGATGTGCATATCTTACTTCGCGATTTCATTTATGTCGACAGATATCCAATCTAAACTGCGAGGTTCAGATCTATACCAAAATTTTCTGTGACGTATATGCTATACTAGCATATCTCTAATGTTAGAGATGTGAGAAGTAACATTGGTTTCACTTTTGAAAGGTATTACTATAGCTCACCACAGCATGAGTATCTTAAAAGTTTAGTCTACAATAAATTTAACTCTATCACACTAATAAATAAAATTGACGGTGTATTAAGACCAATGTTTTAAAAAACAGTTTTAGGCTTTGAGGATGCAGATCGATCCTACTCTCAATGTCAACATTAGTTGTCTGAAATTCATTAAATTGTCCTAGATACTTGCTGAGTATAAGGAGTCATCAAGCGAGTATATACTCGCTTGATGACAAAATAGGAAATTAATTTGATGTTTCTTTCTGTGCTCGATATTTTGAGCGCCATCTGCCAGAGTAGACATCCACTAAAATTAATAAAATATTACGCGTATTGAACAATGCACCATAATGTAATTTTTAGTTTACGATTTGTTCTACTGTGCCCAAGTGTGTTTATGTAAGATCAACTTAATTTATTTTTCTTCGCCGTTTGTTAAAAATTTGTTTACTTGCTTAACGTTATCGTTACGCATTTTCTGCAATTTTTTAAAAAGTTTTTTAAAGATGCATTCAATTTAATCGCATGTGACAGTGGCTGTTTCTCAAAGCTGAATCCATACCATTCACGCAGGCATTGTTTGATGTATTTTCCCGAGTTTGAATTTGTGCGAATAATTAAGCACATTGGGAATAATACCCAATGCCATCCCCAAGTAACTTGCATATTTTTAATTGCAAACATCAAACTAACAAAAAGTTCAGGTACCATAATACCTGAATGAAGTTTTCTGAGTAATTCCGTATACGGTATTAAGTTTATTATTTGTATGTGTACTAATTTATTATCCACAACAAAATTAAGTTTTATTGCTTATTATGGGTATAGAGTAGTGAAGAAATATAGAAATATTTTAAATCTGTAACCTGTCCTATTCTCCAATCTCTGAAATAGAAACAAATTGTCTGTCAAAATTAAGTTTATTATTTGTATGTGTACAAATTTATTATCCACAACAAAATTAAGTTTTATTGCTTATTATGGATATAGAGTAGTGAAGAAATATAGAAATATTTTAAAATCTGTAAGCTGTCCTATTCTCCAATCTCTGAAATAGAAACAAATTGTCTGTGTAAGTATAAGAATGTGTAACACACACACACTGAACTGTCATACGCCCTTCATGAGTAATAACTCTTTCTTGTTTCTAAATTGCTGTAAGATGTTATTCATAATTTTACTATTAATTTGGTACTTACTCTTAAGAAAAAAATTAATTGGGATCCGTTAAGCTTTGTATATCTGACAGAAATTATGATACAAACTACTAAATACTAAAGAAAAAATTACTTCACTTTTCATTTGCAGATTTAAGTTGTACTAAAACTATGATGGGAGCTTAATTTTGATAAAAGTATAAAATCACTTGAAAAGTCTCCCAAAAATAATTGCCCTTTTATAAGTGTTAAGTCAAATTAATGAATCTAATGAAGGTTAGTTATAAATAAATAAATATGAACGTTTTTTGCACTTAAAATAGTTTAAAAACCAAATTTAATTTATTTCTGTACACAATTATAAAATAAAAATCCGAATTAAATATATGTCCAAAACTAATCTTCAGGGAAAGTTTATAAGAGCTCAGCATATTTCAAAAAGTGCTGAATGTAAAATCTGATTTAACATCTTAAGAAACTCATCTCACCATGCATAATAGCCTTTCCCTATGATGAATAAATTACGTCGAGAGCATTCACTGATGCAAGTAAAATTATATCTGCAATAAAAGAAAGTAATAAAAAACACCTCTTTGTCGGAAAATGCTTCCAAGCTTTTTTCCTTTCCTAGTTAATAAAATAACATCATTAAATAATTACATGTGCCGCTTCATGTTTTGCCACTACTTATTAAATTACATAAAGGAATCACTTCACTTTGATTTTGCGGCTGTACCAGTTTGTTGGACTATTGTCGAGGACTCTTTATGAATAATTCATGGTCTCAACGCCTATAACCATTTATTACTTACTGG
The DNA here is from genome assembly GCA_933210815.1 of Meta bourneti. Classification (NCBI taxonomy): domain Eukaryota; kingdom Metazoa; phylum Arthropoda; class Arachnida; order Araneae; family Tetragnathidae; genus Meta; species Meta bourneti. Next base: position 56,767,817 of record OW119926.1, read on the forward strand.
AGTTTCTTTCGCTGACTTATAAATATTCATCACAAGTTAGGGTTGGCCTTAGTTCGTAGAAAAGCATAGGAAAAAGGTTGTTCTCTGACAAAAAAACGGTAGTACCTTTTCGTTGCTCTTAGCGTCGCAAGGCGATCCATCTATGATTACTTTGAGATGTTGAAGTCCTAAAATATTTGATAATACGGATAAGATAATATGGAAAATTTATTCAATACATCAGGTCAACGTAAATAACAAATGTAAACGTTTTAGGTAATATACAAGTTTTTAAATATTTCATGCAACATAAAACATAAATTGATCTTTTCGATTAGACGTTCTTGCCGTAGATCAACAAATAAAAACAAAACACAATGGCTTAGATCTAAGTTTTTAGAATGAGCCGCTTGGTTGGTAGAACAGACACAATGCTCGTCAGTCACCCATTAGGTCCCGGGTTCGAATTCCAGCGCTGCTACAACATGGATGTTAGTGATTGTCAATAAAAGTTTAAAGTTAGTTGTCAGTACTAGACCTACGAGTTAAATCGTTGCCTACATTCTCCAGTTGAAACTTGGAGAGAACTTTTTATTTCCTTTATGAACTACGAGATAACTCGCAAGTCCTTTTTAAAAAGTTTTTTTTTCTAAATTGTGTATTATGAAAATGTGTTATAACTATGAGATACTGTATGTATTATTCAATGTGGCTTCAGGAATCAAATTACTCAGTTATGCTATCGTATCAGCGCATAATATTGTGAGATTCCGATTCCAAATTGTAGTACCATTCAACTATTTCCTATCTGCACATATCCAATTACAAATCAAAGTGGTTTTGAATTATTTCTGTGCTAATCTCAACATAGCAGCGTTGTTTTTGCTTAAGAAAATGGGTCTTTTGATAGAGTCCCATCCCGAAAAGCAGTCACATCTGGGTCATAATTGCATGGCTAGGTTAGATGATCTGTATGGAGGAATCCCGAAATGAAATCCAGTCACACTCCAACAATCATTAACGAGTATGGCTAAGTACCCGAGGAAAGACGCCCTTCGACTTGGGAATGATTTATCAGATAGTTTGTCGCTAAGAGGATAGAAAAACTACAGTGTACTGGTATTAGTTGAGACTAATAGTCCTTTTTCGTCGCCTCGTGTGTATTTTAACCCAGTATAATATTTCTTGTTACTTATTGTTTAAACTGTGAGTTAGTTGTCGTTATAGGAATAGTATGCTGTGATACAATTCTGTTCTTAGCACTAGTTGCCCATAGTTCGCTGTGTTGCTCCAGTGCAACGTTAATTTATCTACCTATCTACATCTTAGCACTAGAACTTCAATTTATGTAATTTTGATATAGGAGCGCGTTTGTTGCTTTCTCCCTTTCTGTCCAATATTAATAATTTCCTGTGACTTAATAACTTTAGTAGATAAGCACCAGAAATTGCTTTAGGTAAAATAATTTAGAAAGTTTGTATAGTTGAGTTCATTTACAACATCCACATGTGTCTTTGCAACACTAATTTGGCCGAGAAAAACGTGAATGTGTCCGTTAAGAGTCAATGAATAAAAGCTTCAAAATTATGAATCAGAATCAGAGTTGAAAATGTATCAGAAACACAGGAAATGTGAAATCAAATAGCTTAATTTAGATTCAACCAATGCAACACAAAACGTATTGTTCAGTCAAGTAAATGGTGGACGGAAATTGAGCTGAATAAATTACTTTTTGCTGCATCCATTGTAAATAAGATATGTATTTAGCATACAGTTAATAAATTAAGGTAAAAATGTGTATAAATATTGTGATGGGGAGGTAAAAAACGAATTTTCTTTAATTCTTTTTCTAAATTTTATTGCTTTATTTTATGAATTTGACCATTAATTTACAGCTCCTTTCAGTGGAATAAACGATCATATGTTGTAAAATAAGCTTACAGTTAATTAAAAGGAAAGATAATAGCTGAATCATTTACATAGTATAACTAGTCTACGCAATTTATTTACTGGTATCAAAACGACACGGACTGGAATTTTTAGGATAACATGACGATCGGCCTTTCTAGTGTTAAACACGAATCTGCACTTTGGCTGTTTTCACTTTCTTACATTTCACAGACTGCGTGTGCATATCAATGTTATACCATGACCTAACGCATGGATTTTGATTCCTAAGTTGAATTCATGCCTGTACTTTGAATATAACAAGATTAAATAATTTTTCTTGGACTGTAAGAACTTTAAATATGTTTTTCCCTAAACAATAATTTTTTGGATCCGTGCCTTTAGAGTGGTGCAGAAAATTAAAATTTAAAAACTTTATTTAACTCAGCTATAGGTTTTTAAAACATAATACTTAATACAACATTATACTTGCTCCTGCAAAATAATTGTTTCTCATAAGCAACTTAAAATCAGAAGTTCCTTTCAAAATGTTGGCATAATTTTATTCTGAAAGTCGGGTTCGATGATCACATGGATCCATAGACTTATTCTCTCTTTATTACGTCAGACGTAGCACTTTTAGATAAAGAGCATGATTTCCACAATATAGCGATTTATTTTAACTTTAAACCATCAAGACTATTACAGAACGCCAGGAAAAGAATGACCTGAATTTGTTTGAAGGGATTATTATAAGTGTACTTTCACTTTAATGAGTGTATTTTAATTGATGAGCAATCCAATAGAAAAATAAGATTAGCCTTTCATTCTAGACGAGTTTACTGTAGGATAACGTTTAATATCCAGAATAATTTTATTTAAAAACTGATAAATTTAGGTTGATGCATATCAAAAATAAATTAATAATGAATTTTATAAATAAATTGTATGATGTAATGCAGTTAACAATTATTTCAAATAATCGTTTTAATTTTCAATTAAGATAACCAAGACATTTTAGTACATCATGTTAACAAATTGTTTACTCGTAGCTATCACATCACTGTTCAGAGTTCTCACGTGTCTGAAAAATTCTTTAGAAAGTATCAGTTTTCATTTATTTTTAAGTGCAATTAAAGATAATCAATGCTAGCTGCAAGTTTTTATAAAAAATTAAAAAACGCCCTTTGTTATTTAATTTTTCTTAGTTTTCATAAGTACGCTGAACATTTAATTTAACCTGTATTCAAAAACCAATGGTAATGAATGGCTTTCAACTAGTCAATGATAAAGGGTCATCAAAAATCTAGGACAATATTTATGAGTTAAAGAAAAATGGATGTTTTTTAAAACTGGGTCCCAAAGAAATGAAAAATAGCTTTGGAAATTCCTTAATGTGGCTGAATTTTTATTTTACTTCAAGAGTGGGAACCCGACTATTGTGTAACATAAAAATCAATCCATCATTTGCTATCCAAAGTTAATTTATGTGTGTAACATGTAGCTTGAATTTATTTTGAAACATAAATGAAAAAAAAACATTTATTAACTATGTCTTATAGTTTTAGCTCTTTAAATGATTCAATAGAATTTTATAATACCCAATTTGATAACAAAACGAGGATTATTATGGATTTTTCCTCTCTATAGCAAACGTTTCTTTTCAGAAAAGTATAAATACTCTATTCGTAAAAAAAACAGAACGACATAGTAGTTACAGGGTAATTTAGTAAATTACTCTGTAACTATTTTATTCGTAAAAAATAATTACAGGGTAATTCAGTAAAATAGCATTGATTATAATTTAGTTTCACATCTATGCAACAGCATTACCTCTAAATTGCACATTTGTTATAAAAACATTCTCTAGAATTTTTTATGCTTCTGAAGGGGTAGTTTCGTTCTGTGATTTAATCCAGTAGAATTAACTTTTACTATGACCAAAAATATGGTTGCATTGTATTGTTAATAACATCAATTTTAAAGAATTTTTTGCAGTAAATGTAACTAAATGTCGACTTTAGAATCAAAGGAAAGTTTAACTTAAAAATCATCTCGTTCACTTTTACTCCAAGAACTAAGTCAATTGCTTTTAGACAAGAACACAACTTAGCGAAAACCAGATTTTGAAGCATCCAAAAGTTGAGAACACTACTTCCACAAGAAACAGAAAGTTAATTTTAAAATATTGCCCTTCAACCTAGCTGAATGGAACTGTCGTACACAAAGAATACAGCGAAATTCCTTCCTTTTCCTCTCATACGAAGTTTGTTTCTTCCAGAATTACAAATGACCAAATAAACTCTCGCTTTTTTTCAGTTCTTCCTTAGCAGTACTTTCGACGCGAGTACTAACTGTAAGTAAAAATATATTCCACTGGCAGTAGCTGCGGAGCGAGAAGCATTTTTCGGAACTTCTTTTTCCAGGCATTACCATTTACAGACGACTGCCCTATTTGATGACCCTTTATGCTTTAGCTGGCAATAAAGTATAAGAATACCTCCCACTTTGCCATTTCACTAGCTCAGGATAAATGTTTCACACTTGACGGGGTTTTAACCCTAGAAGATTTTTCTAGCTTAAGGGGCCATTGTTTTGAAAACTTTCTTTGTGTGTTGGTCACTTAAAGACAGTTCTTTTTTGTTTCGTTTTGAATTCCCTTCTTCTTTTCTGGAAACATAATGCGCAAAATGCGCGTTATCTCTAAATGGATCTGGTCCTTTATTTGGTAGATAAAAGAGGTTAATTTATCACGGGGAACCATGCACCTTTCTCTGACATTTTTTCTCCCTCGTCTGACACTTCTTTTTTCTTAGAATAACGCCATTTCTCAATGCGTAGATTTTCGTGTTTCTGTCAACGACTTCTACTGTAGGCGCTAAATACTAATGATGCAGGAGATTAAGTAAGTGTGTTTGGGTGATAAATTGCAGGGGGACAATGGATAAACAATTTGCTGTTAATATGTGGAATTTTTGTTGCCTTTGAATATGTATTTGTTCGACGTCATTTCCGGAAATTGTACGCATGGCACGTTATATACATCAACATTGTCAGTTTTATCGTATTTTCTAAGGTGTTAAGTGCATTTTGATCACTTTTGATACGTCAGTTATGAGTAACTAAGCAACTCAAATGCATGACTGAAGCACGTTTAAATACTTCTAGTATTTCACAGAAATAGCTCTAATTCAGTATGCATTATCATCTCTCGTGTATAGGAAACAAATTAAACGTAATAAGGTAGGTACGGCAACACTATGGGTTATTGGTGACTGTCCGCGATCCATCCCGAAGGGATAGATCCGAGGATAACACCTCGTAATTTTCAACCACGGTCAGATCACGAGGTCAAAGCCTAATATGTCAACCCACCTTTCAAATTTCCACACCACGCCATTGGGAGGACATTTGAGACCATGTGAGAGTTAACCTGGCACCAGCCCCCACTTTTATGACGGTCTTTGGTTGAATCAAGTTGCAAACTCGCAACCCTCTATTGATAATCCCTACCCTTCTAATCGGACTACATGGCCCGTAAACCGTATGAGAGGCTTACTTTGTGTATCTAAATGTCTGTATCGCTAATGTTTTTGTGGTAGAATATGTTTCTTGTACGTACTGGATAACCGGATGTAAAATACACGTCGTATATGGTTTGTTTACTGAAAACCCCTCTCATAAAAAAGAAAAATCCCGATTACACTAGCATTTAGAATAGTGTACATTTATAGTGATACTTTTTTAACCAATATCGTGTATTATCTCAGCCTTTTTAGGCATTTTCAAGAGTGCTTTTTTTAATTTCTAAGCCTTTCAATGTAAACCAAAATGTGACATAAAAATAAATATTTGCTTGTTTATATAAATAATACAATTATATTAAACCCTGCACGTATAAACGTTTTATCCAGAAAAATCTCAGCACTGTAAATCTTCTCACATCATTTCTAACTTATCTTTTCAATTTCAATGCCGAAACAATGACGATATTTACGTTATCAATTGCTTTAAAAAACTCTCCTGGATATTCCTCGGATTTATTGCATCCGGCCAAAAGCAGCATACTTAAAAAAATACTTGCATTGCGAGTAATCTTGCAATTTGTTCTTTTTGTCTCCTCTTGGCGAAGCAATTTTTCTGCCTCCTCCAATAATCCTCTAGTATGCGCTCCACTGAAGATCAGTGAGATCACAGACTCTGGTATTACCAGACTCGTAAAGCCCGATGAAATGACCTTTTAATAACTTTGCAGATCGCTGCAAAGAATGCTGTAAAGACATCTGAAAGTGCAGTTACTTGATCTTCGAGCTGTTTATTGTTCTGGTTTCTGCATCGTCTTTGCCGTGTTTTTGGTTCTTTGCATTTACGACTTCTTCAAGGACTGCAGACGTGTTCAAAGATTAGTTCTGAGTATTTGCACAGCATTCTGGTGAGACCCACTCTCGTTAAAAGTGCTGGAAAATTGTGTCACGGACTAAACTAGATTAAAAAAGGAATTTTATGATGGTAACGAATTGATCTAATGAATTACGTATTAAAATGTGTTTAAGGAACAACTAGATTATCATGATTTTATGTAGCGTTCAATAAGTATACCTAATTGCTGACATTTACGACTTTTTCTAGTACTGCAGACATGTTCAACGATTAGTTCATAGTATGTTAATAGAACTTTGGCTACTCACTTGCTTGAAAGAGTCTTGGTAAATTGCGTGTCAGTAACAAGACCGAATTTATAAGGAGTTTTATGATGGTAACTTTCCAATGAGAAATGCATTAAAAAGTGGTTAGTAAACTTCTGGATTCTTGTGATTTTAGACTGCCTTCCGTAAGTATAAGTAATTGTTGACATTTACGACTACTTGTAGAATTGCAAAAAAAAAAACAAAGATTAGTTCTAAATATTTGCATGGCGATTTGATAACTCGCGTGAAAAAGTGTTGGTAAATTGTGTGTCGGTAACAAAACTGGATTTATAAGGAATTTTGTGATGTGATGGTATCGATTTTATGAGATATATTTAAACGTGCATAGTAAACTACCTGATTTCCGAGATTTTTTAGGCTGATTATTTAAGTATTGAGAATTGCTGGTATTTACTGAAAGGATAAATCATACTAAATTAGCGAGAAATTTATCATCCTTGGTCAATCTGCTACCTCATGACCAGAAAAATACCATTTTATGATGTTTAGAAAATCTTAACGAATCACTCGCTTAAACAACTATTTCTATTTCGGTCTAGATTAAATTGAGGAAAGATGAACTTCGAAAAAATAGACCAAAGTGTAACAAAATGTCGATAGGTTTCGAAACATTCACTTGGCATTAACTAGCACAGAAGTATTTTCTATAAGATTACAATAAGGTGATACATAAATAACAAGAAAATGTATTTACGAGTTAGGTTATACTTGCAAATTAAAAAAACACACGTTTGTAATTTTTGTTGCATATGTATTACAAAATTTGAGGACAGCTATTTGAGACAATAAGAAAGCGTGGCATAAAATAAAAATTATTGAGAGGCATAAGCTAAAACATTCGATAAAGCATATTTTTAAGAAGATATATTTTATGCAATAAAAAACCGCCTAAATCATTACTCAATGCATTCATATTTGTTCATTATTATAAAACTTCATTTTGAAATGTGTATCAAATTTGATTAGTTAAATCAACATAGTTATACTTAGAAGTGAGTTTATTAGTTTAAAAATATCTGAATAACACTTCAGTAAATATTCAAATAATTCAATTCCTTAAATGCTTTCTATATCTGTTAAATTAAATTCTATTTGATCATTTGCATCTAAATAATCAACACAATTAAGCTGATCTTATAAGTTTAAATATAATTTGATTTTTGTATGTACACCAAATATTGTTCTTTCACTTACACACAATTACACTCAGAACCATTCCTGTTCTTAATTTACAAATTATACAACATCTTAGGGAATGCTTGATTTGTATTTGAAAAATTCTAATCTCCAAATTTCCCTTCTCAAGTACATGAAATTTCATTAGTAATCTCCGAAAAGTCATTAGTACAGACACACAGCTATTTCCAAATTAAATTATTTATGTTGGTAACACCTAATGGTTTGCGTTGATGAAATTTCTATTAACACATTTCTGTATCCCTTAGAGCAAGTAAGTCTTTTGTCTGCATGAATCACGTAAAACTGCCTCATTATATATTTAAAACAAAATAAAATGAATTACTCAAAAACAAATATCTTACTTCATTACTAAATTTTATTTTAAGAGTTTAGCGAATACAAATGATCTAGCTGATACTGTTATGCATAAATTATACTTTTTGTTATGTTCTACCCACCACAGTACAATATTATGAACTTCCACCTGCTAGTTAGTATTTAGTTGAATTGAAACCTTTCAACTACATGCTTCTGTTCACAAACCGTGAAGGCGGCATTTCTGGGCTGCAGCCAACACTAGCCACAAGTAATGCACATTGACGGCTCTACTGGGGACTAGCAGAGCACAAACTGCACGATTTGGAGTGGAAATGATACCTGAAAACCAATGTTACACTTTACTGTCTGTTTTACCGGATGGTTGAATCCGGCACCAACAGTCCGATGATCACTGCTTAAGGGACTGTGGTGTGTTTATCATAAAGGTGATTGTACCTTTAATGATTTTCGTAGGAGTATTTTTGTTAGATTGGTTGTTATGTTGGCATTAAATAAATTTGTCCCGAATTCTAAATGAACGTAGCATAAATTTAATTTATTTCCATTTCACTTTCTCCATATCATCGGATATCGAAATGATGGTAAACCTCAGTTATCTTTCGAAGGGAGAATGCTCCTGTGTGTAATGCTTCTGTGGTTCCTTTTAGCAGGCATTCTATTTTATACAATTGTCCACTTTCATCACCAAAATTTCTTTACACTTCTGCTTTAACCTTGCTGGATTCATTGGGAAACCCCATTCAAATCTGTATATTTCTTTAAAGTATTCGATTTTTAAATTCGTATAAAACATTTTGTATTTCATGTCATTTAAACAACATCAGTTCATCTATTTTATGTCAAGATATTTCCAATATAACTTATGCCTATCATTTTACTAAGTTTATGTTGATGATAATGTGTTTTAATATATTTACTTTTTTCATAATTTTGAGAGGTTATTTTTTTCTTTGCGCGTTGTTTATATAACAATTTTATTCTTCTTTTAATTATCTATTTGTATCTTTGTTTAAATCGTTTCTTCAAACGTGCATTGGTCGTCCGTTTGGCATAGCTTTTCCATCTTTGAACCTGAGCCATGGAACCCTAAAACACTACAAATGTAAAATTGCTCTTGCTATTGTTTTCAAACCTTTTATTTATAACATGAAAAATAAAAGCACTAATATTCGAGTTAATGCAAAGCAATGTTTTGAAATTGAAAAGTTCAGAGATACATTCATGTGTTTTATATTTGAAATTATTAAGTAAAACTCAATTTTCATTACTGCAAAAAGTCGTATCTAATTTACACTGTTGTGCCAGCAAAACTGGTACAAGCGAATCTACACAAAATATATAGCAACGCCACCTATGCACGAAAACATATAGAGCTGTTACCATCGTGAAAATGGCAAGTTATGATGATTTAAGCAATTTCAAACACAGTTTAACAGTCGGAGCTCGTGAGATGGATCATTCTCTGATTATACGAATTTTGGCAAATCCTGTAACATACGACAGCAGTGTTACATTAAGACTCGAGATGAACGTGTCCAGCGTTGGCTCTTAAGAATCGTCTCATGCGATGGGCGTGCAACAATTCCTCAAATAACATTGTAATTCAATGCTGGACCCTAAACAAATATCAGTGTGGAGACTGCAAAGCTCTCTCGAAGATATGGCTTTAGGAGTCGACGCCCAACTTTGCTGCCCTGGATGAATATTCGACACACAGCTATGTACTAGTTCTGGCTCCGTAATTGTGTGAGGTTCGCTTAGCTCTCATTCAATGGTATCCTTGGTACGTGTTACAACATTCATGTCCTGCGTTTATTCCGATGGATTTGGCCTCTCCCAACAAGGCAATGCTCAGCCACATAAGTCTAGACACACCAAATTACGGTTATAAGAACATTCACATGAGTTTGGTGTCTTGGCATTCCCACCACTCTATTGTGTTCAATACCTATAGATTATTTCCGAAAGCTCGTGGGGCTTTTCGTCGTATTTCTACTGTCCTACGCTCCCGTAGGAGGCTTATCACGTATTAGACTGTATCAGTTTTATTGGCCCTTCTGAGTAGTAGTGTAAATAACGTACCAAATTTATACATATTCCTACAATATTGTTGACTGGTTTCGGTTCTGGTTGTGTTTCCCGTAAGATTTTGTAACTAAGATTAAGTAATTAATATATAGAATCGCTGCAAAATGTATTGACTTCAAATATTGTTGCAAGTGTTTCTTCTCTGACACTCGTATCCCAGTTTTATGCATTTGAAGTAGAAATCAAGTATAGGATGGTAAGAAGCAGTATGATGTAAAGTCAGATTCAAAAGAATTAAATATTAGGACTTAATGTTATTACTTTACGGTTACTATACATTTTTGTTAGCAGATTTTCAAAAGCCCTGTTTAAATGCTTAAAAATTTGCTTGTAATAACACCCACATAGAGAACACAGATTTTATTTTATATCTATATTTCAGACCACTGCAATCGATGTGAAATATCCGCAAAATGATAAAGCACATGATAAAATATGACTAAATAATTGATCTATTTGATATATGAATTGTTTTTTTGAGTAGACTAAGGATAACTTTCCACAAATACTCTCACTCAGAAATATATTTTAATCTGAATACTATGCTGTGTGTGTTTTAATATTTTATTTACAACATAAAAAGGTGATAAAATAACATTAAATCTTAACTTGAAACTAGAGACAGTACTATTAATTCAAAAATAGTGCTTAAATAAATAAACATATCTTATATATAAGAAGTATTAAACACAATCATTACATTGGAATTTTAAAACCAATACTAATTAGTAACAAATGATGGAATTTTTGTTAATTATACCTCAAAAAGCATTTTAATTAAATCTTGAATTAAATCTGTAACACGCTAGAAGCAGTCTATTATTTTAATTATAAAATCAATTCCTATCTTGGATTTCTTTATTTCTAAAATTATTAGATAATAAATTATAGTAAGTTTATATAATAAGCAATAATAGATAAAAGTAAATAAAAGCAATTGTAAAATAGTAGAATATCGACCTTATTTCTTGTCACTTGCTTATTTAAAGTAAGAAAACCGTTGAGATTTCAGACACAGCTGCGGTGAAATTCAATACATAACCTAAAAATCTATCTCAAATTCCAAAAAGAAATACAGATTTGATATCATATATGCACTCTAATATCATGACGCGTAATCTTAAATCTCAGTCCCTGAAATAAATAGATTTGTACTTATATCTTATTGAAACTTGATGGAAGATATCGCGTTACTTTGGCAGCTTCTTTTTCTCAGAAACTTAATTTTTATTCTGTAATATATCCCTTTGGGCTTCAACCCCCACCTCTAAGGATGACTTAAGAATCGCTCTCAGCACTTGGAGCTCTGCCAAGTGCAAAAATTTCCCGACAAAATCTTTGATTGCTACACATTTTGTGTAAATTTTGTTTTTGTTTTCTTTGTATCTTCACCCGGAATATATTTTTTCTTTATACAGCTCGAATCTGAAGATTATCTTTGTCAATTTTTCACACCCCGTTTCACAGATGCTCTTGGAAATAACTCGTGAGAAAACAAAACACGTGGAGAGCCCATCAGGGAGAGGGATTTTTATTGGGGACCAACAAATAGTTGCGAGACATGTTCTTTTTCTTTTGAAATGTGGCTGTAATTTTGTTTCTTCCATTCAGTAAGTGTGATGTATATGCTGGATTTCGGTAATAAAAGCTTATTTTAACAGACTCGTTTATCTGCAAGAAAGACGGTTAGACAGGAGATAAAATTTAAACGTAAATATAGAGAAATTAATTTAGAGAACACTTTAGAAATAGTTATTAAACAATTACCCAGACAAATTTAAACTAGCACTATTTTCGTTATAGTTTGAAATTGCTTACGTTATAGCTGGGTTTGGTTACTGCGCCAGCTGCTACATCACAGACGTGAAATGTAAGTATCCTGAGCATTGCTATTGAGAGACCTTCAAAAAGTGTGACTAACACGTCGACTAGTAGTCACGAGACTGCCCTGTGAAAAATTAACTTGGTTGACCGATTTGTCATCTTATCGTCTCGTTTGGCGATATAACATCTTACGACAGGGTAGTGTGGTGGATGAGCATTTCTATAGAGTAGCGACAAAAAAGGTGGAATCGCCAAAGTCTACTACTATGTCGCTGACCAATCAGTTGATGAATCAATGGATGGGGATCTCCCGTCCCGTGGACCAGTCAGATAATGAATGTTTGTTTCCATCTGGCAGACGAATGTAGTCTAATGATCGTGTTACTACTAGTTTCAGTCGCATGATCCTGTGTACATAAAAAGGTTACCATTGCTCAATCTTATCGTTTCTCTATTAGCTACATGTAATTGGTATGCGATGCAGGTTTAATTTGTGTGTTACATGTTTAATGCTGATCATTAGTACTTTCATTTCTTTCACAATCAACACATAATTTTTACACTACTCTAAAATATAGTTTTTTTCAGCGCCTTCTTTTTTAATTAAAAAAAAATTCCTCTGAACCCTTTGAAGAGAAATATTCTAAAAAAAATTATGTTAACTCAAAATAAGATTCTTCGATTTCAGATGTAGAATTTAAAAAATAAATCACCTATGATTTTAAATGATTTGAACAATTAAATAACTAAGTTAATATCATTTAAATATCACCAGGCAAAAATAATCGGGTATCTTATTTTACCCACTAAGTAGACGTGAGCTTGGGATAAGAGATGACCCGATAGACCTCTTACATTACGTGCGAGGCACGCTGTGTTGAATCATACATAAATAAATACATTTGCATATAAGTAGATGCAAATTGTGAGGCCTGTATTGGGATCAGATGTCACATCATTCCCTATCAGGTTTCTTTTAACAGAACAAATTTTTTAAATAACTGAAACTTATGTGTTCACTAGACAGTTCACTTATTCGTTTCTTCGGTTATCATTAGATCCACAAGCCAATGTTGGTGTTTTTATTTTATTCCACATAGCTTGTGGAACTTTCATTTGTCATTTGAGGTGCTTTTGTGCCCGTATTTGGCACGAGAATCATCTCGTTATCTTTAATTTCTGCATCGTACTGATTTTTGAACATATGTATAGATAGCTAGAATGATAATTGAGCTGTACTATAGTGCTAGTACTGGAAACCATTAAATTCCCTCCACGTCAGACATCCTTCAGATTTTCTGGGGCTGGAGAAGAGAAGACTTATCCTCAAACATAAGGGTTTGTGATCGTATAAGTCAATTATTGGACTTAGTAAACAGCCACGAGGATTAAATGGAAGCGGTCTATTAGCCAGGACGAACCAAGTGGACCGACCTTTCCATGAAAAGGCCTATACCACAGTGCATCCCTTACAGTCCACTTTGTAATTGCGGTCTTTTTCCTCCTTGTATTTATTTTATTTTCTAATAAAGTCACATTAGTGATCTAACTGGTTTATCCTGCTATATGATGGATACAAGTCTTGATGTATGTATTATAATTATGTTTCTTGAAAGTCAATGATTTCTAAAATACCAAAAGTCTAGCAATTTGGCCAGAGATTGTAGCAACACTGTTATTTATATATGCCACGACTCCAGATGAATAAAATTTTATTTTATCTTTCACAATGACATAAAGTTAATAATTTTATTAGCTTGGCCATCATATTTCTACTTTTTCTAGAGAGCTCATATTACTACAGCAGTGCATAACAGTAGTGCTCTCTATTTCCCCATAAATCATAATATATTGTCAGTGTTCCAACTGCCTCTGAGCACTTGATATGAAAAATCGATAACTTTCTTTGCCCAATAAAACCAATTAATTGTCATTTTTTCAGTTGGAAATTAATTGCCGAGTATTTTCAATGAACCACTTGAGGAAAGCCACTTAATTGATTTACCAACTTGGCATGAAATTAATCTCGTTATTCTTGATTGTTAGACAGATGTGTGAATGGTGGTTGATCTGTATTATGGTATTAGTCCTCGAGTGAAAGTTTGTAAAATTTAAAATCTAATAATTTGGCCATGAACTGTATCAACACTTACGCTTATAACCTCCACGACTCCAGATGGAAATAAACCATCTTTAAGTAAACCAATCTTGAAGTAAACCATCTTTCACAGTGACATGAACTTATTAATATTATTAGCTTAGCACTCATGTTTCTACTCCTTCAGAGCTCTCATTACTGCAACAATGAGTAACAGTAGTGCTTTCAAGTTCCCCATAAATCATAGTAATTTGTCAGTGTTCCAACTGTCTATGAGCACTTAATATGAAACATCTAGAGCTCTCTTGGCCCAATAACGTCAATTCCATCGACATCTTTTGAGTTAGAAATTAATTACCGGGCATTTTCAATGAGCTACTTGAGAGAAGCCATTTAATTTATTTACCACCTCATACTTCGCGACGTCCTAAATCTACCGGAGACAAATTAGAGGTATTGCCGACTTAGTCCGTTTGGCGAAAGACAACGTTTCATTAAGTAAAATAATTAAATCTCTTACATTATAATAATCATCGGGAGAAGTCCTTTCAAATTTGAATAATTAAGTCGCCCGGCAGGTTTCCCAAGTCTCGCTCATTCGTTAAATTCCTGAATGTCACCTCTGTATTGAATAAGAGAGGATGCTGAATGGGTTATTTAAGAAGATTGCCCCATAATACCTGCAGACGTTTCCGGTATTTTACCCTTCCTGAATGCATCATTAATTGGATATATTGAGTATTATGTCTGGATTGTTAAGTTACATCCCGTAACACTAGTCAGTTATGTCGTATGCTTTCGTGATATCTGAATGTTTACAATGGTATCTCCACCTAATAACATCCACTGGTTTTATCAAATTGTAAATCTAGGAAATAATTCGAAAAATCTGGATAAGTGCTCAGAATTTCGGGAACAATTGAATTACATAAAGCTTTAGTTTTATTTTTATAAAAAGATACAAAAAGAGAGTGACAAAATGTGAGAAGACGAGATATTACTTTTCCCCTCTTTTTGGCATGGTTTTAAGAGTTCATTAGAATGAAAAAACGGTATTTACATTTATCTAACGATCCTTTTTCACAGCTTTAGAAAATAAACGCATTTTGATTTTAGATGTAAACTATGTAGGTTGGATTTTCAAAGATGTTTTATCTTTCCAGTACGTCGTTGTTTTTATGTAAGGACCCAAGTGTCCTTCATATTTCTAGACTTGGCTGCACTGTGAATAGTGCATGTATAAGTTACACTGGAATTCAAAGCTACTAAAAAAAACGATATTTATTAAAATTGCATAATTGTACGACACCAACCGTTGAACTCTGTTCTAAAAACTAATTTTTAACGTTTTTCCGGTTAAAGATAAAATAGAAACACACAAAAAATGGAAATGGGAAAACATAAGAAAAGTTCCACGAGCAAGAATTATTGAAATGGAAATAAATTTAAACATCAATCGCTCGCTCGAACACATACGCTCCACGCTTCCCATGATACTAAGTTAAGTTGTTTGGGTTTTATCGCGCAAAGGGTCATATTTGGCCAAGCTGCGCCAAGAAACGTGAAGTAAATGAACTTTTACACAAGGAAAGTTATACTGAAACAGAAGAGAGGAATGCACTCAAGTAGGAATCGAACCTGCACCGAACTGTTTACAGTATTACATTTGCCTTTTCCACCGTAAATGATGTCATTGTGAAAAATAGAAACGCTCAACCAAAATCTGTTGACTATGACAAATAGGATTTATAGAGTGCTGCAGAGTATATCATATAGTATACAAACAAATAATATAAATAGCATAATATTGACAAAAATATTTGTAACGAATTCCAAGATAAAGAAACGGATGGCATTACTGAGACGACATACAAATTTGCTGTTCTTTTTCTTCATTTAAAAATCAAATATAATTTTATATCCAACTTCAAAAACGAATAAAATACATACCATGATGAGATAGGCTCACGATCTGCCATATTGAGCCATTACTGCTTTTCTTCTTATGATCGGGCACGATTGTCTTGCCGCCTATTTCCATCATACTGAATCTGACTGTATGCCTCGTACTGTTTAGTAGTGCCCTTTTCTTTCGCTACTGTGAGGTTAAAGACTTTTACGTTTTTACTTAAATAGCCTTATTTGTATTATACTAGATTTTTTGTTTTCATTTATTTATTTACTTACTACTTGTATTATGTGTACTTGAATCACGTATTTTTGTTCTCACTGTCTAGATGCCAGGACGTTTGTGCACTGGCATCTGTATTAGAAATATAAAAAATAGATGCCAAAGGAAGTAATGTCAGTACATTGACAATTAGTCCGAACTCACGTTTTTGATTTCCATGTCCGATCAGTAGAATATAAACCGAACATTGATGCAACCTTGTGACTTGTTTGCCTGGTTACACGACGAAAATGAAATATAATATAAAACCAACTTAGTTCTGACATCCGTATAGCTATAATAAATATATTTTACGATCATTGTCTTTAAGCATATACTAGTTTAAGCTATACCTGCAAATAATTTTAGGAAATATAAGGATTCCCGTCACATAAAATGAACTTATCCATAAGGAAACCAGTTAATCCATACGGGTATTATTGATTTTGGTATATTTGATCGTGTTTGGACACTAACTTTAGAAACAAAGGAAAGGAAATACGATACCTCTCGAAACTTAATCCTTCATATATCCCCTTAAAGGCTTTCTTTCTACGATCTATCATCAAGTTTACTTTCCTTTCTCCGTAATTTATTTTTGTCTCTACCGAATCCATCCCGTCCTTAAAAACGGCCATCCAGGAAATCATCCTTCAAGAAGAGAGAACTAACATCTCAATAAATATTTCCTCTCAAGCGTGACAAATCATGTGTTTCAAACTATCTAAATCTGAAAAGGCCATTTGTCATTTCCTTCCTTTTTATTACGACTTCTAGTATTTCTGTATCGTCTCCAATACTATAAAAACAGAACCTTCCGTTAGAAAAAGAAATCACCACCCTATTTCTTTCCCTCTACAGACAAATCGAAGTAAAATCCACCGTCACACATCACTCAAAATTTTAGAGACAGGTGACTCGAAAAAACTAGAACAATCTTAGATGGAATATCTCGATCACCTCTCCTCATTTCTTCGCCATCTACTTTTATGACTTTTCCCCAGAAAATACATCTATATGAAATTTTTCCCTACCCTGATGTCTTCTTTCCTCTTTCAGCAGGGAGATTTTCCATTCGACGCCCACCATTTTTTATCCCTTCCTATAGTCCCCATTTTGCGGCGTTTTTGTCACTTTCCACGCGGACCCTGTTCGCAGATGAATTACAACGAGGAGAGTGAAGGAGAACGTGAGGTGCTTTATCAGTGCCTCGGAATCCCCCTGTTTCTTAAAGAACTTAGAGAGAATTATACGTTTTTCGATCTAAAGTAAGATGAATGACGGGGTGGTGGGTTTAAAGTTTGTTTTAGGCTTTTATTTCTTTTGTATGGGGGAAGGGAATTCAAGAAGAAAGATTTATAATTTTTTCACGTTTTAATTTCAGCAGCTTAAATTGTCTTTTAAAACATATTAGAATGAGCGGCCCCATCCCTTGTTCACTCCTCTCCTTCTTGATAAACCCCTAACATTACTAATGAATCATCAAGGAGGATTGTTAACTCTCGAGTAGTTTCGACGAGATATCACGTCTATCAAGAGCTGACTAATTTTGATAATGGTCAGTTGTATCGTCACCAGGGTATTTTTAATGATATGACATCAAGATCTGGTCAGTTTTTTTATGATGAGATATCTCGTTCATCAAGATCTGGTCAGTTTTACTTATTACGAGATACCTTGTCGAGACAACCACCAGGAGGGTTAAGCAATCTTGATTGGTTTAGTATGCTTGATTCGCTCAATAGTAATACGACCTACCATCATATTCATCAAATATTTATAAGCAACCAACTTAGCAATATAAATTAACAAAAGCTAAACGTAACCAATCTATTTGCATATTTAAAATTTCAAGATACTGGCTATATATCCAGAAATCAGTATGGCCTGGCTCGATATAGAAACCTATGTAAATAAAACGTCATTTTTCATGTTTATTCTCCTTGATGCAGGTAACTTCTAGTAGGATGCTAAAAGTCGCTTGAAAACAGAGCAATGTAGTCTATTAAAAGGTACTTCATGGTGGAATTGGGTTACACTGCTGGATATACGAGCTGGATATACGTATTTTAAGCTAATTTCTGTAGTGGTGGCTACGTTCAACACAATAATCCCTCTCTACAATTTAAATAGACTGACTTCGATAGGGCTACCACTAGTTGATTGGTTGCCAATTGCTTGACATTAAATCGACGCCTATGTGAACTTATTTTAACTCTAATCTTTTATGAAGCGTTGAACAATGTACACAGCACATATGGGGTAGTCTGACATGTAACGACTAAACCTTAATTTAAAAACTGTAATATGAAAATTAAAGATCATTTTTACATTCCTTAGATAATATACATGATATTACCCTGCAAAACCGATAGATTTTATATTTTGCATGCACCAGAGATACACACAAATATTTACAACCCCGAGGTTTCCACATGTGAAATAATACAAGAGAGAGAAAGAGAAACAAATTTATACTACCCACCACACTGCATGTCTTTAAGGGATTGTTCTCTCTACTAATGGCATAAATAGACACAAAAGTTTTCATATTGTCCTCCCAAATCTAATCTTCAAATGTCAACTTTATCAAAACTTTTCTAACGTTATTGGACAGCAGCCAGCAAAGATGCCCAATTTGTCACAAAACCCTAAGCATTAAATTGGTCAGTTCTTTTAGTTCTCGTGTCCAAATATAAATAGCTTGAAGATAGAAATACATATATTTAGATAGAATTCGACAGCAATTTGAAATCAATTTTATACCATTAGTAATATTGATGATATATTTTAGAGCATAATCAATTGAGTGAAATGCCGAGTATTTACATCAAAATCCCCTTAATCTGTATAGACGAGATTCGAATTGACTCCATTTATCTCCTCACTAAATCAAGTCCATACATTGAGTTTGCAAAAGGTTGTGTGAACACATGCTTATAGTTCAACCATTTACTATTAAATTGTAACGATCAACACCTTTTAACATCAGAAGGTTAATGGTGTCATTCTGACTCCACTGATCGTCTGAATATATCGTGTGCTCACAAACTAGTTTCGTGACATGATGTGTTCTCTCAAAATTATCACCCTACCACTTAAAACAAATTAGATAAATAAAAAATATTTAAAATTATCATCTGTTCTTACAGGGTTTGCCCACTATGCCAGCAACCTATGAATTGTAGGTTGAATTACTGTAACTTACCTAGGGTGTATTTCTCTCTTCTGTTTCAGTACAACTTTCTCTGTGTGTATGTTCAATACTTGATATGTATGTCTAATGCAGTCTGCTTTATGTTTGACACGCTTGACCCAATATGGTCATTGCACCATGAAATTCAACTAACTGAACTTTCATCATGGAAGGGGAATCTAACTTTCATGTTCGAATCAGCAATGCTGTCCAATAACAGTTTTAAGAGTTAAAACTGGTACCCGTTGCCTTAGTTAAGATTATCAGATTTTCGCACTGGGTGTGGCTGAAGTGTAACCTTGGTTTGAGAACTTAAGTTACAGGAGATGGTATTAGGTGTTCCTTGATATAAAAAGGAAATTGTTAAATACGATTCCTTCAGAGGAAAGGAATGACACAGGCCATGTGGATCGCAAAAGAGAAAAAGCTAATTTATTGAAAACACAACACATATATATACAGATAGGATAGGATTGCAGCACAACCAATAAGATTCATCAAAATGGACGGACGCCCAAGAAAGCTGTGCAAGAACATTCACGCATGCTGCATGCAAAGTGTGGCTCAGTTCTAGCGCCACAAAGAAATAGACTTCTATTGGCGATTACATTATACAACAGAAATATCATGAATGCTTGATTGTTGAGTGCATAAAAAGTCTCGTGAAGCAAATAATGATCATATAGCTAAGAAGTAAAATAGTTTTGTTGAAATAATAACTGTACAAAGCTGCGTTTATTTATGAGATTAATGTCGATTGTTGCGATCACTACGAGGATAATCCAAGGGAAACAAGAGTTCAGTCTGGATAAGATAACGATCTGGTGGTGGGGTGATACATTTATATTTTAGTTAAAAAAGACAAATTATAAAAAACTAGATGCTAATTTCTGTTTTTTACGTGTGCCTCAATTTAAGGAAGTGATTTAAAGAAGTAGGTTCACCCTTCCTATCGACTCTAACAGAATCGTGAAATGGATTACAAATTCATTTCATATCAATTTTTTTTGTAAGTGTTAAATCCAAATCATTAGGTATGGATATGCACTGTATTTAACAAAATTATGTCCAAGACTAATCAACTATTGAATAAAGGCGATATTTCCATATATTTATTCAATTAAATTGCAATGGTTGGTTGGTTTAGTTGTTTTTATTATGGTGAAAGGGCCAAATTTTGGGCCAAAATGCGCCAACAAATTGTAATAGATTTAAATATTTATAAAATTTAAATTTCATAAATATTTAAATCTATGCGATTTTTTAACAGTTTAATAAACATAACTAAATTAGGATTATTTAAACAAATTTTTTTGTGCAATTGAGCCGCTGATATTTACGTTCAGTTCTCGGGAACACCGAACAAAAAAGTTCGAAGACTGACATTTACCCTCGATGTATTCTTGTAGTCTGAATCCAAATAAAACTGTAAGTGTGATATATCATCCCTAACTGTAACCGAAGGGCTTCAGTACGCTATAAGGAGCGAATAAAGAGACTTTCTGTTAGTCTTCGTGGCAGGGATGTCCCCTGCCATGTCATGTTATCCTTATGTTTTTGTTTCTGGTAAATAGGAAATTGTGTTGCCCTGTGATAGTTAAGTCCTCGTTTATTGCGAAAATAAACATGTTAGTCCTTAAAAAGCTCTCTTCCTGACACCATACATCGCAACGTCATAACGAACCCAAAATAATCCGGCAGTAACACAGCCCATGATACAAAATTACTTATCATAGTACGTTATGATATTTTTTTAGATAGTTGAACCGATTGAATCAAATAACTCCACTTTGATTAAAATATATTCAGACTTAATTTCATTTTAATAAAGAAATAAAAGTTTTCTAAAAAGGCACATAGTGGCATATACGAATATGAGATAAAGTAATATGAGATACGAATATGAGAAAAATGCATAAGAGTGCTGAATATGAATTGTGTCCTTCCCTGGAGAAAAAATATTTCCCCTCTTTTGATGAGAATTTTTCAATGTTTCCCTGAGAATACGTGAAATATATAAGTAGTATATGGAAACTTTAGATTGGATGTCATGATTGACGAAAAGCTCACGACTTTATTTGAATAAATGTTTTCACATGTGATTTATTATTTCAAGAAATATTTTAAATGATTGTTGAGAAAGGTTCCTAAGAAACATTTTCAATTTCTAAATTACAACTACAAATTTCTCTTGCTGAATAATTTTTTTTATTTTACTACTACTGTTTTAGTGGATTCTTGGGCTTACAATTAGTCACTTATTACTGGTGCTGCGTATTCTAATTATTGATTGTACTTGCATTTGTTGACAAAATTTATGCGATGTTTAATATGAAAATAAGTTTAGTAGAAGATATTTAACAATATTCTATAAAAAGTATTTTTCAATATTGATATTCGATTGGGCCGAAAAAAATTGAAATTCCCTGGAAAAAATTCTTATAGAGAAAAAAGTTTGATCGATCACTTTAAGATCTTGTATTTCATTTTTCAAATTTAAATATTATACGAAATGTGTAGGAGGTTGCATTTAGTTCTTAGGCTCTTTCTCGATCGTTTTAGTCAACTCACAGAACATTATAAACTTGTCGATGGTATAAAAATGTATTCACTAATCCAGCGGCTTTCTGTCATGTGACATCTACCATATTGCACAAATATTGACTACCTTTGAAAATCCTCTTCTACGATTAACGTGCCAAACTTAAAATATCGAAATTTGGAATCAGTGTTGCCCTGAATATTGTGAAGAACTTAACTGGGATGAGCACATAATATACTCTCGTCTTACAAGAATTCATACCCAAAATTGACTCCATATAAGAACAAATCTCTCATGTTAAACATGCTATACAGATGGATGAGATTTGAAGTTCTGCCACCTTTTCAAGTTGAGTCCTGGTTCGTTTAAAAAAGCACCGAAAAAAGACAGAACTACATATTGCTCCCTAAAAGGTAAAAGTATTGAATATTGGTTGGTTGAGTTTTCTTATGGCACAAGAATCAGATCTAGCCAAGCAATGCTTGCTTTTTCAGTGAAGTAAATGGACATACTTACACTCAATGAATATTTTTATTAACACAGAGGAGAGAAATACTCCCAGGGAAGTTACAGTTATCAAACTTGTGCCACTTAAAGCTCGAAGGCTGATTGTGCCATTGGGCAACCATACTGATCCACAATGTCCCTAAATGTAAAGAAAAAGACCGAGTAGAAAATTGCACTATTGTGTATTAGTTCTGCTCCGTAGTCTTGAGGAAAACTCTCGGTAAGTGAACATTTGTTCGAGAATTCGGCAATTTTCTTTTCTTTGACACAAATTGAACTTTCTAAAGTGATCTACCTGATTCTAAGAGTAAAACCCTTTGTTTGTGTGTGTGGGTTACTTGAACCTCTAAGCATCATAAGATTTCCAAGTATTGTCCTATTGCTTATATCCTATTACACACTCAATGATTAAATATCCACATATATTAGTTGAAATAATCCTAGAAAGTTTTATTGCTAAATTTGTTACTACTTGTACTTGTATCGTTGTACTAGTTTTTATTGTTAAATTTGACAAACATGAATAGTGTTGGCTAACAGATTATTTTTTAAATATTACAATTGTATTATTTTCCTAATTATGCGAGTAAAATCATCATGTTTTTATATTTAAATGTAACTTCAATTATTCTAAAAAATGTTTCGTTGTGACCAACATTGAGACTACTCGATATTTAAAGTCAGATCACTTTTCTTCCTTCACCCCACTTTTTCTTATTTTTCTGTTTCTCAACCATATATCTGGAGGGTTACCTCCCCTTTGTTTTCCGCTGGTAGTAAAACACAAAACAAACGCTTTTCTCTTTGAGCCAGCTGACTATGTAATATGTTTTTTTATTGGTCAATTCGCAATTATGAGGAGTAACAAAGTGAGCAATTATCGCTGTATTATGGTAACTCCAACTACATGGAATAATTAAAAGAGGGTTGATGAATAGCTCGAGTCGGAATTGATGAAAGCATGTCGAGTAGGATTTTCGAATTTGAACAAAGGTATTGGGGGGAAGGAAGTTGAATTCCGCCCTAAGACTGGTTAAAAGTCATACAGAAAAACTACAAGTTGTATGGAGGGGCTTGATGCGTGCTTGACTCTCAGAGGATTAACAACGTTGGTGAGAAAAAATATCTTTGCTGAAGTGATTTCAGACATTTTCTCGCGGATAAACCTCAGCACAAGCATTTGTGAAATTCAAACATCTGCTCCTCCATTTAAGGGCCTTGGAATCCCGCAAGTCCAATGGTAGAGCAGCGAATTAGAAGCCGAAGGGTTGGAATTCAAAGCGCGATCCAGCCAAAGACCATCGTATAGGTGGGCGCTGGTACACGTTAAGTTTGTCGTGGCCTCAAATTAGAGTGGCGTGGAAGTTTGGACAAAAGAGTGCCAGCTCAGGTGCCGACCTCGTCATCTGATCTTATTTAAAAATTACGAATTGTCCACAGACCTTTCATTTCTGGATTGATCCTGGACCGTTGATAATAACCCGTTGTGTTGCTCCAGTGCGACGTTAATTCAACTAAGCAACCTTCCATTCGGATATTATTTAAAATTGAAAATCAAGTGCAAATATTATTCTGAGATCGTGGGTTCAACTCTTTTAGTTAGAATTTGTTCCATTGAATTTGATGGTGTCGTCTCGCCTTAATCCACATATCGTATTAAGCAGTATTCAATTTACATTTTAAGCATTGTGACGCTACAATTTCGATGGCAAAGCAGTTCCGTCAAATCAAATGTTCCACTATCAAGAACATTATCGCCAATTAGAGAGCCTGAATTAGATTTCCGTTCGAGTTCTAGAAATTGGACAACCCACTACGATGAGTACTAATCAAATTATTCGTAAGCAGAATCCTCAAACACGTACTAATAGGTTATGATCCCAATAGTCTGAGCTATGCATTCAGTTATCTATGTTAGGAAGGATATTCGATTCATCTAGCAAAGGGGTTGGCAAACTTTTGAGACGGAATAGCCAAACCTGTTCCTTACGACAATTTAAAAATATTCGAGTGCTATAAATATAGTTTTACAAAAGGGAATATTTAAAGTAATTTATAACAAGTTATAATATTAATTATATCTTTATTAAATCAAGAAAAAAAATCACAAAAAATTGCTCTCATTGGTTTTAATTAGTATGAGAAATGAGCTTGCATATCCTAAGAAAGTTTCTGTTTGTCCAGTTTGTAACTGGTCGTTTTTAATTTAAGACTAGAATCCAAGTTGGAATTAGTAATGTGGCTCTTCAATTTACATTTAATGAAAAATTTTGTTAGAAAATGATTTCTCACATAAATTTGTAGACTCAAAGCTACTGAAAACACCAAATGACAATTTTTTCAACTCATGATTAGGTCCGTAGACACATGTTTCTAACCAAAGAGCCCCATGTGACTCTCGAACGGCAGTTCGTCGACCCCTGATATAGCAGATAAAAAAAATTCTTATTCTAAAAATTGCGAAAATCATGTTTTTTAAAAAGTAAATATTTACGATAAAGGTCACTAATTTGTCTAAATGGATATAGAAATAAAAATATTTTGAAAGTTTGTATGTAGTATATTGTGTATATAGTATTTATATATTTATATATATATAGATATAGAATGAGCCGAAATTAAACAAATGTTAGGATATAGTTATTTAGTAATTTAATTATGTTATCGATTACTGTAGAAAAATGTAGGGTTTTCGTATGTTTTCAAATTTTCTATGGAGTCTAATGTCCGTGTTGAGAAACATAATCCATATGTGCATTTTTTTTTAAAAATAAAACGATGGAAACAAATAAGTGATGTTTAAAAGAAACTCAATTTCATTACCTAAAAATATTTGCTATTACATTTGTTACAAGCTAGGTAAGAAAAGAAAGTCGTTTCACTATTTTCAGGTTGGTTGGTTGGTTTGGGTTTTATGGCGCAAGGTCCGAATGCGGACAAGCTGCTCCATAACTATTTTCAGGAAAAATAGAAGGAATACTTTTGTTAACTTGTTTCTCTCTGAGAATAATCATCTTGTTCGTTTTTAATGAAATCAAATTACTGGTTGGTTGGTTTTTATGACGCAAGGGCCAGATCTGGCCAATTAATGTCTTTTTTTATCAAAAAGACATCGTCACAAGGAAAGTTTTACTGACATATAAGAGAGAAAAACACCAGTGGCAGTTATTGAAATAGAACCTGTACCACATGCTGCTAGTACAATAGGCACTTCAACTAATCCACTGAAATCGAATGAATAACATTATATCATTTGACTAAAGGCTGAATTAAGGTATTAAATGGAGCACTGAATTCTCGTGAGATTTCAGTGAATCGTTGAAAGGATATAATTTTCAGCTCTGTTGTAATTACTGTGTAAAAAGAAAGAAAATAATGGAATAGATTTCACTTGTGCATTCCTTGAACATACATATTTGATAGAAGGATCTAAAACAATGCAATGTTTTATTTAGGAACAATGATTAACTTTTAGATAAATACAAATATTGCATACAATGAGTAACTTTTAGATAAATACAAATATTGCATACAATGAGTAACTTTTAGATAAATACAAATATTGCATACAATGAGTAACTTTTAGATAAATACAAATATTGCATACAATGAGTAACTTTTAGATAAATACAAATATTGCATACAATGAATAACTTTTAGATAAATACAAATAACTCGGGAATATATATTTACATTTGATTTGTTGAAGAAGGGGATATCCTTTAGCAACATGGTAGTTGAGTAATGCATTATATGCAGAGCTACCTAACGTAGAATCGATATCAAATATCTCTCATACCCTAAAACGGAATCCAAGCAGATACACTTTTGAAGGTATGAACAATGTTTCGGCAAATTGGCTCTCTATCGCCGTGATGACTATTCATATCTTAAAGGAGTTTACAAAACCCTGAAATTTGAGCTGCCTCAGCATTGCCATTATATATTTATTTGATGTGCGAATAGCTTTCAGTTTCTCCAAATAGCCATATCCATTTCCAAATTGCATCCGACAGAGCTGTAATGTTCTATTTAGATACAATTTATTTTTACACTCAGGTGATTTTCGCAAAGTTTATACATTTTCTTTGACAAATGGATGGAAAGGGTCTTTTTTGGAATGTTTTATGTTTATACTTTCAAACCTGCTTTATTTTGTGCATTTATGCATTCGTAGATCTTTTCCCCCTTAAGGCATGTAAACTTTAAAATAAAGCATACGGATAGGCTGAGTTTACAATTTTGAAACAAACAGTCGTGAAAAAATTATCACTTTTTAAGATTATATAAAATGGTATTGTATACAAAATATTGAAGAACATTTTATTTCTACCATTTAAAAATTGAAGAACAATTTAAAACTTTGGTGAAGCTTTATTTTTTACATCATTTAAGTATTATTTCTTTGATTGTATTTGATCCATCAAATATTAAAATTAAATTATTAGCATAAAAATGGAAGTTCGTGCAATTTGAGCCAGTGGTGTTTTTAGAAACTGGTAAAACGTTGACAATAGACTGCTTCGTTAACATGCTTTCATAAAATTTTCGCGATTTGTACACGAATTACTTGGTTGGTTAGAACAAAGAAATCTTCCATGCCTTCAGCAAATTCGTAATTTAGTCTGTTTCATAATTAAATTTGAACTATGGATGAATGCTAAATTTATCTAGCAATTAGGTTTTTTCACTTAGATGAGAGCATTTAATTTTATCAAGTGGTTCAAATTACACAAGTGCATTGATACACATTCTATGATCACAACTAGAAAAACTAGAAGTGAAAGGTATATATCATCGTCTGATAAGTGAATCACAATAAGTTAAGAATCATAGTTCTGAGAAAACGAAGTGGAAAAATCAAGAAGAGATCCAACCGTCATGCAACGAAAAAATGACTTAGTGGATTTCACTTGTGTAAAGACTACCACATTCTTGTCTAGAAAAGATTAAAAACATATTTTGAAAATTTAGATTTCGTGTCACTTGTTAACGACAATGTGGTTAATGGAAATATAGAGTTTGAAGGTTATTGTCATCTGGTAGGAATTATTTAGGAGCAATGCCGTTGTTAAGGAGGTTCCTCATGCCTAAAATGTAACTAAAGACGCTGTCCATACCATAGCAACACTTGAAGGATATCATATGTTTCCATTGATAGAGACATTGCTCCATCAGTTGTTATCGATCACCCTGAAGACCTGCTGGATTGTGACGCAGCATCTGCGAATGTAATCAATTTTTTTTTCATCGGATGCATTTCACATCTGTTCTAACTAACTTAACCCTCTGAGATAATCCTGTAATCAATCAATAATTTGTCCCACATTAGGGTTCATGCTTTTTCCCACAACCACAATAGTACACACCCACACCACAGCATGAAAACTGCGTGTACATAATCCACCTATTTCACTAGAGGGTCGATATCGAGGGTTAAGCAGTTCTATTCCTTCATTGAATTCAAATAGTTTGATGTCTAAGTTTGAAATTGTGTTCTGAAGTAGTTATGACTGGAACTCTGTACAAAAACAATGTAAACTTCAAAATCAATAGCACCTAAATTTATAAAAGAAAACTTTTGGTTACTAAAGATGAAACTTACCGGAATTAAACGAGTCCCACCTACAGCTCGCACACTGCTAGGACATTAGGCAAAACCCACTGAGTCACGACTGCCCTTTAAGCGTGGGAAGATAAAAAACTACAAAATCTCTCCTATAAAAATATGTTTTACTAAACACAAGATCATTCTTAGCCTTTGCAACGATAGCAATAATGAAATTATCCTTCATTGAATTAAATTCAAAATAAATTAAAAGTTACTTCATCTGACATTTAACGTCAAAATGAACTGACTTACAGCAGTTCTCTTTTATCAAAAATGCAATTAACAGATTAAGGATAAAGAAGAAATAATTCACACATTTCCCAAAAATAGAATTAAATGATTAGTCCAACTTGATTTCAAAAATACATTAAGAGAGAAGCACAGTAAAGTGTTAATTTTCAGCATTAGTATGCTTGAGTGTGGGCATGCAGAAAATTAAATTCTTGTGCACGTTAAATATAATATATCCCCCTTTCGAGTTGAAGAAAATTATTTTACGTACTTAAATTTATTCATGAAAGATGGCTAGATACGCACCATATGTTTACCCCAAAAGAATAATTTGAGTTATTGGAAAAGAAACATTCTTTTTAACCATCTGAGAATCACGGAATTTCTGAGTAGTATTGTATTGATTTTACCTTATATACAACACACGTAAGGACTCAACAGCATCGATTGGTTGAAAAATACCAGGAAAGATTCTATTGGTAAAAAAGATGAAAACTGATTAGGTTATCAATGGAAGACAAGATTGTGGAATGTATATGCGTCTATGCGTCTGAACTCCTCTGGGGTTAAATGAAAATTGTCTTTTAGATGGAAATTTGGAAGTGCATTTAAAAAAGTGTATAGTATTTTGTATTAAAGTTCTATAAAATGAGGGGATGGGATGTAATTAAAAATTCTTAGATGGATTTAAAAATTAGATAATAATACTGTGTCGTTAATCTACATAAATATTATTCTTAAATATAAGTTTAAGTGTACATTTCAAATAACCTGGTAAAATTTAGAGGCAGTAGGAGCATCAAAATAAACATTTTTTGTGTCAAAGAATTTTTGTTAGCAACTGTTGCGCGTAGGTGATAAAAGAAGCTGTTTGACTGGTTTATTAATCGTTCTTTTTCAACTTCGTCATTCGCAATGCGGCTTTCATATTTGATAGCAGTGCACGAATTCCGAGATGGCTGAGATGTATCTAATTTATATGACCACGAATTTAAGCTGACAAGATGCTACAACAGGGAGACAAGGAAAGTTTTACTCGCACAGAAGAGAGAAATATTCTCAGGGAAGAATCGAACCTGACAAGAATTGAACTTATTCCGCCTACAGATAGTTGGTTGCTAGAGTGCCGTGGGTATATCCACTGAACCACGACGACCACTAGGTTATTGCCAAATTGTGAAACATTTGTTCGTTTGCACAGCCTGTTGAGTGAAATCTGAATATTTCATGTTAGCAATATACTGCGGGTCGGCCGAATGGTTTGAGAACATCATATGTGTGTAAAGAATAAATTTTGATTTGACTGCATTTCTTTCAACCTTGCGTACAATTCCTTTTTCCGTGTCTGGGACACTTCTCGGTCGACCCGTATTATGCCTGCTCATGTGAAATGTTCCAGTTTCATACATCTGGCGGGGAAGACCTTCAAATGTTTTGATTATTCAGTACTAAGCTATTGCTCGAGCATTCTCATTCCAATGTTTGAGAAAATCTTCCGTTTCCATTGGTAACTCCATACACTAAAGACATGTCATCCATCTTGAGATTCATGTAATGCTCGACCTGTGCATAAGCCACGTTGTGAATGAAGAAGTTGAAAAACGAACAATTTTCAAACACAAAACAGCACACCCTCTGGCGCATGCACGTAAAAATCGAGGTCATACAATTGTCGACAAAATAAAAGGGTTTATTTAGATGCATCCTATCTCTCTCATCCTTTAGATTTTTGGCATGGGATTTTGAATAATCTATATATTTATACGCCACTTGTCATAAATCTAGATACATTTATTATTTAAACTCATATGTATTCCTCATAGGAATTATGTTTAAATAATAAATGTATCTATGTTTACATTAATGACGTGTTAGTATATTGACATAAGTTTGTTAGATCTTTTTCTCTTTCAATGTTTACGCTCACTAAAGAACCCTCTACAACTAAATCCACTAGAAGTGAAATAGATGTCATTTACGGAAACACATTCCGTACATAGAAATCTATACTCACAGAACGAACTAAGTAAATCATCAACAACGGATTTTATAAGATAAACTTAGAAATGAGTTCCTTACGAAGCAGGGTAGACGGTTGAATAGGTCATCATCAACGGAGAATTCAACGAACCACATACAAGTGGAACTCTGCATTTAAGCTCGATCGGAAATTCCTCTCACGCATCTGGCAACAGCCTCGTGGGCACCCCCAATTATCGATAATGCAGCATCTCGACCCAAGGTCCTGGACAAAAGATCTAGGAGTTTGGTGAAAAAATATTTCAAAGCTGATCGGAAAGTGAAACGGTCATTGATCGGGTTTTACTTTTTTGAAAGCAGTCTTTTGAATGGAGTGTTGGAAAATCTTCTGCTTCGGAGGACATGTTTGTGTTACACGGAGAGAGTTTCGAGAAGTCAAAACATTCTCATTTAAAATTCTAATTAGTTTGTTAAGTTAATTTCACGTTTTCTTAAACTCTGTTCGCTACGGTTCGAGTTCTTTTTGTGCTAAGTCTTTTTTCTTAATGGAGTCTGGTAACCAATTAGAGATAACAAGTCTGTACATTAAAAACTTCAATCCTAATTGACCTTTAGTTTGCTTTAAAATGTTCGAATGTTCAGAAATCTTAGTCTCTTCTGATTTCATTGCAAAATAAGTCTGATGTCGTTCATTTCATGTAGTGGTCATAAACGAGAAACATCTCTTTTCTAATAGAATAAAAAACGAATTTAAAATAACTACATGTGGATAAAAACAACTGATATTTAACTGTACAATTGATTCCATTTAATTTTAAAATGCATTATTCTGCTTATAGAAATTAGAGATAGTGATTGTAGTATATGGCGTACATAAATGAACAAAAGCTGTTTATATTAGTAGTTCGTTTAGTATTTATAAGTTGACTTTATGCAAATTTTATCATAATACATCTTTGAATTTCTGATTTAGCAATTAAATTCTCTCTTAACCATAAATGTTTATGTCAAAGTTTTCTGGGGTAATTAAATGAATGTTAAGAAATAGAAAATGCAACTTTGTGACATTGTATTGAACTTTAACTATACTAAGCTTGTACTTTAATATTTAAACTAAAACTTTTAGTTTACATCAGTTGGAAGTATTTTTTTTTCATTTTCGCATAGGAGCATAAATAATACTCTTCAAATAAGGAATGTATAAAACTATCAGTGTACTTACACAGCTTTTCTTTCTTACACAGCTCTTCTCTTTCTTACACAGCGAAGTCAACCAATTTGATGTGTCCTGAAATCGATAGGAATAAATCACCTATGTACTCTTTTATTCCTTTGTAAAAAAGTAAACATATATTCTATATTTGCCTACATGATACGGGTGATCCTTTAGCATATTTATTCTTTTTTTGATATATAGACATTACTTAGTTAACCTTTCTCTTTTAGGGACACATAAATTGAAAAACTTTTACGTAGAATTTTATCACTCTTCGATGTCAAAACCATTTAATGAATAATTTGATCCATACAACATATTTATTTTTATTAAACAAATTGTCTATCCTATTTTGCAGAAATTAAAACATGGATTGGAGAAATCGAAAAAAATAAAGGTTTGTTTTAATCATCTCAAAGTAAATGAGCCTTTTCCGAAACCTATTCGCAGACAAATACGTGTGTTAAAAACAGTTTGACCAGTAATGCTTGAAAACATCTGATAATCAATACTGGAAAGAATTTCAGTCCTGAAAACCACTGTTTAAATCCAATTTAACAAATATCTTTCTAAGGTATAAAAGCAGTACCATGGGAAACAAATCGATAAATGTACTTGAAAAAGAGGAAATTTACAGCTGAACGATGAACTATATAATTTTTAAATGTTTTATGATATATTATTTGAGAATTAAAACAAATATTCGACTGTATTATAAAATAGGTAGGTAGTTAATTAACGTCGCACTGGAGTAACACAACCGGTTAATGGCGACTTGGCGACGGTCCGAGATCAATCTTGAAGGGAAAGATTCAAAGAAAACGTCTCGTAATTTTAAACGAGTCGGGTGACGAGAATAACGCCTGAGCTGGCACCCCACTCTCCAAACTTACACAACACTCCAACGTGAGGACATTTGAGGCCACGGCGGATTCAATGTGTACCAATCCCCGTGTACAAGACTGTCTTCAGCTGAATCTAGTTTTGAACTCGCAACTCTCCGGTTGTTTATAAAATAGGTACTTGTACTATTAAATGGAGATAATGAATTGGAAAACTCCATATCTTTTTTTATCTGGTTTTAAGTTGGCATGATTATCAACATAAAATAATCAGAAATGGATTGAAAAAAAATTCATATATAATCCGTAGCACTCAAGTAGAACCCAACCAACGCATACACAAACGGGTTCTGTCAAATAAATGATACTCAGAAACTGCCGACGAAATTCCTTATCATTGTATCAATTTTCAATAAGGTATGTACTTAATATGAATTTGATAAATTAATCTTAAAATCTGTATAAATATAGGGTTGTAAAAAATAACACATTTAATTTTCTAAATTGTATTTTTTTTTTATTGCATGACAGAAATCGATTTACTGTACCGCTTTGGGGCATAAACAATGACAATTTACGAAAATATAATAAATTAGCTTAAAATTTAAATAAGATTAAAGATAGTAGCGATGCGCGCGCACCCACTTTAAGATATAATATAACAGTTTTACGTTATTTATTTATTGGTGTCGAAGCGACTCCAGTGGACGTATTATGGTAACGAGACTATCGATCTTTCTAGTATTAACATCATGACATATGAGGACATCTGACGACCACCTTAAAATCACTTTGTTAAGGAACATTGTTTATAACAAGTCATCTAGGGTCAAAATTATTGATATGATGAGATTCGTACAAAACGATAATTCCAAGAGATTAACTTGAATGTAATTACTTGCATGATGTATAAGGGGCAGTCAAATGAAAACGAGACAGACTATATAACGAGCATCGCGCGGAAGTTGGTAACGCAGGTAGGTTTGTGTATAGAAGCGCCCTCTATTGGGAATCAGGAAGGAACAGCGCGAACGTTCACCGCTGTGTCATTTGTCTGTTAGACGTGCTCGAAGTGAGGTCAGCGAGTCGTGTGTGCGTCCGACATCACTATGGAGGCCGGGAAAGAGGAACAGCGTGCGTTTTTTGACTGCAGAAGGAGTGTCAGGGAGTGAAATTCGTGGAATTCGTGGAAACTTTGCAAAAATTGAAGTGCGCCATCAAGTCCAAGCGCCCAGGAATGTTGACAGACGGCACCCTTCTGTTGCAGGATAATGCCCGCCCACATGTTGCCAAGGTTAAGACTACGCTGCAGAAGTTTCGCTGGGAAGCCCTTACACATCCTCCATACAGTCCAGATCTCTCCCCATGCGATTTCCATATTTTTGGAGCCCTGAAAAAAGACATTAGTGGCAGTCGATTTGCTTCGGACGAAGATGTGCACGCCTGGGTATAATCATGGTTCCGTAGGCAACCGCAAACATTTTTCCATGAAGGCATTGACCGTCTTGTCTCACAGTGGGATAAATGTATTAACAGTTATGGCGATTACTTTTGAAATAACAAACAGTTTACTTACTTTTTTTCCATCTGTCTCGTAATTAATGTCTATGTACTCTTAATGTAAGAATGTAATAATGAAAACCCTAACATTCTGGATAGATATGCCACACAGTAGAATTTCAATATATTGAGCTCATTCTCGGTGCACCTGCGAAATTTCGTCATATCAGGTACGGACATCATTTGTTTACAAGACACTATATTTATCTTCTGGATCTTTCTTCTAGCTCTGAAATCATGACCAAACAGTTGTAACTCAACTTTTCAGGCATGCCCCAGTACTGTTCAGATTTTAAATACGTATTCATGTCAAAACGGTTTTGAGGATGTTGGTAAATTAGAAACACTAAAGCGTGCTAATTAACAGCAGAGACTTCTAAAAGAAAATAAGTAATTAAAATGAACTTTCTTAATCAGGAAGTTCCCATCACAATTCCGGAAGTAAAATTTCCCGTTCTAAAAGCGTCAAGAAAATGTTATCAAGAAAGCAGGCAACACAAAATTAGAAATCTCCGAGGCACATTTCTGAACGAAACTGAATGAAAAGTCGAATGTGGGATAAGCGAATGTTACTTTTAATAATTTATGTTGCACCTATTTACATCATCAACAGAAAAGTCCTGCTTGTAAGTGATGTCTCATTTCTTTTTCTCAGTAACACAATAATTATTTTTCGAAACTCATGCTTCTTTTTCTGTCGCTCTTCACCTATTTTACTCATTAGCGGGTTGTCACGCAACTCTAGAAAAACCTTCAGATGAGCTTAGTACTTCTTTCTTTGTCTTTGTTTTTGCCCCAGTACTTAACCCACTGCACAGATGTTTATTATACTTTTTTTACCCTGAATTAATGATGGGTCACTTCATTAACTATTTCTGTTTATAATGATAATGACGTGGAAATTGCTATTCAAATTCCCCTGCTATTCACCGACGTTGGATAGAATTATAGCGTTGTGTTTGATGTCTGAAGAGAAATAAACTTTTGAGTCGAAGAATATTTTAATTAGAAGGCTATTACGTGAAAGTCACATTATTTATTATTCAATACAATATACAAGCACATTATATATATTTTTAATTTTACAGAGTTCTAAAACTAAGTATCCACAAACATTGCTTGGTAAAAAAAATTTCACAATTTCTCTTCCATCGATGTCTGACCACCTGTTCTGATCTTTTGTAATGACGAGATATCTTGTCATCATGACATTTCCGATTGTTTTAAGACGATGAGATCAAGATATGGCCAGTTGCTTTCTAATGATGATATACCTCGTCCATCGAAATCTGGTCAGTTTTCATGATAACAAGATACCTTATCGAGACAACAATCACAGGATTAAGAAACTGCTAGATTGAATATAGCTGGATTGAGAGTTAGAACCTCGCATGCTTATCTATTAACCCTACAAGCTGTTTCGACAAGATATCTCATCCATCAAGATCCGACCAATTTTATTATCGGCATTACGAGACGAGATATTCGTAATCAAAATATTTCCGATTGTTTTATGTGATGACGAGATCAAGATCTGGTAATTTTTTTCCCAATAATGAGATACATCGTCCATCAATATCTGGTTAATTTTGATAATTACAAGGTACTCTGTCGAGACAACCACCAGGACGGTTAAGAATCCGATATATTTTAGCTCTTGGTTACGAGTTAGAATGTCGTATGTGTGGAGGTCAGATTGGCTGGCTGAAGTTCCCTGGTTTCTTCATGATGACACGTAAATACAGGCCATCTTCCCAAAGACACCCAAGAAAGCATGTTACCCCAGAGTTTACGGAATAAGACAGCACCTCCCATGGTACCCTAGGGTAATTTTTAGAATGCCACGTTCTCACCAATGAGTTTTTAAAGAGTTATACGATCCATAAGCAAGCTTTGGAAAGAATTATAATAAATGTATACCAAAATGATATAAATACGTAGTTGATTCTAAAAATATGTTATTTGGCTATATCTTCATCCTATAACTGTAGACACATGCTTTAAAATAAAAATTCAGAAAATGTAGGTATATAATATTAAGTATGTAATTTATTTTACAAAGGTTTGAGCTTTTATAAAAATGTAAAATACGACTTAAAATATATTGCTTGAGTACTTTTAATACTTGACTTACTTGACTTAAAATATATTGCTTGAGTACAAAGTAACTTTTAATTCGAAAACATATTTTTTACAGACAAATTTTCTAAGCATAATTAGTGAAATGAAAATGTCCCTGATTTTAATTGAAATATTTCATGGATTTGTTTAATAAAGGTTAAATTTATGGCTCAAGCCGCTTAACGTTCTGATTAGACCTTTGTTTGGGAACATAAGAACATCTTACAGAACAGGATAAGGACTTACAGAACATTCAATAATAAAACTTTAAAATGTATCTTCAAATACAATTCAAATTTCTACATTATCAGCTGAAATCAAATTGGATAGAAGATTGAAGCAGGTTAATTAATCCACAGTAGAAAATTAATTGAGATAAGAGGAACCTCTTCCTTGGAAATAAAGTATTCAATGATTCAACAAATATTCCAACTTATAAAATTTGGAATATCAATATTTATTTTCATGGGGATTGTTTTTAAATGTCTGAATCCTTATACTTCACCATTATATTAAACTAAGTAAATTATTCAATAAGAACCCATGCATATCTGGCCAGCCCTATATAATTGGTTGCAGCGACTTACTATTATTCCAGCGCTACATTTTCTGTAAGTGGACTGTGTTGGGGATAAAAGAACTACCAGAAATACATTTTCTCTGCCCTGTCAACTCTTAATCAGTTCCAAATCTGCTTATGTGTTGATTTTGTGAAGTATATTATTATAATGTGTGTCTCTGAAGTTTGCAACAATACAGTGTGTCCAATGCTCTCTAGTATTTTCAAAGATATATGTCTGAAAATTAGCTTAAGTTCTAAATAATTTATTTGATGTAATTATTGGTTTATTAAAAAAATTCTATAACTACTTTTTCCATTGACCGTTTAGGATGGGGTAGTGTGTATATATTCCTTTTTCGTTACTGTTTCAGAAAGCTTGCCATTGTATCGTTACTAATTTTTAGTGATATTTCTAACGTACATGGTTTTACTACAATGGCTACAAGTTTTGCAATGATATCAATATGTCTTCTTTTTGATGAATGTTTGACTTCATGATCATCTACCTCTTGCATAAATTCCAATGTCACCATTAACCCATGACAACTGTACAGGTTCCTTTAGAAATTTTAATTTTGAGGTCTTTTGTTTCTTTAATAAGGTTTTTATATATTGTGACTTTTATCTTCAATCGTGTGTAAGGTTACATAGAACCAGTATGAATTTTAATCTTTATATGCAGATTATGTATCACAATTGCACACAACTATAGTACAAAATCATTCCGTTCTTTTAGATTTTTCGTTTCAGCTTCTAAAATAAAGCTTTCCAAAGAATTTTCTCCTGATATTACCTGTAGAAAGTTATTAAACACTTTTGTTATTATGTATATAACACTATTCTATTCTGTAAAAAATTACACAAAGCATGTTTTAATTTTTTCACAAACTTTGAAACAGCTGTGTTACGAAGAGGCAACTATAGTCCATCGAATATTTGGTTTAATAAATCGAAAAAGGGCAATAGTCGAGAGAAAATGTTTTGCAATATGTTAGATGAAATAGATAACTCGCACTGACAGTCGACAAGCGAAAACACATGGTGGATAAAAGGGACTTAGGACCACATTTGCGTGAAATTTTAGTAGTCATTTAAAAATTGGAAAAAGTAATTTTTATATTTCTGTAAAGTGTGTTTATATCGTATTGATTTTCTTAAATTTTATTTATAAATGTTCCTCAAAAGTATTACATTTTTAAATTAAAACAAAATTACCAACAGTGACATAATTTTTACAAAAACGGTATTTTAGGAACAAAATTCGTAAGTGTAGCGAAGTAATTATCAGTAAGGATTAGATTGTAAGGACAGTAAGGATAGAGTGACCAGTGTGTATCTTATTGTAGGGAATAAAAGTACAGCGTATCATTACATAGGGTGATTCGTAATCTACCATAAAGGAAATTAAAAGTTTATACCATAAGTTTATATCATAAAAAAGTTTATATCATAAAAACGTTTATGTCATAAAAGTTTAATAGTACCATAAAGAAATGAAAAGTTTCTGCATTACACACTACAGATTAAAATCTAATGTATTTTATTGTGTGAAACTACCATACAGCACTGATTTGAATAATCGTGCAGTTCAATTACGATCATAAATCACTCTAATTCAGTAAATATGTCCCCAAGTAATCTATATAGCCCCTTTTGCTAGTCATTCGTTAAAGTCAAACAACGAGCTATTTTATAATATGACTTTATGTGTCTAGTGATGATATTATATCACTGCGGAATAGCCTTGCTGACATTGAAAAATACCAGACTTAGTCATGGAATGCCATGGAATGGTTGACAATCGCCTTTCTACAAGTAATGATCTGTCTACTTTAAAGCAATTATGCAAAAAATAAGTCCTAAGAGGATGTATTCCCAAGTCACAAGAATGAGAAATGACAAAAAGAGAATAAAATTTATTGCTCAATCTGGGCAGGATCTTGTATGTGCCCTATTTTACCACTAGTTCCCTAACTGTACCCTAAAGTATTTCGATCAAGTCAAAACCCTAGACACTTCATAAATCTTCAAATTTCAAGCTTCCCGAGCCTAGTGACCATTCCTCATGGATTGCAAGAACGACATTTAAAGGCAGCAGGAAAAGACGCAGAACAGAAAGGATTTCGAATTTTCTCACTAAGTAGAAGCTTTTAAATAACTTCCTCACGCCATGAAAGGAGGAAAGAAAAATTTAAAATAATTCAAAATATCCCCTTGGAAGTACCTTTTTCTTCTTTTGAAGTTCCTATGAAAGAAATGTGACACATTTCTTTGAAACACGTTTGAATTAAAATTACCATTTACTTGGAGGTTTCAACTTTTAACTTTTAAATGCGATCGAAAGAATGTCATCTCATTTGATGTGTCGTGTGAGCACAAAGGATAGAATATACTCCTCTTTTCAAGATTCAGAAATATTTCCAGATCGGATAATTTATCTTCACTCAGGGGTCATATTGCTCTCAAAGCATGTATTTACGTATACCAAGAGCATATTTATATTTGTTTAAATATATTTAACAAAAATATATTTTAGAACATGTGATGGGACTTCCGTAGATTATACAAATGAATAAGTTGAAAAATGTCAGTTAATCATTTCGCTCTTTACGTACACTTCAATACGCAGAAATCACTAATATACGATACGATTGTCCAATTAAATAAAAGAAGTTAAAGATCGAAATCATTCTAGGTCGAAAGTTTTGCAATAAACATATTTTATAATATGCTCTCTGTTTATTTTTAAGCATTCATGTTCGTCAATATAAGCATTCAAGTCCTTGCATGTTATTGAAAGACTTGAACATTTGAAGTAAAGACTCGCATTGAAATGTTTACTTCTTATTTTATGGACTAAATTCATAGTCACTATATGCTACATGGGGATTGATAGTTGTTTTACCTAAGCACCTTTGTAATAAAATAAACATCTTACAAGAGCGTATTTGAGTTTGCAAAATGAGAAAACACATTAGTTTAGAAAGTTTTAAAAAGAGACTGCACATAAAAGTGGAGTTTTGCTTTACATTTCACGGTACGGTAAAACTCGAAAACATGGTACCGGCCCATTGCTAATGTTTGGATAGAACTATGATGGATTACCATATTCCAAAATTATCGCCAATTGGCGATGGTAACGTTTCCTTGAGTCTAACACTCGGTACCATACTACAGAAGAGCTACGCTATGTTAGAGTAAGATCAGTGTGATGCATATGAGATGGAGATGACATTATGTAGTTGGAATGTATTTGACTGTACGAGATGTAATTGAAAATGCATTTAACGGTAAGGCCATGAGCTTGGTGTTAGTTTAGTGTTTTTATGGATGATAGTCTTTTCTGGTTTTACCCTTCCCCTCTTACTAGACGGTTTACCAGTATGAAGGTCGGCGGCTGCTTCTTTCCGCCATGGCGAATGAAAACTAAAGCTAAGCTCAAGGTCATACTTTCAACTGTTATAGAATATGGCCCTACAAGTGGGACGATGAGATATCTCTTCTCTCAAGATCTTGCCCATTTCGTTAATGTCGAGATATCTCGCCGTCAAGATATTGCCGGTTTTTGATGAGAAAATCAAGATTTGGTCAGTTTTCTTCCAATGATGAGACATCGTCCATCAAAATCTGTTACGTTTTGATAATAACGAGATACCTAGTCGAGGCAACTATTAAAAGATTTATCCGGACCCAAAATGCGCTTAATTGTGAGCTTGAATATGGTCTATCTCTATCAATGCCCGCAACGCATTGCATGTATATACACAGATTCTGATTTTGTAACAATACCTCATACGCTGAGTATAAATTCAAATTTCTCACTAGACACCAGTTCAATTCTGAATTTCGAATGACTTAATCCACGTATCTACATACTCGAGGAAGAGATTCTGTCGCTTGACATCAGACAAGGTCGGCGAAATCACCTTACAGTACTCTTAGATGCTAAGTGACTTCATTAATTCGGGCGGATGCTCTTTGAGCATAACGTGAAGGTGAATAAGGCTTTGTGTAACCTGAAGCCAGATTACATTTGTGCCGTTATGTGTCGGATGTACGAGTGCTATGTTCCTTTTCGATTGCAAATTTGTCGATGAATACGTGCGTTTACCATTTGGAGAAAAACATGGAGTCGCGAAATACCAGAAATTTCATTTAAATAACTTTCACATGCTTTGTTTTATACACTTATCAAGCTAGCTATAAATAAAAAATCTCAGAACGAGACAGAGCATTTATTATATAACAGAAAAGCAATGTTACAGCATATCAATCGATCAACCTAATAACTTTTCCCATGTTTTTTTTTTAAACTAGATACTTTTTTTTATCCTACGCCCGTCTCCGGATTGTCGACCATCAATCGACGAGCAGCCCAATAGAGTTCTGAAGTGAAGAACTATGGCTTTAAAATATTATCAGCAGTATTTGAAATTCCTATTGCCAGGAATTTTAGGCAGTCATTGAGTTGATCTCCAGTTACTTCGTCCAGTTGGAAAAGACAGCTAGCTGATTTCTCTACTCCAATACAGTCTAAATGTCTTTTTAGGTAATCATCTCCTGTAAGAAGCAGAAAACAAGGTACTCCTAGAGCTATGTGAAATAAACCTGGAGTACGAGCTTTATTTATCAATAAAACATTCCAATTATTTTCTGAAGACATTGCTTTGTAGATTTAGTCTATTAGTCTTTATAGACAAGCATATGTGTCTCTTGATGTTACCTAGAAGTAAAGGGGATTAAGGTTGGGACAAATATGCTCCAGCCTTAGCCAATAGGTTCACCTGTTCATTGCCATATATACCACATTGACTTGGAATACACTGTAAGGAAACTATTTTCTTAACAATCCCAAGTTGTAATTTTTCTCTATATTGATGCATAAGATAATACCAATTTTGACTAAGGGTGGGGTAAGAATTATTATTGCTGCCTGAGAGTATCGATGAAAAATACAACATTGTCTTAGGACAGATCTCGACTTCATCCACACACATTCACAGCCAGGCAAACAGCCTCAATGTCTCCATCAAAATTATCAGTTTTTTGTTCACCACAGAGCAGTAAAGCCTAGGGCTTCGAGAAAACTCCAGATCCTGCGTTTCTGATGGCGTTTTCACACGATTCGAGTCCATTAGAGGCTTTCTTCTAATTACATTTCCGGCAGGCCGGGAAAATTCTTAAAACATGAAAAATTATTCTCAAATGTCACTACTGGTAATCTGAATACCCTTGAATTTGAGGGTATCTCCGGGATGTTTCCTTTGATATCAAATGTGGGTGAAAGTAATTTTCCTAGAGATATTTATCTGAAGTTTCTTTTTCGCAAAAAATCGTTGAAAATAAGTAGGAAATCTAATTGATAGCAATGATTCTGTGTTGCCTTCATTTACAAAGTTATCCGCTATTTAATTTCATCTGAGGAAAACATGTGATGGAACTCATTGTAACTGTATCTCATGGAGCACTAAGAATTACCTATTCATCTAGAATATAAATCCCAATCCTCTCTGAGATCTTGCTCAATCTCCTTAAATATTTGATGGAGCTACGGTTGTACCTTATCTATATAAATAAGAATGGAGTGTTTGTATATTGAATATTTTCGACCCATTTCACGTTTTCTATCCGTTTTGGACCCTTTTGATTCAAAATCCGTCTCTTTTGCATTTGGTGTCTGTCTGTCCATCTGCCTGTCTGTATGTGTGTGCCCATACTACAGCCAAACGGTTGAATATGTTTTCATGAAACTTTGCATACTGTGAGTTCTTACATTCATTTAGTGACTGAACTTGGTTGTGTTAGTCTGTCCGTCCTTCCATTCTATGTTCGATTTCGTGTCTGTGTTTGCACAAGCATCACATATTTTAATATCATGTCTTATATTTGAGATACCACATTTTAGTTTTGTGAATACATTGCTTGAAATTTCTTTGCTTACATATTTAGGCAAGTTTCACTTTAAAACATCTGAGTAACTATACTTAAACCAACCATAATTTGGCAGTTTTGAAGTAGCTGGGAGGTATATTGAGCATTGCAGTTACTTGGATTTTTTTTACCAGTGCTGCTGAAATATCAATTATTTTCCAAATCTATTTTTACGGAATTTAAATTCTAATAGTTTATTTATTTCAACCCTTATTTTTCTTTACAAGGTGTACAAAACATCTGAATATTTGGGACAGACGATAAAGAGGATAAAACTATACAGAACAAAAAGTTTTTAAGATAGGACTGGTAGCTAATATGGCAACCTTGGTACTTTTCATCGTTTGCTTTTTTAAATTTGTCTCCATTATATTCCAAGAATCTATTTTAATGATAAAAACAGATACATTCATTACTGTTCGCTAGAAGCTTTTTTAAAATCTGTTTTAAGATGCATTTCTGGATTTTGAATTTGATGTTCAGTAACTATAATGAAGGTAAATAATGGTTTAATTAATTTTAAAAACATTTTAATCATTGTATGATAATTTTGGGAAACGCTTTTGCTTTTAAATGACATATAAGGCATTTATATGCATAATCTGAACTATTTTATGCATTCTGGGTAACATTGACACTCTAGAGACTTTTCTTTCTTACTAAAAATTTAAATTCTACATCAATGTAAAATGTTAAATATGACATTTATTTGCATTTCTGAAATTGTGTGTTCAATAATTGTGTACCTTTATTAGAATGTGGTAGTTATTACATGGAATGAATAGGAATTACAATTTATTAACGAAAACGAAAGTTATAGTTAACCAATTCAACCTGAGTAACGCCGGGTTATTCTGCTAGTAGAACATAATATGCATAACTTAATAAAGCCGGCTATTTAATGAAATGTAGTCATCTATAGAGAGAAAAGTATCTTACTCTTTACACTCCTCCTTTAAACTTTAACTTCTTTAAATTATAAATCTTAAAATTTTTCTCCTTTAAATTTTAACTCCTTTAAATTTTATAGTTGCAAAACATTATCAACCTCATTTTTCAACATTAAAACCTTTCCTTCATAAAATATATCATACTTGAAAAACGTTTTCTAAGTGAAAATATTTTTTATGTGATGTAACATAACATCAAATCTTCTTTTCAATTACATTTATTTAATAGATATTTTAATATCACTGAGACATGAAAAATAAAATGTTTCCAGTTGCCCATT
This sequence comes from Meta bourneti, assembly GCA_933210815.1. Lineage (NCBI taxonomy): Eukaryota > Metazoa > Arthropoda > Arachnida > Araneae > Tetragnathidae > Meta > Meta bourneti. The sequence continues at coordinate 56,811,620 of OW119926.1, forward strand.
ATCGATAATAAAAGACGCTGTTACAAATCATCGTAAAATTCCTTCCAAGATTGAACACAATCAATTAAATACTTTTCGGATACTTTTCATATGTCATTAAAGAATTTCAGAAATATTCATCTGTACTTTTAATGGCAATGGTGATTAATTGCACATTAAAAATAAGGCAACCTTCAGAGCAATCAAGAATGCAATCCGCACAATTCCGTTAATCTTATTTGTCTTTACATTCGCTCTTACACGTCAATTTTAATTAATCACTTCCCTAGTATCAGATGCAAATCAAAAACAAAATCATCTCGATTGGATATAACTCTCCTTAACATTTCTCGAAATTACGTTTTGAAAAGCATTTATGGAAATTAATCAATATGGAATTCGCCAGATCCTTGAAATACTTCTCTCTCGTCGCATCTGTCAAAACTCGTTTTTAATTAACTGTTCCTCAAGTAAAATTGAAATTCTTTCTCTGAACTATAAGAGACACGCTGTTACATTTTCAATTATTAAACACACAGGAGCAAAAAATAAAATTATAAAATTACGAAAACACATATTAAAGTTTTCGAACTCTCCTTCAGTTTGGACATTTATAATGCTTTAAACAAAATACTTTACTTTCACATCTGAATGGGTGTATTAAGCCGTTTTCGGAAAAAAGCGAGAGCATGTCTCAACAAATTCTTCGCTGTTCAACCCGGAAAAAAACTCAACTGAATCCTTTTTTTATCCAGAATGGGAAACATAATAACTGTTAGTTCAGTTTCTGCGTGATTAATTTTACAACTGTCACGTCTCCTAAGTAATTGCATATCATTAAAAGAATTTATCTTTCAACGGAGTGGTCTGAAAAAAGAACATCAGGGCTGGAAGTGATGAAAGTTGTCTTTAGCGCTAAAATCAATAGAGAGAAGTCATAGGAGTTTAGCTTTAATTTGGGATTATTTTGTTAATGGTGTGTAGGTTTTCAAGCGATTGAATAACCTCAAAGTGTATCCTTAATAAAAATGCCCCTTAGTTTAGGGTCTCTAAGGTGTAATACCTTAGTCAAGTATTTAAGATGTCGAAAAACTAAAATGAGATCACGTGGAATTGAACCTGAATTAAATTTTCTCCTGGTACGGAAGCTTTATTTTCACAAGCCTCTTATTATAGGTGACGTATTTTTGAAAGGTGCTAAACCAATAAAAATTCGAAGAAAATAAGTGTATTTACTACCTTCTTATGGTCTAAAGAATATCTTAAGGTAATTATAGCTTGAGCCTGATAGGTTTTATGCTTGTTTTCTCTTTTTATTTTTCTAATTTTCCAAAAGTTAGTAGAAATGTCAATTATTTTCGTTAAAATATTCAAAATACACTACGGTTTCCTTTATCTTCTGTGTATTTGTTAGGTGTTTCCTCATCATCCGATAGTGGTTCAAAATTACGTGGTGTTGTCCTCGATTCTTTCCCTTTGGGATTCATCCCGGACCATCACCAATAGCCCGTTGTGTTGCTCCAGTGTGGATTTAATTAAAATACCTACCTACCTACCTGTGTATTTGTTATAAATTATTCTCTGCTATTGAAGAAATGTATTCTCGAATACGCAGCATTATGTATCAAGCTTCTTTTAGATACTAAAACTCCCTTGTGTGCTATATGTGGGATATGCCTTGTGTGCTACGTCTTTTAGATATTATAATTACCTTTTGTGCCTGTGTACCCCATGTATGTGCGCTAAAGCCGCAGCACATAACAGGGTGAGAAGGATAATAATAATCTAACTAAAGGACATTTTAAAGAAGCAAGTGGTGTTGGTGGATCAGGATGTCATCACGGAGGGCTTATTTAGAATTCTACTGCGCATGCGTAGAAAACACCATTTTGTGTTGTCTGGCTCACGCTCCTCCCCTTGATCCACCTACATATAATATATGTATATTCTAAAGCTTCAGAATGTGATACGTGATAATAAGAAAATTTAAGCGATCTAAGAAGTTTACATTACAAGAATGCAGAGTAGCAAACTTTTAAAGACGATTATAAATATTTGCCGTACGAAAGTGAATAATACCCACCAGAAGAATAAATTTGCATAATGCATTTAGTAAATTGAATATAGAAACGAATCAAATCAAGTTACTAAACACTCCCAGCAGCATAAAATTTATATCTCCATTAAATTCAAATACTTCCCTATCATTAACAGCAAGACAGTTTTAAAATCTAAAAGCAATTCTATTCCTTTATCTGCCACCTTGAGAAATCCCTCATACCTCGTTACCATATCCGTTATCTAAAATGGTAATAAAGATGTTATCTTATTTTCTGAGAAACAATAAATGCTTGCTGTATGGATTAAGAGCGAGACGTGTTCCCCACGACAGTTATAAGCTCAGTTTCAATTACGGTTGATATATTTCATTTTGGAAGTGGTGGACCAAAGCACCACGGGATTAGCTGTCAAGCGTGAAAGAAGTTTCTTAACGTATTTATCTTGATAAACACTCATAAGAGCTGATTCAATAAGAGTGTTTATGAGTTATTTATCGTCCACTAAATAAATTCTTAAGGTAGCGCGCCTTTGGTGTGTAACACCTTACGATGTAAATATCAGGGGATAGAAAAGGCATAATTAATGCGTTTATTGAACGGTTTTGCACAATTACTTGATAAAAGAATAACTTGGTACAAACAGTTATTAAATTAGTTTCACCTAGGTTGATTAAGATTGAAGGATTTTTTTAGTGTTGGAGGGGGAGTGTGGTGCATTATTATAAATTTAAACTCTCAATAATAAAGTCCACACAATTTTAAATATGTTTAAGATTTTGTTTGTGTCGAGAAAAAGTTTATTTTTACCATAAAACAGCAAATTCTACCTTTCTTTCATTTCACTGCGCACAAACTAAAATTTTGTGGCACATCAAATACATTTAAAATTTTTAACGATCTGAGAAAAACATAGGTGTGATTTGTATTAATTGCAAAAGATAATGATAGTTATTAATTATCCTTTTCAACACTAAAGTGACTATGAAAAATTTTCAAATCTTTTGTAAACATGTTTTTCAAAAATTTATATGAAAAACATTTCAAACTAAAGAGTAGATATGAAATAAACCTTGAACAATTTAAACAGTTTCGCCATCTGTATGGCCAACAATTTGAAAATCCAGCAAGTTGAAAAACAAATTAATGTTTTTATAGGGATTTATTTTAAGTTTAATGAGGGGAGGTAGCTCAGATCTCTCAGTGATCGAAAAGTAAATAGAAATGAGTGTCATAAATAAGAGAATTTATTAAAAAAGTATTGCTTACTTATATTTATATTAATTTAGAGATTTTATTATGAAAAGTACAACTCCAAGTCTTGGTTTGATTTAATAACTACGTTTATACACAAATAATCTGAAACACACAGTATAAGGTTTGCTCTATAATATGAAATAATTCAGTACTGTGAGTAAAGTGTATGAAAGGGGTAACCTGAGGAGCATTTTTACAAAAAAAATGATGCACGATTGATAAAATATATGGATATCATCTAAATTAACACAGTATCTTAAGTTATATAAAACATTTTTAAGGAGAATTATTTCATATTATCTTTTTTTTTTTTTTTTTTTTTTAATTAACGTCACACTGGAGCAACACAACGGGCTATTGGTGACGGTCCGGGATCAATCCCAAAGGGAAAGATCCGAGGACAACACCACGTAATTTTGAACCACGGTCAGATGACGAGGCAACACCTGAGCTGGCAACCCACTCTCCAAACTTCCACACCACGCCAATTCATATTATCGTAAATATATTAAATGGAATTATCAAATTCAGTACCATAGTTTGTGAAACCTAAATTATGTTTGGTTAAATTTTTAAAAAGACTGTATGCGACAATTTTGTTACAAATAAACTTCTTAAATTGTACAGTTATTTTTCTGAGGTTGATTTACTTTTTAATGATTTCAATTCAGTAAGTAATCTGCTTCAATGAAGTGTTTTGTTTACCTCTTATTTTCTAAATTTGTATGTTTTTCTTTCATTTATAGATGATATATGTTTTGTTCACTGTAATGGGATATTTTTCTGTAATAAATTGATAAAAATATCTTCAAATGAGATTTAATTTTACATTGATTCCATAGAGCCAATCTTTGGATTTTGACAAACGTTTCCCCATACATAGGCCATACTTTATAAGCCGTATCTACAATTTAAAGATACAGTAGCAAAATCTTTCAAACATAAAGGGTAAGGAAGAAAGTATACAAGCACAACATGTAACTTGGGTTGATGGAAAAAATAAAAATGCTCATTTCCAGTGGCTAAGCAACATTCTCCTTCATTGTTGATTAATTAGAGCTTTCTTATTACTGAGAAATCGATACAGGATCCATCATTTTTGAGGTAACTGAAGCGAACCTTCTGTATCCTTTGTTTCACTGCGCTAATCATTTCCTTTTCAGACATTTTTTTGCTGTGCAGTAATGAATGGGTCCTATTCACCCTAACAAGGAAATTCTAGATTTTGATTTCGCTGATACTTAACAAGAACCAATCCACTGCTGTTTCTATGCGTTTGGTTTATCTTTTGATTCAGTTGACTACGTATATTTAGGGGATCGTATACTAAGTGTGCGATTTAGTTTCAATTGCTATCAACCACAGTTGCACTAGAAGATCTAAGAATGCCATCTGCACTAACGTTCTTTTATTGCGTATACCTATTACTGGCCATGTTAGGCACATTTCACACCTTATCTGAATCATTTATAATATATGCAGGGTATTTTACATGTAACGGCACCATTTTGTTTTGGAATGACATTCAAATATAATTTTTTTAACTTGTTTACTTATTTTTTACTCAATTGATAGCATTATTTATAGAATATGACATCGGACACCTGACCATCTCTGACTGTGTTCCATATACGGTCTCTTCAATCCCATTTTTCATTACGATTGAGCACATTTTAGGTGTGCTTTTATCAATTTCTTCTCAATTGGTTTTTTCGTTGTTGGTTTCCTAGCGTAGACTCGTTCATTTAAGTAGTCCCGTATAAGAAAATTAGGCACGATAAAACAAGTGAAACAAGGGGACCAATTGGCTTTAGAATTTGCATGATTACACTAGCTATATGACATTACTCCATCTTATTGAAACCACATATGCTGTAAACTTCGCTGATCAATTTCAGCCAGAAAAATTGTTTTGCAAAATCGTGCATTATCATTCTCAATTGACACTAACCGTATTTGTATAAACATCCTAGGAAAAATTATCCAACAATGAATGTTTCTACTCCTAAAACTATGCAACTTTTATTAATTGAGTAAACAGTAAGAAACATTTTAATAGAAATATTTTTCTTAAAAGTTATTCTAACAAACAAAAGGGTGACCTTACATAAAAACCACCCTGAATAAGTATAATATGCTTTTCTCGAACTTTCAAATGAAGTAAAATTGAACAAACTGTTCAACAACATTTCGTACTTATAGTGTCTACAGAGTTTACTTCTGTACGAGTGTTAATTTTTATTTCGAATTAAGTGCATGGCAAAATGTGTACACATCAATCATATTACCACAATTAGCTTCTGAACACTCACTTATATTATAATGCATTCTCATTGTCACATTTTATGACGTTAAAGCCTATCTTCATGTTTGCTTTCTACACTGATTTTCATCTTCAAGATTTCTTTACGGTTCTGCATCAGACTGCAAAAATATTCCATTGGAATGGCAATATCTTCCAAGCATTTTTATCATTTTATGCCGCCATAGTTCAAATCAAGCACATTTTAGCGAATCAGCAATGAAGGTTACCAATTCATATGAATGTAAAAATTAAATATTTATCCAAACAAAGAAAACAGAATCAATCGGTATGTTGTTTAAAGTAAAATCCTGATTTTATTCAAGTTTGCAGCTTTCGAAACATCCTGGAACATGCTTAATCGCAGACAACGAAAACGATTAAATATGCTCATAATTTCTATCTTCCTTGATATTCATGTTTTTAATTTGAAATCTCTATATATTTTCGTAATGTTTAAGTGGAAATAATCACATCAATTTTTTTTCAAAATTTTCATTTTAGTACTCGATACATTTTTTAGGTATTTTCTACTTGCAAGATGGTAAACACATCAATCAGTTTTTGAATATCATACTTGCAATACAAATAATTATAGAATCTGCTTGCTTAACTACACAAACTATAATTTAACTGCTTACATTGAATTTAAAAGTTCTATTTAGAAAAGTTCGTTTTCGATTTTCCAAAATACTTTATGTATTAATTTTCCTCTTGGTTGTCTCGACAAGGTATTTCGCCATTAGTAAAGGTGCCCAGATCTTGATAGACGAGGTATCTCATCAATAAGAAAAAAACTGACCAAATCTTTATCTCGAGGTCATCAAAAAGTCATCAATACCTTGATGTCGAGGTATATTGTCATTGAAGCACAAATTTATCAAATCTTCATGAACGAGATATCTCGTCAAATCTAATTGGAGGGTTAAAAGTTGTGCGCTTATTTATTTAATCAAGAATGACTCGTTTACAAGACTAATTAGTATTGGTCTAGTGAATCAAGACAAGTTTCACATTAATAACATGAGAATTGTCCATTCCTCTTAGCCCTAAAGGCTAAATACCCGTTCGTGGGCTTCAGAGTGATCAATACCATAGTTAATTGCTTTGGCGAAATACTTTGGTGTAAAGTTGAAGCGAATAAATACTTGCTACTGCAATTTACTCTGAGATACATTCTTTTCTAATTGATGGCGTGGTCCCAAGTCACTCAAAATTTCTTAAACTAAAATTTGCATTCTTGTCAATTGTACGACCTTTCGATTTGAATTCAAAACTACTTGATAACAAAATTGTGCATGATTTTTAAAATTATGTTTTCCGTTCTATTTTCTGAGAATAGGATGAAACCGAAGTTTCTTGATACCATTATTTTATGTATCAAGCCATATTGTATATATTAGCTTTATAAAACAGTAAGCATTTAAATTTAAAAAGCAACTATCAAACAAAGTCACACAGTAATAAACACTTTTTAGTCTGATCAATATCAAATAACATGAAAACAATAAGAGGAAATAATGATTCGAAAAATGGGTCCAAATGACTTGAATTAAATGAAAAGCTATAGTTTTCAAAATTTACTACATATATATATATATATATATATATATATATATATATATATATATATTACACTCAACGTATCTCACAGAACAATGCTTTGGATAAATAAAACTGAGTTGCATACAATCATATAACCTGAAGTCTTCTCTGCATCACTTTGAGCAGTTTTGACCTTCTTCACCAATAGAATGCATCCTAGCGTTCTTTCAACCAATGTGATTAGTTACATAGTATTCAAATGTCATGTAGGAAAAGTATAACTACATTACTCGAAAATCTCGTGACACTCAGATAGTTAAAAAGCAAATAATACTACCTTTATTGTCTCTAAAAGTTAAACGAATTATTCTGGCTAATCGTTTGAGAAAACCTAATGTAAATTAGACACAAAATACGAATATTTGTACGAATTATAATCTATTAACACCAATTACTAAACTGTACTTGTTATATTTTTGTAGCATTTCTTTTGTTGATATATTGCGAACGTCTTTCATATGTCTACATCGTAGTTTAACAGTGAGAATAAATTATGCTTTTTGGATTTCGATAAGAAAATGCTTCTGATAAAATCTGGATTAAAAATGTTTTAAGTTTAAGTAGAAGGTATAGCACTTTTAACCATTTAAAAAGCACTTTGAATGGCAGGTTACAATAGGAATCAATTTGGGCAAAAGGGAATACAAAAGTGTGATAAAATATTATCCATTATAAGTTACTAATGAAGACTTATTTGTGTAATTGGGCAATATAGCATATACAAGTGTCTTCTGGAAATGTTTCAGAAGACTTGCTGTACTCTATCGTCTAGACAGTCCCAATTGAACTTCGGAAAGTCTAACGCAGAAAACGATCGTGAAATAAGCCCATTTTTACATGGAAACATAAAAATGACATACACTTTTGCTTATTCTTGAATGATTATGTATGCTTTACTTGGTAGTTTTATGATGGATGTTTTATATAAGCCTCCAGATAAAAGATAGGGACAAATTACGATGAATTATAGTAGGCTGGTCATAACTCAGAATAAATGTCAACAAAAGCGAAATTCTGTTATTAACTGTCTACTAACTTTTATCCCAATACAAATCTTTCACGCATGATTTTCACAAGTGCTACTATTATAAATTATATATTTAATTATATTTCCACACTGATGCACACGTATATTTCCTTCCACCAGCTTAGCTAGCAATTAATATATCCACAGACCCACACAGTGTACATAACATAAGAACAATTATATGACCTAAAATTTGGATTTACAATAGATAAGAAATGTCGATAAAATCAAAACTAAATTGTTGACCGATTTATGAGTAGATACACACTTATGAGTTTGCTCACTTATCTGCTGTGTAAATAGATATTTCATCCAAATTTGCGTTGAAGGTACATTTTCATCTTTCTATATAAAAACTTATTTAAATAAATTATTTGTAGACATAATGTAGGATATTAAGAGCAAAGGAGGTTTATTCAACATTGAGTGTAAATACATTATCTCAGAATTCTGAACAACATTCAGAAAATGTATTTTCAAACCATAGTGGCATATTGTAAGGTTTCATGGATTGTAACCAGATGGCGCTGATGTCATCTATGATCTGATTGATTTATTACGTAATATTTTTAGACAACACAGCTGTTTTGTCTTTCGGATAAATAACGCCAATGAAGAAAGGCGCTTTTGTTGTCATTGCCCCATACTGTAGTGTATTCCTGTAATTGTAATAATCTCAAAAAGCATCATGCACTAATTGATGAGAATCCCACAATATTATGTAACGTAAGATGTCGCTTCATTATAGATATTATATGATTTGAAATAAAAACACTTAATTATTTTTCATAATTTGTAAACAATTAACAGAGATACTGGAAAAATAAGAAACTCAAAGTCAATTGTTAAGTAAAATGTATTATATACGTGTTAAAAAATAAACCTTTTCGAAATTTTTACAGGTAAGCAAACAGATACGAATAAAGTTGCGTCACATAACAGAATAAAAAAAATTATTCTGAATCTATTTACTTCTAAGTAGGCTTAAATAAAAATTGATGCAAATACCTGGATCTTAGGATAAAACTTGCGAATTAAGTGCTTCGAGGATTATTGTAATACAGCATCCAACAAAAACCCGTTTTGCCTCTCTCTTTCCTCACTAATCATTGCTAAACAGTTTGTATGGAAGAATGAAAGTGGGCCTATTGCTATTAACCGGAAATTAATTATGCTTTGTTCTGATTAGCGTAGCGACTAACGAATTTAATTAACGAAAGCCTTTTTCAAAGCTGCACTCGTGAACAGAAACAGCTCCTTCATTAAAATCACATCAAGAATAATAGGGGACTGTGAATCAAGTGCTGTAAGCAGAAAGCTGATTGCATTGCATACGCTTATTATTCCCTAATGGTATTAATTGTAACAGCATACGTATATTAATATTTTCTATTAAAGCTATACATTTATTACTTGCAGCATGTATGAATACATTTCAAATTTATTATTTGCTTCGTAGGACTCACGTGTCATCTTGGGAAAATAAATGGTGGGTATAAGTATATATTCAAACGTTCGACATAGGGTAAAGGAATGCAATATCGAGAAAACAATTTTAAAAGATCGCATAAAGTAGGTAATGATTTTTGAGTAAATCAAACGTCAATAACTACAAAATCTTATTTCATGTGACAATAGATATTTTATCAAACTTGAAACAAAATTCAGCTATCAAAATGTCAAAAAAGAGTAGAGTGGAGCATGTAAGATTCGAAATCTCTGAATTCATATTGGACAATCAAAGGCATTGAACAGTCTTTAAAATTATCCTTTTTTCAAATATACAAAATATATAATATTTCTCCATAAGAAAGCCTTTGTAATTTGAACTATCGAATTGGATCTATTTTTCATTCGCACAAAAGAAAACAAATGGCGCAAACCATTATATGTAACTAAAAATGTATCACAATTATATTTGTTTGAACCTTGATTGAACACCTTGATGGTGCTTTGGTATCAACGACACATCATTCTCATGTCTCTATAATAGTTGTATAAATGTATGTTAGATTTATTGAAATCAAGCGGTCCCATTCAGTTCTATTATAACTGTTATCTAATACACAATTCCACATATTATAAATATTCTACAGCTGTAATAAATGATAGGTATAATTCTTTAAATTTAGTTAAAAATAATGTAAGATGCAGAAGGGGTATAAATATCGTTATCTCACAAATATTAAGACCTTCAATTACTCATTGGAGTTTACTTATTTTTTATTAACTAAGTTCAATTACTTAAAAATTTCAGCCAGTCAATTTTATGTACAAATCGACGGGGAGGAATTCTAAGAGTATTTCTGAAGCAGATATCTCTCGTACTAAGGCAAATAACGTATCCAATTATTTGAAATTTTATTTTTAATTAAGGTACTTCGTTAGTAGATATATAAAAATATATATATTACAAGTAAATTTCTTGAATGTTATGCAATGGATTAAAATACTATACTAAATTCCTGTTTAGTAACCACATTATGCAAGCAATTACCCTTGTTTGCAATGTTTTATATATTAACGCTTCAAGTGATTTCGACGAGGTATCTCGTCCGTCAAGATCTCACTAATTTTGCTAACGACGAGATACCTCGTCCAGACAACGCCAGGAGGGTTAATTTAAACTTGCACAATCTGGATGGACATGACTATGGTTAACCACACGTTAAAATGAGTAGGTAAATTCATCAGTATTTTAATATCTAAAGAAACAGTGCCCAACTTTAATAGGGAAATAAAAATAAATATTTAAAAACATCTCTTATGAAGGAGAAAGAAATACCTTTGAATGTTATCAGAACATATCCAGAGAAGTAAAGTTTCTTAGCCATCCCCTTAAATGCTAAATTCTGGAGGCTATTCGATAAGTGCTAGGTGAATTAACGACGCAGCCGTGCATAAAATACATCCAGGTAATTAAATCCTGATTTACGCTCCACGACGCCCAATCAAAGGGCTCGTCCCACACCCAGTCAGCCAATGAATTGTGCTTCTGCTATGGAGTAAAGACGCTCTTTAAGGAGGAAAGAAATTACTTGGAAATCATAAAAGAACATGTGATTGAAAATATAAAAGCCAAAGATTAGAAGCATTAGCTGCGTAATTGTAGCAATTCAAATGGATAATTTGTGGTATAACTATCTACTTAACTATAAGGAAGGTTTTAGATATATATATATATATATATATATATATATATATATCTAAACATCCATATATATATATATATATATATATATATATGGATGTTTCTTTAATTTATAACAATGTTACACTATGCAAGCAAATCTCTTTAATTGATGAATAATTTATTTTAGAATTTTTTTGACTATTAAAATCTGAAAAAAATGTAAACTGTTAATTGTGATGTTATATCTGTAAGAAATATTTTATCAATAATATCAAGAGCAGTCTGTAAGACATATTTTATTAAAGTTCTAACAACATTGTTGTAAGGAAATAATTAAAAATACGAAAGAACAAAATTCCCAGGTTTATTTGGAGAAAAGAGAAACATAACAAAGCATAGCAGAATGAGCAGAATTGGAATGATAAATGAATAAAAAAACAACTTTAAATAAAGTAATAAACATCGTTTGAAATTTTATAATACGTAACAAAATTTTTCTTTGAAGTTCTACGACCCCATTATCAAAAATACAAACTTAAAAGAAAAAATAGTTTCGAGAATATATCGGCTGAAATCGAAATTTAATGGTGTTTTTAAACTTGGAACTTTTTGTTTTCTTTAGAAGTTCCATGCACAAAAGAAATTCTTTATGTTCTGCACAGTACAGCACGAGATATTATAAACATTAATTATGAACATAAACTCTTTTTTATAGGTACTGTGTTTTCAACTTATTATTTCTAAGAAAATAAAAGAGTAATAAAATATGATGATTTTAATTCCATTCCTGGAAATATATATTCCTACATATTTTGTTGCCTTTATTTATTTATATATCAATCCCATCCTCAATTTTAGTTCAGGATAGTTTTCGCAGATCTCCAAAACATTTATATTTGCTTCAGAATAAACTGCAAACCATTAGTTTTCATTATTTTAATACATTGAGCACCTATGAATAGCAAAATGTTCAACTAATAGAAAAAAGTATTTAAAAGTATAGAGTTTACGCTCTACGTTCTGGAAGTCGGTATATATGGAAGTGTTTATGATACCTGAGACCCAACTAAATGCAATATAAAAGTAATGTTTGGGTTTCAAAACAGTTTAGGTGAATATCAGCGACTTACAATATAGTATTTACTTCCAAAGAAACTGCTTTACGTACCAAATTGTTTCTTATAAACACCAATCACAAATAAGAAGTCCATTATCAGTCATTCAGCCTCATTACTTCCCAATGGATATGACATTTTATCTTGCTCCTCTTCCTTTTCTTTTTTATCACGTATTCAGAGACACTCACTCCCTTTCTCACGCTCAGAAAAAATAGATTACGCCCCTTTTCTTAGATTCCACCCACGAAACCTACTTAAACCACAAGGAACTCAAGCTTTAAGGGCCTCCATTACATCACAAGTAAAGGCTTCCTATTTCCGCCATTTTGTCAACTGCTGAACAACAAAAAGCATCATTTCTCTTCACGAAAGTGGCAGCAGCTAGTGGTTCCACAGTGCGTGACTTGAAATTTGGATGCCAGATTTCTTTTTGGTGGACTATAATACACGCCTCGAATCTGGGATGGAGTTGCTCTTTATTCTATGTTCACTGGATTCACAAGTTTAGGGTTCGCTTATTTAGACAATAGTGGGTTACTCCCAGTAAGTGTTAAATCTCATCCAGTACTCCGAACACAGTTGGGAGATTTTTATTTCACTGTGTTGGGTGAAATTTACTTTTAGCGTGATAAATTCTTTCATTTTACATTTGTTTTGAATGCCACAACTAATAGTTCAATTGATTAGAAAATGCCATTGCTGTTTACTTAGACGTATTTTGAAGTACGCTCCAACTTAACCTCTTAGAGTCTGGAGTATATAGGTTTTTTGGTGGACTTTATCTGGGATTGAGTTGCTCTTTTTATTAGCAAGTCTTGTTAGTTTGAAAATTCCATTACTGTCTACTAGAATGTGTTTCAAGTATTCCATAATAAACTCTTCATTTTTGAAGCACACATTTATGTACATAAAACAGCATAGCAACGTTTGAACCTTCAAACCTTAAATAAGATTGATTAAGTCCTGATATCCCCATCGAACCATTTTCAAATATACGGACACATGGAGATAATATGGAAATGAAAAATGTACCAATTGTGGAACACAATTTTTCAGTATTAGTTTGTTTAAAAAAAACGTGTTTTATCATCATTACCTTTAAACAACCAATACTATGTTTTTTGAGAAGAGGATTTAATAAGTGCAGCGTTGTTGTTTGGATTGCATTTTTATATACAATGGTAAATGCAGGTTATGTTAACGTAAGTCGAATGAAAACTAAGTGAATCAAGTATCTCCCCAAATACATACCAATTTAAATCGATACTTATAAAAAGAAAAATCATTAACAATATTAGAGTAAGTTTAATCGTTTAAAATTTATATTTTTCTCACCTATTGCGAAAACGTATTTGAAATTGAACTAAATGAACGTGAATTTTGAAAGTTTTATTTATATAAACCAGTTTTGTTTAACTGCAATAGAAATACCAAAGGTACCAAGAAGACTGCATTATATTAAGTAATCTTGCAATTATGTCTAGATATCATCATTTTAAGTTTAAGTTTCGTTAGAGTTACAGAATAGGACATATACTTCTGTACTTTGGTAGAAAAAGGGCTGATGTCCAAATTCGATTATTTTGAATAATGTTTGCGAATCACTTTAAGGTAATGAAAGGTATACTAGAAAAAAAGAAAATGTCCTGCTGCAAATACAATGTAAAAGAGTCAAAACATTAGAAAGTATTTTTTGTGGGTGAATTAAGTTAAAAAATTACAATATCAGCTGTTACTAAAAACCTTTTTCCTACCAAGGTGCATATTTATAAATAAGTGATCTTGATGAAATTGAAATTTTTAGTTTGTTTTTGCGACATTTCTTTCAATGATCTATATAGTCATATAGGCTGCAAAAAGTCCATACTACTATATTGATTTAATGAAAAGAGCTACCGAATCAACTAGCATTAGTGCAAGTTTGTGTTTTGTATAATTAAAGTTCCAGACAATATTTTCCATTACAAAAGATCCCTATGAGTGAAAGTCTGCATTAAACAGAAATGGTGATGACCTGAAAATCAACCTACGTATAGAAAACCTTCTTTGTTTAAGATAGCTGGTATTTTATCCCTTTATTTAAACATGTCTGATATGCTAATCTTGTTCTATACTCCATACGATGGGGGAAAGCATTTCCACATGTGCAGGCTTCAAATGACTTTACAAGGCACTATTCTAAAATCCAATTAAAATTGGCATAGTAGGAGTACCGTGAACTGAAATCGATTTGCTTCGGTATGTTTTGAGTGCAGTGGGAAAATTTTTTTAACACTCCTTGTGGTTTATTTCGCGTTGAAAACTACTCTGTACTTGTCAGCCTCTGATACAAAACCTGTTCCAAACTGTCACCAGTTCTGGTCAAGAGACAATTCGTTTTCGTTACTTGAGTTTTAATCTCCCATTGGAGGAATGGGGAAGTTTTGTTTTGACAAAGTATCTCGTCATTAGCAAAACAGACCAGATGTCGATGAACAAGATATCTCGTCATATGCAAAATCAATCTTATCTTGGACGAGATATCTGGTCAAACAACTCAAAGGGTTAAGCATGGTTATATCAGAAAATATTTAAAAATATTTGGAATCATATCTATTAATTTATTATGCTAATATAAATATAAATTAATATTGAATTTAGCAATGCAATGGTAAGGAATGCATCTCACTGTCTACAAATCGCTGTGTCAATAATTTGAAAATAAATACTTTATTAGAAAGATACCAAGTCGTCATGACTGGTTGTTGATGTATAACTTTAATTTGCACACCCGTGGAAAGCCACTCCTGTTTTCGTTTATTGGGACTCACTAAGAGAACTCCTTAAGGACTTTATCAACATCCGTAATGACTAGTTAGTGTAGGTGGGAAGGGAATGTACTCCCACTTAAAGAATAAAATGGTATTGCAACGGAAATCTGTTTGTATAATTTCACTTTTAGTACATTAGAAAATCTTTTAAATGAAACTTTAAAATATTCGACACAAACTTTATATTGAGAAAAAGTGTGCAAAGATTACCTTACAACTGTTATAGTTGTGCAATGTATGCAGTATTATAGTGAAAATTGGGTAATAGTTTTGTTAAAATTCTAATTCATAATTTTTTTAATATTATTTAAGTTATTTAACATTAAATACAAATAATTAAAGTTGAGCTCAAACGCTTGAAAAACCATAGTGCAGCATTATAAGATTTAGAGTTGCAAGTAGGCAAAGTAAGTTTTTAATGACGGTTTTTAGTGCAGCTATGGAGGTCAAGTGGTATGGGCCATGCACTTCCTGGTGAGACTAAAGGCAGCTCCATTACAGAAAATTCTAAAAGTTAGCACTCCTATCTCAGAAACTATGAAGGATACATATATACTGATAATCAAGAGTTTTACACCATCAAAATCGAAATTGTGTGAAATGATATTTTGCGTTAAAATGGGTAAGTACAAAGCTTTAGTCATTACTGTGACTGCCGTTTGCAAATGATTGTTCTGGCACAATATCCCTCTGCAAATAAAATATCTGAAGCAATTTTTGAAAGCAATCGTCTATTATCCCATACATCAAGTTTTGTCATGTACTTTGATATGCAAATCATAAAAAAAGACTATGACAGACTATTCGAAAAGTTGACACGAATAAGAAGATATTAAAGATGATTTTATTTTACACTTCAAGTTATACAAATAGCACTTTAGAATTTATTTAGTTATTCGTTGGTGCTCTATAACGTTATAGTTTACCTTTTCTGTTGTTCACAAAGTGTAAAATATAAACGTTAAATACCACGTTTGATAGTTAGGAGCGCTTCAGTATCATCTGGTACAAACATGGTAATACCTATCTGAAGTCTACACAATTTGTTACATAAAAGAAAGCTACACTGCCAATATTTTCTCTTTTTACTTAAAATTATTTTAATGAAAATATATAAATTCACTGAAAGGTAATAATTTAACTCTTTATGCAGTCTCTTTTGAACATTTATGTTTGTGAAATCCTCCCGTAGTTTCGAATTAACTTTATATTTAGAAAAACCTTCAGACCTATATGAATTGAGAATTTATAGATCATAGTATTCATTTTCTTTTCAAAGCACTAAAGATTGTAGAATTGGAATTCTTAGAATCAACGTAAAAAGTCAATTTAAATTGCTTCTTTCAAAACAGTAGTTCTTATTACTAGAAGTAATATAAGCTATCAAATTATGTAAACATAAATATTCTATCTATTGATCCTTAAAAAATGGACTTTACTATAATTAGATAATGCATTGACACTAAAAATAAGCTGTCACATTATTCCCGGAATAAATATTTACTTTTTCAAAAACAATTTAACTTTTCGATGAACTTACAAATTAAACAAAAATAAATGTTACTCGGGGGAATTATTTTATCATAAACACAAGATAATAAAGTTTTTTAATATGATTTGCTCCTCTTTTTCAAAAGCCTTTTAGCTAAAGAAACTGCATTAATATCTGTATTATATTTAAAATACAAGCATAGATAACATTGATAGGCAATATTTAATTTATATAAATGCAAATTTCATTTCTAAATTAGGTTCTATTTTACAGAATAGTGTGTATGGTTATATATTAACTTAATAGTTTAAAAATATTTCTGAAAATATTTTTAATGTTCAACAACTGAGAGACCTCTTCAGCCTTCAGCACTTCAAGGGGCGAAGTAATAATATTTATCAGTTTACAGCCAGTGGGTAAACCTGACTTCTAACAAAAACAACCATCAACAACCATGCTCTCCTGAACTGGTATTTGAACTCTGGGCCTACGGAATATATTGGTTGGTTGGGTTTTATTATGCAAGGGCTATAAATAGCCAAACTGTGCCAAACACAAGGCAAACGACTTCAAGTAACATATATGCACACAAGGAAAGTTTTACTGACACAGGAAAGAAAAATACACACATGGTAAGCTAAAGTAAATGAGCCTTTGCTACCTACTACTTGCAGGTGATACTGACTGTCAGACAAAGACTATGGTCTCTCTTTCATAATAAGTACTATGACAAATTTAAATTTGTTCTAGACGCTAAATTTAAATATTATCTATATATTGATAATATATATTTATAGATTGCTCAGATAATAATGTATCAACAATGTCATTAATAATAATGTCTGTAATTCAATTTTTATATATAATGATACATAACTGACCCCTCAATTTTTACGTAATTCGTATTTTACCTTCTGCAATACTTGAATTATTTAAATCCCCCAGAATGTCTTTCTACTACCTCCATATCTCTTATTTTCCAAAAAGTAATCCCTTTCAACTGCTACATTACTGCCATTTCTTCTTTTCAGAATTATCAATAAAAATAAATGATCCATAGACCTGAGAGAAATTGAGCTTACTTTGGATTTCCTTTTAAGTGCAGAATTCCGTTTACATTCACTCTAATACCCAAGGCTTCGCAAAATATCTCTGATAGGGTTTTATTCACTAGAGCCGAAATGTCTGAAGCTCCTACTAATGCCACCCGAAATGTCATTCAATAATCCCAAGAACTCTTTTAATAGCATCTCGGGCATTTAATGCTGTTTTGTATCACGGACATATCTCTGCGTTAGATACAGCTGCGGAGTTATCAGCTAGTGTTTTCATCTAATCTTAATGGCGTCTTTGGTGTGATACAGAATGCAAATGGGAGATAATTACGCAAATTGGCTTTTGTTCTCAAAATTGTGATTATTGCGATTGGTTATAATGTTTCTCTGTAAAATTAGTTTGTTTTCTCTGATTTTGGACGACGTTGTGTGTGATTATGGGGGTTGGTGTAATGGCAGTTATTTTTTTAAGTTGCTTCAAATCGATCAACTAATTCTATTTGGAATTTAATTTTCCTTTTGGTTCATTATCTCGTTGATTTTAGGGTATAATTGCGGAATAAATTAAGTAAAATTGATTACTTCATTAGTTAAATCTGATAGCGTTTGAATTATTTTTACTAGCCTTTGAATTATTTTTAATAGTTGTACATTCTCAATAAATTTTTTAACAATTTATTATTCCAAGTGGATTTGACGATCTGTCTCGTTCATCAAGATCTGATCAATTTTGCTAATGCCGAGGTATCTCGTCACCGGAATATATTACAGATTTTTTTATGATGACAAGATCAAGATGTGTGTGTGGTAAATTTTGTTTGGATGGAAATATATCTTGTCCATTAAGATCTGACCAGTTTCACTAATGACGAGACACTTCGTCAAGGCAACAACCAGGAGGGTTAATGATTAATTTTTACCCCTCTGATCTTCACCAGATTTCCAAGTAGTGTGTAGCATTGCTTTAACCCTATATCAGATTCAATGACAATATAACCACATCTATTGGTAGAAAGAATCCTAGGAAAGATTGATTCTATTAAGATCTTCAAAACTGGTTAGAAGTCATTCAGGAAAGAACAGATTGTAGAACGGTAGGTAGGTAGTAAATTAACATCGTACTGGAGCAACACACGGGCTATTGACGATGGTCTGGGATCAATCCCCAATGGAAAGATCCGAGGAAAATGCCTCGCAATTTTGAACCACGGTCAAATGGCGAGAACAACACCTGAGCTGGCACCCCACTCTCAAACATTCCACGCCAACGTGAGGACATTTGAAGCCCCTATCGACTTAACGTGCACCAGTCCCAGTGTACACGACAGTCCGATCCGAGTTTTGAACTCGCAAACCTCCGGTTGCTAATCCGTTGCTCTTCCAACTGGGCTACCATTGTAGAACGGATATAAGCGTGTTGAACGATTTAAAGCATTAATCAAGCCTTTTGAATTCAAACAATCATCAAGGAAAATTGTTTGCGGAAGAATCGAAGTAAAATCGATCATTTTTATTAATTAAAAATGATATAGTTTGAACTAGGTTCTGTAATTTTTGATAAACAATAAAAGATTTGAATAATTTAACGATTCATCCATTAATCAGGAAATATGAATTTTAACAATAAATAAGAAAAATTCTTTTATGAAAAAATTTGAAAACTGATTATACTTTATTAGTTACAGTTCATATTGTTTGAATTAATTTTAATAGTTGTAACTACTCAATGCAATATTTGAACAATTCAATGATTTATCTTTACTCTTCTGATCATCTAAGGATTTCCAAGTATAGTAGCATATTATATTTTACGGTTGTAAATAAACAATGAAAGATTTGAACAATTTAAAGATTCCTCCTTCAATCGACCATTTTGAATCAATTTAGGAAAAATTGCTTAAGAAAAAAAATATAATGGATTATTCTTTACTAATTAAAGCTTGTATTATTTGAATTAGGTTTTACAGTTTAACGATTAGAACGATTCAACGATTATTTCTTTAATCAGTCATCTTGAATTAAATTCAAACAATAATTTTAAAAAATTATCTGCTGAAGAAAATAGGTAAATTTAATTATGTTTTATGAAATAAAACTGATATTGTTTGAATTATTTTTACAGTTAGTTGTAACACTGCACAAAATATTTGAATAATTTAATGATTTCTCCTTTCAATAGATTATTTTGAATTCGTTGGTAATTCCAAACTGAAGGAAATTTATTTGTTTTACTCTAAGACATCAGGCGTAACTATTGTTTGATAATTTGCGTGGTTAAAGTGTACCTTATTTTAATACGAATGAATCAAATGTAAAATTAAAATGTTATTTACAGAACGTACGACTGATTACATTTCATCGTCTAGCTGCATTATGCCTACTATGGTTCTTTTTAACTTTCATTCGAATCCCCATTTTCTATTGTGTAGGACATTTTAAAGATTTATTTTACACTATACCGCATTTAATTGTTAGATCCTTTCGAATTGATGTAAAGTTCAATTATTTTGTCTCCCAAGCTTACTATAATATTAAACTCGAATACATTGAAACTATGAGAATGATAAAGAAATGCAAACATACAATGAATGAAGATTAAACATTTCTAACATCAAATAATAATTGAAACAACATGTGTACACAAATGTTTCCAGAAGCAATTGCTTTACATCATAACTCAGGAATGTAGATACATTGTTGGAAGTAAAACATAGTTTTAATTTTCAATTAAAAATGAGAAAGGAAAAAGTGTATATTTACAATTTATATTACACCAAATACCTCTAATACAAAAAGAAAAGTGAATACTATATTTTCTTGTAATTTTAATGGTAGGTATTTTTAGATATTTTAATTAACGTAACATGGGAGCAACACAACGGGCTATTGGCGACGATCCGAGATCAACCCAAAGGGAAGGACACCACCACGTAATTTCGAGGCACGGTCAGATGACGAGACAAAATCTTAGCTGACACCCTACTCTCCAAACTTCCACACCATGCCAATGTGAGGACATTTGAGGCCACGACAGTTTTAACTTGCACCAGCTCCCTTTTCACAAGACTGGTTGAATTCAAACTCGCAACCCTCCAGTTTCTAAACTGTTACTCTTCCAACCGGGCTCCCGCGGCCCTGTAGTTTTAATGGATACTGTAAAATAGAATTGAATGTTAGGTATCGTTGGCTTACAGTGACACAGACTGAGTCAAAATTTTGCAGAAATGTGTCTCAGCTTCTGACTATCAGAATGTGGCAATCTTTAGACTGGCAAAATCAACTATTCATTTTTCCTTTGCATGAGGGTTGAATTCTGATTGAGAAATACATCTAGTATAGCATAGTGAAAGGAATGTTTTCCTTCCCGTTTTCTCAGAACTATGTATTTTGACATAGTGTGCAGCATTCAGGTCGACCGCGTGAAATCTGAGTTCATATCACGTATTATACATTCAAAGTGCACTCGAGTTTTAGTATGTAAATAATTACCGATAAAGTGTGTGCTTTATGTAATTATCTAGTTTATTTGTACCGCGAGAGCGTGATAATTTGATTGCAGATAGTTATGCATCTTAAATATAACTAAAAAATCAGGGTGTGCAAATGGTCATATAATCAATAAAACGGGTATCACGAACAGGAAGGTAAAGGTAGATATGTTCACATTCGATGATCAAATATTCATTTAAGGGATTTCATTATTTTCATAATCTTAATCGCAGCAAAGCTATGCAAAATAACGAAATAAATATTCATATTATTTTATATTTCAGTCAAGCAAATCATAACATTAACATATTTACTGCTTTTTTGGTAGCATTATTTTTTCCTGATGTTAGCTGTTTAATTATAGCTTTTATTACTATTTGAGAAATGTCTGTTGTTTTTAGTCGGAATGAGATTTAATTAACCAGTTCACAAAAAGGCAGTATCGTAAGATCGAATTGTAAGATAAATCACTTGTAGCGAATAAGTTGATCTCAGTCCCGGAGACCATATAAGCCGTCTAAACCTATTCGGAAGGCCGTATATGGTCTCCCGGCCTGAGATCAATTTATTGTCTACAACTGATTTATCTTAAGCTTACAGCCATTTATCTTACGCGTACGGCCTTTTTGTGACCGGGTTAATTAAATCTCCCCCCAGGAGAGCAACAGATTTTTTCAAATAGTAATAAACAATTAAACAGATTATAGCAGGGAAAGCAAATGCTACAGAAAACAGGAAATATGTTGCTTAATATTATGATTTGCTTGACTGTTATATAAAACAATATGTATTTCGCTTTTTTGTATATCCTTGCTTAGGCTTTGCTATGCCTGAGCATACTGCGGACTTAATGTACTGAAACTGCCACTTCACCTAAAAATATTCGTTATTGTCTGAAAAATGCGGGAAGAATAAATGATCCGTGAATATTCTGAAAATTATGCAGAGAGAATGCAGAAAACTGCACAAGTTTCGAAGCATGTGTCTCGGATATTTAAATGTGGCTATTTATTATGACGAAGAGTATTATAGTTACGCATCACGCAAAATCTCTTTTTATGCCGTAGAGAAAGCGTAGGTAAGGGATATGTAACGCAACATTTACGATAATGGGATTTTTTAATAGCCATATGGTTTGATGTAAATTGATCTATGAATTTAAATACGTTGTGTAGAAATTGAATACTAGCTTGTATTACGCTCTTCATCAAGTCAGGTTCTTTCGTCTGCTTGAAAGTGAAACGCACATAGGTAATATTTTTACAAGGCTTTTTAGTTTTTCTAAGCCATGATGTGATAATATTTAGAATGGTGATTTTTTCTTTGCATTAAGGCGCGAAACGCTTAAGGAAATGAATAAATGCACATTATTTACCATAATTTCATTGATAAATTATTATAGCAATACATTATCATAATGAAAGTGCTCTTTCCTGAATAATTTATAAATTGAGGAAATACAAAGGGTAATTAATAATTGTTAAAATTATTATTTTCATATTGTTTGACAATTAGGATTTTTCTTCTTTGTCTTCTCAGAACAGTGTTTTTTCGACATAGTGTGATTCATAAGAAGTAGGTGATTTATAATAAACTGAAAATTGTGTTACACTTTAAAACAGCACTTCTAGGATTAAACATATTAAATTATTGGTTTTCTGACCACAATTTATTTTTTTAAAGCCAAATGATGATTAACAAGACGTGCAACGTTTAATTAAATGTAATATTCAAAACATCTATATATTTGCATTTATAGTAGAAATTTGTTCAAATAGTTTTCTGAATACATATTCTGGAAAGAATTGCTTTACTAATAAACACTACTTCAGCTTTAATGTACTATTTGAATTTAGAAAACACATCAAGTCCTTTAAATTAAACCACGTTTTGCTTTATGGTCGAATTCTCTTTTCCCCCTAAAATTACTGTCATCTGACCGTGGTTTAATATTACATGGTATTCTTCGATCTTTCCATTCGGATTTGACCCTGGATCGTCACCAAGAGCCCATTGTGTTGCTCCAATGCGACGTTAATTAAAATACCTACCTACCCTAAAATTACCGAGAATTAGATTTTTTATCGACGAAACAATACAATAAAAATAATTCTCCAAACTATATATACTTATCAATTCAGGTATTCACAAAATAATTTTTTAACCTTTTTCATGATGCTAATCTCCTTGACTATGACGCCGCGTAAAGTTTTGTGATCCTTGGTTGGCAGGATTTCTGAACTCCAAGTGATCACAAACAAAAAAATTGAGCAGTTTACTTCATATACATGTAACTATCGTTTGATGAACCAGAAAGATTAAAAAAATAATCGAGGACATGATGACAAATAAAACATCATCTTAGCTGAAAGAAATTGACCGAGTTTTTTGCTATAAAAAGAAAAAGTAACATATCGCTTTTTCTAGTTCATGAATTAATAAAAGTATGTTTACTTGACATCAGGTGAAAATTTCAATTCGAGCAATCCAATAGTTTTATAGATGCCAAAGCAACCACTCGCGTAAAATCTGTTCCAAGAAAAAGTTTCAGTACAGATAACGAAGCATAATGATTATTGATAGTATTTCCCTGCTAATGTTCTATACCATTACGGTAGATAAGTATAGATACTTACAGATAAGTGTGATCTTTTGATTACACATCATTGTAAATTGACTTCATAGAATTTACCTCTATATGAAATGGCATACGCTCTAAATTGTATATCTGCTCTCCAAGTCTGTTAATGACTTTACAGGGCGAATTTCGCGTATTTCGACGAACTTCGAATAAATGTTTTTAGGGGGGGTATTTCAATTAACGTCACACTGGAGCAACACAATGGGCTATTGGTGACGGTCCGGGATCAATCCCAAAGGGAAAGATCCGAGGACAACACCACGTAATTTTGAACCACGGTCAGATGACGAGGCAACACCTGAGCTGGCACCCCACTCTCCAAACTTCCACACCACGCCAAAAATGTTTTTAGGACCATAAAGAATAAAATTGTGTAAAAAAAAACAATATCTATCTGAGTCGCCGAGCTTTCCAATACGCTGGTAGAATTTTTAATGGGTTTTATATTCATAATATAGGATTATTTCTTTGGTATCTGATTAAAAACACTGAGCTTTGAGGACAGCACGTTTATTTAAACATTAGACGAGGATATTACTATATGTGCATTCGCTATTTACAAAAGAGTTTACTACACTACAAGTTCATTTCAAAAACCAGACTATTCTATCCTTGCGTATCTAATTCTTCCACCAAATTAAACTTTCCTCGCATTTTATATCATGGTTTCAGTTTTTACTTGCGTAATTAAAAATACATTAACTAATATTATCGTTTCGCGTGCTTAATAAATATAATATTAATAAATAGACACAATAGCATTCACAAGTACTCTAGTAGCAGTGGCAGGGGCATGATAAAAATTAAATTCAAGGAACGGATTAAACCACTTTCATGTTCTCACAGTGAACATAAGACTTTTTCTCTAAATCCCGTACAGTTTTAACATAATTCATTGTGGGCACTAAAAAGGTGGATTTGTGAACCTCTTTGTGTTACACTGCTGCACTACGGAGATGGGTGCACGTTTCACCTCAATTAAACACTACACATTCTAGACGCAACACGTTTATAGAGAAGTTCCTCCATGTGTTGGACGGAGAACCTCAAACTATCTTTTTCGCCGAAAAAAATCCCCTTAACTGAGAATTTTCATTTTCGTATTTGATTTGGAGTTTAGGCAGTCACCTCCAGGAACAAAATTGACCAACTTTGAAATTTAAATGTGTTATAAAAGATTAAATTACCAACTCGATTCCATTTTTAGAAACTGAAATGTATAACTAAAAATAGGTTACATTGGATCTTTTGTTATAGGGACTTAACTTTCAAAATCAATCAAAATTTATTTATTACTTTCTGGTGTTAAAATTTTGTATTATATTTAGTGTTGTAAATTCTTGTATTGAAAAAATAGTTTTTCGATTGTGATCATTTTTGACGGAGTTACATATACAACAGCATCAGATGTAGTAGATAATTGTAGAGTGGGGCAGATTCAACTGCAACATTTCTCGATCATTTCGGAATTGAATTCGATTGGATGGAGCTTATCGTCGATGTTTCAATGCAACTGCAATGGCTCGATCATGCAAGCTTGATTTACTTATCGAAGATTTTCTACTGATCTCCAAGTCTCGAAAAAGTTCGATTCGAACGAGTCATTCATTCTCTACTTACATTTTCTATGAAGTCGGTGGATATCGTTCAATAATTCGATTCTCGCGGTTTGATATCAACTCTTAGCTTTTATAACAACCGAGTACTTGTTCTTACCATCATCGTTATTGTCACACAGGCATTGCATGAATAAATAAGGTAGTTTAATTTGTTTATTATCCAATATTTAAAAAAAATTCAGCCAGAATTTTTAAAATAGACGATTAGAGAAAAATACAACTTTCAATTTTATTTCCTTTTTCCTTTTATTCAGTTTTAATATTTTCAAGCATAAGAAACTTTGCATAAGTCTTTAAAACCTGCATAAAAATTTACTTGAAATGTTCAATCTTTGTAACATTTAAAAGTTTGGTAAATAAATAACATAATCATAACCATTGTTTAAATTTCTCTAACGGCAAACATGCTTTCCACTTGTTAAAATTAAAAATTAAAATTTACAATTGTTAAAATGAAGAATATTCATTTAAATTTGATTTACACTGTTTTACAATTATTGAATCAATTTGGATACTGCTATTTCTTGGTGATAAAAGTATATTTGAGTCGCGTTTTCAAAAATTCTTTACTTTAATTTTGTTCATGTAAATAAGTACAAAGAAAGGAAAATAAAATATTGGATAAATTTAAATTTGAATGGGTAGAATAAGATATAATTATGAAGAAAATCATTACAAATCAGAGTGTGTAAGAAAAAGTATATTATGAGAAATAAATTATTTTGTAGCTCTTTGGTTGTTCCAATGAAGTGAAATAACCACTTAATATCATCATATCAGACCCGAATGATAATCCAATAAATGAAATACATAGAATGTTTTATTATTTACTCAAATTTAAAAAGCGATTACTTCTGAAAAATCAATATGACACTCTTCACCTCGGTGTTTTTAAACGTGAACACGAACTTTGCTGATACACATCCATTGTCTTGTGGATTTGCTGCTGTTTAATCATTTTTGTAAAATACATCTTTATTACAACAACGCATTGCAAATATAACCATAACCATAATCCTTTTCTTCTGTGCTAGTACTCGCGTATACGCCTTAGGGATGCTTGGGTGCTTTTGCTGCGTGCTCCCTTCAATGTCATAGGACAGCTTCGTTCATGTTTAGACGAGAAAATAACTACAAAAATAAGATTGCATCGTATAGATTTCAGTCGATCGAAGAACGATCACGTTTCTGTAGGATCTACAACTAAGTGCATTACAAAAACTCATTTTTCCCCGATTGAGATATTTTTACATTCTGATTTCGAAATGTTCCTTGTGCATCTGGTTTTAAATGATTCACTTGAAATTAAAATGAAAATTTTATCATGCATCCAAATTTTGAAATTTGGTTTAAAGTGTTGCCTAATCTATGCTTTTTTGCAAAATTGTTGGTGTTTTTTAGTACAAAATTACAATTGAGCAATAAATTTTCCTTATGCAGTTAATTTCATTTATATGTATACAAACAATTACATGAATTAAAGTTGGAAAACTAATGCGCATGGAACCTCTATTAATGTTTACTAATTTATCAAAATTTTTGACCAAGTTTTATGTACTAACTTCCGAATGACTGAATATCTTTGAACCACATTTGATCTATCCGAGTTTTAGTGGAAAACAGTTCGTGCAAATATCATAACAGCCAATTCATAACTTTAAAGATTTGTTTTAAAGCCCACTGTCCCTTTAAAGGATTTTGTCGGTCATTGCCTTTTTACCGATTTGAAATTTTAGAAATAGTTACCGTTTTTTTTTCTTTGTTTTTTTTTCTTAATTGAACAAAAGCAAACTCCCCGTGCACCACAGAAGTACAACACGGGGCTTACAGAAGTAAGTTGATTTAACAAAGACACAGTGGAAAACAATTTAACTGAAATTACAAGTTTTTATGAACTTGACAAATGAGTAGAAAAGCAGATTAGATTTAACAAAACCATTGAGTTTCACTGGCCATGTTTCACCTAATTTTCTCAAATCATTTTTTAGACACATTCTTGAAGTTTTAAATGCAGGACAACTAAAAAGCAAATGCTCAACATTTAGTTACCGTTTGTCCACCATATCGTCAATATATTCGAGAAAACAGGTCGCATTGAGTCTTGAAGTCCACAAATGATGTCCGGAGGAATTATTAACCATATGGTATTGACAACTGTTCACAGTTTATCTTCATTTCGGAGAGGAGGTACAGATCCAAGTTATCACGGAAGTACCTTGACACTCTGCTTGTAATGTCGAACAATGAGTGTTATTGATGTTGAATGTCCTGTTGAGCATAATGAGCTGGAAATGGCAGTTAACTCTCTGTAGGGACGGTCGAAACAGGGTGCGGTCTGACTCTGGAATAACAATAGCTTTATATCTTTTTATCTCGCTTTTTACTTACACATCACAGAATTAAACTGGAAATAAAGTTTACTCATCACACATTTATACAGAATTTTTACATTTTAATAATGATTCACGAAATTAAAATTTTAGATTTTTCCGATTTCTCATTTACCCAGTTTTTAAATTTGAATAAAAATTCGCCTTTAAATTGGAATAAAAACCAACACAAAGTTCATTGTTTTTCATGAACATTGAGAATACATTGTTTTTCATGTTTTTCATAGTTAAAAGAATAAATTTATATTTGTATTACCTATATAATAATGTAGGCATAAAATAAGAAAACAATGAATTATTTAAACAATGTATTCTCTACCAACAAGGGATCTGAATTTTTTATAGGAAAGTAAATGATTTTTAACTGCGTTGATGATTTCAAAGCTTATTTTGGTTATCAAAGCGACTTAAATATGGATAAAATATCTGCTATTGCAGCTGTTTTAATGTTCCCTTGGCTCTGGGGACTATTTGGATGTATCATCTTCGGCGATGTATATTACATTGTACCGCTAGTGATGTACTTGATGGTGGATATTACTTTGAACTGCGAAAAATCAGAAAAGGTGACAGGAAATGTACGAAACAGAAAGGTGGTTGAAGAAACTAAAGAAAAAGTGAAGAAATGCACTGTTTGGGGATATGATGGCATGAAGGGAGAAGCTACTAAAGAAACAATTGTGCATGATACCTTTGAAGAGTCGAAAGAAGATTGGAACATGGATACAATTTCAGCTATAGCAGCTTTAATAATGATTCCTTGGTTTTGGGCACTGATTGGATTGAGCATAGTTGGCAACGCGCATTACATTGTACTGCTGACTGTGTACTTGATAGTGGGTGTGACTTTTGAATGCGAAAAAGCGGAAAAGATGGCATGAAATGGACGAAAAAGAAAAATGGCGATTTCAGAGTCCAAAGAAAAAGTGGTCAAATACACTGAAGTTTTGGATTATGATAGCATGGACGGAGAAGTTAGTGAAGAAAACACTGTGCCTGATACCTTTGAAGTGGAGGAAAAAGATTTAACAAAGGATGAAACAACGACTATAGCAGTTGCATTACTTTTCCCTTGGTTTTCTATTTGAATTAATTGTCGTTGGCAATCCATATTATACTTTCCTGCTGATGGTGTACTTAATGGTGGTTGTAGCGTTCGACTGCGAACAGAATGAGTCGATTGCAGATTCGAATGAAAAAGTGAACTACACTGAAGAGTTGTACTATTATTGTATCGAGGGAGATGTTGCTGAAGAAACAACACTGAATTATTCCTATTAAGAGGCAGAAGACGTATATAAGGATGAAAGTACGACTATATCATCAGTTATACTGTTCCCTTGGTTTTGGGTGCCATTTCGATTGATTTTCATCGTGAATCTGTGTTTCATTGTACCGCTATTGGTGTTCTTGATGGCAATTGTCGCTTTCGACTTCAAACAGAAGCAGGCGATAGCACAGTCCAATATACAAGTGGATAAATTCACTGAAGATTTGGACTATGGTATAATGGATGGAGGGGTTACGGAAGAGACAATAGTGGATGATACCTGTGAAGAGGCGGAAGACTCAAATATGGATGAAAATACGTCTATATCATCAGTTATACTGTTTGTTCCCTTGGTTTTGGATGCCATTTGGATTAATTGTCATTGCGAATCCGTGTTACATTGTACGGCTGTGGTGTTCTTGATGCTGTCAGTAGCTTCCGACTGAAAACAGGTGGAAACGGTGGCAGGAACGGGATAAAACAAAAAGCAATAAATTGCAGAGTCCAAAGAAAAAGTAGAAAAACACACGGAGTTTTGGATTTGGGATTTTGGGAGTTAGACTTACTGAAGAAACTACAAAAGTGCGTGATAGTTATGAGAAGATGAAAGAAGATCAAGTGGACACATTTGTTTCGGAATATGAATTATATTGATATTGAAGTGTTTTTTTTTGAGTATGTAGACATGATGCTTTTAAAGTTATCGAAGATCACTTCAAAAACGGAATAGTGAAAAATAAATTTGTCTTTTATAATACGGTGAAGAACTAAGAAAAGTTTATTGAATATTAAGATCTTTAAAGAATTCATTGAATGGCAATATTTTGTAAACGCCATTCCAAGCTGCTGATGAAAGTATTAAAAAGAGGTCTTCAACCACACACAAGGCAAATAGGTATAAAAGAAACGAAATTTGTATAAGGTGGTGATTCTGTCAATGTGATTGTACTCTCAGTGAATGACTTATGTATGAAACTAGAAGGGAATGTTAAGATGGTGGACTTGTCCTTACAAAGAACAAGGAAGAGATTGCAGTCAAGAACTTATGGTTCGGGACACGGATTGATCTAGGTAGAAATATATATGCATTACTTAAATGTGAATGGAAAGTTGGGACAAAAACTTATTCTTAACAGTTTCTACTTTTAATTTAACATCGTTCTAATTGGAAGAAATTGAATGAACAGATGAAGTGGTATGGCTGTATTGAGTCTCATTGAAGAAGACTAAGACCTGAAGAATATTCAAATTATTTTTTAACCCCATATTGACATCGACAAGGTGATGCTACGGGAATTACTGATAGTTGGCAATTCAGATAAGATGTCTTCAGCGATTAAAGCTGAGTGATTTTTAAAGAGAAAAAAGCTGCTAAAAAGTATAAAGCAGAAAGTTTTGAACATCAAGAAGTCCCTCTTTTAAGAGCAGTCTGTGGAGATGTTCGATTGTTGGCTGGCTGATAAAGGCCAATAAAGATCAAAGATTAATTGAATTGAGCCCAAGAGTCTAAACACAACAAGGATGATTTTGCGTTGCAACAGACATAATAATCCGGATACTTAAGTCATCCAAAGCTCTCTGTCATCGTATGTAATTTTGCATTTATTCGCAACTATGGAAAGAACTTTTGACAATGTTCATTGCAAAATTAATGATTATTGCCAGTTTATAAATCGATAAGTTTTCAAAAATTATTTCGAAAGTCTTTCGCAGAAATATAAATAACCAGTTTCATTTACAGTTAACAGTAACAATGGCAAATAGAAAAATATATATAGAAAGTTTCTTTCCCACTCAAATAGATACTTAAATCCTGATGTAAAATGTACCAGTAGGACATGGACAGACATACCATGGAAGAAGCCAAAAGTTGCTGTTCAACAGTGAAGGTTCAAAGACGTTACGGTCCTCTCCCACAGCCAACGTTAATATAACTATAGTTGAAATATAGCTGTATTTAAATCATACAAACCAATAAATATAATCAATTGTTTTATAAACACAGTGTCTCTCATTTATTGTTTGTGTACTTCCTCTGTGGGTTCAGGTAGAGGCATTGTTCTTTAATCATGAACTTCCTCGAAAGGGATTGGTGCAACGTAAAAGTCACCTTTAAGGAAAACGTAAAATACACTCCTAACACTCATTGTTTTTTATTTCAGTTATAAATGTTTCGAATTTCTGTGAATCATCACCAAAATGGAATGACTGGTATAATTATACTATGCGTATAGCCCTAAAGCAATATCTTTTATTGTTGTCTAACGATTAGGTCATTCTATTTGCATTCCTGTCTTCAGTGCCAGAGGAGATGATTTCGTCTCATGAATTTCAAATATGTATTCCAAGTACTCAATGTTTAACTTGCGCATCTGTATATACATGTTTCAAAACTTCCTGTACGAACTTATGAGGGAAGATAGGAAACACAAATTAAAACGTATTCACATACAGATATAGTAAAGAAGATATACCCCTGAGGGCAAAAGATATACTCGAGTTAGTTACAAGGTTTCAACAATTTATTTCTAGTGATTGCCTAGCAATTCCGCTTAAAATGTAAAGTGGTATCTGGCTCTTATATACTTAGGGCCCCATGGAAGAATATCTGATTAGCTACCATGGAGTTGCGAGTTCGAAACTCGATCCAACCAAAGACCAACGTCTACATAGGGATAGGGAAAGTAAAATCTGTCGTGGCCTTCAATGTCCTCACTTTGGCGTGGAGTGGCAGTTTGGTGAGTGGGGTGCTAGCTCAGGTGTTGACTTCTTCAGCTGATCGTGATTCAATTACAAAGTGTGGTGCTCGGATCTTTCCATTCTGGATTGATCCCCGACTATCGCCAATAGTGCGTTGAATTGCTTCAGTGCAACGTGCATTCAATTACTTACCTACATACAAACATAGGATACACCATTCGTAATGCAGGACTAATATTTCTAGACACCGATCGAGTGAAAGAGTCTAGATACCATTGTACCCACATGCGTATCGGATACAATATACCTATTGTTATTTAGAGAGGGAGCCCTAGAGAGGAGGGAGAAGCAATACGTTACGATTGTACGCCAATCCTCTGTGTGACGCTTGAGAATAGCAGAAGGTTTATAGATTGGCTGTTTGACACATTTTTACCATATTGAATCAGTGATAATCTGAGCTGATAATTGAAATGAGACTTGCTATTGAACAGGATACTATTTTAATCGCCTTACTAGGCAGTCAATCCTCTGTGTGACGCTTGAGAATAGCAGAAATTTTATAGATTGGCTGTTTGACACATCTTTACCATATTGAATCAGTGATAATCTGAGCTGATAATTGAAATGAGACTTGCTATTGAACAGGATACTATTTTAATCGCCTTACTAGGCAGTCAATCTTTTGTTACGAAGGCGAGTCTTCTTAAAGTGTCAGAGCTTCAAACTTGACTCAACTAATTGTAATACATCAATTTGAGGGACCGCTGTAACATACGAAGGGCAGAAAATGAATTGATTGTTAAAATAATGGTTTTTTTTGTAATTGAAAGGGATGTGGTGAGTGGATTTCTCACATTTGGGTGTGGAGATTCAACTGTATGGAGTCCTGCCTCTGATCAGAGACAAACATAGAAGGGGTTTCACCACTGCCATTGAATTTGATTAATAATTGTTCCACAATAACACTAGGCTAAAGGTAGACGGGAATGGGTTCTATTAAACGTATATGGCGATGAAAAGTTCTTAACCCTCTCGCTGCGTAATATTTTTATCAAAATAGGTTCAAAACTTGCGTATTTTTTATTACATATTTCAAATCTACATATATTTAAGGTTAAAATATACAAAACATTTTTGTAAAAGAGTTTTTTTCAATATAGAATTAGATCATAAAAATGGTTGTCGGAATATTGAAATTGGAAGAATAATCATATAAAAGCAAAATTTTGAAAATTAATCTTGGTTAAATTATGATTTATTTTATGAAATACAAAGGTAAAACGTATATACTAATGAAAATATGCAAAATACTTACAAAACATTTATTAGAAATGAAGAATTATTAGAAATCACTATCCGCAGAGGAATCCGAGAAATTATCATCAGTTTCGCTATAACTATCTTCAATATACTTGAAATTAGAGTCAGAACTGCTATCAGTGTCGGAAATATTGTCAGGAATGTAGGTTCTATCATTCGCGAAACGCTTCCTTTCAGACATCTTTGAGCTTTGAAAAGAGCGCGCAAAATGCTGCAAAAAATGCTTGTATATTTCGTAGAAATGTGGACATCTAAAGCCATCTGTTAACCCAGATTTGAATAAACAATTAAACATCACAGTAAAGCCAAAATGAAACCATGAATGGGGAAAGAGCGGGTTGCACAGTTAAATAGACGGCAAAAATGCATCCCCGCGGAAATCGCGGGATGCGCAAATTTTGCTACTACGTTGCCCGCGGAAATCGCGGGATGCTCAGCGAGAGGGTTAATGAGCCCCAATCGCAAATGCACTTTATATCTTATACTTTATTCTAATGCAGAGAGTAGTTAGTACATTGTTATGGCTAGTCAAAGAGGTAGTATTTCCACATTCCATGTTTGGTTCAATCGAAGTTTGGTCTATAAGGTAAAGGAACCTTAAGGTCTTTAAAGGATTGTTTACCTCCTGTGAAACCACCTGGTCTTAAAATAATAAAACAAATAATAGAATCAAACATTCTTTTAAATTTTAGAGTTTTTCTCTAAGATGAGCACTCACAAATGCATCTTTTATGTAACGACTTCATCTAATCTCCAGATCAGAGTGAAAAAGCGGTTACTTCAGCCTTCGAGAAAAGGGCCAGAAACTAGATATTCCCGTTCTCCTCGGTGGTCATTTCTGTTGTGATCGAATTTCCGATTTCCCATGAGTCTTTACCTTATCTCTGGGCAGAATTAATGGGGCGATTTTATTGGAGGTCATACCTTTTATCAATTTGACCGCGAATTTTCCTTCGACTTGTTCAGAGATTTACCCGCATTTGCTTTATTTGTTCTTATGATATTTTTCTCCCAGAAATACAGAACAAGCATGTTAAGCTTTCAAACAGATATTGTTCTCTGCTAGGTCGCCTATAAAAGAAACCAATTTATAGCCCTGCGTAAGGTTAT
The DNA here is from genome assembly GCA_933210815.1 of Meta bourneti. NCBI lineage: Eukaryota > Metazoa > Arthropoda > Arachnida > Araneae > Tetragnathidae > Meta > Meta bourneti. The sequence goes on from OW119926.1 coordinate 56,845,997, forward strand.
TGTGTAGGTTTTATCACGAATGGAGCTTCCCTAGACTATTTTTATCGGTTTGTACATCTTTATAGGTTGTTAACTATTGATCAGATTCAATAAATAAATGTTTTATCTTTTTAATGTTAATTTTATAAAGACATGTTTTCCCTAATATCATAAAATCTTATTTAAAATGCTCAGCACTTAATTATTCACATATCCTTTTTATTTTACCACTGGTTAAAATAATGTATTTAAAAATTAATGATCACCATCTAATTCATTTAAGCAAATTCAATCTTCTCTAACTTAAATGCTCTCTTTGTTTGCCAACTAAATTTTAGTTTGATCTTCTCGTTACCGATCAGAATCTAATTGAGCAGTATTCAAATTCATCACTGAATTAATTTTTCATTCAATAATAGTTGTTAGTTTGATTTATTTACATAATTCAATGTACATTGTATTGAACGAAGATTTCTTTAATATTTGTTGACACTTTCGTTCATTAAAAACGCAGTGTCTTTTAACAAGTTAATTAATTGCTTCTTCGTCAATGTTAAGAGATTTTGAGGAAGTTATTGAATTTGTTTTGATACATAAATGACTAAAATGTGCATTACCAGCCTTACGTAATTTTTAATTTTTCCGTAATTTTAAGTAATTTCTTATGAAATTAAAAATTAGTTCTGTCATTGTGAACCGATTATCACAATGACAAAAAGTTTCATAATTGTATTGTATTTAGATCAAGTTCAAATAAATTCAATATATGTAAGCGATAAGTATATACTGAGGATATAATTCCTAAATCATTCTAATTATTTTATTATCCATTGTATCTGATGACATTCATGTTCGTTGCTAATTATAATTACTAAGTAGTAAACTCGATCACTACTCTTTGAATCCTGGTAGAATCAGTGGTTCAGAATTTCATGTCAGATTCAGTTGTGAGATGTTGGTCTTGGTTTAATTTGGATAACACAATAATTATCAGGACATGATAAAACAAATCAAGCTATCAAAGTATTGTATAAAAAAAGAACATTTTATTACATACTGCCTATGCCGTCAATAAATCCTACTATTTTATTAACCTTTGTATTTGAAGTCTTAAAGTAATTCAAATTAAAGAAAAATACTGTTATTCAACATTCATGTTCTTTGCTATTCATATCTACCCCTAAGAGGTAATTTCGTTCATTACCATTGTTTTGAATCCTGGTATGGTTATTGGTTCAGAACCGCATTTATGAGTCCTTTTTAATTTTAATTTGTAAAGCAAACAAATTAGCATAACGTGATTAAACAAATCAAACCTTCAAGATATTGAATAGAAATATATTATCTTACATAAAGAGGAAAAGTGTAGAATATCTCCATATAGGCATCTGGAATAGAATTTTCCACCAAATAAATTACAAACAACCACCATGTTAAACCCATCCAACTTCACCCATCCATAAATTATTCATTCTTGCATTCCCGTGTTCCTTACAGTTTTTTGTTTACGCACATTTGGGCAATATTTGATATATTGCGTGTTATGTTTCCGAAACTTCTGGAGAGAGCTTCTACAAGCACATCCACCATCTTCCGGTCATCAAATGAAGCCCAATTTTACCTCACCATTGAATTCTTTTCAGTCCAGACAGTGAAAAATGATCTTCCATTCTATTGGGCTCGTAGTTTGTTATTGACTTTTGCGTGGGATTTCTTTCGACCCGTCGGGTTTGAAAATGATAAATGGTAAATGTAAAGTAACTCAGAATGAGAATTGTATTCACAGTCGTGAGAATGCTTCCAAATGTGGCGGGCTCCCTCTACTTCCCAGGAAGATTCGAAAATAAATCCTCCTGTGTTTGGGGGATTTGTCACGGGCCCACAAATCTTTTTCAATGCCAGCAGAATCTTCGGCCTTAATCTTAGTTTGTTATAGAAGAAAAGCGAAATCACCATCTCGTTACTTGAAGATTGTGTAAAGGAAATCTAAAGAAAAGGTCTAGCAAATTTATAATGAGGTTTTGAGTTTTATGGAGCAAGTGCCATATTTGACAAGAGCTACTCTTAACACAAAATATGCAACTGAAAGTAATGGTAGGTTGATTTTTCTAGTGCAAAAGCCATATTTGGTCCATCTGCAATTAACTCATAGACAAATCTAAATAATGGTTCGTTGGTTGGGTTTTAAGGTACAAAATTCAATTTTGATCAAACTAGAGCAAGACAGTCAACTTCATTTATTGGTTTGACTTATGGTGCAAGGACTATACTTGGCCTAGCTGCACTAAACAAAAGTCATACTACTTCAAGTAATGGTTGATTGGGTTTCATGGCACAAGAGCCATATTTGGCCAAGCTGGGCCGCACACAAGTCAAACATCAAGTAATGGTTTGGTTATGCTTTATAGCGTGTCATATTTGATCAAGCTGCTGCAAACCAATTAATGAACATATACACACAAAGACACTTTTACTAACACAGAACAGAAAAATACACCCAGAGTAAATTACAGGGCTTGTGTGTACGCTACCTAAAACTCGAAGGTTTCAGTGGAAAAGCACACTGAGCAACGGTGGTAGAATATATTGTAAACTGGTACTGTATATCTGCTCAATAGGATCGGATAAATAAATGCAAATCTATGTAGGTAGTTCTATTTACGTGGCACTGAAGCAACATAACTGGCTTTTGTCGACGGAAATTGATCCTGAAGGGAGAGATCCGAGGACAAAACCTCGTAATTTTGAACTATGGTGAGATGACGGGGTCAACATTTGCATGTTTGATGGGCTGGCACCCAACTATCTAAACATGCACATGACGTCAATGTGACGACACATGAATACACCACATATTTAGCGTATACCAGCCCTTACGTGCAAGACGGTTTTTGGTCGGATTGAGTTTCGAACCAGCAAACACGAAAGTGTCCATTTAAAAAGTTTATGATTAATTATGTTACCCAAATGAAAGAAATGTTAATAAATTAAATGTTTATTGTTATTATTAAATAAATATTATTAAATACATTTTACATACCTATATTTAAAAATCAAAAACAATTTTTTGTTTCAATGTAAATATTCGATTTGCAATATTTCTTGAAATAGTTTACAGCTGTTAACTAAGCATTTCTAGTTAACTATAATAACTATTAGTTATCTAGATAACTAATGTTCTCGCTCACTCCATAAAACGTGATAACTAACAAAGGAACGTTGTAAGCGAACTTTCTACCTTTAGTTTGGCTGTCTTCCTGTCTTCTCAACTGAAATCAAATCCTTCAACTTCGAAAGGAAGGTAAAAAGGTTCTATTGGAAATTTTATATTTCTCATCGAGTGAGATTACTTTTCCATAGAAAAAAAATAATTGGTAGAGGATACTTCTTAACTTGCCTATTACAGCAATAATTTAAAATATCTGCAACCATAGATCTACAAAATAGGAGAAACACTTATAAAAATTTAAAATTTTCATGGAAGAAAGCAATAAGAGAAGTGCTATTTAAGAATACATCTTTAAAATTCTTCTAGTCAAATATTCGTTTTATACTTCTATACCAGAAATAAAATGCATTAATAATACAAGAGAGAAATCTATATTCGAATAATTTTGATTAAATTTCAATACGTATTATAAGGGTGATGATTTCTGGATTGAGAATTTCCTTGTTCGAATGCAGAGTTAAAACATGGATGTTTGTTCGTCTGGAGTAAATGTTTGACCTTTCTATATAGGGGCGGTGCGTGGTATGTATGTTAGGTATCACATGAACCCACTCTGGAGTGTGCACCAAAGTAACTCTAAGTATAACGCATTTGTAGCGTCGTAATAAATAACGTTCAATTGGCCGAGCATTGAAGAGAAAATATGCGTACCATCTATGATAGCCTTATCGCTAGTTAAAATATATATATATATATATATATATATATATATATATATATATTAAATTCATTTTTATTTCAGCAGTCTAATAATTAATACATACTCAAAAATAATTTTCATTAAAAGATAACAAATTCTTATAAAATTAACCATAATTGTGTTACGTTAATTCGTACTGCTTTCGTTTTTCTTGAAATTCATTGGAACAAATTACAGCTCTCTTGTTTTCTGGAACTGTTAAGTCATCCTTTAAATAAACTTAGAACTGTATATTTAAGTACTTAATTATGTTGAATTATAAAATGAATGAATTCAATTCAATGATTCAGCAATGTGGTAATACGATTTTTATCGAAACAACTGTTTCGAAATTCGATGCAACGAAAATGAAATTGAATATTTGAATAAAAATTATTTATGCATTTTAATTTCGGTGGAGAATGCATTTAAATTGTAATTTATGTGACTTTTCTCTATGGTTAATCTACCTATAACTTTTATTTCTTGATGCTTGTTCTTTCTTAATTAACAAATTTTGATTAATTCAGTATCTGCGGAGAGTTATTAACTCCTTAAACAATATGTAAATAGCACGATTTTTTATTAACATGAATTTGGCATTTTATCAATTTATTATTAAGCTTCAAGGATAAAAATAAATACCAACATTAAAATAATATTCAAGTGATATATTTAGTGCTGCTTTGCATGTACAATATTTCGATACCAGATAGTATAGGCCTGTCCGATATATTACATCATTATGCTATTGGATTAATTAATTTCCTTGAAAAATAATTTTATCATGTCTGTATGAATCTTAATATTTTAATATTTAAGGTAAGTAGGGTTGGTATTTTAATTAACGTCACACTGGAGCAACACAGTGGGCCATTTTTAATATTTAAGCACTATAGATCTGTCTTAAGATATTTCGTGCATCTATTACCGCTGAGAAAACTATGACATTTTTTATTTAGCATATAAAATCATTTATTATCGAGCTGAAATTGAATTCATATTTCTGAAATTTACAATTTTCCATACAACTGGCCTTTGCAGCAAACATTACAATAAATTCAATATATGAGGACTTTCCTAGGTTTTCTGTGTTGTTATTTACCTCACCATGATATGCATATCGGCTTTAGCATTCATGGTGAGTTATGACTTCTGATTCTGTCACAAAATCGATATTATTCCATTATTGACGAATGGCAGAGTGGTTATAAGCCACTACTGGGAGGAATTGATTTGCCAATTTTGCCGCGTAGTTTAAAAATTCGTAATTTGAGCTATGGAGCTTCATAATATTGCTAAAACGAAAATTTTCAAAATTCATCAGCAGTTTGATTAACAAAAGGCAGAAATAATTCAGCTCTCTCATTTCACAAGGCAGAAATAATTCAGCTGTCTGATTATAAAAGGCAACTATAGCTGGATGACAAAAATAAGAGGAAAAAAGGAATGTGATATAGGGCGAAAATGGGTTAGAAAATCAACAAATAAAGAACAGCCTTTGAACAAGTGAATGAGATGAAAATGTTCGGAATCTATCTGTGCTAAAATGGCTGAGGTTTTCAGTTTACTTTATTATTATTTACTTTATTTGAAATAAAAATTAACATCAGTTATTTCTTTGATTTTCAAATACGGTTTCAAACCTTGCCCCTAAGTAACGAATTCCGAATTAACATGAGATAGATGATTGGTAAACGAAAATTGTATTAAACATCAAACGTCATCAGGCCAGTGATAAACTGCATTTTAATGTAATGCTAATATGTATCACGTGAGAGGATTTGGACAGAGGAAATAAAATATTCGCTTTTAGTCTGGTTTGTTTGTTTACACTGAAATTTCCTCTCATTGATACTTATATTTACTATAAATGGATGTAAATAGGGTATCAAGTGTGAGTATTGATATTGGTTATATAGATATAATCAATTCAGAAACCTTAGCACAAATACATGAGATGATATATTGAGAATTTACTGTAAAATGTGGTTTCACACTGTTTTGACGATGTTCGGCCTTAATCTACTTATAATTTATAATGAAATCGTATTCGAAAGACAAATCAACTTACGTCACGTTCTGAATACTTACAGGAAACACGTATTGTCACAGAAATACTAGCGCCACCTACATTTGACAGAAAATGTCTTAAATACGTGGGTCTGCTTTTTAAAATGTGCAATAGAATATCTAAAAAAAAACAACTTGATAATACTTATTTAAAAACGAAAGTAAAATATAGTATCCCTTCAATATAATGTTAAAAATAGACGCACCGAGGAAGAGCACTGTGTGAATGGGTATGAGAAGAGGTATTTGTTAACAAAGAAACTGTTGTTCATAACTGTCATTACTTACCTTAAAACTTAATTAGTGGTTGGGGTATTATTTTCAGGAGCAAAATTCTTCTGCCGTTGATGGTAAAACCATGCATCTGAAGGATTCATTTTCTAACCTCCTTATTTTGTTGGTATACTCATTAAAAACTTTTTCTATTTACTTTAAAAAACATGTGGGGAGAAGATGTTTTTCATCGAAAAATACGGAACATGTATTCAGATAGGCTAGCGTCACTGTTTTTTATGCTCTTCCTCCTAAAAACTTTCAATTAGTTTTGCTTTTTTTGTTCCTAGGAAATCTGTTTTTACCTTCGCTTTTACCAAGCAAGAGCCATAAAAAGCTCAGTCCACACCAACGTGCTGTATGTTTCGGTTATCCATTTTTTCTTTTGACCTTAAATTGAATCTGACTCTGCATTTTATAAAACAAAAAATAGTAGCATAGGGGTATATTTTGAGAAGAGAAATTTTAATAATAAAAGCAAAGCCTGTAAAGCCTCTAAGCTTCGAGACAGTACAATTTTATCAAATGTAATGAAAAGGAGTGAGCTAAATGAATTATGAAATGAATTTTGTTTATCATATTGTATCGAATAAGGAACTGATATTGCCTACGATCTTAAATTGCAGCGATGAATTTTTGAGAACTTGAATTCATACGCTTTAAATAGTTGAATTGTATTTAAGTGCTATTTACATGTTTAGTTTATAAGCAAGCTTTCAATTATAAAATGGCTTCGACTGTTTTAATATTGAAAATAGAATACAATTATTTTAAAATAAGTTTCTTTTTGTAAGGTTTTTACGCTTTTTGTTCCTGTAACTATTCATTAAACCAATGTAATTATATAAAATACAATGGGAAAAAGTTTTCTGTGTCGATGGACTGTTGAGAGTTTTGTATTCAGAGTTTTAAGTAGCTGTAATTATTTTATGGGTATTTTAACGTGACCAACTATGAGTAAGGGATGACATTCGCCAGTTTTAATATTGAGAACAGATTACAATTATTTAAATGATGTTCCTTCCGTAAGCTTCGATGCATTTTGTTCTGAAGTACTAATCGAACAAATGGCAAATCAATCATAAAATTGTATGAATTTAAAATCATATTAGATTTCTTACAAAACACACACTGAGATGTTTGCAGCAAATCACTAGATCATCTATATTACATCATAAAAATAAATGCAAACCATAACTGTAGATATAAGCAGGAAAACAAAGCTAACCACATTGTAAAATTGGTACTGATGATGCGCGGTAAGCGCATTTTGTTGACAGCAAGATCATCTTCATATTGTTTACTTTCTACATAAATAACATTTTAAAAGATATTTTATAGATATCGGGGAAGTACAAAAATGTCCCTTGACGTATTTGTGAGTTTTGATGTCAAGGTTTAAATTTGGGGCCTGAGTACGGAATAATAAGTCTAAAACTTTTCTAGAAGTTGAAACCTACTTCACAATGAAAAAATATTTGAAAACTCGAACACTAGAAGTTGAGAGAGTTGAATCTGACAGGTTATCAATATTTTTTGCTTAGATCCATGTGTATGGTGGAAAAATAAATTTCAAGGCAACTGATTTTAAACGGAAAAATAGTACTGATATATTTTAAGAATATCTTCTAAAAGAGACGCGTTTCAAAAACATCCCCCGTCAAGCAGAAAAACCTGTTTCTATGGTGATGGTTATTTTCCTAAATTGTTAAGACTAATGAAGTTTATAAACTATCCGAAAATATGTTCAGTTTATTGTTTGATTTAGTTATTAGCCTGTTTAAAACCTTACTTTCGTTGAAATTATTTATTCACATTTTCATTTAAGACATTGAGCTGTCAAACAAATCCCGATGATAGCATGCATTTAAAATTAATCAGAAACTCTGTGGTATTTTATCAAACAAAATGCGTTGACTTGCGTAGAACTTTGTGATGATTTCACAGTTTTAGTGTTTAAGTGACAATTTTGTAGGCAAATACAATTTTCATACAAAACTTAGCATTTGTACGTATTTTAATGCCATAACAGGCGAGAACTAAAAACTAATAATTGAACTACGGGTATAATTACCCTTGACACCAATAAAGTTCAAAACCATGTTATTTATATTATCTGTTATAACTATAAGTAATAACAATTATCTTAAAATAACCCTTTACTTGTGTGTCATATAAGCTTTCCATGCGTCTGGGTTGCGAGTAGCTTGTAAGAACAGTCCCCTCTGACATTTCCATTCGAAATATGTGAATTATTCCATACGAAAAGAAGGATTCAGTTCTGGAGATCGACTTGGCTACAGCATATACCCTCGAATTCCGTGTTGATATTGATACACCGGTTTTAATCTAAAACAATTGTTAATGTGTTCAACGAAGAATATATCGCTAATGGTTTAGTCATACGCACGTATATATTCTTAAATGTATTTCACTTGTATGAAAGGTATTTTCAGATGAAATCAACAACCCTGACCAAAAGCGGAGATTCTACTTTCGCTATCCAAATGCTCTCTCATGATGTATTACATTAATCCTCCTGGTGGTTATATCGACGATGTATTCCACATTTAGCAAAACTAATCAGATCTTGATGGACGAGATATCTCGTCATTAGCAGAATTGGTCAGGTCTTCATAATCCGCAAAGGACTATGAAGGATGGTAATTTACAGTCGTTTTTGTCACGTTTCGAGATTAATATGATTGATGTTGACCAATCAATTATTACATATCAATTTTCAGTCAATTCTTTGGAATTTAAGTTGACGTTGACGTGTTACTGTCGCAAGCGGATTCCGACATATCCTAGAATGGAATAATTGAAAAAAGTTTCTATCCACGGATTTCTGTCACCGAAGTTATCGTTTGGGCTGTGTAGTACCCTGTTAACGATTATTTGATTTACTTTAGAAAATGACAACATGTAAATTATTCTATTGAATGAGATAGGTAAAATCAAATGCACATTTAGATAGCTTGATGTTTAATGAAACTGAATTTTGGGTGTGATAATTTTCCTAGGATTGAATGTTTAAGAATGATATGTAAAATTACTGCTTAAGCGCATTATTAGGAAGACAGCATGTGTGTTTAATAGATATTATCTATGGTGAAGCGAATTTATTGTTATATGCTGAAATCGTATTAAAAAAAGCCGAATGACGCCACATTCATAACAATACAGGAAACGAGTTCCCCTGCAAAAACACTGCCGTCACTTACATCTAGCTTGACGGATAAAACCTTTTATAGCAGATGCAAATTATCTGCAGCCGTCATTTTGAGCTTTTCTTGACTAAACTTTCACAGAACTTTTTTCCTTAGTTTTTCTTTTTACCACTTGCTTTTTAGTAGTTCGAGATAGTCCTTAGAATTTGTCTCGTTAATCTGTGGACCATTGGACTGATATCTAATTATCGATTTATTTCTAATTGACTTTAACCTGTGTCTAGTAGATCAATATTTCTTCACGGATATTTGTCGGACAGGTTCAGTTGAGATTTAGTTCAATATCTATTGATTACTTTGAACATTTATTATAAAGTGTAAAACTCGAAATGTGGAATCTCTTGAAAATTACCATTTTATGGAACTGTACGACAACATTAGTGTCTTACTCACATTTTTGCATAATTTATGCGAAAACTATCATATGATTACTTATATCACCAAGTTTAAGGTTTATAACACTATTCTTAAAGCTTTGTTACGAATTTATTTTCTGATATATCCTAAATTTATATAAACTAGTGAAGTTATTTTAGTCTGACGTTTTCAAGATCGAGTATAATCTAAAGGTGACCAATCAATACATTTCAATGAACTAGTGGTCCTTTATAAATTTTCTGGTTATACTTACGCATACGCATGAGTAGAAGTACTTCGATTATCAGAAATTAACAGATTGTTTTTTGTGTGATTATTTGATTATTATGGAACAAAAGGTTTTCAATGAAGCATAAACTTCTCGAGTAATTCCCATATCAAATCTCATGTTATTTTATAACTATAACATAGCATGCAGGCATTCCATAGTTTATTAAAAATGAAAAATGAATTCAGAGAAGAATGTGTGTATACAATAGGTCAGTCCGCAATAGGAGACCTGGAATAACTATCCAACTCGTGTGTATGTCATTAATCACCCAATTTAGTTGTGAAGACATAAATTAAGATACATTTACTCTATTTTCACCTTTGAACCAACCTTACTGTAACTTCTATTCCCAGTTGGTTCACCTTGCGTAATTACGGGGCAATATTTCTACTCTTAGAGATTGTTAAAATTCTTCTCTCTGTGGTATGCAATACGAACCAAATTTACAGCAGGGAAATTAGTCATGTTAAGAATTCTAAGTTTGGTTTAAATTTTGAAGTACAACTTGGTAATGTTTGAGCTCAATATCAAGTATACGAGCTCGTATACCACATTCCCACATGACTTGTAGATGTGCTTATAAAAGTATGTAATAGTATGGTTTTAAGTTTATAAACTGTAGCAAACATACGTCAACGTAAAATTGAGAAATCGCAAAGTTTGATTATGCTATAAAAGGTTTGTACTGTTGGTTGGACTTAATGAAATGTTATTTAAAGTTCTATAGTCCTTTTCCAATGACGCTTTTACAAACATTTATTTGGTATGTAATTTTGGCGCTATTTCAGAAAACTATCGACGATAGTTTACATACAAAAATAAAATTTAGCTTTAAAAATAATTCTGATATTCCTAATCTGTTTTAATTTATGTGCGGTTTGTGTGGAATTAGTCTTTTATTCTAGAAAATCCTAAGATAAATTCATATTTATTCTTTAGATGATACTATTGAAGATAAAATCTGCTTCTAAAACAGATTCGTTTTAGTTTAATTACTAATGTTCTAATAACACGTGACACAGACCTATCGATTTATAAACAACTTAAATTATATCGAAGTTTAACATTACCATTTAAAAACAACTTAAATTCTATCCAAGGTATATTCTATTCCCTTTCAGGAACAACTTAAATTATATCCCAATTTTTCATTAACACCGTTATATCAAGCTATTCACAATTCAAAAAATATAGTTTTTATTGTTAAAAAATCATAAAAATGGTTTACATGGAACGAGAATTATTTTTGTGTGTAAATAAATACAAATGGATAAGAGCTCTTCTATTACTTGGGTTTAGGTGATTTTCCCTTCCAAAAATATTAAATAATGGTGCAGTTATAACTACATATCGTTTTGAGTTAAATAATGAATACACGTTTTAATCAAAAGAATCTTGAAAAAGAAGGTTAAAATACAAAAATATTGGCTTTGAAGTCACTTGTGAAATTGTTCAATATCTGCCTCTGGTCAAAATTGAATTATCGATGTTCTTCCGTTGCTACCCCATGCAACCTTGGAATATTAGGGAAAAAACTAGAAACTTCGCCATTCTATCTTGCTTAAGACGCTTTCGTCAGATTTCTTTCACCTCCATCTTTTGACATCTCCTTTCTTGTTCGGAAGTTACTTCCTGTTTTTTTCCCACAAACCAGTATTCCATTTTTGAGTGAGACTTTAAAAAATATTCCCTCCAAAAAGTACACTTCTTTGATACCAGCCAAAATGAAAAAAAGGTTGTTTCAGTGATATGTCACATCTTAACATTTGAAACGTATCCTACAAAAATGTTCTTTTCTTAGACATAAAGATAAATTGCAAAATGTTGTGGCATAAGATTTATTTTCTAAGAAATACAGAATATTTTTGAAACGTATTTAAAATAATAATACATACTATGAATGAGGTACTAAAAGTACTAACAATATTTATTGTTTTTCATGATAAAATAATGTGTTGATTATAGAAGGTATGTATTTTAATTAACGTCGCACTGGAGCAACACAACGGGCTATTGGTGATGGTCCGGAATCAATCCCAAAGGGAAAGATCCGAGGAAAACACCACGTAATTTTGAACCACGGTCAGATGACGAGGCAACACTTGAGCTGGCACCCCACTCTCCGAACTTCCACACCACGCCATCGTGAGGACATTTGAGGACACGACAGATTTAACCAGTCCCATTTGTACACGACTGTATTTGACTGTATTTGAACTCGTAAGCCACCGGTTACTAATCAGTTACTCTTCCAACCGGGCCACAGCGGCCCGATTATACAAGGATCCCATTGATATCTGCTGCTTGGATCTTGATATGATGATATGAGACCTATAAATATAATTATGTGTAATTCGTATGGAGCACATACGCGATGTTCCAAAAAATAATCTCCTAATATTCCTTTAAAATTCATCCTCCTAAATACATTTATAGAAGCGTTTCATTTCTCAATAGAATTATCAGTAAAAGACTTACTTAACATTATTTCAAACTTGCAACATAAACTCTAATTTGATGGTCTTTCAATGTTGACACGTTATTAACCACCCAAATGCGTTCGACGAGATATCTCGTCCATCAAGACCTGATCAATTTTGCTAATGACGAGATATCTCGTAATCAAGATAGTACCAATTGTTTTATGATGATGAGATCACCATGTGGTCAATTTTCTTCTAATGACAAGATAGCCCATCCATTAAGATCTAGTAAGTTTTGCTAATGACGAGATACCTCGTCGAGACAACCACCAGACGAGTTAAAAACCTCTTGGTCCGCATCATATACAGTTTTCTCTCTTCTGCCTTTATATCAATGTCCTTGAATCCTGCATTTTTAACATTAATCTAAATCGGCCACAATTGATACAAAATATTGTATATCTTATTTTCTCCTAGTTGTTTCAGGTCAATCGAAACTATTTTCTATGAGAGCGATTTTCAATGTAAACAAATTTTTTTCGTATGATACATATCAGAGTTACCTTAAAATGTAGTTTATAGCTATTTTGGTGACGTCGTGCTATGTTATATGTATCTATCTAATTGACGTTAACCACTCAACTGTGGCACATTAATTTGGGAATCATTCCGTTGAATGTTTAGAGGCGAAATGCTGATAACGTATTTGAAGTAGAAGTATATGTATCTATTTTATTGACGTTAACTACTAAACTACAATAGCTTTTTATTTGGAATTCATTCTATTGAATGTTTAGAAGCTAAATGCTGGAATAGTATTCGCAGTACAAACCAAGTGACGTCACGTTTAAACACGTTAATCCGCAGAGACACTACCTCCACCTACATTTATCTTGACAGAGAAAGTCTCTCATAGCTCAGACAACAAGCAATAACCATAATCTCATTCTCCCTGCTCTCATTATGCATGCAATTGGAGATACTTTAGCGGATGACAAATTTAGAAATGCCTTATTTTTGATTGAAATCATCAACTTCAAATGTGTGCATTGTTACTTATATAGCCACGCCATTATATTTACTCTGATCGATAAGCTTGTTACTGCTCCATGATATTCCTGCAACTCGTATAACATTACTTTAATGTTACAATTAAGTAGTGTGATTGGACTATGCTCACACTACTTATTGCACTGTTCTTCAATTACTATTCCTAAGAAACTGATTACTTTCTCTAGCGTTCGCCAGCTGTTAACAGTATTGCAACTTATTATGTAGCAGAACTGAGCGAAATAATGTTTCCCAGTTTATATAGTTTATATAGGATATCGTCGACTTATAAGTAAAACACATTATGTCAAAAACATAATTCTGAGAAAACGAAGAGGAAAATTATACTTTGCAAGGAACGCACAAATTGTAATTTTATCATGACATCAATTATTTATTATACTGGCATTTAGTCAATTTGTCAATTATTCAGAGAAGAATACTTCCATAGAGTTTATGTACAAATATGAATGAATAAATGTTCATTAATGAATGAATAAATGTTCATTAATGAATGAATAAATGTTCTTTAATATTACAATAAATCATAATAAATAATGTGCATTTATTAATTTGTGTGTGTTTCTCTCAAGTGTGTGTTTCTGAAGAAGAAAGCCAATCTCCATGTAAAGAAAAAAAGGACTAGTAGACTTCAACAGTCTAAGGACCACAATCCGGTCTAAAAAATTGAAAAACTCATATTTGAAAATTGTAGCTTAGCGTATTACACTTGTGGGATGACGATATGTTAGTGTCAGTTTACAAAATAGTTTTCAATGTCACTAAAATTGTTGCTTCTCAGTTGAAACTCGGATCATTCCATATATGTATTTGTACCCTTTTGAATTATCCGAAGTATGAAAGTTATATACCATATCACCAGTAAAACATTAAACGTAGGTAGTAACGTAGTCGTAAGTTTGTAATATATCATTTAATAGTTTGTTATAATGGAAGACTATATTCCTTATTTAAGGAAAGTTGATATAGTTTTCTATGTTTTGAAAGATAAAAAGTAACTTTAAGTTGTACGTTTTGTCATGCATTAACTGAAGCATGAAAGTTTTATACCACATCATCAGTAGCATATTTAAAACGCAGGTAAACACGTAGTCGTACGTTGTAATATATCATTTGATAGTTTGTTAGGATGGTAAAAGTATTCTTCATTTAAGGAAAGTTTTTAGTTCCCTATGTTCTAAAAGATGAAAACTAACTTAAAGTTATGACATTTTATACCCATTGCAGAGTTGAAGTGTCCATTAGTCTTTAGAAATAAAAAATGATATCACACACTCTTGTTAGTAATCTGAACACACTGCATAAGGTAAATATATTATTTCAACCCTTGGTGAATGTCAAAGAAACAATTTTTGCCCGTACCACAATTATGTATCATTTTACGCATCTCCAGCGAACAAAGACTAACTTTTCTCGTCTGGACAACAGCCAAAGGACATACACTCTTTATCAAAAACCTAACTTTCACCCCAAAACTTTTTAAGTGATGAACTACCGCACGCAGAGAGAGTTTGTAGACTAATCGTCGTACCTACAAAAAAAAACAGACCCGAAGTTACTCAAACTTTTAGACAAACGAGTCGGAAGGGTGGAAAAAGCAAAATAAAACCCAAGAAATCGGGGTTCGTGAGATTTGAAGGAAGACGCGGAGAAAATGACTGGCAACATATTATGGATGCATTCAACCATGATGGAAGGGAATGTATTGTAGGAAAACAGAAATTGCAATATTTTCTTTAACTTTCAGCTCCAAGGCTTGACCTCTACCGTGGACTTCAACAGCGCTTGGAAAGAAAGAGAAGCTGTGTTAGAGGATATGGGGAAATACGGGGAACTTTTTTATCCTTTTGAAAGAAAACGTGAGCTTTCCCTATTGTTTTCTTTGGGGAATCTATCTCTGGGGAGGCATAGGTAAGCTTTCTTTTCTTCCTAGAATAAGGAGGTATGGGTGGAGTGTGGACATATCGTTTTGGAATGAAATCTGTTTCAGGTTTGTATGTATCTTTCGTGGCTGAATGGATATGGAATCGGAGGTAACTGAAAGTCGTTGGGTTTCAATAATAAATGATAGGTTAAGAAAAAAGCTAGTGTTCGTGTTTCCGAGTATTGTTTTATTTATTGCAATTGTTTGGAGAAGGCCCATGTGCTACTTATTGCATTTGCTGCTTGATACTAAACATATCAATTTAGCTTTATTTGTTGTTTGGGTTTGAAAGGTTTGATACCCGAACGTGTATCATTTTAAGATAATTTGTTTCATAGGAATGATAATCCAAAATGAGGGAAGTGATGATATTAAGAGATTATTATAGGTAATTACCGAAATTACTGCATACTGTCTGATATTATTTATGAAATGTATCGGTTTCTGTGTGTTGCTTCAGATTATTTATCAACTGTATTTGTGTATCAGTTGTATATTGTTTTATATTATTTATCCACACATAACATTAGGAACTACAAACAAAATTCGTAAAGACGAATTTCACGGGGCAGTAAAAAAGTTCGTATTAACCGTTGTTCGTGTTATTCGAAATCAGAAAAAAGCATTACTTGAAGAGTAAAATAGAATATTATATACATAATGTATTTACTGTACTTAACCCTTCAACGGCAACTACGAGATATTTTGGAAACCAAAGTGCAAGCTTAAGTGTCAACCGCGAGAATCTTTGAACGGTCACTTTTCCTTCCCCTCGACCACCCATATCCCCTAATGAGGGGAAGTGGCTGGAGACCTTTTGTGCGAGGGGTCCTGATGGGAACGGACAATCCATAAAATGCTATCCCTCAAGTCACTGCCTTTGGCGTGTTCATGAGTATCACGACCGCATTCCTGTCTTTGTTAAACTACACTTTGGAAGCGTCTGTCTTCAAGTTCTTCGGGAAAAAGAAGTTGAAATGGAAATTTAGAGCTTTTCGAAAATGCATTCTCACTGTTATTATGTTTTTACTTTTTGGAAACATAAAGATGCTTCATATGAAGTAAGATTAAAAATTTCCCAAACAAAAAGAAAAAAAAGCAAATAACAACACGAAGTGACACAGGACATACTTTTAAAACTACGCACAGTTGTTTAATTTAGTATTTCAGTACGTACTGAAAACTTGACGAAGTGCGATAATTAGGGGAGTTCGAATAGGTTTGGTGAAGCCGTCGATCTGTGGGCCATCGATGCGATAAATTATTTTAAATTTTCAAAACCTCTAGTTTGGTTCTTTCGGACAAACATTAATTATCATTGGATAATTAACCCTATGAAAATCATGCTAAATAAATTATGTTTTGCAAAAAAAATAAACTATGGGTAAAAACCTCTCGCCTCGTATGAATGTAATTTGCACAAAACAAAATTTAGTTTTCTAAGGGGTTATGCGCTCTTGTATGCCTCGTCTACAACACCTCCTAGATATTACACTATCAAATGAGAGAATACATAGTCTTAATATGCCTAGAACATACCTATACCAGCTTTTACTATTTGAAGGTAATAAGACATCAAACCGCCCTAAAATTTTTAACATTTGCCAATCTTGTACTAAATGCTTATACAAATTACTTTTAACTTATTTTTAAGAAACGAAATGTTCCAGTAACTCACATTTTTGAATGTCTTTAAGAGAAATTTTGTCAAAACAATTTTGAAATCCCCATAGGAATAACATTTGAGTGCTTTTACGATCATTGTCAGACGAATTCACACCAAATTTAGTACATTCAAAATTTGGAATCCTGCGGGAAAAATAGGCTATATATTTACCCCGTTCTATTAGTCCTAGGTTGAGAGAAGTGGCTAAAAACAATTCGAAATCCAAATAGGTAGGTGGGTAGTTCATTAATGTCCCCCTGGAGCAACACAACGGGCTATTAGCGATGGTCCGGGATCAATCCCGAAGTGAAAGATCCCAGGACAACGCCTCATAATTTTGAACCACGGTCAGATGACGAGAAGAACACATCAGTTGGCACCCCACTTTCCAAACTTCCAATCTACGCCAACGAGAGGACACTTGAGGCCACGACAGATTTAAGATGCACCAGCCCTCGTGAATCCGACGGTCTTTAGCTTGACCGAGTTTCGAACTCGCAACCCTCCGTTCGCTAATCCGTTGCTCTTCAAACTGGGCTGCCTCTGCCCTCGAAATCCCTATAGGAATGACATTGACTATCCGTACTATCATAGTTTGAACAATTCACATCGAATTTATTACACTCATTCTTTAAAGAAAAAGTAACTTATAAGTAACTTAAAAGTAACTTTAAAGTATAAGTAGTTATTCTGTAAGAAAAAGGATAGATATTAACCCCATTCGATTTGTCCCGGGTTTGTAGAGATAATCAAAACAATTCGATATCCCATAGAACTAATATTGAGTATTACGATGAGTTACAAACAATTCAACTCAAGCAACGCCGGGTAATTCAGCTAGTGTTTTATAAGGAGGGCCAGTTTCAACAAATTTACACGTAAATACATTTACAATGTTTTTAAAGTACTTGCATGATAAAAACATAATTATTAATTATGTCATGGTCATAAGGAGTGTGTATACACTTATGTATGCGATGTGACATGTTACATTTAAATTAGTTATCAATCACTGGACTAATGAAATTTTGTAGCGTGGTGTAGTTTTTACAGACCAACTTTAATAATTTGACCACAATTATAATTTGTGCTGATTTTCATATTTCATTCTGATCATCAAACATTTATATTTGTTGGGTCATAAACACCTTCCATACGAGACTTTTTTACACCAAAGTTAAACGAAGTCCCTTGTCTCGTATTCATATAAAATATTTAATCTTTAGGCTTATTAATTTTTAAAAAAATCACGACACTCGATTTTCCAAACAAAAACTTACACTGCAATGAGAATTTGCGAAGAAACAGTTTTTAGAATTATCAGATTTGAGACCCGGATAGACTGCTTTGATCTTCATTTTCAGTGGAAAATTTGTCTATACAGTACCTTGGCCAGTGATAATTGTTATACAGATATTTAGGCGTTCCGATTCTGAAGACTTCGGTACATTCACGAATATTATTCTCAGAATATTACCACTATAAAATATTTCAATATAAAAAATCCTTAGACATCAAAAATGACAAATCATAGGAAAAAAAGGACAACCTCTTACGACCCGATATAATTAATGCTAGGACACGGTATTTGGCTGTAACCCGGCGGTTGAGAAACACTTCATTTTCAGTGGATAAGTATGTAGGTATTTAATTAACGTTGCACTGGAGAATGTGAACACCCAAAATCTGGAACCTTTGGGGTAATATTATCCTTTGTTATTACTCTTTTGGATATTTTACATTAACAAAGCAAGTATTGAATATTTTTTTGTTTTGCTCTGCTTTAAGTCTCATGTCTAACTCAAACTACGATAGGTAATTTCATCGCTTGATTTATACAAAAATCAGGCTGTAAATATGTGTAATGGAGGCAAACTGTTGTAGGGAAGAAAATCGACGCTAGAATTTAACTTATTTACAATTAGAAGAAATTTACTCATTAAAAGAAAAATATATAAATTTATAATTTCAAAGTTTCACTTGTTACAGTAAATATTTGTTTTTTCAAACACGTGTAAGAATATATGGATCAGTTAAATGTATCTTGATCTCTGAATTACTTCACCATTTGAAAGTCATTCCATAAGCCCTGACACTTTTAAAGGGAACTCTTTTTCGGGGTGCCGTTTTCGTCAACACAACTCTGGAATGCCTCGCCGCCAGGAGGGTTAATATACAATTTTTGGTTCCTAAATGATATTCGTCATCACAAAGATTGTACAGATAATTCTTGATTATACTGATTCAGATTACACAGATAATTCTTGATTATACTGATTCAGATTACACAGATAATTCTTGATTATACTGATTCAGATTACACAGATAATTTCTGATTACACAGATATTACCTGATTACGCGAATTTTGTCTTGAAATAGTTCTGTTATCGATTTTTGTATTTTCTTCGTGTCATTATTTAATAAAATCTTTGATGTGGTCAATGTGTTTAATTAATTCATTATTTATTAATTATATATTATTAATTGTTTTAATTTAATTTTCACTTCCTAAGAAAAATCGGTGAACAATTTCTATGTCAGCAGTAGCTGCGTTTAAAGAAGGTACGCTTATTCTTTCGTCTTCATCAGAACCTTCATTAATTCTTTCTTATTCACTCTGTTCCACAAATAGATACCTTTACTCTTAAATTTCTAAAATTTGTTCGTCTTAACCGGAGATCAGTGTAACATGAATGCCTCTTCAGTGAAGGAGTTAACATCACTGGAATATACATTTTAGCTGGACTGACATTCTGATATTTAACTGGCATTCTTCGTGATATTTGTCACAGCCAATTCAGCAAATATCTGCAATGCATTTCTTTGAAATTTAATAGTTTTAATCTGAATTTAGATATATTTCAAGATAACAGAAAACATATGTATATCTGTAACCAATCTGTTAATCAGCACCACAAATTAAATCTAACCTATAACACGTTTGGCATCAAGACTATGCGACAACCAAAGATATATAAATTACCTTTTTAGGATATTATTCAGTATTAAAATTACGTGTTCTTGTCTAGATGATTTTACAAACTTCAACGGTTTACTAGTAAAATGTATTAAATACTTATCATTCTCGCGAAATAAGACTAAGTGCAGTCAAGCGTTAATCTATTGTCTAACTAAACATTCATATAACTTGAAATACCAGATAAATTAATGAATGGTTTTACTTTCATAGAAAGCATCATATTGGACCATTTATATTCGCGTATTATACGAACACTAAGCATCCTTCATCTCAATCTTCTGTTGATATTTTGGCAATTATAACTGATCAGATCTCTTTCAGTAAATGGCCGTTAATAACACGTTCGCCAGACTCAAGTGTATATCAAGCGTAAACATCAGATTGGCTGGGATGTGAGGTTAATGAAACGTGACCAAATGAAAAGGATTAGGGTCTGTACAGCTATAGCTCTATGGACCCTATACAGATAAACGGCAAATGTAAAAATTCATCACGTCCTGAAGACGTTATATACCAGATCAATTTATAATGTTTATGATTTAGCCGTGCATCGTTTTTAGTAGAAGCGTTAAGATTGGAGCTAAAAGACATAAGTTGAAAGTAAATAACATCGTGGTATACAATTCATCAGGTCTGACCCTGAAATGTTCCTGCTACTAAGTAATCATGAAGTAGAACACGCTTGCAATATAATTAGAAAAATATGTCATTTTTGACTAATAAATCAGAAAAATGCTATCCATTATATTTTTGTTTTGGGTGGAAACACTGAATCAGGAAATTATCTACTATCATCTGGGGAATATTGAATCAATGTTGACTACACTCCAACAATGAAAGCGGACCTAAATATACATAGACTGTTAATGTTCGAACCATAGTAGAAGTGGAGTGATTACAAGATGAATAATATGTGTGTTTATTGCTTTTTTGACATCTAACAACTCTCTTGTGAAAGTATAAGGTATGTAAGTTTTGTTAATGAATATGATAATTTTAAGTCGCAAGAAATGAACTTTGATTACTTTTACCAAGTTTACAATATTCCTCTGCCTGAAGTAATTTTTGAGGATAAATAACCTCTCAAAAAATGTTTGAGAGTTGAGATGAATAGAACCCAATGGATTGTTTACTATGGACGATTGCAATGGTAGGTACAGTGATGACGTATACACCAATATCACGAATATCTGATTGGCAAACTCCAGATATAACTTTGGAAGGTTTCACTTGTGACTAAGAGTCGAGGAACTCACACTCTTAACCGTTCATCCACTCTCATCATTTTCCAGATCTCTGTGATCCTCTAGAGATTCCCAGTTTTCTGTCCTTTGTCAGTTGTTCAACCCCCAATAAAATCCAGTTTCATACATAATGCTCTAATTCATATTAATGGCAGCAATCTCATTCATCCCATATTCAATCACTGTGTCTGCTTGACCCCTTCCAATTCCTTATATTCACTATGATGTAAGTCGATCCATTTGGTATTGTTGCCTTTATGCAGTCTTTCACCTTTCAACCTGTCACGCTATGGAGACATTAACATTAGTGAATTTAACGTTAGAGTTAATGAAAACGAAGATGAAGTCTAGGTTTAGGTTTGATTGTTTCTTATGACGCAAGGGCCAGGTCTGACCAAGTTGCGCTAACGAAAATGAAAAAGCACTACGACTGTATACAGTCCATTGAGAACGTCTTACCATTTGGCTGTGGCGGTCTTCATATTTGATATCGTGCATTAAAAATGAGTTCAGAACAGGAAACATACCTGCCAGTCGTGATGGTGTTACACTTTTAATGAATTTATTTCAATTTACAAAGAGTAATAAGTAACCCTGACTAACATTAACAAAATAGATATGCACTGTCAAGATAAATTAAATGCCACTTAAATTCTAAAAAAATCGAAACCATACAATAATTTACGAGTAAAATGTTTTACACAAAACTTTTTATTGAATTTGTAAAACTAGTAAAGCTTTTAAATTATTTATTCTTAGTAAAAAATAAATAGGCTGAAGGCACAGTAAGGAAAGATAGTTATTAAAATAATTACTTGTCAAAAGCAATACTTTAGCTTATTGGAAACAATATGAAATATCTTACACACGAGATGTCACAGTTAAAAGTTTTCTCAAACTCAATCAAAATTTATCACATGCACAAACAACCAAAGTGTGAGGATTGTACACAACAACGAAAAGGAGGTTTTCCAACCTCCAAACTTTAATACGTTGAGATGACATTCATTCTTATCTTAAACTCCAGCCCATTCCTCATCTTCCCTGAGAGTCAGCCTCCCTAACTGCCCCAAAGAATGTATTTTAAACACCCGTCCTTGGGTTGGTTCTCGGCTATACATCATCCTTGAAACATCCCTTTTGTAGGGAGACAAGAGGGGAGGCTATATTTCGTAAGTTTTGTTAGCGAACGACGAAATGAGGAGTCGTCCGTCATGGAATAGCATACGTCGCTGACAACTGACGACAACAAATAATTGAGCTGTCTGCGACAACTTAATTAGTAGGGCCGCAATGTCGAGGAGGTACTTAACATTCAGAGCAAACATGGATCTTGTGATCGGGAATTAGATTTAATTCATGGAGCAAGGATGGTAGTAGACAACATTCTTAATAATAAACAGACTATGAAAAAGTAGTTGTTTACCGTCTTATGTCATCAATGATTTAATCAGGTAAGCTTGTTGGCGTCACAAGACTTAATGGATTGATGTGAATAATTGAAACTCGTATATAGTTAATCGAGCGACGAGACATATTTTATTTATTAATTATAATCCCACACTTACATCAGTTGTGACATTACTCAGGAATTGTGTAAGCGTAAATTTATATAAACTCAGGACCAAATTGAATTTAAGCCTGAAACAAGCACGATTTTTAGAGATAATTTTATTTTTTTCTTAGCTAATCGTATGAATATGATTTTATTGTAGCACTGAAGTTTTACAGTATTAGTTGTTGATTAGGAAAGGCAGCATGTATTATGTCTGCCTTTCGCCAAAGGTAATAAATAATTATAATCCCACACTTACATCAGTTGTTGTACATATTTCTAATGAGCGTATTATTAATGTTCAGATTTTAGATATGTATCTCAAAGTCACTTCCAATTTCTTATATTTCCATTTATCATACCGTGTCAGCTTACAAGTAAAACTTACTAAGCTCATATTTTCAAATATAAGTTCGTTTTTTAGACCAGAATGTCAATCCAGGTGAACAACTCACTGATGAAGTCAACTGAATCATTTTTTTCTATGCAGATTAGATTTATCCTTGAGAAGCACATAAGTACGTGCATAAATGTACATTAATAAATAAAATATTCCTAATAAGTTGCTATAGCAAGATATATTCGCGATGTAAGTAATCTTCACTGAATAATTAATAAATTGAGTGAATACAAAGGTTATAAATAATTGTTAAAATGATAAAATAGCGATTATTGATTTGCGTGAAAATTAGCATTTTTCTCCTTTGTCTTCTCAGAATTATATTTTCACTAATAAGCCGGCATTTCTCTTTACAAGCTTTCTTATTTGTCATCGGGAAAATTGTAGTAATGTATTAAGCATTCCTTAATGTAGATCACTAGACCGAATGACACAGTAGTACATTTCCAACTTCAAATTAAAGTTAAAAACCATAAGAGTAGATATGACTTTGAAAGATTTAAACATAGCTACTTCAAATTATATTGTAAAATATTTTACCTAAAGGATTTTCTGAAACATGTAAAATGTTTTTTTTCGAATGTAAGATATAATTGAGATTTAAATAATAATAAATACACTTAAATTCAATGATACAAAAATATTAAAAATGCGCTTCAATTTGAAAAAAATTAGCTGAAACATTTCCTGGTAGTATTCAATCCTCACCAGCTCTGACCGTTTACCTGGTCCCAAAAATACCACAGTGGTCCAGACTAGATGAACTTCCCTAATTTTTTTAGTAAAGTTACATAATAAATGCCGACATATTTGTGTAGAAGTTTGATGAATGAAATTGCAATCAGACAAGTTGAACTACAAACAAACGAAAAATATATAAAAATCATATTTTGCCAGCTTGCACTCGTCTGCTTTATAAATTAATGTAGTATATTATCAAAAATTAAAATGACTTAAAAAGGAATAAATTATATCTGATTTACATTTAAACTGTTTTCTATAAATATCTTCGTTAAAAGATTGAGTTTTACCAACTTCTCCAAGAAGAAATTATCAACAGGTTTCTTTCCATCACCACTTTCTACCTCATTGTTTGTGATTTTAACTTATTATTTCATTGATAAGTGGTTAAGCATTTGTACGAATTTTGGTTTGCTCAGTGTATTAGTTTTATACCAGTTAACTTTCCAATTCTGTGCAAAAAATATCATTTAATTCCATTAGGTTTAGTTTTCTAATGGATGCACGTGCATATATCCGTTCTGCAATCTAATGGACGAGATATCTTATCATTAGAAAAACTGATTAGATATTGGTCTCATCATCATCAAAAAATCAGCAATATCTTGATGACGAGATATCTCGTCATTAGCAAAATAAGTCAGATGTCGATGAACGAGATATCTCGAAGAAACCACTTGGAGAATTAAATAGATGTAGATTAGCATTTGGATTGCACACATGGAGCTGAACACTTGTCAGAAAAATTTGGAAAGCTATTAATAAATTAAGGACGATACAAAACTACCGCCTCAACTGTTTTTTTACACTTCTCACCCCCCCCCCCCTTTTATTCCAAATTCATTTTTCATCACATTCCATATCATGGATATAGTTTGCAAGTTCATAATTAAAAATACATTCACGAATATACTTTTCGCTAGCTTAAATATAATATCAAGACACAACAACGTTTACAAGTACACTAGTATCAGCTGAACGTTCATAATAAAATAAAATTCACTGAAAAGTCTCATGTACTCAACAATGTGGTTACTTAATTATCTTAATTACTCGTTAGCATCGACCTTATGAACTAGACAGAATATGTGGATGTAGTCGCTGTCGTAAGATTTTAAAAGGGTAAATTACATGGCGCTTACGAATCCACTTAGGAAGTTTGACTATTGAAGCGTATATATTTAATCACGATGGATAATCACTTGAAACAATCAATATTTTGCCCCACATTAGGATTCATGCTTTCTTCCATAACCATATGAGATATCTTCAAACCGAACGACAGGAAGAAATACCACGAAACTTGGAACATATGCTCCTTCTTTTTCATTAGAAGGTCGATGGGAATTGTGAGCGATGAAAGAAAAGCACTACTGCACTATTCGAAAATCTCGTGATGTTAAGAGGGTTAATGGATCCTATTTTTGCTAATTTCAAAAGCTATGAATCATTTTATTTGCAGCTAATTTGATATAATTACAGTTGATTACACAAATTATGTATTCTTACTCTCCTGGTGATTGTCTCGACGAGGTATCTCGTCATTAGCAAAAATTACCAGATCTATATCTCGTCATCATTAAAAAAAATCGCAATACCTTCATGAAATATCTCGTCATAAGAAAAATGGACAGATCTTGATGGACGATATATCTCGGCGAAACTACTTGGAGGGTCAACACTAATTTTTGAATATATTTGATGCCTGTACCGAATTCAGATAATACTAAATTTACTCACTATTTTGACATTATGTAATAGCGTTCTGAAGATTATATCTTGTTCAACTTCACAACGTTTACTTCTGTAAAAACGTGTCCTACCACCAAAAATCATGAAGACAGCAGCACGTTTAGATCATATATATCTTCAAGCATTCCATGGCTGACAAAACATGTCTTACTACAGCAATGAAATTCAATTTTTTATAACCTAGTTTACGAGAATTCAGTTCGTATGTCGATCCGATAAGTATGCTATATCTAAGATCATTACTAAAATCATTATAGTGAAGTCTACTCCGGAAAGGGATTCCTGGTTATTTGGCTACAGGACATGACATATAATGCTATAAAATATATATATGATGTCCAATTTCAGAATTTTTATCATGACATAAGCTTCAGCACCGCCATAACCATAAAACTACAATAAGAGAAAAACGGACGAAAGTTGTACTCATCTTGTAGGTTAGTGTTTTACTTATTTTTACCCAATAGAATTTTTTAAAGAAAAAGTATGTATTTCATCTAGCACTAAAAGTAGAATCAACTTGGGTTTAAGAGCGGTCCTTCTGACTTTTTAAGTGTTTATTTTTAGAACTGAATTTTGAAGAAATGTTTTCAATAAAATAGATTTGTTTGCTTTACAAATGGAACGAAAAACGATTTTTATTCAATACTTTTTATACGAAAGACAAATAGTTTTTTACAAATACTTAAGATTGCGGATATTTGTTTAAAATGTTACAAAAATCAATTCGGGCTACTGGATATAAGACAATTCACTAAAGGTCAAATGCTTTGGTCAAAAAGAAACTTTTATTTCAAATTTCTGAATACCATATCCGGGTTGCGTACAAATTTTAAGAGTTTAAATAAAATATTCAACGGTCATGATGATATACAACACCATTTTTCCATAGCATACTCGTAAATGAAAAGATTTGTGTTACTTTCTATTAGCAATTAAAATTGAGTATGACGCTTTACATATTTTCAAGGGCCTTAATTTAATAAGAATGCAACGATTTTCAAAGCTAAACAAATTTAAAAACTAGGGTATATTCAACAATCAGTGCATGTATGTTTAAAAGATAAATTACAGTTTACAATAACTTAATAGTTAAGATAAATATAACCGCTCCTTCGTTGCAGTGAAACAAATTGTGTCCCCATTTAGACAAACAGAAATCCAGAACAATTTAATGCCCAATTTATGCCCTAAGTGAGTCTTTCTTATGAATTCACAGAGAAAATCTTCCAGGGTAAAAAGAATGTCTTCTTTCGGAAGCTGCTGTAATTACTGACTAGCAAACCGGTTTCTGCTTTACTGCTTCGAATAATTAAAGTAAAACTTTGCATTTGAGAGAGAAAATAATGAATAAAAAATGCAACTCAAAGGCTCCCTCCTTTGTTTGCCACTCAAGGAATCTCTTTAATCGGCTAGGTTTAATTGAATTTCACTTTTCTTTGGTCTCTAAGACTATGACAGAACAAAAGTTCCAAAATGTACCGTTTCCACGGAACAATGACTTAAATCAGTCACTTTTGGGGAAAACCTATGCAATGGAATGCAATTTATTGAAAACAATTGCACTGCAAAAGGCATTAGATTTTGTTCTTGTCCTCTGAATAATCCTCGTTGTTTTTTATTTCTTTGTAATTGTTGTGTTTGAACTAAAGCTGGTTTATATGTTTGTTTCATGGGTGGAGAACTTTGCTACAAAGGTTGTTTTAGAAGTTTTACTGTTAAGAATTTACTTGAACAATGGGGATTCCATGATTAGGAACTTTTTCACTTTGCTTGTAATTATTAAACTTCTAATTTATTTCTTTTTCGTCTTAACGTCAGAAATACCCGCATTCCTCAGGAAATGGATTTGGAAGTAAATTTCTATAATGAAGAATTATACAACATGAAATTTTAATTAACACTGTAAGGAAGCAATTAGTGAAGAAAACAAACATCACGTTTCGTTTGATTCAGATGGCAGAAGAGATTGATTTGAAAACACCTAAACATAATACTTTCACTAACTTATCAACTTAATCCCTTTGAAGAAACTACTGAAAGCTACAAACCAAAAATTAATTCAACTACCTTTATTAAACACTTCTAAATTAAGGTGTACTTGTACACTACAAGATATTTTTTAAATTTTGTCTTAAAAAGTCCAGGTTCTCTACATTAAATTATCGGTTTATTCTTAAAATAATTTCAGTGTGAAAAAATCAGATTAATTATTAATTATCTAATTTAGATATAATTAGCTAATTAACATGTTTCTTGAATTCATTTCTTAACTAATAACTATGATTGAGGGTCAAAACACCCACTGTCATATATTCTGACACAAAAATATTTATAATAGTGCAATTTTATTGCTCAGTTATCACCGTTTGAACAAAGCATGATATTGCAAAAGGACAGTTCTCCAGTGTTATTATTATCCATTATTCAAAACCTAGCTAACGCAACTGTCTGCATCCCAAAATTTCAGGCATAAATATTGTAATAATTATAGAAACGCACAACAGCACAAGAGCGCCACGAATAGTTTCAACACCCTTTTTCATCCTTGCAAATCCCTATTTTGTAAGAATGATCTGCTGCTAGAACGGAACTTGAAATATATATAAGAATAAGAAACAGTAATGCAAAAGTAGTACTAAGAAACATTAATTCAAAAGTAGTATTAGCAAACAATAATGCAAAATTTGTATTAGCAAACAGTAATGCAAAATCAAGTTTGTATAACTTGATTTTGTATTATTGTTTAATCCACTGTAAAAGAGGAATCGAGTTACGTGATTGCATACTCCAGGTAGAAAAAAAACACGATATCGTAACTGAAAGATTAACTAATGGTTTGTATAAGGAGTTCGGCCATACAAAGAAAAATGTATACTGCTTCTCCAGACAAAAGGACTCTAAAAGTTATTGAAAATATTTCATGTTAGTTTTCTATTAAAATAAAATGAAATTTATATAAATTATACACATTCAACTTAAATTTATACAACAAAGAATGAAATCACGTTCAAGTATATTAGGCTTTAAAATGCAACATTTATGATAAACTTTATATGAGACAATCTACATTTCTTATTTATATGCATTTTGATGTAACAAAACATAAATTAGTACTGAAAATAATATTATTCGCGGATTTTCTGAAAGGATATGCTATAAAGCTATATTCGTTAAACGTTGTCCAAAAATTTTATCAGTGAAAACTTTACATTATCGCGGCTATAAAATAACATTGATCAACAAATAAATGGCATAAAACAACGCATTACATATTATTGAAATCGTACGATGTAGATTTTAGAGGAAGTACTTAAATTCAAAGTATTTGTAATATGCATCCGTGTAATTTTTTAACTCTCTGAGGTATTCACTCTTGTAATTGTACCTTGTATGTCCAGTCTTCTTACGAATTTCGACCTTCTTTATCAGTAGAATCTTTCCATCTGATTCTAATCTAAAGAAATGAACAATGGAATATTTCCAAAGGACTGTATTCTCAGAAGAGGAGCAATATAATCCAAAAGATTCTATTCCAAAAAATGAACCAATAGAATCTTTCAAAAAGATTATATTCCAAAAGAGGACCAATAGAATATTTCCAAAGTATCCATAGATTTTTATTTGGTCATGAATGTTGTGGGTTAAAACAATACAACACGACTCGGAAATCTAGTGTTGATGTCAATGCGCATCGATTATTGAATTTGTGGTTTGCCATGAAGTGAAAATTTATGATCTTAATATATAAGGCTGTTAATACATAATATATAATGCTAGAACTACAAATAAAAAATGAATGGAATATATGTTTTATCTAAAATGTTTTTGGAAATTGAGTCGATTAACATATTTTTGAAAACCTAAATTAACAGTAGATGTGTTTCATAAACTTGCGTATTTTTTAAAATAAAAAAGTAGTTTCATTATTTAAATGTGGGTGGCGTACTATCATTACTATAATTTGAATAATAATGTTTTTAATATATAAACGGAAAATAGAATTCACTAGTAAAAAAATTCACTCTTTCAGGCTCTTTATCATCTTTTCCCTTTCTTATTTTTAACTTTTGTACTAGAATCAACTAAAATCATGTTCGGTCCGATGATAATAAATTACAAAAACGTTATTAAAATTTGGCTGTTTTCATATTCCCTTATCTAAAGAACGTCAAAAAGGATTCGCAAAAAACGTTTTACTTACCCATTCAAAGTTACAAAAAGGTTTATGTTCCCTATTCACTGTTAGATTTTTTCCAATAATATTATAAAGTGATTTAAAACTTTTACTAATAAAATTTTAACTTTGGCCTTTTTTTCTTTCGATCTAACTTCCTTTCTGAAAAATATTTTTACAACTTTCGGAATCCATTTACTCCACTCAAAGTTTATATTACTTATTAATCTATTACACATCAAGACGAACATACTTTCCAAAGAATTTTTTGATGAATCTTTGACCATTTTATTAATAGGAAAATCAATATTTATGTTACTTCTACACTATTCTACTCACGTACTGTGAAATATTCAGAATTCAAAATGTATGTTGAAGAAACTGGGCTTACCGAATAGGAGTTTTTTGGTTCGTGGTGAAAGATGCTCGTTATAAAGCAATGCTGTTAGTTCAGAATTAAATATATATGTTAATTAAGCATACCCTTGTTCACTTTTGTTAAATATGACTTAATGGCTTTTTTTCTACTGCTAATTGCATTTCCAAATGTATTCAAATAACATAATAACTGCTAATTTCTATTTTTTGTACAAAATAATCTCTTTCAGATATTCATACGAAATCACACACTATTAACAATATAACTATTTTGTAATGAAGACCCTGTCTTAAGTATCAATTTCATGAGCAGGAATTTACATCTGGAAAATAAATGGCTTGTATAAAACCTAACATATTACATTAAGTAATATTCACTGTACACTAGGGATCAATTTAATTTTTCAAATTGAATTTCAACGTTTACTTTCTGATGAACAAAGTGAAATCGCTTCCTCTTTTACTTTTCCTAAGACGCGAAGATTCGTCTTCTTCAAGAGCTTTGTCCGATTATATGCATATTTTAGGGGACATTTCGTTGTTCACCTAGATCCACCAAATGGACCTTTTTGAAATTTCTAGTCTTTTAAACTGTAATTTTTAGCGCATCTGCTTTATGTTTCTTCAGATTTTTCCTCTGTGAATCTCAAAGAGCCATCTGTATGAATGAGTTCTTCCTTACTGTTTCGTAGAAAAGTGAGTGTTTGGAAAGTGGCGTGAACTACAGGTTCAGAATAATCCAAGGAGGCATATCTACATATTTGAAGAAATGCACCGTAATTATTACGTAGAAGCTGTATCAAGAAATGCTCAGTATAGGTATTTCATAATGTACTACACCGGTGTGGAAAGCTTAAATATAGCACTATTTTTAAAGTTGCAACCTTAAATTTAAATGAAACAACCTGCGGTGAACCCGTGTATATTCAGTAGAAAACTGTTGCATATTCTAATTTTGAATAATACATCAGATATGTTACTAATATGTGATGTCAGCGGCTCTGACATCACATATTAGTAACGAATTGGTTCTGCTACCAGATCAAATTATCTGTAACCTAATTATCAATATGAAAAGCAGTGAATATCCTGCATCAGTGTTCGAAGTGGTCATACAGGCTACTAAGGAGACCGCTCTCCTCTCTTTATATAAGTTTTCTCAGGTAGGCTTCTGCCTTATGGCACCCAGTAAAGTGTAACCATTTCTGTACAAATACGTTTTTACTGTTTGCTTCTGCTCTTGATATAGTTTTGTTTTTACCCATCAGTTTGATAACACTCGACGGGCATTTTGTATAATTTTCCTCAATCTAGGTGAGTTTACTGCAAAATAGCAGCTGAAAACCTTACTATTCCTTAAGTTTTACGCTCCTGTGTACTTCAAAATGCTGTAAATGCAAGGATGATTTTGATAAATACTGGAGAGAGAATGAGCAAAACGAATTAAACAACATCGCAGGACTCCGTATTCCGTAAAAATGGGAGAATCATCGGGGATCCTTCATTTGTGGAGAGGAAATCGGAAATATTTCTCCTGTCAGAAAAAAAAATCGAAAGATAATGCAATGAAAATTAAATAAAATAAAGGAAAACATCAGAATTTTCTGAAAATAGTGTTCACACGGATAGTATGGAAGATGAATTTCTATATAGATAACAAATAGTTTTGAAGTATTCTATTGAAAATTAAATGATTCTCCAACTGTTCATTTTATTGTACATTCAATTCCTTCACTTATTAACTGAAATCATGAATCTAATATATTTTAAAATTCATAAAGTTTAACTAGACAACATTTGAACAATTTAGAGGTACCACTTTAGAATTTGGCTGTTCCATTTAGTCAAATTCATGACACTCCCAGCTTTAAAATATTAAAAACTGCCGTTGTGAAACATATTTCAGTAATGCCGTACAGCTGACATCTCAGCCTTCTTCACTACAAGATGCAAGCCACAACTACTTGTGAAGGTAATGGTAATTAATTAACGTCGAACTGGATCAACACAACGGGCTATTGGGAACGGTCCAGGATCAATCCTCAAGGGAAATATCCTTGGACGACACCAGTAATTTTGAGCTACTGGTGAGTGAGCCACCGCTAATCCTAACAAGGACAATCCCTAATATTCATGGGCTTAAATACCAGGATTTGAATCTGCGACACACTGGGAAGCAGTCAAGTGTTATGACCACTATACCAGTTAGGCGGTCCTTACCAATGTGAAACATAAAATTGAATAAACGCATTGCAGTAGCATGAAACTCACCACATACCAAAGCATAAATTACAGGTGACATGTTATTAGAAAGTGTACTAAAGACCAAATGAAATGTACAAAAGTCATATGCCTATAAGATTTTGACAACAAAATGGAAAATTTGTTCCTTTGAATTATTTATTGATTTGTTCCTTTGATTTATTTGAATTTATCTATTTTCGTAAGTTATGTTTAAAAGCAATAAAGCAGTGTGCGTGGCAATTTAAATTCAAACTCTAGGGATTCATTTGAGATAGCTATTAGCTTAGCTTAAAATGAGTCAAGGTGCAATAGGTGTAAATGGTAATGTATTTCATCATGGCCGTCGGGAATTTTAATTCAACCCTTAAAATTGATACTTTACGGATTGTAGAAGTGGAAAGAAATAAAATTTCTTTTCGATAAAAACAGTTGTTATTTAGTAAATTGTCTTATATTCAGTCACCCAAATTGATTTTTATGTAGATTAAAAAACAAATATCTGGAGCTTTGCATATCTACAATTCTAAATATTTGTAAGAAGCTATTTGTCTGTTGTATACTAAATTTGCCAGAAATCTTTTCCCGTTCCGTTTGTACATCAAATAAATCTATTTGATTGAAAACATTTCTTCAAAACAGTTCTAAAAATAAAACCTGAGACGTCTGAAGGACCGCTGTTGATTTTACATTTAGTGTTTGCATAATTCATACACTAAATGTGTAAAATAGTAAATGTATACGTTTTTCTTAAAATATATTTATTGGCTAAAAATAAGTAGAACATTTACAAGAAGAGTTCAACCTCTGTTCTATTTACTCTTATTATAGTTTTGTTTATAATGGTATTGAGAGAGAAGCTTGTTGAAGATGGTGATACTACATAAGAATTTATTTTTAGTTACCATAAGGATTTAAATTGTCATTGCAATGTTGTGAACATATAGATTTACCATACTATTACAATAACATAGCCCCGTTAACATTATTATATTTTCAATTGTACAACGTGCGTGATAATTATCCTGGAATATTCTTATGCCATACATAAGTTCAAGTAACTCCTGAGTTACCAGAATATATCATAAAAGTCACGTAAGTTGTCTAATACATAGTCAAAGTTGTTCCAACTACTTGATGATACTCACAGGACATACATAACGCACATATTGAACTTACATAGAATTGTTATCACCATATAACTAATATTATATCCTTACAATAGCATTTACTTAGGCCTAAAAAGTACACCCTCTAGAATATAAAGTCCCAGTGTCACTAATCTAATGAGATGTACTTGTGGATTAGATGTACTTGTGGAGAACTTTGGATTAATCATTCATTGTTAAACTGAATGTCTTCAACGTAACATTTTTAGTGTTACCGTTTGATGGTTTCCACGTTAATTGCAACACTTTTCGCAGCCTTAAATAATTTACATTAAGACAATATGATTTTATTACTTTACATTAAGAAAAGTTGTAGAACTTTTTATTTGTATTTTATACTTGTGCAACAAAGTCGTAAAATGGCACTGCACGAATTGAAGGTAGCAGACAGAGAACGATAGCACCTTCAAGACCATTATCATCTTCCCCAAACAAGTTTGATGCTATCAAATTTCTGTTTAAAATCTTTGCTTTTTTATAAAAAAAACATTCCTTTTTACACCCTACCAATACCATACATAAACCTAAAAAGGACGCCCTCAAAAATATAAAGTCCCACAGTCACCTATTTCATTGGAAGTATTTCTGAATTTATAGATGATACACTATCATTTTGTTAGCTTACAATAAGAAAAGTCGTTGCACATTTTATTTGTATTTTAACCTTGTGCAACAAAGTCGTAAAACGAGACTGCACGAACGGAAATCAGCCGATAGAGAACGATAGCAACTTCAAGACCCTCGTCATCCTCCCCAAGCAGGTTTGATGCTATCAAATTTCCGTTTAATCCTCCTTTAAAAAAACATCCCCTTTTTTACACCCTTCCAGTAGCATACATTACTTACGCCTTTAAAAGTACGCGCTCAAGAACTATCTATCATTTTCTCAGCCCTGATAGCAGCTCATTGATCACGATAACACCACGTTTCCTGGCGTGCTTCAGTTCATTTTTTAAAGGAGTACACAATAACGACAAGGTTGTTTCTGGCGTCGACTTCCGAGAGGTTGAATAGAAAATTGATTGTGATCCTCGGTGTTGAGGAGATTTCCGATTGAAGCCGATGAGTGCATGCGGGGGCAGGACATGGTGGAAAATGCGTTTCCGCCATTGGAATTTATCGTGTCTGGCTAGTCACAGAATGTTAGGATGGGATTATTTGTTTTGGGAATAAAGATGATGATGCCCGGGATCTCGAGCCCTGTTTGTGGAATGTCTTCTTTGATATGAGTCCATTAGTTTGTGGCCGGATAAGTGTCGAATAAATAAAGTATTTGCTGGTGGACTGAAATGGGTTTGTTTGCCACGTTGTGCATCACAATTGGTTTTATTGCTTGAATGTGATATGAATATTTTTAAGTCATAAAGTTCAGTCAAAATGTATCTAAAATATATATTTCTCTATGTGGGGTGTTACATACTTATTTAACATTGTATGATAAAAAATCCCAGATATAATCTCGCGATAGTACGAAAGAGTGGTTATAAACTTAAGAAGGATCTTTGTACCTCGTAGAAGACTCATACTAAGATTTTAAGCACTAAGAAGGGGATTTTCATGTAAGAGCTTATTTCAAATGCATGAGAAAGCCAGGCCATATTTCTAGTAGTCACTATTTCGATGGATGTTTGTAGTCTGCGTATCGTCATTACAGCTACTATAGCATGTAGTATGAGTTATGTAGTTAAGCCAGATGAGTTAACTTGATCTGCAATGAACTATCGTTTCAGTTTGATTGCTCAATTTAACTTGACTCGAGTTTGTAGATATTCGTAGAATAGTTACAGAATAACATTCATTAATCTAGAAAGTTAGAGTTGAAGTAAATAGATATTTGCTTCTGTTCAAAATGCATTCAAATGAAAGGACAACCTTATGATACGTAAAAGATAATAAATTTACCAAAATAAGAAGGCTTGAGAAAATAAGATCGGTTTATTAAAACTTTGACTCGAGTTTTGTAGATATTCGTAGAATAGTTACAGAATAACATTCATTAATCTAGAAAGTTAGAGTTGAAGTAAATAGATATTTGCTTCTGTTCAAAATGCATTCAAATGAAAGGACAACCTTATGATACGTAAAAGATAATAAATTTACCAAAATAAGATGGCTTGAGAAAATAAGATCGGTTTATTAAAACTTGAATGGTTCACCATTGATAATTTAATAAAATTCTTTAAAAAATGCACATAAATGTAGACGTATTTATATACGTTTGAGCAAACTAATTGAAATATGTAAATTACCTACTTTGTACTTACCAAAACGTAGTCTAACATAATAATCGATTGTTTTTTATTGCTTAAAATCTGCGTTTTTCGTTATGTACACTAAACTAATCATTGACACTTCCGTGTATTTTCCGTTTGAACACTTGTTACGAAATTGTCTAAGCTTTATTTCTCCTTTGAGTACTTCATCGTTTAGTCTGTGTTAAAAATGTTTCCAAGACGATAGTAGTTGTGTGGGATAATTTTTATAATACGATAACGCATTCAATAACTCTAAACAATCTGAAACGAAGTAGTTATGAGCTAAGGTATGAACATTAATTATATATTTTATTATATTAAAGTTTGTAAATTATGTACTTGAAAAGGCTGATTTATGATTTATTGAGATGTAATATATTATAAACTTGAATTACGAATAGGTGGGTAAGTAGTTGCATCAACATAGCACTGCAGCAACACAACGGGCTATTGGAGACTTAATTACGAATAGCGGAACTAAAGATGAGACGTCCGTGGTCGTAGCTGCGTGTAAGTTAAATTCGTGCAAAAATCATCTGCCAAACAGGAGGAATCGAGTAGAAAATGTGGTGCACAATCAGCAAATTTAGGGGTTTAGTAATAGCCATCGAGAGGAATGCAATGGAGTTGAATTGATATATGTACCAGGAAACTCGATTAAGAAATGAACAGCGAATAAATTTAATATGTTATGGGGAACTATTTCTTGTTTTTGTTGCACATAGGCTCATGCCTTCCTATTTACAAATATATGAAAGGAATTGAAAGATACAGGCCTCTAAAGTCTTACATTAGCTTCATCTAATATAAGCATAAAAGTATGCATATATGCATTTAGAAAATCATAATACCACTATATTTTAGATTAACTTTTGTTACTTGGTCAAGGTATAACCTAGACCAAGTCCAATAGACCATATTGTAGAAGCCTCACAGTGACCAACTCCTGATCATCCTGGAGCTGTCTCATATAGTCTATATTCCCAGTTAAATGCAAAGAGGAAACTCTTGAGATTAAGACAGGCTTCCGCCTTTATGATACGTCAATAAAATAAAGTTTGTAACAAGTATAAAGTTTGCAGTGCAACTGCAAAATTATAAACAATCAGCTATTATCTTCTGAACTTTAAAAAGAAAAGAAAAACATTTTTACAGCGGCTGCCTATTAGAACGAATGCAGCTGCCAACGTAAAATATCCAAGCATTACCCTTTTCCAGATATATACTTTCTGCTTGTGTCTGTTATTGTGTTTGTATA
Source organism: Meta bourneti (assembly GCA_933210815.1). Classification (NCBI taxonomy): domain Eukaryota; kingdom Metazoa; phylum Arthropoda; class Arachnida; order Araneae; family Tetragnathidae; genus Meta; species Meta bourneti. The sequence continues at coordinate 56,883,344 of OW119926.1, forward strand.
TTTTGTCTTAAATTTTGTTTTAACATGTAGAATTAGTTAGAATCGCTCCTGTTTCTTCCTATGTCATGAGGTTTAGCAGTGTCACTGTGTATCAGATCATTCATCAAATATAATCTGTAAAAATATCGAAGCATTGTTTTTTAATTTAGATTTCATAATGTCATATTAAACGCAAGTAATACTATAAGAGAATATTGGGTTCATTTTATACATTTTTGTTCCACATTTTTACAAAACATGCAAAACCAGAAAGTGAATAAAACTCACTAATGTTATTTATTTCTCCGGCAATTACAACTCGAACAGAGCAGAAAATTTCCGATTCCTTCTCTAGGATATATTACACATGTTTGCGCTTGTATTTACCGATTTCCTGATACCGAAAGCGTTTCACTCGAAATTGGGAACCCGTGGTATTGCTATTTCTTCCCGAACTTTAATTAAGACCGAAACACTTTTTTATTCGGTTGCTAAGAATCAGCATTCCGACGCAATAAATTCCACTTATTTCTTTTTTTTTCTTACTTGAATGCTAGCATTTGCTGATACAAGGATCGTCATAAAAGATTTCAGAGCGTTTAATTTGAAATACGATGCAGTATTTCTCCCTCAGCCAGAAGGGGATAAAAAGCGAAACTTTGTATTTTATTTTGGTATTCAGAGATCCGATATTCAAAGGTCCCGATTGCTGTAATATATGAGGCACGTTTCATTATCTTGTTCGATACAATGGATAGAATTCAACACGTTTTGCAATTTCATGTCTGTTTATCACGAGTCTTTATTAAACTATCCTCCACAAGATGGATGCAAATCACGATCCTAAGGGTTACCTTTCGATGCTAAAAAGAACTTTATTGGTAGAAACTTAAATATTTTTTTATTTGTGACTAACGGGTGAATTTTCAGGGATTAGTGCAATTTAGTAACTGACAGAATGGGAAATCAATTCTAATTGAAAGTTCGTTTCAAGATTTGTACTCCGGTTATTTATTTCTGTTAACGACTATTACGTTTAAAAACGTGAAATCGTTTACTCAATCCTCCTAGTGGTTGACTGGACGAGGTATCACGCTAATAGGAAAAATATTGATCACATCTTGATGGACGAGATATTTCGTCATTGGAAGAAAACTGGCCAGGTCATGATCTCATCACCATCGGTAGTGTCTTGATGATGAGATATCTCGCTATCGGCACAATGGATCACATTGTGATGAATGAGATATCTCGCCATTTGCACAATAGGTCAGATTATGATGAATGACATCTCGTAGAAACACTTTGAAGGGCTAATATCATACTTGTTGCAACAATAGTTGCAGAAAATTGATCATATCGCACATTGTACACATTATGGTGGATCACCGTTGTATGGAGAAAAAATAATCCTGATTTCTATCCGGCACAGCAAAAAAAGGGTGCCAAATGATGCTTTTTGCTCACGTATAAAATTTGATTAGAATGAGATATCTTCTGCCTCCGGATTGACTTTAGAGAACACGTATTTTGAAAAAAACTTTTTTTAGATGACTTGTTATACAAGGTTAAAAAGTTTGAAAATGTGTGTCTATAAATCAAATTGAAATTGTATGAGTAACATTTATTTATTACAAGAAAAAGTTTACAAAAATGACATTTGTAATATTATTATAATAATATTTCAAATAGCGCGAAAATCCTTCTTGCTATCGGGTTTCGGCATGGCTTTTCGAGACTATTTGATTTTTATGAAGCCTTCTCTCTCAGATTTTTTGCACAATGTGACTGAAGCTTCTGTCAGTCTTGACTGCCCTTTCAACAGCTTGTGTGTGACATGGCAGGCGTAGTAAAGACAGTTCTCCTGCTTTTGGGGACAAAAAGTTGGGTGTCTTTGTCAGGTATGGATTTCAATATTGGTGGATCAGATATATTCTCCTGCCAGTTAATGAGATTGGTGTAAGATGATGCATTAAATTTTACAGTAGAAAGTTGAAGCATTCAGAGTCTGTTTTCCTGAATACTGCGGGCTTTCAAAATGCGACGGGTGCCAGTTCACGGATGTGCGGTTCAGAGTCGGTCAGCATTGCGATCAATAAATTTTCAGGTTGTGCGAAGTAACTGTTTCTTTGAATTACGGGTTCTATTTTGGCTTTCAGTTCTGTGGGCAAATATCTAATTGCAGCGGTGAGTTTGAACATTCCGTGCTCCATCTTTACTGGAAGGGTGAATTTTGATAGCAAACCAGGTTGTAGCGTAAACCATGACGACATGCGTTGCAAGAATTAATAAGTTTTCAGAAGGAGATTCCATCGAAACGTATAAATTAGAATTCGATTAGCACGAGCTAGCCATCGGGCATGAGACATTTTGCCTGGCAGTTCGTTTATTAAATCCTTAGGAAATATACCTGTTGAAACCTCTGAGACTATTTTGTAAAATATGTTTGGCCTGTGCCAATACCTTGAACAGAAAACTAGGGTAACTGTTGAAATAGGGTGAAACCGAGCAACGGGCCTTTTTTCACACATTTCTAGATCTTTACCAATTTTCTGAAAATATCTTGAGTCCCGATGTGCTGCCATCGATATGTAGAAACAAGTGTCGGAAGGGTAATTCGTTCATATGCAGTAAGCAGATAATCCACTGTAACGGTTTATCTTACCTTTTTTCAAGTAGACGTATGACACCTCCATATTTACCAACGTTCACGTTAGTTCCAACACACCCAACTGCCACCAAAGACTCCATAGATATTTCTGATTCCAGGAAGAAATCGGTGATTGCTTGTTATATGCATTCAGATGTTCCAAACGCTGGTGCAATATAAACCAAGAACTTCGACTCTGGTTCCATTATCAATGAAATATGCTCTTCAAGAATGCTGTGTCTATACATTATTCCGTCCTTTTCTGATATAATTAAAGTTTTGTCTTTCCGTCCGTCGAAGTATAAAGCAGGTACTTGTAGGACTTTGTCTTCTTCCGCGGCCAATTTTCGTGCTATCTTGCGTTTCCGGCGAAGCTTATTTTTATTTATAATTTCCGAAGTGGAAGTGTGAAGAACTGCTGAAGCAATAGCTGCCCCAGCCCTGTTTGATACTCCGTATCTGTCACACGTTCTTGAAAGTAAAGCGTAGTCTTCTGTACTGACTGGTGCACGTTAAATCTGTCGTGGCCTCAAACGTCCTCACGTTGGTGTGGTGTGGAAGTTTGGAGAGTGGGGTGCCAGCTCAGGTGTTGCCTCGTCATCTGACCGTGGTTCAAAATTACGTGGTGTTGTCCTCGGATCTTTCCCTTTGGGATTGATCCCGGACCGTCACCAATAGCCCATTGTGTTGCTCCAGTGTGACGTTAATTGAAAAAATACCAAATACCTTCTGTACTGTTTGTAGCGGTAGGCTTATCAACAGGAGCCGCCACATTGAGGCTTGTGACTGTGGCTGGAATACATCGTCATTGTCCGATTGACTAGATTCAGATGAAGTCGATACATTAAGCTTCTCCGTGCTTTCTTTTTGAGGGTGAAACTGTAATTTTTGCCTTAGCATTTTCCTTTTCATAGTGTTCGTTATATTATTTGTTGTAACAATATCTACTGTTCCGATCACCATTCTTCTAGTGGTTCGTTGGTCGATTAGGAAGCTTTTATATCTGACAGGTAATTTTTTGTGACTGAGACAAATGGACTCATCGATATTCTTACACTTGCAGGATGAAAAGTCAAACAATACTTTACTGGTACGGGGAAACTCTTCTAATTTCTTCCTCGGTATTTTAGGGAGAGATTTTAAAAGATTTTTGCATTTCAGATGATATGCCTTCAACATCGCTTTCGCTCGTTTATGTTGGACAGAAGGAATGGAAGCTCTTGACCATATATCTTCAATTTTTTGTGATATATGTGATATATTTTGCGACAATGTCCTCTATTTCCTAATACGTGGGTTCTTAATTAGTTTCATTCTCACATTTTATCTTATTCCGAACTTGAATCACCGAGCAATGGACATTTCCACTCTGAACTAGTAGGATCTATGATAAAAATGGCGCAAACGAGTGCAACACAACCCCGCCTTATTGCAGCCGGAGCTATACTGGAAATGTGGGAGGGGCGGGCGCACGCGCACGGCGGGGATTCTACTCTCCCCCACTCGATCTACCCACCCCTCACACCTGCAATCATGACGCATTGTCCATGTATGAAGAAAGTAACGCGCATTGGTTGGAATCCTAACTGGAACTTACCTCGAAAAAAATCGAAATTTTGATATCAATCCGGAGGCAGTTAGACTTATCAGAATGTAATAATATTTGACACATGTTATTTTGAGACCATTTAGCACTTTTTTATCGATGTGCCTCTTAAAAAAAGGAGAAAAATAAAACGACACATCCTAATGCACATACGATTAATATACATTAGTATATTTGAATTGTTTGATTCGCATTGCATATTGTTGTGACAACAGTTGCACAGTATTGGTAAAAGGTCATATCGTTCATTCTCCGCTCACGGTTATTACATTTGTATAATTATCATTCCGCGGCATCAATGCATCATAACTAAAAAAAGTAAATTTATAAAAAAAAATGTATTTACAGTTTTATGTGTAGAAAGACTGTAAATACATGCTTTTGAATGCTACAAACTCCCCACAACTGTCTCTGAAGTTCCAACTTCCCTCTACTGGAATGTATTGTTTTTGCACTTTTGCTTCAGGCAGAAGCATGTACTTAGTCTTTCTAAGCATAAAACTAAAAATTTTTTCGATATGTGGGCGACTTGATTTTCTACAATTATTGCTCAGTATGCCTTATGAAGCAAATAATTTAAGTATATGAAAGTAGTAATCTTATGCAACCAATGTGCGATATGATATTTTATCAATTTGCAGTTACAACAATATAAGAAGCAAACAACTTAAATATACAAACAGAGTAATCGTATGTGATCAATGTGCGATGTGATCTTTCAAACAATACTTTTCAACTATTGTTGCAACAATAAGTGATATTAAACAAGCGATTTAACGTTTGCGAGCATAGTAGCAGTATGTGAAGAATGTACGATATGATTATTTACCAATAGTCTGCAAATGTTAAATAATATGCAATGCGAAGCAAACAATTTCGATATACTACCGTAGAGTAATCATATGAGATCAATCTGAAATATGATCTCTTACCAATACTCTGAAACTATTGTTACAACAATATGTGATAGTAAACAAGCGATTTAACTTATACGAACAATATGCAATATGATCTTTTACCAATGCTGGGCAACTTTTGTTACAACAAAGGTTCGTACTTATGCACAACGATTTCCAATGCATTTATTGCATTTTATATAAATGATCTGTATTATCAGGAAAATGAGCCCGTTTTATTTTCAGGATTGAGTATTTCTCGTTCCCCTTCCGTTGTATCTTAATAATATTAATTACAAAAAGTGCACTGTTTAATAATTGTGATATTTGAAAGGATTCTTATGAAATTATCTACATTTTAATTGTCATTATATTTTGTGTATAATTATGTCATTTTACATCTATTTTCGTTAAGAAATTATTTCGAGCCTTGTTTATTGGTGAATGGTGGTGCTAATTCTTCAAAATGGATGCCTTACATTTCTCATTGAACAGAAAAATGATAATAAATACATGTTAATTTTATTGGGCCGTCTTATTTTGCAATCAAGAAGCAATTTTTTTAACTTTTAAAATCAATCCACTAAATTGGATGATTTGTTGGTCGTACTAATTTAACTAAAAATTTCATGTACAAAAATTATGGAGCCAGCAATAACACTTTATATTATTAGTTAGTTATACACAAACAAATATATTTTAACTATAGATATATTTAGGTTTTCCAGGTATAGATTGTACAATTCATAATTTATTATTTTACTTCTCGATTAATTTAATTTTAATGAGCTATTTATTACGAAATAAGAATTAATTAGGGTTGAAAAATCATAGTTTATATGTTAAGCATGAAAGCAACAATATAATGGAGTCAATTATTTTAAAATTTTAAAAATAAAGAATATTAATGAAAGTGCTTTCAAAGACCATATATAAAAAGGGATGTAATTGAAAATTTTCGAATCTAAAAAAATGAATTTAAATCGTTCAAAACGGGCAAATTTCAATCAAAAATCTTCCATTTTTCTCAGCAAATTAACTTTTATAATGTTTAAAAGGAAAAATAGTTCATTTGGCTTCATTTACCGTCGCAATAAGTTAAATATATTATGTATCATATAATCTTAACATGTCTTTATTAAACTTACATATAGTTGTATCTTAACTAAATAGAACATGGGAAATGTTCAATTAGATTTAATAACCATGTCTCACTTATATATAAAGGCTCATCCATGAATGTTGCAAAAAGTAACGAAGCTTAACTCTTATTTTGAATCAAGGTGTTTAAATATTCACAACTGCAACTTTCCACACAAGGATCATTTTACACAATGCCATCTCTTTTTTAACGAGCCTTTTTATTTTTCTCTCTTAACAGCTCAAAAAGTAAACACAAGTAACAGAAATACCGAAATTTAGTGGCGTGAAAAGTACGTGAGGAGATTTATTTATAATTCATTATTGTTGATTTTCGATTCTAACAGTGTTCAATTTGGAAGGACTGTGTTTGCTAATTCAAAGTCTCTCCTTGTTGGTGCAAATTACTTTAAAATGCAAATACGGCACTAACTGACTGAATATATATTGATTTTCCCGCTTTTCCTATTATCGGTGTTCCAAAAATAAATATTTGTAGTTGAGTGTAGAGTATAAATTACTTGGGACCTGCGAAACAAGAAATTAGGGGTTGTTTTATCACTTAAGACACCAATTGTTATTTACTTGGTCTGTTAGATGTAATTTAACAAGCCAATTAAAATTAGTTTCTAATGGCGGAATCAACTGAAAGTGGTGTTTATATTTGAAATTGATATTTTGTGAAATCATCTAATATGGTTAGACCTCACAATGTACATAAAGAGACTACTAAACCTCCAAGTGGTTCTGACGGGATATCACGTCTATCAAGATCTGAATAATTGTGTTAATAACGTGATATCTCGTCATCAAGGTATTGTCTATTTTGTGATGATTACGAGATAAAGATGAGATCAATTTTCTTCTCATGACTCAATATCGTGTCCATCAAGATCTCGTCAGTTTTGCTTACAAGACACCTCGTTGAGACAACCGCCAGAAGTGTTAAAAAATCCAGATTGCATCTGAACCATTTGAGGATCCCGATGTTTCAAAATATTGCTTTTACCCAGTGTAACATTTACTGACTAAATAACCACATATATACAGGTTGAAAGAATTCTAGGAAATTGGTTATTCGCCAAGAAGATCAAAACTGGTTAGAAGTTGTGCTGGGAAGACTGCAGAAAGCTGGACTCACAGAAGGTCAGTTGCACTCAGCTTTTATTCATATAGCTTTGAGAAGAAGTACGCACATTGCTCTAGTCGACAATTTAAACCCTTTTTTGTAACGTGAGTGGACTAAGGTTTCCCTAACTAACGTCTGGGTGGTGAATTCAAATATGACTAAACATTTCTATCAGATACATGTTTTGTTTATTAACAAAATTACAAAATAAGTATATACTTTGAAAAATATTTACACGTTCAAAAAATGGAAGTAAAGTGTCATATTTCATTAAAGTGCAAGTTAAAGCTTAGCATCAAATTTTAATTTATAACAGTATTTAATCATCTTGTTAACTATGAAATTAGTTTTACAAATTATAAATATCAGTCATATATCACTGCATGTGACATCAGAAAAGTAAGCATCGATAAATACAAAATGTATTTCATGCAATTAGACTCGTACACCCATGCAAGGAGTTAATTTTTATCTTATGCGTCTTTTTGTCCTGCAAAAAGCAACAGTAATCACTCATCATTTTGGGATCAAAAAATTATTTTTCTTCTTCATCCTGATTGCTTCTTGGTTGTAAGGAAAGAGATCCAAATGAGAATTTAGGCAATGTATTTTTAAGGACATTCAGTGCCCAACGTTTTTGTAGTACTTGAGAAGGTCTTGATAGATTTTTGATAGTTTTTCTCTTTGTAATTCTCCAGAAATCCTTTGCCCACACGTGGACATGATTTCTATACGGCGAGGACCTTGCTGGTCAGCTATTCTGTAAGAACATAATCCCGCAGTAGTTTCCTTATCAGAGGACCAACAATGATTCCTTCGTTTAGTTTTACATGTCTTAAATTTTGAAAATTTTCCTTCAAATGCAAGAAACATGGACCAAATTTGTCCATAGCCTTCTCAAAATCTTTCATCAAGGGCCATTTTGATATGAAATATTGAAGTAAAAATATTCACCACATAAAAAAGGGGTCATATTTTATATATTGCAGTGAGAATTTTTCCTATGCTTCCATAAGTCTTCTTCATTCCTACAGCATGTGTTACTGGAATACAATGCTTTTGATTTCCGTTGAATAAAAGAACAGCTTATAAACTAACCTTGAATGGGTAGATAAGTAGACGCCATTCCTTAGGATCGTGAGATATTCCTAAATCTGTCATCCGCCTTGGAAAATCTGAACAAAAGCACATGCCATCCTTTATTTTATAGAAAGAAGATATAACAAAAATTATATTTCTTAATACAGGAAGACGTGTACTCTTAGCTAGAAAGTTCCACCATTGAAGACTGCAACCTAAACGTTTAGCTTGTTTCAAAAGACGTAGGTCTCGAACGATATCATTCAGCTCATCTTGGGTCCTTTTCAGTCTTTGTCAATGAATGACTCTAAGATTTCAAAATATACTGTCGACACACATGACAAAACTTATCTGAAACTCTGATATATTCGCGAGGCTGCTTTTGTTCTACAGTTTTGTCACAAACCAAACATTCAGCACGTTTATCTTCTTCAATGAAAATATAGAATAGCAGTTTGATTGTAGTTACAGATTATCTACCAGTGAAAATATCAGTGTTACCAGCCATAAATGTATGATGGCGAATATGAAAACTTATGGCTACGGCGAATAAAAAAATATTGTGTTGTTTTACGTGACTAAAAGCACTACGTTTGAAGGATAGTAAATTTGACATGGTGGCATATATTTTAGGACAGATTTTGAATCAGTACCCAAAAATTCAGGTAAATTTGTTCATGTTATAAAACCTTGTAGATCAGTGTTATTTACAACGTTGATACTCATAATTCACCTACACCTGTAATTCATATTGCTATTAAGGTCTACTCATGCTACTTTAAGCATATGTAAAGAACGTATTTTATTCATGGAATGTTAATGACTTGAACTTCAAATGTATTTTACATTGTTAATTGAGTCGTATAAAAATGTGCAATTTAGATCAAAAATAGAAATGATATTTATTGAAGCTGTTTAACTAAAGCAATGATACAAATAGTAAATAAATCAAAATAAAAGTTGGACAGCAATATCCAACCGATATGGCCGAGTGAAGACACGCAGATTCTCCATTGAGTAGAGAAAATTACAGTATAAATTTACCTAGACATTCAAAAACAAATCAGGAAAATTATTTTATACATAAATTTTATCGAACTAAAAATACTGAATGGCTCGTTTAAAAGAGCAGTTCACGGGACTAACACAACTGTGACGTGGAACTTCATGACAATTGAATAAAATTGAAATTAATAAAACAGGTTCTGATTGCTTTAATACAGCTTTTCTTTTCATCAACTCATTTTTACATCTACTATACTCATCAACTGCAACCTGATGAAATTTCTCAATTTATACAAAATTCCGTATGCATATTTTTCTAATCAATCATAATGTCTGACGAATGCAAATGACTTGGTATACATTTTCCATGTACAAAAGAATTTTCACTGGATCTGACTGAAACACATGCCCACTGTTCAGTCGTATAAACGAATTATGAATCAGAAATGGCAGTAAACGTTGTGTTTCATGCTGGAATTTATGGATGCCTTTTAGTTAGCTATTTATTAATATCATTCCAATCCTCTACATTCCATCCTATAATATTATGACCAGGTCTAATGTAAACCGTACATGTCAGGACCAGACCTGGTATCTACTGTTTATGGGCATTACTGATATTCCCGTAGTTCCACCTCTGGGCAATGGGGAAACACAGCTAACACACACTATTAACGATTTCGATACCAGCCCTCGAAAGCAACGTTGCATCCTATCTATGGAGAAATTAGGACAACTATATAATAACTATTACTCACGTCATACTGACACACACCAGCGGTTTCGATGTAAAGCTTATAGTGATTTGGAGTCTTAGAAAAGCGGATTAGAGACTAATATTAGCTAGAAATATACTTCGCAATGGAATTCGAGTAAAGATAATGATGTGCCAAATGCTTAATTATAATTTAATTGTTGGGCATCAGAATATTTGATTTTGCATTTTATGTATTCATTCATTATTCTTATATTTTTCCTCTTTTTTCATGGTTTCCTGCAATTTCTTCAGTGTTTTAACACAAGAGCACTCCCCAGTGTTCTTGGGCAGAGCTTGGCGACGCAAGGCATTAGCTTCATGAGTGCAAATTAACTATCAAATACCATTTAATCATCTAAGTGTTTCATATACATGTATCCGCTACGAAACCTGTATTTTTTCCTGCATGAGTTCTAACCAGTTTTGACCTTCTTGACCAATATAATCTTTCCTGGTATTCTTTTAACCAATAAATGTGGTTCTTTAGTCAACATATATGTAGTGAGACAAAAAAAACTCAAAAATCTCGTGACGTCTCAGAGCTAACTAAACCGTCACCTTCAAATAAAATCATTGTTTACAAACTTGCAGAAATCCGATCTATGTATATAATATTAAAAACAGTCATAATATGTAATATTTTTTCTGAACTAAGACTATCAATGACATCATCAAATGAGCAACTACACTGGCGGAAAATGAAATCCCAACATTAAGAAATTAGTTTAGAGGAATGAAATTTAGGCAAAGCATTTGTCTAGGTAACATACTTATTTGATTAAAGTTTCAAGGTCACAGGCTAAAGTATGCGCGGGCAGAGCCATTTTACATGTGAAATGGTGGTACATTAATAACTGCTGTAGTCGCCACAATTTTGAATGCAAGCATGCAAACGTGCATGCATTGTGTCGTACAGGTGCCGTATGTCATTTTGTGGGATGGAGTTCCATGCCTGTTGCACTTGGTCTGTCAAATCAGCAACGGTCAGTGCTGGTTGCGGATGACACTGGATTTGTCGTCCAATAATGTCCCATACGTGCTCGATGGGAGAAAGATCTGGTATTCTCGCAGTCCAAAGCAACATGTCGACACACTGTAGAGCACGTTGGGTGACAGCAACGGTATGAGGACGAGCGTTATCCTGTTGGAAAACACCCCCTTGAATACTGCTCATGAATGGCAGCTCAACCGGTTCAATAACCATTCTGACGTACAAATTTGCTGTAAAGGTGCTTGGGATAACGACGAAAGTGATCCTGCTGTCATAGAAGATTGCTCCCCAGACCATAACTCCTGGTGTAGGTCCAGTGTGTCTACGCCGCAGACAGCTTGGTTCCAAGCGCTCATCTGGCCTCCTTCTAACCAACATACGGCCATCACTGGCACAAAGACAGAAACGGCTCTCATCTAAGAGCACAACAGATCTCCACTCCGCCCTCCAATGAACTCTTGCTTGACACCACTGAAGTTGCAGATGGCAGTGATTTAGAGTTAGTGGCATGAATGCTACAGGTCGTCCGGCTCGGAGCTTTCCCTCAAGTAATCGATTTGTTACAGTTCGTTGTGTCACTCTGGTGCCAACAGAAGCTCGAATTTCTGCTGCAGATGCAGTACGATGCGCCACAGCCATGCGGCGAATACGGCGGTCTTCCCTATCAGTAGTGGCCCGTGTGCGGCCGGACCCGGGTTTTCTGGAGACAGTACTTTCCAGTGACCACTGCTGCCAACAATCATGCACAGTGGATACATCCCTGCCAAGTCTTTCTGCAATATCGCGAAAAGAAAATCCACCTTCTCGTAGCCCTATTACACGGCCTCTTTCAAACTCAGTAAGCTGCTAATACTGCCTTCTTCGTCTCCTTAAAGGCATTCTTGACTCAAATGTAGCTCACAACGCCTAATCTGGACGATAAATAACGCTCACGAAGTTTACATCGCGTATTTAAAGCAAACGTGATTTGCATGTTCATAGTGGCGCTACTAGCGCCACTCTTATTCGTCTAGCGCAAAATTTGAATAGGCGTCATCTTCAGATGTACAAACACGCCTCCCAAATTTCGTTTATCTAGCACAACTCCTTCTTGGTGTTGAGACTTTATTTTCCGCCAGTGTATAATGAAATCACTCCTTTTCCTGTAAATACTAGCTGGTATTTAAAATAGCCAATTATTTTCGGAGATCTCTACTTTGCTTTGAGTTTCAATTCCTATGTCTGATTTTCCTTGAAGTAAATTATTTTCTTCAGCTTAAATTAAGCTGGACCAGAACCTACTGTCCCCTGTAATTGTAACACGTAACATATTTATAGCCAAGTTATTAGGCCAATTAGAACATGAAAGAGAAAAATTATTCACATATGTTTTATTTAATATGCGTATATTTTACAAATGCCAAACGTTTAACGACTAAGCCATTAACCTTCTTGCTTCCCAATCTCTCTGAACACAAGTAAAAGCATTTAGTGCAGTACGCGTGTTTAAATGTTTCCATTTTATTGATCAGAATAACATAGGTTGGTAGGGGTAGTAAATGAACGTCGCACTGGAACGACACAACGGGCTATTTGTGACAGTTCGGGATCAATCCCGAAAGTGAAAGATCCAAATACAACGCCTCGTAATTTTGAACCATGGTCAGATGACGAGAACAACACCTGAGCTGGCACCCCACACCCCATACTTCCACACCACGCCAATGAGTGGATATTTGAAGCCACGGCAGATTTAAAGTGCACCAACCCTCGTGTACACAACGTTCTTGTTAGACCGAGTGTCGAATTCGCAACCCTTCTATTGCTAATGCGCTGTACTTCCAACTGGGCTACCATTGCCCTAAAATTACATAGAGTGAGTTAATTACACCATTTAACAAAGACAAGCGTTGTAGAGCTGTGATATATTTATTATCCAGCATGCACTACGAGGAAACCAATCACTTTTACACCCCTTCACACCCGTTTAATGCTATTTTTAAAACCTTAAACGGCGGAAGCCATTTCTGTAAAAAACAATATGATCACTTTAACTTGAAAATTTGGATTATCCAAGGATATATGGTTCATTAACTTTGATCTAATTTATAAAGACGCATAATATTTATCAAAAGTACTCCATAGAAAGATAGAAAATGAACTTAGCAAAAAACTATTTTGTATGTAAGCTCTGGAAAACAAATGCAACATAGCAACATAAATGTTTGTTTGAATACATGTGAATTGCTTTATCACATAAAGTGGTAAATGCCATGCATACTGCTGAGGGTGATGTAAAATGCAGAGTAGAAAAACAGTCATTACGAACTACAATCATTTAACTTAATTAATCATCTAATGTAATAAACAAAGCTTTAGGTTAACATAAAGTTGTGTAATTTGTTATCATTAAAATACATGTATTCGAGCCATAAAAAAACTTACTGATACTGCCGTGCTGGAAATGTTCAATTAATTGGATGAGCATTAGAAAAAATAACCCCGCTATATAAAAGGCTAGTTAGCCTTTTATATAACGGGGTTATTTTTTCTAATGCTCATCCAATTAATTGAACATTTCCAGCACGGCAGTATCAGTAAGTTTTTTAAACACATGAAAGAGAAACATTGTTTATATATTTTATATTACCATTCAAGATCGGGCATGCATATCTTACACTATCTTCTAAAAAGTTTAACGGCAAATGCCATTCCTTTAAAAAAGCAATATGATCACTAACACGGATGAAATTCGGATTTTAAAAAGATATTATAATTCCTTAGTATCAATAATATTGATAAAAGCGAATGACATGAATCAAAATTATTTCATCTATAAAAAGTATCCCAACAAAAATACATTTTTGATATAAGTTCTGGAAAATAAACGCAACCTAGCAATACATATATAAATGTTTGTGTGGACTGCTTTATCACATAAAATGGTGAAGCAATACCTACTCCTGAGGGTGATGAAAAAAATACAGGATACAAAGACAATCATTACGACGCACAATCATTTTACTCGAACCTTAATAAGTAAGGCTTGAGGTTAACAGGAAGCTGTATTATTTGTTATCATTAAAACACATGTATTCGAGCCATAAAAAATACAGATAGCGAGAGAAGGAGATAACATTTCTCAATTTACTGCTGAGACAGTCATAAATCATGCTGCTACCTTCACAATGAGCCATTAATTCAAGCGAAACAAACGACTGAGCACTAACAATGTTATAATAATAAAGTTACTCCCTTGCAAATGTGCCTTGGTGAAAATATTTCCCACTTCTAAAGCATGTGGCTGTAGTGAGGCCACTTCCATGCATCATCCTATCTTGCTGTCAACAATAGAAAATGGAGCATTATTGCAAAGGAGCACACTATTCCCAACTGCATAATTTGAAAATGCAGAACTTGGAAAAGATCTGGAAATTCATATTCTATGTACTTAGGTTCGATCTTAGGGGTTTTCTACAAATTTACTGGATGCAAGTCAAGGAAGTTCCCATGAAATAAATGTACCTCATTTCAGTGACAGCTAATTATATTTGTCTTCGAATGGTAAGTTTCAGAGATGATACAGTGTTAAACTAGAGAGTAAATATACGAAATAAATAGTCAGTGTGCTCATAATCAATACCATTTATCTAGACAGAAATGGGTATGGTAAAAAGGAAAGGGTGGAATGCATTATCATAAATAATGGAAAAGTATGAAGCCAAATCGATTGGTCTGGAATTGTTCCCAAGGTGCATTTCCTGAATTGTTTTGAATACTACTCAACATTATGGTTTATTAGCAACGCGAATATGAAACTCGTTTACTTTATTTGTTTGATGCATTTAATATGTAACATTCTCCCCGAAAGTCAGCGTTTATTTTGAATTAAATTTTGTTTTGAAGTTTTTAAATAAAGTTTCTTTAGTTTATGATGTTTGGCTGTGTTTGGTCTTAGGCGCAAGAGACATATTTGGCCAAGCTGTACCAAACAATGTCAAAAAGGAAATACACAAGAAAATATATGTCACAGAGGAGATAAAAACAGTCCTAAATTTTGGAATTTTAACAATCTGAAAGTGTGACTTAATTTAAGGATATGAAAGTGAGTCCTCCTTTCAGAAAGGAGAATGTTTTAAAGTAACTTGGTAAAGTTTATTTTTATGAATGATAAATATAAAATACATATACCCAGTAGTTACTAAACTGTTTTCATGCAGTATTGTAAGTTGCGTGATGTAAGCAGATAAGTCATGAGAAATATGACTGGTCGATTAGGGTTTATAGCACATGGTGAATATTTGGCCATGCTGCACTCAACATAACACAGAATCAAGTAATAAATATACACACATAAGGAAAGTTTTCATGTCACAAAAGAGATAATTCATCCAGAAAGGAATCGAGCCGGAGCCACCTACAACTCAAAGGTTGATTGCGCAGTAGGCATACACACTGAGCCACGACCTCCCATGATAAATGTGAGAATCAAAGTAATATAACTAGTTTTAAACTTACTTTTGTCTCTAAGATTAAGTCAAGTGAACTTGCATAAAATGAAATTCATCTACTGCCCGAAAAGCTCGAATGTTTATTTTAAGCAAAAGGGTCTTCAATCAAGCCATGTATGTGTAAAACATATTGAGACATTTTCTGACAAGCTAAATGTAGGTAGTGGTAGTGTTTTTGCCACGGAAAGCTTTTCCTGTACGTATTCTGAACGTGATATTACTTGGTTTGTTCTTTTGAATACAATTTCATCACTCTTCCAAAAATCAACATCCAGAGAATGAATACTGAATTGAGGTATTGTGTGTCATTTTATTGGTAGACGCCAATTAAATGAAATACAAAACACGTCACCAAAACAGCAATACACTACATTCTGAAATATCCCCATTATGTATCATGCGAAAACATTTTGATAGAGGAATGTAAATATACACTTTCAGTGTGGTTTATTTGTTTGCACTGAAAATTCTTATATACTGCAGTTCTAAATTAAAGAGCTCGATTTTCAAAAGTTCCAAATAAAAATTTACTTCAACGTAAATGCTGACTTTGGGGGGAAATACTTCAAATTTAATGCATCGAACAAGTCAAGGAAACAGAGTTTGTATTGTTTACTAATTATAATTTTGCGTAGTAATCAAAATATTGATGCATTACAGTTGATTGGCCAAGGCCACTTAGATTAATTGCCAAAAGTTCTAAAATAGTGATAAACTACATTTTAATGTATCCCCAATATGCGCGAAAGCATTTGGGTAACGGAAGTAAACTCTTTACTTCCCCGTCTGGTTTATTTTCTTACACTGAAAATCTCTCTTATATATTGTATTTTCATAAATAAAAAACTTTATTTTCACAAGACTTCAAAGAAAAATTTAATTCAGCGTAAACACTCTGACTTTGGAGCCATATTAAATGCATCAAACAAGTGAGGTAGGTATTTCAATTAACGTCACACTTGGGACAACACAACGGGCTATTGGTGACGGTAGGGGATCAATCCCAAAAGAAGCCCCGAGGACAACACCACGTAATTTTGAACCACGGTCATATGACAATCGAATAAGTGAAGTAAACGGATTTGATATTCGCGTTGTTAACAAAATATAATTTTGGGTAATATTCAAAATATTTATGTGAGGCTATTGATTATTGATTGGTAAACATCCATTGAATTAAACGTCAAACTGCCAAAACGATCGATAAACATCATATTAAGATAAACCTAGTATGTATCATGCGAGAACATTTGGGTTACGAAAGTAAAATCTTCACTTTCAGGCTGCTTTTTTTTTTGTTTACACCGAAAACCCATCTTTAAAACTACCTAGTCATTCACTAAAGGATTCGCTGTGGCTCAATGGATTTGACCACTGCGCTAGTAACATGGGAGTTGTAGATGATTGTTGCAGGTTCGATTCCTTCCTGGACCGCAGTATCATATTTTCCTGATAAAGTATTAGTAGGTACCTAATATGAGACAACCTATAGATCTTACACCATGATTTGCAGTTGAGTAGTTACCGTCGACCAAAGTTAGGTCGAAAATTGAAATAAAATAACTGGTGGGAAATAAATGGAAATAAAATAATCGGATATAAATAAATATAAATAACATGTTCGGTCGTAAAAAAATCGAGTAATCGGTCATAAATAAGTAAAAATGAACTAATCGGTCATAAATCAATAGAAATAATATAATCGGTCATAAACAAATTGAAATAAAATCATCGGTCGTAAATAAATGAAATAAAATAATCGCTTGCAAAATCGAAACGTGTACAATAAACGAAGATATGCAATGTGCACTAGTTGCAGCTGCGTCTGGCCTTGCAAATGCAAAAAAATATATACATTTGCTAGAATCAAATATCTGATTTAACTCCAAGTTGTGTTGCTCCAGTGCTACGTTAATTAACTGCCAACCTGATTTAACTCATAATGCTGATATATTCTTGAGTCGTCTGGTTTTTCTCCTAGGACAGAGCAAATAAAATTTTAATAACTTTTGTCTATCACTAAAGAAAATTCCAGCACTATTAGTTTATAGCGGTAATAAAAAAGTCAAAATTTTAAATTTGGTGCACACATTTACGTAGTTTGCCCAAATAATAGGATCAATTTAGCTCTGGAATCATAAATTGTGTGATAAATCTAATAAATGTTAGCCTAAGAAAAACTAGAAATTACATCTGTTTTAGTGATTGTTGACAGTTGCCTTGCTTCTAGTCTTCTATTTACAATAGAAAAAGTGGTTTTATATCTCTTGCCTCAAATGGTGACACATTATCTTCATTAAAAAACTAAAACATTTGCTAGAGAATTTTTAAAAAGCTAAAAAAATTGGGGCTTACATTTACGTAGTTTGCCCAAATAATAGGATACATTGAGTTCCGTTTCAGTGGCTGCTGATGTTTGCCTTGCTTCTAGCAATCTATTTACAGTAGAAAAAATGATTTAAGTCTTAACAACAATGGCGCATTTATTAAAAAACATGCTTAAGAACTTTTAAAAAGCTAAACAATTTGGGGCTCGCATTTACGTAGTTTGAGCAATCGAGCTCTGGAGAATAGTATCACATAAAATTTCATGATAAATCTAATGAAGTTTAGCTTAAGGTAAATTAGCAGGCACATCTGCTTTAGCGACTGCTGAGGTTTGACTTGCTTCTAGTCATCTATTTACAATATAAAAAAATGGTTTTATATTTCTTGCCGAAAATGAAGCTTTAAGAAAAGCTCACAAGAAAGTTCCGGAAGACTAAGCCTCGAAGTACTTATTCTGTCAATTATAGTTACCCTTTTCAGTTTTCTGGTACACGCTAAGGGGATTTCACCTGTACTGCACAAAACAAGCTTAACACATTTTCCTCGTATAACCGCATATGATAGATTTCTGGCATTTTTAAACCTTCAATGTAGGTTTAAAAAAGTTACAGTTATTCAAAATTGCTTACACGAGATGCTAAAATAATCAAGGTATTTAGGAATATAAGGAATAAATGATGCTGAAATAAACTGGTTTATAATGTGGATCTTTGGAAGAAAGTTAGTGACAATGACAGATTGTAGCTCACTCAATCTTAAAGTTTTCTATGGCACTCAAAGCCAACTCTCGAAAAATTCAGCTTGCGACGTCTAGTTGAAATGCATATCAAGAGAATCGGATCACCTGATACCTTCAAAAGAAGAATTCAAATATATCTTAACATGCATTCAAAGATTCACAAGGTGTCCGGAACATTTTCCTATGCGTGACCAGAAAGTAGTATCTGTTACCGAAAATTTATTTTCAAGTTGCATGTTCCATTTACCGATATTCTATACCATTGTCCTGGATCAAGGTTGTATATTTTGCCTCTTAGGGGTTAACACGCTTAATACCACCTTGCAATCTAATCTTCCCTGCATGAATTGCAAACAATTATGACCTTGACCAATACAATATTTCCCACGGATTCTATTCCAGCATAATGAACAATAGGATTTTCCAAAGAACTCTAATCTACAGAATGGGCCAACGGAAATCTTTCCAAAGGATTCTATTCTAAGCAAAGGTCAAAAAATAATTTTTCAAAGGATTCTATTCTAAGCAAAGGGTCAATATAATCTTTCCAAAGGATTCTATTCAACATAATGAGTCAACAAAACTGTTCAAAATATTTTATTGTATCGAATGACCCAACAGAATCGTTCGAAAGTATTCTATTCTACAGAATGAGCAGTAGAACTGTCCAAATAATTATATTCTACAGAATGAGCCGATATAATCGTTTCCAAGGAAGGGCCAATAGAATCAATACAATGGTTTCTTTTCCACTAAAAATACCAGTAGAATCTTTCTAAAGGTTGGAAGAATCCACATGGATTCTTTATAAAGATGTGGCTTAGTCATTAAGTGTGTTGCTGAGTAAAATCAACACTACAGTACTCAGAAATCTTTCGACACTCAGATGGTTAAAAGTGATTAGTTTAAATATATATCACGATTCCCTCGGTCTATGATAGCTGCCTCAACCTTAAATGTAGAGATGTCATCAAAACATTCCACTAACAACTGAAAAGTGCTATCATGTGTAAAGTAAGAGAGCAATGCTCAAGTGGTAGTTTATTAGGGTTTGAAGTAACAACGAAAGGACAGATGTCATCACAACTGTAGATGATTATGATTTTAATCTGCACCTTAGTAGTGAATTATTTCGTTACTGAAATTTGAAACCTATTTTTGAAGACATTATTCAGACACAGGTGAAAAACCAGCAGTTTTAGTGTATGAGTTTTCTGAACCGTGCTTTATTGAACTTAGTCCACGTCACGATCGCCTAGTTGACCCCAAGCATCTACTACTTCAATACTAGCACAGAGTGTTTATAGAATGAGCTCTGAACGATTAATTCTCAATTTCAATTGACTCACATGAAACGAAAACCTTCATTTCAGATTGAAAACATTCATTGAACAGA
The DNA here is from genome assembly GCA_933210815.1 of Meta bourneti. Classification (NCBI taxonomy): domain Eukaryota; kingdom Metazoa; phylum Arthropoda; class Arachnida; order Araneae; family Tetragnathidae; genus Meta; species Meta bourneti. Next base: position 56,903,530 of record OW119926.1, read on the forward strand.
TTTTTCCCTCTCATAATAGCTATGCATCATAGTACGATATACACTGATACCCATAAGTTAAGGAATTCTCCTTCGTGACTATCTTCACAAAAATGAACATTTTCATTATATGACAATGAACAAGCTAACTGATTGTTTAATATTAGAGCACAGTTATTCCAACCTAAATCCCCTAGGCCTCAACGTAACATCAAAAACCGTATATGGGTGTCTATAAGAGTTAATAGATTTTCAACCAACAGAAGAGTCGTCTAAAGGAAATAACTGGAATGTTTTATCGAGAAATAAAATTCGTATCCAATGTTCTTGGTCCAGACCTGTTGTAGTCGCATTTTTCGACTTCTTACCAGACATTACTGCTTACAAAGGCACTTACGTACGCCGTATTTGGAGTATAGAAGTCAGCTATATGCCCAATTTGCGAAAACTGGATGAAATGTCTAGACTACTTCAAGAAATACCCTAATATTTTGACAATACAGTCGCAAATGCTGTAGATGGAGTTTTTAAAATACATTTTATCACTTTGTACCTATATTAGGCTGCTAGTTGAAAAATGGTTGAGAGGCCAGATACTTAGGATAAAAAAATTAGCACTAAACATCAATTTCAAAATTAATTACATAAACTACTCATAAATTAAAAGCAATGGTACAGTTTTGTTCTTAGAACATATAAATAGAAGGCTCATAACTGTCTCTATCTTATTTAATTTGGTGAACACTATTTAAATTTAAAAACCGTGTGCAATAGAAATTAAATCGACTTTAGCTACGAAATTAGGAACTCTAAGCGTTGCAAACTGTAAGACGGTTTTTTTAACGTATCCAAATAGCAATGAGATTTCTCTAAAGCAGAAAATCATCAACTAAAACCATTCTAAAATAACATCTAAGAAATTTCTAAGCCTTTGTTCATAAATAGAATAGTTGTAGTTCTATTTTTTGTAAATTATAAAATCATCAACTAAAAAAACATTTAGAATGTTGAGGTCTTATCTAAAATTTTATGCACAAATTGATTATATTGTATGCTTTGTGTTTTAGCAATATTACGAAATTTTAACATGTTATTCACAAAGACGAAACTTCTCTTTTATCTATATACAGTCGACTTTACTTCCATGAAATATTTCGCGAGTGATCCAATGGGAAAAAAGATCTTACATAAAAACTCTAGAGTTTCAAATTAAGATATCTCTTTTCTTAAGTCTCGCTGCCACATGAGATAAACAGGACGACATATCTTCCTCGTCTCTTCCATTTCTCATTGTTACCAATAGACCATTGCAAAGCTCTTGTTCGACTTTCGTTTCTATTTGTTTTCCGAGCACACGAACTTCAACTTTCTAAGTAGAATACAAAGCGAGAGGCGAACAAAAAAATAAGGTCAAAAATAAATGTTGACGACAGCAGAAAAGAAAGTAGAAGATGGAAATAACTGTAAGTTTTCGTATTTTGCTTCCAGCGCTTCTTTTCCGAGCACTTTTTTGTTATTCTTTGTAATAAAACTTTAGCATAAGAAATGTAAACGGTATTAGTATTCAAATGAAGGATTTCTCGAAGCATTCTTCCGATTTCGTCCGTCCCGGGATATTCTATGAATACTTCAATCTAGGAACTATTGATTCGGTTCAGCTGTGAAAAAGAGAAGAAAGGAACATGTTGGATGTTTGTGCTGGATCTTTTGCTTGCGCGAATTGTCAAGAAAGTATCGTATGTCCCAGTGAAATATAAACGTGCATTGTGCATTTCTTTACAATTAAAAACACTGAGAAATATATTGATTTTCGCACTATGTGAAGCAGGATAACTTGACATAGTGCGAAGTTTGCTTGACAAAGTTTATGCATTCATTATGGGCGCTTTTATTACTTTGTGATGTAAAACGCATGTAATATAATGACGGTTACTTATATAAATAGTTCAAAAGAGAATACTATATATAATACCACAAAATCATATAGTTATAGGAGTATGTGATAGCTATTTTTATGTGGTACAATTAAGTGCTTCATATATTACATAAGTACTATGCATACTACATAAATAATTCATCTAGTGTGAGGATGTGCAAACGGCTGATGATCGACTTAACCACACGTGCAGATGTCCGCTGAAATCCGGTGACTGGTAGAAACTATTTTCCTGACTCAGCGAGAGTGAGTTAGAATTGAACTAGTAATTGAAGGCTTCCACACGCAGGTGGAGCGAGCGCAGTTTTGAACTAGTAACTGAAGGCTTCCACGCGCAGGTGGAGCGAGCGCAGTTTTTTTTACAGAATTAATGCAAGTGGCAGCGTGTAGGCTGTTCCATCAATTTGAGATAACGGTTGCTGTACATAGTTTTTTTTAGGGAGAGAAATAAATTGTGTTAGTCCTAATCTCCGTATCACTTCGTAACACCCTAGCGATCGGTCCAAGGTATAAGTTCAGGCGATCAGCTCTGATCTCCACACGACCTATCCCGACATAAGATGGTGGCAGCGGTAAAAATGATGTACCCGGAGCAGTAAAGATTGGCCAGAGACGAGAAATTCCGAGGAACCCTGTTGAAGCAGACGAACCGGGAACAGTAAAGATTGGACCAGAGACGAGAAATACTGAGGAAACGGACGGCGAGGCTACGCGAAATCCTGGTGAAGCAGACGAACCGGGTGAGTGTTGTTTACCCTTTCTTTTAAGAGAAATAATCAGGGATCCATTGCTAAATAAATGTTAGGTGAAGCATATTTGTTTGTTAAATGATGAGGTGTAGTTGAAGCACGGCAGTGCGGGAAATACATCCGTATTTCAAATTTTAGAATTGCGCGACAGCGCAGGTGACACGTCAGTGTTCTTAGCCAAAAGTGCTGATTATAGTTTCTCTTGAAGAATTGTGATACACCAGGAGTGGCAGAAGGTATTTTTAAAGCACGACAGTGCTGGAATTTCAGAGTTACGAATTGAGCGTTAACTCATGTGACACGTCAGTGTTATTGTTCACATGTCATCGTTATCAGTTTAGGGTGAACCATTATTTTTCTCTTTAAACAATTGTGATATATGCTAGGGGTAGTCAATCAGTAGCTGAAAAGGGTTTTTATTTTAATGGTCTTTTAGTTAATACCAGTTAGAAAGGAAAATATATTGGTGAATATGGCTTTTTTGGGAAAATATAAGAAATGCGATCTATTTACTTTAGCATTGGAGTTAGGGGAAACTCCTGATCCAAATATTAAAGTTATAGGACTGAAAGATCTCATAACAGGAAGTAAGTCATACGAAGTCGAATTCGTGATGGAGATGCTTGAAACGATAGTGAGTTCACGAAAGGAGATGGAAGAGAAGGAGAGGGAAGAGAAGAAGGAGAGAGAAGAGAAGGAGAGAGAAGAGGAAAAGGAGAGAAAGAAACAACAAAGAGAATTTGAGCTAGAAAAGTTAAGGATAGAAGCAGGAATAAGGATAAGCAATGATTCCATAGAAGGAAGAAGTAGTCCTACCGATATACATGTCGACATGACGAAATACATGCCCAAATTCCAAATGAAAGAGGGTGATATCTTTTTATACCTCTCCCTGTTCGAAAGTCAAGCTAGGCGGAGGAAAATTGATGAAAGAAATTGGGTATCATGTCTTTTGACCCTAATGCCTTTGGAGATAATAGAATTGATTGCGAGGGTTTCGGAAGAGGGATTAGAAGATTATGAACACATTAAAGACCTCTTGTTAAAGAAGTTTAAGATGAATCCAGAGGGATTTCGCCAGAAGTTCATTCAACATCAAAAAAGTCCTGATAAAACTTGGCAAGATTTTACTTATGAAGTAACCAATTATTTTCAAGGATGGATCGAAGGACTTGGTATCTCCGATTTTGAGAGTCTGAAGGAATTGATGATAGCCGATCAAGTCAAGAAAAGAGTGCCACAGGAAGCCAGGGACCATTTTATCGATGAATGGGGGAAAATATCAAAACCTTCATTGCTGGCTGAAAAGATAGACGAATACGAATGTGTTCGTAGAACATACAAGAGACAGCCAAGTACCACCATGAAGACAAATTTGGGATACAAGACCCAGTATGATGCAAGAGGTTACGGTGGATACCACATATCTCAGCAGGACACCAAACGAACCTATCACAGAACTCAACCAGAACCGGCGAAACATAATTCCAGGCTTGTTTGTTTCTCATGCGGAATGGAGGGACACATGAAGAGGTTCTGTCCAAAGTCAGATAAAGGAAGATCAGATCACGATAATAGAAGGAAAGCGAACGTGAATAGGATCATAACTGAAGAAAGCGGTGTGGGGGATGAGAAAAGGACACTGAATACTGGCGGAACGGCGGTGGTAGCTAAAGTTGTATCCTTTAAGGAAAGATCCTGGCGAGACAATCTTTGCCCCTTGGAAAGAATCTTAATTAGTGTTGACGGGAGGGAGGCAAAAGCCCTAATTGATTCTGGGACTGAAATTACCGTCATACGGAAAGATATTGTACAAAATCTGTCGCTGGAAGAGAAATCGTCCATCTTTATTAAAGGAATCTTCGGTCCAGCGGAGAAATGCCCGTTAATGAACGTTCCCATAGGACTGATCATAGGAGGTAGGGGTGATGTGCTTCACCAAGAAGTCCTCTGCGCAGTTGCTCCCTCATTGGTGGAAGATGTGCTGTTGCCACCAGATATCCGAGACATGCTTAGAGGAAAGCAGGAATTAATTTCCACCGATATTGGTAGTGGAAACATCTTGGAACCACCTACAAAAGAGGGGAACACAGAAGGGAATTCCGTTGAAGTGAATAAGGACACAGAAGTGTTAGTGGTAGAAAGCACCGACGGAGACCAGGAAGAAGGGATATCGAAGACGGAAAGCTTCCGTAAAGAGCAAGAGGAGTGTAGAGAGCTGGAAGAGACCAGAAAACAGGCTAAGCAAGGTAGTGGAGGATTTTTCTTTATCGATGGTTTGGTCTTTCATAAAGACAAGATTCTTGGAGAGAATGTATGTCAATTGGTTCTTCCTAAACGTAGAAGAAAAGAGGTTCTTAGATTAGCCCACTGCTCAGTGTTTGGGGGACACATGGGAGCGAGGAAGACAATAGAAAGAATTAGATATTCGTTCTATTGGAACGGGCTATCAAGAGACGTGAGACAGTTTTGTTTAGCATGTGAAGGTTGTCAGTTGACGAGAAGGGTCAAACACAAAGATAGGGCCCCAATAACTCCCGTTGCGCGGCCAGAATTGCCCTTCCAAGTGGTCAATGTGGACATCATAGGACCGATAGATCCTCCAAGTTCTAAAGGACACAAATTTATCTTGTGTATGGTAGACCAACATACAAGGTGGGTTGAGGCGATCCCTTTGACGAGTCTTACAGCCAAAGCAACGTGTGAAGCTTTATTATCTATTTTTATGAGGACTGGAGTGCCAAACGTAATTGCCTCGGACAATGGTACAAATTTCAACGCTGAATTGACTCAGGAATTTGAAAAAAGAATGGGTTCAACTCCACGGTTCTCCACACCATTATATCCACAATCAAACGGGTTAGTGGAAAGATTTAACCAAACTTTAAAGAGTATGTTACATCACACCATTAAGGAAGAACCACGGACCTGGCACACCAAAATACCGTTCATTTTATGGGCATACAGAGAGGTCCCGAACAGTACAACGGGTGTAGCACCTTTTCAATTGCTCTTTGGTCGGAAGCCAGAAGGTCCTTTGTCGATTCTAAAGAATACCTGGACGGGAAGACACGAGGGTTTGCAGCTGGATACAACCCCAATACATGTCTATCTGGAGAAGTTGAAAACCCGACTGGAGGAGGCCGCAGAGAAAGCCAAGATAACATCTAATATACAACAAGGGAAAATGGCCCATTATTATAATTTAAGGTCTACAAGAAATACTTTCAAGCCGGGAGATAAAGTCATCGTGCTCTTGCCAGATTCTACAAACAAATTATTGGCCAGATGGCAAGGTCCCGGAATCATTGAAGAGAAAAAGAATGAACATTCTATCATTATAAAGATGCCAGACAATAGGATGAGGCACGTTCACCAGAACAAGAGAAGGGAATTTGTGGTCGGTTCCAACGAGGTAAATGTCATTTTTGAAGGTGAGGAAGAATTTGGTAACATAGAAAACGCTCCAATTGTCGAAGCAAGAGACGAGTTCACCCAAGAAGTGAAAATGATCACGACACCGTACTTAAATCCTAAACAGGAGGAAGAATTGAAAAGACTCTTGTGTAAGTTCGAAACACTTTTTTGCCGACCAATACAACCCGTGGGAGTAAGTCAGCACAAGATTGAATTGCTGCCTGACTCCATCCGGAGAAAACCACATAGTTATTGCATACCAATAGCATACCGTTCAAAGGTGGAATTACAAGTTGACCCATCGCCCTGGGATTTATCATCAGGGAGCTGATGCTCTCTCCCGCTTGGAAAGAGAGGTCGATCAATAAAGGCTTGGTAGCATATTTGGATGAGATTGTTATTTTTTTATAACTAAATATGGAGAGTTAAGATGTATATTAAATATAGTGTAAATAATGGTTAATTTTATATGTATGGTGTTAGTCGAATGTTATTTTTGCAATACTTTAGGTTAGGTTTTGTAGATTGGATCAATTTAGAATGAAAAGGTATTGGAGTTCGGGAGTATCAATATTTGATTGTTTGTGGTGTAAATAGATATAGCATTTGGATGTTAAGATCTAATATTAGTTTGAAAAGTGGTTGCAAAGTATAAATGTTCTTATGCATAATTTTTTTTGGATCCCTTGATTTCTCTTGGGTTGAGAGGGTAACCACTCCTGATATGACCGGTTGCCACAAATGTTCGGACTATATTATTAGTAAAACATATTTTTTTGGGGAAAAAAAAATCTGTTTTCCTCTTGGCGGCGGCGTGTGAGGATGTGCAAACGGCTGATGATCGACTTAACCACACGTGCAGATGTCCGCTGAAATCCGGTGACTGGTAGAAACTATTTTCCTGACTCAGCGAGAGTGAGTTAGAATTGAACTAGTAATTGAAGGCTTCCACACGCAGGTGGAGCGAGCGCAGTTTTGAACTAGTAACTGAAGGCTTCCACGCGCAGGTGGAGCGAGCGCAGTTTTTTTTACAGAATTAATGCAAGTGGCAGCGTGTAGGCTGTTCCATCAATTTGAGATAACGGTTGCTGTACATAGTTTTTTTTAGGGAGAGAAATAAATTGTGTTAGTCCTAATCTCCGTATCACTTCGTAACACCCTAGCGATCGGTCCAAGGTATAAGTTCAGGCGATCAGCTCTGATCTCCACACGACCTATCCCGACATCTAGTAAATAATTACTTCAAATAAAATCACACAAATTCCCTAAGTACGTGAAATAATACTTCGCATATACAAGTAGGACAAAAAATACTTTACTTAGTACATAAGCACGTCAAATAATACTTCATATGTACATAAGTACATCAAATAAGTTTTTCACATACATACATACATAAGCACCTTACATTACATAAGTACCTAACGTTGTAAATAAATACTTCAAACGTTTCTCATACAGTAATTAAGAAAGCACACAGTACTTAACATAGAACTGAAGTACTTCACCTAGTAAAAGTAGAAATAATCACATATTTATACAATTTAGGGCTGTTAATGACAGATAATAGCTTAAACCTTCGAGGGGTTCTAAGGCCTAATTCCATCTTGCTGTATTCAGTCTTGACTAAAAGAATCTTTTCAAAGAATTCTAATCTACAGAATAGTTCAATATAATCGTTCGAAACGATTCCATTCTTCGGAAAAGACCATTACAATCTTTCTAAAGGTTGAAGGAATACGGGAATTCCTTAGAAAGTTGTGGTTATTTAGTCATCACGTGTTCTGCGAGGTAAAAAATACACTACACTACTTGAAAATGTCTCTACGCTCATGGTTAAACAGCAAAGGTTGTTCTAATTTATTCAAAAAGGTCTGCTCTAAACTTTGCAAAATTAAGTGCCAATTTGTTAAAATTAATTTTATACGAAAATATCGATATGCGTTAGTATAAAGAAATTAGAAGTTATTTATACCAAACATATCTTTGATTTCTAAATTAAAGTAATACTCAACTCGTCGTTGATCAACTATTAGCATTTTCTCACGCTTTGCATAAAAAGAGTGTCAAAATTCACCCCTAGTTGTGTACCATACTGATGTTCTTCCATTGATATTTTGATTCTTAAGGGGAAATTTATCTTATTTTCCGTTTCACCATTTAGTTTCACATGAGAAAATAGCATCCAATTCGAATGCTAGTTTAGTATACAATATTCTTTGAATATTCATTTACCTATAAAAAATCCACTTAATACTCGAAATATTATTGGAATCCGAGGAAATAATTTCACGTTTTTATCGTTTCTCGTGTAATACATTAGTGCACCTAATCAATATAAAACATATTCCCTGATAAATAATGCATACATTTTCAAAATTGCGTGTACTAAATGCCTATATATGATAGTACTTTGAAAGAAGTGCTTTCGCATACATTTTTCTGAAGTGAATGCTAAAAATTAGTAACCTTAAAAATGCTGCCTTGGAAATGATTTAATTGAATACATTTGGTATGCAGAGCCTAAGATTTGATGGTTGAGATACAGAGTATCAGAATATGCACCATCAAATTAGCTATACCATCAATGGCTTATCGATGAATCTCTAATGAAAAATGTAGTTACATTAAGAAGCATTCATTTAATTAGAGATCATGTTGCATTTGCTTAGATGCATTCATTAACATTTTTATTAACTGAATAAATAAATGTGTTACATTCCTTGTATACCTTGAAAGGGCGCATTCATTAATTCTGTCACCGTGCTAATATTTGTGTATCATAATTAATTTTCTAGAAAAAGTGTTAAATGTATACAGCTTTCCTTTCGGCTCACGGCGCATAATTATACCTTAAGTAATTCCGTGATTGCTCCAAGCAAGCTTGCAGAATTCTACAACTTGCAAGAAACAAATGAAAGGCGAGTTCAAGAATTAATAGATACAAGTACATGGGGTTTTCATCTTGTTTAAATTATTCTCAGCGTAAATGAAAATGTATCCCACTATTTAAAGGCATTAGACTTTTTCTTCATCGTAAGACGTGCAAATAAACGTAAACATGCCAAAATAATGAACGAATTCACCATTCCTTATTCTTTAACTAAGTTCTTTTAAATGGGATGCTCTAAATAAAAATAAATTAGCAACCTAACTCGTAAATTAGTGGCTTCAACGATTAAGAACTAGATTCATGTATATTCTATTTCGCTGCACAGTTGTCTCTTAAATCAAATTATATGTTTTATAAATTAGTTCTAAATTCTCAACCGAGTAGAATGTTGAATAAAAAATAGAATTCTAAAAACTTTTACCTCCGAAGTGAATAAAAAGAGTACAATAGCAGTATTTAAACATTCGTGTATCATGTCCTTTTTTGTAGTCAACTTTTATGCGCATTTATTTCTGAAAAATATGCTCAAAAATCGTAAGACACATATTCACATGCAGGAAATTGTATACCAGTCACAAAGAATATACATTTTCATACTGACTTCACTTTGCACTTTTCATATTGACATGTTTAAAAAGCAAAAGACAAAATAATATAATAAATATGAAACGGTACTCACAGGAAATAACTAATTTCCAGACATTTTCTACTTTCAACTGAATAATATTTTCTTACTGTACTTTAATACCTGGAGACAACCACAAAATAGGCTATAAGCCCATGACAGAACCCATTTTACATACTAGGCGAGGATGATACTAGGCGAGGAAGAGTATCCAAGTTCCTTTCATGAAATTATGGTGGTAAGACATTTAATAAAAATAATTACACATTGTCAAGGTTATGCTATATGATTAAATTTAGGAATTAACAAAATTATGTATTTACAGTACAATATGTTAAAAAGTCGTGACTGTATATAATTTACCAAAATATGATCTCAATGTTCATGTACTTCGAATTCATTACACGACATTTAGAATTATTGATAAAAGTAAATATTTTTTATTTAAATTTATAATACTTAGACAGTTGATTAAAATCTGTATTAGAATCACCTTATTATTTATGATGGATTCAAGCATGTCTTTACTTTGTATTTAGTATTTATTAATGAAATAAAATTTATCCAAAATAGAAAACATAATTTTGAATTTTGTGAGTTTTTAGTCATGTTTCAATAATGGTTCTTTAGTTTAGTTTGTAGGTATATTGTAATAGGATGATAAAAATGACATGGATGGTTATTTCGCATCTTGTTAAAACAAATACTGATTTAGTAAATACCTTGAAGTATTCTGTAAATACCTTGGCGTACTCTGAAGTTGAATATTAAATGATTGTCTAAGCCTTGAAATGTGTGTGTTGCTTCCATTTGTTTACTAAAAAAGATTCCCTCATGTGAGCCTAGAAAGGAAAACCTGATATTTAAATAATTAATATTGTAATGATAGTTTTGAACTAAGTACATAAGAATTAGGCGACACCACATGAAAATATTTATATCTTTTCATGGGTTGAAAATAGCCAATTTTAGTCTAGAAGTTCCTTCAAATAGGAAAACCCTTATTGAGTAATTATAGCGATTCCCAAGTGTGTTGCAAGTTAAATATGCAATACAATTTTGCATATACCCTCTACTTCAATGATAAAAATGACATGAGTGATGACAGCACGATGACAAAATATACTTGAACAAACAACATTTATAGTGCATGAATTATTTCACATCTTGCTAAGTTTATAGTGCATGAATTATTTCACATCTTGCTAAGATTATAGTGCATGAATTATTTCACATCTCGTTAAGAACATTTCCCAATTTAAATACCAAAATATACTGTGAAGTAGAATAGTAATTGCTTGAGTCTTGAAATGCTTGTCCGCTCCTCAAATTATTTCCATTTTTTATTACTGAAGAAGATACCTTCATGAGGTTTAGAAAGGAAAAATCGATCGAGAAGTGCATTCTGGTCTCCATTTATTAATGGTGGTTGATGAGCTCAGCTGTCAACTGATGGCTTCTCCAGTGTGATTAAAGGTCTTTTTTGTTTTTAGGACGATGAAACCGTCAAATTGTTGGGAATAATTTTATTCAGGCAATCAGAGCTGGAGTTCAGTTCAGTAACTGAAGAAATAAAAAAAATCTGCAGCGTTTCTGAGTAATTACTCTCAAGATTAAGCGCTTGCATAACTTAGAGATTATGTTTGAAACCCCTTTAAAGAGCAAATGAATTACTGAAGCACTTTTCTAAGAGACTATACGTTGTTAAGACGGAAGATAAGTGCGAATAGTCGAGAATTATTTTTTAAATCGTAGGTTTGAAGATGGGAAAAGAGAGAAAATAAATTGTTTAACTAGTGCATGATGTAAATGATGGTAATTTAAATAAGTTTCTATCGCGTATATATTTGCTTAAAGTATAGTAGACTTGGTATAATTAAGTAAAACAACCGTCTTTTTTGTGATACCTACAAAAATAATTAAGGATTTTACTAATTGTTTTTATGTTGATTAAAATTTATTTCATGGAATTCATATTAGAGCTATAATTTGTGATAGCTATTTACAGTTTATACTAAAGTTTTGTTACATAATTGCTCTTACAGTTGTCGTTTGCTAGTGAAATATTTAAAACTACAGATCCTAATGAAATGTTTAGAACTACTTTTCTTAATCCAACATCTATCTATCTATCACCATAGTTTGACAAGTTGAAAGGTTAAAGACGACGCATAAAAGCATCAGCCAATTCCAAATGGAACAGCGTAGAAAATTGTGAATATAAGGAATTAGGAAGGGTCAAGCAGCCATAGTGATTGAATATGGATGAGTGGATTTTCTGGCATTGGTCAGATCGTTGGGTATGAAGCTGGATTTTGATGGGGCGGGGGTGAAGCAACCAACAAAGGGATTAAGTTTTAAAACCTCGCGGAGGAATAGAGATCTGAAAAATACCGAGAATGGGTAACCGGTAAAGAGCGAACTCTTTGAAAACCCAGAAGTGAAACCGTCAGTTATTCCGGTCCCGTATAATCATGGCGTCTACAGCGTCCCCTGAATCAACGACACCCTAGCGCCCAATTCCAGAAACCAAACGGTGACCTTCTCTTCAACTTCCCATCCATTCATATTTGACCCCTCACCATACCTACCAATAACCATAAATATTTCCGCGATACCAATACGACACATAACAGGAATAATACTCGCACATTCCAATGACATCCATTGGTTGCAAGAATTCTAGAAAAGATTCTACAGACCAAGAAAGTGTGATCTACAGATCAAGAAAGATTCTAGAGATCACACACACAAGCGAGAACTATTCACAGACAGCTTTTATGGTCAATGAAACTCAATAAAACTAGATTTCTGTGAGACACGCCTGCCATCAATGTGATATGAATTTTACTGTACATATATATGCACATAATTTGCAAATGAATGAATACATTGTTATTTAACTTTTAACAACGGAATTGTACGCTTGTCACAATATCATTTCTTACAAAATCACTAAAATATTGATACATTTAATTGCTGTGTGCTTTGGATAATAACCATTGAAATGTCAACATAAGAGAGTAAAATATTTTTAACCCTTGGCTTTTAACCCTAATATCATACTGCATTATTCCACCATACACATTGCAGTCTTCCTCGCATGGCTTCCAAACACTTTCTTGATCTGTAGAATCTTTTCTAGAATTCTTGCAACCAATGGATGTCGTTGGAACGTGCGAGTTAGAGCTCGCAATTGATATTTCAATATATTTTCATTTTAATACTTATTATGCGTGCAACTTTTTCACACAAATCTGATTTTATCTTCAACCGGAATTGGAATTCTGATTTGGAAGAAGATAAGTTAGTTTTCAGAAGAGTTCGTCAGTTTCAGAGCAATCGGAGTTATGTAAATATGCAGTTTTAATAAATGTCTTGTTTGGTTCTGTAGTTATGAATTTCAGTGTAGCTTCTACATGCACTATTTCACAATACAGCCCACCTTAGAAATTTGTAGGACACTTGCGTCCTTACGTAAAATGAACGGTGGACAGATGTAGTTACTTAATCATTAAGTGTAGTGTAGGAATTGAATGGAATTTTAATTAACATCGCACTGGAGCAACACGACGGGCTATTGGCGACGGTCCGGGATCAATCCCCATTGGAAATATCCGAGGACAACACCACGTAATTTTGAATTATGGTCAGATGACGAGGTAACACATGATATGGCACCCCACTCTCCAAAATTCCACACCACGCCAACATTTAATGACAACGATGACATTTAAGGCGACGACAGATTTAACGTGCACCAGCCCCCTTTGCACAAGACTGTCTTTCGTTGGATTCGAACTCGCAACCTTCCGGTTGCAAATACGTTACTCTTCCAACCGGGCTACCGCGACCCAAGTGTAGTGTAGGATAAAAGCAATACTCCACTACATGGAAATCTCGCGACGCACTAAGGACTAATAATACCAGGGAGGGTGACTTATGGAACGAAATTAATATTTCGTAATTTGTAGTATTTATTTATACAGGGTGATTCTACGGTAGAACACAACGAAACAAACACTTTTTCCCACAGAATGTATGGTCGCAAGTGCAGCGGGTGGCCGTTAGAGAGCAGTCAAATGCTTGTATAAAAGCCCATAGAATGTCTATTGGGTGAGTCTAAACTAATACTACAAACTTCAGTGGGTGATAGACACAACGAAACAAACACGTTTCACCGTAGAATGTATGGTCACTAGAGGGCGCTATCCATTTCGGCACAAACACACGGTCCGACGCAAGTTGGAAAGAAGAGGCATGAAATATGGAAACAACGCTTTAATGTCAAATAGACATCAATAACTGCTTGACAAAACGAAATAATACAATTTGATTTACATAAATTAAAGATAAGTACAAGGAACAACGGGTAAGAAAGAAATGACATGTACAAAACATGAGAAACTTTTCACATGGAAATGAAACGACATGTACAAACATCAGTCGGTAAGTACAACGCAAATGCACAATTACAGAAGCTGTTCAAAATGTCGACCACTACACCTGATGCAGACCTCGCATCGCAGACGTAACGCTTTTATACAAGAAATTTGTTGATATAATAATACAAATGATATAATAACGTTATATCCTTTGTATTACATTAATAAAAATTTATATAATAACGCTATATTTTAATTGGTTAATAAGTGATTTATGTAATTAATGCTACGCTGTATGTTTTCATAAGTATTGCCAATTGGAGATGGAAAAATAATGTAGAAGAGCTAATTTTTATTTCAGATAATTATGCTATAAAATGTATGTCCATATTGATAACTTATTCACTAAAATAAGTCCTTAAAATGTATTAACCATATTACGAAAGATAAAATTTTCTTATTCATTTCCATTTTATACGTATTATACGTTTTATTTCTTGAAGATATCCTGGAGGCAATGTAAGAAACGTGATTTTCAGTCAACTTCCTTTGCAGGTTCCTTTAAGAATATATATAAATAAGTTTGAAGTGTTTGTTGGTACAATAAATATTTTTGCCCATTTAAAGTTATTTATACGTTTTTGGCCATAGTAATGCAAAATCAGTATTTTTCGTGTTTGGTGTGTGTATGTGTGGGTACACACTACGAGCAAACGGCTAGGTATATTTTCTTGCAACTTTGCATACTGTGAGAGTATTCAAATTTATGATTTTATTCAGATTATTAGTGAGTGAACCACATTATGTCAGTCTGTCCGTCTTCCCTTTTTGTTTTTTTGTGTTTGTGTGATTGTGCAAGTACAACATAAATTTTATTAATAATATTGCTTTAATGTCAATGATTTCATAAAACGTATTTTGACTTAAATAAAATACTTCAATTGAAACATTTTTGCTTACATATTAAGGTAACTTTCATGCTAAAACATCTGAGTAACTAAGCGAAATCGACCATAATTTAGTTGTTTTGGATAATTTTTTTACGGAATGTAACTTCTAATAATTTACACATTTTCTTCGTTTTGAAATATAAATTTCCGAATATTTGGGACACATGAAAGAAAGAACAAAACATTCAATTTTTCACTAGAGCAATATAGAAACTATTTATCTTTTGTTCAATATTGCTAAAGACTTGTGCTCATTTTCTTGACGGCATGTGTACATTTCGATTAACTTTCCTCAATCGTCCTTGGTTTAACACACGTGGTTGTAGAATATCTCATTATGAAAAGCAGTAAAGCATTAAGCACAAAGACCTTTCAGCAAAGAAAGGTATGTATTGTAAGTTTGGAGAGTGGAGTGCCAACTCAAATGTTGACCTCGTTATACGACCGAGGTTCAGAATTACGAAGCGTTTCCTTGGATTCTTTATAAATCAATATTTCAATCTCTTAGTGATTGATCCCGTATCGTCGCCAATAGCCTGTTGTGTTGCTCAGCGCGACATTAACTGCTTACCTGCTACCGTTTCATTACAAACAACAAAAGCCCGTAGATTCAATTTTAATCTCCATGCAAGTTAGAGTAAAGCAAATTTTAAAAACCATTTTACCATTGAAAAAATACGTTTTTTTTTGCAAAATGCTAATCTGTTACTTTTGCTTTTTCCGTATTGCAGAAGTTGAATTTAAAAACAAGTTACTTTTCTATCGCGCTTGCCAGTAAAGTTGAGTCTTCTTATGCAAGGTAAATTTGGAACCAATTCAAGATCCCCACGCTATACATCTCGAATTGAAATGGCTGTAGATAAGCTTTTCGGTTGCATGCATGGAGATGAACACTTCTTAGAAAAAAATCAAACATTTATTAAAAATATAACTTCAAATCTCAAATATTTTTTTTTAAAAATTCCATATCATGCTTACTGTTTGCACGCTGTCGTAAGATCATACTTGCTGTCGTAAGATCTCTGAAGAGAAAATAACGTGGACTTAACAAATTGACAAAGCCGATTGGCTGTCGAATTGCTGACTAGCGTTTTTGATCGCGGTGGATAATCACTTTAACCAATCAATAATTTAGGATTCGTACTTTTACCTACAACCACGTGACAGATCTTCAAACCGAGCAACTGGAAGAAATAACACGAAGAAGCGGGCACATGCTATGTCTATTTCATTAGAAAGTCGATGGTTATTTCTTCCAATTGCTCGGTTTGAAGATCTGTCACGTGGTTGTGGGTAAAAGCATGAACTCTAAATTATTGATTGGTTAAAGTGATTATACACCGTGATTGAAAACACTAGTCAGCAATTCGATAGCCAATCGGCTAAGTCGATTTTCATGTCCTTGTGATTTACCCTTCAGAAATCTTACGACAGCGACTCCTTCCACATGTTCGTCTATTTCATTAGAAGGTCGATGGCAGTAACTCTGTTAACCACTTAAAGCACGAGTTTTTTTTGGAAAAACTGGTAAAAAATTATCGAGGTTTTTTTTTGACAGAAAATGAATAATATATAGGTATAGTGTAAGTTATTTTTGCGATTTCAGTTGCGGGGGATGGGGTAAAAGTTATAAAAAAAATTATTATACAAACAAAGTGTAAACGATTTGATTACATGTTTATTTTGAATTTCGAAATATTAATAATAATAAAATATTAACTTCAGATTCACTTCCATCACTCAAGAGATCATCACTTTCATCGCTGAAACTTTCTGATAAATTGGCATATTCAAAATCGTTACAGTCGCTCATTATCAGATAACTTTTTCTAAACAATTTACAAAACCACTTCGTAAAAATTAATTTATGGTTAACTGTTTACTTTTATGATATTTAACGTAATAAAAATGGATATATTACCTTTCAGACACCTAACAACTGCTTTATAACAAAGAATTCCTAACAAACTTATAGCTAATCATCAAAATGCACCACTTGGTTTACACAAGAAAAATGGTGCATAGTGGTGCCATCTGCGGTAAATAAGTTTAATATCCATCTATAAATAAGTGGTAAATCATCTATGATAAATAAGTTTATGCCATCTTTGGTATAAGATTAATCTAGCCTATCTATTTTTACTAGAACGGAAGAGCGCCCGTGTGCGACACGGGCATGTGCAAATTTGCCCGTCACTTTCGCCCGTGTCATACACGGGTAAATGCGTTAAGTGGTTAATAAAGGCAAAGACAAACAAGAAAATTTGAAATTTATACACAACGTGATTATAGCTCTAAACAAGAATACAAAGATATCAGATGAAAGTAATGTTGCCAAAGTTACGTGTCGGGTTTCTTACGAGGGTAATGGGAAAGTTTCTAAGGCAGAGCTTTTTAAATTTGATATTTTAGCATGATCAGCTGAAGAATCCATGTCAACTTCAAAACTTTCTTCTACTGAAGAGACTACTTTTAGCCTGGTAGGGAAGAATTTGGATGCTGAATCTCCTGATGATAGGGTAGTGCTAGTCCGGTTGGAAGAATAACGGATTAACAACCGCAGGGTTGCGAGTTCGAGTCCAACCAAAGACCGTCATGCACAGGTGGGCTGATGCACGTTAAATACGTCGTGACCTCAAATTCCCTCACGTAGGCCGGCTGTGGAAGTTTGGAAAGTGGGATGCCAGCTCAGACGTGACCTCGTCATCTGACCGTGGTTCAAAATTAATTGGTGTTGTTGTCGGATCTTTTCCTTCGAGTTTGATCCCGGTCCATCGCCAATAGCCCGTTGTGTTTCTGCAGTGTTACGTTAATTAAATACCTACCTATCCGTGATGGTGACTTTATTTTTGGACAGCATCGCCATGAAACATGCTCTTAACTATGACACAAATTCGGAACAATCTTTATCGCCAGCAGATTCACAAAATTCAGCATTACAGCTTTATAGAATGATGAATTAGGGGGAAATGGAGAGACAGAATCAAGAAGAGAAATTGGGAAGTAGTTTATCTGAATCAGTAAGGAGTATGAATCCATATATAAGTCAACAGGAGATTTGATGAAGTCACTGTTATCACAGGTGAAGGAGACCCAAATGTCATCTCTGAAGGTGAGAAAGAACAAGCAACAAAGAATACGCTGTAATTGAAGAAGCAACTGACGATTTCACCCAAGAAATGAAAACGATCGCAGCTCAGTTAAATATCAAGTAGGAGAAAGAATTGAAGTATTTTATGCAAATTCAAGGCACTTTATACCCGGCAGTATCGGTGTAACCATCAAAAAATCATTCGGGTTAAGAGAAAATTACATACAGACCCCAGGCGATGAATGATGATCCGCTCGCCGGAATTGGCTGAACATGCAGCATTGAAAACATTAGAAATGGCCTATTTCTAATATTTGTTTCAGGTTAAGACATTTTCAGGATATTTTATGTGGATGAAATCATTAATTTTTTGGTAACTGTCAAAGATGTGGAAAATTAAAGGTATAAAATTCGCGCAAATTGTAGGCAACTTTATATGCACGGTGTAACTTTTTAATTTATCTTCAAACCTTCCTTGTTGAGTTTGTCAACTTATTAGTTATAACCATGCTTGTCAAATGGATGTTGCACTTGATGTTTTCTCTGTAGAATCCAATTTAGTTCCACTCACAAAAATAAAACTGTTCATACATCAACACGAAGTACATGAGAGTGCAATTAAAAATACCCATATTCATACGCTTATGAGTCCAAAAAATGTGTATTCCATTTTTCCAAAAGTTCATAACGAGTTTCATAATGAGCCAAATCTCGAGAAATAATAATTTGAATTTATTAAATGCAGAATCAAAACACGAGTTTACACATGTCTCAAAAATGCTAGGGATAATACTGATTACGTTTCAGCAAGGTCACCTGATCTCAATACAATAGAACATACTTGGAATGTTCTAGGATGTCGTATTGTAGCCTATAAAATATCACCAAAGGCCATAGAAGATCAAAAACGGGCTTAGGCGAGTGGTGAGCGAATAGGACTCCTGCCACAAAAAGTCTTGGACAACCTTGTGGAAACCAAGTATGCACATTGTGATGCCTGCATTAGGTTCAGAGTCCAGCACATTCTCTATTAGGCTGCTTTTAACACTGCAAACAATGATTTCTTTGCAATAACTAAAACCTACAATGTGTTCCCCTTAGCATTTTTTAATTTCCAGTAGCAAAACGTGTCATTGGATGTGCTTTTTATTCTACATTTTCTTGTGGAATATTTATTTGTCATTTTAGGTACTTGGCAAGGGATTTCATCTCGGATTGTATTATCCTTAATTTTTGTTCAATTGGGTACTTAATTTGCAATTTCAGAATTATTTTAACGTATTTTTGTTTTAACATCACAGACCTCAATTTCAAATCTATCAATTACGTCGAAGAACATAAATTAATCGACCATTTAACTGGCGTTTACATGCTCAGTCCAATATCAGCTAATTATAGTTATTTTCTGAGCCTGGACCTAGAACATTTATTCTTATCTTTATGTTTCTCTTAGAGCATTCTTTCCGGCAAACTACGTTCGCAAATGTCTAGGAAAAGGATAAACCCTTATTATCTTTCCTTTTACAATTTACTAATAAATTTTCCAGCATGAAAAATGCAAGAGCATAGACAAACACCATATCGTTGTTAAACTAATTTTCGTTTTTCTCCCTGCTCTACCGGGTTTCTTTATAAGGTTAAAACTCAGCCTCTCATATCTATGGCATTGCGAGTGCATTGCCTCAGGGTGTATTCAATTTGGCTAATGGACCAGTCTATCGATGTACTTTTTAACGTTCGCTCATTCCTGTTTGCTTAAAAGCTTGGTTTTTGTTGTAGTTGAAAGATGTAGGGGAATGATTCGAAGTTTATAATTTCGCTAGCAGGTTATTTGTATCTCACTTCGTTGAGAGACGTTTGGTATGTGTTGACGCATCCATTAATTGTCTTTCGCCAAGCAGCAATTTAAAATTAGATTATTAGTCATAAATGCCCTTTACGTATTTAAAAACCAGACTACCTTTTTTCCAAGCTATGCTGCTGTACGGACAAAACTGATGGATTAGTGACTACATTATATATTTTTCATCGTTTATACCGATACTTGTACACCCAAACAACCTCAAAGTTCCTTATTTGCTTATATCTACTGATAGCGGTGCCATTACTCACACTTTATATTCTAATTAAATGTATTTATATTAAATATCAGTATCGATATACACTTTTCGTAACCTCCAAATGGAGGTTACGAAAAAAATTACACAAAATTAAAACAATATTTCGTACGTCTTACTGGTGTTAGTTCATATTTTCACTACGATGCAAGGCAAAAAGTGGACTAACCAAGCATGTTTCCATAATTAGATTCTGAACGCCCAGTTAATTGCATTCCATTCACTTTATGAAGCAGGTACTATAATAAATATCAGTATCGATACATACTTTTCATAACTTCAAATGAAATAAAATACAAAACAGTATTCCATATGCCTTGCTGGTGTTAGTTCATATTTTCAATAAAATGCATGGCACAAAGTACGCTCTCCAATCATGTTTCCATAATTAGATTTTGAACGCCTAGTTAATTGCATTCCATTCACTTTTGTGAAAGTGATTTTGTATTTTTGATATCTAAGCCTATTTTCACGTTCTTTCAAATTTTCTTTCCTGCACTTATTTTTATCTTTCTGATATCTTATTACTTTCTGTCATATGACTGCTAAGGACTTTTATTAGACCGGGGAATAGTATTAGCAATACTACATATCTAGCTCCGTAACCCATATCAAGCATATATGAATTAACCAAAATTGACAAATTCACTTCCGTAATGAATTATTTTATATTGATTATATCAGTTTGTTGTCATTCGCTAATATACAAATAATATTGATTTTTGAGCCACGTGTATTAGTGAAATATACGAGGACTGTTCAATAAAGAATGGTCATAATTTTTTTAAAGGTGATTAAAAAAATCAAGAAAAATAAAATTCATATTGCATTTGTAGCGGGATAAGTGGAGAATAGATGGCGCGAGTTTCACGGTCATGACGTCACTGCTGCGGCCATGGCAGCCGGCCAAGTACGCCTAGTTTTACTTTCGCCTACCGCAAAAATGGAAAAATGTTTGTACGCGGTGGGTTCCGAGACTGCTCATTCCCGAACAAAAGGATGTGCGTGTGGAGGTTTGTTCGGAGTTGAAATCAAGGCTATAAAATGATGGAATGTTTCTTTCGAAAATTATCACTGCAGACTAAATTTGGCTTCATCCTTATGACCCTGAGTCCAAGCAACAGAGCTGTGTGGAAGTCTCTTTCATTACCAACACCGAAGAAGGCGAGAGTGGTTGCTTCTGCTGAGAAAGATATGATCGTATCATTTTTCGATATTCGAGGAATGATGTATCAGCATGTCGTACCACTATATACAACTGTAACTGGAAAATACTATAGAGATGTACTGATGAACTGAAAACCCTCCAAGGCCACATCCATCGCAAAAGGCCTAATTTGAAAGCAACAGGATGGATGCTACACCATAACGCAAGGCCGCATATTGCCAATGTTGTTGAGTATCTTTCAAAAATCAACTTCACGTGTGTTCCTCATCCTCCATATAGTCCTGATTTAGCACCATGCGATTTTTGTCTTTTCCCGAATTTGAAGAAACACCTCCGGGGAATATGTTTTTCATCATCACAGGTAGTAGTGAAAGGAGGCGATTTTGAAGGACCTGTCAAAAAATGGCTTGAAGCATGTGTTTGAAGACTGGAAATAAAAGGTGGGATAAGTGCATTCCATGTAATGCGAAGTATTTTGAGAAAGACCATCAAAATTTGGAGGATTAGTACAGATAATTATTTTTTATTAATTTATAATCATTCTTTATTGAACAGCCGTCTTTATTGAACATAAAGAGATTGATAAAATCAAATTAATACAAAAATTTTCTTTAATTACAGAAATCATACATGCTCTGTACTACAGAATCACATTTTGATTCCATACAGAACTGTTGTTTAGAAGAAGTTTTGGTTCTTTGATATGATGGTAATGGTAATGGTAATTAATTAACGTCACACTGGAGCAAAACAACGGGCACTTCCTTAATATGAAGAAATGCATATTTAAAATTGATGTTAAACAATTTTTAACACACTCAAATACTCCGAAATATTAAGAGGATCGTCTTATAGGACATGTATGATACATAAGAAATGAATTTCTTTTAATGGGAAGATGTCATTACATTTCAAGAAAGTTCAGTGAGCTCCGTCTAATAAAGTATTATAGTATACTTCTTATATACTTCTTATTTACCTCCTTATTCTTGTTTATCCAATATTTTTCTTCGTCGATTTTCAGCTAGTATCGTGTCACATACCTTTGTTGAATGAAGATACAGTGTGGCATTTTTAGTATGTCTAAAAAAAATTGTCTTAAATTATTTTACTAAGTATTATCATACAAAAGTTATGCAGATGAATAAATATGCTAGCATAAAAGAAGAAAGTATATTTTAATACATAAATGCATAAATTACCAACATTTACACAAAAACACCCACGAATAAAACGCGTTTAACTTTTTTACTGAAAATAAAGATTACTGCTTGAGGCTCTATTGCTTGATTAAATTCGTCTAAAGAATGTATGGAAACACATTTTTCAATTTGTTGAAATTTTTATATGGGGCAGTTAGAAAAAGTAAGAAATATAATTTCTTTCTGTGCTGATATTTCCTAAAATATTGAAACATTTTTATGCGAAAGCCCCTTTATAAAACGGAAGTGAATTCAAAGAATGAGCTTTGAAAGGCGATTTGAATAGATAAAATATGTAGGTAAGATACGGATGAATAACTCTTTTGGCCTTAGATTCTTCATGAGCTGTGAAGAGAAAGGGAAAAGTAAACATTCTTTTTTAACCTAATAGAACTTTCCTTCGATTTTTATATTTTACTAAGAAATTAATATTTTTATAAACGAGATTATTGGAAATAAAGTGGCCTAAACACTGGTATTTACAAGCACTTATTCAAATTTGATCCGGTAAGTTCAGTAATGAAAAATTACATAAGTGGTGCAAATTCTAAGTCATTATTTCGCAAACTGAATAACCCTACAGTACCCTTATAATCTTTATGATAATTTCATTACCGTCGATACCAGAGTCAATTGTTTGGAGTGTACGTAACAATTATCGATACTCTTGAATGGGCATTTTCAAATAAAAATACTTTTGTCACTTGTCACTTTAAAATTGCTTTGATTATGTTTTTTCAAATTAGTGTAAGAATAGATCAATAAAACAAATTTGCATAAATATTTCCTGAAATTCAATGTAATTTTGAAATTGTTGAATATTTTTAAAGCATTCATGTTTATTAGTACTTTTTGAATATCATAATCAAAGTAAACGTTCTTTTCTCTATACTAAAATTATACATTTTCAAATAGATTAAAGCACAATTTCGAAACATTTTTACAGAACTCGTACTTTTTTGTTTTAGTTAAAATGGTTCGTTATTTAACATTTTAAATACAAAAGATTTTACCTTGTACGAATACTTCTTACTTTTTGTTTATCTTGTAAAAAACTTCTTTAAAAGTTTGAAAAGGCTATTTAAAAAGCACTTTTAATTAGAAATTTTAATTAGAACGAACGCCCGCTACCTTTCTATTCTATTCTTTTAATTGCAAACGTTAAAGGAGAATACAGTTTTTGTTTCACCTGATTGTCTGAAGAATTAATTGAAGATGAACGGCAGATGCAGTTTCACTTCAGAGAAAAAAAAAGCAACTCTTAACAGCTTATTAATAAATAATATTTAAGTAATGCTTACTGAATAATTATTTATTTCTAATTGCGTTTAAAAATATATCGTGATAATCCCTATTAACTATTGTTAATAAGGATTATCACGATGTATTGTGAAAATCTATTATTTAAAAATATATCGTGATAATCCCTATTAACTATTGTTAATAGAGATTATCACGATATATTGTTAATAGGGATTATCAAGATATTTATGGATCCCTATTAACAATAGTTAATAGGGATCCAACCCTACTAAATCACTCCCAATACAGTAGATAAAGAAGGTGTTTTGGTACTTGAACCATGTTCCATTCACTCGTTAGTAAATTGCCCTAGCATCAAAACATTTTAACATAAATTTAACACTCGAAGGCTGCCATTCCTGTTACGTAAAACGACCGCCGGTGTCGGTTCAACACTAGTACGTAAATTCCGTAAAATAAATATATTAACTAAATGACATCGCTACTACCTTTCATTTTATGTAAAATAAGCTTATTTTTCAATATTTTCCTAGGTTTATGACTGTTTATGCCACCCAAAGGTGCAATAACTCCACTGTGAAATTCACGAAATAAAAATAAATCAATAAAATTTAGAAAACGAAAGAAAAGGAGTTATGTTTCATGTATATACAAAACTATATTTATAGATTTTATCATGAATTTCGCAAATCTATTCAATATGCATACTTTATTTAAAATTGAAACAATAATAAGTAATTGTTTCGTCACAGTTGCAGCGTACCATTTATTTGACGGAACAGCACGTTTTGTGTGCATGATTTGGTTGCATAAATTGTTTGAACTCCCAATTCTGGTTTATAATGCTGATAATTTTACTCGTTGATTCTCAAACGTATGACGGATTCATGGACGTTTTGCGTGTCAAAATCAGTGGGACGGTATTTTAAAGGAAACTATTGAAAGGAGCAAATCGATTCGTCTTGTACTATATATTTTCCATTCTGTGTCATTGAATGCTATAAATCCAAATTATTCTGGGTATTTTGTCAACATGTTCTGTGTTCCTTTCTGTAGATACTTCTGATTTGTTTTCACATAATCTGGTTTTATTTTCGCAATCTAAATCGGAACAGAAAAGATCACCAGATTCATTTTCAAATAGTTATCGCAAAAGATTTATTATTTCTTCAGGACGGTAACTTTTTCTGTGAGTCATCGTTTTTGTTTCTAATAGTATCAATAATCGCCTTGAATAACGGTGTAATAGAATAATAATGCACTTGTGAATAGCGTTTTGATACCATAACAATGCAAATGAAGCACAGACGTGAATAAGCTAGTAGGACAGACCAGTTTTCGTCTTTGAAAGGTGATGTCACATATTCAAGGTCAAATAAACAACCGAAGAAGCATTATTAAATTAATTCCGGTTGGAAACTTGTTTGCTTCGCTATTTCTGCTGCCAGTATTTGCAGAACGAAAGCTATTTAGACCGAGAAATCTGCTTGGTGTAGAAAAGAAAACAGGTGACGTTCTTAGTAAATTTAGATGTGGAATTTTTCTAAATTTAGTTTCACAAAAAATCTGCCGTGTGCTGCCCAAGTAAAATTATTAAAAGTCACTGGAAATTGTAATAATCTGATAAAAAATGTCAAAGGAGAAAGCGACAAACGCGCTCCGCTGTCGATGCCGACGAGTATTCTAGATTTGATAAATATAGAAATAAACCTATCAATTACACACTCAGGATTTCAAAATACTGATTATATATCCAGAAAAGTATGTACTCCAATCCCAAAAGATACTTATCGAGGTAAAAATCATTAAGGTCATTTTATTTAATATTTTTCTAGATAGATCCCCGGCCGTCTCAAATAGCTTGTAATGCTGCTCAGGTGCGAGATGTAAATTCAACTGCCTACCTTGATATATTTCAGATTTTATATAAAATCTGAGCCATATTAAGGTGTATACCAAGATCTTAAATAAAATCTGGAGCATATTAGGAAAATAATGCTTACAAATTTTCTGATCAGTAAAATTAAGTTATTAAATATGGTTATTTTAGGAGTACTTACTAAATTAAAACATTTCTGTACTCTCTTTACTTTTCAAAACTAAGTTGAAGTTATTCAACGGTATTAAATGTTAAGAGGAAATATTAGACGCACACAAAAGCTGTTGGAAAATCTTGGAACGACTTTCGATGAGTCAAATTCCAACTGAGATCACAAAAAATTTGCATTGATTATACGATTTTGATTTACACGATTATTTGCAGGCACATGTGAATAAAATCGAGAAATGAAGGACCCTGAAACCAGTCCTCTCCGAACAAATAGGATGCAAACTCATGTCTCTACTGTATGGCAAGAAAAATACTGGATAACTTTTTCCATATTGTGCCATAGGATAAAACAATATTTCCCTATAATGACTCATTATGTAGTCAATTGTGCTTTTGTTACGAATGAAATACTTTACAGTATAACTTGAATATATATTTAAATGCAAATTTGTAGTGTCTCATGGCTTTTTTTTCGTTTCGAGTTCGACGAAAGAGTAACTAAATGTGTAAATGTAATGATGTAAATGTAAAATGTAAAGTGTATACTTTCATTGTCAGATATTATCCACTATTTGCCATTTTAGCAGGACAGGTAAAAGTTATTGAAACTTTGCCTTCCAAAAAGGTATTTCTTGTGGAGATAGGTAAGACAATATTATATATTATACATAATATTGTATTGAATGTTAATTTTTGTAGGGGGTGTTTGGTAAAATTCACCTCATCACTATCACGAATAGTTCGCGTGATGCTTGATGCGCTGGCATATGGTATAAAATATGCCTTTATTCTCACATTAGAGAAAATATATTTGAAGATATTCCTGATAAATACAATTCCTACTCACTAAAAATGCATTCTATTTTAGAACAATGTTCAAAATGTTATTCAAGTAGATACAAAGCAAGAATCAAACTATCACACTATCCAGAACACATTTCTATTGCATTTTAATATTTAGAGCGTTAATGGACAAAACAGCAGACATTTATCACTTAGAAAAACAGAAGTGCACTGTAACCATTTTACCCGAAACCATTAGTCTAGTAGATTGCTCTCTGGAGAGAGGGTAGAATAACGTTACAGTCACCCCCGGACAATTGATGTTTCATTCATTCTAAGAATGAAAAATAGGATTATAATTATGGTGAAGAACAGGTTTGCTACAAGCACAAATCAATTCAAACGTGATAAGCTTGTTCTAGTTGTTTCCTTTTCGCAGATTCGATCTTTAAATTGATTTATTTTTCAATTTTTCATTTTACTTACACTTGTTTAAGTGGAAGTTATTTGGTGATGATTCTATTATTCGATTATATCCACGCTACATGGTAAGTTTCTCGTTATTAAGGACGATTTTAATAAAAGTAAAAGGCATAATTTCTGATATTAAATATACTTGATAGACTAATTTAAGGCATTTGAAATTGCAAAATATAAATATGCTGCAGAAGAACACAGATGTTTTTCTTCTCTGAACTGTTTATCAGCTGTTTCCAGGGACGCATGATCATGCTCTCTTCTGCGCATGTGCCCCGTTTGAAAGTGCTAGAGCTTGTTTCTGTTAAGAAGCGAGAGGGCAATCGTTCTGCTGCCCGTTTGGAGATTTGTACTGTTTTCGTTTCTTGTCTGTAAATTAATGTTGTGTGTCGTCCTGACATTTGATTTGATTTTTATATAGATGACCTGGTAAGTTTTTATAATGATCGATTTCTATTTTTTATGTTTCATTAGAATACATTTTTTAATATTAAATTGACTTGATGGACCTTGATAAGTCATTTAAAATAACAAAATATAAATATGATAAATTTACATTGATCTATACGCATTATTGGAATGCAATCTTCGATATTATTGGCTTGATGGACTAAATTCAGCCATTTAAAACAACAAATTTTAAATTTGCTCAATTTATATTGCTCTACGTATTATTAGTAGAACGTAGGTATAATATGAACTTTAAGAAATTTCTCTTTTAAAATTGAACATTCATGTTTCCCCTTTTATATATATAAATATAGCAAGAGTCAAATTGCTATTAACAAGATACTTTGGTCTTCTAATATAAAATCCTCTTTGCGCGGTATCACCACTATTTTGATTTTCTGTTCTTTAAATAGCAAACACTCATTCATTTGAAAGTTTACTATTTACTCAACATTTGAATTTTGAGGTTAGGTAATGTCCAATTTGTATTCCTTATAAGCTGTGAACCAGATAACATGTGTACTGAAAAACTATTTTTCGATAATTTTTTTACATTCTGAATGAAGAAGGTATAATGTTCACTACAAAAAAAAATTTTAGTCAGTTACCTAATATTATTAATTTTGAAATATAATTTCCTTAACATTCTGAGCCATTCGAAAAACATTTAGAAGTTTACGTATTTAATAATGTTACCCTGTAAAATTAGAAATATATGTATTTCACCTTTACGTTTATGTGTATAGTGGTTGCATCAATCTATTTGAGTAATTTACAATATGTTTTACCTCATGGTACACATAAACGTATTACTAAGATTATGCTGGACGCCAAGAATTAAATAATACTGTTTGTAGATCTGAAGAAAATTAAATAAGTATAATGTCGATTGATATGCAAAAAATAATAATTACCAATCATTTTTTATCCAAAGCAACTTTTAAAGGGATCCATTTGAAACCTATTTACTTATGATACTTCTTAATCCTCCTAGTTATGAACGAAATATCTTGTCATTACAAGAAAACTGACCAGATCTTGATCTCGTAGTCGTAAAAAAAATGGCGATATTTATCTTGATGATGAGATTAGACTTGACAATTAGCAAAATTGGTCAGATCTTGATGGACGAGATATTTCGGGGAAGCCGCATGGAGGGTTAGTGAAAAATAAAATTTTTTATACGTGTATTATTTTAAATGATTTGTGGATGAACACAAACTTGTCAAAAGTTCAAAATTAGACCATTGAAATCAAATATATTACACACACAATTTAAACCGCTTATCCATCCATAAGGTCGTCATCTGACCGTGGTGCAAAATTACGTGTTGCTGTCCTCAGATCTTTTCCTTCGGGATTGAGCCCGGACCATCGCTAATAGCCCTTTGCTTTGTTCCAGTGCGACATTAATTAACTACCTATTTACCTACCATTCGTACGGCACACCAGTGCCATTCATGCGGCACATTAATGTGCGGGGCAAGTTGATTAAAAATCGCCCATTGATACTAATCTCTTGAATATATCTAATTGCAACAAAAGCATTTACTTCAAAATAATTTCATTTATTAGTTATAAAACATTTTTTAGACTACGAAAAGATAATCGTTAATTTTTTGCTACCATTTTCTGAGTAGAATCTGGTTTTCATAATTGATTAAAAATGTATTCATGTGGTTAACGATTAATCAAAAACATCCTTCACAGCCATGTGAAATAACAGGATTTCCCAAATCGAAGGTGAAAAGTGAGTTTTCATTTATACGCAAGGGTAACTTATTTTCTGAAACGATCTCAAATTTCAATTTTTTTCTTTAGTTGCAAAGTGAATGTAATTATCAAGATTATTCAATTTAATGCGATAAAATTTAACGCGGACACCTTTTTTTATCTATCTGTAAGGATTTATTTTCCTATTTTGAAAGAAAATAAATAATTGATTTTACTTTAGTGACACCTTAATCACTCGTACTTTATACGTTTTTTTCCTGCATTGTTGAGTGCCAGAAATGATTAAAAAACGACATTACGATGTTACACGGTGCGTTTAACTAAACATGACTTAGGTTAAATATTGACTTTTTATTCTTTAGGGGATTATAAATATTGAACCACATATTAATAATTAATTAAGGATGTTTAATCAGAAGAATTAACACTTCAACACGATTTTAATCTACGAAAGCCATATGCTCACATTTCAAATATTGATTGTTTGATAAAAGTTTTATGGTTCAATTATGGGTAAGCACACGACCAAAAAAATTCATAAAAAACAGATAAGAGCATGCAACTAAATCAACAATAAAAAGTTTATCAAAAGCCTTACGGGAGCCTAACATGGAAATAAAAATTTTTAAAAATAAATCAAAATTATGATAACAGTAAATATAAGATTAAATTTGACTTTATTGACATAAAATACAGTATGAAATGTTTTGGTATCAATGTTAATCACAATTCGAGGAAACTTTCGAATTGTGGACAGGTGGATATTATTGCAAATCCAAATTGCTACTCATTGATTATGTGTCCAAATAAAACTAACCAAATGCCAAACCCGAAATCAAAAATTTCATTGTATTAATATTATTATTATTAAATTGCTTGTGGCAGAGGAATACTATGATTGTCAAAGTGAAATATCAATTTATACATTCATTTGAAAATTAGTGTATACATGTACAGTAAAATTATTATTACATGAATTAAAAGGTACAGCAAACAAATCTAGTTTGATTGAGTTTCGCACTGGTTATAAAAATACATTAGTCCGTGAATGGCTCATATGATATGTCGTGTTGCTATCGAGGGAACATCATGGTTATTGATGGTATGGTGAGAGGTCAAATATTTATAGGTGTGATGTTTAATAGAGTGGTACTCATCGACTGGTCTCTGGAATTGGACTCTAATTCAGGGTACATTGTGACGATTCTATGAGGCCCAGGATAACTGTGGAAGCTGTCACTTCTGGTATGGTCGAGGAGCTCAGTCGTTACCTGTCACCCACTCACTCTCGGTATTTTTCGAATCTCTCAACTCCCCCGAGAAATTCTCAGTTTCTGTTCTTTGCAAGTTGCTTCTCTCCCAATAAAATCGAGCTTCATATCCAAAGCTCTGACAAATGTCAGCAAGTCCACTCATTCCATATTCAATCACTGTGTTTGCTTAACCCCTCCCAATTCCTTATATTCACAATGAGGAAAGTCTTTTCATTTGGTATTGGCTGTTCCTTTCATGCGTTGTCTTTCACCTTTGAAATTGTCACGCTATGGTGACATTGATGATTTTAAAATTTATTGAAACTAGAATTGTATTATTTAACAAAAAACAAACAGCGAAACTAAGTTGTATTGCTGTCAGTTCTACTAAAATGATGTCCCTTTGTGTTGCTCCAGTGTAACGTTAATTAACTACCTACCAAAAATTATTCAAAAATCGAGTATCCTGTTATTTGATACGCTTGTTCGATTCTAAATATAAAATGAAACAAAATCACGCATTAGAATTTATTTAACTTTTCGTTAGTCGCACAGGTTCAGGCAAGTGCACAGTTTTTCAATGTTATTCAATGCAGAGAGAAACTGTAACTAATGTATTATTTATGAATTTAAATAATGCAATGGTTATAATTATTTGTCCTCTATAGTTCCTAAAATAAACTACGTATTTTTTAAAGAAATTAATAATTAATGCTTATGTAACTAGGAAAGAAAGCACCAAGATGCGCATCGATGTTAAAAAATACCCTCGACTAATTGAGGTTATAGCTGTTGTTATTTATATCTAACGAGAACAGTTTTAAATAATGTTTTATCTATAAACTAAAAACTAAAAATATGACAATGCTCTCTTGAAATTAATATTACAATTCACTAATAAGGCTTCTTATTTATTTTAGTCTGGTTGATTGTACAAAAAGGCAGATTTCTACGACTGTTTTACTGTTATTTTCCAATGAATAAACATTCCAGAAAATATTTGTCTTTCATCTCTAAGTTTAACTTCGTAGAATAAATTATTTTTCTCTGTGTACAAAACATCTGCTTCCTAAAATCTTAATTTTTAAATCTCGGAAGAAAAATATTCTTTGAAAATTCATACACGATGGCATAATATATTTCTCGCTATAGTCTGTTACATTTTCTATTTTTGCTCTTTCAGTGCATTATTTGCAGTCTTGGCAGAAAATACTTTGATTATTTTAGAAATTCATTTGTTTTATATACACAACTTAGGATAAAATCTGATTCAGAATTCTAGACTCGTTACAGACATATTCTTCATTAGAGAAATGCACTATATCATTATCACTATACCATTTTTAATATATTTGTGCATTACTTGAGATTTCTTAGAAAATACTCATTTAATATAATTTTCGTCTCTTACGAAACATCTTGAAACCTAATTAAGACGGTCGTCAAAATTCACTATTTTCAAAACTTATTTTTGAAATGCGTGTAGACTTGTTAAAGTGAATCAGAATGCAAGTGATAAGCAGAGCTGGAACTAAAGATCAGGAAATAAACCAACCGTGTTATAAAAGATTACAGGATATGTTAAACGTCTTGAACTTATTAAAATATTAAAATAATTTAACGATCTTTGCATTAAGAAACCGTTATTCTCACACCAAATGAAAATTTTCAATGTATGTTGTGACATAAGTGCCGTTTTTAGAAGAATCGAATTACAAAAGCGCAACATTCGTTCTCAGTGCTGCATTTCAAAACGATCTTTGATAAATTGTCTGGCACAATATATTTTAATAGTTACCCTGTATTTTGAAAATAATAGTATATTTGAATTTTTTCCCTGAAGAATGATTTGAATTGATACCCTGGCCCATGCATTTGAATTTCTTTTGAGGAACTGCCTGGCACAATACATTTGAATTGTTACCTTGACGTTTGAAAAGAACAGAGATGATACAAACTCAGTTACTACGTGCCCCTTTTATGCATTTTAAATACTAAATATTGCATTTATCATTCCGTTGTATGCTATGCGTATTTACAGTGAAGATCAACCGCTTCAAGTATGTGGAAAATTAACATAGGGAATCTCAAATTACATTACATCTGATGTGTATTCATCAGGTGTAAATTATCTCAGTTGCAGATGCTAGGGACAGATGCGAGCATATTCTCTATGTGGTTGCTTTTAATAGAGCAGAAAAATGTGTTTTCTTGCAATAACTAGTCAAAAGTGCAACTTAGCTTTGGTTACAATGTGTACATGTAAGCATTTTTGTGCATTTCTTCAGTTCTCAGTAGCATCACGAGGCATATGGGTGTTCTTATTTTACTCTATACAGCTTGTTTAATATAATTTGGTGCAAGTACTTCAAGGGATTCATTATCCTTAATTTCCGAACATGTGTTTAGGTTAAATCGAACATTCAATTTTGAAAACATTTTATGATTATTTTCGTTATAGAGGCGTATTATGCGTTATAATTAAGATATTAATTTATTTACTCATTTGAAGTTATGCATATAAATATTTGTAAAAAAGATTATCATTACATTGATTAAAGGTGCCTTATGCAAATCTTATTAGAGTACCACAATGCGCTGTGTACTATTCATACAATATGTAGTATTGATCTGGAGATAGCATCATGTTATAAACATGTATAGTGATTGGTCAAATATGTGTGTAAATGGGAAATTCAGGAAAGTGGTACTCAACAACTGTTCTTTGGTATTGGATGCAGGAACGTCGCTGATGCAGAACAAGCTGAGAGGAGGAGGATTCAAAAGGGCCAGTAATTACTTTTAAGGTTTCATTTGTCGGTTTTTGAGGAGCTCATACTTTTTACGTAGTCCGCTCACCTTTTTTTAGATCTCTGGCTGTCCCGAGAGATTTCTAGTTTTGTCCCCTGTCTGTTATTTCACCCCAATAAAATCAAGCTTCGTACCCAATGCTCTGACCAATGCCAGCAAGTATACTCATTCCATATTCTGTCACTGTAGCCTTCTTGTCATCCCCAATTCACTATGCAGTAAATCGTTCCACTCTGTATTGTTTGCTACTTGCAATTTGTCACACGTAGTGATAGCTTTCAATCTGAAATTATTCTCTATTTAGATGATTTGATGATATAGATTCTTAATTTCAAATGTATTCGAATATTCAAAATAAATTTTCTTTCCCTATGGATATCTGAAAAGAAATATTTTCGAAAATGATACATAAATGAAAAATGTGTAGATGGCATTCTCCCTGAATTTACATTCCAATTTCAAGAACGACTTTTTATTTTATAAACAGAAAAATACATTAACAAAAAGATGTCTGTTGTCAACCACCGCATAGAGTAGAGTTCTGTATTCATCTTAGTTCATAGACCCCACTGTAAATATGATCCATTTGTTCTCTATTTCAGGTTCAAATACATGTCCGGATCAAACTTGCAATCTTTTCCCCGCATTTTAATATATTGTATAATTTTCATACGTCATCTTTGTGGCCCATTTCCTCTCGGAAAGTTAATAAAATTTCCAGCCCCTATTCTTTGGAAACTATTTCATCCCTTATGGAATCAATAAAGACTTCGAAATGCAACTGTTGAAGCACAACATAAAGCAGCTGTCCAAACCCGTCAATTTCAACGCTTTCTAAAACACGACGGCCGGGAAAGAACCATCAAAAGTCGCTGTAAGAGAGAGATGCCACATTCATATTTAGAAATTTCCTTTACCCTGTTCTTTTCTCTAAAATGATGGGAGTGACAGTGACAAACGACTTTTAAGAAATGTGCTACTTTCATGAGTTTCTTTAAGATAACGTTTCAGCTCTCAATTGAGCTCGTAGAAAAACAATATTTTATAGTTTGACGTTAAAAAAGGGTTCTTGAAGTAGTTTTCAGCTTTTTTTCTTGTTTTATTATCTTCTCACAATCATGAAACCTTTTAGTTGCAAAAATTACTGCACTTCAAGAAAAAAAACTTCTTTAGAGTTGGAGTCCTTGGCAATTTTTCTACTTTAATTTATTGCATGTGGAAGTGTTCAAGGAGAGTCTTAGAAACAAACCGTATAGGTTACGCGAAATATAAAAGAAACCGAAGAACTTTTATAAACTACTTTTTTTACACAGTTCACAAATGAGGTCTGATGCACAATATAACTTCGAGTAAGTTAAAAGTTCAGACAACACAATACATTCTGTAATTGGAATAGTGATTATAACGTTTGCCTGCTATCAAGTAGGTTCACGTTTGTAAGTGCATGGATGATGATTGCCCTTGTTAGAAATAGCGGCAACAGCCCATTGGGCGTTCTCTTACAAGGTTGTCCATTGTATTTCCAAAGGGTAATTGTATTTCCAAAGCATTACCACCAGGTTGTCCATTGTATTTCCAAAGACCGAAGAAGTCAATTAGTCGGGTTTTTAAAAAACTTTTTGTCACTTCAAGTGAATACAAATTTCTTCCAAATCATAACTTATAAACCAATAATTTCCTCCATTTTAAGGCCGAGGTAGCCCAGTTGGTAGAGCGATAGCTTAGCAACAGGAGGACTACAATTTCAAAACTCGATATAACCGTGTACGTGGGGGTTGAAACGTTAAATTTGTTGTGACCTCAAATACCTTCACGTTGGAGTCAGGTGTTGACCTCGTCGTCTGACAGTGGTTCAAAATTACGAGGTGTTATACTCTTACCTTTCCCTTCGGGATTGATCCGGGTCCTTCGGCAATGATCCTATGTGTTTCTCCAGTGCGACGAAAATTCGATTACCTACCATTCTACCTTCTTTATTTTAAAGAAAATGTTCGATTATTTAAAAATAAATAAATTCAACGAGAAACACACATGTGTTAATATTTCCAGACATCCTCTATTTGACCTAAACTAGTTGTTAATTTAGTTGAGATACTCCCACCTCTAAATGACTCTACACCACAATTTGAAACAGCTGAAGTCATGCATTGGTCCTTATTTCATACTTTGTACTTATTAGATAGTTATGCATAGATTAAAATAACGTGCATGATGGTATTATTCGAACACTGATGAATGATAACAAAAAAGCCAAAAACGTTTCAAACACACTTGGTACCTGGATGGTTTTAATAATAATTTCATTTGACCAAAGAACAGAAAAATTCTGCTAAAACAGGTAATTTATTCTACCACTTAGCTAATGAATATTTATGAGTTAATATTTAATCAAGAAACTCCTTTGCATAAGAAATCAAAAGCATTATGTCCATTGGGATGAAGATGATATAACAGAAAAAGGCGAACATAATTGAATTGTAACAACAAAAGAAGCATTGAAAGATTGATGGTTTGTACAATGGTTACACAATTACAAACTCTTGATTTACTTAAAATTACTATCGTTTCATTTTTCTCTGATCTCCGTTTTCTTCCACTCGTTCGAAAGAAGACCATTACAGTCTGACCTTTGCTCAGCTTGATGACCTTTTCTTCATGACCTTTGCCCACGGTTGAAAGTACTGCGCATGCTCCACTTATTTACACTCCTTTTGCGTGATGCTACATTTCAAATTATCTACATGGCTTAAATCAAGTTATCAATAACATACAATCAATCATTTTTAATATTTGGACTATTTATCATCATGATCAGTGAATCGATTATTTAGAATTACTTGAACAGTTTATAAAAGAGCAATCCTCTAAATTAAAAACTTCTCATTCAGTCATTTTTCGACATTGTATAAAATTAGATAAATTGTATAATTTTGGAAACCTTACATTATTCTTTAAATAAAGAAATTTATGTCTGTGCATATTCCTAAATTTATAAAAGTTTTTCATTTACATATTTTCGGCTTACAAGTGAAGCAAACTGAGTCCAAAAAACATAGTTCCGAGAAAATGAAATAGAAAAATTCTACAAGCTAAGTATATTTCTCAAGATGAAATATAGCCTTCACGCAAAGAAAAAATGACTTAGTAGATTTTACCAGTCTACAGATCACCACATTCTCGTCTAGAAAAGTTAAAAACCGATATTCGAAATTTGAGTGTGTTTTACTTGTAAGAGGATGATGTGAATACTACACTAAGTAAGCATAGTAAAGTCCTTATACACCCACTTAACTGTTGAACGCAGATAGCTACAGTTACGAAAGTAATGTCTAGGTTTAGTAAAGTGCCTTGTGCTTCAAGATGAGACCGCTTCCAGTACCCCTAGTGGTAAAAATTGGAAACTAAAGCTCCTGTCTCAAAACTTATGTAAGATATGGGGTAAATGTCGTGTTATATCGGATTAAATCGGTGATACTCTATAACTTTGTAAATAAGATTCCGTGCATAGTTTTCGGGACAGCATCGCTAGTTTTCAACTTTTACCACAAGAATCGGCCTCATCTTGTAGCGCAGAGTCATTTTATTATACCTATCCATCACTTTCTTACATGTATTAATCTGCACTTTACAGTTGGGTGCATAAGGACTTTAACATGCATCCTGAATATTGTGCATGTTTACTTTCAAAACAGTCCGCAATATTTTAATTTCACATTCCCATATTATATGTAGGTAAAAAATTTATTAAACAGAACTTGAGAGAAATTTATAAGTACAAATATGTACTGTTTCTGAATTCATGTATACTTTGCTCACTAGTTAAGTACCATTTTATTAAATTAGGAGTGGGTATTGCCTAACATCTATTGCCACTATCTAAACTTCAAAGGATGCAGAACTTTTTGTATTCACTCAAAACAAAACTCTCCCAAAATTCTCAGAATAAGTTATTCTTCCGGAGTAAAGACACAAACTACGTTGCTTATCAATGTTCTTTTTATCTCCGGGTATTTTACATTCCAATATTCCCTACCCTGAAGGATAAAAATAGATTTAGATTGTAACTGGAGAAAAGCCAAAATAGATACCAAAGAAAATAAATCACTAGTATCTGAAGTACTCTGAGTAAAATAAGGATAAAGAGGAAGTCTGACTATCACATGAAAAGGAGTGGTATAACTCAACATTCTCATGAATGCACGTATTGAATTTCTGTATGATATTAAAATAAAATTATTATTCAGTTCGAAAAAATTACTAAACTTTCAATTGAAATTTACTGCTAGTGAAATAAGATTTTTCTAGTTTATTTTTGTACATAGAAAATATTTCAAATATTCTATTTAAAGTTCTTGAAGTAAGATTTACAATAATTGATTTGAAGTTCGCTTTGCATCATTTTGAGATATATTTCCAGTTTTACTTGAAATATTTTGTACAGTTTTTACTTGTCAAATCTTTAATTCTTGACCTTGAATTGATTAAAGATGCACTACAGCATTTTGATGTATATATCTAGTGTTATTTGAAATATTTTTGACAGCTAGGTAAGTAAGCTTTGTCATTTAGGTAAGATTTAAGCGGAAATTTCAATAATCTTGATAATTTATTAATGGAACATAATGATATTTCTAAGTTAAAATTATATCGGCATTCTATTTAATTCTCTCATATGTATGAATTAATTTACATTTCATAATGTGTGGTTCATTTGAATTTCATTAACGCAATGGAACTTCCTTTGAATCCTTCCTTCCTTTCCTCACGACGTCAGACACATCGTCTGAGAAATCGTGAGTAGGCTTATAAATTCATTCATTAAAATGACACTAAAATTTATCATTTAGTTCAGTTATGTAATTGCTCTCATGGTTAATTCACAAGAATGATGCATTTATTATTATTTGATTGTAAGAAATTCGTCATAATCAAGGATTATATTTCCATATATATATGATATTTCTGCTTATTTACTTGATAATCAGCTAAGTTCGTGAATATTTCATGTAATATACAGTATTGGTGCATCATTTTTATTGACAGATATGGTGAGGGGGCAAATATTTGTCGATAGGAAGCTCAAGGGAGTGATATGAATTGGTCTTTTGCATTAGGCGTCTGGGTGTCACTGATGCAGGGCATGCTGTAATAAGGACGCTCCTACGGGGCGAGAAATATCTTTTTAAGTTGCACTTTTATTTTTAAAGGGGCTCATTCTTTTCCTGTCATCCACTCTCAGCAATTTTCAGATTAAGCTTCAAACCCAATGCTCTGATCAATGTCAGTAGATCAACTCATCACATATTCAATCACTGTGGCTGCTTGACCCCCTCCCAATTCCTCATATTGATTAAGCTGTAAATCGTTCCATATCATACTGGTTGTTGCTTTTCATCTTGTAACGCTATGGTGAACAGAGCTTTCTTTTATATAACCCTTATGTAATCTGTTATTACTCTATCTTAATTCGTTTCTCTAGAACGAGTATACAGTTGTAAACCCCTTCTAAGGTTAATACTAGAATAGCCGGCATTCCCGTTATCATAAAACATCCACCGGTGTCGTTTTGGTACCCGCAAATAAATTGCTTAATATAACTGTGTCTTAATGGCATCACACATATATTTCATTTTGGTTATCTTACGGTTATTTTCAATATTTTTATACGTTCATGATTATTTATGCCACATAAAAGTACAAAAAAATCAACTTTCACGATCGAAAATAAAGCAATAAAATTTAAAAAATAAAATAAAATGCTTTACTTTTGACAACACACTATTTATGCAGAATTTAACATTAATTAATCAAATTTATATTATATAATACCATATTTAATATTGATACAGCAATACGTAACTTTTATTATTTATTTACTTGACTGAATAACACGTTTTGTACGCGCGTTGGTTACAGATAAATTACACTTTATATTTTCACATTTTATGCGTTTATGAAACAATTCTAACTCCGATTCTGATTTTAATTTTGGTCCTTGACTTTTAAATTCATGATGGTCCCTTTAGAGTTTTGCATGTCCAGATTAGTGATTAGTAAGAATGTTACTTTTGAGTAAAATATGTCTAGCAGCAAATCAATCACTCCTCCATCATGCATGTTCCATTCTGTTGCATCCCGAATAGTATAATTTCAAATTATTCTCTAAACTTTATGAGAACTGTCTGTGTTACTTTCTTCAAGATCTTATTTGTTTTCACATAATTCGGTTTCTTTATCTGAATCTAAATTGAAACAGAAGAGCTAGCCGCTATCGGCTTCATTTATGAATAGTCCTTGCAACAGATTTACAATTTCTTTAGAAGTGAGATCTTTTCTAGGAGTCATCGTTGTTGTGACTGTAGGATCAAAATTCCCCTCCGGTGTTGTAATTCGAATAATAATAATTGTTATTATTCCATTACAATATTTTTTCATTATTATAAGCGACAAACAAACGTAGAGGTAAACCTTTACCGAAGAGTAAGACTCATTTTTGTCAATGAAAGAGGATGTCAACGCATTCAAGGTCAAATAAAGAAGAAAATGTAAGAGAAGAGAGAATGTAATAATAAAGAAGCTCTATCAAATCAATTGCAGTTAGAAATATTTAGCTATTTAGACCGATCTATTTAGCTATTTATATCTCAATTGAAGCTATTTAGATATATGCTTGGTGTTGAAATGACACTAGCTGTCAGACTAATCTTGAGAAATCGCGTAAAAATATGTGTAATATAATCAAAAATACGTTGCATACATATATATTATTACTCTTAAATCTCAATCTAGAATTTTATAGGTCTTTAATGAATTAATATTAACTGTAAAATAATTTGAATATGAAGTTAATTTTATTGCTATTAAATTATACTACCACCCTACACCAAAATATAAGGTTTCCAACCACTTCTTAAATAATAATGACCAATATTCATCAAAAATACAAGATGGCAATATTTAAAAACCCCAAATAATACGCTTGCCATATCGTCTGTTTACAAGGTAAACACTAAGTCAAAATCTTAAAGTTACGTTTCTCCACATTCTAGACCAGAATGTGGTGATATTTAGACTGGTAAAGTGTGTGTGTCCACTTAGTCATTTTTTCTTCGCTTGAAGGCTAGATTTCTTCTTCACAAGCACACTTAATGAGTAGAATTTGTTTTTTTTGTGACGTATTTCACTTCTAAGCCGACGATATTTAAATTGTTTCTTTACTTGAAGGCATTTTGAAAATCTCTAACCTCAAATTAATGTAAATTTCAAACTTATATTTTAACGCTTCTTGGAACATCAACCCGAAAGAGTTTACATTATATTGATTTTAAAACTGTTTTTAAAGTGGTCGTTAATAGTCAGTCGCCATTATATTGACTGCCGACCAATGTGGTATTGCAACATCTTTAACTTCAATCCCCAAACTAAAGCCCTGACTCCCGAAAAGGGTTATTAATTATAATGTGATCATTCAGAGAGAAAGATCCACGCATTACGTTAAAGGTGCGAAAAAATGAATCATTTGCAGAATTCGACTGACCCAATGAACCCGTACGAGTAATGAAATTTGCTGTTGAACCCTAGCAACAGAGGTAATTATGATGTAATGCACTTGAGGAATTCATGCTGACTTATTTGTTACTGATTAGTCTTTACGAGATGTGTATTATGCTGATTCGGTTCAAAAGTTGACTCCATATGTCGCACGGATGTAATTGAGCCTCCTTTGTGGTCCCCAGTGGTTTGAATTTGAATAGCAAAGTCGGATGTCTACGACCTGGAAGGAGGCTTTATGCGAATTTCCTATTAGGCATGGTTTTGGAGATACTGTTTCCGGAAATTTCGAATATTAGATATGATGGATTGAATAAGCTGGTGGAATTACACACATAAGCACCTTTACTCTTCTAATATAGATGTGTCTTTCTAGAGTTGGATGTGATTTCATGTGCAGTAGTTGTTTAGATACTTTCCAAGCATTGACCATTTAGATAAATTATGATAAATAGCTTTAAATATAGTATGAAACAAATTTGTAGATCCCTAAATTTGCATTGAATGTAAACGGATTTATTAGAATTCATGTGTGATAGCTTTGTTATTTTCCGTAATAAGAGGGAATTAACCCTCCTGGTGGTTGTCTCGATGAGATATCTCGTCAATAGAAGAAAAGTGGCCTGTCAATGATCTCATCATCATCGAAAAATCGTCAATATCTTGATAAGAGAGCACAAGTATCATTAGCAGTCTCGTCATTAGCAAATTTAGTCAGATCTTGATAGATAAGATACCTCGTAAAAACTACTTGTAGGGTTTATAATCGGATTTTTGTTGTCTTCCATGAATGCTATTGCTTAACGTTAGCACATAAATCAGATGCACATATGAATTATTAATAGGAACAATAAACTTATTCCGAGTAAAGGTTAGGTATTAAGGTTAGTCATTTTAATAAACGTCGCACTGGAGCAACACAACGGGCTGTTAGCGACAATCCGGGACCAATCCCGAAGGGGAAAATCAGAATACAACACCAATTTTGAACCACGATTAAATGGCAAGGTCTGCACCTGAGCTGGCGCCCACTCTCCAAATTTCCACACCATGCCAACATGAGGGCATTTGAGGCCTTGACAGATTTAACGTGCACAAACTCCCCTGTACACGACTGTCTTTGTTTGGATGTGAACTCGCAACTCTCCAGTTGCTAATCCGCTACTCTTGCAAACAGGCAACCGTGGCCCTCCGAATATAGGAATCATTGAAATTTAGTACTTAGACCTTTATTCCTGTTTGTCTCTAAATGCTTGATAAATGATCCTAAGGCTGATTTGTGGACATAGAAAAAGAACAATAGACAACCCTTAACGGTCTTAATTTAATAACAATAATTTCGTTATACTGCAGTTACATAATACACTTCGAGATATTAAATTACCCCTCCTGATGGTTGTTCCGACGAGGTATCTGAG
This sequence comes from Meta bourneti, assembly GCA_933210815.1. Taxonomy (NCBI): domain Eukaryota; kingdom Metazoa; phylum Arthropoda; class Arachnida; order Araneae; family Tetragnathidae; genus Meta; species Meta bourneti. The sequence continues at coordinate 56,945,832 of OW119926.1, forward strand.
GTATTGAGATAAAACTGACCAGATCTGATGGACGAGATATATCTCCATTAGAAAGAAACGGACCAGATCTTGATCTCCATCAGAAAATCAGATATACCTTGTTGACAAGATATTTCGTCATTTGCAAAATTAGTCTGTTCTTGATGGACGAGGTATGTCATCCGAATCACTTGGAGGGTTAATGTCAATAAATGGATGAAAAAAAATTTTGGTGGAAGATAAGAAAAAATAAATGAACTGTGATTTCTTTCAGCATTCGAACAAAAATTACCCCGTAGAATCACCCTCCCTTTTGCACTCCGAAGGGGGTGGGAAGTTTCTGTTTGGAGTCAGAAAGATTTCTTCTGATTATAATGTTCTTTTAAAACGATTGTTCGTAATTCGTTCCGTATGACTTTCCTTATCATAACATGTAATATCCCGTTATATGCATGTTTCCATGAATAAACACCATAGATATTTTGAAACTAAACGAAACAAATTTATGATTTTGTTTACAAACCTGAATGTTCTTTTCCCAACAACTCGAATATGATCATGAGATGTTTGCAATTATACTAATTAAATGCATGCCACAAATTTCTTGTGTTCACTCTACTACATACTGTAACATATAACATGATTCTATTTATACCAAGTTACTTCTAAATATCAGCATAAAACAAGGCTGCACTGAAATGAACATTGTGGAGCGAGACTTATTTTCGAGTTGAAGAATCGGTCCCTTGGGTATCTTCCTCTGACAGTTCCTACATCATATAAGGGGCTTAGAATGAGAGTATGCTAAGTAACTACTTTAACTAAATTGCGTTACATGTGTTTCTAAGCTACTGTTTTCTGTCGTCTGCTAAGTGAAAGAGAAGTAAAGTGTACCATGAAATAAAATTTAAGGCTATTAAAACATTTGTTTCTATATACAATTTCGAAAAACATTAATATCTGAAAAGCGTACTCGGTGCGACTTACTCCACATTCATTCTAATCTCCTAGCAAGTACCCCTTTACCATATTGCGTCCAAACTATAATTAATTACAGATTCAGCTTAGAATTGTGTAGTAATGCAGGTGGCAATGTAATTAAGGTAATCTAGAATAGGAAGCGCCATGATTTTATATCTATATTAATATGGATGTATGCTAAATTGGTCCAGACCGGCTTCATATGTCTGGTCAGAAGGACATTCAACGGGTTAATGTATAGAAATTCATCGAGTGTTAAATGACGTCAATAGATTAAAAGTTAGCTAATCGTTGTAAAGGATTTTAAACATTGACTGATTTTGTGAGTAATTTGGCGCAACATGTCAGAAAGCCAAATAATGAGGGGTTAAGTTAGGTTAGATTGTTAATTAACGTCACACTGGAGCCACAACGGACTATTGGCGACGGACGGGATCAATCCCGAAGGGGAAGGTCCGAGAGGAACACTTCGTAAGTTTGATCGACGCAAATATGGAGAGATGTACAACAAAAAGAAATAACAATTGGGGACTGGGTTTAAATTAAAGTAAGAAGAGTTGCTTAAAAGTTAGGAGATTATATAAAAAAAACATGACATCATGTAAAGAACACTTTTGGATTTTATTTCTACCTGAAGTGAATCGATACGTTTTTTTACTTTTCGTCATGATATTATACTACAAGAAACAAGACGCTTAGATCACACCGAGCAGTGAAATTTAAGTGATTAGATAGAAAAATGTTACGGAAAGTGAAGGTCAATTGGCTTCCCCATACCACCTATACAGAATGTTTATATACCTACAAAAGCTACATACCTAAATATGGTTGTAGGCGTGTGTATATACACTGGCGTGCGAAACGTACTGAGCACGATTATTTTTTAGGTTTAATATCATAAAATTAAACGAAACAGGCGGTGGCGATATATATATATATATATATATATATATATATATATATATATATATATATATATTCACAACCGAGTATATTCAGTACAAATCTATATATTTCAATTTTGGAATCTTAAATTCAGAGGGTCTAACATATCAATGGGTTCTACAAGAAATCACTCTGAACTTCAGTTTTTGTAGGCAAACACTGTTCAAAGCAAACATCAGCGTTTGAGGTTGGTTTGCCCTAGAAAGAACCACCTTACATCTTTTTTTAAGTTTCAACAGTTATCCTTTTGTCTCATGGCACCCAGTCTGTGTCACCACTTTAATTCAAATACATTTTTAGTGCTAGCTTCGGTACTTGTTATCGTTTCGTTTTTACCAACTGATTCGGTAACTCCCGAAGTTTCTTTTGTATCATCTTCCCACATCCAGGTCACTTGACTACAAAATAACAGCTAAAAACCTTAATGTTCTTAAGTTTTTCGCGCCAGTGGTATATCTGCATACATTTACTATATACCTTCTAAAGAGCAAAATATTTATCGCAATGCCACAATAACTAAAAAAGGAATTTCTAGTTTAATATGTAGACTCTAAATACATGCTTGTGCATGCTGAAAAGCAGCCACGACTCCATATACTAGTAGATAATAGTTGAGACTCCAATCGAGGGCAGGTTTTGCTGTTGCTGCAAAAAAAAGAGGTCATTTAGTCCTCTTCACATAGAAGTAGATATTAAATTTTTTTAGTTATATTACTGGAAAGAGGAGATGCGATTCGTAGAATAGATATAAATTTATTTGTCTCTTGATATTCTAGATTTTAATTTTTCTGATTTCAGTTTGAATGAAATCTTTTTTAATATCCATCTTTGAGCATAACGTGTTTTTTATATTGTCTCTTCTTCCCCAATGGAATAAATGGGATATGTACAATACGTTGCAGCAAGTGCAGGATTATAAATATACTTATAAATTCCAGGTTTACCCACGTACACGTTCCTGTCCGGCGACAAAGCGGAACTGCCGTGTGATTTGAACGTCAGCTCAACAGAGGACGAAGTCTCGCTGGTTCTATGGCACAGAGATGAGTCAGGCAGCCCTTTGTACAGTGTGGATGCCAGGGACCTACCCCTACCAACCGCAACACACTTCCCTGCTGTGCACATGGAGTCCAGAGCCTACTTCAATTCTTCAGCCGTGCCAGCTTATTTAAGAATTGATGGTATAAAGAAAGAAGAGGAAGGAGTGTATCGTTGTAGAGTGGAGTACCGAAGAGCTAGGACGGAGACCATGGACATGATGTTAGCCGTTATAGGTAAAATGACTACTACTTTCCTCATACTCTGTAAGAAGTATTAGTATAAGAAGAAAGTCAAAGTTATTAGTTATTAAAGAAAGTTAATTTTACGGAAAATGTGTTTCAATGACTTTTCAAACAATTCAGCATGTTACATCATAACATTAAATACATCTTATGAATATATAAATATAATTTTAAATGAAAATACACAAAATAAATCTGACGCATGTTCATCCACTGCATCAAATCAGCACATGCTATGTTTCTTTTAGATTATTTCAAATGTACTCTTATAGTAATCAGTTCCATGTTTTAAAGGAATTATTAAAACATGTGTCATCAAATTATCATAAATTGGAGATTCAGTCGTTTGTTTCAAACGCGTTAATCATTTTTCGTGTGAATACCTGATACTCATAAGTTTGGCTTATTGACATCTCCATCTTATTGTCGTCATCTACCTACTAGTATTGGTGCAATTTCTCCAAACGTCCAAAATAATTCAATTCTGTTCTTGAACATCGACTTTTAAGTATCCACTATTGTGACTTATTTGTCATTTAAATGGCGTGTAACCACATTGTAAATTCCACTTCTCCACAGCTACATATTAACCTTCCAAGTGGTTTTTCGTCCATAGACATCAGACCAATTTTGCTAATGACGATATACCTCGTCATCATGATAATGCAGACGATATACCTCGTCATCACGATAATGCAAATCAATTTTTTGATGATGACCTAATTAGGATCTTGTTAGATTTTTCTAATGACGAGTTATCTCGTCCATCAAGATGTGGTCAGTTTTGCTAATGACGAGATACCTCGTCAAGACCACCAGAATGGTTATATTCAAATCTACATTTTAAATTCAACTTCTACACATTCATTTTAAATTCAAATCTACATTGTAAATTCAACTTCTACACCATACATTTTAAATTCAAATCTATATTGTAAATTCAAATTATACACATACGTCTTAAATTCAACTTCAACACATGCATTTTAAATTCAAATCTACATTGTAAATTCAACTTCTACACCCACTTACATTTATATTAAATTCAATTTCTACACACCTACACATATATTAAGTTCAACTTCTACACACACCTACACATATATTAAATCCAACTTCTACACTCACCCACACATATATTAAATTCGAATCTACATTTTAAATCCAGCTGTAAAGTTTTAAATGTAGATCGATCGAATATACAGTCCTTAGTGTCCCAATTTCGATTCGTTGATCTCTACAAGTCTGCACTGCAAGAAAAATATTCCTTTTTGATGAATCCGAAGTCGTAAGTCACAGTGAATCATTCCCAGATCTCCGTTTCAGAAATGGTTTAAATTCAGTCCTAAGGCAAAATCCTCCCTTAACCGTCGATTTACGGTGGCCTTCGACTTTTTTCCCGTTCAGTGCACTAACTTTCCCACCCCCGTCAAATCGAGTGTTCTGCCCATCATTAACCAAGAGACAAATTGTACTCCTTCTAGACCCCTGGCACTCTGACCTATCCATCCCTAAATCGATCTTGTAAAGAGTTCCGTCCGCTGAGGAAATTTTATTTTCCCCAACCACTTCTCCCAGCTTTTTCAATCAATCCCCTCTATGTTATAGAAGTAGGGAATGTTGATTCGCTTATTACTTTCTTTCTTCTATGGAAGGCATGGTCAGTTTTCCCTGCTAGGGAATTTCCTGCTCACCGAAATGGGCTGGAGCTTGATCCCACGAGATCTTTGAGGCACGATTTGATGCCGGTGTTGAGATCTATCGACATGACTGATGGATGGTCGTGTACAATATGATTGATCCGCTTGCTCGCACGTGAAATGTTATTTTCGGCCATTGCTATCATAAAGCTCCAGATGTTTTGCTTCTTGAATACAGAGCAGGTCTTAAGCATTTTTTTGGGAAGGATCAAACTGTTTTGTATGTTTAAGGCGAAAGCATACGACGTCTTGCACCTTAAACGATAAGTAGCTGGTGTTGGTATGTCTGGAAATTTTAATGTATGTAATGATTTATTAGTCGATAGTACTGACATATTAACGTAGTTTTCTTTTCTTATGAGTTCCAAAGTAGCTGATGCCTTCTATTCACACTCGGTGGTACTGAACATATCGTCGGTTTAGAGGAGGAAATCATTAGTTGATAAAACAAATTATTTGCTGTACAACAGTTTCAAGATTAAATTTTTATATAAAAAAAATTCAAATTATAAGGAGCAGGATAGTAATTATAGAATTTTAAACATATTACACTGTGGTAATGTATATATTTTCGTCATGAAAATAAGAAATTCATGTCTCCAAGTAACGCCAGCTAATAAGTTTACATTCTAAGCTGACGAGAAAAGGAATAATTTTCCCAAATGTGTAACCTAAAACCCCTCTGTTGCTTTCATAGACATTTTCCCATAAAATAGCAATGATTTACCATTATTTTTAAGGGAAATAATATCTCTTAAAATTGTTATTTAAGGTATTACGTAGAATATAAATATCATTTATAGAACAGAATTTTTTGTTTTAGAGTTTGATTGGTCTTGCTATTCAACAATACATTAAAGAAAGGTGGAGCATATGCGAGCTCAATTTTTCAAAGTTCGTATTGAACGAATTACTACTATGTTCCCGCAATTTTCAAAAGCTTCATAATTTTACTACGCATCCCAGACTGCCATGTTTGTGTACAAAATTAAAATAGAACATTTTGCCGAAGTGTTATTTTTAGTTTTGCGGTCCGTGAGATACCTCAAAAACTAATTACTATGCAATAATGAATCATTGAAGAGTTCTTATAGGCTTCAGTTTGTACAAAATTACTCATTCTGAAAACCTTAGCTTAAAAATTTATGTTTCTAACAACAATATTCTGATATGAACAACAATAATCTACTTAACATTTCTAAATTCATAAATCGATTAATTGCAAACTTATTAAAAATCCACCAAATATTAAACTTTCCACAGAACTGAAATTTTTACCTCTAATCACAGAAAATTTAGCTTATTAAGTTCCTGTCTCCCTATGAGAAAATTAAATCAGAGAACAGATGGAAACATTAATTTCAGATCACTACTCGTTTTAAATTACGCTCATGAAATAAAAATCAGTTTTTTATTAATACGATCAAGAACAACAAAAAATGGGTCCACAAACATTGAAAATTAGGAAACAATATAAAAATGCAGCACACATTCTCTTTAAAATGTTGTTGTTTATGGTAAATAAAAAAACTCAAGAAAGATTAGTTGCCTGAAAAAGATTAGAAAGATAAAAATATTTTCATCTCATATAAAAACTTTATCTCCAGAGCATTAATTTCAGGTAATAAAATTATGATGAAACTAAAAGAAAAGCGTTACCAATAAAAACACTGGATAAATATGAGAAAAATAATTTAAATAATACATACGCCCTACATATATAAGTAAACATGATTTACATTCAATATTATAAAAACGCAGTGTTACGAAGCACAGTTTGAAGAGTAGAAGATAGTAAAAGGGGGTGATATAGAGTAAAAAATAAGAAATTAATATATTCAAGGGATTATAAAAACAGGTTTCATAAATAAAAATGCTAAGAAATGTTATGGACGCTGAGAAAACACAAAAAAAAAATAAGGAATTGTGCAGTTGGGTTCTGTTATTCTTAAACAATTGTAAGAAAAAAACACCGTATGGTCACTGCATTCTTGATATTTTTATCTACTCAATTTTCTAATGTGTTAAATATTCCTTACATGGTTAGTCGTTAAAACTTCCCAATCGCTTAATGATGCTTTAATTGAGTTCCGTTTAAATTATATTTTTTACACCGTTAAATATTTGATTATGAAGATTGTGAACTAAAATTAACGTATTTGCAATTTTTTACCCTCACATATTTGGGTAAAATCTACTTGCAAATAGTTTACCTATAGTTATAATTAATTAAACAAAATCATTGCAACATTTACGTATAAAACATAATTGCAGAATAAAGCCATATGCAAAATAATTTGATGACCAAAGATTACACACACAACAAATTCAATACGCGCCTTTCCAACTATTACCCCAAATCCAGTTTTTAACATGTAAATAAATTAGACGTTTTACTTTTACTTGAAAATTTAATTCTCCATTTTTTCAGTTATATCGTTTTAATCATTTTTATTCGTAAAAATATTTAATTTTACAGAAATTCTTTTCAAGAAAATCACTTGAATAATTATTTTCCAACTAATCGGAAATAATTTTCAATTTTTTAATCAAAATATCAGCTAAATTACACTTGAACATTTTATAAAATATGGAAAAAAATTTCATTAATCGATAAAAAAGCATTATTTTTTAAGAAACCTAGAAAAGGGGATGAATAATCGTTTGGTTTGAAATTTCACAGACCATTGATATAATAAACTAATTATTTAATTTACTTTAAAAACGCGTTCTATTATGATTTATATTAACTAAAATGTTCAATATTTGAATGAAAATGTTTTTAATTAGATATTTTCAATGTGACACAATTTTGTAAGCATAATAAAACACCAGTTTTCGTTTTGGCTAGAAAATACTGTCTTCAAATATATTTGTGTTTCAAATATGATGTAATGCGATGCTACATAGAGCAATACACACTGCCCTCCGTAATTTAAACAAAAGTATGCCCATTAAGCTTTGTAAGAAGTAATGATAAGGACTACCTATCGATTTACTGGAAAAGTATTTATGTATAATATTAAACGATTTGTACAGAAATAAGTAATTAAAAGTTAAAACTTTTTCGTAAAACTTATAAGTAGATGCTCTTTTCCTTACCAAGTTCAGGGTTTTTAAATTACCTTTGTGAATGTTGATACTTTCAGTCATATATTTTACAAATAATGTCTCAGATAAATTTTATCCTATTTCTGAAGATGGTGAGCATTTGCTGAGCTGAATTTAATATGTCATAGGCTCAAATAAGTCACAAAATAAATATTAGCTGTAGAACTATTCCTGAAGCTGTTAAATCATTTGCTTTAAGAATGCAAAAGCATCAAGGCCTATCCTAATGTGGCTGCTGTTACAATAGCCCTTCGGAATATAGGTTTCTTCTACTTTCGGCCCAAAGAACCACAGCTGACTTCAGTGCATTGCTAATAATCAGCGAACACTAATGTATTCTAATGTAAAGAGATTTGATATGCATGGACTATAGACATGCTCTGTAGTCTACTCATTTAAATATTCATGCTGTGTAAGTTTGACTCATCTTGTAAAGTTTGACTCACGTCGTAAGTGATAGATAACACGATACAGGCACTCTAATGTTCTCGAAAAGAACTCTTATAGGAAGGAAAGTATCATTGTTGGACAGGAATACATTGAGAAGTAAGATGTTTCTGAGTGCAGACTCTCAATCAGAATATGACAAAATGTGCACCTACAGTTGGATTCCTTAGATTTATTGGATGATAGTTGCAGATCACACAGTTCAAAAGCAGTCAACTTGCACCTTGAAAACTAAGGCATTCTTAACTCACAAAAATGCCAAATTTAATGTTGTAGCCATATTTATTGACATTAATTCAATTTACTGTACTTACTTAAGTACACAGAGAATATTGTACTATCCTAGGTACACAAAAGGTGGTGGAACACTGGCGATATCGTATCGTGTCAAGATATCAAACACTAACTGAGGAGTTGGCATCGTTCTTGGCGCTTGCCAAGTTCATGAAAAAATACGCCAATTAAAGAGTGGCTCCAGCAGCTGTCTCCGAGATACGCACTGAGCAAACACAGGGAATGGTCTCCACAACTCAGCCACAAAATTACAATACTGTTGTTACTTGGCATACATAGACTATACCAAGTCTATTTACCAATTAGACTTGATGCCCTCAAGAACCAACTCAAGATGGTAAATAAGCTGGCTTGAGGGACAGCCGTGATAGGAGATTATGTGATTGGACGAGACTTAAACTGGACTGAATAAACTAAAAACTACAATGCTAGTGAGCTCTCTTGAGAATGAGAGGCATTTGTCTGCTTTTTCTGGAATGTCATTAAGTAATCCAAAGCAGTTGTTAAGGTACATATGGTATTTACTCCAATCAACGTGTTTAACAACTTGATAACACGAAAAGATGGCAATCTTGTTTTCAAGCTGAGATTATGTATATCTATTAAGACTGATTTCTTCTATCATTCTCACACAAAAATATTTTTGTCTTATTTTCATTAATCAGTTTTCCAAAAACAAGTCCTTAAATTTTTCTGATTACAAAATATACGAATAATGTAAAATACCTATAAATCACTGTAGCACCCAAACATGTGTCCCTCATTTTCATTAGAATTTAAGGCCTAAATTCTTTGTTCTTTAACCTTTATCTTTTGCTAAACACGTTTCATGCCTTTATAATATTTTTTTTCCGTTTTATCTCTTAAGATGATTGAAGAAATCTATTCTAAGAACACCTTGTAATTTGATGTGAAAATGGGAATTTTTGGTTTGAAAGAAAAAAAATTTCACCATTAAGAATACTAGGGTGTACCAAAAATAACCAAATTTAATTAAAAACAAGTTTTAATGGAATTTTATTACCCATACAACCCTAGTACCCCTCAAAGTTCCCTTTTTTGACTCATTTCACTTGTCCTAACGTTTTCCTACCGCTGGAAACATTTGTTGAACTCTTCAGTGGAGATGTTGTTTAAGGCCTCTAGCGTTTTCTGTTTCACTTCGTCAACATCAGCGAAACGTTTCCCTTTCACATCATCTTCCGCACGGGGGAACAGAAAAACATCGAATCGAACTAGGTCGTTTGTACAGGATGAATGGTAGACAACCACTGTTGTTTTTGTCGAAGACTGTTGAACGCTTAAAGACGTGTGGGCAGGAACGTTGTCGTGGTGAAGAATCCAATCACTGCTACTTCACATATTTGTTGTTTTCTTCGTATACACTATCAATCGCCTCAACATCTTCGTTTAGTGCTATTCATTTTTTTTCTCTAAGAAGTCAAAACCAGACTTTAGAAATCCCATCAATCGTCCTTCACGATGTTCATTGCCGGGTGACATTTTAAAGATCCTCCATTTGTCGATCATTGACCAAATTTTGGTTGATTTTGGAAGACATTTTCCTCACCTAGAACGTAAATACAATATATAAACTTTTAACTAAAGCTCCTTCGTTAAAATCTACATGTTGCATTCTAATCACTTAAGAGGGTATTTTGTCAAAAGGGAAACAAAACTTTACATACGTCTCGTGTTCTTTAATATTAGTCGCAAGGAAAATTAACAACTTTTTGCAGGCATTTGGAAAAAACCTACAAAACTTACGAGCCAAGCCAGAACGATGCCAATTGACATGATTTAGAATATAGTGCTGATTTACAAACGCTATGTATGCAAGAGCAATTACACCCTGTTTGCTGATCATTTTCAAATTCGTTATCTCGCGTAACTTTTGGTGTAAGTCCAAACGTGACATATAAACCACTAGTGGTTCCTGGAAGGTCTTCTGTTGGTTTGTTTTTAATATTGATTAATATCAGGTGTTTTAACATAACTACCTTACATTGATGAATGTTTATTTAAAGTTTCTAATTATTTAGCTAAACATCAATTAACCATTATTTGATCTTACTTAAACCCCATTAGCTGTAATTTCCAACATTACGAAATCGTACCCGTGCCGATGCTTTCATACAATGTATATCTACACCTTCGAAATATTGAATGTATGTCTACATCTCATCGCATATAAAAGGCAATTTATTGGAAGCTAATATATTTCTGATTATTGTAGAAAACTTAATTTAATTTCTTCAAAGAGAAATTCGGAATAATATAATTAAAGTGAACATATTGTTTACATATAAAATGCTACATTTCGAAATTTAAGTCAAAGAGCAAACTACGTGCTATTCCATCATATGAGTTCCGTTTTATCAAACTTAATATTAAGACAGAACACACTATATTTACAGAGACATAAAGCCAGTACCAGGAACTAAAACTTGCATCACTTTGAAAATTATTACTAAGAGTATATATTAAATTTGGAATACATTCTTAATTAATCAGTAATATATTAAAACATTTCCGATATTGAAAGTTAAATCTAAGGATCTAATAGAACGGAAAGGATGTATTCCTAGAGTACCTAGAATATAGATATAATGTATTAAATAAGCGCTTGATGCTTGTAAGATATATCAATATCTCATCGCTCCTACTCAATCACCTTTCATTTACTGTCAACCTCGTACATAAGTCGCTGTGAAGCAGAAACTGCTTTATTCACTTAATCCAAGTAATACTTAAACTTCGTCTACGACGGCGTGATGCTAGAAGAGGAAGATAATACCGAGCTTAGACACTTTGTCCCCTTATTGACGCAATGTAGACGTTGCGAGTTGGTGAGAATAATGTTTTGTGCATTTGAATAAATGTATAACGATGCACATAGTATATTGCTATAATCTATGCATATCAAATTTAATGCTATCGCAGTAGGCTGATGTGTGGTACTCTAAAGCATTTTTATTAGTTATTTTAGTGTCTCTAGATTAGAATGGTGGCTCAGGGAGTTTGCCCACTGCGTTAGCAACTTGCAGGTTCGAAGCGGTGTTGGTTAGATTCTCTTGACATACCTTAGATGTATTTCTCTCTCCAGTGTCAGTAAAAATTTCCCTGTGTGTATTTCCATTTCTTGACGTTGTCTTTCTTGTGTTTAGTGCAACTTGGTTAAATGTGGCTCTCACGCACTCATAGCCAAACCAACTAGCTTAGAATGCTTTGGATATCTAATGTACTGACTTTTGAAGGACACTACAAGGACGATTGTATTCTTCCCGTGTTCAAAATTCAGAATATATGTTTCTAATCATTAAGTCTTAGCTTCTTAGTTAAGTTTTAATTAATTATATACTATTTGCTTAGTGACATGCATATTTGAATGTATAATTTTGTAATTATGAATATATATTTGAAGCATAATAGCTTATTTTAACCCTCCAAATGGTTTCGACGATATCTCGTCCATCAAGATCTGACCAATTTTGATAATGACGGGATATCTCGTCCTCCAAGATCTGGTCAGTTATGCTTAATGACGAGATACCTCGTCTAGACAAGTACGAGGAGGGTTAAAAAGACAGAATTAAGCAAACTATCCGTTTAATAGTAGGACGGTAGAATGTTACTACACCCACCAAAAAACACCGTGTATATTGGACACGTTTAAGTTCTCTGGTAACATTCAATGGTTAATATGTTATAATCCTCTGAACATCACGAATTTCCGAATAGCCTAGTATTGCTTTTCCTTCACAATACATATAACGATTAAATAACCAAATCTATTGGTTAAGAAATCATATGAAACTTCTATTGGTCAAGAAGGTTGAAACTGATTAGCAGTCATCCAAGAAAGATTGCAGGTTGTAGACCGGATTTATACGTGTGAACCCCTTACAGGGTTAAGTCTTTGTCTGAGCTGGACATCGCATGAAGAAAGCTAATATTTTGTTTAATTTCCGTGATCAGTTTGAGCTCAAATAATCAATATTTACCGATTCGTGGACTTTTTAACAATGATTTTAACATCAAGCTTGATGTTGCTCTACATGCAGATCAAACAAGTAATTAATATTTTAGCCAAATTATAGGTTCTAAGTGTGATCGAATAGTTTTAGCTTTACCAATATTCAACTAAAACAATATATAGATGAGAAATTCCGAATTGTTATCGCCTGTAAATGTATAATCCTTCTGTAACGAGCGATAGAATGTTCGAACACTCGTTACCTTTTATTCCAGCTTTAAAATCTGCTTAATATATTCTTGGAATGACTAAAAGTCCTGGCCACACTTTTTCAATTACCTCATTTGTATCAAGCAAACATCATTCTTTATATTTAACCCTCTGAGCGTACCGAGATTTTCGAGTAGTGTGTTGTAAAAGGGGTATTCCTTTAACCCCAGAGCTCACTTGATGACTAAATAATCACATCTATTTTTGAAAGGATGCGTGTATTCTTTCAACCGATAGAAATATTATATTGCTTATTTCCTTAGAGTCGAATGATTTGGAAAGATTCTATTGCTTATTTCATTAGAAGAGAATCCTTGCGTAAGTTTCAATTGGTCCTTTCCTTAAAATAGAATCCTTTCTAAAGATTGCGTATTTCCTTAAACTAGAATCCTCTAAAAACATTCTATTTTCCATTTCCTTACGCTATAATCCTTTAGAAATATTCTATTGCTCATTTCCTTAAAATAGAATATCCTGGAGGCATTCTATTGAATTAGGAGGTCAATATTTGTTAGAAGCCATGCAGGGAAGTGCAGCTTCAAGGATGTGAACAAAGGGTTAATGATTAGTTTTCAATTTAAGAATAAAGCAGTTTCTGGTTAATCGTTAGGTTGAAGACTCTTAGGTAGGAACATTTGAAAGCGAATTGCTTTCCAAAAATGTTTGTACTAATAGGAAATATGGAAGGACGCATCATTGTAGTACATAATTCCCTCTACAATCCGCATTATTTCAAGTCGCTTTAGTATTTTTCGCACAAGAGTCTCATAACTTCGAGGGTAAGTGCTGAATTATTCCTAACGTCTTATTACTTATTCGAAGTAACTGTTCCCAAAATGTTGCTCCTATACATTATAGCATTCCTGAGAGCAAGAAGAAAACAATATGTTCATTTAGCTATACGAGAAAAGCTCTTCTCGTCGAGGAGAGGTTTAACCATTCCGTCCATAAAAAAATGGTGTGAATAATATAGAGGAACAAATGCTTTAAAAATCTAGTTGTAGTGAATAGATTAGCTCAATCCCACACACACCAGGTATAATGGTCCCCTCAGTATATCTACTGACCCCTTAATAATTTTATCAAGCCCGCGGTCCAGACATAACCCTTGGGATAGGTTTATACGGCATACACACTAAGTACAGCCCTCGAGACTATTTTACCTGACCAGCAAGTTAGATACTGTCCTTCAAATATTTGTATCAGTCCCTCAGACCAGACACAACCCTCCAAATAGGTTTACCCGGCTCGCTGACCAGATACGGATACTAGATTTTTCCAAGGAATGCTCATGTATAAAAAAATAAGTATTTAAAGAAGATGAATAGGAGCCTAGGGGTATTTCACAAATAACTATGTTGAAATTTGCTTCGAAAATTAAACCTTCGAGTACAAGTGTGCTCACATTTTTCTTGACTGGTCTGGCTTGGCAAGGTTCTGCCTGTCAAAATGTGAGAGTTTCATTGTAAAATTATCAGAATAAAGGCATACTGAGATTTAAATCGGAGTATAGATTATTGTTAATCCTTACTTCATGTATCTTTCATTAGCAGTAGTAGAAACATGCAGTACATTCATTTTTTCTATATTTCGCATAGGCTGTTTTGTGTTATTACGTCCGTCATTTATGGTAATCCAAGGTGGCCTCGGTTCACATTATCTCGGTTAATCAAGGTTCTACTGTATTACGAAAAAAATCCATCATATTCCATATTCTATAACTTATCTGAAATTAACAAAATATGTAATTGTGTTTGTGGAAATTTGCAGTAGTATCTATTTTTAGCGGGGGTGAAATTTAATAATATAATATTTTTTGATATAAAAGTGCATCGCCTTACTTGAATTTTGAATATTATATAACTTACGAAATCGTATTATAAAAACGACGTTGTTTCCCGTAGCGATTCTCTAAATTGAGCCCTTGCGCCATAAAATCTAAAACCAACCGTACTATAAAAATAAACTTCATAATCTAGATTCCAAAATTTATCTTATTAATTATTTAACCCTCCAAGTCATTTCGACAAGATATTACGTCCATCAATATCTGACCAATTTTTATAATGCTGAGATATCTCGCCCATCAAGATCTGACAAATTTTTATAATGACGATATTTCTCGTCACCAAGGCAATACCAATCATTTGATGGTGACGGGATCAAGATCTGTTTAGAATTGACACGATATCTCGTCCATTTGGATTTGGTCAGTTTTGTTTATCTTATTAATTATTTAACCATTCAAGTGGTTTCAACGAGATATCTCGTACATCAAGATCTGACCACTTTTGCTAATGACGAGATATATCTTCAAGAAAATATCGACTGTTTAATCATGACGAGATATATCTTCAAGAAAATATCGACTGTTTAATCATGACGAGATATATCTTCAAGAAAATATCGACTGTTTAATCATGACGAGATATATCTTCAAGAAAATATCGACTGTTTAATCATGACGAGATCAAGATCTGATCAGTTTTCTTCTATTGGCGAGATATCTCGTCCATTAAGATGTGGTCAGTTTTGCAAATTACATAACACATTGTCGAGAAAAACCCTTGGAGGGTTAACCCTCCATGTGTTTTGATTAAATATCTCGTCCATGATCTTACCAATTTTGCTAAGTATGAGGTAACATTTCATCAAGTTATTGCTGATTTTTTTGTGGTGACAGGATCAATATCTGGTCAATTTACTTCTATTAACCATATCTCATACATCAAGATCTGGTCAGTTTTGCTAATGACGGGATGTCTCGTCGAGATAACCACTAGGTGATTTAACAAAACATGTATTTGGTTGGTAGCAATTCGCAGTTGATACGCACAAATACAACGTTGTTTATACAGAATAAAGAAAATCTTCTAATCTTCTTGATAACCTCGAGTATTGCTACAGAATCAATTAGACAGCATTCGTAAAACAGATTTGTTCAGGTGGATATATCCAATGTCATCAAAGGCCCACCACTAATATCCTATCCAAGTATTGCCCCGAGAGACATTAGAAGGATCCCATTGGTCTAATGAATCTAACAGACTCATTAGTGTAACCGGTGAGGCCAATCTTCCAAGGAACAAAGCAGAAGATAATTTCTATAATGTTTGTATTCTTCTGGTGATCTAGGGTAAATTCATCTTCAAGCGCTGCTCGAGGTGAGTTTTGCCTCTTGAGATTAGGCGAAAAAAGGCTCTTGGAGATTCCTAACCTAATGATCCTCATGTACTGAATACAAAAACATTACAACATACATTATCGTGCATCAGGAATACATGTTTCCGATAAATTAATTAAGTAAAATTAATGAACTTAGCGAACTTGGAGTTTTGCTTTGTTTTTCTTTTACAAACTTCCGTGTTTGCTCATGTGGCCCCGAAGAAAGTTGAGGTAAATAAACATCGAGTTTTTTTAACCGTACATGCGTTATTTGGTTAAGAAATATTTGAGATAGGCTTCACAAACACATTTATTAGGTTAACACGATGCAGTGGTTAATAGTTTTAAGGAGTCATTGTGTGGCTTAGAAAAGCGTTATTGAAAAGAAAACGGAAACAGTGTCTGATTACATTCAATAGATGTTAAAGATGTTTCGTATTTCTGTAGAAATAACTATCAAAACAACTTTTATGTGTATGTATATATTCCTGACCATGAACATTTATTTCTCAAATAAAAAACAAATAAGCTCAGTTATAATGCTGCCGTCAATTTCGATCATAGGATTGAGACTTGCAGATCGGAGAGTTGAAAATTATTTAATCAAGTATTGTTTCAAAGCGTTTAACCTTCCATGCGGTTGTCTAGACTAAAGATCATGTCATTAAAAAAATATTGACCACGTCTTGATGGACGAGATATCTCGTCATTAGAAGAAAACTAAACAGGTCTTCATTCTGTCATCATAAAAAAATAAGTAATATCTGATGATATTGCCGACCAGATATCTCGTGATTAGCACAATTGGTTCATGATCGACGAGATATCTCGTAGAAACCACTTGGAGGATTTAAGAGCGATAAACCACGATATTGTCAAAAGTGTTCATCGTTATACAAGAAAGTAATTTTTTTTTAAATATTAAATTCAAATGACTACTAAAAATCTTAATATACTTAAATTAAACTTTAAGAGCTTTAAGTCGATACCTCGCACAGTCTTGTTGCGCTCACTTTTGCAGGTAGACTGAGTAAAACTGAGTGACACACATAGAAATCTTGCATCATTCCCTCGAGAACTGGAAAGTACAGAAACGACAATCTATTCAATTCGACAATCCATTTTTGCAAAGATTGTCGGTCAAAAGTCCTCAATACTACCCGCTGAGTTTGACGAAGTCCTACGTCAAAATATTTAAAAAAGAGTAGGAAATTATTTGGTGGGCTATTGACATTACAATATCCATATTGCGTAATTTATGAAAAACTTGTTTGTACAAAGGATTGGAATTGTTTTTACAATACACGAAAATTACCATATTATAAATTATATATATATTTAACTTTTTAAGAGAAGCATCAATGCCAGTGATGAAGAATATAGACAGTTAAATTCCTTGAAATAAGGTCCTTTACAATAAGTGTCCTGATAGAAATTATTTATTGTAAGTAAATGATATTAGATATCCCATGGCTCAGGAAAGTATGCGCCTTAAGTTTGATTGAATTTGGTCCGATAGTTCTTTCAACGTATATGTCTAAGTCCCTGTTTAATTATTAACCTTTTTTATAATGACCGAAATGTAATATTTTTTCTGAGTTTTTTTTAAATATATCTAATGAAAATATAATGTGTTGCAAGACACTCCCTGAATCTAAACATTCATTCGTTCTCTACAAAAAACTCAATTTATTTAATCTGACTCAATAGATGTTGCATACAATATTTTCACACAGCTGCCATTTTATACCTTCTTAGAATATTTTATTATAAATAGAAATCTGCGATACATTGTTGTTATTACTTAAAAACAAATTATGAAAAATATAGACAGTAACTAAAATGAATACGATAATTAGTTCTACTTTAAAACTTTGTGCATGAGACTCCTGTTTTCACACGTATATATATATATATATATATATATATATATATATATATATATATAGAATTACCCGACATTGCATGGGTTGAATCGGTTAAATGCTGATTGAAAAGTGATCGGACTAATCACTTCTATTTCATAGAAAAATCCAAGCATGATATAAGTGTACGAAAAATAATTTTTTAACAGTGTTTTAACTTTTTCATAGCTTCTACAATTTATTTCGGATGCACATTTGTATACATGATATATGCATTCATATAATCCATTTAATATTCATCGCACAGCTGCTGTGAGACAAACTACGAAAGGTTTTTTCTAAGATGACTGCTACAGAAATGGAGTTTGAATTTTGAGGGAATACGAATGCCCCTTCAGTTCATTTTTAGTACAAATGACGCACTTTCGGAGTAGTCTTACACTTTTCCTGTCAATATTTTTTACTCTTGGCACTATTGTACATGGGAACGATGCTTTTGAATTTAATCAGTGTTATGAGAGGATGGCATATTAAATTGTGACGGCATTCGTGATTAATTTATTTTTAAATAAACAATTTTTCCTAGAAAAATCCATTCAGCGGTACGTCAAATAACGGAGCTTGTTTTAAAAATAAATGTCAGCAGTGTAGACAAAACAAACTCCAATCGATTATAATTTTTCAAAAAACAAAAGGTTTACGTGCAACCTCGACTTTCTGTCACTTGACAAAAAATTTCAAATTTTCAAAAATCCTAGTTCAAATACTTCTTAACTGTGATATTCCAATATCAGCAAAAGTGTTATTTAAAATTCGCCTTACTCCAACAAACATTCAGTTTTAAATCAATTGTTTATGGTATGTTTTTCAATTGAGAAATTCGGTTTCAATATGGAAACCACGTACTTATTTAGAATTATAGATGAAGCTGAACTCACATTCCCCGTCTATTTCATTAGAAGGTGGATGAATGTATAATCGTCATTTTTATTACAGTGTAAGACATATAATATACTATATATACGAGAAGTGTTCCTGTGGCATTAAAATTATTATATCGTTTAATTGTAAGAATGAATAGTAAATATATAATATATAATCATGTCAAATTAATGGCTTTTTAAAACACTATTTACACCACTATTTACTTTGTAGTAGTTCTCTATAGAACACACTCTGAAGTTATGACTGTCACTATTTTATCAAATCTTCCTAGATGCAGCAGGTGGTTTATTTTTAAGTGCGGAACAAACAAGTGCAGTTTTCTAAACTTTCTCTCAACTGTGAAATGTGACGCTTTTCTCAAATTTACAAGAAAGGTTGTTACCCTTACCTTGATTGTTTTAAGCACTTTTGCTGTTTAGTAAGTTCTTTAATGTCAGTGTAAGAAATGAAATGTTCACAGTTCGCTTTTAAGCTTAGAATTTGCACGGCCGAATGCTCTAAAACTTCTTCACTCGCTTGTGTTTCGCTTAAGTACAATGCTTTCAGACTAGTTAAAATTTGTTAGACATGTTGAAAGCAGAACAAATGGATGTTCTGAAAATATAAAGGCGTTTCCAGATAGGGAAGACTAATATATTTTCTTAACACTGAACAAAAATTTGAATCGCGTTTATAGTACTTATAATGTTCAGATGAGTTTATTTGAAATTTGAAAACATATTTTAGCTCTTATCAAATACAAAATATTCAATTCAATAACGTACATCAAAGTTAAAACAGCCAGGCAGTTCGGATTCTTTTAGAAATAAGAACTGCATATACTCAGAACTTTTATATTGATCAATACAATGGTTAAGGGCTTTAACCCCCTTGGTGGTTGTCATGACGAGGTATTTTGTCATTAACTAAACCACTAGAAGATTTTGATGTACGAGATATCTCGTCATTAGAAGAAAACTGACCAGATCATCATCTCGTCATCATCAAACAATTGGCAATATCGTAATGACGATATATCACGCCATTAATAAAATTGATAAGCTTTTGGTGCACAAGATATCCCGTCAAAGCCACTTGTAGGATTAAATCAAGAGATGAAAGGAAAAGTTATTGAGCACATTGATATATTGATAACTGGTCAACTACACTGAATGCACAACACCAGAATTTATTTGTATGGATTTATAAGAAGCGTGTTATAATACAAATCGATAAGGAATTTATTGTTAGGTATAGTATAAAGAGTTAAAACTAAAGTATTGAAGTGAGTATGTAGCAATTTCACTAAATTCATGGATGCATTTCTGATATTTACCGAATGTATTCTTTCTTAATTAAACGTAATTTGTGTTTTTACTTTTTTTCTGGGATTAGAGTATGAATCCTCATTACCTGTTGGCACAATCTATTTTGTGAACTCTGATAAAAGGACTTTTATCAGAGTTCACAAAAATAATAGAATAATAGAATAAGTTGCATACATAATTAACCGAGGGAACACCGAAAATTCACAAACTAGTTTTGTGAATTTTCGGGAGCTTATGGACTGAGAACTAAACTATTAACGGAGACTAACTATAAAATATGAATACATCAGAATGAAAAGAGGATAGATTAATATTAATATGACCAAAACTTTTATAGAATATTGATTTTCCTTCCCGGCTTCACACGAGAATATTTGCTGTTTGAGACAAACGAAATCGCAACTGTTCACTCAGCAGTACTGTTGCGTCACCGAACAGTTTTTCGAGCTTTGTCAGCTTCACGTGTTGTGATCTATCCTTTTCTTATTGCTCGTCTAAGACAGTTTTTGACATTTCGAGTTGATTTGAGTGATTAAAAAGTGGTCTCTTCCTGCGAAACGTTCTGTATTGAATTTTACTTCAATTGTTCTAAGGGTTCTACATGGGGTTCTAAGGGGCTACATGGTTACATGAAAATAGTTGGGTCTAAAGAATTACTATATGTACGAGGTTATTGTTTACAATCTAATGATTCCATTTGAATTGTGTTGGAGATAATTTTGATTAAGTTGCATAATAATAAAATGAACTTGCATTTCAGTGCCACCCAGAGAGGCCATCATAATGGACGAGTTTGGTCAACATTTACATGGTGTAATAGGTCCATACAATGAAGGTCAACCAGTATCTTTGATATGTGAGGGAGAAGGAGGTAAGTTTTTTATTCTAAATTATATAGGGTCACTCACGTTTTTAAAACGATCCAAATTATCGCTCATTCACAACCAAAAGAATTAAGCCTATACACTGTTTGGCGGAATGCCAATTACTTTGTATGCCTAAAATTGCTTATTCATTCTTTTATGCTTTCAGTTATTCATAATATTAACACGTTACAATCATTTCTTAAAACAAGAATATCCCAAACAATTTTTACATTAAATGCTAATACGTGTTCGGGTATGGTTACTGTTCATACTATCTATGTTAATTTTACATTTTATGGTATAACAACATTTGAGAGACATATGCGAGCTTTTTTCTGTCAAGCGAAATATAGGTGGCCGTAGTGTATTTGTGGTGGAACGCACTTCCCGTACATATTCCGGAAGTGACGTAACTTGGCTTTTTTTTAATGACTTCAGCACGTCGACAATAAAAATTATAAAGAATGAATTCCAAATTCATTTATGACAGTTAATTGGTCGAGAACAATTAGATGAAACGCCAAACTTCGCCATCAGGTGATAAATTACATTTCAAAGTAACCCTGATATCTATCATTCGAGGGTAAAAGAAAGAAAAACTACGGACTGGTTCGTTTGTTTACACTGAAAATCCCTCTCAGCTATTGTTAGAGAATGAAAAAAATTAGTTAAGAAATGATCTCATTAATACAATCTGTTTGATTGCAGGCAAATATAATTTAATAAGTACTGAAACTTTAAATGCAATAACGCTTTGAAGTTTTCAACAATTTATATGTTTTATTTGTGTTTTAAAGGATTCATATTTTGTTTAAATATTTACATTATCCCATGCAAATTGTTGTTTTATTTTCCGCAATGCCGCAATTAAGGTAATTGGATGTTGAACTTAAAATGGTTATTATAGGAACACAGATCATATCACTGACCACCTTGAGCACTGATTTCCATACTTGCCTATGGGAAATATCCAGATGCATATTCTTTGCATATATTCGAAACTGTTAGCTTCAACTACTTGAGGACCCTGTCAAAATCAAATCATTATTAGCATACCACTGTAACACATAAATGGCGCATGATTCCTTTCAGATTCAATTATTCAGATTTCCAAATATGTAAATGAGTAAAAGAGAGGAAATATTCGCCACTTGTGAGACATTTCAAAATTAATAAATACCATTGTTGCAGAAAATCTTCAAAATTAATAAATACAATTGTTGTAGCAAATCTTCATAATTATGTTAGATCTAGTGTGAAAAAAAATTGAAATTTATACAGCATCAATTTACTATGCCGTGTATCCGAATAACAATTTAGAAATTATGTAGATCTCTAAATATTTTCTATTTTGGGATCAAAGAGAATACCTGTAATTACAGAATAATCCTTAGGAGATTACAATCTTTAATAAACTGCCAGTTATGGCCTATAAAATAGAATTAGCTATACCTAAGGAGTACAAAATGCAGCAAAAATAAATTTAAAATGGAAAAGCGTCGAAATTTATTTTGATTTTTATTATCTAATCTGAACGCCTATATCCGTTGAAAATAAGAGTACTTTTAAAAGTAATTTGCATTGCAAAGCATACTTCAAATGCAAACCAACCCGATGAAAAAGTACCGGTAGCCCTATTTTATAATGTATGAACAACCTAATCCAAAGGATTATGTTCATTTTATATATTTAGGTTTATATATATATATATATATATATATATATATATAATCTATTGATCACATGAGTCTAGTCTCCAACAATCTCACAAGACAGAAACTTAATCGAAAACGGATTTGTTTTCTCCGCAGTTCATAAAAACGGAAATGTATTTTTCCGGGATATGAAAACAAATTTTCATATATATATATATATATATATATATATATATATTCATCAAACATAAACAAAATGTTCTCAAGAGAAAATACTACTTAAACTCCTACTGTCGAAACAATAAGAAATTTGTTTTGCTTCCTCATTCCTTCTATCCTGTTATTTTCCTGGAAGAGATTAACCCCGAAATCCCGCCTGAGGTTATTTTCATTGAAATTTCTTCAAGAACCGTTCTCCGATAAATCCAAGTTAATTGTATCCACAAAATTCAGAAAATAATGAAATTCATTTAAAGTATCGCGGATAAAAAACGCATATCCCGGAAAAATACATTTCCGTTTTTATGAACTGCGGAGAAAACAAATCCGTTTTCGATTAAGTTTCTGTCTTGTGAGATTGTTGGAGACTAGACTCATGTGATCAATAGAACGACTGTAAATGGCAGAGCACACGCACCGCAACACTAGAGTAATCAAGAGTACTTTCTAGAATTATTAACAATATGAATGTAAATTATTATTAATCGTTTTATTGAATTCTTAATTAGAGTGAGTAATTGTGTTTTCTCCACCTTTTTTTCGTTATGAAGACTAAGTTCGTTAATTGAAATTTTATTAAAATCCTCCTCAGGTATTCAAAATGTTCCTTAATGGAATTTAAAGTTCATTTGAAAGTAGCTTAGTTCCCAAGTTCTGGTATCCGGAAAGAACTAATGAGTGTTTCTACTATGGGAGAAGTGATTAAAGATAGGTGGAAATTTTTTTTTATAGTTAGTTGTTCTGATTACCTATCACTGTCTTTGTTAGTGTCTGAAATAGAATAAGTATTTATAAAAACCAAAATTGTTCTTTTGGCGCTAAATATATTTCTATAAAATTGCGACATTAGGTTGATTTAAGCTTAATGGCACAAGATCTGATAGTGGACAAGCGACTTTTGGAGTCGAACATATTTAAATGTTTTTATATTTTATCTACTGAACGTTGTTAATCCGTGGTAGAATATGGGTAGATTTTCCAAATACAATTCTTCAGAAACTGAACAGTTATCAATAAAGATAGAATCCAACGGTTGTGGTATATAAAGTACGATTGCAATATCTGTTAAATAAGAGTAATTTTAAACTTATTAACTGATGCAAACCCAAAAAAATATTAAATAAAAATAAATTAGAAAATTTTCAAAGTTTATAGAGTATTTTCAAAAATTATAAAATAAGAAAAATTTAGAAAATTACTGAATAAAAGTAATTAAGAAAATTATTAATTAGGAATAATTTATGTAATTTTTGAATAAGGATAATTTTGAAAGCTATTGAATAAGGGTAAATATGAGAAAATTATTGAAAACGAGTAACTCAGAAAATTATTTTATATCCGTAATATAGGATATTATATTGAATAATAATAGTTTAGAAAATTATTGAATAAGAGTAATTTTCTAAATTATTAAATTAGACTAACTTTCTATGTTATAAAATAAGAGTAATTTAGTAAATTATAAAATAAAAGTGATTTTTTAAAAATTATTCGTTCGTTTGCTTAAGCAAACTATTTTGTCATGTAAATATTAAGTTTCAAACAATGATTTATAATTAAACAGTAATACTATCTTAACCATACATATCGCTCTGTTACTCCAGTGCGTCGTATATTCAATTGCCTACTACCTATCTTAACCATAGATTATAATTACAAGGTAGAAAATCAAAAAATCAATGGATTAAAATTCAGGGGATGAATAAAATTCTGTAAATATGCAAATTCCCTTTTGTTTATTTCTTAATTATAAAATGTAAGTATACCCGAGATTCATAAAACTAGTTTTAATGATGCAAATAATAATTATACAAATATAATAATAATAATAATTATACCTTTATAAGCTGATTAAACTCGTTTTTCTGAAAGCATCTTTCTTTAATAGTGAATATATTTTTCCTTTGAGACGGTTGAATAGTAATTATAGATAAACTAATTACGATACGTTTTATTCATATTGTGGTTCAAAAATTCATACAAAACTCCTTTTCATCTGTAATAAAATAAGCTTTTCCTTGATTTCATGCAAGTTTCCATTATAAAGAGAACTAGGAATTTCACCTTCGGTAGTGATTATTTTATACGACCTAAACTATTACTGCTACTGGTAAAAACAATATAGTAAAAGTACATCCTGATGATGTGAGGACCAAATGAGTGGTTCAAACTAACTTAATAAAAGTTGAAACTAGTGAATGGTTTAACTGAAGTTAGAGGTTGAGAGATGCAGATTATATCCAAGTCTCACAATCCTTTTAAGACCTGAGAAAATTGGAATATGATATATATATATATATATATATATATATATATATATAATTCTACTTATCCTTCAGTTATTCATTTGTCTACTGCTAAGATTATCCACTTTGCGATTTCATTTTTTTTTTCAAATTTGTTCAAAAACTTTGTCACATACTTATTCTCAATCATCTATGCTACCACTAAGAATGATAAGTCTTCGATGGGATTTTCAAACATTTATTAACTTTTCTGAATATCATAAATTCCGTGAACAATGTATTTACAATCCAAATTATACATCAATGTTCCCAATCACATAGGCAGCACATTGAAGGACCTCCACACTTCTTTCCATCTCGGTGTCCCACCTTCGAGTCCCTTTTCTTTCCCCTTCATAGGACCCCGATGACCGTGAAAGGTCAAGCTCGTCTACGTCCTTCGGAGATCAAATAGTTCCTTCCAGTCAACATTCCTCGATGTCTGGCCCCGATGACTACCCAAGGTCATCACCATGTACATCCCTGGGAGATCAAATGGTTCTTTCCTGCCAGCAGTCTCCGGCGTCTGGACGGAGAACCTCACAAACTTCCCACTTTTTGTTACAATTCATTATTTATTTCATATTTATAAAAAAATTGCAAATCAAATTGTCGTTGGACAGGACATATCACTTACAGAGAACTCGCTGAGCAGCAACTCATCTCATCATAAAAAGATAAAATAAAAAAAGTAGAGTACATAACTGAAAAATATTGAATAAAGTATAGGTTTAACGGGATGGTTAGCTTAATCAATCAGCGGAATCAAAATATTATAACACATATTTTCAGCATTCAAGTGGTCATTTTTCCAAGTACTGACAGCTACCAAAGGTGCATAACTGGCGATACAATGGGCGGGTGTTGATCCCCGGTGACGCCTTGAAAGTGTAAATCGAAGTTAACATATTATGGATGGAGTTAAATATAAAAGAATTATAAGAGTTAAAATTTCTGTCGAAATGTAAAATTTAAATATTCGTAAGAATTTTTTGTTTCAAACTCAGTATAGGACATTTTCCCTGAAAGTTGGCTTTTTTCTAAAACATTTACGCTGTACAGGGAAGCACGCTGTACCGTTCTGATAAAGAAGACATTGTTTGCGTTATTATACTTGCACGTTTCTTTCTGCTTAAGACTCATCTATTCGAAAAAATCTAAACTAGAAACAGAAACAAATACGTTCAAAGCAGAAAAGGAATAAAGAAAAACTGCACGGGCAAATGAAGGGAGTACTGAAAACAGCCCACGTATGGGGTACAGGCAATACAGTAAAATGATTATAGAGATTAGGAAGGGGACAGAGGGAAACACATTAGTATCGATGAACTTTATTTTAATGATTTAAATAAGTAGCGCAGGATAATATTTACTGATGTGAGTAACTATAAGCTAATTGTGTTACAAAAGTGTGCGTAGCTTCATCGTCGACTGCCTCCGTATAAAGTTGTGTCGTACTTTTCGTCCTCAAAATGTTATCAATTGGCGTGGCGTCAGCTCAAGACCGAAAGTTCTGCACATGCTCCGATGGCTCTGCCGATTACAAGCCACATATCTCCACAATATTAAACTAAATTGATGAATAAAATATATTTTCAGATAACCTAACAAATAGTAATTGTTGTACCAGTAAACATGTCACTATTTCAATAATTCAGTTTCAAATAATCTTCTACCCTTCAAACCATTACCCTTCCAGATTTTCAGCAAGAGCTTTCCGGATTTTATTTTGCATTAACCTATGCAGAAACACAAAAACTTTACAATATTATCAAATCACTACTGATTGCGAGGCCAAACCTTTCCACACTGAAGTTTCCCCAACACATTTTGTTCAAAGAACACCCTCCAACACAATCACACAGGAATATCCCACCACTTTCGCCACTGCATAAATTTCAGTTCCCAGAATACGGAAAAAACATACCATAAACATCTTCTTATCACACTCCTCTCATTAATCAGTATTCAGCCAAAGGTTCATCGCTAGGATGTAGCAGTCAAAAAGAAACCTGTATCACATTATTCACTTTATTTAATCACCCCATAGGATCAGAACTATCTTCGAAAAGATGATTTTGTAAAAGGTTAAGGTAAAATGGATTAGGTTCTTAAATTATTAAGACATGAGTACTTACCTCACCTCATAATCATTGTAAGAACTGAGAACATTGAAATAAAAATGCATATTAAAAAAAATTCTACTTGTCCTTCCGTCATATTTATTTTGCCTACTGATAATATTAATTTAACTTTATCAACAAAATGTGATATTTTTCAACTAAAATCACAGTGATGATTGTACCTGAAAACTGGACACTATCTCATAGAAACGTGTAGCAAATAAGCCATCATCCTTTAAAACACCTTTCCATATAAAGAGCCAAGAATTTCGGGATTTTCCATCCGCATTAGCCTATGCAGAAACTAACAATAACTTCACGATATTATCAAATCACTGCTGATTGAGGGGCTAAACCTTTCCCCACTGGGGTTTGCTCAACACTTTTCGGTTAACGAACACCCTGCAGCACAATCACACAGAAATACTACGCCACTTTCGCCACTGCATGTAAATTTCAGTCCCTAGAATACGGAAAAAACATACCATAAGCATCCTCTTATCACACTCCTCTCATTGATCAGTATTCAGCCAAAGGTTCATCGCTAGGTTGCAGCAGCCAAAAAGAAACCTGTATCATTATTCACTTTATTTACTCACCCCATAGGATCAGAACTATCAACAAAAAGAGAATTCTGCCGAGGACATGCAAGAGGTTGAGATAGTCCTCGGTTATCTATCTCATCCAATGAAAAGAATGGAGGAAAGAAGGGTTGGTTCTAGCTCTAAGGATTGCTGGTTCATTGTGGGGTGGAATAAATTTCTGTGTTTCTGTTTTTGGTTTTGTCTCTGTAAGGCTCCTTTTGTGCTCCAGCTGTGTATATCACTGGGACATTTGTGTGGAAACGGATGCTGCCTCTTTGTTTCTTTCAGCTCGTCTTACTCTTGAAAGGAGATTCTTAGGCGAGATTAATTGTGCTCTGAACACTTCAATCGTTTGTTAAATGCTCTGAAGAGGGGTTTGGACATACAAAGGTTCCAATTGAAGTGATGCAATTATGTTTCTAATTGCGTCCTGTGGAATAATGATATCTTTTGGGTATGTTACTATTGTCTTAAACCAGAGCAATTACAAATACTTTGCTTACATATCAAGATGATAACTAATGAAATACATTCTATAATGAATAACCTGAAGTATATTCGGAATCTATTGTACACATAAGCTGTACTCAATATTACAGTTCAGTTATCAGTAACTAATAATAATGAAGAAGCATTTGTTTTTACAGAACATAAACATACCAAACACCAAGAAAGTACCATTTGTTTAATAATCTTAAAAAGTATGTTTATAATATTAGATGGCTTACGATATTTTATGGTAAAAGATCCAAAACAGGACATGCTAACGCAAGATCCATAAACAGATAATGTGCTCAACAATACTTCTCTTTAATGTCTGTATGGGGATTTTACTGACAAACAAATATATATATTTGAACTTGAAAAGAAAATACTTAAAGAAATGGAGTATGTAGACTTAAATTGAAATATATTCAGGACTTCAAAAGTATATGTTGGTTGGATTCGGTTTTCTGGCTTAAGAGTCCTATTTGGCAAACTCCATGAAACACAAGACAGGTATTGTACTTTCACATATAAGGTAAGTTTTACTAGCACCGAAGCGAGAAGTGCACTCAGTATAAGTTACATGAATCAAACCTGTACCACCTACATCTCAATAGAAATATACGATGTACACTTTTGATACGTATTTAGAATTTCTCAGATTCTTCTTTCAACACTCGCAAGTTTTTGGAATAAAAACCACACAAATAATTGGTGATGTGGTGACAGGATCAGTCACTTGAACATTCGAAACTTTGCAATAAAACCGATACTAAATTTTTATTTTTAGGGTTTTGTACATACAAATTAATACCTTTACTCCGATTACTTCAACAGAATCCATGAACTAATTAGCTCTTGTGTAGCAAACAATAACAAACTAAACCATGCGAATTAATATTTTTAATGCAATGGCTGTGCGAGGAAACATACAATGTTTTGACTTCACTGTCATATCCCTTATTAAACTAAATCCTATAAAAGTTTCGATTTTTGAGTTATTTGTCAAAATTCATGCTTCATCGGATTTAAGCCCACTTTTATTATTTTTTCTTTCGGATGTTAAGTATTATTCATCCGAAGAACCCTGGAAGTATTGATTTAAAATATTTGAAAAGCTTACGGTGTGTTAAGGAGCAGTAAATCATTCATCAAACATAACCTCCTATATCATATAGTAGCCATAGCGTTTGTCTGCCACCCATTAGGTGCTGGGTTCGAATTGCGGTAAATAAGCACATGAATGACGATATAGTCCCTTGTAGGTATAACAGCAGCTTACTCACAGTGTGTTTCTACACAAATAGCAGCCAGTTCACCCTTGAAGCGCCGGATAGGTCAATGATCGAGTACTAAAAACATCATAGCTGAACCATACAATTTACATAGTTTATGTTACATAGATTTGAGATGAGACAAGAACAAATAAATAAATAAAGTTAATATTGCTAATCTAGAGACTGAAAATGATTTCTATATAGGCACCGCGAATATTTAAAAAAAATTATTTTCTTTATTATTTGATAACACATAAATCTGAATTCATTTTTTCAAATTAAAATAACTGCCAAAAACGTTTGGGTAAGCATAACAATTCTACTTTGAGTATAAACCTTTCCATCCTTATGTACCAAAAAAGTCCTTTCCAGAAGTAGTGGCATTCACAGTCAATACATAACAGATCGAAACTTCCTTTAGAATATTTTCCTTTTTGTCCTCTTCCAACGGGATTTTCTTGTCAACAGGCGTCTTTTAAAATAAGGTTTTTATCCTTCCCATCTGTCATTCATACTTTCGTCAGACCTCTCCGTGTCTCCCAAACTCCCCAAGAAGTGTTTCGCGTTTGAAGCCCTTCTCATTTTTCCTCATTTAATATCATCCGCATTTGCATTTTGCTCATTCCTTTGATGACTTATAATGACTTGGTGTTGTTCCAGGATTCTTTTGTCACGCTGCCAACCTAAGCTTCAAATAAGTTTGTATATCTTTGAAAAGGTACGAAGAAAACATACATTTATAGCAACAACTTAAATTGAGTGTTGTATTATTTACTTAATCGATGCCATAGCAGAAAATTTAAGTCCTTGATACAAAAAGGTTTCGTTCTGCTAGTTTATCAAACAAAATATTTGGAGAGCATTTGTAGTCATTTCTGCACTCTGTGTTTCATAAATAGCTCTTATTAATCCACAAACAGTTTTAATACTTTATTTCAAGCTTAGAATACTTATCTGTTTTATAAAACATATGTTACATAAATATAATATGCAACACCGAATACTTGTTTTATGCATCATTTTTTGTGTTTTTAAAATAAATGTATCGTCATTTATCATTTTATATCTCAAAGCATAGCTTACGCAATTGAATGATTTTGCAAAATTGCTTATTTTAATATGTAATGGTTTTGAAATTGGAAATATAATTCAACAAAACAATATTTTATTAAGATGTACAATATGGATTATATTTCGTCAAACATCTTTTGCATATGGCGTTATTAACTTTATAATTGACAGACACGAAAAACCAAATTCATTTTTATAACAATTTAAGCAATGGTAGGACAAAACAAAAATAGTTTTGGTGACTACTTTTTAAAAGTAAATATCTAACACAGAAAAAATGTAATTTTTACCCATTGCAATCATACATAAATTTTTGATTTAGTTTAAATTAAATATTTATTAAAACTGACTACGAAGCCAACTAAAATGAATTAAACCCGATATCTTTAGTGCATGGAATAACGAACAAAGTCATACAGATTTCAAAAAAGTTGAGAGTTGAAAAATGAAACGTTTTGAGTATCCAAAAGTCAAATTCATGGTCATTGCTAAAGGTTTATTTAAAAAAAATATCATTTATTGTGAATTCCATGAAAAATATATAAATGAATAAAATATAAACAATATCCAATTATTAAATCTCTTCAAAAACTGATAAATGATATCAATTTTCAATAAAAACTAAACAAATGACCTCAGCGGTTGATGTATAAGCCACTTTCGAAAAGCACTGAAACAAATGCATAGTAAAACAATTCATGGAAATAAAATATATAACCTCATATGTGTACGCCATCAAGATAAACGCTTTGCGTCTCAGATAAACGATGCATAATAGACTCAGGCGTTTGATTCACGTAAACGAAAAACATTGCGATAGAAGCTTAATGCAATCTATAGTTAAGCAATCCACCGAACCCCATCTGGAACCCGGAACCCTGGATCCATTTGTATCACGCTCCCAGTTTTGCGGTGGGTGTTCCGCTCTAACCTCGGCAATCAAGCCAGCATCAACATCAATCATAAAAGCAGCGATCAGAACTGGGGCCAAGAAACAGAAAAACGTCGAAGCAAAACGTAAACAAATGAGTCAACGAGAGAACACAAAATAAGAGAAAAAGTAAACAAGAGGAGGAGATATCGAACGCCGAAGATGTCATCGAAGCTTTTTCTTAATGGTTCTTCTTAGAACTACAGATGTTCGAAAGGAAATATATGTATATGGATAAGAAGGAAAAATAAAGATCATCGGCAATTGCAGAAGGCTTGTAGAACTTTCCCCAACCATTTTCAATGTCTGCTAGCCAAGGGGTTAAAATATCAGCTAATGGGATTTAAGATAAAGGGAAGAGAAATATATGATACCCTGTACCGTATTTCGGGGAATTCGAATTAATGGTTATTTACTTCAGCAGATAGATACCATACTCATAAACGGTATTTAGATGGACAGGGAAGCATTCGAAAGGAAAGCAATATTTTTCTTCCTAATAAAGAAATGCCGGCATGCCTTAGGAGAAATTTAGTTGAGGTTAGAAGAAAGCTGATTTTTTTGTTTGTTTGATGGAGTAAAATGGTTTTGAAGGGTTGAATCTTTATTTTGTAAACATTTATTTTTTTATTTACAAGCACGGATGTCAATCGGTAAATTCATAAAAGGAAGATTCTTTACTGAGATTACTTATATTTTGTTTTTATTTACTCTGATATTAGAAGTATCAAGTTTATTGTTTTAAGATATAAATGTGAAAATTCTGAAAATAGTATATCACACCTTCTGTAGAAAAGTGCATCAGTCGAAAATGAATGTTTTATTGTCAATAATTTACAAATAACTATGTTACTCGATAATGCCATGTCAGTCAAATCAGGAATTAAGCTGTTGTTTGTTTTATAACGTGAAGGAATTCGGCAAATTTAAAGTCGATAAATGAAATATGCTAAGATTTTCAAACTTCTGGTGGTTTTATGGTGATATGTGAGGTGAATACTTTACCGTATAACACAATACAAGAACTGCGGTGAATCAATTGTCAATGCTAAATTCTAGAAAACACTATATATAGCAGAACAAACGGAATCTTATAGTTGAAAGCTTGAAATTGTCTATTCGTATGAAATCCAACTCTACATGTGCATGATATTATCAGCATTGTTCTTCAAAACGAATGTTTGTGAACATAATCACTTCTTACATGATGCATTTTTTATTTAATTAACTCATTTATCAATTAAAATAATGCCTCTTCAACCAAGTTCAGGATAATGAAATGATATTAATAATAAGGGTTTAATCTTCAGTAAAGTTTTATTAAGCTTAAAATAGTTTGAAAATAACTCAAAATTTAAAGTAATGCATAGTTTTCCATCATACGAAAGGTCTTCTAAAAATGATAGAAATAACGGCAAAAGCCCACACATGTAATAAAACACCTATGAATCAGTGGTTTTAACATTTTTAACAACAATTCTTCAAAATCATTTGATGGCCTCCCAATAACACAACATTTAAAGAGCACAGTACAGATAACAAAAAATCAATTAAGTTCATCAATATCAGTAATTTAAAAGATTAAGTGAAATACAACAAATTAAAGTTAGACTTTGTAGACCAACAGCCGTTTACAAAACTCAAGAAGGTGGGTAGGTACTTTAATTAATGTCGCACTGGAACAGTACAACGGGCTATTGACGAAGTTCCGGGATCAAACCCGAACAAGAATCAAGAACTCCGTATTTGAAAATAGTTAAATCCTTGAGCTTGATGTTTTGAGATGGATTTGATTTCAGTCAAAATTTGCATAGTTCCGTCTTTAATATTCCAATATTAAGTTGATCCCAATATAACTTATCATTGATTGAAAAATAGACACGGTGTCAGACGACTCAATTTGGAATCGCATTTTCTCTCTGCTTAGTTAAACAAAGTTTTTGTGTTCTACTTTCATATTGCGAACTTATGTATTCCTTCTGTAGTAAAGGGACGCTGTAGTCCAGTTCAAAAAGTAACGGATTAGCAACCAGGTGGTTGCGAGTTCGAAACTCAGGCCTAGTCTATCGAGTACGCAGGGGCTGGTGCATGATGAATCTGTCGTCGCCTAAATATCCCCACTTTGGTGTGGTGTAGAAGTTTGGAGAATGGTGTGCCAACTCAGGATTTGACCTCGTCAACTGACGTTGGTTCAAAATTACGAGATGGGGTCCTCGAAACTTTCCCTTCGGAATTAATACCGGACCATCACCAATAGCCCGTTGTTATATCCAGTATGACGCTAACTACTTACATACCTTCCTTAGGACGTACAGCTACGTTCAGTATCATGCATTTAATGAATCAGACTTGAAATTAAGTTCAAACCTATGCTGACACGAGAAGAAAATAACGCGCAGTTAAAAGGCGGATTTTTACTCCATTATAGCACTAATTTTACAAAAGACTAAATTTTTAACCATTGACTAATGTAAATTCCCATGATGATTTTGAAATTAATACTCCAAGTGGTTTCGAGATATCTCGTCATCAAGCCATTGCCGATTCTTCGATGATGACGAGATCAAAATCTGGTCAGTTTTCTTCTATTGAAAAGGTATCTCGTCCATGAAGATCTAGTCAGTTTTGCTAATGAAGAGACACCTCGTTGAGAAAACCACCAGGAGGGTTAAGTTTGTTAGGATATAGTATGCATTATTCCTCCAAGCAACTTGTTGTTTTCCATGCATGTTTTCTAACCAGTTTTATATTTTTTGACCAACATACTCTTTTCTACGATTCTTTCAATCAATACATTTAACCATTAAGTCATTAAGAGTGTAATAGTGTAAATAGATTTTTAACTACTCGGAAATCTTGTAACGCTCAGAGGTTAACAACCAAAAATCGTTGTAACACAAACATTTAAATTAAATAACTTACAACTAAAACACTACTATGAAAACAGAACGGAGATTCGTTAGATGGGAAAGGGGTTCTTTTAAATCAGAAGCATCATTATGTGGTTTCTTTTATAGCTTAAAGGATTTATGGCAAATGACTTAGACGTATTTATTTACATAAGAATACGATTTAGAATAAAAGAACACTTATGGAAATTATCATAATTAAGAGATAATTAATTAACCTTAGAAATGGTTTTGATGAGATACCTAATCCATCAAGATATCATCAGTTTTGTTAACGAAGAAATATATAGTGCATCAAGATCTGGCAAATGACGAAATATCTCGTCCATCAAGATCTAGTCAATTTTGACAGTGACTTATTCGAGACAGCCTCGAGACAGAAAAGTTAATGTAACTTAACACTGAACGTCATGATATTTCCTACTCTTGGAGAATTGCTTTGACCCCACATCACGCATAATTAATAAATCAGCACATAGATAGGTTAAAAGTGTCCTAAGAAAGATTCTATAGGTCAGGAAGGTCAAAACAGTTTGAAAGTCATTCAGGGAAGACTATATACAGTATGCAAAGCGGGTGTATGTGTATGAACCTTTCAAAGGGTTAAAGGAGGATTACTGTAGGAATTGAGCCGTTCCCGAGTCGATTCCTAATTCACCTGGAGAGGTGATTCTAATCACTTTTCGGGCGACCAGGTTTTGAGTAAGGCTGCATTAAACAGTTGTATATTAGCAATGCGAAAATTCTTCGATTTTCGAAAACTCGATCTGTAAATTAATTTGTCCTCGTTGGGTAACTTCGGTTTATTGCTAACTTTTTCAGTGTTGGCTTCCACGACACGTGATTTTTAATTTAAATGCCAATGGATTTTTAATAAAATGTTTACTTGCTTTTCGTTTACTGTCCTTCATGGCTTGCTTGAACACGCTCACTTACGAATTTTATATTTTATAAAAGGCTAAAACTTAATTTTATCCTTTCAACTTAGGGTTTTATATATTAGGAACACTTATAAATAATGCAGATATTAGATGTAAAGTAGGATCGAACAAACAACCCCAAACGTATTTATTTAAAATTGATTCCATCCTTTCGCCAAAATAATATTTATACGTGTAATAATAGTAATATTTTTTTCAATAAACAACTAATAATGAAATCATCCCGACATTCTTTTGCATTACTAAACACTCGTAATTAAATAATTACTTGGTTGTATTTTACAGAAAAATTAGTTTGGTTTTAAAGATTTCTAGGTATATCGGATAAATAACTTTTTAACAAGTATAGAATGATAATAAATAGTATAAGGAAGTAAGACCTAAAAATAGTAATAAAAATGAACAATTTCAAAATAACGTTTATTCTGGTTATTTCCAGCACCTAACTTCTTATCTGGAAATATATTAAGGATCTCAAAATCATCTGAGCCACTTAAGTACACACACTTATTCTGTTGATTTAAGGATTGAACTTTCTTTTCGTTTCTTAATAATTAATAAACTCTTAGGACAGATTGAAGTAGAATCGCTTTAATTTAATTTCAAAATCACTCGTCAAATTAAGGCACTACATTCACCATTTTCCTGTCCAAACAGTGAAAATTATAAGTGCTGGCAATTAAAATACACCTTTTTAAAGCATATTAAGGGACACTTAAATACCTTGGAAATAACACTTGTACGTAATTTATTCATAAACATGCCATACTGATTATTATCAAATCTCTTATTTGAATGAGATATTCAAATGAATTAACACTAGAACGGTTGGCACTTTTATTACATAGAAACGCCGCTTTAGTCGTTTCGAGACCAGGGCATAAGCTGAGTAAAATATTTATATCTGAATGACACCGGCTATTATCCTTCATTTTATTTAACTTGAAGTTTATTTTCAAATATTTTCATAAGTTTATAATTGAGGCACAAAAAGGTACAAAAATTTGATTGACAAGCTCCTAAAATAAAGGGTCACGTTAGCCCTCTTGGAGTAACGGATTAGCAACCGATGCGAGTTTGAACCTAGGCCCAACCAAAGACCGTCCGTCGTGTACACAGGGGATGGTGTACGTTAAATCTGCCGTGGCCTCAAATTTCCCCACATTGGCGTGGTGTGGAATTTTGGAGAGTGTGGTGCCAGCTCAGGTCCTGCTTCGTCATCTGACTTTAGTTCACAATTACGTGGGGTTGTCTTCGGATATTTCCCTACGGGATTGGTCCCGGACCGTCGCCAATAGTCCGTTGTGTCGTTCCAGTTCGACGTTAATTAACTACCCTAACTACCTAAAATAAAACTATAGCAATACCATTAGGAAAATAAAAGAAAATGAGTTATTTTTTGACAACACAATATTTATACAGATTTTTTAACACTAATTTATCAAATTTATATTACATATATACCTTATTTAAAATTGGTAGAGTAGTAAGGATTTATTTTGTCTTAAATTCCATGCATCTTTTTTACTAGACTAAACACGTTTTGAGGGTAGGTCGGTTGGATATAAATTATACGTTTTAATTTCTTATTTCCACCCTTTGAGATAAATTTCCATTTCTGATTCTGATTTGTAATTTTGGTGCTTTTCATCATTGGCTCTTAAGCTCAGGTGGGAATCACAGACTTTTTGCTTGACAATATTACTCGGATGTTACTTTCACGTAAAATAGTTTTAGTAGCAAATAGATCAGCACCTACATATATTTTCCGTTCTGTCCCATCACGAGTAGTACAAATTAAAATAATTCTGAGTATTTTTCGATGTCGAAACGGGACGAATGGATGAACTAGTGTTAAAACTAATTATACATTTCCTATTTACACAATAATCTATTTGT
The DNA here is from genome assembly GCA_933210815.1 of Meta bourneti. Taxonomy (NCBI): domain Eukaryota; kingdom Metazoa; phylum Arthropoda; class Arachnida; order Araneae; family Tetragnathidae; genus Meta; species Meta bourneti. Next base: position 56,983,346 of record OW119926.1, read on the forward strand.
TTTAATGGAAATGTAAAGAGAGAGATATGCTTTTCTCAAATTAAACCTTTTATGAACTTTTACTATACCAAAAAATATTATTACCGTTTCCTGTTAAAGTGTTTTAAAGATTAAAGTATGTAGAGGGCGTACAATTCGTTCTAAATTTAGATAATAATTTATATAATCATTTGTAATTATGCATATGTATATGTACATTAAAAATGTCATTACATCGAATAGAAATGACTCAGGCAAATTTGATTTGAGTTCCGCACTGATTATACAAGCACCAAGTTCGCGAATATTTCATTCAATACATAGTATTAGTCTGGAGGTACTATTATGGTTATAGATAGGTATGGGGTGAAGTGTGAAATATGTGTATATGGGAAGTTCAGGAGAGTGGTACTCACAGAATGTTCTTTAGCATTGAGAATTGGGGTGTCGCTGATGCAGGGCACACTGTATTGAGGACGTTATTACGGGGCCAGAAATCACTTTTTAAATTTTCACTTTGATTTGTCAAGGAGCTCGTTCTTTTCTTGTCATCCAATCTCAACATTTTTAGATCTCTGGTACTTCCCCGAGATTCCTAATTTTATCTCTTGTCGGTTCCTCCATCTCCAATAAAATCCAGCTTCATACCCAATGCTCTGACGAATGTTAGCAAGTCCATCCATTCCATATTCAATCACTGTGGCAGCTTGACCCCTTCCAATTCACTATGCTGTAAATCGTTCCATTTTGTATTGTTTGTTGCTTTTCAACTTGCCACACTGTGGTAACATGGAGTACAAGTCAATAAGATGGTTAATTTATGACATTTCAAACTAAGACGTAATCTTACTTTGCTGAATATATCAGAGGAAATTGAGTGCTGCTTTCACTAGACATTCATGCGTTTTTAATCGTAACATTTTGTAAAGTTGACACACCTATAAAAAACATATGCGAGGATGCATGCAAGTTTCATATGTCTAAGATCATCAAAGTATGTCGATCAGATTCAAACGCAATTCTGATGAATTATCGAACTTCCTTTAAAATATTGTATTCATTATCGTTTTTCTTGTTTTGATTTTATCACCTTGTACGGATTGATTAAGAATTCAAATTTGCACGTGTTGCAATTGCTGAGACAATTGTGTCTTTTATCGGACGTTTCCAAACTCGTTGTGACGATAGAGAAATGTACTTGAATATTGCATGCCGCGAAAATTATCTGCAGGATAAAGCTTCTTATTTAACGACTAATGATGTGATGCATATAATTTTAAAACATACTCATAAAGAGAAAAAGTATAAAATACGTGCCAACATTATTTATAAATCAAGATAAATTCTTAAACATTAAATATAAATATTGTCAGTAAAAATAAGTTTTATGTAACGAAATGTAAACAAGGTGAGACGTAAATTTTCTATATTATAAAGAATTGAACATTGTAGCAGATCTCGAGTTCCTCGTTTTGTATGTGCCACGTTAAGAAATAAAACCACTAAAAATCAAAAGTAAATCAGACAAGATAAACTATGTCAAGATGAAATGTAAACCATGTTTACTATTCCAGATTCTTGACAGCTGTTGAGATCATGAAAGCCTTATGGAGTTACCAAATCCTCTTTTAAAGTTCAAAAAAATTATGGAAATGCTATATCATAGATTATAAGAGATATAGGTGAAAAGCTACTTATATATTAGACTAAAGTTGCCTAGAATACTGCAGTAGTTTATATAAGTTTTCAATCCACTCGAAAAACACTCTCTTTTGGGATGAGAGTAATGCACTGGTATGTCGTTCCAGAATATCGAATTTTCGATTCCATATTTGCGGTTTTATCAAATAAAACCTTTTTTATACCAGTACTTTTAAAATAAAAGCCAGTAGCATTCTTTTTTGGGGTAAGAGGGATATAGAATTTGGTGTTTGAGACAAAGCGATTTATTCTCCATGAAAGCGTCAAGGGATTTTAATGTCGATTTAAAGGGCTTTTTTGGACATGGAATTATCGGGAAAGCGGAACATAGGGGATCCCGTAAGTTGCAAAAAATCGCACGATATTCGTTTCTTTTTATGTCTGGGAATAAGTGTCGTAGAATAAGTATTTGAAACTCTCAAAATATAAAGACGACCATGTGAGTAAAAGAGTATGTAAGCCCCATTGACATTAAATTAAAAATAATCTTAGTTATCCTTGATAGTTAATGCTGTTACATACTGCGCGTATATAACTATTTAATACTTGACAGCACTAGATACCAGTGTAATCACGAATACAACTGTTTTTAGGCCGCTATGGTGCATCAGATACTTTTATACCCTTGGATTTTGGTATGCATGATCATGCAATAGATTATTGTGACCATGGGGTGACTGTGTTGCCTATGAATAAAATGCTGAATGGTAAAGAGTGAAGCCATGATAGGAATAGAATCAGAGTCTATTGTCATAGGGTTTCAGACGTGATAGGAAGTGATTGGCATTGAATTGACAATTCACCATCCCTCAATTACTGATTGCTGTGAGTGTCATCTGGTATTTACCACAATTTCCATCAAGCTTGTTTTGAAAGTGTAAGAGTTCAGAATCATATACACCAATCACGAATCTAGCACATATTTGAGAAATGGTGGAACATTGTCTATTTAAAAATACTTCAAGGTGGATATATAGGTTACATTGCTATATGTACAACAGTATCGTAAGTTAATTTTGTTGTGAGGCCAATTACGCCACAGGTTTAAACACATTCATTTAATTTTAAAAAATTAGTAAATCCCAGTATGAAAAATTTTTACAGGATATCAAGTGGAGTCTAAAATATTCTACCTAAGGATTTCGATAAACTAAAATTGATTAAATAGTTCGCAACATCGCCAAATGGCAATTCTTTTTCAGAAGTGATTTCCCACCACTGTTTCGATAGAATAGGTAAATCGCCAGATTGAAGGAATAATAGATAGTAATAGTGGTATCAGTTCCTTGAAAAACGCAAAAGCAACATTTGACGTCTCGTGAAAATTAAAATTATGCAAATAACTTCTATTGAATTAAAAAAAAGTTGATATAATCAAATTTGGAAAACTCAAGATGTTAGAAATTTCTTTAAATATGTAATCTTGTAAGTCATCATATCCTTCTTATTTATCAAAGCCTAAAGTTGTTCTGAGCTCTAAGCATAAAAACCCGAATAGGCAGTGTTTCTTACCATGCATACTGTCCAAACCAAATGATGTCACGCATACCCAGCTTGTAGGGAATATTAAAATATTTTCTGTCGTGTTCAAGCAATCATCATTAAATTTGATTTCCTCGCCAGACAAATGTGTCAGTCCTCCATTTACTGTCGTGATAAAAAGTTTTTCGGATGTTTATTAACATAATTTATGTAGAAAACAGGTGTTATTTCACATGTATGACATACGTGCGTGTATTTTCTCTTTTTATTAAATGGTCAAAATTCGTTTTTCCCACGAGTAGGAGAGTAATAAAATAAAATAACTTAATTTACCAGGAATGGAGAATACAGAGTTTGAATTACTAATTAAAGAATTTTGTACATTTCTAGCCATGAAGGTGTGTAAAATGCTCTACACTTGCATATTTTTCTAAACAATGAGGATTTATTTATGGAATAAAAAAGTTGGTTTAGGCTTTATATATGTAACTAGCTGAATTACCCAGCTTTGCTCGGGTTGAAATGGTTAAATGTTGCTTGAAAAGTGAATTAGAATAATCACTTTTCTTTCACAGAAAAATGCAATCATTAAGTTGTACGGAAAATACGTTTTAACTTTTTCATAGCTTCTACAATATACTTCGGACGCAAATATATATATTCAATTCCTGAATATATTGCAATATGTAAAAGTTTAAGACATGAATACAAACAGAAATGAGATTCCGACGAAAAAATGCAGAATTCTAAAAAACGAAAGATGCGCAAAGTGCAATTTCAACTGCCTGAGTGTATTCTGAAATAGAGTAATTCGAAAAAAAACATTTGAAAAATATTGATAAAGACGATAATGATTTATGAAATTTAGTAATGTTCAAATATGATTGCAACATTTCGCTGTGTTAACTCAAATAGACAAACACGGGATTCTAAATCAAATTTTTAAAATAATAAAACATTAATTCTGATTTGGCAAATCTAAAATAACAAAATTACGCTTTTATGATTAATGAGTTGAAGTTTTTCGTGTTCCATTACAAAATGTAAATTATGAAAAATGAAATATTTCAAATATCCTTTTTTTATCAATCAAATATTCATAATATTCATGTAAAATATAAAACTCATCTTTGAAATAAAATAATAATAATGAACTTTAATTCAATAATGCACATTACACCTGTCAAATAAAGTAGGAAATACTTATGCAATGAATTAAAAGTTAGATATAGTAATGCTCAAACATGACCGAAACATAGCTTTGTCCGGGTATTTATCCCAATCTTCTATTGCACAGGAAAAGGAATGAAATCAATGTATAGTGTAAAATCAAAGTAATTATATTAATAGGTGTTTAAAAGTATAAGTACAGTACACGCATTATAAAGTAAAATATTTTACAAATTCACTGTAATATAAATGTAACACAAAACTTAATTATACACAATATTTTTTGTTTCACCTCCAGGAGCAAGAATAACAAAATGAACATTACACCTGTCAAATAAAGTAGGAAATACTTATACAATCAATTAAAAGTTAGATTTAGTAATGCTCAAATATGACCGCAACATAGCTTTGCCCGGTTATTTATCCCAATCTTCTATTGCACAGGAAAAGGAATGAAATCAATGCATAGTGTAAAATCAAAGTAATTATATTAGCAGGTCTTTAAAAGTATAAGTACAGTACAGATTAAAATGATATCCATCTTCACCATGGGGTAATATCACTGGGTACTGCAGAGCATCGTAAGATCGATGTGTTTCCGAAATGCGCTGCAATGATTCACCTCGTCGTTGAATAACGATATCCCGTTGATGGAACTCATTGTTTGATATAACCACCGCGACTTCATCTGCTTGAGGAGACTTAAACACCGCTCGTGTTCGCCTGCTGGTCTTCGGTCTGCTCTTATGACTACTTTATATTCATCTGTTGGCATACGCTCCAATGCTGTTAATGCACAATAATATTAAATGTTTAAAACGTTTTAATAAAATTATTGTGTTCATGAAACATCCTCTGTAAGTTTAACACAATCTGACGTCTTGTTCCCGAGATGTAGGCGCACCTCTGATCAGTTTCCATTTGTTCATTTTGAATAAAATATAATTGTAGAAATTTTGGTGGTTGATCTGACAGCGGAAGCAACGATCCCGCTCTATGGTAAATCTACACTTGCACCTTGAATGTCGACGGAAATCTGGGCTGTCTAACAATTGATGTGGCGCCGAATGATGTCATTTAGAAACATGAGTTGCATTTTCTGATGTTACTAAGAAAATGCTCCGACTCTGACGTATCTCCTGATGTGTAAGTCAAAAGTTCTTCTGGTGGTGGTTCCAGTTGGCATAGTTTAACTTTTCCATTTTTGCAGCAAATACCAGGAGACTCTGATTTAAACTTTTTGGCTTGACAGTAACTACAAGTCATTTCCATTTTCCCGATGGTAACACTTGCATGCAGCGAGTAGTCTTTATGTGAATCGTAGTGGAATCCTTCCAATGCTAAGCTAAAATGGTGCGCAGTCCGTGATCGTTTGGCTCTGTCTCTCTCATCCTGTAGTCGGGCCCCACGCTGCTGTGCCGTCTCTGTTGCTCTAAATGTAGCAGCTCTCTCTCGCAATCGAAAGTCTTCTATTCCTCTCTTCGGAAGTTTCTTGACTACGCTTATCTTTCATCATAAACCATTGACTGCACTTGGCCGATCGCCTTCCGCTTCCTTGGAGTCATTGCTACAGCAAAAAAATCTGTAAAAGAATACAAAAAAAGCTATTTCATAAATTAAGCAAAAGGCACATTCTCACTGAGCAATGAAATATATTATAGAGTACAATAAAAAGCTAAAATTAACAAAAAAACAAATTTAAAATTAAGAAGTACTTACATCCGTTTAGAACTATAAATCCAAAATATACACTATAACTGTCAAATAAAGTAGGAAACACTTATACAATCAACTAAAAGAGCGAAATAAAACTGCCAGATTCACTGAAAGGTGATAAACTGGAAGACTTACCGAGTTAGCTGCCTTTAAATACGACCAGCTAAGAATCGAGTGGGTGCTGGAATGTTCTCCATCATGAGACCAAGGAAGTTTCCGTTTCCCCAACTTTCTAGAAAGTTCTACAAAGTTTTATAAAAAAAGTAAACATTAATTCTGGTGCTGCCAGATACCAAGTAGCAAAATTACGCTTTTATGATCAATGAGTTTTTCGTTTGTGCTTTTCGGAATAACGGTGCTTGGGTTAGAAATAAATGTAATCGGTGTAGACAAATTAAACTGAATAGATAAAATTTTTTGAAAAAGCAGAAGGTCGATTTTACAGAATTTTTAAGAAAGAAAATCACTGCTTTCAACAGAGGATTCACATGTATCTATTCCGGACATTTTAAAATAAGTTACACGCCTTACATAAAAAGTTTATGAAACAGAATTCTACAAATCATTACGCATTCAATAAATTATTTAAGGAAAGTTGGTCGAAATATACACCAAATTTCCTTTAAATCCTCCTTGAACTCCTGAAAAGCTTTCCTTTAATTTCCTTGCAAAAATAAATATTTTAAAATATTCTTTCTTCATCATTAAAATATCTATAATTTATTTACATCATGGGAAGAACTAAAAAGTCAGTTCAAACATAAATATTGTAATTTAATTTGTTTCGGAAAAAATTGTTTTTCGATCAACACTGCTAGAGCAACCATAGCTGCCTAAAGCGATTGCTTTATATTCTATAATGCTATAAATCTATGCTCAATATTATTTCTATGGCGAATTCGAATAGTTTTTAGCCCCCTAGGGCCAATAGAACGGGGGTTAAGAGTTAGCCTATGCTGACCGCAGTGTTCTAAAGTATAAGTGTACTAAATTTTGTGTTGATTGGTCAAACGGTGTAGATTTGTATAGAAAAGATACACACACACATCCTATTTTATGTATATACTGATCTATGTTATATATTGAAGCTAATATGTTGTATATTTTACTAGTACTTCAAGGTAGAAAAATAAAATTAATAATATATTCTTTCATGCATTTTCTAAGATCTGAAGCCCTGGCATTGAATAATTTTATCGCATTTATGTACACCATCCATAATAGAGATAAATCCACGTGTTTTACGGTTATCTAGATTACACAACCCTCATTATCCTTAAGCAAAAACTTATAAAAATTTATCGTAGCAAATCGATTATTAATAAATCGTGTTGAACACTAATCTTAGCAAAAATTAAATTCATTGTTGAAACAAAAAAGTTTTGTAGAAGCGATGTTACTGAATCAGCCCTGTTTCTTGAATTTTGGTATGCCACTTAGACATTCAAGGGTTTTCAGTGTAAATCAACAAATCGCCGGATCAGGAGGATTTTATAACTGGTTACCAAAACTATCGCTCTGTAGATAACGAAATTACCTTGAAAAGTAGCTAAGTGACATCACTTCCGGAATACGTACAGGAAATATGTTATACCACCATTCTTTATTTAACTTTCCAGAAACGTATCTCAAGAAATGTCCTCCATTTTGAGAATCATATATTTTTTCTGTTTTATTTGCATTGTTTTCAAGGATTACATTTGGAGCAAAAGTTAACCATTAAAAACTCCATGTGAAGCAAATAATGACAATAATTAATTATTAATTAACTTTAATACATAAGAAAATTTCACTGTTTATCATTATTTTTGAACTATATTTGTATAGAACAATACATTTTCTCTAGAAGTAAGACAAACATGGAAGCATCTCACGGTTCTAGTGTTCTTAAACATTTAGTGCATCAGAAAAACCTTTGTTAATCAGCTTCAGAACGAAATTGGAATAGATATCGAGAGGTCTCGTCACGTGCAGCCAATTTAAATCCTTTAATCGTGGCAATTGTATATGCAAATTTTTGCTTTTAATTTAGCATTTATTTGCTTAAGCATTTAATCTCTTGTAGTTTTCGGTGTATTAATGTATGCGTTGCATTTTTATTTACTTTTATTTTGTTTTTTTATTCCTTTGACTTTACATTATTTACAACATAGTTTCTATTGTAAGTTGCTCCCATTTGGTTAAAAAATTACTTATCATTTCCATTTAAATAAATAATTGGAAGAAATATATATATATATATTTAAACTTAAGAATACCAAGAAAATTTCGAAAAAAATGAAGTGTTGGTGGATCAGGGCGTCAGGGCGTCTTCAGAGAGGTGCCTCGCCCAGTCAGCACAATATGGTGTTTCCTGCGTGCGGGCGGCAGTTCGCCAAAAGTAGTCCACACACCCCTCCAAACACCATAAGCAGAAATACAAAATTAGAAAATCAAAACCAGGGACATCCAAGGACACACACCAAAGAAAAGTACAATACAAAACTATAGAAGAGAATACAGACTTACCCACATTAACAAACCTCAGCTGGAAAACAACCCGCCGCAATCTATATGAGGACCACCAGCAAATTCCATTCATCGCGCCGAAAAATCACATTTGAAAATTCGGGACTGGAATTCCGATTCCGACTAGGAATTCCGAATCGGTTTATCGGAACTGCAAACCGAAAAGATAGTATTCCAAACCAGTCTTTTAATAAATTGACATTCCTATTATAATTAGTAAACTACAATTGCTAGTCAACTGGTACTTTTCAATAAAGTTTGTAACTCTAAATCTAACTTTTTTTTGCAATGTAATTAATCTCTTTAACACACTTCTTAATAATAAATACCCTCACTCTGTTTATAAGATTATTTTTGAAGTATTTAAAAATACTAATATTATTTAACTGATGATTTATCATAATGGCTTATTTTGGAGACTTTTCTGTTGACTATCAATTCTATTTGATGTACTAATTATAATATCAATGTTAATTTATTAAAACACTGGGTTTGAACACTATCTTTTCGGTTTCCGGTTCCGATAAAACGATTCGGAATTCCCAGTCGGAATCGGAATTCTCTACTGTGATGCATAATATGATTTTTGGGCGCTATGAATGGCGCTGTAGGTCCTCATGTAGGTTGTGATAGGTTGTTGTCGAGCTGAGGTTTATTAATGTGGATAAGTTTGTATTCTCTTCTACAGTTTTGTATTGTACTTGTTTTTGGTGTGGGTCCTTGAATGTCCCCATTTTGATTTTATAATTTTGCCTTTCTGCTGATGGTGTTTGGTGGTGTGGGGGCTACTCCAGGTGAATTACCGCCCATACGCAGAAAACACCATATTGTGTTGACTGGGTGCGACTCTTCCCTGATGACGCCCTGACCCACCAACACTTCATTTCTTGTCGAAATTTTCTTGGTATTAAGTTTAAATTCCTAAATATCTCTTTGTTTTGTTTTATAATATGGAATTATATTGCTATCCATGCTATGTCTGCAGTATCAGAGCGCGCATGTATGTATATATATATATAGAGAGAGAGAGAGAGCACTTTTTCTGAAAAACAGGCAGGGTCCAAATACTTTTGTCCATATATATATATATATATATATATATATATATATATATATATATATATATATATATATATATATATATATATATATATATATATATATATATATATATATATATATGGACAAAAGTATTTGGACCCTGCCTGTTTTTCAGAAAAAGTGCTCTATTAATCCATTAATAACGGGTAGGCCCTCCTTTTGCTTGTATGACAGCTGCAACACATCGAGGTATGCTTTCCACAACTTCTCTTAAGTCTGGGAAGGAATAGCTCGTCATGCCTCTTCAAAGGCTGTGAGAAGAGGTTGTTGTGAAGATGGCGTCCGTGGCGGTGTCGTACCTGTCGCTCCAGTTCGTCCCACAAGTGCGCGATCGGATGTAGATCAGGGCTCTGAGCAGGCCTGTCAAGCAGATTCACCTCATTTTCAGGAAACCAGTCCAGCCCACGTTTTGCAGTATGACATGGAGCTCGATCCTGTTGGAAGAAACAACCATTATAGCCGTAGTATTTCCATAGTGTAGGCAAGGCCCAATTATCCAGAACGTCGAGGTACACGTCAGCGTTTATGGTACCAGGTACATAAAGCAATGCGCCGAGTCCTAACCAGGAAAAACAACCCCACATTTGTCGATTTTCTGCAGTGTCCAAATACTTTTGTCCATATAGTGTATATCATACCCGAAAACGGCTCCAACTTGGGACCAATGCAGTCGTATAAGTTGTGAGTTAAAAATTCAAGTATTCGCATTTCAAAGACTATTTATTAACGATTATAAGCTAAAACACATCACAGATGAAATATGTACAAAAATGAGCAACGTGTCTGCTCACTACGTGCGAAAATTCCGATATTCTACTAGCTAGCATTCTTTTTATTCGGTCTACTTTAGCGCTTCCAGCGTAACCAGTACGCACGGCTCCAACCAATCAAAAGATCGCTCTCAGAATTTGCATATTCTGATAAGAATGGGGAAAGGCTTTCGCTTCTCTTGCCTCACATCCCCCTTTAAAAAAACGAAGATGGAGTTTAACAGGCTTCACTCACAGATATTACCCAAGAGAAGACAAATTTGAAAAATGCTGATTAACATTATTCAAACTACAAAAACACAATATCAAAATTACTCAATTTACAAAATCACAATACCTAAATTCAAAATGTAATCATAAAAGATATGTTCTGGTAAGCTACATGTAACTGCTGTCTGACTAAGTTCAAATCTTATGACCATAATTCAATCACAGAGGAAATTGTTGACATTTGTTAAAACTCATTTAAAAAACATTCATAAAACTCTGTTACGACTAATTCTCATCACAATGCACTTCAAGCACGAACATTCAATAAGTATTACACTTTTACTAATTTTGTGTCTAATTATTCACTTGAAATAGGAAAACACAACTTTTTCATATTTTTGCATTTCAAGTACCAACGTTCAAAATTCATTACAAATAACACTTTCACTGTGTCCATAAATTCACTTCATACATGAAAACACAAAATCATTGCGATATAACATAACAGAAACTAAACACTCTTAAAACTTCCCACATACACTTTATGGGTGCATCTAAATACATGGGGCATAATTTTTCATATCAAGGATGGTTCCAAAAATATCACTAGAACTTAAAGTAGGATACCATCCCCAATATAACAAACTACATCCATTTATCTTCTACTCTGCATGCTGCTTCCGTATTTTAAGTAAAAATGATTCCATCTGGCGAAAACTTCAAGAAACGTTAGACGAAAATTTAGAGGAAATGAAAAGTGAAAGGAATACAGAACTTTTTCTCGAAAAAGGGATACGTGAATTCGAATAAATGGTCCAAAATGTCCTTAGAGAGAGGTCTCATTCTTGGACATAGCACGCCTTGCGATTCTTCTTCATGGCTTACATTCTGCGACCCAAATACATGAGTAGACGAAAAAGGGAAAATCCTCAGCGGTAATATTATATGTAGAAAAATTTGCCTACATGTCAAATACTATATTTATTCAAGAATGATTTGCAGTTATAGCATTCCCAACTTTTTAGTCTTATGTTCGGGATTAAATTATTTCCAGGCTATGATTTCAAAATAAAGTACATATAATATATTTTACAATACTGGAACAGAAAACAAATCAAAAGCGTCTTTGGATCCATGAACACCTCACAAAAATGCATCTCTGTATTTAAGGATTAAAATGTGTTATTAATATCATTGTCTAACGCATTGTTCTGTATGATAAGCCATACTGTACTCATGATCATCAAAACTTAAAATTCCTAATAATTCTTATATTTAAGGAGGATATAATAAATCTTACTCTACTCTGTAAGAAGTTTTACAAGGTTAATAACTGCAAAATAAAAGCGTAACTAACGTAATTTTCAATGTCATATATTTCCCGATAGGATAATGTGACTTGTAAATGTAAGAGTACTTAATTTCTATCCCTACTGGTATCAGAAAACTAACTGACTGAGCCATTAAACTCAGCGAAATAATTTTATACAGTCATCTTGGACAGGACACTGTTACTTTAAAGGATTCCAAGGAACGAGAATGCTGACATGCTGGCAAGATTGGTTGGGTTTTTATGACACAAGGGCCGATCTAGCTAGGTTTCACCAAGCATCCCTTTCCCATCCATGGATAAGAAGTCTTACTACACTGCTGGCCACCCAAATTGCAACACCAAGAAAGACAAGAGATATCACAACAAAATTTATTTTGTAGATAACATGTTGACCAAGTATCAAATGATTAAATTTATAGACTTCTGTGAAGTGTGGTTCCTGCCAAAATCAATAGCCAGAGTAGCCGCCATTGTTGGAGATCACCGCTGCCACACGCCTCGGCATTGATTCAAAGAGACTTTGGATGTGTTCTTGGGGTACAGCAGACCAAGCAGCTTCCACACGTTGCCAAAGTTGATCTGGTGTGGCAGCTGGGGATGTATTCTGGGTCAATCGTTGAGCAACCATGGACCACATGTTTTCTATCGGCGAAAGATCCGGAGAGCGAGCTGGCCAGGGAAGCAATTCAATCTGGCGATTGACGAAGAACACTTGGACAATGCGTGCCACGTGTGGTCGCGCATTATCCTGTTGAAATATGGCTGCGGGCAAGCCCTGAAGGTAAGGAAGGACAACTGGCTCCAACACCTCGGAGATGTAGCGCTGGCTGTTTAAAGTACCGGCAATGCGTACTAGAGGAGTGCGAGAGTGATATCCAATACCGCCCCATACCATAACACCCGGTGCAGGACCAGTGTGGCGGTGCATAACGCAGCTGTTCAGCATCCTCTCTCCACGGTGTCTCCAGACTCGAATCCGACCATCGTGGTGTTGCAGACAGAAGCGTGACTCGTCAGTAAAGACAATTTCATTCCATTCTGCCGTCCACATCCTTCTTTCATCGCACCATTGGCGGCGGAAACGTCTGTGGTTCTGCGTCAAGGGTAGACGAAGCAATGGACGTCTTGCGGACAGACCACTCTGCTGTAAACGGCGTCGAATGGTACGCGCAGACACTGGATGATGCGGTACAGACTGAATGTGCTGTGCTATGGTTCGTGATGCGGCTGAGCGATCCGTCACTGCCATACGCACAATATGCCTGTCATCACGTGAAGTGGTGCACTGAGGTGGATGCGATCGAACACGTCGGTCCGTCGTACCCTCCTGCATCCAACGATCCCATATCTGCATTACAGTTGTTTGGTTTCGTCCAACACGACTACCGATTTCCCTGAAGGATAATCCACAATCTCGGTAGGCCACTATCCTTCCTCTGTCGAACTCGGATACTTGATCAAAAGATGATCGCTGTTTTATACGAGGCATAATTGATCGTTTTTTGAAAAAACCACAAGAAAAACACAATTGCCGTACTTGAAATCGTCGAAATCTCCAAGCCTTAAATAGCGCTTTGAAGTGGCGCCACAGGCGCGCGTGATGTGCGTCTGTGCGGAAATTCTAATTATTTGCATATCTCACCTCCGCTAATGCATGTTGTAAATTTCATATTATTTGCATGCTTCCTTCAGGGTGTTGCATTTACGGTGGCCAGTAGTGTAGGACAGAAGACAAAAATATGCTCAGGGTAGTTAGTTTCAAGAATCGAATTTGAGCCACCTACAGCTTGCAGGCGCAAGACATAACTTACGCATTACGGCGTTTTCGGTATACCCCAAACTACGGTGAGAGGTCATTTGGACCCCTTGCTTGGAGTGGAAGATATAAGGCTCCATTTCTTAAAACTATTCAAAAATGAACCTTGAAATCATAAACCTTAAATTAGTTATATTTACATTTATATTCATATATTTTGAATGAAAAATTATTCACTATATACTTACATTACTCTAAGTTACACTTCACACCAATACTTAATTTTGCAATTTTTCCTGTACAAGGGCCACATACTGATTTGTTACAATTTCCACATTCACAGTTTTGTTTCACCTACATAGACTTATTTGACACTTCTTTCGCTTTCGGGTAGAGGAATCGCAAACATCAATTTTGCGTATGCTTAGTCCTGGAAGTTGATTAGAAGACATAATTCTTTCGAAGTTCTTCGGCAACATTCAAGATGAAATCTCGACGGCTTAGATCTGTACGATCAGTAGTTTTCTTGTAAATTATGCAAGCATTTATTGCGGCATATTTATTGCGGCATAAATATTAAAAAACTCTTGAACTGGCCAACCCCTGGATGATGACTTAACGGAATACTTTCGAGCCATCTGATTCAATACATCTACTCCACACTTAGCGTTGTAAAATTTTACGACTTCAGATGTTCTTTTATCATTTCCAGAAATTTCCAATGTTGGATGAAGGGTACTCATCAGCAAAACAATGTTGCTCTTTTTCCCTTGATAGGATTTAAGAGATATCACGGGTCATCATTTTACTGGAGTACAATTCACTTCGCTTTTTCTTCAGTCAATGAGGAATCTCTTTCCTTGCACGATTTGCAGTGCTCACACAATATATATCTTTACTTTTCAATTTTTTCACGAACGTTAGAGAAGTAAAGATATTGTCAGTGGTGTGTGTGTGACTATTCTTCCACTATTATAAAAGTTTTCTATAAAACGATAAACCGCGTACTCACCAACAGTTTTTCAGTGGACCTTTTCTCATCTTTTCCCAAATAGGGATATATATTCAGTAAGTATTTGGTTTAGACATTACTTGCTAACCTAAATTTAATGCCAAATTTATCAGGTGTTGCTCTCAAGTGCGATATTTTCATTCCTGAAACAAGGCAATGAAATATTCTCTTGTTCAACATTAACCACGTTATTTACATGTTCTATGTCTTCTACAGATTCTTGATCCGATGAATCTGATTCATTTACAGCAGCAACATGTCATCTTCATCGGATATATTCGAACTAATTCTTTTATGAGATTCGACATCCGGAGAAATTTCTGATTCAGATTCGTCGCTAGACAAATCTTACATCAATTTGAGAATTTCTTCACTTGTTATACCTCTCCTACGAGGCTATCAGAGGGTAAAGTACTTTCAACAGTGTTATAAACAGACGTAAACTCTCGGACTATCGCAAGCAAACGGACCAACTTTCGAATCCCTTTTGAGAAAAATAGTGTCCACAAACAGAAAGAAGTGCTAACATGTATTCAGCACGTTTCTTTAAATTTTCTTTTTTCCCACACTCCATTTTGTGAAATACTCATTAGCACTGGTATACCAGATCTTTCCCCCACCTGAATGTTCACAGGAAGAATAGTCAACAATAGCCAACAAAAGGCTGTATCTCAGTCATAGGACAACGCGAAAATGGAATGTTTTGGGAGCGGTCAAAATGACTCCTAGCTGTAATTCTAGGTATACACAGTTTTATCTGAAAAAGTAATAGCGCAAAATGAATGAAAGTTTTTGTGTATAATATCTACAAGTATTAAGAAAATTTAAAAAATATGAAAATGTTAGGTGGAAAAATAAAATAGTTATATACCGTTAAAACTACTTCGAGGTCAAAATGACCCTTCCTGTAATTCTAGTGTCAAGAGTGCCTCACATGATTACCAGATCATACCATACAAGTTTCGGAATTCCGAATGACCGGAGTTTATGATTGCCTCCTCGCTCATCATCGAATTGCCTAGTTCCATCTGTACACTTTGTACTTATAACCCTGAGATGGATAGCACACACCTAGCCAATTGCTTTTCTCTAACAGTAGCATCCCATGCTAAAATATGTTGGATTATGAGGGACTTCCTGGTATATAGTAAGAATTTAAAAACTGCAAAATACGGAAAAGAAAGATAAAAAACATGAAAAAACCATCAATAGTCATATCGGTGCAGCGAAATTTCCATATCATCAGTGCAGAAGCAAACAGTAAGAGGAAAACGTGAGTTTAGATATGTTGCCCGAGAACAGTTTTTCCATATCTAACCTTTTTTTTATTCATGCATTTCCAGGCCACGCGTAAAGGCGGGAAACGTTATACAACACAAGCAATACATGACACCTCGCCTTCATGAGTGTGGGAGAGGAGTATTGGAAAGAACCTGGAGGGAGTATTTAAAAAGTTATTTGTGTCTTAAGGCAGCATATTTAAACTCGCATTTTTCTCTAGTTTACGGGTTGGTATAGCTCAGTTGATAGAGTGGTGGATTGGCTTGCGAGTTTTAAACTCGATGCCGCCAAAGACAGTTATGTACGTGGAGGTTGTTGCAAGATAGGTAGGTAGTTGAATAATGTTCCCAGATATGAAAGACATATATTTTCTTACTTATAATGTTGATATAGCATATTTGAAATTTGAAAACACATTTAACCTTTATTAAATGCAAAAAACTATATTAAATAACATACAGCAAAGTTAAAACAGCAAGGCAGTTTGGACTCTTTTAGAAATAAGACAGTAACAAACTCATGGGATTTTATATTAATGATAGGTTGGTAGGCAATCGAATTAACGTCACACTGGAGCAACACCACGGGCTATTAGCTATTCTCTGGGATCAATATCGAAAGGAAAGAACCGAGGACAAAACCTCGTAAATTTGTACCACTGTCGGATGACGAGGTCAATACCTGATCTGATACCCCATTTTCCAAACTTCCATACCACGACAACGTGAGGACATTTGAGGCCACGGCAGATTTAACGTGCACCAGCCCCCACGCACATGACGATGTTTGGTTGAATCTAGTTTCGAACTCGCGACCCTCAGATTACTAATCCGCGACCAACCGCGATACCGCAGACCGCTGGTGTAAGATAAATCTGTCGTGGCCTGAAATGTCCTCACCTCGACGTGGTGTGGAATTTTTGAGAGTGGGGTGCTAGCTCAGGTGTAGATCTTGTCGTATAAACGTGGCTCAAAATAATGACATCTGTCCTCATCTTTCATTTCGAGTTTGATCCTGAAGTCACCAATTGCCTGTTGTGTTCCTCGTGCAATATCAATTCTACTACCTACCTCTCATTTACTTCTGTCCAGATGATGGTGCTTAGTTTGTTTCACCAATAAGCTATTGGTGATTTTTTCACGTATTTGTAACATTTATTATTCAAGCTTGAAGCTTTTAAAACCTTACGCCAGTTTTACTAAGTTTTATCTGTTTATCCATGCATCTTTCTTGATTTGCGTTACACACCAGCGAGCTTGTCATCGTTTTCTGTAGTAAACTTTTTCTGCAGTATTTTCTATTTATCTGTTTTATGTATGTATCCTAGTCAAAGAGCTTCTGCTAGCAATTGCCTGCCGTTTTGTAAATTTTTAAATTAAAAAATATGTTTCGGATTACTTTTTATCAGTTCATGGATAAAAGAAATTTGTTTTCCACAGGTGATCCCTCTCCTACTGTGAGATGGTTGAAAGGAGATGAGCTACTTGATGATACGTACTACGTAACTCCTCAAGGTTTTGCAAGGAATGAGATTCATCTTCCGAATCTTCGTAGAGTGGATCTCCTAACATCTCTTACTTGTGAGGTGTTCAATTCAAATCTTACCGCTCCTGTCACCAGTACTGTTAGTCTTGATATGAACTGTAAGTATTTAAATATGTTCTGACTTTAGACTGATAATTGCTTAAAGTGAAAAGTTGGTAATAATTTCCGTTGAGGCTTCTTAAGAAATCATCAGAACACTTTCGTTTAACCATCTGATCGTCATAAAATTTCCGAATAATGGGAATTGACTTTATCCTACAATCCGCTTAATGTGATTAAATTATTACATTTATTGGTTGAAATAGTCCACAGTTCTTAAACCTTTAGAAGTATTTTCTTCTTCCTTTCCTTAGAACAGAATACTCTGCGGCGAAAGTTAAATTGTTTCTTTCTTTTTGTGAACAGAATCCTTTCGAAAGTTCCCAATTTTTTTTACTGAAATAGAATGCTTTTGAAAAATTTTATCGTTTCTTCCTTAGAGTAAAATAATCCTTCGGAAATATTCTATTGTCTATTTACTTGAAATAGAATCCTTTGGAATTATTATAGTGTTCATATCCTTAGAATATAATCTTAATTTTAATTTGTAAATAAACCGATATAAGAAAATTTAAAGATATGTGATATAATGTACGGTTTTACTTCGAAGGATTTCTCTACTTGTATTATTTAGACTGAGATACAGTATCGCTCATACTATTTTATCTAAAGTATTCGCACATTATAGAAAACGTGATATTTACTATATATATATATATATATATATATATATATATATATATATATATATATATATATATATATATATATATATATATATATATATATATATATATATATATATATATATATAGCTGTCTATGGGGAGCCAGTTCCATAATGATGAGATTTTCAATCGAGACATCTATAAGTTTAAGAAAACAATGGCATCTTGAGTAGTAAATAAACCATTAAATGATTTTTTAATCTATCAAATTTACTACCCTGAAATTTTTGTATAGTGGTTTATAGTTACATTGCTTGAAGCCCTTCATATATAATTTTGCATATTACATCACCTATATTCTTGTAGAAGTCCTTAGAATCATTTTAATATTGAAGTAAATTACTTCATGTATTTTGTTCCTATGAATAATTGATGAGATAATACTTATAAAAGGTTTGGTAAAACTTACTCTGTTATATTTCAATAAATTTCTCATAAATATTTCATGTATCATAAAACAGATTGCTAATTTCGTATACTTGGTTTAAATTTATTATGTCAATACTTTCAACTGTGTAGATTAAATTTATGCAGCATTTTTGCCTGTAAAAAATTGCATTATGCTGCAAGTTCTTAGCTGCAATGGAATGACATTTAATAAAACTAAATCAGAAAATATAAATTCTACTATTCAGTTGACATATGTGTTTTTTATCATAATTAATGCAATTAGGACAAGCAGTTTCCATTTATAATACATTTTAAGCCGGCACGCTTATATCAAATCATTTTAAGAAGTGAGGGTGCATTAGAAATTTCCCCTCAAGAAGAGATCATATTTTCCAAGGAAAGGACACATGTTAAACAAAACTCAATTTATAAAAGTGCTAATAATGATAAAAATGCCTAGAATATTCCCGAGAGCATTTTTCATTGGAACTTAAGAAAAAATGATTTATCGATAAAAGAAAATCTAAAAGCATTCTGCGGAAAATATTTTCCCAAATAAATGAAAAAATGCACACATAATTTCATTTACGTGTTTGAAAAGCTATACATTGCTTTAAAATTAATTTAATAAAAAAGATGAAATACTTCCGTAGGGTTAGGATTTTCCATTTACTTGCACTTACCTGTCACAAGATATTTTATGTATTGACCCAGGATACATTTTTCGTAGTTATTCAAAAACAAGTTTTGGTACTTTGAAACACTTTTTTAACAACATTTGTCAATTTAGATGTAAAATGAATCGTGACAGAGCTTCATAAATATAAATTTGAAAAGGGTGCATTGGATATAAAAAGTAGTAAATTTATTAAGTGTATTGTTCTTCATCTGAGGGATATTGCTTAGTAAATATGCATTATCTGTTTATATTAAGTAATGATATTCATACTGCATTCATAGATCTCCGCTTCTATGACTATAATTTGTATAACATTTTAAAACAGAAAGTTTTAGCTTCGGGTCTTGAACAATATATTAGGTTACTACCTAATTTCACATTGGTATCGATAATTATGTAAATTTAAAAATATGATAGGTTCACGTGTTGTGTTTATCTCTCAGACCACAAACATAGCCCATATAAATAACAATTTGTTTTATTTTCTGTGAATTGTTTTTATTTGTCGAGTAAAGCGAAGATATTCAAAGAAAACAACATTTCTTTATGTACTTTGTAAATGAAATTAAAATATAATGCTATGAATGTATGTGAAGAATTAAAATGGCTTTAGGTTAGTTTTCAAGAATGCAAGTATTCGAAGTATATTTTGTGATTTTGTATCTCAATTGCATTAAAAGCTAAAATTGCTGCTAACTCTGGTTTATAACGAAACACTTCTAGAAATCACGTATCCATTTTTACTAATTAAATCCTTATTAATGAGACACGTCCACTAATGAATAGTAGACATATTTTAGTGATGGTTAATTTTGAGTGGGACTAATGTGCTACACTAACGGGGAAAGCAATTGTGCACAAATAATCGAATAAAAGTAATAACCTACTTTTAAATGGAGGTTTTAAAAAATTCGTTTGAATATATTTTCCATTTCAATAAAAATACTTCATAGAAGCTCATAATATTGCTTTATTGATTTGAATCAATAACCATGCTCAATTGCAAACATGAAAACACATATTTTGAAATTATTTAATAAATATCTTATTATTTATTTGCATTTGAAAGACGGTTCAAACATATACGAACATAAAATATTGTCAGCTTACAAACGAAACACATTAAGTCACAACTTTCTAGAAGAGTCCTTTTTCTTTTCTGGTGAAGAATGTGGTGATTCATTAGACTGGTGAAGTCTACTGAGTCCTTTTTTCTATATATGAAGGTTGGATTTCTTCTTGACAACCCTTAGTGAGTTGATCGTTGTGAGTTGAACTTTTTCCATTCTTTTTCTTATAACTAGTATTTTTGATCTGATGTGTTTCACTTGTAAGCCGACGATATATTATATTTTTATTGAAAGCACATTTTAAATTTTAGAAACCGAACAAAAAGTTAGTGAAACTTATTTTCAAAAATATAAGTATGAAAAGTCAGGATGCCAATACCAATACATAAGCTAACGGCAATTAAACAATAATATAATAAAAAATTAGAGGAACTTATTAGAATTAATTATTGGAAATAAGTATGAAAAGTTAAGAAGCCAATATCAATACATAAGCTAAATGCAGTTAAACAATAATACAACCCAGAAAAAAATCCAGGATAACTAGAATTGTTGATATGATGTGTTTAACTTGTAAGCCAACAATATGTTATATTTTTATTGAATGCACATTTTAAATTTTAGAAATCGAGCAAAAAATTAGTGAAATTTATTTTTCAATTCGTATGAAAAGTTAGGATGCCAGAATCAATACATAAGCTAAATGCGGTTAAACAATAATACAACCCAGTAAAAACACTAAAATATTACAATCAAAGAAAACATGGGCTTTTTTATATACACTTGATATGAAGAATATTCTGTTTAACCCTTCCTACACATAAACCTCAACTTAAGTGGGATTAAAAAGAAATGTTACGCGAGGAGTGTCTTCGATGGTCAAGTGAAGGACAGCTACAACGAGACACGAGCTATGTTGAGTTTCTGACACGGGAATTTTGGATGGATTCCAAAGTATCCCATTCAGCCAACAACACTCCGTTGAAAGATTCTTTCACTTCCAGCATCGCTTGAATGGGCGTGTCTCTCTGGTAGAGAAGGTTAAGTGACTCTCCACAAATAGCGAGTGATGTTTCGATGCAATTGTGTCGTTTCCAAAGGGTTTTTGTTGCAATAAAATCGCCCTGCAGGTGAAATTCTAGAAGTTGCTCTTCTTGGATTGGAGGTTTGCTATTATTTTAAGGAAATTTTATAGAATGTGTGTTCAAAACTGAAATAAATGAAATTTTAGAGTCAGTAGATTTAAAATAAATATTGCTCATGACAGAAAAATATTTTTCAAATCAATCCAAATTTTGTATTATTTTCTATTGCACCTGCAAAAATGTTTAGATTCAAATTACTTTTAATGAAATTATACCTCACTTCTGGAATGAAAGCTTTTTTGTAATTTTCCAGAACCTTGGCTTGTAAACGTTACTTAATTTCATCACAGAATAAAATCGATTACATTTATGTTTACAAAAACTCAATACCATTACCAATTACAGATATTGAAATATTCTGACAGATGTATAACCAGCATTTTTAAAAGGAGTGAAGGCCATAAAAACTAAAAAAAAAAGTCAATATAATGATATGGAAATTTATTAGGTTAGAAAGAATAAAATATTGAGAGAGAAAAATTGCATCCGAAATTTTGAAATATCAAGTTGGACACGGCTAGAAACGGGAATTCAAAATACTTACAAATACAAGGGGCAATCAAAAGTTCTCGTATTATCACTCAATTCAATAAGTGCTAGCAAATACAAAAATAGTAAACAATCATGCAAGTAGACAGTTTGCATTAAACAGTTGACCCTCTAAGAATCACGAGATTTCCGAGCAGTGTAGAGTATATACTATTATCTTTCTTTCGAACGTTTCTATTGGTCCTTTCTTCAGAACAGAATCCTTTGGAACAATTCTTCTAGCACATTCTGTGGAAAAGATTTTCGATAATTTTGCAGCTTTCCCTAGAATAAAAGTCTCCGTAAATATCCCATTGCTCATTTTCTTCGAACAGAATATTTTGAAAGATTCTATCGGTACTTTCGTAAGAGTAGACACCTTCGGAAAAAATATGTTGGTCAATAAATTCAAAATTGGTTAAAAGACATGCAGAAGAAGGGTGCAAGTTGCAAGGAGGAATCAGGCTTGTGAAATTCTATGAAATAAATTTTTTTAAATGTAAAATTAGTGTAACACATTTTATGATTAGTTCACAAATGGTAATAATTTTAGAACAGCCATTTTTTTAAAAGCTTCGTTGTTCAACTTCGTAAAACCATTAACAGCAGTTGTGAGATTTTAAGAATTAGTCATTGAATCTACCACAGAATTGTGTCCAGTTATGTGAACATCTGAAATGTCCCATTTCGCGGAATTAAGAGCCATGATAAGGTACGCTTGAACCACCCTTAAATGAGTCAGTTTTTGACTACTAACAACTTGGCGTGAATGCTCATATTGTCTACTATTTTAGATGTAGGGTCTCCCTCTGTCATTTTCAATAGCAAGTAATGAATGCGAAGATTAATCATCGCGAAATTTGCTTGTAATGTAAAGTTGCTTTTACTTCACAACGCATTTAAGGATTTGCGAACCATTTCGTTCGAAAGAATTCATGGATTCTGGCAAACTAAGAATATTCTATTGGTCCTTTCCTATTCCTATTGGGCCTCATTCTGTACAATAGAATCCTTTGGAAAGAATCTATTGGTTTTTTATTAGTTTATATGAAATATTATAATGCTCCTTTCCTTAGAATATAATCCCTTAGTAGGATCCTATTGTTCATTTCCTTCGAATATAAACCTATGGAACAATTCTATAGGTCCTTTCCTTGGAATAGAATTTATTGGACTAATTAAATTGGTCCATTCTGTAAAATCGCCCTTTGGAAATATTATATCGCTCATTTCCTTAGAATATAATAATTTGGAGATTCCATCGTTCCAGAAGGTTAAAATTGGTTAAAAGTCATGCAAAAAACTACAGGTTAAAAAGTGCAATTAATTGTGTAAATCTCTCAGAGCGTTAAGCAACAAAGATTCACAAGTGTTGAGGATATTCACAAAGATTCGGTTCTATTGCTTATACTGTCAAATGTCATCTAAAGCTCGTACAGTTTTGGCAATGGTGATTCGACTCCTAAAGGACTTTTCAAAGTTGAAGCAACTAATTTAGGACAGTATACTGGTTACTTTTGTAGCTCCAGAAACTTTTAGACTGCACCTAGCATTTTCATAAAAACTCAACATTCCGGCTCAACTCAAATCTCGAGCAGTTTTAGTGTTACTGTTGTATATTATTTTATAATTTATATAGTTATGTTTGTTGTACTGAATTTACGATTTATTAAATGCTCTTTAGCTTTTCAGAATTAAAAATCATCCTTTAATCATATTTTATAATTTTACAACTCGCTTCTCAATCCTTGTAAATTTTGTCTCTTCTCTTTCATCTTTACATTGAATAATTATTTTGTCTTCTTGAATAATCTTTCTTGAGACTTTCAATGACCAAATGTATAGTCAGAGGAAAAATGGATTTCCATTTTGTAAATTATTAGTTTTCAATATCAGTTTCCTAGGAAATTTATTAATTTTAAACATTTAAATTTGTTTATGTATTCCCTTACGTACATCCTCAATATTAATTTAAAACAGAAATCAACTATCGTTACAACCGCCTGGTTTTAAGAATGAAGTATCTTTAAGACTCAAAAATGTAATTATGTTCCTCATTTACTTTAATAATTCACGTATAGAAAATCTGAGAGAGGAATAAATTAAAATACTAGATGGTGCGGGAAAATATACGTAGGTAAATAATAATCAACGGTACAATTTTGTGTGTGTCCATGAACTTGTGTAATTATTGAGTTTTTAACTGTTTTCAGTGCAACCTTTTACATAATTATTTAGCTAGGAAATACGAATTCGTATTAGTTCTGTACTTCTCATTTCAAGGCCCTACTTTTTAAATTGCCCGAAGTCCTTTGATTTGAATAAATTAATTCAACGGCGTTTACAAATAGTAAAACACTTATACAAGATTTTCTTTCGAATAAAATACGAATTTTTGAATTAAAGTAATATTAATTGATTAAATAACGTTTCATACAATTTTGTCCATTATATGATTTAACAAAAAGTATCAGCTATTGAATTTCCATTTTTAACCCGAATTGAAACCCTTTCATTATTCAATTCCGCTTCAAGTGTTACAATGGTGTAAGATACAGTTTCATATTATATTCTTATGATTTTTTTAATTGTAGTAATTTAAATTATACAGAGAAAATAAAACATTTGAATGGATTTTCTGAACCTAAATGCATTTAAAATTATCTGTATTGAACCATATACTTAACTTCATGTAATTATTTAGCAAGAGCATTTGTGCATATATTTAACGTAAATCAAATTACCACTTAGGTTTTTTACTCCACGACGAAAGTATATTTGCTTTACTTTTGTTGAATACGAAACGTATAACTTATTTAAGCCATATATTGTGTGCATTCATGACTTGCTATAGTTTAGTATTTTTTGTTTTTTTATAGTTGTGATAGAAGGAAGCTACTTCAGATCTCTTTATAACCAGAGCAAGCTAATTAATTTCAAACTGAATAATATGCTATCCAATGAATATTAATGAAATGTTCAACAGATGAGTGATGTCATTGTGTTAGCACAAGCGTAGGGTGAAGCGTACTAATTACTATAACTGTATAGTTATTATAATAATTACTGTAGCTATATAGTTAATATAATAATTACTATAACAGTTTAACGTTTTAATTCACATTAAAACTTTTATTATAATTCTGGTACATACTTGCATACACAATCCATTACATACTTGTATATTTCCAATCCAGAACATAACATTCCATTCACGCATTTTATCAGAATTTAGCTGCCACGCAGAATTAACTTTTAGTGGCTTAATTCCATAAATTGTTGTGAGGGGGCCAAATGTTAAATCCATGGAAACGTTTTTAGGAGAGGGATACTTGCTTGGTGTTTTGTAACTTTTGAGCTCGGCGCCCAGGGTCCCAGGAGGTAACTGCTTTTGCTTTTTTGGTTTCTCAAGGACACTTTCATCACTGGTCCAAGCAAATCATCAATTAAAATTATCTCTCCATTTAGCACGAAAATTTTCGATTATCCTCTATATCTGGCTACACCCCATTAAAACTCAGCTTGATAACAAATGCTTTTATCAATATCAGCAAGGCATCTCATCCTACAGTCGATTATTCTCATTTTTTACCCCTATTCCTATTTCCTAGTAGGTACAATGAGGTCAGTGTATCGGACCCCCTCCTCTTTTCCAGTAGACACACTAACTTCAGTGCATCAGATTCCTCCTATTTTCTAGTAGACACACTGAGGTCAGTATGACAGATACCTTCTATTTTCTAGTAGACACTCTGAGATCAGTGTGTCATACCCTTCCTATTTTCCTTTAGACATACTGAGATTAATGTACTTTCTGTTACATTATTTTAAATTAAATTATTTTAAAATGGAATTTAATCTTATGCATAACTTAAGCTGTGGTCAGATAGGAAGCTCAAGACGCAATGTGACACATATAGACCAATCAGAGCATCTTCACCCCTAGCGCTGGCACCAGATTGGTATATGCGCTTGTTGCTTTGAGCCTTATCTATTTCACCACGGCTTTAATAAACATATAATACATACGATCAAAATTTCACAATAGAAGCCTTTTCTCAAGTACTTGTGGAGTCCCTGGGGGCCCCAACAGTATAGCCCTGTTCACTCCTGCTCGTCTACCCTATAAAATTGTAAGAAATCTTTATTAGTCTCTCGCAATGCTTCGCAGCATTACACATACAACAGTTATTTTTAATAAAAATTAGGATTTAACGAATATAATTTATGACTCGGGATGTGAAGTTTTGGGTCGGGTATATCCAAAACCACTTTTCTTCATTTCTAGAAGATACCTCAAAAAGCAAAAACATTTTTTATTCCTAAACACGTTGCTGATAATTATTTAGTATATCAGTAGTTCAAATTTGCCAATCAGTCAAATCAAATTTGTTAAAATAATAGGACAATTCAGATATTTCAGAAGTGCTTTACCATCATGCAGCACTTTATGTTTGAGAATTTTCTTTAAATCCAGTCGCAAAAATCCAGCATTCATTCATGTAAATAATTTTTATATGTTAACATCATTATCGCACTATAAGCAAACACATTTTGCCTTTACATCAACTTGTCCTCATTTCAACATTTATGCCTTTCATTTGTATCATATTTTAAGCCTTACCTTTTAAATATTAGCTTAAATTTAATGATCAAGGAAGTTAAAAGTTTCATACGTAGCTGCCAAGAATATTTTTAATTTATCACTAAAGTTAATTATATATATTACGGATGTGTTGAACACAATTTGTGGAAGTGAGTTATCTACTTTACCTGTTCTTTGTATTTCAAATATTTGATTAGCTGATTAAAATACGTTGGCATCATTCCCATTTTAAAATACGAATAGAAAATACACAAATTCATCATTTTACTACATCAATAAATTTTAATTACCAACCGTTCTTTATATCAACCAACTCATCGGATAAATTTCGCTGTAAATCGCAGTGCAGCACGAGTTTTAAAGTGAAGCAGAGACATCGGGAATATCTTCCCTCTTCGACATCTGATATATCGTGCATTTTTCAGAACAAATGCATCCACATCGCCATCAATTCAGCTGAAGCCGAATGAAACCCAAAATTTATTATTGGATTACACAGCAGGGGCATAGAAGTTTCTGACAGCAAAAATATCTCACGTCAGAAATGCGTTTTAATTGATTTGTTTCACGGATAACAATTTTAGATAACTCGCCGTGCATGATTCATTTTTATTGGAGGAACTAAGGGAGGCAAATCTGACAATCGTATTACGAAATAAATGTGGGACGTATATTACATGAAGGGTGTTATACGTTTCATGGAATTGGCTCAATGCAATGCTTAAATATTCTCTTTCAATTTACTGGATTTTAGCAGATGGTGATGCTATATTCCTCATGTAATAAAATTTTCTGATACTGTCCTTTGGAGGTTCAAATGGTTGCCCATATGGAATGGGCCTCTTTAAAATTTGAATTAAAAATATTTTTGCATGAAATGAAGTAAAAATCACAAATTACGCAGTTAATATCATAAAATAAATATAGAACTGATTTTCAGGTGATGGAGAAATATTTTTATACATTCACCACTATTCTCAAAGAAGGGATATGACCTTTAAACACGCTCCAATTTCATTAAAACGGATAAAAGTTTCAAAGTTACATAAAATAATTATATTTTTGGGGGAATATTTTCAAATTTTAAATGTTTATATTATGGATGTTATATTTATAAAGAAAAAAGGCTGTGTCGTTAAAACTAATATGTTTATGAACAAAAATATGAGAGCCAATTTTTCCCAAGAGTTAATTTCATGGTATTGTGATCAGCAAGATATATCAAAACCCAATAACTTTACAATAATGAACATTTCACACTTATAGGATTCACTACCTTTAAAATGACTTATAGGTTCAATGACTAGTTCGAAATTATTTGTGCTTTGAATTTAGAAATGTTAAAATTATCGTTGTACGGATGAGAATATTGTTACAAAAAACACAGAGCATTTTAATACGAATTTTAGAGCAGTGTATTTTTAGATAAAGCATTTTATAGTAAGTGTGCAAAGTTTAAATATTGCAGAATAATTTGTTTTTAAGATATCCTGCAGACCACAAAACTAAAAATTTCAATTAGGCAAAATATATTTACTACATTTTATTATAATTGTGTTTTCTCGCTGATCCTACGTATGGGAAGCTTAGTTGTACCTTATCGAAAAATACGTGAGTCATACAAGCACATTTCTGTTTGCGAGGAATAATTGTAGCTTATCGAGACTGCGGTTCATTCTTTGAAAATTCAGTGCTCGTTTTGGACAAAATCCAGCCAGTGATGCAAATATGGATTCAGTGGGTGTAGAAGAAAGGAAACTGGCCAACGTGATCGATTGCAACATACTCGTAACATCACCGAAATGGAAGACAGACATCCTGACTATTATGAATCGTAGTGCAACATCAAGAACCTAGCTCTAGAATTAGGGTGCATTGCACAATAACCTGTGTCAGCACGTACAATTTGACATCGACTGTTGTACGGTAAAAGGACTGTTGTACGGGAAATGTTTTCAAGGGGTCCATTGCTGTTACTATCTTTGATTCTATATCGCACATGTATGGGGCAGTAATGGTTCACAGAACACGCACATGGACAAGAAAATGGCAAGACATCGCTTTTTCGCACGAATTGTGACTGTCTGCTACTCCACAATGGTCACCTCTAAGTCTGAAGGCGTCACCGCGACAGACTGAATGACTCTGGCATTGTGCATCACTATGCCGGTCCGTACTCTTGTGTTATAGTATGGGGTGAAATGGGATTATTTTTCCGCGCCTGCCTAGTTCGCATTGCCGGTAAACTGAACAACCACAGTTACTGAAATTCTGGAGCCTGTTGTCATTCCTCCTCTTCAGAGCTTGTCCGTGGCCAGTTTTCAACAGGACAATTCGCGACCACACGTGGAATGAAACAAACTACATCTCCTTAATGTCTACTAAATTTCACTTCTTCCATAGCCCGCCCTTTCACCAGATCTGTCGTCCATCGAAGACTGGCACATTATAGACCAAGAATGACCAACAAGTCGATCGCAAAGCGATTTTTGGTCGATCACAGCCGACAGAAGACGATTTCAACACACAAACGCAACTTAGTCGTGCCTCATAGAAACAAACGGTCGTGGCTCCTTCAGTATCATAGTTGACGTCGACAATTCGCCTTCCGTACCAGTCGTCTAGAGAGTGGGAGAGCAGCGTCCTACGTCACCTGTCATCCGCTCGCTGTCCAACACGCCATCTAGTGGGCTTCTCAGCATGTCCGCTTTTAATCCTCGGTGTAACAATACATAAGTTGACATTCCAGTGTTCCTTGTTTAGTATTTAGTATTCACTATTGTGGTAACATTGTATTAGCGTTTCTAGAAAAAGTGTCAATTTTTCTTGACACTACTGCTGTACAAAAATGTAAGTACCTTCTTTCTATGGTATTGGTATGGTTTTAAATTAAAATTGTCTACTTGTATACTTCTTTTGTATTTTAGTACCCATTAAAATGAGTAGTAAACCAAAAAACTCGAAGACTTATCATTTTCATGAAGAATGGGAACTTGATTACTTTTTACAAAGATGAATAATAAATATTGTTGATTATGCCATGCCTGCGCAGCCATTACTAAAAAGGGTAATCTGGAGAGGCATTTTTTAACTTTACATAACAAATACCAAACAGATTATCCACAAAATAGTGACTTGAGAAAAAATAAAATTAGGGATCTTAAGGCTCAATTAAGAGCTCAACAAAATATCTTTAAAAGCTCATGTTGAAATCACGTGCAGTGACTATTACATCATTCAAAGAAAGCCATATTTTAGCAAAAAATGTAATCCATTTTCTGTAGTAGAATTTATAAAAGAAACTTTCTTTTAAAAATCAGATTCACTTTTTAATGATTTTAAGAACAAGAGTGAAATTATTGCTGCAATTAAAGATCTACAATTGTTTCGGAATACTGTGCTACGGCGGATTGAGAAAATGAGTGAAACTATAAGAGAACAGTTATATAACGACATTAATAGATGTTCTTATTTTTCCGTTCAATTTAATGAATCGACAGATATACGTGACACATCACAATTGCTTATTTTTATTCGTATGGTTTTAAAGATTGTACATCTCAAGAAGAATTGTCGGGTATGATTTCTTTGAAAGAAAGGACTAGAGATGTAGATATATTCAACTCTTTTAAAAACTTCCTCACTAATTTGAAAATATCACTTTTTAAATGAGTTTCAATAACAACAGGTGGAGCAGGAGCAATGATAGGCCGCATAAATGGATTTATAACTCTATACCAATATGATGACGAATTCCCAAGTTTTTTTAGCTACCACTGCATAATTCGTCAACAAGTGCTAGCCAGCAAAAGATTAAATACAAAGAAAATAATGGACATAACGTTCAAAATTGTTAATTCCATTCGAGGAAGTTCCCTCAAACGGCGTCTCTACCAATTGCACCTTGATGAAGGACAGCCAGAATTATTATTAAATACCGATGTATGGTGGTTAAGCAGTAGTACATTTCTGCAACAATTTCATGATTTATTAACTAAGATAAAAAAATTTCTGGAAGAGCAAGATCAAGAATGTGCAAATTTAAATGAGAAACTAGGCTCAGTGGTTTAGAGTTTCTTACAGATTTTACAACGAAATTAAGTGATTTAAATTTAGAATTGCAAGTAAAAAACAAGACAATAATTGAGATGATCAGTAGTATTAATGCATACAAAACAAAATTTATTGTACTAATAGATCTTTAACAAAACAATTTGAATCACTTTCCAAATATGTCCAATCACCTATAAAAACATCAAAATTTCAATTATAATGTTGAAAAATACGTTGCAGATATTAAAAAGGTGATTGAAGACTCAGGTCAGATTTCACGATTTTGAAAAAGTTAGTTATTGTGCAGTATCTATCTTTTCCTTTTAAAAAGGATTTAAATGTAAGAGACATTGCCGAAAAAATGTCTGATATATTTAATATTGAAAAAAAAAACGCGTTAGAAAATGAAATTATGACTCTACAAACTGATCTAACCTTAGTTTGAAGAGTTTTAACTTCTTTTACCGAATTAGAATATGGGTTTCGTTATTTGAAAACATACTATTTAATATAAAATCAATTTGCTTTCCTAAGGCAAAATATTTATAAACACTAAAATTATATTTTCCTGTTATATTTTCCTTTTGAATCACACCGGGTAAATAATCTAATCTACATTTGTTCAATTGGTTACTATATTTAATTTCTTTTGCACCTTAAAGTAAGCATAGTCGTAACGATTTAATAATTTTAAAAGATCCTAAATAATCAATGGATTTTATAAAATAGAGAAAGCTTTTTATAGTTTTGCATATAAATAAGAAAAACTGTTTGTCTGAAGTATCACAAACTCTCGAACGTTGATCTTCGTTGTCAAAAATTTTTCCCATCTGATATTATCTGGAATTTCTAGGCCATTCCTTCTATTTTCAGCTCGTTAAGTCTTTCCCTTATAACCACAAAAATAATATTTAAAATAGAACATATCGCAAGAAGAGATCAATGCACTCAAAACGTTAAAACCTATTACGAACCGCCTTTGGGAAGAAGCAAAATATAAGTAAGTGAAGCCGACAAAGCTCAAAAAGTGGTCCAACGGTTTAATGAAACAGTTGAGAAAACAGAGGTGCGACTTGGTTTGTTCGACACAGTGAATTTTCGTGGTCGAAGCCGGTTATAAAGCTAGCCAAATTTATGAAACACAAAAATAACAGACTTAATGTCAAGCAAAATGTTCACAAAGTTTACATGCATGCTTTTACAGATCACCGAAGAGCAAATTAACCTTCTTACCCACATGCATGTTCA
This sequence comes from Meta bourneti, assembly GCA_933210815.1. Taxonomy (NCBI): domain Eukaryota; kingdom Metazoa; phylum Arthropoda; class Arachnida; order Araneae; family Tetragnathidae; genus Meta; species Meta bourneti. The sequence goes on from OW119926.1 coordinate 57,015,395, forward strand.
TTACGTAGCCATTTGTGTCATGAATGTCGTTTTAAAATGCGGTAGTCATTGGCGTGGTAAGTCAGAACAGATAGAAAAGCATGTTAAAAATGACACACAAAAGACGGGTAGGTGCTGAATGACCAAATTCAAGTATTTTGAATTCCCACGCAAAGATAGGACAACAATACCAGTGAATTAAAAATAAGCCTATACCTGAAAATTATATCAAGAAACGAATTGCCGAAACAAATTGCGATTTAAAGAAAATAGTTTCGGGATTTCGAAACAAATATGATTTGACGAGACATTAACAACTGGATTCATACTTATACCAAAAAATTCAGCTTATCTTATATAGAAATGCAATTCGTGTTTCACTTATGCAGTGACATAATTTTTCAGACTTGTTTTTCATCGAATATCTATCACTGAATAATAAAACTTTTGATGCGACTTTAAAAGTGCTATTAATTACAGAAAAGATTCAAATAAAATGTATTTTTAAAGAATACGAGATATTCAGCTTTCGAATTTAATATCCTACAAACAGATATACATTCCTTTTATCTAATTTGGATTTCTTAAGATTTATATATTTGGAAAGAATCTAGGCGTAATGGGTTTTATGAATATATAAATGATTGAAATTGTAGATCCGTTTGGAACTGCTGAAAGCGAAACAAATAACATTTTGTGTAAAAGCCATGGGTGGCAATAATTGCTGTAACATCTCGGCATTAAAAGCAAGAGGTTTTGTATGTATGTTTGGAGTATGTCACTCCATACTGCTTCCACATGTTACCAAAGCTCATCTGGCGTAGCCATGAATGGTCTTTAGTGTGCAACTCGTTGCGCGATCATAGACCAGACTTGTTCTATGGACGACACGTCAAACCTGTTGGACATTGAGAAATTGTCGTTCGTTAAATTCCAAGTGCGGTCATGAACTGTTCTGTTGAAAACTGGCCACGGACAAGATCTGAAGATGAAAGAAAACAACAGGCTTAAAAATATAAACATGTAGTGGTGGCTGTTGAGTGGATGGACAATGCGTACTAGGCACGTGAGGAAATATAATCCAATGGCGCCCATGCCATTATGCTAGGTAACGGACAGGTATGGATAAGCATAAATTCAAGAGTCATGCAGTCTGTCACTTCAGTGCTGTCAGAAGCAACCATTTTGGTGTTGTAGATAGAACGTAGATTCGTCTAAAAAGATATCTCTTCCCATTCGTTTCATGCAGTCTGTCACTTCAGTGCTGTCAGACTTAGAAGCAACCATTTTGGTGTTGTAGATAGAACGTAGATTCGTCTAAAAAGATATCTCTTCCCATTCGTTTGTTCATGTGCAACGTTATGTGTACCATTGCAACCCTACACGTTTGTGGTGTAGAGTCAAAGATAATCCCAGCAATGAACATCTTGAAAACATTTCCCTCTGATGTAGAAGCCGAATTGTACGTGTAGTACACCCTAATTCATGAGCTAAAATTTGTAGTGTCGCAGTACTATGCGTAATAGCCATGCGTACAAGATAACTGTCCTCTCATTTAGTTGTGTGACCAAGCTACTCTTAGGCTACTAGGCTACTACAAGGCTTCACATTGGTCATTTCGTCCCTCCTGCATCCACCGATTCCATATTCGCATCACTGTGACTTTATTTCATCCAACACGAGCTCTGATTTCTTGCATGGATAATTCGCAGTCTCGATCAGCCACAATTCTTCTTCGGAAAATCAGAAACGTGCTCCTATAGTAGCCGAAATCTTTTATGAGGCATAATTAAGGTTCCTATACTCAGGAGCAGTGAGGAAACACAATTCGAATACTTAACACTCCAATTAGTTTAGACGAGATTTCTCGTCCACCAAGATCTGATCAATTTGTCTTATGATGATGTATCTCGTCAAAAAGATATTGCCGATTTTTTTTAGGTTTGCGAGAGGTCCATTTTCTTCTAATGACGAGATATCTCGTCCATCAAGATCTAATCATTTTAACTAATGAAGTAGCATCTCTTCGAGACAAACACCAGGATGGTTTAAATCGTTCTTTCTTTTCGTACTGCTCACATGGGAAGTTACGATTTGCATAAGATATGATTTGCATATATTATCATATGCTAATAATTTGCATATTCTTCCATGATCTTCTAGGCATCATGCAAATTTCAAGGCTATTGGACGCTTCCTTCATGGCATTGCATTGCCTTTTCGATGGACAGCAGTATATAATTAATTTGCAAATATTTATTAAAATCTCGCTCCAATTTATCAAATTATCTGTGAACGAATAACTTACTGAGCGTAAAAGTTTACGAATCAATAAACGTACAGTAAGTGGAAATATGCACTAAATATTTAATAAAATGCTGATAATTTTATCGTTTGTTTTTGATTCAAAGTATAATTTTTATACACCACGATTTGTATACATTTTTAATTTATACACTCAATGTATTCATTCAACATTTTTATGTAAGTTAACTTTGGAACAGTTTAAAATTTTAAATTATAAAAAACTTTTTTTGCTTAAAGTACAAGAACTAGTTTTGTTTACCAATTGCTTCTGAATTGGTAAACAAAACTGCTGAGAATTGGCTTCTGAATATCCTTTTCAATTGCCAACGCGATTCGATATTTTTTTAACCCTAAAATGTTTTTCGGGTTGGCTCGAATTTTCTTTTCTGCACTAATTCTTATCTTCCAATTTTCTTGTTGCCTTCTGTAATTAGACTACTGAAAAATTTATTACAGTCAAGAGCTCTTCTAAGCAGTCCTAGCGATATTGCATAGCTCCCCTCTCATAGCCCAAATGAAACCATATTTTAACACTTCGATGCGAAATTAGAAAACTAATTTCGTAGCGGTTTACTTTATAATGTTGCCAACCTTTTGTTTAATTCGATAATAAAAGAATTATATCGATATCATTGCCACATACGTTAGTGAAATCTATACATAAATCAATCATTTCTGAAACTTTATAATCACGTTGTAGGATACATAAAATACCGACAGACATATGTCTTACTAAAAGATTTAATTTTCGATTCTAAAGCTATAATTTTGAAGAGTTGCAATTTCAATTATAACGTTTCTAGTATTTTTGCTTTAAAAAATAAAACAAATGAAGTTAAATAAGTCTATCCTCACAATACAGAGAAAAATTCTCAGCAAGAGAAGGAAATAAATTTCTAGTATTTATAGAATCGGTGTTTTTAAGAAACCAATTGTCATATTGAAATTAAAATAGTATTTGAATATGGAATTAGTTAAATAAACGTTCAGCAATCTCAAAGGATGAGATAATCCTGTCTTACCTCCATAATATATTCCAAAATACTGTTATTTCCTTTCCTGGAGGTTGAAGATCTTTATTCCACATTTCCATAAATGAATGTTACTCAACGTTTGCGTGGATTATGCTCGGATTTTCAAATCCTTTCAGCAGTCTGCCGGAGAATGTATGAAATGGAAATAAATATAGAATGCAAATGTATGGGAGGAGTTTTAAATCGAGAGTTATAATAATCTTACGTTCATTTTTATCGTTAACAGTAATTGTTTACTCTCTTGAGTCATCTTATCAACCCCATACTTTATTGCAGTCTTGAAGCAGATTGGGAGATTTTATTAATTATAAGCAAACAGATACTTCCAAATCTAACAATACTTATTATTTTCTAAGTGAAAAATATAGATCTGTGATATACTCTACAAATTTAATACTCAAGAGTATAAATTAAAAAGTGCTTTAGATTATTGCTCTCTAGAGTTCAGTTGCATTTAGAACGACTTTGTTCTGTTCTTGCAAAAATGTATTGGAACGTTTTCAAATTCAGATATATTAATATTTGAATTTCTATTATCCCCAGATACCTTTTGAACCATATTTATACTCATACTTGATCCCAAAGAATTGTTGATAGAAAATTATATTTGGATAAAAAGTAATAAACTAAAGTTCGAAATATAATGAGTTTATTTTAAATATTTGTCGTAACAGATCTTTCTAAGGTAAATATTATTTGTTACACCGTATGATCTCATTTCCCATCTCATAAATCGTCACCAAAATACAAGAACTAGGTAACACAATATCTGGGTTTTCAGGTAAAGTGGAAAAAACAGGTTTCGCCGCCAATTCTAGTTTCATATATATTCCTACATTTTTCGTTATTCTAATAGCGACTTAAGTGGTCAAAAAATTAACTAGTAATTGCATTAATTTCTACATGAGATCTCAGCTTTTCTAATTTCAGTAGAACTCAAAATACACCATTTTCCTAGCTGCATCGTTCTTGTATTGAGATTACGATGGGTAAGTACAATCAAACAAAATGTTTTTCACATCTATATAAATAAGAATGGACTGTGTGTTTGTACATTAAATATTTTCGACCAATTTCAAGTTTCCTATCCGTTTTGGGCCATTCTGATGCAAAATCCGTCTCCTGCGCGTTTGGTGTTTGCCTTTCTGTATGTGTGTGCCCACACTACGTCCAAACTGTTGAATATATTTTCATGAAACTTTGCGTACTGTGAATACTTACATTCATTTAATGACTGAACCCGGTTGCATTGGTTTGTCAGTCCGTCTTCCCGTTTTATGTCTGATTTTGTATCTGTGTGTTTGCACAAGTATCACAAAATTTATTCAACATATTTTAATGTAATGTTCTACACTGCTGGCCACCGTAAATGCAACACCCTGAAGGAAGCATGCAAATAATATGAAATTTACAACATGCATTAGCGGAGGTGAGATATGCAAATGATTAGAATTTCAGCGCAGACGCACATCACGCGCGCCTGTGGCGCCACTTCAAAGCGCTATTTAAGGCTTGGAGATTTCGACGATTTCAAGTACGGCAATTGTGTTTTTCTTGTGGTTTTTTTTAAAAAAAACGATCAATTATGCCTCGTAGAAAACAGCGATCATCTTTTGATCAAGTATCCGAGTTCGACAGAGGAAGGATAGTGGCCTACCGAGATTGTGGATTATCTTTCAGGGAAATCGGTAGTCGTGTTGGACGAAACCAAACAACTGTAATGCGGATATGTGATCGTTGGATGCAGGAGGGTACGACGGACCGACGTGTTCGATCGCATCCACCTCAGTGCACCACTTCAGGTGATGACAGGCATATTGTGCGTATGGCAGTGACGGATCGCTCAGCCACATCACGAACCATAGCACAGCACATTCAGTCTGTACCGCATCATCCAGTGTCTGCGCGTACCATTCGACGCCGTTTACAGCAGAGTGGTCTGTCCGCAAGACGTCCATTGCTTCGTCTACCCTTGACGCAGAACCACAGACGTTTCCGTCGCCAATGGTGCGATGAAAGAAGGATGTGGACGGCAGAATGGAATGAAATTGTCTTTACTGACGAGTCACGCTTCTGTCTGCAACACCACGATGGTCGGATTCGAGTCTGGAGATACCGTGGAAAGAGGATGCTGAACAGCTCCGTTATGCACCGCCACACTGGTCCTGCACCGGGTATTATGGTATGGGGTGGTATTGGATATCACTCTCGCACTCCTCTAGTACGCATTGCCGGTACTTTAAACAGCCAGCGCTACATCTCCGAGGTGTTGGAGCCAGTTGTCCTTCCTTACCTTCAGGGCTTGCCCACAGCCATATTTCAACAGGATAATGCGCGACCACACGTGGCACGCATTGTCCAAGTGTTCTTCGTCAATCGCCAGATTGAATTGCTTCCCTGGCCAGCTCGCTCTCCGGATCTTTCGCCGATAGAAAGCATGTGGTCCATGGTTGCTCAACGATTGACCCAGAATACATCCCCAGCTGCCACACCAGATCAACTTTGGCAACGTGTGGAAGCTGCTTGGTCTGCTGTACCCCAAGAACACATCCAAAGTCTCTTTGAATCAATGCCGAGGCGTGTGGCAGCGGTGATCTCCAACAATGGCAGCTACTCTGGCTACTGATTTTGGCTGGAACTGTTGGAATCGGTCTCAAACCTCCAATTATAGTGCCGTGTGGGGCACATAAATTTGAAGAATGTAAATCTTTGAATGTATAAAAGTGAAGAAAGATTGGGGATCATGAGCTGATCAGACTTCTTGTTGTTTTCTGAAATTATGTTTTTAAACCATAAGACTTGGCTACGTAATAAAATTTATTTTTAATGTATAAAACTCTGTCTTCAATCGATAAAACCCAACAATTGGTTATGGGCCACAGACCTTAAGCTGAACCTGAATTCTGCCACTACCGGTATCCAGTATGATGGGGATTCAAGAAATGTCCATGTTTTCCTTCCCGAAGTTATCGGATTTCAACTATGCCACGTGGAAGACGGACATGAAGATATTGCTAATGGACCGGAACTGCTGGGAATTTATCACTAAAACGGAACCTCTATTATTGGAAGATGCTCCAGAACAAGAAAAAAGAGACTATCGTTATAGGAAGCAGAGGACATACACAACTATCTACCAGGGCATAGACAGAAAATATCAAGTCTTAATTTCATCTACTGAGGACGGTAAGGAAGCCTGGGATATATTAAAGACCAACTTTGAACCAGCATCTAGAGCACGATTGGCAGGCCTTGTGGACGAGTTCTTTTCAATCCGCTACCAGCCGGAGGACGAATCCATTGGACTCTTCTGCAAACGAGTGCATGAGAAGCTGTTACAGATAAAAGAAGGTGGATTCGAAATCCCAGACCTCTTAGTTTGCTTTCAACTAATAAGACATTTGCCTCACGAATACGATAATCTGGTACAACTGCTATACAGGATGGATGACAACGAGTTCACGCTAGACAATTTGTCTAAACATTTAATAACAGAATCCAGCCGAATCGAGCTGAAGCGGAAAGACGAAGGCACAAAATTAAGTATCGTGGCCGATGCTTATGCTACAAGAAACAAGTCATCTAGATACAAGGAGACACGGGCGTCTACTCCTGATCACAGCAGATGCGTACTGGACCCTGAATTAATTCCTTCAAGCCCAAGAAAGTCGACAGTTTGTCGTATGGGGCCGCGACCATTCTGCAACTACTGCAAAAAGTCGGGACATTACGAATCGAAGTGCTTCAAGAAATGCAATCGGCAGAAACCTGGTGGTGAATTATTTTATATGGAGGACAATCCAAAAACTGATCTTCAACGTGCCTATGCAGTTTCAAATTTTCCAAATGAAAGACCGAGGGAATTTCTCATTGATTCTGCTGCAACTGCTCACTTCTGTAAAGAACGTGATATGTTTACGACATTCAGAAAACTACCACCACAGAAGATCCTAGTCGGAGACAAGGACAGCACCTCGGAAGTATTAGGTATGGGTGATATTCAATTTACAGTTTTAGATAGAAACAGAAATTATGATATAACTTTAAAAGATGTGTTATACTCGCCTAATATGAGAAGAAATTTAATTAGTGGTGCTCGTATTGACCTTGTGGGAAACCAAATTAAATGGGGAAATAACAAAATGATTATTTATAATAGTTATAATAAATATTTGTTTACTGTTCCCAGAATTGGAAAATTATATATCTTGAAAAGTTATCCCAAGATTAAAAATTATGTATATGTAACTGGTTTAGATCTAGAAAAAGCCCACCGTAGGTTTTGTCATGTTAACATGCCCTTAATTGAAAATATGAGTAAAATTAATTGTGTAAAAGGAATTGAAAAACTTAATTGTAAAAATATAGATAAAAATTGTAAGATTTGTGCTATTGCTAAATCCACTAGAATATCCTTAAAAAGAAACTATATGTACGAAAGGAAAACTAAAAATGTTTTGGAAAGGATCCATATGGATTTGTGGGGTCCTGCTCCAGTTAACTCTCTAGGTGGAAACAAATACTTTTTATCTATTATTGATGATTTTTCACGTAAAGTAACTGTTTATATTATTCAAAATAAGAATGAAGTTTTTGATTACTTTAAAAAATACTTGGTTAAAGCTGAAAGACAGCTAAATATTAAGTTAAAATGTGTCCGAACTGATAATGGTTTAGAATTTTGTCACAAAGAATTTAAAAAGTTTTTAAATGATCTAGGAATAAAAATCGAAAGAACTTCAACTTATACCCCTGAACAAAATGGCGTTGCAGAAAGGTTCAATAGAACAGCCATGGATTGTGTCAGAGCTATGCTTCAAGACAGTGGTTTACAACCACAATTTTGGTCAGAAGCACTTTTAGCATTTATTCACACTAAAAATAGATGCGAACACAAATTAACTGAGGGTATATCTCCTAACGAAATATGGACTGGTTTCAAACCATCAGTAAAACATTTTAGAATTTTTGGCTCTTTGGCATATGTTCATATTCCTAAAATACAGAGAAATAAATTACAACCCAGAGCAAAACTTGGTATTTTGACAGGATATGGTTTGAAAACTAAAGGTTACAGAATATATATCCCAAACGAGAAGAGAATAGTTGAAACAGTCCATGTTCATATCGACGAAAGTAAGAAAGCTGTTGATGTACTATTTGGTAAAAACTTTGAGTACGTTTCTTTCGATCTTAATTCTAATATTCCTATTTATCAATCAAATGAAAATATAAAAGTAAAATCGGAAAGTGAAACTCAAGTTTTAGATTCTAAAGATTTAGTTAAAACTGAGGACTTAAAAAGTCTTAACATTTCAAATTGGCGAAGAATCGAAAAACCTAGAAATAAAAGCAATAGAATAGATGTATACTATTATTCTCCTGAAAATTTGAGAATGAGATCTTTAAATGATATTAAAAAGTACTGTACTAAAAATAAGATTAGGTTTGATCCTGTAAATTTCAATTTTAAGCCAGAAACTGAACATCCTAATGTGGATATTTCTAATGTGCCATCTACTTCTAGTGATGAATCTAATTTTTTAGACCAACAGATGTACGACATGTATGATCAGTGTTACAATGTCGAAATCCCCAAAAGTTATGAAGAAACGCAAGCAAGTAAGGATAAAATTAAATGGAATACTGCCATGAATGAAGAAATTCAGATAATGAAGGATAGGCAAGTATGGAAATTAGTGGACACCCCCCCAAATACAACCATAATTGGAAGTAAGTGGGTGTACAGCATAAAAATGGACGAAAACAATATACCTAAAAGGTATAAAGCTCGTCTTGTTGCTCAAGGTTTTAAGCAAAAACCCGGCATTGATTTTAAAGATATTTTTTCACCAGTTGTGAATTTTTCTATTGTTAGATTATTGTTTGTACTATTGATTTCTATGTTGGGTTAGTATCACTGTCAAGTTGACGTGAAAAGTGCATATTTATATGGACACCTTAAGGATACTATATACATGAAACAGCCAAAAGGATTTGTGCTGAAAGGATCCGAAAACAAAGTATGTCTATTGGAAAAGGCTATATATGGTCTGCATCAAAGTGGTAGAGAATGGAATTTGGAATTAGACGGTATTTTAACTAAATTAGGATTTTCTCAGTTAAATTGGTGTAATTGTGTCTACAAATTTAAAGATGTAATTTTAATTGTTTATGTAGATGATATGGTTTTGTTTTCAAAAAGGGAACATTTGATAAATGAAGTAATCGAATTATTGGACAAAAAATTGGATCTTACAGTCCTAGGTAAAACTAAATATTTGTTAGGCGTAAACTTTCAAGAAATTGAAAATTCGATTTATTTACATCAAATTACCTACATTGAAAAATTAATGTCACAATTCAAAGATCTTCCTAAAAGTTTTGTGAATTTACCTTTTAAAATTGGTTGTAACTTACCTGATAAGGTTAAAGAGGAAGAAATAATTGAAAATGATTTAATGAGGAAATTTCCCTATCGTTCCTTAATAGGATGTTTATCGTTTTTGTCAGATAGATCCAGACCAGATATTGCATTTGCTGTTAATATAATGTCTCAGTTTTGTAATGGTTATACTTACAAACACTGGTCTTACGTTGTTGATATTATGAACTATGTTTTTCTTACAAATGATTTTAAAATTAATCTTTCCAATGTAAAAAGTTCAAATTTGATTGCTTTTTCTGATGCAAATTGGGGATGTGGTCTCACAAACAGACATTCAAGCAGTGGCTATTTAATTTATTTTGGTAATATCCCAATATCATGGAAATCTTCTAAACAAAAGTGCATAGCTCTTAGCTCAATGGAATCTGAATTTATTGCACTAACCGATTGCACTAAAGAAGTTATTTGGTTTAGTAGAATTATAAATGAATTAAATTTGTGTGATTACATAAGACCCCAAGTATATTGTGATAATCAATCTGCTATCTATTTTTCAAAAAATAGTCAGGAAAATGTGAAAACTAAACATATTGATATCAAGTACAAATTTATTCGTAAATTAATAAAAGATGAACTATTTAACGTAAGGGCCGCGGTGGCCCGGTTGGAAGAGTAACGGACTAGCAACCGAAGGGTTGCGAGTTCGAATCCAGCCAAACACCGTCGTGTACAAAGGGGGCTGGTGCACGTTAAATCTGTCGTGGCCTCAAATGTCCTCACGTTGGCGTGGTGTGGAAGTTTGGAGAGTGGGGTGCCAGCTCAGGTGTTGCCTCGTCATCTGACCGTGGTTCAAAATTACGTGGTGTTGTCCTCGGATCTTTCCCTTTGGGATTGATCCCGGACCGTCACCAATAGCCCGTTGTGTTGCTCTAGTGTGACGTTAATTGAAATAAAAAAAAAAAAAAAAAATATTTAACGTAAATTATATTTCATCGGAAAATAATTTGGCTGACTTTTTAACAAAGCCTTTATTGTTAAATAAATTTAAAAATATTATTAGAAAAATATTTTGTTAGATTTATGTATATATATGTTGAATTGTAATACATCTGCTGAGGTTTTACAACCGATGGGGCCGCATGTTGGAATCGGTCTCAAACCTCCAATTATAGTGCCGTGTGGGGCACATAAATTTGAAGAATGTAAATCTTTGAATGTATAAAAGTGAAGAAAGATTGGGGATCATGAGCTGATCAGACTTCTTGTTGTTTTCTGAAATTATGTTTTTAAACCATAAGACTTGGCTACGTAATAAAATTTATTTTTAATGTATAAAACTCTGTCTTCAATCGATAAAACCCAACAGGAACCACACTTCACAGAAGTCTATAAATTTAATCATTTGATACTTGGTCAACATGTTATCTACAAAATAAATTTTGTTGTGATATCTCTTGTCTTTCTTGGTGTTGCAATTTGGGTGGCCAGCAGTGTATGTTTTATAAATTGTATTTTAGTTTAGTGAAACGTTATTTCACATTCCTTTGCTTGCATATTTAGACAAGTTTCACGCTAAAACACCTGAATAACAGTATTTAAATCAACGATAATTTGGTAATTTTGGAGTAGCTGGAAGGTATAATGACTGTGCATTTACATGGATTGTTTTACCAGTGCTGGTGAAAAATCAATTATTTTTACAAAAACTATTTTTATGGAATTTAAATTCTACAATACTTTCTATTTAGTTTTAGCCTTATTTTTTCTTTACGAAACAAAAAGATTCTGAATATTTGGGACAAGCTATAAAGTGAATAAAACATTATAAATAAAATATACAGAACAAGACCTTTTAAAATAGGACTAGTAATATGGCAACCTTGGTATTTTTTAAACGTTTGCTTTTTTAAATTTGTGTCCTTTATATTCCAAGAATCTATTTTGTAGTGAAAAAACAGATACATTCATTCCTTTTAGTGGAAGTTTTTTAAATCTGTTTTTAGATGTATTTCTGGATTTTCAATGTGATGTTTTTCGTTCAATAAGTGTAATCAAGTTAAGTAATGGTTTCATTAGTTTTAAAAACATTTTCAATCATTGTATGATAATTTTGGGAAACGCTTTTCTTTTTTTAAATGACATACAAAACATTTACGTATATGCATACTCTGAACTATTCTATGCATTCTGGGTAAAATTGGCACACCCTAAAGACTTTTCTTTCTTACTAAAAATAAATTCTACACAAATGTAAAATGTTAAACATGACATTTATTTACATTTGCGAAATTGGGTATTTAGCATTTGTGTACCTTTATTAGAGTGTGGTAGTTGTTATATGTGAGGAATAGGAATTACAATTTATTATCAAAAGCGGAAGTTACTTAACCAATTCGACACGAGTAACGCGGGGTAATTCAGCTAGTTAAAAACAAATTACAAATTACTTCCGTTCTAAAATTTGAAATTTCGGGACAGTAAATATTTGAATTTTACTCATAGTATTTCTTTACGTCATTACCATTTAGACAAAAGATTGTTACATTTCGTGTACGCTTTATTATTACATGTGTGCAAAATTTACACTCAAAGTACACTTCTCTCTTTGAAGGAACATTAAACACACGATATTTCCTTTTGCTCTCTAAGGACACACATTGATATTTGGAGACATTCTATGGCACGCTATATCTTTGCGTTCCGCACAGGAAAATTCATTAACATTAAACATGCTATGCATACTAATGCCAAATGTAACTAACTGCTCGTCCAACCAGGGCACGCTGAACCTTCAATTATGTCTCATAAACTCTCAGGAGGCATTAAATTAACCTTCCGTGTTGCTCAGAGAACTAACTTCATTAGAGGCAATGTCACAGTACATATTTGCTCAGCTTTTAGGCTCATTCGTTCATGCAGTGTGGTGGAACTTGCGAATTTGTAGGTTTCTTTCTGGATGAAAACACTTTCCCTTAAGCCTGCAAAAATTTGAATCAAGTTGTCTCGTAAAAGGTAGGTAGGCAAGTAGTTGAATTTACGTTGCATTGGAGCAACACAGTGGGCTGTTGGCGACTGCCCGAGATCAATACTAAGGGAAAGTCAGAGGACAACAACTCGTAAATTTGGACCACTAACAAGGTGAACACCTGAACTGGCACCCCACTCTGTAAATTTACACACCACGCCATTATGAGGATATTTGAGGCCACGGCTGTTTTAACGTGCCTCAGCCTGCCCGTATACGACCGTCTTTGGTTGGTTCGAGTTTCGAACTTGCCCTCAGGTTTCCAATCCATGACTCTACCAACTGGGCTACCGTGAACCCCTTGTAGAAGGAAATCAACGTGCTGTTTAGGAGATTGTAGATGGTATCGTTGCAGTTCGGAATGCTAACAGTCTTTTGGAATATAATTTCATTTTGAAATTTTAAGTTCAAATGTTGTGTAACTTTACACTTGCTTTCAAATACGTTTAGCGCAAATTAAGGGAATATCACTACAACCTCACTTTAAATGTGTCACATATTAATTTTATTCACCCGAAAGCGTACGGATACAAAAATACATTGTAATAAATTGCGATGTTGTTCTGAAATTACAATAAAGAAATTGTATAATATTTTGCCATTACATCCCATAAATTATAGTGGTCTAATTAAATTTGCTCAGTGTTAAGTATAGCAACTAAACCAATTGTCTACAGTAACTTAGCTAAGTTACTGTCGACAATTGATCTAGTGGTAGGCTCTCTGGCATCGGAATCGAAAGGTTCCAGGTTCGAATCCGTGATGAGTCATGTATATTTGTCCGTATGGAATGGGTGTGGGGTCTTTTAGTAAATGGATTTTGTCTAGAATGTGTGGTATGTATGTGAGATGGAACGTGGGCCCATAGTGCACCAGGATAATGCAGTTTTTCACATATCCACCCTAGTAGTGTAATAATGAGTAATGTCCAATTCATATTGCATTAGAAAAATATATAGTAACAATGGGATTTGTGAGATGGGTGGTTTTTAAATTTTGATTAAGTTTGATCTTGAGGGCATCATGAAATAACGTTAAAGACATCATCAGTACGGGCAGATAATGCTAAGTAACTAGCAAACAAAATATTAGAAATGATTTTGAAGTGAGACTTTGAATACGTGTTTAATTCGTATCTACACTCCTGTACTACACACTGCATGTGTTTTCATGCATATTTACTGATGGTTGGTTGATTTGGGTTTTATGGCGCAAGGTCCGTTAGTGGACAAGCTGCTCCAAACGCAAGATAAAATTCGATCCAGTAAAATGAGATTATTCAAAAATCTATCCAGCAATAAAATAAATTGGTTCTTACTTAAAATATTTGGATCATAAAAAATAATAGTATTTTAATACTGATTCATAATAAAATCATGATCAAATAAACATGAAAGAACAAGATCATCTCCGTCATGAACATAAGAATTAAAAAGTTCTGATAAAGTGATGAAGTATGAAACATAAAAGATGAAAAAAATCAGATGGAATTCAAAAAATTTATTTTTTTTGTAAAAATTTAAATAGATTTGGGTGGGAATTTTCCCAAATCAAAACTTGCAAGTTTAAAATTGTTATTAAAATAATACTGGCGGTGACGATTAAAAACAGGATAATCAATTAAAATATTGCGAATAGTAAAAGTAACTACACACAGGCGCAGTCTCCTAATAAAAGATGCCTATGAGTAAAACGCGTGTGTCCGATGCGTAGACGAGTTAAAACTACATCAGAGTGTCGGTATTTGTAACAGGCCATAATGAAATGGTTGGCCGGATGTGTGGAGCTTATTGTGGCTGCATGCTTCAGTCGTTGCGCCAATCGTTCCACACGATGTCTCTGACAACTTGTCGGAGATCATCGCATGGAACGACATATTTACTGAACTTAAATTGCTTTATTGTAATTTTATACCGGTAAACCTTTACTTAGCGGCAAACTCGTAGTCTGCGTTAAAATGTCATGATGATTTGTAAAGGAAGATTAATTTGTTTGGCATTGTCCTATGAGCCCTAATGCAGGCGGGATTTGTAGTGTTTACAGCATTAAATATAAAGTACTCATTTGATAATCCGATTGAGTTTCAAATCGAAATTTTATCTCTCTAATTCAACAGACTAGATTTAGATTTATTTTGATGGAATGTAGTCACTATGATTGAAATATCCCAATTTGAGGATTTTCATATATCTTGGAAATGCAAAAAATAAAAGTCGATTTCGAGTAATTGATTGTTGAATGTTTTAAAAATGATTTCTAAAGTAATATCAAAAGCTTTACACCCAAATCATGCAACGAGTATTTGTATATTTGTTCAACATGCATAACACCACCTTTTCAATGTTGATTTCACCAATTAAGCATCAGCTATTAGGGTGCAATTATGGATGTTCAGTTCAAGTAGTGATCAATCCAGACCGTTTATGTAGCATAATTCTTTGTGCATTGATTTTACCTCTTTAGGGACTAGGGGTTATCAGAACAATTGCTGTTGAAACGCTAAGTTCGCGATTGGAGTATAAAAGTGGTGAGGTCCATTGTGAGGTCAAAAGATCAGTGATTTTCATGGAAAGTATCATATTAAATCTTATTAAAATAAACATTAGAGATTCGTTGTCACTTTTAAGGAAATTCCTAGGTTAGGTAGTCGAAAACAATAATTTAGAAAGTATTATGATTTAAATAAATATTACATTTTAAAGTCTTGCAATTATATAGTCGGTTTATAAGTGAAATACACTAATTCAAAATTTGAAGTTTAAAGTTTTTGGGACCAAAATATGGTGATTTTGAAACTGGTGAAGTCCACTTTAGTAATTTCTCTCTTTGCGTGAGGGTTAGATTTCTTCCTGAAACACATTAAGTGACTCATATTGAGTAGATTACCCTTATTCGTTTTCTCATAACTATTTGTTGGTGTAGTGTGTTTCACTAGTGGTGGCTTTTCAGGGGAAGAAAGGGAAGTGCCACTTCCCCAACATTTATCATCAAATTCATTTTTCAAATTACATTTCTCAAATTAGTCTTTTCAGTATTTCATATATATATATATATATATATATATATATATATACATTTTCAATATTTCTGCGTAAAATTTCTCTCCTTTTTCTTTTACGATTTATAAATTATTAAAGTATTTACAAATATGAACGAATTTAATTTCGCAGAGCGCGTTATTCAAACGCATAATAGCTGCGCATATTCCGTAAGCCAGATGGTTGCTATGATAACACCACAATTAGCAGCCGAAATGCATTTAGACTGTCGGCTCCGAAGGAAGGCAAAAGCTAGAAACTCGATTCCCCTTCCTCTATAGGGTTGCCGGTTGAAATCTAAAATTAGATATCCCTCGTTTCCCGTTGCGAGCAGCGACCACAGAAAACTAGTAGATGGAGTTTCAGCGACAAAATATCTAACCAATCGTGTCGAAACTGCCGAACATGAAGTAGAGCAATGATTTTGTAGACCATTTTGTTTTAGATTTTTCTGTGGAATGAATCCAATTAATGATACTGTGTGTAATTTACTGGAAACTCCTTTTAGCCGATGGAAAGACGAATACAAAAGGGGCGTATTACGTCAAGCACGTCCAACGGATTTATTGACGACTATGGCCAAAAAGAAATTAAAAAGAGCGGTAGGTCGTACAATATGAATTTTCAAGAGTGTTGGTTTACTCAGTATAAATGGCTATGCAGTAGTATAACTTCAAAAGGATTATTTTGTTGGCCATGCTTGCTTTTTAGTAATAAATATTCTGTTTGCAATAAAGTCGGATTTCCAGACTTATTGAACATAACACGAGCACTCCATGGGCACGATGATTCTGCTGAACATCTGAAGTGTGAGTTAATGCTAAGAAAATTTATTTAAAATCAGAACACGATTGCCGATGCCCTGAGGGAGAATGCTGGGTTTTTAAAGTGCATTTCAATGAAAATGTTCGTTTAAATAGACTGTTTCTACAGTGATTGATGCAGTTATATATTTGAGCAAATCAGAAATGGCATTCCGGGGCCAAGATGAAAGCAGTGACTCCATAAATCGCGGAAATTTCAAGGAATTACTAGGATTGTTGATATCAAAGTCCTTTAGAAATTCAAAATCATTACAAAAAGATTAAAAACGTCTTCACCGGTTTCTCCAAAATGAAATGATTGAATGTATTTTCGATCATATAAACGATCACGCAAACATGAAATAAACGGGGCTAAATCTTTTTCCATTCAAGTGGACGACACCACTGACATAAATAAAAATTCCCAGTGCAGCTTGACCTTTACGATCCGGCGGTCAAATTTCGTTAACGCCTCGTAGAACGGCATATTTCTCTTAACTTCCTTACCCCTACAGAATTTGGGCGAGAGAGCTTTGAATGACTTTTACGACTGACTACCTAGCGCGCTTTCCTTTCACAGTGGACTACTAGGATTGCCGCTCAATGGAAATTGGGACCCAATGCCGCTCAATGGAAATTGGGGGAATGGTTGTTCAAAAAACCTCTCGTGTTCCCACTTTCCACTATAAGCGCTCTTTTCTACCCCAATTTGTTCTTCGTACTAGGAACTGCATGATGTTTGAATTAAAAATCATTTAAGAAAGTAGCAAATGCATACCCATTTGTTTTACTTATATTAGTATTTCAATGATTGATTTGATAAGATTTTTGCGCTATAAGACCCGAAACCAACTAACTTTAAAATAACGTAAATGCGGCTATTTTGATACTTAGTAAAATTGTAAACTTAGAAATTTAAATTTTTCTGATTCTTCCAAACACTCTTGTGCAAATCAGGTAAAAATCAACCAATTCAAAATGAGCAATTGGTAAAGTAAAATACTTAAAAGAGTGGAAAATTTCTTTCTCTATGTGGCCCAGGAGTACTACCCATCCTAAAAATTTCGGTAGCAGTCGTGGGTTTCCAATCCGATTAGTGATTTCTCTTTGGAAAGTTTGCACGTATGCTCAAAATTTGTATTGCATATTGGTTAGTTTCTTCCACTCCAAATTCTTAAAACTTCCAAACGAAACATCAGGGGAAAATAATCAAGCTGTTGTTTCAGTTCTAACGGTTGGACGTTAAAGGAAAGCCCAACATTTCCACTGGAGTAATAAACAGGTACTTCGTCTGATGGTGGTTGAAATTTCCAAGTTAAAATGAGGAATTCGGTAGATGAGTTATCCACTACAAAAGTCTCTCGTTCGGACACAAGATCCGTTTCAGGATGCTCAATTTCGCATTCGGAATCGATATCAGCCAAGTTTTCTTTGTCGAATTCCTTCGACCTCTTTTTTCATTAACGGAAAGACGGATGTGAATAGGAACAAACTACCGTGTAAAGTAAAATATGGAAAGCCAGTGGATTTCGGTCATGGTCAGGTATTACAATATAAGGGCTAAGGAGACTGACTGAAAGAGGAACACGGAAAGGAGTGCTCACTTTCGAAAGGTTTCCAATCCAGGTGGAGATGAGAGAGAGAGAGGGAGATAGGGAGAGAGAGAGAGAGAGGGAGAGAGAGAGGGAGAGAGAGAGGGAGAGAGAGAGAGAGAAGTGCTGTATCACCATTCCGTCGTTAGTGATGCTTTGACCATACCAAGAGAAAATGCTTCGATGGTCACCGTGAGGACCATTCGTGCCCCCTCGAGTCAGATTGCGATCGTTATGTTTTAAACCATTCTACCAATGTGAAAAGGGAAGGCATAACATGTGATTTCCCGCATATGCAGGTGTTATTAGTTAACAAGAAGGGATGCAGCGGTCATTGAGATGGTTCCAGTAAAGACATGGGTGACGCTCGCGGAATATTTTAGTGGGAAGTTTTCAAGAGCTTCCAGTTTCCTAGAGGAAGTCACAAATATTTTCGACAAAGCGTGAGAAAAAAATTAACCCTCTAGATATCGGTCGAACGTTCCGAGTACACTCGTTATGAAAGGCTCGGATTCTTTCAGACCTCAAACTAGGAAACAGCCGAGTCCATCCCCTCTTGCCTGTACTACAAAGTGACCCGCGCGTGAATAGCCTTATCTCCCCGTTGAGTAAGAAGTCAGGTTTACCGACGTTAAACCTCGCAAATCGTTTATCCTCGAGCATATAGAGTCTGTGAAAGGTAGAATAAATGAAAAGAGATACACTTAAAAAATCAAGATTAGTTTAGAACACGCAAAAAAAGCATTTCTTGTTCTGCAGTGAACTTGTGAAACCTGTAGATTATTTCGCAATATGCTATTTAAGACACAGATAATGAAATCTTAAAAACTGCAGATACATTCCGTTAGGAAATTAATGCATGGTTCAGAAATCAGATTTCTATAGAAAAAATAGTCAATAGCTTATTGCCAATATGGAATTGGAAATTTTAAAATCCTACAACTTGAACAATTTAAAAATTAAATTTAACAATCTTTTGAAAAAGCTATAATTTTAGGTTCTGTTTGATAATTCATACAGTCTTTAAAAAGTAATTGTTTTATATATAAATAATAAAAGTTTACATTTGATCTGTTTTTATAGGATCATCTCAAAGGGACATTGTGCTACTTGAGTGTAAACTAGATATGTTTAGAAATTAGTTACAGTGCATATAATCAATATCTGACAAAAATTCATTTGCCCTTCCTTAAATACCCAACAGTTCTTCAGAAGAGCAAAAAATATTACTTTTATCCGAAGGTTAAATTATACGTCCAAACTATGGTAAAAACTAAATTTTCCAAGTTAATAACGGAGTATCGTAAAAATAAAAGAAACAAACCTCGGGACCCAACTTCCGTTTGCTTCTGGATTGCGAAGGTTAAATTACGAGTTTTTATTTACAATACATTGTAATGAAAACTCATTGTTTTCATTACATTGTTTTCAATACATGGTAAAAAAATTTCTAAATTCTGAAAACAAAAATCCCTCTTCAGCTACTTTTTCAAATGGTTTTACAAAGTCAAAATCACTTTCACACAGAGGCTTGGATACATTAGTTGGGACTTTTATAGAACTCTAATGTTACAACAAGGATTCGTTTGGGGGTTTTATAGCACAAGGGCCATATTTAGCCATAGTGCGCTAGACAGAAGGCAAACAATATCAAGTAATAAACACAATGAAAGTTTTACTGACACAGAAGAGAGTAATACACCCAGGAGGGTATGCTCCTGACAGGAATCAAACCTTGCGCCACCTACAGCTCGCAGGTTGCTAGTGCAGTGGGTATATCCACTGAGTCACAACCTCATGAAAAGCATGTTTTCGTTCTCAAGCAGTGAAGATGATTTGATGAGTGACTTTAAATAAGAGTGATTTTTGGTTTCTTCACCTTCCTTCAGGAATTCCTATGAACCTGTATCCCCATAACTTGACTGGTGGAATTTTGCTTAGTGAAAACGAATCCCACGTAAAAAGTTGAAAAAACTGCTAGAAATAATGGCCTTTGAGTCGATAATTACAAAAAAGACTATTATGCGGTTTTCCCTGCTGTGTCCTCAAGACCGAAACTTCAATATTCGAAAACAAGAGCCATCAAGTCGAATATCCGATACAACGAATAATTACCTTACCAATTATTTTGTCTTACGTAATCGTACTTCTTAGGACTGAAGCTTTGTTTTTATATCTTAAATAATCCTATTAAATTCATTCACCTGTTACTTTAAATGACAGTTGCTCACAGAAGAGAAACACATTTCGTAAATTGGTTGCCAATAATAGATTTCGTACTAAGCTGGATTCTAAAATAAGGGTTCTATGGGCTCTCGTAAGCATAGCAGTGGTCCCATGAAATTATCCAACGACTCTACTACTAGTTACTAGTCATTACAAAAGTACAGGTTAAATCTTCGTGTGTTAAACCTCTAGAACGTCGAGCCATTTCAGAAGTAATATTTCTATCTTTTATACTAAAATCTAAAAAACCCACAGACAAAAACAAATTCGTTAGCAGTGAAGGTATTTGGTGTTATATCAATTGTACTAAGAGTAGCGTTGAATGAGAAAAGCCCTCCCATATATGCCTTCCGTACTTCTTGGCGTATTTTTTGGCGTAAGATGTATATCACGGGCGCCACTTTATATCTTTCCCATAGAGTTCATACAATGATAGACAGGGGACGCTCCGAACAGAACGAAGGACCCTTCTTAAAGGCTAGTCGCTGACAGCTCGCAAATGGTGATCGATGTCAGCGGCCACTTAAAAGGGGGAAATTCCAAGGTACATCATCAGTACCAAGCCGCTCTAGGAATCCTGGGGCCGCCTCCGTTAATCTGTAGTGGCAATTGTCGGAGCGGAGGGGGCTGCGCCCCCAACTTGTTGTTGTTGTAGCTGCTCTAGGAAGGAAAATTCTCATGTTACAAATGTTGTACCTGCCGTTGTGTAAAGGTTAATATTAAGATTTGTGAATTGTGAAGGCGTATCAGTGGAGCGATTTTTGGGTTTCCATGATGTGGGTAAAGACAGAACGTCAAAATGTTATACCAAATATTGGTCAAAATTTTGGATCCGTTTGATTGTCAACACAAATTAATAGGACAATGTTTTAATGGGGCCAGTGTAATGTCTGGACACTTGAATGGATTCCAGAAAAAAGTCGAGGATGAAGCACCTCAAGCCATTTTGTCCATTGTCTAGCACAACGTTTCAATCTTGTATTGCAGCAAAGTTTTTCTAAAATTTCTAAGTGTCGAATTTTTTTTGCAAGCCTCAGTGGCATTCCTTAGTTTTTTCATCACCCCGCCAAGCGATCTTATGCTATTACATCAAATTCCGCAAAACGCATACCCACCATAACTCAAACTCGATGGTCCTCCAATTTGAAATTAGTGAATGTGATTGTTGTGAAGATTGGGATGAATTAAAAGAAATATTCGAATTTATTACAGTGAGCATTCAGACAAAGCAATTCTATTTGTAGAGGGATCTTTAAATGAAATGAACAATTTTGAATTTTTGGCAGTCGTATTCAGCGAAATTTTTGGCCTTACTGATATATTATTCGGAATTCTCCAGAAAAAATCCCTAGATTTAAACTATTGTGTATCTCAAATAAAATACACTCGTGAGCCGTAAAAGGGACGATGATATTTTAAAACACTCTTTGAAAACACCCGCAAAATCACAGCTATAGTCCAATCTAAACGGGAATATACCACTTTTTCACTAGAAACAATTTCTCAAAATTATAAACAACTATATTTTGAAATTTTAGGCCACATTCTTATGGAAATAAACACAAGATTTCAAGATTGCGAAAAATTTCAATTTATTTGTCTTGTCGATACAACGAAATTAGAAAAATTTAATTTACATTTTCCATCTCAGGTACTTCAAAATCTTCAACCGTTGTACGGCGATGTGTTTAAAAAAAAACTTAGCGTCTTAAAGATGAATTGTCTTATATATGCCGATGGAAAATTCAGGAATATATCGACGCAAGAACTTCGAATACTTTACGATAAAGAAATTTTCACAGAAGCTTATAATTAATTTTCTCTCGTCTTAACAATTCCATCTACAAGTGTATCAGTGCAAAAGATTTTTTCTTGTCTTAAAAGAATAAAAACTTACTCAACGAATACTATTTCGCAAGAGAGACTTCTTTAGCAAATACTTCTATTCAAAAAGACGTATTAGTGACGCTTATGAAGGAACAACCATTGTACGATGACATATCAGACAGATTTGCTGCATCAAAGGACAAAATAATTGATTTAACTTACAGAAAATAGGCAAATCCTCATTAACCACTTAAAGCACGAGTTTTTTTCGGAAAAACTGGTAAAAAATGATCGAGTTTTTTTGACAGAAAATGAATACATATATAGGTATAGTGTAAGTTATTTTTTGCGATTTCAGTTGCGGGGGATGGGGTAAAAGTTGTAAAAAAAATTATTATACAAACAAAGTGTAAACGATTTGATTACATGTTTATTTTGAATTTCAAAATATTAATAATAATAAAATATTAACTTCAGATTCACTTCCATCACTCAAGAGATCATCACTTTCATCGCTGAAACTTTCTGATAAATTGGCATATTCAAAATCGTCACAGTCGCTCATTATCAGATAACTTTTTCTAAACAATTTACAAAAACACTTCGTAAAAATTAATTTATGGTTAACTGTTTACTTTTATGATATTTAACGTAATAAAAATGGATATATTACCTTTAAGACACCTAACAACTGCTTTATAACAAAGAATTCCTAACAAACTTATAGCTAATCATCAAAATGCACCACTTGGTTTACACAAGAAAAATGGTGCATAGTGCTGCCATCTGCGGTAAATAAGTTTAATATCCATCTATAAATAAGTGGTAAATCATCTATGATAAATAAGTTTATGCCATCTTTGGTATAAGATTAATCTAGCCTATCTATTTTTACTAGAACGGAAGAGCGCCCGTGTGAGACACGGGCATGTGCAAATTTGCCGGTAACTTTCGCCCGTGTCAAACACGGGTAAATGCGTTAAGTGATTAACTAATTTTCGGAACTGCTATCTTTTCATATCACTGGCATAGCCAGGATTTAATTTCGGGGGAGGGGTGATTCTGGGGAGACCCTTCCCCGATTTTTCCAACCACGAGCCGCCGTTGTGTTTCACGTGAAAGAACGACATGTGAATGTTATAATTTCAAAAACATTTTGGTATAAAAAGCATTGAATACTAATAGTAATACTAAACAATTGTGGTTAGCTCACTTCTAAAAAACATTTTTCCTATTCTTCAGTTATTTTATATTTATTTTGTTTTGCAATGAAAGAATTTCTTCAATCATATTATGCGTCTATTTTTGCCCTCAAGTGTTCACACGCATATAACCATTTTATAATCTGCATGATTCTCTCCATGTCATTTATGCCGTTTAACCTTTAGTAATACAATCGTCCTAGAATTATTTCAACCAATCCATGCAGATATTTACACATTGCGTTAAAAGTGGTAATGGCAGAATCGAATACTTTGAGAATCGAATATTGGTATTCGAGTACTTTCAAGTATCGAGTAAGTATTCGAATACATATAGAAAAACGATTAATCGATAGTAAGAATCAGAACTTCGATATATGGTAGTTATTTAAAAATAACAGCTAGCATCCGTTTCCTAGTGGGCATAGTGGCTAAAACACTGGATTTGCGACATACTGGTTTACGGTTCAAATCCACTGCAAGAGGATTTTATTAAATTGCTTTTTTTCAAAGGGACGATAATGTTTGATAAGACTATCAAATTTTTGTTCTATTTTTTTAATATTTTGACCGAGCTGTGCTTTAAAAAGGAATTTATTTTTCACAAAACTCAAATTTTTTATCTAAAATATATTTATATTTTTCGTTATCAAATTATTTATATTAATTTTTAAAAAATTATGGCAACTACTGTCATTAACCTATTCGAACTGTAGACAAACTATGTTTTGAAGAACAACAAAAATTAATACCATGTACAAATTGCTGAATTTTCTGGTCACGCATATATTTTCTGCAATTATAAATATGTGTCAAGTATTTTTTATCTTGATATTACAAGTCATAATTTTTTAATTTTAGTTTTCGTACTGGAAAGATTTGATTTTCTACCATATTTTGAGGAAATCGTTAATAATCACTTTTTTAACAGGGAACGTAGCCATAATTTATTTTGGAGGGAACTCGAAGATAAGAACGAAACTTTTTATATAAAACTTTTTAAAAACACATAACAAAAGTTTGTATGAAAGTAAAAATGCATTTTGTTTCTTTTGATACCAGGATCTGAAAATTCAAAATTATTTCTGTAAATTTATCATAAAAATGACAAATCTCGTTTGATCTAAGTACAGGAACGGTTCCGTAAATATTTACAAAATAAATTACATTAAATAATCAAATCTTGTTCCTGTAAATTCACTTTTTATTTTTGCAACCACTGTTTAGAGTACGAAGGTGTTAGAAGTGGAAGAGAGAGTCAGAGCAGAAAAAATATTATCATAATAATTTTACTATCGTAATAAAGATTTTGTGAAGATACTTTTAAAGATAATTTTCGAGTTATATTGTCAGATATTTTAAAGATAATTTTAGTTATTGTCAGATATTTTAAAGAAAATAACAGCCATCTTAAGAATGAAATAACGTTATTTTACTTGAAAAAAAAGAAACCATATCAAGCATTTTGTGTATTTTATTTGCAGATATATTTAAATGTCAGAAATAGAAAAGCTTGTAAATTAAATTAAATTAAGAAAATTAAGTGTAAATAATTAAAATTAAAAATATAGTTGAAATTAATATTGAAAAAACTTCCAGCTTGATTTTCAAAACTAAAAGGCAAATCATTGTGTAATTTACTGATAATTAAGACTGCCTGTTCGGGAAATTGCTTCCAGAAAATTTCAAATCCAATCCCTTAATCGATGGAATTTTTCAACACTTGATCACGTGCATTTTCAAGACATGTAAAATTGGAAAAAGCAAAATCGAGACAAGAAACATAACACTAACGAGAACCATGGATACCCACGCAATATGGCACTGTTATTTAAGATAAATATTCTGGTATTCGAATACACAAAGTGAGTACTTTTGGCATCCGAATACCTAGGATAAGTACTTTTGTATCTGAATACCTTGGATCCGAGTACTTTGGTATTCGAATACTTGTATATGAATACTATTGTATTCGAATACCTTGGATCCGAGTACTTTGGTAATCGAATACTTGTATCTGAGTACATTGGTATTCGAATACTTTGGGAAAGAATCGAGTACAACGATTACTTTCAAGTATCGAGTACATGAGTACCTTTATATTCGAATACTCCCATCACTAGTTAAAAGCAATACTACACTACCAAGAAATCTCGTGAAGCTCAAAAGGTTAAATGTACTAAGGCTAATAATAAAAATTCATTTAGATAAATACCTTTTAATAAAGACTGATCACAACTCCTTCAAATACATACACCATGCAACAAACACCATGACACTCCATTAAACCATTTTTAGTGGAATAAAAGTAACATCTAGGAGGTTCATTATGATTAAAATAGTAACATCAACGTACTATTTATTGTTTTAACGCACCATTTCTAACATTATCATCAATGAAATGATTGGCGAACAAGTTAAATTAAAGCATGGAATCTCTCTTTAAATAATTATCGAATTTTTTTCCCAAATGGCTCAATGTTCTGAACACCGTAAAAAACAAACTGAACTTTCCATCAGTAACGTAAAAGATTCATGCAGTACAAGCGCTTTAAAAACAGATCAATGGCGGGAAAAAAATCCTTAAACTGAGAGTTCTCGCAGCTTTTTATTGTATGGATTGTTTAAATGGCTTTCAGAAATTCTTCAGGAAGGAGGTTAAACCGGTGGCATTTATCGATTTTTATTCACCTTTAGAGCAGCTTCGGGTGAAAAACAAATACACATTAAATTCTGTATCTCTGAATGAACGGTTCGCTAAATATAATGTATTTCTAAAAGTTTCTCTGTTTGGAGTAGTGATTACATATTTGCAGTTGCATTGTCTTCAATACGTGATTGGAAACAAAGTTTAATACTTTAGCTCTATTTGTGTGTTCCATTCATTCTTTAAACAAGTGTTTTAAAAAGTTTATTTTGTTTTAAAAGGGTAACTGTTATGTCTTATGATATTGAAATTAGAGTGTAACTCTAAGTCTAACAAGACATTTAATAATTATAGACATCGCATTAGACAAGCATACAGATCGATACTAACATAGTAAAGACTCAGAGGCAACTGATTCACTGCACATCATAAAAGAATTTCATCAGACAAATGCACTTATAAGAATAAGTATACTGGAAACAGTAATGTAAACACAGGAAGGGTTCTATCACCACGGAGGCACTCCTTTTGGGAGGCGAGCTGTGTTTGGTTGGGTGTTATTGTGCTGGTAAATAGTCCCTTGGACATGCAAAACAGGTAGAATCCGTTGGTTGTATATTTGTGCTAACTCCATCGTACTTCTAGCAGAGGAGACCGGTTGTCATTAGTGATGACTAACAACGCCATTATAGTGTTATGGTATGAGAATCATCACTTACAACAGCCGGTGATCCCGACTGGATATATGATAGTAAATTGGTCAACGCTGTAGCGGCGATTAACTACATTTTAAGATAATCCGGACAAGTATAACGCGAGAGTATTTGCTTAGCGGAATCTTCGCATTGTCTGGTTTCTTTGCTTATACAAAAAATTCCTCTCATAGAGCGCGGCAGCATTTTAAAAACCTGAAGATCGAACGAATATTGTCGACTTACAAGTAAAATACAGTTCTGAAAAATCGAAGAGGGAAAAATTTTCTCTCTGCTGTACTCACTATGTGTACTTCTCAAGAAGAAATATAAACTTCATACGAAGAAACATATTTTATTGAAATTCACCTGGCTCTAAACTATGTGGACGAACTGTGAAGTAAAATTGACTGCACAAGCCTATATACCACCACATTCTAAACCCTCCTGGCGGCGAGGTATCTCAGAGTTGTGTCGAAGAAAGCGGCATCCCCAAAAAACGAGTTCCCTTTAAAAGTGTCAGGATTTGGACAAAGGGAGTGCTTTCCCCTTCTTCAGTCAATTGGTAACAGCAGCAGACTATTTAGATCGGACCATCAAAGGAGAGCGATGGCAGTGATAGTTCACTGTATAATATTTACTGTAACAATGGGAAACTTTGAAAATATAAATTTATATATTTTCTTTTAATGAGTAATTTTCTTCTAATTGTAAATAAGTTAAATCCATGCATTGATTTTCTTCCCCACAAAAGTTTGCTTCCGTTACACATATTTACAGCATGATTTTTGTATAAATCAAGCGATGGAATTATTTATCGCAGATGAGTTAGACACCACATCAGAGACTTAAAGCAAAGCAAAACAAAAAATATTCAATACTTGCTTTGCTAATGTAAAATATCCAAAAGAGTAATCGCAACGGATAATACAGGGTGGGCGAAAAGTCCATGACACATTTCAAAATTTTCTATAAAATCAATCAATTGTCATATGAGTGTGCGGTTTTCACTAAATAGGCTTTACATGTCAAGTTTTTTTGGCATAAAAAATAGTTAAATTGTTTGCACATAGATGGCGCTATTTGTATAGCACTTTGCTTGCAATCTGCCATTCCAGCTATGACGACCCCAACGGAAAGAGCAAAATAGAACCTCGTTAGATGTCGCTCAAGCAACAAAGGGTGTCCACATTGAAATATGGTAGTATGTAGTGACAAAAATGCTCTAATAAATTCTAATATTTATTGTTTTAATGTATATGTAATTTTTTTAGAACAATAAGCATTGTTCAAATATGTAATTTTTTTATGCCAAAATGAAAGATTTTATGCCAATTTTGTGAAAAATGCATTCTCGTATGACAATTGGTTGATTTTATATTAAATTTTGAAGTGTCATGGACTTTTCACCCACCCTGTATTACCCAAAGGTATCAGATTTTTATACCATATCAGTGAAAAAACGAGTCGAAACAAAACCGTACACATATGGTAAACTGAGTTATTTTCCACCAATAACTTTTAAAGAACGAAGTATGGGATGTTTGGAATCTTCTTGATCACGGTTTCGAACGATTATTTCTGAAAACCCCAATAGACTAAAATGGCATCCGGACAATCAACGATTCATAGGCTCAAGATGCAGATTACGAAAATGGAGGAATTAAGTAAATCCCGAAACATTTCCGATTTGTTTCATATAAATGCTTGAAAATAATTTTATTAAATTGGCAGTGATAATGTTTCGACGTAGCCTCAAATAGTTTTACATAATAAAAACTATATTTCAACCAGCATTTTCGAAGGTCTGATTGTCATTTATTTTGTCTTCCCTTGAAAATGAGTAGCCCGGCTGGAAGTGTAATGGATTAGCAACCGGAAGGTTGCGAGTTCGAATCCAACCAAAGACCATCGCGGAAAAAGGGGAGCTGGTGCAAGTTAATTCTGTCGTGACCTGAAATGTCCACACGTTGGAGAGGAGTGAAAGCTTGGAGAGTGGCATGCCAGCTCAGGTGTGATCTCGTCATCTGAGCGGGTTTCAAAATTACGCGGTGTTGTCCTTGGATTTTCCCCATTAGTTATATCGGGTCGTAAGAGGTTATCCTGGGATTTGTCATTTTCGATATCTAAGGATTTTTCTGATGAAATATTTTATATGGTAGTATTCTGTGAATAATATTCGTGAATGTACCAAAATGTTCAGACTCGGAAATCATTAATAACATCTGTATAACAAACATCACTGACCAAGGACCTGTAAATAAAATTTTTCCACTGAAAATGACGATCAGAGGAGTCTATCCGGGTCTCAAATTTAATAATACAGAATACTGTTTCTTCGAAAGTTCTCATCGCAGTGTAAGTTCTTGTTTCGAAAATCGAGTAACGTGATCTTTTTAAAAGTAATAAACCTTTTTAAAGTAATAAGATTTAAATTTTAATATGAATAAGAGACAAGGGACTTCGTTTAACTTTGGTGGAAAGAAGTCTCGTATGGAAGGTGTTTATGACCCAATAAATATAAATTTTTGGTGATCAGAATGAGATGAAAATTAGCACAAATAATTTTAATGGTGGCCTGAAAAAACTACTACACGATTCAAGATTTCATTAGTTCAGTGATTGATAACTAATTTAAATGTAACGTGTCACATCGCATACATAAGTGTATACACACTCTTTATGACCGTAACATAATTAGTAATTATGTTTTTTTAATGTATGTTTTTTTAATGTATGTACTTTTAAAAAAATTGTAAATGTATTTACGTATAGATTTGTTGAAACCGGGCCCTCCTCTTATAAAACACTAGCTGAACTACCCAGCGTTGTTGGAGTTGAATTGTTTGTAACCCAAAGAAATAATCAATATTAGTCCTATGGGGATTTCGGTTTTGAGATCTCTACATACCCAGACAAATCGAATGGAGTTAATATCTAGCATATGTTTCTCGCAGGGTTTAAAGAATGCGTGTTGCAAATTCGATGTAAATTGGTCCAACTGTGATAGTAAGGATAATCAATGTCATTTCTATGGGGATTTCGAGGGCAGCGGAAGCCCAGTTCGAAGAGCAACGGATTAGCAAACAGAGGGTTGCGAGATCGAAACTCGGTCCAGCCAAAGACCAACGGATACACGGGGGCTGGTGCACGTTAAATCTGTCGCGGCCTCAAGTGTCCTCACGTTGGAGTAGTGTGGAAGTTTGGAGAGTGCGGTGCCAGCTCAGGTGTTGTTCTCGACCGTAGTTCAAAATTACGTGACTTTGTTCTGGGATATTTCCCTTCGGGATTGATCCCGGACCATCAAAAATAGCCCGTTGTGTTGCTTTAGGGGGACATTAATTAACTATCTATCTACCTATTTGTATTTCGAATTGTTTTAGCCCCTTCTCCCAACCTAGGACAAATAGAACGGGTTAAATATGTAGTGTATAATTACCGCAGGATTCTAAAGAGTGAATGTACCAAATTTGGTGTGAATTGGTATGACAGTAATTGTAAAAATACTCAATGTTATTCTTATGGGGATTTCGAATTATTTTTAGCCTCCCTGTAGACCTAGGACAAATTGAACGGGGTACACACACACACATATATATATATATATATATATATATATATATATATACAGCCCCATTTACCCGCAGTAGTCTAAAGAATGCGTGTGCGAAATTTGTTACGAATTGATCAAACTGATAATTATACTCAGTGCTATTCATATTTGGATTTCGAATTGCTATTCAGCTTCTTTTGTATATTTAGGATTAATAGAACGGAGGTTAAAATATAACCTATTTATGCTATGTTTCTTGCAGGATTATAAAGATTAATGTCTAAAATTTGATGCGAATTGGCCTGACATTGACCATAAAAATACTCAATGTTATTCCCATGGGGATTTCAAATTTCTTTGGCCCTTCTGCAGATCTAGGACCAAATGAACGGGGGTTAATATATAGCTTATGTTGACAGCAGGATTCTACAGGATGAATATTCTATATATTTGGTGTGAATTGTTCAGACAGTGATCCTAAAAATACTCAATGCTATTCTTATTAGGATTTCGAATTGTTTTTAGCCTCCTCTGCACACCCAAGACAAATAGAACGGGGGTTAATATTTAGCCTACATTACCCGCACGGTTCTGAAGCATAAGTGTACTAAATTTGGTGTGGATAGGTCAAATAGTGTAGATTTGTATAGAGGACAGAAAGACGCCAACTCAGCTTTATACATAGATGTCTACCCCCTTGTTGCATTATGTGCATTAAACATATTTTGTTTCTGATCTGAAATGTTCATAATTAAATGGAAGTATATGGCAGATAAAATAAGAAAAGCCATGCAATTATGATGATTTGGGAAATTCAGATTTGGAAAAATTTATTCACACCTGCTAGTAGGATGGTGGTAAAGAATTTTAAAGACAAGTACGTAAGCAACCAATTTTTGGTTCAATCACTCCGATTCATTGATGATTGGATTCTGAATATGTCATCAGTGTCCCATCAACCAAATTCCTTCGTCACTCCACATACATATGTTCCGTGGTTAAATTTCTCTTAAAGACATTCAAAAATGTGAGTTACTTTAACATTCGTTTCTTAAAAATAAGTAAAAAGTAATTTGTATAAGCTTTTGGTACAAGACAGGCAAATATTAACAATTTTAGGGAGGTAGAACGTCTCATTACCTTCAAATGGTAAAAGCTCGGTATAGGTATGTTCTAGGCCTATTAAGACTATATATACTCTCATTTTATAGTATAATATCTAGGAGGTGTTTTGAAAGGGACATAGGTACAAGAGTGCATCACCCCTTAGAAAACTAAATTTTGTTTTGTGTAAATTACATTCATACGTGGCGAAAGGTGGCTCATAGACCGATAGTTTCTATTTTTGAAAAATACATTTTATTTAGCATGATTTTCAAAGGGTTAATTATCCATTGATAATTAACCTTTACATTTCGGCTGGGACAAATGTGTCCCATCAGAAGTTTCTTTCCTAGAGCGGCTCGGGACTGGTAGGAATGTTTCCCTCTTTTAAGTGACCGCTGACATCGATCACGATTTACGAGTTGTCAGTGACTGGCCTTTAAGAGGATCCTTCCTTTTGTTTGGTGCCTCCTATCTATCATTGTGTGAACTCTTTGGGAAAGATAGAAAGTGGCTCATGTGATATCTCTCTCATGCCAAAGAATCGCCAAGAAGTACAAAGGCATTTATGGGAGCGCGAGTGTCACATGTCTTTAATTGAACCATCACAATGACCCTTGCATTCCTTCTTGTTAATTGATGACACCTGTATGCTGGAAATAACATGTCATACCTTCATTTATCACATTGATAGAATGACTTAAAAAATATCGACAGCAATCTGTCTCGGGTGTCACGAATGGTTCTCACGGTGACCATTGAAGCATCTTTTCTTTGTATTGTCAAAGCATCACTCACGACGGAACGGCTCTACAGCACTTCTTTCGTATCTCAACTTGGATTGGAAACATTTCGAATGTTAGCATTATTTTCAATCTTCCTCTTTCAGTCAGTCTAATTAGCCCTTATATTGCAATACATGACCATGACCGAAATCAACTATATGACCATGCTTTCAATACTATATATTACGATGAAGTTTCTTCATATTCAAATTCGTATATCCAGTAATGGAAAAAGAGTTCTAAAAAATTGGACGAAGAAAATTTTGCTGATAGCGGTTCAGAATGCGAAATAGAGCATCCTGTGACGGATCTTGTGTCCGAACAAGACACTTTTGTTGTTGATAGCTCATCTACAGAATTTCCAATCATAAATTGGAAATGTTCCAAACCATTAAATGAAGTAACTGTTTAGGACTTCAGTGGAAATGTTGGGCTTTCGTCAAACGTCCAACCGTTAGAACTGAAAAAGGAGCTTGATTATTTTCCCCTGATGTTCAATTTGGAAGTTTTAAGAATTTTAGTTGATGGAACTAACAGGTATGCAGTAAAAATTTTGAGCATACGTGCAAACTTTCCAAAGAGGAAACATTCATCGGATTAGAAGCCCACGACTGCATCAGAAATGCCACATAGAGAAGGAAATTTTCCATTAACTTTGAACATTTTACATTACAAATTGCCAATTTTGAATTGGTTGATTTTACCAGATTTGCACAAGAGTATGTAGAAGAATCAGAAAAATTTAAATTTCTAAGTTTACAAGTTTACTAAGCATCAAAATTACTACATTTATGTTATTTTAATGTTGGTTGGTTTCGGTCTTATTCCGCATGGGCCATATTTTGTCAAGCAACGCCAAACACAAGAAAGACAGCACAATGAGGGAGGAAGAAAAAGCAAAAAGCAGAAGGGTAGACAAGGGTAAAAATGAAGTGGAGGAAATATCACTTGGGTATCTCGGTATCGTGATGCCCGTACACGCTTAAATAAGGTGTGGGCTTGAGGGTGTTATTTTAACATAAAAAAGCATTCACTTTTCATGACCTTAACATAATGATAGAATGTGGCCATGTATTTAATTAGCAAAAAATTATTCGAACTGTTCCTATAATTTATTTTTACAACGTTTTAATTGTACCTAAACATTCAATATTTTAGGTGTGGAACCATGATCTCCAATTTATTTAATTCAAAGATGATTTTTCAATCATCTTTAAAACCATATACAAAAATAACCGATGGAACTGTCGGTCAATATCCATAAAGAAAGTTTGTATATCTTTTTTGTGACATAATATCTTTGTCCCCAAAGAAGTGATTTTCTTAAATCCAATGGAAATTTGAGCGCTATAAAAATATTAAAATTAGATCAAAATGTTGGAGACTGGTGTGCATATGATACTCACTTGTTAAAGAAATTTACAGTCATTTTATGTATCTGCTCTATGCCAGAATTCCAAAACTGATTTTAAAGTGAATTAAAACCTTTACAACATCTGTTAAAATAACAACCAATTACTTCCCTATATGTACAATTTCTAATAAATTTCAAAACAAGGATTGACGGGAATTCCACATTCAGTTGAAAAAAAGTTTTTTGAAATCACAGTAGTAAGATTTTTTTCTCATAAGGTATTGAACCTATTGAATACCACCAGTCAAGCAAACGTTAATTTTATTATTTAATCATTTTTAACAAACTCATAAAATAATAGAATTTTAATCATGTGCAATAAAAGAATACTCCTAAAGAGAACGGAACATGATTGTAATCTTTATGTGCTTGTTTGCTTATTAGTTATTTGAATAGAAAGTATCTGTCATTTTTTTTAATGTAAACATTTTACACTCTATTTTCTACCAAAATATGAATATTATGAACGATAATTAAGATGATAAGCAATTATACAAAATCATACTCACCATTTTAAGAATGAACTATCAAAATCTTGTATTTAATTTGAAAAAAGACTTTTGCTTATCAAAATCAATCATTGAAATACTAATATAAGTAAAACAAATGGGTATGCATTTGCTACTGTCCTAATTTCCTTAAATGATTTTTAATTGAAACCTCATGCAGTTCCTAGTACGAAGTATCAAGTGGGGCAGAAAAGAGCGCTTATAGTGAAAAGTTGGTACCCGAGAGGTTTTTCAAACAACCAATCCCAATATGCATTGAGCGGCATTGGGACAACACTATGAAAGAAAAGCGCGCTAGGTGGTCAGTCGTAAAAGTCATTCAAGAAAATATCGCCCAAATTCTGTAGGGGGAAGGAAGTTAAGCGAAATATTCCGTTCTACGAGGCGTTAACGAAATTTGGCTGCCGTATCGTAAATGTTAATATTTGTGAGAAGAAACCAAACTAGAGGTTTTGAAATTTTAAAATTCTTGATAGCATCTATGGCCTACAGGTCGGTGGCTTCACCAAACCCATTCGAACTCCGCCAATTTTCGTACTTCGTCAAGTTTTTAATACGTACTGAAATATTAAATTAAACAATTTTGCGTAGTTTAAAAAGTGTCTTGTGGTTTTGGCTGCAGCAAAATTCATACCTTTATTTTTTTAATTTCCAATATTTTTACCTGAATTCATGTCACTTCGTGTTTCCTTTTTGTTTTGTAAATTTTTAATCGTGCTTCAGTTGAAGCATTTCAACCTGTTTTCATTCCAAAAAGTAAAAGCAAAATAGCAGTGAGAATACATTTTTGAAAAGTGCTTGTACCAATTTTCTAATTCAACTTCTTTTTCCAGAATAATTCGAAGCTAGACGCTTCCAAAGTGTAGTTTAACAAATACAATGAATGTCGTTGTGATACTCAACGAACACTTCAAAGGCAGTAACTTGAGGGATAGCATTTTAAGGATTGTCCGTTCTCATCAGGACCCCTCGCACAAAAGGTCTCCAGACACTTCCTCTGGACATGGGAGATCGAGGGGAAGGAAAAGTGACCTTTCAAAGATTCTTGGGGTTGACACATACTTGCATTTTGGTTTCCGAGATATCTCGTGCGTGCCGCCTGGAGGGTTAGAAATCTAGTCAAACTTATGTTATGAACATTTTGACTGTGGTTCACTTGTAAGACGGCGATTTATTCTCTCCTTGACAAGCACGATAGTACATGCATCTCCCTATTTTCAAAATTTAGTTTTAGATGTTCTGCACATCACTTGCATCTATCTGATTATACATTTTCAAAGTATTTGTTTTACATTTCAGTGCGACCAACAGACGTAAGAATTACCAGCCCTTATCAACCCCTCTCTGCTGGGAAAGATACAGATATCGTCTGTGTAGCGAGGGGTGCACGTCCACCTGCTCAAGTCTCTTGGTGGTTGGATGGAGAAAAGCTGACAACTAAAATTACCGAGAGTACAGCAGAGGAGGACAATTTAACAATCAGTAGTCTGAATATCCAGCCCAACATTGAGGATAACTTGAGGAACTTATCGTGCCGTGGGGATAATCCTCAGCTAACGGAAAGTGTTTTGGAGGATACTTGGCTCATCAGCGTTCATTGTGAGTGGATTTCTGTCCCATACTTAAACGCAATGGATAGAGCTGTTATATTTTCATGTTTCAGGGAATGGTTGGGGATAAATCTTTTTGTTGGGAACCAATCCAAATCCTTTATGAGATGGTAATACTTGAAGTGCATGTTTGTAGTTTTCTCAAGTGCCTTAATCCATGTCCTATTATTTTAATTTTATTTAGAGTGTGTGCAGAAAAGTAAATGGTGACTACATGTCAAGTAGACATCTTAAATGATCCATGGAGACTTTTACTATATTGTATTAAATATTAATACCAAGCTGAGTCAACCTCAAACTTGCAAACATTTTTTGAAACTTGGAAACTAATTTATTCATTCTTAAATATTTGCTGAACTTAAGCGTGACTGATCCCAGGTCGTCTTCACATGCTTTAGGTTTTTTTATCGTTATATGCATACCGAGAAAAAAGAAAGCACAAATTTAAATTTCGGGGTCTTTTCAAGAACATGATCCTGAACTTATAGTGCACATAAAAAATTATGAAGGAATTATATTAATATGTTTTAGCTGATTTTAACTTGCACAATGACGAAATTCCCAAATCTGTGAACAGAAGCTATAACTATGCTTTCCTCAAATTATGAATTTGATTCTTGCATTTTAACCCGCAGTTTAAATTAATCACAGTTCAAATATGAACTTTTGTCTGGTTACTGATTGCACAAGCTCAAACATTAAAAAAAAGTTTTTTAAGGTAAATGTTTGTTTTTAATTTATTTTATATGTAACACTGCCAAATATTTCTCACAAAAGCTTCAAAATTTTT
Organism: Meta bourneti; assembly: GCA_933210815.1. Lineage (NCBI taxonomy): Eukaryota > Metazoa > Arthropoda > Arachnida > Araneae > Tetragnathidae > Meta > Meta bourneti. The sequence continues at coordinate 57,051,920 of OW119926.1, forward strand.
AAATTTGTGCTGAAATTACGCAGAATATTTTTGTACTTCGAGGAAATTGATTTATATTTTATAAATGTTTTTATAAAGGTAAAAATGTATCTTCAAATATAATTACAACACGTACATTATGTATACATGCATAAATATTACACACACATTCACATTATATTGTGAATTATTCTAATTCACAACATTTTTCTTTATTCATTTTTTCTAACGTGTTTAAGAAATTTGAAACAAAATAATAAAATTGTTCTCCATCAAATAATATGACTATTTTAAACACTGCACAGATCTTCCAATCCTGACGGTAAAACTGAACACCATGGTGACTGTAAGAGAAGGAAGCGAAGTGAGTATGATTTGCGAAGTTCACTCACTTCCACCGATAACAGAACTGGAATGGCTTCAAGATGGACGATCCCTTGGGCCACCTGTTGGAGCCGGGTTTTCCAACCGAACGCTTTTAATGCATTCAGTTGAGCCTCACCACAAGGGTGAATACCAGTGTGCCGGTACGAACAGTGAAGGGAGAGCCTTAAGTGAGCCAGTTCAGCTTCAAGTGCTTTGTAAGTTCAAATATAATAATTTTATACCGTTTTTATATGAAATGGGTGTCATTTTATAACCTGTGTAGCGCTTACATATAGAAGCATGGTAATTGTACTTTTGGGTTATATTGTGCTAAAACTAAAATATTATGCTTGAAAAAATTGGAAGTTATTTTTGCATATTTCTCTAAAAGAGTATACATTTTCTAGAAAGCTAAAATAAGTAGAGTATTGTGTCTATAAGTAGATTTTCAAATTTACTTCAAATCCATGTGTTTATTAAGAAAATGCTCAAAATAATTTTTGTGTGTGTGTGTAAGCGTAAATATTAAAATTAAAACATATAACAGAAACTTATGTTTAATTTAAGAGTAATGTTTTTGAATGTTTGAATTTATAGTTACCCTTGAATTTTAATATGAATATTTATGTTGTTTTTTGACGAATAAATACTTGATTGAATTAAGAGCTCATGATTTTTAGGTTTTACATTTGTAAACGAATAATATATGTTTATATATAGTAAATTCATCTGAGTGAAATATGTTTTAAATTGCAGTTGGTTATGTAGATATTAAAGAACAAGATTTATTAATCAATTTTAGGTGTAGATAACAATTTGTTACATAATATAAGCAGCCAAATATATTTGTATTGGGAAATTAAATAATAATGACTAAGCTAAATATGAATGACATTTTCAGTCACGGTGGAGTTACATATTGGCGGCCCCTTAAAGGAATATCTAAATATTTCGAGTTATATAAGAGAATGTCCTGCGATTTTTGGACACAGAACAAACATAACTGTATATAACTGGATATATTCCACACATACTTGTCTACTGGTAATATATTTTGAATTACGTCTTTTCAAAAGTAGTCCCTGATATATAAGAATTGAATTTTATTATTGAATTCCCATGAACTGGGAAATCGGAATAGAAGTACATAAATTAAAAACATCGTACTAACATTTGGTCGAGTTCTCTGTTTCCTAAAACATTTTTAAAAGATCAAACTAACATTTGGTCGAGTTCTGTGTTTGTTTTCCAACATAACATTTCAGCTCTGGCTTATGTAACCAAGAAAATACTAATCTGAATACTAAATATGTAATGAAGAAAATACGTTTACTGGAGTTTATTTTTGAATACATATAACTGCACCATTATCGTTAGGACTTGAAAGAGAAACATTATTCAAATTTTTAAAACATTAACTACACTGAAATCGTAAAATATGGAAAGTTTATTTTAAAAAACTTCTCTAAGATAAGGTTTAAATACCAGAGGAAGGTTCAAGGCAAACAAGAAAAAAATAGCTATTAAAAATAAATATAGAGCTAGATTTTAAAACATAATGGTTATACATAATTAAGAGTATCATAGGCACAGTATTTTATGGATACAGACGGATTATGGATATTTTACTCAGAGTTGTAAAAATCAAAAGAAGTATTTAGTCAAATTACAAATCTATGAAGTTAAAAAGAAGCTGATGTTACGTGTAAAATACTCTGCGGGGATCTATGAAAAACAACATCATAAAATAAATCTGACATATGGAAACGTAAATACTCAGAACATGAATTAATTAAATTGATTATATGCAAAATGTGATAAATATGTATGATCATTAACCTTATAAATGATAAATTTACCTTTTTTATAATTTGAATATCATTCAGTATCCGCCAATATCTTAGTTTTGCTTCCTAATTTTAATTAACTAATGTGAATAATTAAATTTAACCCGTGTGTCGAGTTGTATAAGGAATGGTTTAAATCGTTTACATTAAATATCCCATGCATTAAAATGTTTAAGCAATACTTTATATCCGTAATCAATGAATTAAGAGAAGATAACAATAAAAAACGAATTCTTATCTTTCTCGAGAGGGAGTTTTGGCTTCAAATTATATTTTTAGTTTTTTCTAGTTTATATTCCTTTAATCGTATTCTTATGTTGAGTCAGACGTCTTTTGGGATATTTCTGGTGCGACGTTTTTGCAATTTAACATATTTAACATTTTACTGAGCATTTGCTCTCAAAAAGTGCAACTTACATAAATTCTTTCTTTTAAGTGTACAATTTCTTTAATTGGATTTTAATAAAAATGCTACTTGCAGAGCTGAATACTTCCTTAGCAGTACTCACGAAGGTTGTATGAATTAATCGCCAATTCTTCAATGAACTTTTTTCATTTTAATGCGATTCTAAAAGAGTTTATAAAAAAAGTTATTTCATTACGTTTCCTAAAAAGTGAATAATATCAGGTAATATATCTATTTGTAAACTACTTTTTATATTCTAAACCATCCCTAGTGGCACCAAATATTCCGTGCACATTACAATAAAGATGTTGAACATTAAAATTAATCATTTCTGATCACGAAAATTTGACTCGTAAATAAACTTTCGCAGTACGATATTAATCAAAGACATTGTTCCTGTAAAATTTACTGCATGCGCAAGAAGTAATTACTAGTATTATTTATTTATTTTTACTCACTAATTTATTCTTATCAATCAATAATCAAAACATTATACATGCATCGTTGCAAAATATTGAGCAAGTTATCTACAATACATTGTGTTTTTTATGTAAGGGCATCATTTTGTTTTGGAACAACCTTTAAATACATTTCAATTTAATTTTTCCACTTATTGTTTAACCATTTAATAATGGTTGGTAGTTTGGAGTGGAGGATCATTTGGCCTTTTTTGTTCGAGGATGCTAATTAATAAGCGGCTACTGACATTCAAGAATGATATTGCGGGATGTTCCAAAATGTCTTTATACCTGAAATTGATCGACAAAACTTACATCAATTATGGTTTCAACAAGTGGGAACATGCCATACAGCTAAAGCAATCATGTGAATTCTAAAGGAAGTATTTCCCAGCCAAATGTTAAAAATCTGGTGATGACCATAGTCCTCTCATTCCTCTGATTTTACCGCGTCTAATTTTATTCTATGGGGCTTATGAAAGGAACGAGTCTACGCTAACATGCCCACAACGATTCAACAGCTTCTTAAACAAAACATTCCCCAAGAAATTTAACAAATCCCCCTGGAAATGTGCTCAAAAGGAATGGAAAATACAGCCTAAAGAGTGTTTACTTTCTGCGCGACCAGAGGAGGCCATGTAGCCAATTTATTAAATAATAGGGGCCACTGTAACCCGGTTGGTTGAGTAAGAATAGAAACGGACTGTTAACGGATTGGTAATTTTAGAAGTTTAAGAGTTCTAAACTCGACCTAACTAAAGATCATCGTGTTCGTGGGGATGTTGCATATTAAATCTGTCGAGACCTTAAATGTCCTTACGTTGGTGTAGTGTGAAAATTTTGAAAGTGGGATGCCAGCTCATGTGTGGATCTCGTCATCTGACAGTGTTCAAAATTACGAGGTGTTGTCCTCGAATTCTAGATTGATCCCGGACCGTTGCCAATAGCCCGTTGTGCTGCTCCAGTACGACGTATATTCAACTACCAACCAAACACCAACCTTAAATAGTGTCCTTAATTAAGTAAACAATAAGTAAAAAGTTGATAATGTTCTATTTCAAAGTTATTAAAAAGGAAAATAGTGTCCATTCATAAAAACACCCTGTATGTCAAACATTTACTGGTATGTGACCACACTGTTAAACCTATTATACTAAGTACAATAGAAGAAATAATACTGAAGGAAAACTTTAAGTGACATACATGAGAAAAAACTCCTTGGAAATTCAACACTTATAGTTAACATATGTGCATTTGAAAGAAACTCACTTTCTGTGATTAGATACTGCAACAATATACTTAAAACGTTTCAAAACGTTTACAACTGAGAATTCTTGAAAATCCCTGATGTTGAATAAGAAATAGTGGTTCTGATTACTTTTGTGAGAATAACTGAAACAAAATGGAGAAAACAGAAAATACTCGTATATCCTTACGTATCTTACTTCATTCTAAATAACTCGCACTTAATATTTTGAAAAGAATTTAATTGTTTCTGCTCGCAATAAATTGAATTACATTAACTTGGAACCGTGAGAATTGTGTGTAATCGGAATTTCATGCATTTCACAAGGCTTGGTTGAAATCGTATACGCGGTTAGTTTATATTTTATTTTATTCTTACAAATCCTAATCCTTCCTCATCCCAAATAACTCGCACCTGATAATTTTAATTGTTTTTGTCTGCAATAAATTCAAATTGGCTACAAAAATAAGAATTATGTGTAATCGGAATTTCATGCATTTCACAACGATTAGTTGAAATCGTATATGCTCTTAGTTTATATCTCATTTTTTTACGAACTAAATTTCTAAAAGAAAGGACTTGAAGTGTTTCACCTCTTACGGATTTATTTGAGTTTATACTTCCAGCAATTCAGCAGGGGAATACGTTTCCAAGGTAACGACGTGTAACTAGTTGACAGGGCTTTTGGTGTTAAAGGTTTCGAACCTTCATTTAGTCAATCGGTCTATCCCGTAAAAAGTCTCATTTTTCTGGGTCATTGCATTCTTTTTCACTTCCCCACTGATGGTCACTTTCTATAATGAGTTTCTCAGATGTCTCTTACACACTTGACAGATTCTCTTTGAGATACTCACTGGTATTGTATGTATTTCTTGCATATTGAAGAAATTCAGAAATACAGTGCATCTTAAGCAGTAGTTAATATGATTTTTTTCTTGAAAGAAAGATAAATTTATTGAATAATTAAATTATTCTTATTCCTTTCCAATACTTTCGAGATGCTAGTTGTATTTGCAATTCGGATTACGTGAAGTTAAAATCGAAATTCTTCTTGAGGAAATCAATTCTCTGAATTTATGCGAAGTAAGGCTTCACCACCTATCACTGGGTCATGCACGATTTATTTAGATTATAAAACTTTTAATTTGATCCCTACTGCACTTTGGTGATTTATTTCGTGCTGCTCAAACTTCTAATGTATTTCTGCATTGTAATCCATTCAGTAGAATATACATGTACCAGAGAATTGAATAAAGCAATTCTTAAAAATAAACCCTATAGTTTGAAATATGTGCAATTCATTCAATTCCACTTAGATTTTTCAATCCATCCAACGGAAGAATGGTTAAATATGTCTCGATTGTTAATGTTTCATGAATACTACATTAGGATTTGTACTTCAGTAAAAATCATCAGTAAATATCTAAGAACTAACATACATTTAAAATTGAAGTTCAGTTATAATATATATTGAAGCTTAAAAATAAGGAGTTTTATGAACGGAAGTCGACTATAGAGTAAAATAACTAATTTATTACTGAATTAATTTTGAACATTAATTTACTATAGACATTCAACAGAAAATTAAACCAGAACATGGAATTTAATAACTGATTTCTTTATTCCAAATTACGTGCAATTCAATGTGATTCTACAAGATTTAATCTATCTAGTGTTTCTTATTTACTTATCATTTTAAAAATCCCAACAGAGAAATTAGAATTGTTTTCTTCTTAATTTCGATTTGGTGGGATGCAGGAAAGTATGCAAAACAATTTAACAGTAGGTTTTTTTCAGTTTTGTGCTATTTCTGTAAGTAATGAATTATTAAGCAGCCGGATGTATCTAATGTTTTATATTATTGTACCAAGTACAATTTTTAGCTTCGCATCAATAAAAACCCACTTTAGTATCACTACTTGCTTAAATAGCAAGAAAACTAGGAGCAAGCAAATAACATACCTGGAGTGAAAATATACGAGTCTTAGATGAATATTTTCGAAACCCGCATCTAAAAAAGTTTTTTCCCTTTCTATACAATTTAGTGGATAAAAATTCAATCATGCTGACACAGAAGGTAAATATTTTTCATTTGGGGGAAATTTGTTTCGTAAAATAAGAGAACAACGAGTTACGGCAATGCACTACCAATTAACTCGCAAACAAGAAAACAAAATGAAATCCAATTAAGCAAATTTGAAAGTAGCTATTTGAGAGAAAATAACAATACGCTTTACTTTGTTCGATTATTCTGATGCGATATTGAAATACTAGTTAGACAAAACGTTTGTGGTAAAATCATAAATCATTATTTTAAACATATCCTTATAAAATTCATGAAAACAGTAAAAAACGTAAAGTAGTCAAATACTTTTGTGATACACTGATTAGGTTGCTTCTGCATATCTCCTCCAATATATGAAAAGTTTAGCGAAAAGGGGTACACATCTTATTAGATCTTGGTAAGACAATTTTCTACTAAAATGCAAAATTAACAATTCATTAATATTGTATTAATTGCAAAATATTTAGGGTTTCGTGAATTTTCCAGATAATAATTTCAAACTCTTTTGGAAGCGCAAAGACATTAAACATATAAAAATAATTAATCATACTGACTTAAAATTATAGGTAATTTATGAGGATAAAATGCAGCCTGAAAAAAAGATTCTCGTTAAGATTTCACATATTACTAAGTTTACAAAAATAAGTTTTATATCTAATAAAAAGAGTGTAAAAGAATACAAAAAGACTACTTACCTGACTCAAATTAATTCATAATATATGACAAGACAACAAAACGTAGAACAATTTCTAGCATGTGCTGCTTTTCTGTTAGCGGAAAGTTAAATTCTGAATGTTTATAAGGAAATGTAATCATGGCATACACATTTTTTCTTTTTAGAATAGTTGGAAATTAGGTAAGGAATACAAATACAACATAAACTAATTAAGTTTTAATTAAAGTACTTAAACAAATCATTTATCAATTTCAAGACGCAATAACGTATGTAATTGTAATTATCATAATAAAAATTTCATAAGAGTTCTTATTTGTTAGGGTAAAAGCGAGTTCTGAGAGTTTAAAAGAAACTCAATTATCAATTAGCAGTTGATTTTTATAATTCTGAACAGACTAAAATGTAAATACTTTTTGAGGACCATATATGGTCTGTTGTGTTTATAAACCTTTTGGAGGACAGTATCTCTTCTGCACATATGATAAAAATATTTGGAGGGCCTTATCTAACTTGCGGACCAGGGAAGCCTGTCTGGAGGGCCGTTACTGGTCTGCAATACTGTTAAAAATACTGGGAAGGCTATAGGTGGCCTATTGGCCAGTTAAACTGGAGGACCGTAACTAGTCTGTTGTCCTGATTAAAATATTTGGAGAGCCGTATGCGGCCTGTGGTCCGGGTAAACCTGTCAGAAGGGTTGTATCTGCCTGTGGACTGCCAAAATTTATTCTGAAGGCCACATCTGGTCAAAGGGCTTGAAAATATTTTATCTCTCCTAAGGGATGGATAAACCTATCCTCAGGATCATATCTGGACTGTTGGTCTGATAAAATTATTTTAAGGGCCATATCTGACATACGGGCCTGATAAAAATATTTGGAAGACCGTATCCGGTCTCATGATGAACCTCAGGTCATCAATTCATTAAATACTACTGTTTGATCTTAAGCTTATATTTTTGTGGCGGGCTGGTTAACCTTCAGAGTCATTTTCAAATTTTCACCACAGATAAATGTTGCAGTAAAACACTTCAATCTCAATATTTTTTAAATATCTTGCCCAATATTAGCTGAGATACAGGATTTTAAAATTGGTTTATTTCACAAAATGCTTGCCAACTTGGATTTGCTACAGTGTATAAATGAATCTAACTTGAGAACTAATAATTCAAATTTAGCATATTTGGTAACAAATGGAAGCCACTTATATCAGACGTGTATGAAAACTACAAAAACAAAGGAAATTTTACATCTTAATGGATATTTTTGCATGTTAAGTGAAAAAATCACTTTTAAAAATAATCAATTTTAAAGGGGTATAGAAAACACAAACCTCTTTATTTTCCTCTGAAACCTTTTAGTATTAACTAACATATGTACTTTAATCTGACAAAAAACTTCAGTGAGGTAAATTTTTGATTTCTGAATAAAAGTTATTCTAATGATTACATATATATTTCAAAACGGGGTGGTCATCTTACAGTGCAAAGTTGATCATAGCTTAAAAAACAATGGTCAAATTTGAATTTTTATGATCTATAATTCAAAGCAGGTTCATATTAAAAGTAAAATTATGAATACAGCATCAAATTACAGTCCTATGTAATTTTTAATTGTGTCTGAAAAAGAATCTGAAGTATTATTGAATAAAAATTGTTTTTTTATTTATTTCAATTATTTTTAAATTACTTTGCAAAATGTAATGTGTTTTATAATATTTAATTACAAAATTTCTGTTTAAAAATATACATTTATGCTTGAAACCCAATTTCGTCAGTAAATATTTTCATCGACAATTTGCTTGAAAAATCTGCTTTATGTGCACATTACATTTTTTTAAAAAATCTCAAAGCCATTTTTTTAAAAAGTAAAGGATTGGTCTGGATACTGCTATCATCATGGCAGATTTTTCTGAAAATTATTCCTGTATTATATCAGATTCTATTCAAAACATTCTTTGAAAAAACTAAAAGGTAATAGTTCAGCCTTTTCAAGCCTACATTAATGATCTTAATTGAGTGAAATCTCTTTCTATGTGATATAAGTGACAATTTAGTGCATGACACATCAAGATTTTGGACATTTCAAAAGTTAATTGTCAAACTTAATTACAAAGTCATCATTTAATCACACAAGTTCCACTAATTAAGTACATAAAGAATTTCAGTGTTGGGAACTCAGCCCAATACAAAAATAAATTTTAAAAACTGTTAATCCTTTGTCGTTAAAAATGTCCATGGTATAAAAACCAAACCTTTTGTCATGGAAAAGGAGCTTGTGATGGTGTTGGTGGCATTATAATTGTATGACCACCAAAGCGAGCCTTCAGTATCCACACATAGATCGTCACTAATAGCCCGTTGTTGCTCCAGTGGATGTCAATCCATCCACCTACCATGCAAGGATGCAATATTTAATGCATTTGGTTATACAACTTTACAAAAGAGTCCAAAAGAGGAATATATACTCTTTTCGAAGCAAAATCCATAATTAAAATTTCTAACAATCAATTAGCAGATAGGTACGCAATGGCACATACAATTACAGGAACAAAGACTAAGCACTGCTTTACACCAATAAATAAAATTCAGATATTGGTTTCCAGCATTTCAGGTACCTCAACTATATTCATTGCTACCATAGAATGAAGAAAATCATCAAATTACTAACATTCCAAAATGAACAATTTGCATGTATGTATGGGAATTAATTGGTGGATTGGAACAATTTTGGATTAATGTGAGGAATATAATGATTACAATTATATTCATGCATCCTCTTGAACCAAGTGCATCTTATATATGACTCGAGCCATTAGACCCATGTTGAATTTCGCTTGAATGCATATTAAACATTGTATCTTCTTCCATAACTACAGGAAGAACGTATCATGCTGCCTCCTGATGAAAATCAATTAATTGAACTGTTTCAAAACCGCAAGACAAATTGAATCATGCAATAATGCTTTCAACTTTATCATTAATACTAGCAGATTAGATTTGTATGATACAAATTCAAAAGTAAGTTATGAAAAAAACACTACAATATCAGCGAAATCAATACCAATTTAAACAGTAGTAAACAAAATTGCAGAAATGATACAAATTCAAAAGTAAGTTATGAAATAACCACGACTGAAATAAAAATGTGATTCAATCTATAACGCTATACCTTTAAAACGTCTTAACACTAAACTTCAATGATTCGGACAAACAACCTAAATGAATCACAATGTCAGCGAAATCAAAACCAAATTAAACAGTACTAAACAAAATTTCAGAAATAGTACAAATTCAAAAGTAAGTTATGAAATAATCACTATATACTTTTTGCGAAAAATACCCAAACAAAAAGCAATACAAAAAAATTAACGAAGTTAATCAAGAGCGCTTTGAATACGTTGGATGGTCCGCAGCTGCATAAATATATTTACACTGCTGCCTTATCAGACATCCTTTTTAGAAAGTAAACAGAGAGCCTTGGCTTATTGCCAAGAGCAGAAGCTGTGTGATCTCTCCCACACTGTTGCCACTATTAGGAAACCAAACAAGACAAAAATATGCCAATAAATTATTTAAAAAAAATATAGATTAAATTTAAATATTCGGGCTTCGAGGTACATTCAGTCCCCTTTAGGACTACCTGCGTGCCAAATTTCATGACTGTAATGCTAGAAATTCGTCTGGACACCTAACATACACAAACACTTCCTTTTATAATAGTAGAGATTATTGAGGTTGCATTTTTTTATTTATGCTCAATCGTAAAAAAGTTCGAGAATGCACATAGTTTTTTTATTTTTTGAAGATATGTGTATTAAAATATATCCAGTGCCCAGATATTTCAGTTTTTCTTTATCAATTTGGATACATGATCACATTTCTACTTTGTATTACTTATATGCAAACAAATCCACTGAAATGTAAAATGTCCATTGTTATTGTAGTTTGTATACACTTCTGATATAAATTACTTCCATTTGTTTCCAAATATGCTAAATTTGAATTATTAGTTCTCAAGTTAGATCCATTTATACAGTGTGACAAATCCAAGTTGTCCATCATTTTGTGAAATCGAACAATTTTAAATTCCTGTATCTCAGCTAATATTGGACAAAATATTTAAATAATTGAGATCTATGGGTTTCACTGACTTTTCTATGGTACAAATTTGAAAAAGAAATACATGGCTATGCTGCAAGAACTTTTTCTCAAAATGTGTTTTACATGGAATGACGCTTGAGTCATACGAAAACAACTACTATTTCTCAAATAACTAAAGAAAATTAAAGAACCAATCTTCAGCTTTAAAAGATGAAAATATTTTCCTAGCAGTTTGCACTTATAAAACTGAGGGAATTGTGTGCATAATTTTGAATTGCAGGAATATTTGAAAAGTATGAAAAACGATTCAAAGATTTTTTTTCCAATTTTATGCTATTTATGTGAATAATGGATTATTAAGCATCCTGATACATTAAATATGAAATTGTAATAAGTAATTTTTTTAAATTTTCATATAAACAACGAAAACACTTTAAAAGTTTTACTTGCTTAAATACTTTACAAAACCCATTTTGGATAGAAATATATAAGCTTATGTGAGAGTATTTGAATATCTGTACCTAGTAAAGTTTTATTTCAAATTCTACCTAATATATGATATAAAAATTCAACTATATGGTAACATCATCGGAGAGATAAGTAAATATACCATAAATATACCGAGATGCATCTGTACAAGAGTTAAATACTTTTCACTTCTGGAAAATTTATTTTATAAAATAAACAAACGCCGATCTGGGATAATGCACTATCAATAAAACTATAATAGAACTTTAAAAAATATCTCCAATGTTAAAAATAAAAAGAATTTTCTAACATTACGCGCACTTGTGATATAGTATAAAAAAATTATTCCATTCAGCTATTCCTCAGCTTTCGTTGATGTTTCTTGAGAATCATAAATCTCGTGCCCGCTGCCTTTACTAGAAGGAAAAGCATTCAATTTGCTCCAGGAAATATTTTAACCAAACACATGAACAGCATCGAAGATATAAAATTGAATTATGACACTCAGAAATGCTAACATTTATTTTCTCTTTTCGGGATCTTTTTTCAAAATTTCTCCGCCAAAATTTAACGTTGCATGCATTTAAACATCCAATGGTTCTGTAACGGAAGCCCTTAAAGGCGAAACTTTGAAAGCAATTCAAACGTTAAGCATCCTGGAAAAACCACCATCCTAGAAAATAAATATCGAATTGAAAAGAGGCGTAATTTGATTTCCGATTCAAAATTCCTTTCCTTTTCCCCATGTGGGATAGAGCTTTGTTTCTTCTCCAACTTGGCTTCTAAAATGGTAAACAAAAGTTGTGGCTAAAAAGCGTGCAAACTGCCGTGAATTCAGTGCACGCTACACTTCTGAAGGAATGTATAGAAACAGTGCCTTTTCTGAGAAGTGATGTGACTTTATAACGATTTTTCCCTTTTTATATCTTCTGAGGATTTACCTTTTATTTATAAAAAACCTATTGGTATGCGTGTTTATTGTTGGCTCTTTAGTGAGTTGATTTTCGCAACATGCAAATACTTTATTATTTGATAAAGGTTTTTGCTTTATTGAACGATCATACGATAAATCAGCGTTTCTCTAAGTGTTATGCAAGTATAAACGGAATATTTGTCTATATTTTATTAGAATAAAATTTATCCGAAAATATATCTATTGAAGGTGTAGGTTTTTGTTTTGTTAATAGCAACAGTACGTTTATCATATAAAATAGTAATACAATTCTGTGCTTTTGAACCATTACGTCTGGAGACAGATTTCGTTTCAGTCACAAGTGAAAATTATTGATTGCTGGTATATTTTATTAGTCTCATTGCATACTTAATGAATTATGTCAATACTAAAAGACATTAGAATACTATTTTGGAAATGTTTTCGTAACCAAAATATTTGAAAGATTTAAAAGTAATGAATCTGATAATTTAAAATAAAGTAAAAAATAATTGTGAGAGAAATAAAAGAATTGCGTTTATCTTAAGAATTGAAAAATACAAGGGAAAAGATAGATTTAAATACATAATTTATTTCATATCTAGTCCATTGTATGCATTTATCTATCACTAAGATAAATAATAGAATAATAAAATAGCACACTTTTGCTTTAATGATTTCTGTATCATGAATTGCAGTACATAAAAGTATTCACTAGTGTATTTTTTTAATATTTTTTTTTCATTTTATGCTTTTCTTTCTTTCGGTTTAAATTGACATAATTCGATTACGTGAACAGTTTACTAAATATACACAAATTTGGGGTAAATTTTTCTGTCGTTCCTTATTGTATTTGTAACAGTAGGAATTTTTACGAATTAAAAACTAATTGTTCTAGCTCCCCCAAATAATACTGCTTTCAAATTTCAGCTTGCTTCAAACCATAAAGAGCTTTCACTGGTAGCTTCTTTCATGCTGAATAGGAATTTTGGAAACGAGGTTTCCATAGCTATTTATAAATCAATTTATTGCGTGAAGAATAATACTTCATCAAAGTCAACAAATATTTATACATTTCGGACTTATCCTTTTAACATCCAGATTCGAGATACTGCTATATTGTATTATAATACATCTGGGATTGAAATGCTACTGACATTTCATACATTAGAGGTAAAATGAAATATTCGTAAACACTAGTGAATTCCTTTCGAAATATCGCATGATCTTGTCGTTTTTCGTTATCTCTTACCTCTAATCATTATCCTTAGAAACTCATATTCTAGAACGAAATATACTAGAATCGGACAATATTTATATGATATGTCCAATACAGGAAGCACTTTGTTATACGTAATGTATTCCGATATTGAGAACTTACATATATATATATATATATATATATATATATATATATATATATATATATATATATATATATATATATATATATATATATATATATATATATATATATATATATATATATATATATATATATATATATATATATATATATATATATGTTATGTAAACAATTCTAATTTAAACTCATAAAAAAATTAAGTACTTCGAAAGAATTAAAGCATTCTATAATAAAAATGACATACCACTCAAAAATATATTCTCAATTCTGTGCCTCTCTGTCCCAACCGAATTTCTAAATTATTCTGCAAAACATTCTTCTAATCCGATTTGAACACGCTTTGAGGGTACGTTGGTTACAGATAAATTACACTTCTAAATTTCGCATTCTTGCGATTGAGATAAATTTCCAGCTCTGATTCGAAATTATAATTTTGGTGCTTTTCCTCATCAACTCATATTTATGACAGGCACAACGACGTTTTATATGACAGCATAAGTAGGCTGTTACTTTCATATAAAATATTTGAAAAGTATGAGTAATAATCATTATATTTTGAAGTTTCAGCTCATCATTTACATGCACGAACACATTTTGTAGTTTGCAAATCAACTACAATTTTTGACTTCATTTCCTGCATTTGAGATTTATTTTCGTGACTCATTCTGGTATGTAATTTCTGTTATTTCTCATTGACTCTTGAACTCATGACGGGTTTTTCTAATTTATAAAATCATTACCTACACGCAAAATATTTCTGAGGCAGTCACTCATTATATAGTTTCAATTCTGTCCCCCTATCCCGAAATTCTAAATTATTCTGCACAACATTTTTCTAATCTGAAGAACACGCTTTGGGTGTACGTTGGTTACAGACAAATTACACTTTTAAATTTCGCATTCCAGCGATTGAGATCAATTTCAAGCTCTGATTCGAATTTATAATTTTGGTGCTTTTCCTTATCGGCTATTATGTTTATGATGGGCACATTGACGTTTTACAGGACAACGCGCGCGCGCGTAAAGTAGGCTGTTACTTTCATATAAAATATTCTGGCAGGAAATTCATCATTCACCCCTTTTATATTTTCCGAATGGTATAAATCCAAATTATTCTGGGTATTGTCAACAGCTTTATGTGTCACTTTCTTCAGAATTGTCTGCTTCAATTCCACATAATCCGGTTTCCTCCGAATCCAAATTCGAAAAGTAGAGCTCAGCACTATCAGATTTATTTTTAATAGTTCTCGCTACATACATGTAGAGTTGGATACATTTGGGAGAGTGATAGTTTATAGAATCAAAAATATCTTTGCAAGCAGAAAAATAAATGCAACCGAAGCAAACTTAGATGTGAACAAGGGGTAAGACTGGAACCTTTCGTCCTTTAAAGTCGTTGCCAATGTGTTCAAGGTCAAATAAATGAAAAATTAGAGTTGTTAAAGAAATCGCCGTTATAAATTTACCTGACTTACTACTCTAATTTTTTCTGAACGAAAGCTCCTTAGACAAGAATATGTGCTTGTTGGTGAACATACACTAGTAGACGCTCTACATAAGTTTAAATGTAGAAATTCTCTGAGCTACACGAAACAATTTCTGATATGTGTTTATCAAGTAAAATTATTAAAGCTATTCCAAGAAATTGTCGAAAGAAAATATGAATGGGAGAAAGCGACAAACGCACTCGGGTGTAGAAATGAAACAAACGAACATTCTATTGTTAAGAGTAATGTTTGTAAAAATTATTACTAAAATATATGTAGTTGAAAGACAGTCCCATTTACGATCTTAATTTTTGACAATTGTATATATATTGCATTTATAACGCATAGTAATTATAAGCAGAATAGAGTTACTAAAAGTCAAAATCGTTGCACTATGAATATATATTCATCGTATAACTGCTCATAAACACATTTCCTTGAGGAAAAGTTGCATACTTTCAAACTTAGCGGTGCACAGAAATAAAGCATGCAAAGACACTGAATAGGTTATGGTATTGTTGATGTATTATATTCTGAATAAGTAAGTACATATAAGTGGTGGTGTTAGATCTATATTTCATAGAGATGAGCAAATTATCCGATTTATAGATACCGATATACAACTGTATTGAGCTGATAACTGTTCTTTTTCAACTTAATGTACAAAACAATTATCTATATACGTTAAGTGTGTGCTAATTCTTGCACATTTGTCTTTTAATTCCATTGCTTTAATTAATAAATTTTAAAACGCTTGTTAAATTGAAAATAAACTGCATTGGCTTTATTGTGTTGTTGTTTTTAAAATAAAAGGATCACGTATTTGAAATTCCCAAAGTGCATTTAGATCTAACAATGTGCATAACAAAGCCTCTAAGTATATTTGCATTCACAGCACGATAGAAAGGATTACTCACATTTACATACAAAAGAATAGGTTTACACGACGGAGTATTTCTAAAAAACCCTTTTAACTCAGAATCTAGGGTGTGTTCGAATATTCAATTTTACGATAGCTATGAATAAATGGAGATTCATTAGCATTATATGAATAATTTGAAGAATATAACAGCATAAAATTTGATATTCGCAAAGGTACCTGTATCCAAGTTCCGTTATCTGTCAGTAACAGACTGTTTCGATAATATGAATCCTTATCCTTTAAAATAAATGGACACCATCAGTATGCATATTTTCTATTCGAAGATCTGATTTAATACCATTATGAAGTTCGTTCTCCTTATCATGCACTGAAAATTAACTCCAGAATCTTGAGTATAGTACAGATGTTCATTGAATATATCCTCTTATGTAAATTCAATACCAATTCAGTTATTCAAGAAACAATAATACCAGTAATACTATATATGATACATGAACGGTAGTACATTTACGTCTCAATGGAGCAACACAACGAACTATTGACGACGGTCCAGAAGTGAATCCGAGGATAGAACCTCGTACATTTGAACCGCGGTCAGATGACGTGGTTAATGCCTGAGCTGAGTTAAACATCCATACCACGCCAACTTGATGACATTGGAGGCTACGACAGATACAATATGCAGTAGCCTCCAAGTACACGACGTCCTTTCGTTGATCGAGTTTCGAACTCGCAACCCTTCGTTGCTAATCCGTGACTCTATTAACTGGGTTACCGCAGCCCTCGATATAAAAATGAATTTCAAATACGTTCAGAAAGGTTTGTAAAAATTATATCGCTACAAAATTGCAGTAGACAATATTTTTGATCTCTTGTTTGAATTGTTATATGACACAGATTCTAATATTTTGAGATTGAGAATACATCACATTTTAAATTGAACAAGTTTTTATTTGACTTTTGAGAACAAAGCTTTATTTCTTATTTTGATTGTTATCCAGCATCCTTTATTAAAGTAGAATGCACATATTGAATTACTACCTATGAATTGAAAGTTTAGCAGTGAAAAACTTCCTATTAATTAGAATTATGAAGTGATGGGGAGTAGGTTCGATCCCTGCAACTATTCTGGGTGTATTTCTTGTGTGTATGTCCATTTCCTTGAAGGCAAAAATATTGCTTAGCTCAACTTGGCAATCAATTCGTATTCACATTCTTATTTATTCGTATTCACATTCTTATTTATCCGTATTCACATTCTTATTTATTCGTATTCACATTCTTATTTATTCGTATTCACATTCTTATTTATTCGTATTCTTATTTATTTTGTCTTACATAATGATTTCGTTCAAATCATTATAAGACAAAAAGATCACTAAAAATGTTTTTGAATAACATAATTTCTGTCTTTAAAGCGTAATTTTCAAACCTTTGTACTGAAAACAATGATATAAACGTATAAAAACATTTTTGGAATATTTTATTTTCACCAAACACTTTTGGTCTAATATATAAAAATTCTTAAATCTGAAAATTATCAACCTCATTTTCCTTTTTTTAATTGAGAATATTTCCCTTAAAATTAAGTGATTATTGCTATACAATTGATGAGCTATTAATCTTGATTGTTGCTGTGCTATCATTTTTTCGCTACATGGTGTGAATTAGACAGATATCCACGGCTTAAAGTGAATTCCGGAGAACAGAAAACATCCTTGCTTACTCCGAATTCCAACCCAAAGCATGTTGAATTAAGGTGCAGATCCCGAAACACTTGGTTAACTGACTGTTTATAAACAATTTATTCACGAAATTTCCGAAAGTGTAGGTTTACTTTTACATTGCAACACGCAGAATGGCTAAGTAGCCGCATCTTTTGGTGGAGATAATCTTTTGTTGGTTGAGCTCTGTTGCTTAAGGTCCATATCTGACCAAGCTGCGTCAAACAGAAGACAGAAGATATCAAGTAATGGAGGTACTCATTAGAAAGTTTTTACTGACAAACTTTACACTCAGGATAAGACAAGAACCTAACCTGTACCAATTAAAATTCGCAGGGTGCGAAGCAGAGTGGGCCAACCTATTGAGGCATGGGGACTCGAGACAATCCTGGGAATTCCATTTACTTAGAATATAATCCTTTGGAAAGATTCAACTGGTCCCTTCCTTAAAAGAGGATCATATGGAAATATTCGATTAGTCCCTTTCTTAATAAATAATCATTGGTAAGATTTTATTGATCATTTTCTTATAAAATTCTGTTGGAAATATTCTATTAGTCAAGATATCTAAAACTGGTAGGAAGTCTTTCTGAAAACTGCCTGTTGCATAGTGAGATGATGCGTGCATGACCTTCAGAAGGTTAAAAAGAAATGTATAATAAAACCAACCAGGCATTCAATTTTCTGAATGGATGCCAAACGGTATCGTGTCTTCGGGTTGCATTTATATCTGAAATCAACACTGATACAAATAATTTTAGAATCTAGAACTATCTACATGTAAATATATGACCATATATAATGCAGTAGAACCTTGATTATCCGAGTGTCCGTGTTATCCCAGTTTTAAATAAAATTTTGAGTGTGCAGACATTGTCCTTGCCTGGACTGGTTTTGTGGGCAGATGCTTGATTTCTGTTTTATGGCACAAGATCTAAAATGGATCAGTTGTATCAAAGACGCAAGGCAAAATAGAATCTAATAAAAGTATATTTAAAACATTCAATTAACAGCTATACCAAGTATGAGAAAACAGAAGTAAACAACACGAAAACTAAATAAGCACTTCAAAAAAAATGGAAAAAGTAAATAACTAAAAACATCACACCAACATGGAAGAATAAATATTGTTTAACCCTCTACATAGGTCGGAGCAGAATATTGTTTCCTTCTTTGGTTACGGAGCCGGCCCAACGGCTTTACAGGCAACTTACTGAAACCGGCCGAAACGGCCTTTTCAATGCTTTCCCCGAGGAGAGGGAATATGTGTCTTACCATTATCACCTAATGTGCCAGTTTCTATTGTCGGGTCGTGGGTATGCTTAGAAGGGACAGATTCTTCCCGGGTAAACTGAACGGTCGGTGGTAACTTTTTAAGTGTATCTCTTTACATTTACTCAATCTCTCATAGACTAGATGATCGAAGATACAAATTTGAGAGACTCCCTGTCAATAACCCTGACATATTTGTCAACGGGGGTGGGTATAAGGCTATTCACGCGTGGGTCTCTTTGTAGCACAGAAAATAGGGGATGGAAATCGTAATGGGCTTCGGCGATTCATCAGGTGTTTGAGGTCTGAAAGAATCTGAACCTTTCGTAACGAGGGGACTTGAAACTTTCGGCCGGTTGGGCCGATCCCTGTATCCAGAGGTTTAGAATGCTTCGATGTGAAAGATGAAATGATCCAGTGAGTGAAAGTACTGCGAAACGGAAACTTTAAAGACTTTAACGAAAGAGATTAAAAGATGCATAGCACCTCAAAATTTATTATAAAATTGTCGCTATAAATGTAAACTGTGATAGAAATCCGAATACAGATTTTTTTCTTAATTTTTGCTTCATAAATCTTTCAATTGCAGTAGTACTAAATGTATTTTGCTTTTATTTTCTGATGACAGACAATTGTATATTTCTCACTGCAAGGATGGATTTGTGAACCACTCTGCGTTATCCGGTGCACTACGGAGAGAGTTTTACATCTAAAACATACATACCACACACATTCTAGGAACAACCAGTAATTTAATAACACACATTGTTTCTGTATAGGCTGTTTTGTGTTATTACGTCCGTACTATCTGAGGAAGCTTAGGTCCATATTACCTCGGATAAGCAAGACTATTGTGCTCTTGATTTTTAATTCGTGTAAAATCAAGTATTTTTTATTATTTTTAGATGCTCCCCGTTGCGAGTCCGTACGAAGCAGTGTGTATGGTGTCGGACGGACAGAATCCGTGAGTGTGACGTGTGCAGTTGACGCATTCCCAAGTGCTGTTAACTTTTCTTGGGTTCTCAGTAACGCAGATAAACAGTCCCCTCTGCCGATTGCCCAGTACGCTAGTAACGGGACAAGGAGCGTTGCCACGGTATCTCCAAGGGCACCCCAGGACTACGGTACTCTTCAGTGCCGGGCAACCAACTCAGTGGGAAATCAAAAAGATCCGTGTTCTTTTCGGATAATACCAGCAGGTATATATTTATATCTGTTTTTCTGTTTTCAGTCGAGCACAAGATAGTTAGATGGTATGGAGATCAGAATCATTTTTGAAATCTCCTCCTTTAAAATTAAGTGGCACACCTAAAAAGATATTGAATTTTTACCACTATGACAAAAAAATCTGACTACTTAAAAAGATGTATATATAATAAACAATCAATTTTACAAAATATTAAAAATGAAACATACAAAACATTAAAACGTAAAGTAACAGAAATGCAGACCAGCAAAACGCCAAAAGGTCAAAAATGCAGACAAGCGAAAAGCCAAATGGATAAAAAGCCAAATTACTGGGGATATACAAATAACCAAACAGAAGTCAGAAAGCAGAACTTTGTTGGTATTCTGAATTTTAAATTCCTAAATCGCGCTTTGTTTTGTAATATTGAATTATATATTCAGGGTGTCTAAATTGTTTTTACAAAATAAGAGGGGTGATAGTACCCATCCAGACGAACAATAATAACCATGGAACATAGGGTCGCATTCCACTCTGAGAGGCAGAAAAGAGTAAAGTCGAAACGCGTCGAGCATGAACAAGTCATGATGGAGCTCCAGCACGGTCCGGCACTTCTTGGATGCGACATATCCCGCACGATGGATCGAACGTGGCGGACCTGTGGCTTGGCCTCCTCGCTCACCGGATCTCAACCCACTGGACTTTTTCTTCTAGGGGCACATGAAATCTTTAGTGTACCAGACGCCTGTGGACTCGGCTGAAGATCTCGTAGCGAGAATCGGTGTTGCCGCAGACAAAATTAACACAACACCAGGAATCTTCGAGAGGGTGCGCCAGTCATTCCTTCGCCGGTGTGAACTGTGCAATGACATGCGTGGCCGCCACTTTGAGCACTTGCTGTTAGTTTTTCTCTGATCAATAAATCAGATTGTGCTACTTTTGGTATCGTTCACTCGCTTTCCCAAAACTGCTATAAGTTCATGTGGAAATTCTAATTTTACTCTTTTCTGCCTCTCAGAGTGGAATGCGACACCATGTTCCATGGTAATTGTTGCTCGTGTCTGAATGGGTACTATCACCCCTATTATTCTGTAAAAACAATTTAGACTCACCCTGTATATATATATACAGAATAGTACTGGAGAATTATTTACCATGAAATTTAACCTTTTAAATGTTCTTAAAAACATCTGTAAAAAATAGTAGTACCATGCTCCAGGAGTGTAGTCGAACGTACTACTAAATTTCGGTATGTAATGTATTCACTCTAAAATAATTGTGTTTTCTTTCAATTTAATGCATATGTTATTCTGAGAACTAATTCAGAATTGCTAAAAGTTCCTAAATATTTATTATCTAAGCATTAGCTACTTGCAAGTTATTAATTACTAATTATTAAATTATTTCATTTTCATATACATTTTAATTGAAATTAAAATATTAAGTATACAAATACACAGTGCATTAACTATTAAATCAATAATATTCTGCAGTGAATATAAAGTACATATTTGTGAACTTTTTGAAATTCAATTTATTTCAATTCAACTGCATTAGGATTGTCGAGTTCTATTGAAAAATATCAAACGTTTATTCTCAGTGCAAAAATTATATTTAACTTATTTGTAACGTCACATATTGCACATAACGCTGTTATCCCTTAACTTAGTTCATAGCTTGTCAGAATAATGTGCACCTATCTGAGGGGGTTCATACGCATAATTCCGCCTTGCGACCTGCTGTCTTACATTTATGACGTCTAAACTATTATTATCTAGTTGGCCAATAGAATCGTTTCAAAGGATTCTATTCTATGTAAATGAGTAACGTAATCTTTCCAAAGGATTCTATTCTATGTAAATGAGTAATGTAATCTTTCCAAAGGATTCTATTCTATGTAAATGAGTAATGTAATCTTTCCAAAGGATTCTATTCTAAGCATGTGAGCGATATAATCTTTCTAGAGAATTCTATGTTAAGGAAATGAGGAATCGAATCTTTTCAAAGGATTTTATTCTACGGAAAATAGCAATATATATTACCAAAAGGATTATTTTCCAAGGAAAGTACCAATAGAATCGTTTAAAAAAGATTCTATTCTAAGGAAGGGATCAATAAAATCCTTCGAAGAGATTATATTCTAGGGAAATGATTAATAAAGAAGTCTAATAGAAAAGGACTAATTGAAATTTATTTGTTGAAGAAATCCATTACCATCTTTCAAACAATAGATGTGGCTATTTAGTCATTATGTGCACTGTGAGGTAAACACTACTAAAAAATCTCGTGAATTCTCATAGTGCTTATTTATTTCATCTATGCAATTGGTAAATTTAAACCATTTTCCCCAGTCTGACAAAACATAGATTTTAATCTGTGAATGTTGGTTCATGGCTTAATTATTGTGCTGAGTCTTCCGCTCTCATTAGACGCCACTCAATGAGCTAATTTGTTGCTTAAAAATACAAGAATGCAAGGACTATCTAAATAAATACTTCAAAGCATTTTTGATTTCAAAATTCCGCGGCCTTATTAGGGCTCGTGTAGCAAAAAACGACCATAAAGTGTCAAAACAATTATCAATAATCACATCAAAAACTTTATTACTTACTCCTAAAGTCCTAACTTTCTCAATAAAATCAATAGCCCGTAATGTTGCTGCAGTTTGATGTAAATGTAACTGCCTCAATAAAGTATTTTTATTTCTCACTCAAATTTACCAGTTATTAACCCCATGGAGAGTCACTAAATTTCTGTGTGGTGTAGTATTGAGTATTCATTGCAACATTCATAATGACTTAGTCTATTGCTTGAAAGAATGCTAGGAAAAACTCCAGTCGTAAAGAAAGAATTTTGTGAAAATTAAAGCTATTTTCTTTTTTAATTGAAATATTTCTCTAAAACGCTTGTATAAGAAATAAAAAGAATTGCAAAAAAATGGTAAAAATTGCATTAGGAATGGCTGAGTTTGAGTGTCGCTCTACGATCATTTCTTTGCTAGACGAATGTTAATTATACTTTACCTACGGCTTAAAGTTGATTCTGACCACCCATGCTTAGACCGGATTTCCCGCTAAAGCCTGTAGAACCAAAGCCCAGAGTAAACCACTCAGTTACAAGGTCGTTTTATGAACACGATATTCACGAGCGTGGTGAGATTTCCGTGTAGTGAAGATTTGTTTTGCCTTACAATAAGCATGATGAATAAATAGCTACATATATTGGTTGAAAGAATCTTAGGAAGTAATTTCTGGGTCAGAGAGGTCAAAATGGATTAGATGTCATGCGGAGAAGACTGCAGATTGCAGATCGGATGTATGCTTGCGAAGTTGATCAGAGGGTTAATAACATCACTAAACCAAAAAACGTTCTTAACCTTACCTAGTCTTTATACACTGCTGGCCACCGTAAATGCAACACCCTGAAGGAAGCATGCAAATAATATGAAATTTACAACATGCATTAGCGGAGGTGAGATATGCAAATGATTAGAATTTCAGCGCAGACGCACATCACGCGCGCCTGTGGCGCCACTTCAAAGCGCTATTTAAGGCTTGGAGATTTCGACGATTTCAAGTACGGCAATTGTGTTTTTCTTGTGGTTTTTTCAAAAAAACGATCAATTATGCCTCGTAGAAAACAGCGATCATCTTTTGATCAAGTATCCGAGTTCGACAGAGGAAGGATAGTGGCCTACCGAGATTGTGGATTATCTTTCAGGGAAATCGGTAGTCGTGTTGGACGAAACCAAACAACTGTAATGCGGATATGTGATCGTTGGATGCAGGAGGGTACGACGGACCGACGTGTTCGATCGCATCCACCTCAGTGCACCACTTCACGTGATGACAGGCATATTGTGCGTATGGCAGTGACGGATCGCTCAGCCACATCACGAACCATAGCACAGCACATTCAGTCTGTACCGCATCATCCAGTGTCTGCGCGTACCATTCGACGCCGTTTACAGCAGAGTGGTCTGTCCGCAAGACGTCCATTGCTTCGTCTACCCTTGACGCAGAACCACAGACGTTTCCGCCGCCAATGGTGCGATGAAAGAAGGATGTGGACGGCAGAATGGAATGAAATTGTCTTTACTGACGAGTCACGCTTCTGTCTGCAACACCACGATGGTCGGATTCGAGTCTGGAGACACCGTGGAGAGAGGATGCTGAACAGCTGCGTTATGCACCGCCACACTGGTCCTGCACCGGGTATTATGGTATGGGGCGGTATTGGATATCACTCTCGCACTCCTCTAGTACGCATTGCCGGTACTTTAAACAGCCAGCGCTACATCTCCGAGGTGTTGGAGCCAGTTGTCCTTCCTTACCTTCAGGGCTTGCCCACAGCCATATTTCAACAGGATAATGCGCGACCACACGTGGCACGCATTGTCCAAGGGTTCTTCGTCAATCGCCAGATTGAATTGCTTCCCTGGCCAGCTCGCTCTCCGGATCTTTCGCCGATAGAAAACATGTGGTCCATGGTTGCTCAACGATTGACCCAGAATACATCCCCAGCTGCCACACCAGATCAACTTTGGCAACGTGTGGAAGCTGCTTGGTCTGCTGTACCCCAAGAACACATCCAAAGTCTCTTTGAATCAATGCCGAGACGTGTGGCAGCGGTGATCTCCAACAATGGCGGCTACTCTGGCTACTGATTTTGGCAGGAACCACACTTCACAGAAGTCTATAAATTTAATCATTTGATACTTGGTCAACATGTTATCTACAAAATAAATTTTGTTGTGATATCTCTTGTCTTTCTTGGTGTTGCAATTTGGGTGGCCAGCAGTGTACATTCAGCACAAGCATATTTGAATTTCTCATGCAAAACTACCAGCTATAAATAACACCAAAAATATTAATTATTTTACCCCCAAATCATTCGAAATCTCTCGATAAAAAAGCGTTACTTCTCATGTAAACATGTTTATCCCTCCTCACAGGAGTGCCCGAGGAGCCAAGGGAATGTCAAGTGTCAAATCGAACCTCAGACTGTATCTATTTGGATTGCGAGCGCGGTGAAGACGGGGGCCTGCAGCAGATTTTTCAACTGGAAGTAATGAGCACGGATTCGGATAAATTTTTGGCGAACTTAACTTCAAGGAACTCTCCAAACTTCGTCGTTTGCTCGTTGCAGCCGAAGGAATCTTTCATCTTCGTTGTGTATGCTGTCAACAGCAAGGGAAGGAGTACGCAAGTCACTCTGCACTCCAGTACGTTGGCTGGACCTGAGAAAGAGATAGGTAAGGTTTGCTCAAAGGCAATTATTTCTATTTTACCAGTGAATATCGTTTAGTTATCAAACGATTATTGAGATTTATCATACTACAAGCAGAAGCTGTAAAATCCTTGAGACGCATAGGTATCAATAAGATCATTTGGTATTAATACTATCATTTATTTTGAAAGTGGATTACTTTAACCTTCCAAGTGGTTTAGACGAGGTATCTCGTCGGCAAGATATTGGCAATTTTTTTTTATTTGACAAGATTAAAATATGGTCTGTTTTCTATTGACGATATATCTCAGACATCAAGATCTGGTCAGTTTTCTTCTAATGGCGAGATATGTCGTCCATCAAGATCTGGTCAGCTGTACTAATGACGAGACAAATCGTCGAGAAAACCATCAGGAGGGTTAACTATGAAAGGCATTTTTTGTCGAGCTATATGAAGGAGATGGTAGTGCTTCTGCAGTGATACATGTGTTCTGTCTATTCTGAATGTGATGTCAGTTTGTGTGTTTTTCGAAAACAATTTCATGTACTACGCTAGTAGAAATTCCAAAGAAATGTTACCAATAGATTTATGATAGTTGATTGATCAACGCCGATTGGATTAAACGCCAAACGTCCCCAAAACGGCGATAAGTTACATTTGAGGTAATTTTATAAATCATTAGAAAACATTTGTTTAGCCAGAAGTAAAATCTTCACCTTCCGTCTGATTGGTTTATACTGAAAATCCTTCCATACTCGGTGAAAAAATATTAATATTTATTAATATTTTCACGATAATGTTGTGGTTTGATTCAGGTCCTTTCAAATTATTGCTCACCGCCACATATTAATGGAAAATATAAATTCTTTTAAATAATGAAAGTAAATGTGTGTTCTGAACAGTATGAGAGATATTTTCAAGATAAACAAGCAAACCAGGTGGGAGATGGGGATTTTATTTTCTTCTTTCCAAATGCTATAGCATGATAGATATATCGAAGTTAACTTAAAATGAGATTGATAGCCAATTTGGTGGCATTTAACGTTGATCTTATTGATGACGAGACATTTATGACATACCAATACGGAATTTGTTATGTGGAAATTCTATTTGCGACGCGCTGAAATCATAATCAAAAAACAAACTACGTGACATCACGCCCGGAATAATTACAGGAGTTTCACAAAACACTGTCGCCATCTACACTCCTGTCCAAAATTATATTTACATGCATAAAATCACGGATTTCTCAGAAACTGTGAACTATAATTTTATGAATTTGTGTGAAATGATACATAACATCATAACACATAAATACAAAGGAAAAATATTTAAGAGCACTGCATATGATATAAAACTGCAGCATGAAACAATAAGAATGGCAATAATATGTGACAAGGAGAGTTCAGAAAAAAAAAGAATAACTCTGAAAAAAATTAAGGCTTATGAATTTAATATGGAATGTGATCTCTCCTGACGAGTACACACATATCACAACGTGTTTTAATGCTGGCAATAATGTTGTTAACCACTGTTTGGGGAATTAAGTTCCACTCCCCCAGTAATGCGGTATTCAGGTCATTTATATCTCTAGGAGGGATGTTTCCGTGCAACTGCTTTCCAAAGGTACTCCCATAAGTTCTCTATCGGGCTCAGATCAGGAGATTTTGCTGGCCACGGTATTCGCTCAATGGCTTCCCTTTCAAGGAATTCGTCAACGAGGTTTGCTCGATGTGGACGAGCATTATCGTCCATAAATAACAAATCAGATCCATATGCACCACTGAAAAGTCTTACATAAGGTTTTAAGACCTCATTCCGATATCTTTGACCGGTCACAGATCCGCTTTTGAAAAAGTGTAGGGGCGTACGTCCATCGATCATTATCCCTCCCCATACCATCCCCTGCAATACCGAAAAGGTCACGTTCCATAATGTTCGAAAGATGATTTCGCGTTCCTGACTCCCTCCAGATGTAAACACGTATAGAATCAGATGTTAAACTAAACCTCGATTCATCAATAAAGAGAACATGAGTCCATTGGTGTTCACTCCAGTTCTGATATTCTTTGCACCAATTAAAGCGATCCATCTTTTGTTTTGAAAACAGTGAAACACATACCCTTGGCTTTCTGGCATAAAGGCCTTTTTCATTAAGCCTTCTGTATACAGTTTGCCGTGATACAACAGTTCCAGTGGCGGCTGCAACCTCTGAACTTAACTGCCGAGCAGCAGACTTCTACTACGACGGGCAATTATTGCCATATATCGATCGTGAGAAACAGTTGTTATTCATTTACGACCTTGTCCAGGCCTCCTTACAACAGTTCCAGAGTTCTGAAATTGTTCCCATAACGTAGAGACTGTCTGTCTTGAAATATTCACACATCTCGCTGCTTCCATGCTTGTCTGCCCTGCTTCTAAACGGCCGATAATTCGCCACTTCACAGATTTTTGCAAATGATACTTCGGAGCCATAACAAACCGTTTTGTGTCCTTACACACTGAAATCAAACGCTGTATTGCAGAAATTCACTCAGATATTCACTTTACGCAAAGCGCTTGATTCACCAAGAGGACGTAACGCCTTGATTTGGATATCAGAAACTGCTTGATCACTTTTGATTGGATAATGCTAATTAGGCTTGTCTTTCACACATTCCCTGCAAAAAGGGATTACATCGATTGGATATTTCATGGAATATCATTATTTTTGGGTATGTAAAGATAAATTTGGACATGGGTGTTTATTTAGCTGACAGAAAGTCTCTCGTAGGAACTTCTAAGGACGATGTAGAAGCTAAAGAAATTTCTAGACTTAAAATAATGCTTCGTGTAAATAATTAACATTTTCAAGATGAGACAGGTTTAGTTGTCAACCCTACTTACAAATAACCTGACACAATTGTTCAATGTTGCGTCTATATATTAATTGCGATATTTCTAAATATTAATTGCCATATTTCTATATATTAATTGCGATATTTCTACATAATAATTGCTAAATTGTCTATATATTATATCAACTTCTTGAAAGATAATATATAATATTATGTACTCTACAAGTTTCCGGACAAAATTGGCGTTTCTATCGAGTAAAAATTGTCATTTCTACGAGTGGAAGGTTTTTAATTAGGGTAGTCATGAAATTACAGATATATCGTAAAATTGATAAAATTCTCAAAACACATACTGGTATATAAACGTTGTGATTTAAATGAGATCAAGAAAGTGGATTTC
This sequence comes from Meta bourneti, assembly GCA_933210815.1. Classification (NCBI taxonomy): domain Eukaryota; kingdom Metazoa; phylum Arthropoda; class Arachnida; order Araneae; family Tetragnathidae; genus Meta; species Meta bourneti. Next base: position 57,080,849 of record OW119926.1, read on the forward strand.
TTTTCATTACATTAGCTGAAAAATGTATGAATAGTTTAAGGATACAGAGACTGCATATTTTAGGTCTTATCCCTCTTACAAAAAATTGGACGTGAGTTCGATGACACAAGTCATATCATATTCATAGGATTTTCAAATACTGTTGCTTTTTATTATACCACTTGGTCTAAACATAACACCAGGAGTACCCATCTACCTATCTCGTAGAAAGATCAACCACCAATGTGAATTTTAGAAACAAAGAAAAGTAAGAGGAGAGAGAAATAAAGCTCACAGTTGATCTTCCTCGTGGTTGTCTTGTCGAGTAAGGTATCTCGCCATTAGCAAAACTGACTGGATATTAATGGACGTCATTAAAAAGAAACTGATAAGGTGGCGGTTTCGCCATCATAAAAGAAATCAGAAGTATTTTGATGACGAAATATCTCGTCATTAGCAAAATTGGTCAGTTTTTCATGGACGAGATATCTCGTCGAAATCACTTGGAGGGTTAAAAAATGGACCCTAAGGAATGCACTTTGGAATCACAGACCTTCTCACTGGAGAACCATACACGTTAGAGTTCCTGGCTAATGTGTCTTTTACATTCCGTGGGTATAGCTATGTAAGAAGTCCAATTGTTGGCCTCTATGTTTTACGTAAACCTTATGTTTGAAGATAAGTCTCCTCCACTTCAGACTTGGTTTAGACAAGCTAGACCAAGTCCGCGAATTCATGCACCTTCAAAATGTCTAAGACAAACATAGGATTAAAATACAGATGCTCCCTGGATAGCCCAAGACAAGCAAGGACGTGACCAGAAGAGACCTACTGCATATTGCATTTCTGACAGGTCCGAAAAACCTTTAAGCCATGATAAAATGAAATTTATCTCAACTGTCCACTCTAGATATGGTTGTCCTGCTGATCTCTGTCACCAGCGAATTTGTGGGCACCTCTGGAATGTTTTCTCTGGAACTAGCTTAGAGTGGAAGGAATTTTCAAAGAGATATTCTTCTTTTCAATTACTAGAAATAAAATACATCATTGTTAAGCATTCTATAAAAATAAATTTCAACAAAAAATTACATTTCTATTGCATGATTTCTATGAAAAAACAGTTGATTTATTATTAAATAGAGCAGAAGATATAAGAAATATCTGGTTATTTCACTGTCCTTAAATCCATGCAAATATTTCGAAACTGTAGTGCTTCTTGATGGAAATATGACTTTGTTTCTTCGCTGTTTTTCAATTATCTACTTTTCAACCATGGTGGTTTATAATGTACTGACTTGTTCAAAAGTTTAATCACCATAAAACATCGAAAGGAATACATACTCCCTTTTTGGTTTAAACCACTTTTAATAATCTCGCAGTCACAATACAGGCAACACAAAATACAAGGTAGAACATATCATAGTTGACTCATTTCAATTTCGATCATCACTCCTTATCTTTCCCTTTTTAAAAATGAGTGTCCAACCACGCCCCTTACCATATCTTTTGTCCAACCAAGTCCTTCTGGGAATGCGCAAGGAGCTGCTTCTTAGAAACTTAAGGAATATCGCTATTTTTAAAAGTTACTACCTCAAAATTAAACGAATCAGCATGTGACGATTTCTGTAACCGATAATAATTAGTAGAAAGCCGATGCATATTCAAATTTTGGAATCGTGACGTCAGAGGCTCTGCTACCTCCGCACCGACTATTGCCATTACGGAGTAACGGGAGAGGCCCCACAAAGTTAAGGCAGTCTCTCAAAGCGAGGCCGAAACTCGTATCTCAAGAGGTCTTAAAGTCATTCGTCGGTTCTTCTCGATGAGATATCTCGTCTTTAGCGAAATTGACCAGATCTTGGACGAGATATCTCGACTTTTGAGGAATTGACCAAATATTGAACGATATATCTCGTCGAAAACACTTGGACTGTTAAGAATTTAATCTCCTTTAGTTGGAATACTTTTCATAATTTAATCCATTGCGAGTTTTCTTCTAGCTATGTTTCGTTCTCTGAAATACACTGGCGTGCAAAACTTAAGGAATATCGCTATTTTTAAAGGTTACTACCTCAAAATTAAACGAATCAGCCTGTGACCATTTCTATAACAATAATATTCAGTAGAAAGCTGATGAATATGCAAATTTTGGAATCGTGACGTCAGAGGCTCTGCTACCGCAGGAATCCAACCGCAGCTTCATTCTCAGTATGTAAACGAGGTGCAAAGTTTACCTCAGTGTTGGAGGTGATCATACAGACTACTAAGAAAACTTTATTGTTTCTTATGTTTAGCATACCAGCATATAAGTTGATCTTACTTAATACACAATTTCGTCCTCTTGGAGCCTTGATATACAATTTTAACACTTCGTATGTTTTCACAAGTGTTTGAATAGAGACACTAAGAAGTCTAATAATATTAATTATAAATAATGTGTGGATTTGAAATTTAATTTTGATTTTTAGATAAAAGCAATTTACGTAATAGTATATGATTTCAGATAAATATTTTCAATTTAAAGTATTAACCTTAGCTGTCTTAATTTGATACGAGCTTTGTTTTCCAGAAAATAGACTAAAGTAAGTTTATAACGTTAAATTTAAAGTTCGAATTAAATAATTATAAAATTGTACATTGTTTAATATTTATAACTGCTTTACAAGTAGACTTCTATAGTATGGTACTAGGTTATTTAATAAAATCATTTTTATGTAGTGCTATTTAAAACATTAAAAAAAGTAAAATTTTTCATAAAAAGTATCCTAATCGTTAAGGTTTTCGGCAATTAAATGTTTTACACTTTTTTAAAATAAAGACATTTACAATAAAAACTGGTTGCTGTAAATAGAAACAGTAACTTCATTACAGTGATTGTATATTTGTGTGAAAAAGATAATTCAAGTATTTAAATTGTGTTTTATTTCAAGAGCTGCTTATTTGAACATTTTAAGTGCCTATGACAGGTATGGTTCCATCACATGAGATGCTGTTTCCTAAATCATTAACAATGTTCAAATTAATTTAGCTCTTCTAATAACAAAAGTAATTTCTGACTTTTCTAAAGCTTCAATTTTCATAATTAAGAATTTTTTTGTCATTGATGTAATGTCATTGTTAATGATGTTATTGATTGTAACTTCAGTTGCAATTGAATAGAAAATGTTTCAGATGTACAGAGAGACTTTTTCAGTAATTGGCAAAAGGAGTTACTAATTAAAGTAGCGTATAATAAATCAAACTAACTCCGTGACCTGATATTGACAACACATAGCTTTAAGCTTTCGCGATATTATTTTAATATTCAAAAAAATGCTTTAGATTCAAGCTACATTGCTCTACACGCAAAATACAGAAGTATTCATAACTTTCTCATTTTTTTGTGTGTGAAAGGGATTTTCTGAGAAAGCAAACAAGCAAAATTGATGACTGAGATTTTACTTCCAGCTACCCAAACCCTCTCGCATGATACATATCGAGGTTACCTCAGAATGTACTTTATCGCCGTTTAACGACGTTCGGTGTTTAATCTAATTGGATTTGGCTGACATATTAACTCGAAATTCATTCTTTGGAATTTCTATTGGCGACATACTGAAATCGTATTCGCAGAAGCTAAATGGCTTGACGTCTAGAATGCGTAAAGGAAGCACGTTTTGCCATAAAAACACACCGCCACCTACCCCCCCCCCCCCTCCCCATTTAGATTGACAAAAAAAGCCTCTCATACGCTAAGTGAAACTTGTTTCCTCTTTCAATCTGCTTGCATTGCATTTAGCAAACTCAAAAATTATTATAACCCCTCTAATTTGAAAACAGGAAGCTAATATATTACCAATGGCTCATTCTCAATAGTTAGATAGGTAAGAAATTCATATTAAAATTTATAGATGTCAAAGGGAAATAATTTACTGAGATGTGCCCAATCGAGTTGAAATTGCAATACCGAAAAGGAGATGTGCTATTCGCATGAAACTTGTGGACAAGACAGTTCCCGTTGTAAATAAGATATAACATTCGCAGAACTAATGAGCCGATTTATAATACACAAAGTTTCTTAAATGACCATAGATTTGTGGAATGGTTTATCCGCTGATGACGATGCGTTTCTCTAACCGCCGCGTTATTGAATTATGCAAGTGTCACATAGTCTTGGATTAGTGCTCATCATACATAGTAAAGAATATTTTATGTTGTTCTGTAGTTGTGTTCGAGCCTGTAGAAGACTTTTATAATGTTCCAGACATGTTCGATTGCGGGTGAATCTGGGAATCTGGCAAACCTTGTTAGCTACCTCGTAAGAATTCCTGTATAGTGTTTGTCGCATGTGGATGGGTGTTATCATGCAGAAACAAGGCGTTTTTAATATCAGCTATGAAGACAAATGCTGTAAATGCATGTGGTCTGGTGTTAGTTGTACTAATGAAAGATAACTGGGTAGTAACATAAATTAAAGATATGAACGGATTATGTCTTAAAATTATCACGTTAACGGTATATATATTTGGTTTATACATGTATCGCTAACACTAGAGGACATTTTAAATAAATCGTTTTTTCAAGTCAAATCTATCTCTAATTGTTATTTTTAAAATGTATTACATATAACTCATTTGAAATAGCTGACCTTTAAGACCTAACAACATGGAACTTACCTGATACGCATATCTGGGCTCGATGTACGAGGGGTGTTCAAATGAAAAGGTACGAAACGACACTGTGGGTATAATTGAAGTCTTTATTCAAAAGTAATCACCAGAGGCCTGAGCACAACTATCCCACTGTTTCACGAGCCGAAGGATTCCCTGTTCCCAGAATTCCTGTGGCTGTGACAAGAGCCAGTCCTCCACTGTGTCCTTCACTTCGTCGTCCGAGTTGAAGCGCTTCCCTTTGAGATGTTTTTAGCGGACAAAACAGATGGAAGTCGCAGGGCGATATGTCCGGGCTGCAGGGCGGATGCTCAAGCTGCTCCCTCTTGAACTTGGCCAGTACACTTTGTGTGACCCTGGAGACGTGTGGACGCGTGTTATCGTGGAGCAAAATCACTCCCTCAATGAGCAGCCCAGGCCGTTTGCTCTTGATAGACTTGAGTAGGCTACGGAGTGTCTCACCTACCGGTTTAACACCTTCCGCAATCAGAAATCTGATAACACCTCGCTGCTCCTCAATCGTCGAACTTTGCAATATGAACGCCATGATGTCCTCACACGCACTGCCGCGTCAATTGGACGGAAGATACAACTGCCTGCTTCTCTCCTGCGTCATGTGCGGGCGCCCGCGCATGCGCACAACCACGCCGGTACTCGTACATTCGCGTCCCTAGATGTCTCACTACGTTATCCCAAAGCAGCATATTCAAATTTCAACCGGTTTGGTTGTTACGACGTTTCGTACCTTTTCATTTGAACACCCCTCGTATATAATAATAATGATATATATATATATATATATATATATATATATATATATATATATGGTATATAGTGAGACATTTAAATCAAGAATTGAACGAATTTACAGCCATAGACAGAACACATAACCACGATTTCCAACATTCACCCAGTAACTGCAAATTCCCGCTATCGTGCGTCACAATCGCCACGAAAGAAGATTGGATGCTTGTCCCGTGACTTAAAGAAGAGAGAGGGAACATAAATATCCAAACTTTAGAAGCAGGCATTCGTTTGAAGTTTACTCCCGAGTAAAATACCTATCCGCAACTTGACACGTTCCCTTATCGGATTCATCACTTAAGTAGTACTACATTTCCAGCCATGCAGAAAGCGATAGAGAGAATGGAGGAAGTAAAAAAAAGTAGCAAAGCAAAATAAAAGTAGAATTGAGTCTGAAAAATAATGGTCCTGCCTCTTTTAAATTTAGGGTATAAAGTTTCGAAGCAATAACATATTAGACCGTCTCTATCGACCACTGGAGACCTTCGGTTTTGCGCAAAGGAGCCACTATTCTCTTTATTTAATGCTCGCTCAAGTACTGGCTTGTGGCATGGGACTGGAATAGACTAAAGACATTGAATTGGAGCTACCGTTTAGGGTTGCAATGCATTTTTTATTTCGAGTTGGTCTGCTATAAATCTATTTGGTCTTCCTCAGGTTTCGCTCTTCATTTATTTGAATTAAACTTTTATTTGAATTTGAATTTGGATTGTCGATGGATTGGGACTAGAATGGGGACATACATTCAATTGAAGCTACCACTTAGGGTTGTAATGTACGTTTTTATCTCGAGTTTGATATAAATCTATTTGCTCTTCCTCTGGTTTCGTGCTTCAATTTTTATTTTAATTGGAAATTAACTATTTGAAGTGACATTTAAATTTGTATTACCATTCATTTGAATTTAAATTTTTCGTTCAAAATCTATTTGTTTGTAAATTGGAATTTGTATATTTACTTAAAATTAAATTTATTCGTTTTTATTTGAATTTAGATTTATCTAAATTCGAACTGTTCGCTTAATATCTATTTAGATTGAAGCTGGTATTTATTTAAATTTGAATTATTTGTTCAGTATCTATTTGGATTGTAACTGGAATTTATTTAAACTGAATTATTTTTTCAAATTTGAATTTTCATTCACTTAAATTGAATTATTTCTGTAAATTTGAATTTTCATTCACTTGAATTGAATTATTTCTGTAAATTTGAATTTTCATTCACTTAAATTGAATTATTTCTGTAAATTTGAATTTTCATTCACTTAAATTGAATTATTTCTGTAAATTTGAATTTTCATTCACTTAAATTGAATTATTTCTGTAAATTTGAATTTTCATTTACTTAAATTGAATTATTTCTGTAAATTTGAATTTTCATTCACTTGAATTGAATTATTTCTGTAAATTTGAATTTTCATTCACTTAAATTGAATTATTTCTGTAAATTTGAATTTTCATTCACTTAAATTGAATTATTTCTGTAAATTTGAATTTTCATTCACTTAAATTGAATTATTTCTGTAAATTTGAATTTTCATTCACTTAAATTGAATTATTTCTGTAAATTTGAATTTGAACTGTCCCTTGACACATTAAATTATCATTTCATTTATTGGTATGTGATTTATTTAATGTTGGTTGCAGCACTGGCTTATGGCATGGAATTGAAAATGACGATTTAAAGCATTGAATTGGAATTGCTGTTCAGGGTCTTGATACTTTTCTTATTTCGAATTCTTTAACCGGCTTGATATAAACCTACTTAGTCTTATGGTCTCAGTCTTCGACGAAATTTTTTCAAAACTTTGTTTTAGTATGGGATAATCTGCTTGTAAAAGTAATTTGTTTTCTGACTTACTCTCACTAAGCCAGTCCTTTTAAGACAATTCAAAGGTGCAGTGAAATCTATTAATCCGTTTGAAGACCAGACATTAAATATTGGATTATCTCTGCACACTGCAATCGATTTTCTTTCCTTGTGATATTGAATATACTGGCTTAAATATACAATTGAAGATACATATTCTGTATCTTTTTAACATTGGATTAAAAGAATTTTTTTCTAATCCTTTCAAGTTTTTTTATAAAACATAAACTCACATTAAGCGGTATCTTATTGACGTGATTCGTGATTTAAGCTAATTTGGTGTTTACACGAAGCAATTCGTAGTCTGTGACTTGACTACAGTCGTTCTCTAGAAGTTATCTAGAAAAATGAGGATTTTACATTGTTCTGATTTCATACTAGTGCTGAATAATATAAAAGTAATGCGGTTCTGAATGTATGATATTAAAGAGATAGAACAATGTTAATTGAGAAAGACAGTAAACGTAGAACGGCAAAATCTCTCGTTAACATAAAATGTCAGTAACATGTAAATTGACAAAACATGTTATTTAATTTTTACCAAAGACACAATTTTTCTGTATGTTATCGTAAGTAGTATAATTAAACTGTACTAAAAATTTCATTTTGCTATATATAATATAGTCAATGATCTACACTCTACAGAAAATAGATTTTTCCATCGTGATTTGAATGCTTAAATGTACTATGCTCTTTAAAATATTTCACGAATGATTCTTTCTAAATGTTGGCTACATTTTTAAAAGTGCGTCTTTATTAACCCTCTGTGTAATTCTACCTAAAAACCTGCCGTCTTCTAAGTATGATTTCTAACAAATTTTGACAATTCTTAACCGATCAATAGAATAGTTTCGAAGGATTCTATACTAAAAATGAGCAATAGAAACTTTCCAAAGGATTCTATTCTAAGGAAATGAGCAATACACAATCGTTCCAAAGATTCTATTCTAGGGAAATGACCACTTGAATCTTCCTAAGGAAATTTATTCTAAGGAAGGGACCAATAGATATTTCCAAAAATTATATTCTAATGAAATAAGAAATGGAATCTTTTCAAAATATTCTATTCAAAAGAAAGGACCAATATAATATTTCCAAAAGATTCTATTCTAAGGAAAGGACCACTGGAACCTATCTCAAGGTTGAAATAATATATAGATGCTTTCCACCAATAGATGTTTCTATTTAGTCATTAAATATATTGCTGGGTAAAAGCAATACTATAATACTCGGAAATCTCGCAACACTCAGAGGATTAATTCAACTTGGTCCTCGTAACCAAACTTTTGTTACTGTATTGAGTTCTGAATAACAGGCTCTTTAATTGTAGAGTCTATATATAATCCTCGAATCTGAAATATCTTCAACAGTCTCACTAGAGACATATTTTCTTTCTGACTATACCATCCTTGTTTTTTATATAGGATTCGATACTAAATTTACATTTCTTTAAAGTTACTAATCGAATGAGCTTCGTAATATATCTTTCAATATATCTGACGTTGATCGAATTGAAAGACACATAAAAGTATTATTGAATATGTATATGGAATTTCACCCGCGCACCATGAAGAAGCGCGCCGGGCTTCGTAGGCCCGAAGCAATTTTTTCTTAATAAAACACAAACAAAATTTATTTTACCGTTAAATATTAATTTAGTTAATCAAAGCACAATATGAAAAATATTAAAAAATTATTTTCCAGTTAAATATCGCTTTTAAAATTCTACACTTTAAAATTAATTTTTGATTATAATTTATGTCACATTGATACTGAAAAACGAAATTTAAGGCCCAAATTAGAAATAGTATTCATTTATGAAAAATTAAATTATTGTTACATTAATAAATTAAAAATAAAACTTACATTTCACTGACATTTATTGCAGAGGACACTGCTATGTTCTCCACATTCATTTTTCCACACTTAGCACAACGAATTTGTGATTTCCTGTCCTTTGAACTGGGGCATACATTGCACCTTTTTCTTGAAGAACTCTTTTGTTTTTTTGCCGGGGGTGCTTCACAATTTTCACTCTGACTACAGTTTAGTTTTCTCGCATTTCACGAGAAAGCATTGGTTGCAAACTTCTTTCTTGAAGGTGGTCCTTCAAAAGCTCAAACTAAAGTTCTTTGATAAACAAACTTCGTTTTCTGTATTGAATCTCCGGTGTTTTTGTTGACAGCAGCAGTACTCGGGCATTTATGGTTGCAATCTCTACTATTATAAAAGGAAGTGTTTATGTGTGTGTATGTGTGCGGTGTCCAGACGAATCTATTGTATTTAAAACAATGAAATTCGGCACTCAGGTAGTCCTAAAGGTGACTGAATGTCCCCCAAAGCCCGAATTTAAAATTTTAATCTAGAAATTTTTTGAATTAATATTTTGTGCTGGTGTGTGTAGCCCCTCCGCCGCTATGACGTATCTGCGTAGACCGATCTGATACTTATCGCACATGTTATCTCTTCATTAGAAACACCCCTCCTCGCCTTGAAATGATGGTGTAGTGGGTAAAGCGACGTACTGAAATAGCCGTTAGTACTTTGGAGGGAGACCTCCTGAGTTTCGAACCGGCCTAAGAATAATTTTTATTTTTTGCCTCAATATTTTTAAAAATAGTAAATATACTCTAATCCTTCCAATTTTTTCTGTACTTACTTTTACTCTATTCTTTTATTTTTTGAATTCAATACAATTATTTTTAAAAATTTAATTGATTTTATGCAGCTTTTTCAATTCTGCAACTCTGGTTTCTCCGTATTGTCACTGTTTTGTCCTTTTTCGTACCAGTAATGAAAAGCAAACAACTGAAACTCCACCCTCTACATGTTCGACTCTAAGTGCCAAATTCCCACCATCAAGAAATTTTCTGCAACTCAGTTAATAAATCACATGAAGTAACCGTGTTTATTACTGTTTAATTTGTTTTTGATTTCGCTGAACCAAGAATCTTTGTGATTCATTTAAATTGTGTGTCGGAATCAGTGAGGTGACATAACAAGACTTTTTAAAAGTATAGCGTTATATTTAAAGATTCAATCACATTTTTATTTCAGTAGTGGTTTTTCATAACTTACTTTTGAATCTGTATAATTTCTGTGTTTGTATATTAAAAATCTATCGACACTACATGTGACACAGGTGAGGCTGTGAACTACACAACAGAGTGTTTGAATTGGAGCCACCTGGAGTACCAAACAGAGTTTTTGAATACATTGGAGCCATCTGGAGTACCCTAGAAATTGGGGCACCGATTATGCTTCCCAGAAATCTGCATCCACCCTCACTCTGCAATGGAACAAGATTATCTATCAAGAAACTTATGCCGAATATTATTGAAGCCAACATCATGACTGGACATGCCGCAGGCGAAAACGTATTCATTCCTAGAATTCCAATTATCCCTTCGAATCACCCATTACAATTCAAACGACTTCAGTTCCCTGTTCGTTTATGTTTCGCCACGAACATCAACAAGGCACAAGGACAATCGCTGAAAGTTGCAGGATTCGATCTCATTAAACCGTGTTTCTCCCACGGTCAACTATATGTGGATTGTTCCAGAGTTGGAAAAGCCGAGAATATTTACATCCCAACTCCAAATGGAAGAACATTCAATACAGTGTATCACGAAGCTCTCTAAGCAAGAATCAGTGAGGTGGAAGGAATGAAACGACATGGCCGTGTCATTTAGGGTGGTGGTGGGACTCATTCTTAAAATTATTGTTTTTTCTTTTTAATGATTTCAGAATCAGTGAGGACAAACAAGAATGATGTCACGGGCAACGCCGTGAGGGTACTTCTAATATTTAATGTACTGAAAGCTACAACCATGGACCATCTTTTGCTTATTCTAGCAGTAGAATATGTATATGACATTTCATCCACTACATCTACAAAAAGCTTTGTTAAATTATAAAATGTTATAATATCTGGTTTCTTCGCTTCTACTGTCGATTTATCAATGGCATTATCATTATACATTGTAGATAACAGGACGACGCATTTGTTTTTCTTTGGCACATAGGAAATAAAACTCATGTTTTTTTTAATAAAAATAATGATGAATGCACTTCTTGATGATTCTTTCCACAAATGAATTCTTTCGATAGCTTTTTTTATTTTTTCTAAAAGTTCCAACAAGTGTAATTTTCTTCTCTAAGAGATCCTTTGCCAAACTGTAACTGGTATACCAGTTGTCAACTGTAAGGTTTCGCCCTGAATTGCAATGGGTTTCACTAATCTCTTGACAATTTTATCGGGACCATTTTCTATCCTGTACGGAGCTGTAGGTTGAGCTCCTTCCTGCATAAATATCAAGGTTCCAAGTATAAAATGTTCTTGCATCCACTTGAGCAAAGATTTTGAGTCCATATTTTGCAGATTTACTAGGGATATACTGAGGAAACGAGCATCTTCCTCGAAATGGCTCTAACTTTTCATCAATTGTTACATATTCGCCAAGACTATACAGTATTTTGCAATTTGCAAGAACTCTTTCGAAAATATTTTTGTTATGAGCAAGTTTATCAAATTCTATTCTAAAAGAACGGTTTCTTACATCATCAAATCTCAAACACCGCATTACAAATAAAAAACGTTCATACGACATAATTTTGTGAAAAATGTCAAGCCCAGTACCATAGTAGCCCGATGATCACGAACATTTACATGAGAAGCTTTGTAGAGTCCTCCAAAATAAAGTAGTGTGATGAATGCCTTTATTTCTGAGGTACTTGTGGGGCGAACATCTCTTTCCCGTTCAAAATTACCAGCAATATTTAATATAAATATTCGTACACTCCACATAGTTGACATAATTGTTTCGTCGATAAGCAATTGCCAAGAATTTACAGGCCAGGATACAGTTTTTGCTTCTTCAAAATTTTCGGTCAATTTTGTCATGATGTTGTGATCAAGAGTTCTTACATTTTCTTGGTTCTTTTTTATTCCATTTTGTTAATTTATCTTTACCAAGATAGTGATCCATAGATTCAAAAATATCTGATTCATTGCTTGAATCAATATCTTCTTCCGAATTTGACTAATGATCACTAAACTGCTCTTCATCACCAATTCATTCATCTTCATTAATGGATTCTTCATCAGTTGACACTTCAGCTAATAGCGTCCGTAATCTCTTCATTTCATCATAGCTCAAATAGCGAGACATTTTCAATCCGTCTGTTCTCCTTCACGATCTCAACCGAAAATGCCAGCCCGCGCGCCGGCCTCAAAAGCCCGAACACCGTTGTTATGAGAAAACAGTGGGGGGAATTCTTGAAATGCCTGTGGTTGTGACGTACATAACCTTGAATGAAGCTACTGTGAAAATGGAATTATTCCATTAAGGGGCTGGTTTTCTGTGCTAAGTTTTGTAAAGTCTGGCGCGCGTTTTCGCGGGTTAATCCTTTTGAAATACATATAACGTAAACGTTTTCCAAACAGATGAAGGTATTCATGTATTAATCTTATTTTTAGAAGTTTTTTAATAATGGACAATGTACAGGCGTGACGGATGTTGGCACCAGTCTTTAATTGGCATAACTTTCCATGTCCTTGGCAGGAGCCAAGAATGTTGCTAACTTGTCAGTTCGTGTCTAATCTCTCGATACCATAGTAGGTATCGCCAGAGTTCCTTTTCAGGAACCACTCTTGGAATAATACAAAAAATTAGAAACAATGTTTGCCAAATAAATATTAGTACAGTTCGCTAATTTTTATGTTAGCCATGACAGATACATTGAAATTATTTTCATTTGAGGTCATTGTTGCTATAGATTAAGAAGAAAGCCTCAGAATTTTTCTATTTAAATGATTCATACAGAATAGTTTTACTGATCTACAATCAGATGTTTCAGATTTCCACTTAAATTCACATTTGTAACATATCACCCTATTTTATACTGAAATACTTTCTTTTCTTACACTCAAAAATAAGTCCTATTTTGAAAACACACTAGAAATCCACGTCTAAATTTATATGATAAATATTAGCAGTATAACATAAATAATCATCACCCAAATATCTGATGTGAAGCTGACACATGGAATCAAAATCAAAGATGAATGATAATATAAAATTTTATGGATATATCCTTTATTCTATACACATTGTATATTTTTAATTTATATTTATTTAAATAATGAATGTTGCACTGAGGTTATTCACTCTGTCTTGTGGTCTACTCTTCCCAAAGACTGTTAGAGCTTAAGAATGAAAAAGGTACACGGCATTTTAATATACCATGTAACTTAAATGTTTCATCGCTAATAGATTTGTCTGGTTAAAATTTAAAAATTTTTAATCTTGAAGCATTTACATGCTTTTCTATTTATTTCAACGTTTTTTTGTTTATTGAGGCAAAGTTAAATATGTTAGAAATATACTGCCTTCCAGGAAAAATTCATTGCAATTTAAAATTTGAAGATTTTTCCTGTTTTCTCTAATAGATTCTTTGTTGTACATCATGTAATATATTTTTTTAATGATGCATATTCTGAATTATACCCATTGAGAGACAGAAACAACAAATACTTGAATACGATAATCACTGAAAGAAGTTTCAATTTCTCGTTTCAAAATTAACATTCACATTTTTACAATTCATTGTTGCATAACAGACAATTATTTTTGAAACTGTATTTATTTTATTCATGTTTTTGAATTTCAAATCAGAGATCTCTTGTATGAATTGTACTAATCCAACGTCATTTGTAATACATGCATCAGTAGTTTGTTTTAAAATGTGACGATCGTATTCACAAATAATGTCCCATGCATTTAACCCGCTTAGCAATCTTAGACATAACTGGCTTGCGTAGGTGATTTGATTCAAATATTATTATTAAATCCTCGAAGAACCATGGCCGGCGGTACCCATCCCGCTTACGAGACCTTGCAGGCCCTAGGGTACCGAGTGGCATTTTTTGTCCCTGTCAGGTGGTCGGCCTGGCGCGGGGACTCCCAGTGTTTAGTTCTCAAGCACGCTTGGTACTCATTTTATCAACTCTCAAAGGGATGAAAGGCTGAGTCAGTCGTGGGCAAAAGGGAAGCGCTAATATTTGGTTTAAAGTGAAGCACTAATACATTTGGTTTGGCATTATCATTCATCAGTGCTATTACCACTCACTTTTTTAATGTAGCCCTTCCAGGCCATGGGCAAAAGGGAAGCACTAATATTTGGTTTAGTTTATCGCGTTCTACGGTCATTTTTTCTACAAAAGAGCAAATTGAACCTACGATCAAAAGTGGATTCCTAACCACTACTAGTTTCGAAGAATGGACTTAGTATATTTAACTTATATGTTCTTGTAACGGAATTTTAATGCACGTTTGGTCTGACCCACGTAACCAGCACCACACATGCAGGGCTTGTGATATATTTTCCACGTATTGGAGGTTGGAATCTAATTTTCAATAGATTAAAACTATAGTTTTTGTACTCCGGAAACAGCTCGAAACGATGGATATTTTTTTCAATATCGTATTCTTTATTCAGAGTACAAACGTAAGTTCAAGCTCTAACTTTGTACATACTCAGTGAACATTCTTTAAAAAATCACCTCTTGAGCTACCTCGTAAATATCTCATCAGGCACGAAATATTAGAGGCATAAACTAAAATACAATAACACTCAAATAGACTACTCCTGAATCTATTTTGCATGAAGCGAGAAGAGAGTATTATACTAAGTTTTAGCTTTACTTTTCCTATTAAAAATGTATTATCTATCGGAAACTATTCCATGCTCATTCGCAAGCATATGCTCTGGCACGTATCACAGCAAACTTTTGGTAAACATTCCTTAAAATTTCATGTTTTGAGCTGCTTCATAACTCTCATAGAGCATGAAATATTATAGAAAATACAGCACCACCAAAGGGACTATAACTGGATCCATTTAGCATGACTTAAGAAAACTCTACTGATGCAAAGAAATTAAAATTTCTCCAACCTTTACTTCTGGAAATATATATCTTATTGTAAGCTGACGTATGCTTATGTACAAGCAGATTTTCTGACGTATTCACGAAGAACTGGAAACCTACACAGTGAACATTTCTTTAAAGTTATTATCATGATTTTCGTGACCTTCTCAGAGCTTGAAGTATTAGAGAAAAGTACTATACCTCCAAAGTGGACTATCCATGGATCTATTTTACATGACAAAAGGAGAATTTAGTAGCGTAGTAAAAGTCCAGGATCTGTATTAGCTGGTATTAGTCTTAAAATATACTTATTATTGTAAGCTAATTGTATGCTTATGTACAAGCAGATTCTTTGACTTACGAACTCAAAACCTACATGAGTGAACATTTCTTAAAACCTCTTCCCTTGATGTGCTTTTAAATCTCCCATAGTATGTGAACATTCCAAAAAAATACGATATCACCTGAGTGAACTATCACTGGATACATTTTGCATGACTTAACCTTTAGACTACGGGCAGTACAACAGTCTAACCGGGAGAAATTTCCTTCCTAGAGCGGCTCGGTACAGATGCGGTTACAAAGATGTTTTCCCCCTTTTAAGTGACCTCTCACATCGATCACCATTTGCGAGCTGTCAGCGATTGGCCCTAAAGAGGGACGGTCCCTTTGTTAGAAGCCCTACCCTGTCGATCATTCTGGGAACACTGGACAATACAAAAAATCGCGCCGGTGCAAGATTCTAGCATGCCAAACACTATGAAAGGAAAGCGATAGGTGGTCAGTCGCAGAAGTCATTCACGACTCTCTCTCACAAGTTCTGTAGGGGGAAGGAAGTCAAGAGAAATCTGCCATTCTTAGACGCGAGTAACGAAATTTGGGGGCCGTATCGTAAAGGTTAAGAAAACTGTAATGATGCAAAGAAATTAAAATTACTCGTAAAAGATCTAACCGAGCGGTATCCTAGATGTTTTCTGTGGTGAACACAGCGGAACGCAATCTTGCTATAAAATAATTTACTATGTATATATACGTGTGATACAGGGTGCTATTTACAAACTGGAAGTATTGTACCAGCCATTCGAAATCTCAGTTCTAAAACTACTTTTGGTACTAAAGTACCGAAAACTGCCTTCTCCTCAGAAAAGTGATCGTGACGCAACGTCCCGAAAGTTAACCATTGGCACCAAGCTGTCTCCAATACAAAAATATCTCCAGTTATTATAAACAACTCGGTTTTAACGGAAATAATAAACATATCTTCGTAAAGAAATCTTTCTTTACCCTTAATTTTATTTCGGGAAATATATTTTTATTATAAGCTAATGCATGCTTCTTCACACAAACACATGCTGCGACGTACTTGCGAAGAACTGAAAACCTACAGAGTGAACATTTCTTAAAAATTCCTATCATGATATGCCTCATAAGTCCTTCATAGGGCATGAAATATTGGAGAAAAATACAATATCACCAAAGTGGGCTACCCGTGGATCTGTTTTGCATGACATAAGGAGAATTTAGTAGCAGTAGTAAATGTCCAGCATTTGTATTAGATGAAGAAAAGTTGCGCGAGCATTAGCAAACAATTCATAAATTTCCTTTCGCGCCCCATCTGAAACGCTTTTGCAATCGTAGCGCCCCAGTAAAAGATAAAAACCCAAATAAAAGTCTTAGAAAATGTATTATAGTCAGCTAAATAAATTTCCGATGTGGGACCAGTTTTCTATTGATTGGAAATGCTTTTACTCTTGGCCCAATCATAAATATGTATGAAGTTATCTTAATCTCATTTGCACACGTGACTTACTATAATGTATCCATCCCCTGGAGGGAAGTTAGAAGAATTTTGATACATAAGCATCTTTTGATGCATTTAAGAAAGAATGCATTCTCAAAAGCGTGCAATCTACCAGGTGGAGAAGGATGTATTTAATGAGGTGGTACGACTAAGGTTGATGACAGCTTTACAAAGTACTCAGCATTCTTAAATTACAAATGAATTTCTCTAAAGATTCTGGGAGGATTTTAATAAATGAAATAGCTTTGGTCGATATTTGTTTAATTTTCGTCTTGATCCGCATTTGCATAATTTTGAACATAATTTATGAACTGAAACAAATTTTGTTTTTTCGGTTCAGTGATGTGATGTAATATGTATTGGGGGATTATTGAATCCTTTATTTATATTTTCAGTTTGTGAAATATTTGGATAAAAATTTTGAGGCAGTTAGGATATTCGTCTTTTCTGTACGGCGGTTTTGCAAACTTGTAATGAACCTGTAAAGAAACTGCATGTCAAACAACATGTGAATTAATACATTTGAAATGTTCGCTTTCAATACTCCATCCGTGTGTAAATATAAGCTTCTTTTTCAAACAGTTAAATTGTATTATGGTAAAACCTATTTACGTATTAAGAAACTAGTACTTGTATGTGAATGGCATTTTCATTTTCTGTAATGTATGGATGAATAAACAATGAGCTCGTTCGTATTTGCGAACTAATCTCACGGTTGCACGTTATGTGCATCTTCCGTTCCAAAAGTTTCTCAGTTTATTCAACGTGCTGTACTAACCGTTCCTAATCCAACAGAACCGAGCAACATTGGCTGTCTCGGAACACCAACTACGCAACTGCAAAATTGATGAGAATTTTCAAGATGCACCTGCATGAGTGGCATTACTTAAACGTAGCATAATATGCAATTAATAACCCACTTTCTGTACCATCAAAGTTTCTCACATGTTGTAATTAATATTAATCATGAACCTCATTCTTAATTTTCTTTTTCTGAATAAATTAATGAATAAAAGTTGTGTCGTTCGTCTTTAAGAACAGCAAATGGGCATGGAACGAACGAATATCTTTCTCAGTGAGGCCAGTGTTTACTTGAAATCGGAGATAGCGATGCAACTCTAATTCAATTCGAGACACCATTTTCAATGCAAGATTGAGTTTTTATGAACTTGCTATGCCATTAATTATACTAGGAATTGGATATATTTTGGAAAGTTTCTATTTTTTTAAATCGTATTTTCAAGTGATAATATCTATTTTTCATCTTGACTTTTTATTTTACAACTTAAAGTATCAGAAGTCTTGTCATTATAATGCTTTTTGCTTCTGTTATAATCGTACTTTAAGCTTCTTGTACTGAACCCGCAGCAATGAAGAGGTTTTATGTTTTCAAAAAGCATTTGTTTTTCCTTGTAGGTAACGCTTTTAGAAAATGCTCATAAAAACCGTTGAGGGAACGATATACACTGCTGGCCACCGTAAATGCAACACCCTGCAGGAAGCATGCAAATAATATGAAATTTACAACATGCATTAGCGGAGGTGAGATATGCAAATGATTAGAATTTCAGCGCAGACGCACATCACGCGCGCCTGTGGCGCCACTTCAAAGCGCTATTTAAGGCTTGGAGATTTCGACGATTTCAAGTACGGCAATTGTGTTTTTCTTGTGGTTTTTTCAAAAAAACGATCAATTATGCCTCGTAGAAAACAGCGATCATCTTTTGATCAAGTATCCGAGTTCGACAGAGGAAGGATAGTGGCCTACCGAGATTGTGGATTATCTTTCAGGGAAATCGGTAGTCGTGTTGGACGAAACCAAACAACTGTAATGCGGATATGTGATCGTTGGATGCAGGAGGGTACGACGGACCGACGTGTTCGATCGCATCCACCTCAGTCACCACTTCACGTGATGACAGGCATATTGTGCGTATGGCAGTGACGGATCGCTCAGCCACATCACGAACCATAGCACAGCACATTCAGTCTGTACCGCATCATCCAGTGTCTGCGCGTACCATTCGACGCCGTTTACAGCAGAGTGGTCTGTCCGCAAGACGTCCATTGCCTCGTCTACCCTTGACGCAGAACCACAGACGTTTCTGCCGCCAATGGTGCGATGAAAGAAGGATGTGGACGGCCGAATGGAATGAAATTGTCTTTACTGACGAGTCACGCTTCTGTCTGCAACACCACGATGGTCGGATTCGAGTCTGGAGACACCGTGGAGAGAGGATGCTGAACAGCTGCGTTATGCACCGCCACACTGGTCCTGCACCGGGTATTATGGTATGGGGCGGTATTGGATATCACTCTCGCACTCCTCTAGTACGCATTGCCGGTACTTTAAACAGCCAGCGCTACATCTCCGAGGTGTTGGAGCCAGTTGTCCTTCCTTACCTTCAGGGCTTGCCCACAGCCATATTTCAACAGGATAATGCGCGACCACACGTGGCACGCATTGTCCAAGGGTTCTTCGTCAATCGCCAGATTGAATTGCTTCCCTGGCCAGCTCGCTCTCCGGATCTTTCGCCGATAGAAAACATGTGGTCCATGGTTGCTCAACGATTGACCCAGAATACATCCCCAGCTGCCACACCAGATCAACTTTGGCAACGTGTGGAAGCTGCTTGGTCTGCTGTACCCCAAGAACACATCCAAAGTCTCTTTGAATCAATGCCGAGGCGTGTGGCAGCGGTGATCTCCAACAATGGCGGCTACTCTGGCTACTGATTTTGGCTGGAACCACACTTCACAGAAGTCTATAAATTTAATCATTTGATACTTGGTCAACATGTTATCTACAAAATAAATTTTGTTGTGATATCTCTTGTCTTTCTTGGTGTTGCAATTTGGGTGGCCAGCAGTGTACATTTCACCTGTACGTGTGCGAAAAACCTATTGAAATTACTACTTGAAATGTTTTCAGTACGTAATTGTATCAGTTTCAACTAAGCGTAATTCATAACCAAAGTAAGAGCTGTTATAGTTCTTTTTTATATAAAAGGGTTACTTATTCCACAAACTCTCGTATGGATATATGTATTCTTTTAAGAATCCATAGCTCTTAGTGTGCATTCATATTCATCAACAATATTATACGTAGATAATAATTAATTTATAAAAAAGAATACATTTATTTTATGTCTCCAAATATCACAAATATGTAAATAAGTTTAGTTTAGTTGAGTAGTTGAACTTACATCGCACTATAGGTGAATGACCGAAATCAATCCGGAAGAAAAAGATTCGAGGACACTTCGTAATTTTGAAGCTCGATCAGATAACGAAGTCAGCTCCCGAGGCAACGCCCAACTCTCTAAATTCCACACAACGTCAACGTAAGGACAATTGAGGCTACAATAGATTTAACATGCGCTAGCCCCTATGTACACGACGTCCTTTTGTGTATGAAAAACCTAAACTGATTTTTCATTTTAGGATCGCTCTCAAAAGTTCATTGTTGAAATCAGTAAATTT
This sequence comes from Meta bourneti, assembly GCA_933210815.1. Taxonomy (NCBI): domain Eukaryota; kingdom Metazoa; phylum Arthropoda; class Arachnida; order Araneae; family Tetragnathidae; genus Meta; species Meta bourneti. The sequence goes on from OW119926.1 coordinate 57,101,367, forward strand.
ATTTTGTTTTTAAGTTTTAGTAAGATTAATGAACCTTCAAGTAAAGGAAATTTTTTACAATTAGCAAAACGACCGTTTGTTGGATCGAGTGTTGAACTAGCAACCGTCCGGTTACAAATCCTTGGCTCCGTCACCTGAGCTAACTTGGCCCCAACATGTAAATCAAGCAAAGCAGTATGTAGTTTGATAGTATCAAAGTAATGTTATGGAATAAAAATATTTCATGCAAAATGCAAAATCCAGTTATGTAAAAATTTACTTAAAATACCCATGTAGGCTGAAGTTAAATGAATTCTTCTAATTTAATAACTCATCAATACATCGAAGCATTTCACGATGATGATAATTTAAAAATGGCAACAAAAAGTATTTGTTCATAAGTGCGACAAATGAGCTGTTGAAATGGGGTCACGTGAGTATTATTTTCTGTACTGTTCTGTATATAGGGTGTCCCAAAAAGGTTGTTCCGCAATATATCTTTTTACCATTTGGAGATAGGTAGGCAATGTAAATTGCAAAAGTGCACCAAATAAGGTAAGTAATTAAGATATGAGAATAAAATTATCACGTGATAACAATTTAAGCGGATACAGTTTTTAATGTGTATACAACCCCTCTAGATAAAAATCCGAGATAGCAGAAATGTTCCTTACCTGTATCCCTATCGTTAGCAGAAAACTGCATTTCTGTAGGTTGAACAGTAACGGAGGCATAAGGACGCAAAAAAGTTGACTTATACCGCTTGTGCACAGCTGTTCAAGCTGTCAGATTAGGGACCGCATACACAATGCTAAAAAGCATTTTTTTTCGGTCAGGAAGTGCAACATTGTGCAAAGTAATGTAGTTATGCAACTGCAGATGAAAATCGCAATGCATAATAGTAGACAATGTAATCTTTAATAAAAATATTGCAGAAAAAATGGTTTAAATAAAAATAAAAGGAAATTTTTCCATCTGCAGCAATGCAGAACTTAGCTCTTCATTCTTTGCCATGGATCAGTTTCCGTTCTAGATTAGATACGGCCCCCTTAAAATAGAAACTCTTGTATCTCCGTTACTATTCAACCTACAGAAATGCAGTTTTCTGCTAACGATAGGGATGCAGGTAAGGAACATTTTTGCTATCTCGGATTTTTATCTAGAGGGGTGGTATACAAATTCAAAACTGTATCCGCTTAAATTGTTATCACGTGATAATTTTATTCACATATCTTAATTATTTACCTTATTTGGTGCACTTTTGCAATTTACATTGCCTACCTATCTCCAAATGGTAAAAAGATAAATCGCGGAACAACCTTTTTGGGACACCCTGTATACTGTTTCATACATTTTTCAGTTTAGGAACGCGCTCAAAAGCTCATTTTTGAAATCAGTAAAGTTATTTTGTTTTTAAGTTTTAGTAAAATTAATGAATCTTGAAGTAAAAATATTGTAAAGGAAATTTTTTACAATTAGCAAAATGACTACAATAAGCAGCAAAAACGAGATTAAAATACTTTGTTATATATGGGCTTAAATTAAAAAGAAAACTTGTTAATCTGATTCTTATAAGTACGATAACAAAAAATGTCACACGCCTGCTAGGTGAATTAATACGCTTCACTACTTTTAAAATACAATCAAAAGAGAGAAAAACGTCCATATAATAACATATTGTTCGAAATAAGAGAGTTCAATTGAATGTTTAATTTTTATGAAGTATAAAATTCCTTGAATTGTATTCACTGCAAATTTGAAAAGAATGCTTATTTTCAAAGAAATTGTCATTTGAAAATCGTTTCTTCAACACCGACCTTATATTAAAAAATATTTTTTAATTAGATAGCGAGGTTTCTGGAAGCTAAAATAATTATTCTGAATTTCTTTCCAAACGAAAAGCAAATACTTTGTGTCGAAATAAATTAGACGCACATACAATTTGCAACATACAAAGGTTGATTGATTGATAGTTGGGTTTTGTGGCGTAAGATCCAAAAAAGGAAAAGCGTAAGATAAAATCATAAAATCAGTGTACATATATAAGTATTAAAAAATAGTTTTTAAAAGCATATACACAACGAAAGAAAGCAGAAGCGTAAAATAGATATTTTGAGATTTCAAGTTTTCTTAAAAATCAGGGTGGAAAAACAACTCTTGTTCAAATGTCACGGAAACGTTTAATTTGCTTGAGTGAACATGGTTATTCATAGAGATTTTTATTAGGATAGGGGATCACTTCAATTCATTTTTTCAAATCATTTTGTTTTTTTACGCTTCCATAATTTATCTATTATGTTTTGTACACTTAATTTTCCCAATTATGCTTTTTATTTGCATAAATGCCTGTGCCAGTGTATTGTGCATTCTGTTATTCATTTTAGATTTATACTAAAAGTAAATCAATAAAAATATTTTATCCTTTTAAATTAATTTAAATGTATTCGTTTCTATTCCAATTTTATTTTTACATTTCGACTTGCATTGCGATTAATTATTTTGGTAATGTTTCACTTCTAGTATATGAGACAAGCATGGTAACTTTAATTTAAATATTTGAGAACCTTGACATTATCCCAAACACTCTTCATCAACACTCCGTGTGGTTTTGACGAGATATCTCGTCAAAAGGTGGGGTGAGGTTTGATAATGATATCAAGGTGGGGTGAGGTTTGATAATGATGCATCTCGTTGAGACAACGACTTGGTGTGTAAAAGCATCCTGTTGATAATCACTTTTCATTCCTCGATGGTTTCAGGGTTTACGACAAAACTTTCTACATTCAATGATCTTGAATTGTTTACCAAGACGATCAAAATTTTCTTATGTTACGCTGGTACTGGAACTTAGATAATTTGATGACCATGTCTAAATTTCACCTGTGTTTTGTTTCGGGATTTTAAAGAGAGAACCATTTGCAATGTAAAAAGTAAAAATATCGTTTATTGTGGTTGTTCTCTACTTTACATGTTTGTACACACAAATTTTAAATTTGAAAAGATGATTGATAAAAAAAACACGGAGATCTTTGTACCTTGATAATAAAAAACAACAGATCGAGGGGGATGAGAATTATAGATGAATTTGAATATCAGGTACCTCGTTCTACTCAGATCAACCAGTCTACGGAGTAGTAGGAATCTCGGTGTGTTCATCCACTATTATTGGACTATATTTGACGGCATAGTTTGTATCAATCCATATCTATCAGAGAACCATCTCCGGTCTCTTACGACGTGACCTCTGTCCTCGCAATCGTGGCTCCTCCTTTCACTCTTCAAGGGTCTGTCAGAAAAATCCCCTAACCCTCATAGTAATTTATCTTCGTGTAGAAAACTGCATTGTAGTGGCCAGCCTCTTTTGCAAAACTTGTTCCAAATAGTCACCATTTCTAAGGAAGGGGTAGTATCTTTTGCTAACTTGGATCTTCCTTCCTCCTTGGAGTAATAGGTCAGTTTCGTCTTGAAATATCTTGTCATTAGCAAAATCGACCAGATATTGGACGAGATATCTCGTCGAAACCATTTGGAGGGTTAAAAATCTCCCCCTCACTGTCGATAATAAATCTAGTGTTAGGTTCTCTATCCTCAGTGACCACTCTTCCCAAATTCTTACATCCAAGTATAAAGAAAAAATACATACTGAGCACAATAATAAAAATCAACGTAACAGTTATGCACCTGGACTATATATTTCACTCTTCTGACCTTAAATTTCATGCAGTACGGGTGTTAACATGCCTGGTTCCGATCTTCATTTCTATACTATACAACATATTTATATAACTAAATACATAAACATTTCTCTTTTCAACCACTTCGGCTTAAACTGCTATTCGAATGTTAAAAATCGTATTGTATAGACTGTAAATATATCGTCGGCTTACAAGTGAAACACTCTATGTCAAAAAATATAGTTCTGAATTAGAAATATAGTCGACTTAGTTTGAAAAATTCTACTCACTAAATGTATGTCTCAAAAAGAAATCTAACCTTCTCCTGAAGATAGGTCGGTAGTTAATTAACGTCACACTAGAGCAACACAATGGGCTATTGGCGACGGTCCGGGACCAATCCCTATGTAAGAGATCCAAGGACAATGCCTCGTATTATTGAACTACTGCCAGGTCAATACCTGAGCTAGCACCCTACTCTCCAAACTTCCAGAACACGCCAGTGTAAGGATATTTGAGGCCAAGACAGAGTTAATGCTCTTGAGCCCTCGTGTACACGACACTTTTAACACTCTGGGCCAAAATTGGCTTCGAACTGGACTACCACGAATTCCTTCTCGTAAAGAATAAATGACTTCGTAGACTTCACTAGTCTAAAGATCACCACATTCTGGCTTAAAAAATTTAAGACGTATATCTTAGAAATTTTGACTTATTGTCTTTCACTTGTAAGCCGACGATATATTTACAATCTATAATTAAAATAATTTTTCAGCAACACCATAATCAATTAAAAAAAATTATTCACCGTTTCGCAAACATGAAAGCAAATTTTACTCCCTGTTCCTTACGACGAATATACTTTTTGTCTTTGAATTCACGAAAAGGTTCACATTGATATACGAAGCTAATTTTTTTTTACTAAGCGTAACCACAACTTTAATCGCTGAATCCTCTAACAACAAGCAGGAAAATCAAACTCAAAACTTTAATTAAGCAGAAATATTTCGTCTCAAGAACTTAGCAATTAAGTAACTGTTTGTAAAGCGCACTGATCAAGCACAGCCTAGCTTTTCCCAAACATTCCAAATTATAATGAGTGGTTTTCTTTTGCGAATTCCATATCAAGAATGCCGTTGCATTTTCTCGGCTGATATTGTTTGCCGATGGATAGGAATTGGAGCTATGGAATTTTGTGCATTACCCGATTCTAATTGGAGCCTGCTTTGACTGCCCGTCTTTTGAAGTCAGAGTTTTTGACAAAGCTAATGCAAGAGTAGTAATTTGTATCGAAGAATGTTTTCTCATTTTCTGCATGTTTTGTTCCTTTCGGGACATAGATACACGTGCTGAGTCATAAATGTGCACTTTTTGGTCTTGTTTTCAGTCTCATTACCATAATTATGAATTGAGGGAACGATGTTTTTAAATTTCTACGATAATTAAATGTTTTAAAACATGTCTTACATTTTTATCTTTAGTTATATTTTTACGTATGACGTTTTTGTGGTAGCAAAGTTTTGAGTGCTGAATTAGCATCATGATAAATGACGTCATTAGAATGATAATATTATACGTATTGTTATATGAGCTTTAGAAACCAATTTTCATTAATGTATATAATTTCACTTACAAAATTGTTTTGAGTAAATACTTTTCATCGATCTTGGGGAAAATAATTGACTTTAAAAGCTTTGTTTTAAATTTTGGAACATTAGACTTGATAGTTTGTAATTGGAACTTTGTGGATAGCATTTGTTTTTATGAGCACTTTATGCTCTTTTTAATGTTATATTAAATGTTACGCAATCTTATCTTAAGAAGGCCAGACAAGTCTATTAAATGTAAATTTTACAACAACTATGGGGGCAGACTGCAATTGCAAAAGAATTCCTGATAGTATTTATGAATTTCTGAAACGCAATATTGCCTTCCAGTTGTATAACACTTTTGTACAACATAACATTTCTAAAGACGCAAAGTCGAAAGATCTTTAGGGTAAATGGGAAATAGGGTAAACAAAATTTTTAATTTAGCGTGTAACTTAACCCCCTCCTCTTGATGCACCAGGGTAACACAAAGTAGTTCCCAGATACACCCTTGGCAACCCACGCCCACCGCGACTCACCATATGGTTTAGAGCCCAAGCAGGGGGGACGGGGAAAGAGTGATTCCCAGCAACAAGAGGCTACGGGCACTCCAGCCCGTCGGGCAGGAGGGGGGGACACACGAACGGCTTTTATTGTTCATAAAATAGATTATATAAATTACACTTCGCTACAACAAAAGCGATGCAATAGAACATCAAAAATATACAAAGAAAAACACAAAACAATACGTGTTTTTGAAAAGCAAATAACTAAGCCGCGTTGAACAGACGTCCCCACGTGGGCAAAAGGAAGGTAAAATTCCACCAATAGACCTCTAAAAAGGTAAGTGACGAAGATAAATGTTGTGGTGTACCCACAGGGCTCCGTGGCGGCAGATGAACACAAAACATGAAAGACAGGACAATGCAAAAATTAGACACACAATGCAGAATTCAAAAATGAACATGAGAAACAGGACAATACAAAAATTAGTCACACAATGCAGAATTTAAAAATGAACACTAAAAACTATAGACGAGAAAAAATCTGAAAGATAAAAATGACGACAGAACATTATTAAGAAAAGTAGTTATAATAAAACAACAGTAATGCACAAAACAATGGCAAGAGGTATTTACAACGATAGCGAACAGCAAGGGGGAGAGGGGTGACCAACACAAGGAATGTAAATGAAAATGATTGATGATTGTTTAAAAATTGAAGTTTAAAAGTAAAAAAGACCAAAATTTAATCGTTAAAAAAACGTTAAAATATAATACGTTAAAATTTACCTATGATGGGAGGAGGCGGTCCGCCACCTCCCCAGCAGCCAGCACACACATTTTAACTCTATACTGGCTAATTGTATCACTGCCCGTAGCCAGAGACTCTTATTCGTTTTAATAGGAGCCGAGAGGTGATAGGAAGAAGTGTGCCGGCAACTGAAGAGGTAATGGTCATCACTCCCCAATTCCCCACATGAACAAATATTAGAATATTTAAAGCTAAACCTGTGAAGTTATTCCACGAATGGGCCATGACCTGTAAGGACCAAGTTAAATATCGATTTGCGGATAGGAGACCTGGGACAACCTCCGGCCTAAAAGATTTTAAACGAAGGCCCTTATTAGAAGCACAATGGTCTTCATGCCATTTCGAGAAAATAAAATGTTTAATTTTACGCATTAGGAAGGATCGGGGGACGGGGTCCCTAACTCCTCCCCGCAACACGAGGCCAGCTTTGCAAAATGGTCGGCCGTCTCATTCCCGGACAGTTCGACATGTGCCCTGACCCAAGACAAGCCAAAAAGATAGGTTAAAGATGCTATTTCGTGCTTTATTTTGTTTAAATATTGAGATTTATTATTAGATCTTAAGGCTTGTATCGAACTAAGACTCGCTGTAGATATTAATTTTCTTGTTGTGACTACAGGCCCACCCCACGGCTTTATAAATTGCCGTGAGCTCGGCCTAGAAAACACTATTAAATGGTAGAAGTCTATAACAGTGTTTGTTTTAATATATTACCCCCGAATATGCACACGGACGCCCCGACATTCCCATCAATGCCGGAGCCATCCTTGTAGACATCGAAGTCCGGGTTTTCCAACTGGTCAGCAAAATTTAAATTTGTTAAAGAAGAGGGCAAGGAATTTATAGGTATAACGGAATCCAGGTTTAACAGCGACAGTCCCTCGATATTTGGGTCAGGGAGCCACCGCTTCCAGATTTTAAATTTAATGTAAAGTGCATGGACGGTCACGTGGAGCGGCGGAATACCTGTAATTAAGTTGAGGGAGTCGGATGGGGTGGTTCTATAGGCACGAGACATCCGAATTAAAAAGGGTCTCTGCATAGATAACAATTTCGTTCTTTGAGCCTTGGTCAAGGAACCACCCCAAATGCCGGCCCCATAAGTGAGGATTTTTTCTATGACAGACAGATACCAGAATTTCTGGAGCCGGCCATCGATTCCCCAACCGCCCAACGTTACCCTGGAAATAGATGTACCAAAATCAAGGCATCTAAAAAGGAGGCGATGTGATCGCTCCACGTGAGACTATTATCAATTGTTAAGCCTAAATATTTTAAAGATGAAGTAATAGCTATTGTTTTATTATTTATTTTAAAAATAGGCTTCCTTTTAATTTTAGTGGATTTTGAAAACACGATGGACCGACATTTGTAGGTGGACAGCTCAAGTCCCAACGCAGTAAGAGCAGTGTAAATTGTATTTAATATAAGGTTTACGTTATTTTCGAGTTCCCTTCGCGTGGCGTCTGACGTAATTACCCCCAGGTCGTCCGGGAAGGCCTGTATATGACTATGGTTTAAAGAAGGGGTTAGGATTTTATTAAAATAAATGTTCCACAGGGTCGGTGCAAGGACCGAACCCTGTGGACAACCTTTAGTTACATTACGAATTAATTTTGCTTTGTTAAATAAATAGATTATCGTACGAGAACTTAGATACGATTTAATGAAATTTATTATAATTAACGGTGCGTTGTACGAGTTGAGCATGTCCACCAACACCAGCCTGTCCATCGTGTCAATTTAGCGTGTAACATAACCCCCTCCTCTTGATGCACCAGGGTAACACAAAGTAGTTCCCAGATACACCCTTGTAGTGTTATAATGAGTAATGTTCAATTTGCGGGCATTAGAAAAAACACTTTTCTTTCTTAAACTTTTGCAATAATTGTATTACGACAATAAAATTTTCAAAGCATTATAAGTATACATAAAGGCATAGCTAATTGGGAAATCAACACAACTGTTTGGTAAACTCTGTGTTACAAGTAATCCTAGATGTATGCCATTTTTAAACGCATAACCCCTATTCTTGTTTCACATACTACGAACTCTCCATATAAAATCGGTATTATAAAATAAATTAGAGAGCTTGTTTGACTTTATGTCTCAATTACATTCAACATAAATATGTCTTATAGTTTAAGCAGTCTTATGTTTATAGAAAGTATTACCTTCTTTGGATTTCACAACTTTCTAAATATTGTTATTAAAAAGACTTCTCAAAAACATTTACGTGACACGGTGTTAGGGCAATACGGGAGTTGATCCTCCTTTAAATTATTTACCTATCCCGATATTGCTGCTCCTAATTAAAAAAACATTGGGTGTAAACAATCTCAGTTTCTGGCCATTACTGAAGCAGTATTATCGAAACTTATTCTTTTAAATATCTAATTCCCTATTCCTATCTCCTACAATAAATATCCCTGATAGTATGGTTATTTTCGAGGAAATTTGTTTTGAACATCAAAAACAGCCGCTTCTTGGAGATTAAGAAATATTATTTAGGAAACAGCAGCTGGGGATACTTTGCTCTGAAAGTTAAGCCTCCGATTGTATCTAGTTTTTAATAAAGTGAACCATAATTTAGGCATAAAGTGAATACAACTTTGCGCTTCCAATGCTCCTTTAACGTTACATAAAATTAAAAACCCTAAATTTATTTTCTCATGGGCTTTAAAGTAATGCAAACTTTTAGGGAATTGTTCAGAAGCTGTTGTTTTGCTTCACCATTACAGGGTGACTGAAATGTGGCCCTCCATTATCTCTACCGAATATTATAAAGTTTATGTCATTAAAATTTCTAAACCTTTAATGGCACATTCAGTAAGGCCATTTTGCGTCCTTTCGTATCACCTGCTCTTTTTTACTCCACAATGATGAGCTAGCTTATGAACCCTTCTTTTAAAACAACGGACGGACAAGTTCGTTAAGCTTCTTTGTCATTATAAAGTTTTAGAAAAGGAAAAATCTCCACTGAAATAAGAATAAAAGAGTACCAGTGCTTACTTTTGAACTATATATTTTCCCATTCTAATAATGAAGTAGGACTTGATACCCAAGTAATAAACCTGATTGGAAATTAAAATACAATGCAATTTCACTTTTGATAATCCTTTGTTAACCCTCCAAGTGGTTTCGACGAGATATCGCGTCCATCAAGATGTGACTAATAATGCGAATGGCGAAATATTTCCTCATTAAGATATTGCCGATTTTTTTTATGGTAACGAGATCAAGATTTGGTCAGTTTTCTTCTGATGAAGAAGATATATCGTTCTTCAAGATCTGGTCAGTTTAGCTAATGACGAGATACTTTGCCGAGACAACCACCATGAGGGTTAATACTCCTGATAACTCGGTCTTATAAGTATGGTTTGCTATATTCTACAAGGCGCAAAAAATTGAATTGGTTAGAAAAGAAGTTCCTTAAACCAATTACTTACTCCCTTAGATACTATTCATAGATATATAGATAATAATATTTATATAGAAAAAATACTCCCACATTCAATTAATATCACATATCTTCTTGTTGAAGACTGTGTCAATCTATATTCAATCAATCTTCCTATTTTTATATTTGCAGTAGCTGTTGATCGTATTTGTCATCTTATAACAAACGAATGACAATAGTGCAAGAAATCTAACCCTAATATATTTCGCAATATCAATATGATTCAGGAAGATAATAAATTGGGGATATGACACAAAATATGTTTGCCAAGAATATGCGATATAATAAATAGTTTGCTTAATAATATGCAGCGTTTTTTTTAAGAGCATGACCTAGGAATTTCCCACCATAACCCATTTTATGCAATTATTATGTTATACTAGAGGACAAGAACTACCATAGCGCAAATAGATATAAGCAATATATCGTTTACAAATATTTAAGGCAAAGCTTGGTTGTTCGTTTCATTGGGTGGGTTAGGTTTGGTGGGGCAAAGGTCATATTTGGCCAAACTGCACCAAACCACTCCAAGTAAATATACATACACACAAGGAAAGTTATAAATGACACAGAACAGAGAAATATACACAGGGAAGAATCGAACCTACGCCAACTACATCTCCAAGGTTACAAGCAAAGTGGCTTACCCACTGAACTGAAACCCATTTTTCAGCTGTACATTCAAAATAAACCAAAATAAGACTTTACTGCGTTCACTCGAAACAACATTGTTGGTAAACTCGGCATTTATGGCCAAAATTGGATCAAATAATCTAAAGAGGTGTTGTTTGAAAACGAAATGAAATCAATTGTCCAAACATCTTCAAACCTGTAATAATTTTAAACACGCTCTATTGAACCTGATTAGCTGAAAACGACCTAATGTAATTACAGAAATAAATATTTACATTTTTCATCAGATTCCATGGATCATCTATCATCCTGCAAGTTACAGTTCTTGCCAGGATGGAGTGATCTTAAAAAGATTAGATGAAATTTCTTCTCAATATAGAAATTTTGTAAGAAAATGTAAATAAATTATAAATTACTTACTCAGCATTATAACGTGAATCCGTTTATCATTTGACATATAGGAATTTGAAATGAAGATATGTTTGAGTGGTATTCTCATTAATCATTTAGTGATTTAATCATTTAATCATTAATCAATGCGTGTCTTCCATTAACGCTGTGAAGGTTTAATTTTTCTAATATAATAAATTTCTAATATAATAATATAATAAATATAGAAAAATAAATGACTTCAGCTTCTCAGTTTTCTATTTAGTGTACTCTTTACACCAATAGAAGTTAGGTATTTATTTTATTTTTTGTGAGAGAAGGAGCTTTTTCTTAGGATGATATATTATATATTCTATCAACTTAAGAAAAATTATGCCTTCTATCATCCTAATACGTATTCTTCTGACGAATTGGGCGTACTGTCCTTGATGTGTGTTCTTCCCATTCATCGACCTCCAAATGAAATTGACAGAGCATGTTGAAGGAGTCGTAAGATCTCAGAAGGGTATGTCATGTGGTCTTGCGAATGACTTTAACCTATTGGCGATTGAAAAGCAGACAAGTGTTTTTGATCACACTGGATAACCACTTTAATCAATCAGTAATTTGTTTCACATTACGAAACATGTTTTTTCCTACAACTTCGTAACATCTTCCAAACAAGCTATCGGAAGAAACGGCTTGAAACTGCGCGTACATACTTCGTCTACTTCATTAGAATGTCAATGTTCCCATTATCTGATTAGTTCAGATGATGAATATCTATGGGTTTTGAGTCATAAGCACTAAAAAACTGTGCTATTTGCATAGAAACTTGTTTTCTTCGATTCCATTTTATCCATATTCTTGGATGTATTGTAAGTGTTTAACACATATTTATTTAACAATATACTCCAGAAGCTATAAGATGTAGAATATTTTCCCCTACTTATAGCGAAAAATAACGCTCTTTCTCGCCGTGATGTGTAATTTTACTTAACCACCCTCACAGATGAACAAAATAATTGTTAACCCTGCCGAACGTTATAAGTGTGTAATCTAATCAAAGGCTGGTGTATTTTTATGTCCTGAAATAGTATAGGACACCACCTCATATTTCTTTCGCATATAGTGCGATCTGTCCTAACTAAGGCCCGGACTTGGGTGACGAAATCACATAAGAAGGAAACTGTAATGTATGGAATGGACCTTTGATTGAAAATTGTGACTTGAAAACCTTTCAACAAGAGTTCCATTAAAATTCAGGACAAGACAAGAAACTTTTCCAATGAACAAAAATTGATATAAAAAGTAAAAATACCAAAACACTATATATCTATAATCAAGAGATTCTGAAAGGAATTTTTATCTATACTGGCATTGTCTAAAAAGTGCTACCAAAAATATGACAAATCAATAAAATCCGGCCCTGGTCATAAATTTAGTATTTTATTTTTTAAGTGGTCCGTAATTGCAATGTTAATGGGTGATACAGTATTTTAACACCACTATATTTCGCTTTGTGCTGGTACTTGTACGTAAGAAGCGCTTTAAACAGCTTATACGGTTAAATATTTTAGAGATTATTAACGAAACGTATATGATTTAATAATTTACAGATTATAATTGCATTTAAAATGTTGAAACGAATTTCGTAACCTCATCCCATTTTCCTTTGAAACCTGATTTCACGTGGAATGGTTAACGTTACAGAATTACTTTCCAAAGCTTTATCCTGTGAGGTCAGTAGAATAAATGTTGGTACGAAGGTAGACCCATTTACAACTTGATCAGAGTTAATGGTTGTGATTGGTATAATATGATCATCGTCGTTGCACCTTATGGTTACAACATAAATAAGTATCCAAATGCCCAAAGGAATTGTGGATACGAATATGATATAACTGAAATCGGATACTTACCCTTGTTTCTCCTTTTGTCTCGAAAGGGTAGATAATTAATCCGAAGGTGTTTCTTGATCACAGAAAATGAACACCGAAGACCATTGAAAAAATTTAATAACGACAACTGAGATGAATTGAAGCAATGTAACACACGTATTTCTAGTAGATAACAAATTAGGGTATTTAGGTAAGATCAAGTTAAGGATTTGTTGGAGAGTGTTCAAAAACCCAACACGCCAGTTACGAATGAGTGGTAAGAAGAGAAAAGTTTCTGTTCGTAGTCCGAGAGTTTGTTCTGGTTTTGTTCTTGTAGAACGATTCTTGGACAAAGTGGTTGGTTTTCTCACTCAATGGTCGTCATCTAAAAATAATCTGTAAAGCATTTCCCTACAGAACTACTTTTGGAGTTTTCAATCCCGCAACTCATATGTAATTGTACGTTATCACTAGGAAAATTTAGGAGATAGTAAGTAGAGAGTTGGCACGTAGGTTACATGGCACGTTTGTAGTCACTAGGATGCGACCTTACATGGTCAGTTACCAGAGAGTAGAAAGTTAGTTACCAGAATGGTTAGTTACCAGAAAGTAGAAAGTTAGTTACCAGAAAGTAGAAAGTTAGTTACCAGAATGGTTAGTAACCAGAATGGTTAGTTACCAGAATGTTAGTAACCAGAATGGTTAGTTACCAGAATGTTAGTAACCAGAATGGTTAATTATCAGAAAGTAGAGTCTGCTTCCGAACAATGTGGGAAACGAAAATCACATTGTTGTAAAGTGTAAATTTTGTGGATTCTTAAATGTTGCTATTGCAAAGCGATGTTATTTTTCAAAATAGAGATGGCTGAGAAAAAAAAGATTTTCGTGATTATATTAACGATTTGCAACGAGCACATACCGAGCATGAAATTGTATCGAAATTATTGAAGACATTTTAAATAGAACAGACACCCAAGGCAAGTAAATAAGTAATCATAAATACAACAAAACTAGAGAGAAACTATATACATAAGGTATGACTAAGATACTAAGTCGAACCGAGTAAAGGAGCAGTCTAATTGAAGTAGAATTGTGAATCAAACATCACATCGCGTGAATAAGATCGAAAATCGAATCGTCAACGAGCATGGCAATAGCGATCGCTTTTGCCAGCCATTGCTAAATTGAGGCTCTAGCTAGCTAGCAGGGATTTTCACGAGATTCCACATATCATCTTTTAGATCATGTGACTAGTAAAAAACAGTGAAGTAACCCAGTTGCAAACTCTTGATGGTGCTATCCGAGTAGCCAAGTAGATAGTACTACTGTTTTTATGGGGTAACTTCAATTACCGCTCACATTAGCGGCTTGTAAGCCCCCCTCCCCTTTCTACTTGCAAACGTACCTTAAGAGTCTGTTCAGCAGTGGATAGTGTAGCTCAGGGTAGATGACATGAAATCTCTCTCCTAGAAAATAACAATTAAGAGCATAATCACAAAAAACAGGCTTGCTTATCTGGTGAAGATCATATTCTTTTCATAATTCTAAGAAAGAAAGACTTCATTCTTTCCACTTCCAGAGTGCTTCCCACTGTTTAGAAAATCAATAACCCCCCGTGAAATGCGCACATAAAGTAGAGTTACATTCTTTGTATTCTCAGAACACAATGACAAGGATCGACGTAATTTATGGTGACCGTAATCACATTTATCTCAATTAGGTTCCGTTTAGCATTAATGGGAGAAATGAACATTTGTTTTAGCATAACGATCGCCAAGTGTTGTTCAGAGCCAAATAGCATGTAACAGCTAAGGCTATTTAGATAATTTATTCTTATATTTATGAAGACCTATTAATGTAAGAAATAACCGCGGCGTGTCATTTGCGGTCCAAGACACGAATCATGATGCATTGAACTTAATTAATCAGCATTTTCTTTGAATGTTAGCAAACTACAGGGATATTAATTGTGTTATTCATGGAGGACATCGAATTTTTTTATTTCATTGACTCTCAGAGTAGTTATTAATTCAATGAGTATTATTTCTTTGATTTATTATACTATTTATGTTACTTGCATGAAATTAGTTTTCTCATATGTTCTACACTGGTGTAAGGAACAGAACGGTTTCTAGCTGCTTCCTAGATGTGAGGTGAACTAGATGTGCGAAAATGAAGCAATAGGTACGTCTAGATTTAAAAAACTGATGAATAAAAACAAAACAATAGCAAGAACTATAAGTAGATAGTAAAAAAATCTTTGAACTAGTGTTGACACTGCACTGTGTGCAATGAGACAGAAGGGTAACTGAAAATGTTAAAAATAGGAAGTGGTTCTTTGTTGCCACCTCAAACACTGATGCAGGCTTTGAACCACGTTTGTAAATAAGAATTAGGTTCAGCTTGAGTTCCTGTGGTAGCATAACTTATTTCTATGTTATAATCTGACCCCACGATTCCAAAATTCCACAATGCAACATCGTTCTGCCAAATATTTTTGGTTACACAAATTGGCACAGGCTGTTTCAATTAATTTTGAGAGGCTATAACCTGTAATAATAATTGTATTCCATAACGCTCCTGGTGGTAGCATCGTTGAGATACATCGTCATTAGCGAAATTGATCAAAACTTGATGAACGAGATATCTCATAGAAACCGCTTGTATGATTAAGTTTGAGTTAAAATGACACACCAGTGTATATGTCTTTCCAAACAATTAAAAGGTCCCGGGCAAACTTGCTTTCAAGTGAGTTCCCCTATGACTGGAAGGAAACGAGTTAAGGGAAATTGACCAAAATAGACCTGGGATCTAAATTGGACACCAATGATCCCCTGGGATCTAAATTTGACACAATGATCCCCTTGGATCTAAATTTGACACCAATGATCCCTTGTGATCTAAATTTGATATCAATAAACGGATTTTCACGGATGCGATTAAACCGCTTTTGATTGGGGGTATCTAAGATAATAAAAAGTAAGAAATGGAACAGTACATAAAAAAATATGTGTCAAGACAACAAACCCAAACCAAGAAACGAAGCAGTGACACTTTCATATTTCAAAACTGGACATAATTGCCTTGAAGAATAGTGGGAGAGAATCTTAATGGATATTTTTTCATGGAATGCACAGTTCATTTTCAGAAATTCCATTTCCAGCATGGATGAGGATTACTTCGTAGATTGTCCATGCAGAAAATACAAAAGTAGAGTGAGCAATGGTAACCTTTTTATGTTCCCAGGATTATGTGATCAAAATTAGTTGTAACGTGACCTACACTTTCGTCTGCATGGTGGGAACGAACATTCGTCATCGGATTGGTCCACGGGTCGTGAGAAGGCACCCATCCATTAATTTATCACCTGGTTGGTTCATGACATAGTGGTAGACTTTGTCGATTCCACCATATTTGTCGCTACTATATAGAAAAATACACTCACACTTCTACCCTATCATAACATATAATATCGCAGAAAGATGTGATTATCTAGTCATAAAGTGTGTGTTGTAATAGAAACAAGACTACGCTTCTCAGAAATCTCGAGATTCTCAGAGGGTGAAGGGAACTATTTATTTCAGTCAATTTTAGTAGGTACCTGCTTTTGTGTAAATAGTTTTTGACTTGATGGTAAATCACACATAATCACAAGAACAAAGAAAGTGAATACTACTCTATCATTTAATTTTAAGCAAAATGAAATGTGTCAAACCTTGTTAGTAGTTATAAGCTCTCTCGAACCTGACATGTTTGCTAAGTCCTAAGAACATTTAATATAGCTGACATTATGTAAACAGATTTTTTTGTTTATACTATCAACTTTATCACTTCATTAACGACAAAAACGTAAAATGTAACAAGGTAATGCAAATCATTTTACTTAAATACATCGCAATTGCAAAAAATGCTTATTTGCGAGAAAATGTGTTAGCTTTTGATATTTCACGATGCTTAGTATTAAAGGAAGTGTGAGAACTTTAATGCAGATTTCGACACTTGTGGTAATGTACGAAAATGTAATATAAAAAAAGTCTTAATATCTAACAGGAATTCAAAATATTCAAGTAGCATATGAAGTCTGCCTGAGAGGGTAGTATGTGTTATGAAAGCTATCTTTATGTTTCATCATTTATATATTACATGAAGAAGTAAAATTATCTATACCGTCTAACTGTTTAATGCATAGTATGGGTAGTTTATTGTGAGCACAGTAATAGTTACTTCACACGAAATAAGAATAGTTAATTCATAGCAAATTGCTAGCGTTGAATCTTGTCTACATTAATAGAATGGATTTCAAGCATATTAGGGCATTCCACTCTTAAATATGGGAGACACAGATTTTAGACATAAAAATGGATAAATGTGTTTTATACTTTACTAACCAAACACTTAATTGAGCTTAAATTGTCTTCCCTTCAAGTAATTTTAATCAACATTTTTGAGTAAATCCTTTTTTTGTATTAAGAAAGCTAACATCAAGCCATCACATATGGAAATATCAATGCAAATAAATATATCCCATACCTGACGTCTTGATGATAGCTCTTTTGTTAAGAACAAAACGACAGATATACCAGGAAATTTAGGGAAAGCTTATTTAGAGAGTAAATAGTTTCAGTTAAATATATATAATAATAAAATATGCAGCCCATTTTCACTATAGAATCTGTATGTGAGTGTTAAATATATGACATTAGAATATCCACATTAGTGAACAGTCTGCATAATTCGCATAACTTTTAATCTAGCATACAGTAATATTTTCTTGGTATCAAATTGATACATTTAAAATATCTGAGTGGATATAAACCGTTTTAAAATATAACTCATTTCATTTTAGCAAAAATACGGAAAATATACTTCTGTTTCTGAAGTCTATTTTCACCCAGCTTCTTAATAATGTTCCTTATAGACATTTAATTTAATCAACTATGCGTTAATGTTTACTAATTCCTTTTCCAATTCTTAACAGATGCAAATAGAATCGCAATCTAATTTATTCACTTAAAAAAAAACCGTAGTCTAAAATCATCTGTAGCTGTTTGTATAAACTAAAGTATATTTTTGTTATGTACATGAGATTTATCTGAAATCCAACAAATGTGAACGAAATAATTTAATTTCCCTCTCGAATATACCTGCTTCCCTGTTATTCCTAACTGATTCGGTAAAATACACAAATGAATAAGAAATGCTATTCCCATGAATCGGAAAAGTATTTTCTTTTCCAAAAAATTTCAAAGCTCAGCTGTTTGAAGAGAGAAAATAGAGTAACTTTCATGTTGGATATACATCGACTAATAATATTTTTGGTATGCTCCTCTAACTTTTCTGAAATTTAAAATCCTTTGGAGACCTATGTTCCGTATTTTTACGCGTTTTCTTCTTAACTTATATAAAGAAAGAAATATATTCCTTGAAATAACTCTGACTATTGTAAGAAATAGAAAACTCAAAGAACGGAATCTTGAATTTTTAAAATAAAATGTAGCCCAGTCGACTCAAAAGAGAGTTTTTGTAAATGTTTTAATGTTGTTTTATACACTTCTGAATTGAAATCATTACATGAAATGACAGTAGTGTAGAATTGATATATATTCATCAAATCATTTTTAAAGGGCATAGTGATATCAAATAAATTATTATTTTAAGAATGCTTTTTTTGAATACCAGATAGAGGAGTGCTATAAAAATAATATATTTGTCTACAAAAGTTGGTTTTTAGCCTCATTGATAATGACAACCATTTGCTTATTTAATATTATTTTTAAATATTTTTCTTCTGGAAATATGTTCGGATTTCTGAAATTTAGCATCATAAATTTTTGCAAAAAAAAGAATACAATATTGCTCTTACCTCATACGTAATAATTGAATAACATACGTAATGATTGAATAACCAAATCTTTTGATGGAAAGAATCCTAGGAAAGATTTTATTGGTCAAAGTCAAAACTGGTTAGAAGTCATGCCGGGAAGACTGCAGGGTACAAAGTGGATTTATGTATAAGAACTCCGCAGAAGATTAAAATATTACCGTTATCGGCACAACCTATGTATACTGGCCCAATATTATCATTTACCATCACGAAAGTATACTTATTATGTAGGAGTTAAAGTAAAAATTTTTCAACACACATTTGTAACCCAAAGAAGATAAACTTCATGACACATACATATCTTATTTAAAACTTTATCAGCTTAACGACTGCATTGACATTTTACTACTAACTTAATGTGCTGTAAATAAAATCTGACTTTTTTCCTGAAAGTAACGAATGAAGTATAATAGGAAACAATGCAGTTGTTATTGCATTATGAATGCTTTATTAAAATGAACTTGGGAAACTGAGATTAAAAGTGTACAAAAGTGAAGGGGGAATAAGTACTAAAAGAGACTTTTTATAATTAGTTATTTCTTCAGCAACATGCATCCATAATTTAAGGAAAACCAAACAACAAACATGTAAAACAAACAAAATTGATTTACTTATCGTAATATATTTGCAATGGGATAATTTTTAAAACCAAAAATACGCTTTAGAGGAAAAGAAGCCACTTGTTAACAAATATTCATGATGTACCTTTCAACCTTTGTTAAATTGATTGAAATTTTACACATTTAACCGACTCATATAAACCTTGAAGAAATAAAGTGCTTATATTTTATTCGAAAGCAAACAACAAACTAAATAAATAAGGAATTAATAAAATTTAAAAAGTTGATTCGTCATTTATGACACATTTTGAAATGCAATATTATTTTTAAATAAATCAAAAATAAAATATGAGTAAAATGAAATAAAAAGTCATTGATAACAATATTCATGGTACCCCTTATAAATATTACTTGAAGTTCATAACTTATCGATGCATTTAAAAGTTAAACATTTAACCGACACAAAAACCTCTAAAAAATGAAGTGTCTGCATGCATCCATATTTTTATAAAATATTAAAGAACGAAAGTGTAAAACAAAAATATACTTAACTCTACATTGGTCAAATGCAATACTTTTTTAAAATAGAAAATATGCATAAAATTAAATACAAAGTCACTGGATAACAAATATTTAAGATGCATCTTTTAGCATAATTTGAAATTCGTAACTTTTATTAAATATATTTAAACGTTTCATTTAACAGACTCATATAAATCTCGAAACGAATAAAACGCCTTATAAAAGGAATTCCTAGAAAAAGAAAAAAATTACTTGTTATATTTATTGTCTAATGCATAATTGATGAGATTTACTTGTAATTAATAATGAAACGAAGTTTTTCACCTCGGTTATTATAAGTTCTGAACTTACGAATTATCACTTTCTATCATAATTCCATTGTAAATAAATAGTTATCCTCAACTAGACCTATGTATAATGAATGGCGTAATTGAATGTAAGACATTTCAATGTTCTTTTTCACTTTCAGAAGCAGAAGAGGATTCCGGGATGATGACAGCTGTTTTCGGAATAGTAATTGGATCGATACTTGTGCTGGCATTTTTCATCATCATTGTTTTCGTTTCGTTGAAGTTACGGTCACGAAGATCAGTTAAAGGTAAATAAGAATTCAATCAAAATTAAACGTTTGTTACATTCTTATAGTTCATATATTATCTTAATGAAATCGTAAATATTTGTATATAAATTAAAGTAGAACAACATGAAAATATTTCAATTGAATCGTTTGTATTGATAAAAACCATTGTTGCATAAAATACTAAAAACTCATTTTGCTTTTCAGAAAATAACATGTTTATTTATTATTTAATATAATGTACTAACATTTATCTTGCATTGCAGCCAGGAATTATACTCCTGATACTGAGAAGTAAGTATAATATTTATATAAAATCTGTAAGAAAAGTCATTCAATTTTAATCCTTCCCTACGTAAGTTAAAGCAGTACAATCTAGAAATACCTCATACAATAAAGAAACTGGCTATTAGAGATATTAGATAGGGTATCACAGAACCCATATAATAACCAAATATAGTAGCCACGCTTTAAATTGCTTGCATTACTTTAAAAAGTAAACCTGTCTAATATTGGGTGCTGGCTTCTAGATCGAAAGGTTCCTGGTTCAAATCCGGGATTCTTGCATGGGTGTTTGTCTGTTTAGAATGAAGGTGTGTCCACTCTATAAAAGGGTTACGTAATGAATGTATGGATGTTTGTGAGGTGTAACATGAACCTACCCCGTGGAGAACCAGCGTAATGCTAAATGGTTCACGAATTATCCTCCCGTGTACTGACATAATGATAAAGCTCAATTGGCCGGTCTCTAGCAAGGGCTGCGGTATCCCGGTTGGAAGAGTATCGACTTCGATAGTTCGAAACTCGATCCAACCAAAATTTGAGAGCAAATACTTGGTTAAAAGCACACATATCCATGATCGTCGAAGATCGTCGATCAAAGATCGTCGTGTATGTTAAATCTGCCGTGGCCTCAAATGTCCTCACGTTGGCGTGGTATGGAAGTTTTGGAGAGTGGGCTGCCAGATCAGGTGTTTACCAAGTCCTCTGACCATGGTTCAAAATTACTAGGCGTTGTCCTCGGATCTTTCTTTTCGGGATTGATCCCGGAACCTTGCCAATATCCAGATGTGTTGCTCCAATGCGATGTTAATTCAATTACATTGCCCGGATCCAGCAAAGAAATATTAACAGCATGTAATATTAGTTGAGTACATGGATATGTGTGCTTTTAACCAAGTATTTGCTCTCAAATTTAGGGTCAAGCATAAAGTGAATAAAAGAGAACAATTTGAGCCTTAAGTTGCACTTTATTTAAATATTTGACTCTCTGGTATGTGGTTTGTAGTTGAATTTACGTTGAACTAGAACAACACAACGGGCAATGAGCGACGGTTCAGCATCAAACCCGAAGGTAAATAGCCGAGGACACCAACACAATTTTGAGCCGCGGTAAGACGAGGTCAACACCTGAGCCAGCACCCAAAGTTTCCACACCTCGCAAGTAGAGGGTAGATGAATTTACGTTGCTCTGGAGTAACACAACGGGTCATTGGAGGCTATCCAGGATCAATCCTGAAGGGAAAGTTCCGAAGACAAGACTGATACAAAATCTCACTTTTGAATCATGGTCATTGCATTACTCGGATATCAGAGGGTTAAAGCATATGCGAAACGATCTTTCAATAGACTTTGACAGCGTAGCACTTCGACATATCCTAGAAAGGACTAAAGAAAACAAATATCCGTTTGAGGATTTGCTTCATCGATATGCGACTCAAGGGTTATGCAGTACACTCTTGAGTCTAATGTTGTTTACTTTTACAGAAAAAGTGACCATATTTTAATTAATTTTTATTACTTTCAATCAATTTTGTAAATGGGTAATATTATAATGCATTATGTATTCAAACGTTTTTTAGAAATACCATATAATCCCTCTTGAATTCACTATTTTCACAAAAACTCAACAATCTGATTTACTTTGGAAGCAATAAATTGATAGATATCATGTTCGAATAAATAATAATCTACCATTCGACTGGAATTTTTATAGATGTGATACTCATCTGATGAAGGAGTGTAAAGATCCTTGCGTGACAAATAGCCAAGGACCAGATATTATTCCAGAGAAAAGCTTTTTTCAAGGTAAATATGCTTTAACATTTTTTAAATACTTAAATATAGCTAGCTATATATGGCGAAATACCCGAAACACTTTTCTTTAAATTACCCAATTTCAATATTAATTTTTGATGAGTTCTCATGCAGACTCATTAAAAAATTATGCCATTACGTTCCTCTTTCTGAAGACTTCAAACGAACCTCTCAATTTGCTGATTATGCACCCTTTACGAGTTCTTTTGACCACTTCGCTCGTAATTTTTCTTCCTATTTTTACCTTAACCCCCACGCAGCTTTTACGTATCAGCCCTGGGTCCACTGTTCGCAATTTATATTTATAATGTCGTTATGTTAGGTCTTAACAAATTAGCTAACACAGATACAATGATTTAATCATTCTAGTACGGCATATAGTCCCTTTACAATAATAGACCTTTAAAAATTATGCCCGTTTCTAACGGAGTACCAAAACCAAAGAAGCTTGATTAAAAGTTTGTATTGATTATTTGGTTAAAAGTTGTAAAAGTAAAAAACTGTATAAATTGTAAGTTCTTATCCAAAAGAGATATTTCATGAAACTTAGCAAATACTACAAACAGATGTATTTGTAATTGTCTCCATGGAGCAGTACTATCAAGAGAAGTGAGTATCACCACTTACATTGCTGGCCATCGAGAATGCAACACCATAAAGGAAGCATCCATAGCATCATTGCTTGGAATGTACATTATGCATAGATCATGGAAGGATATGCAAATTATTATAACTGCAGTGTATATGCATATCATGTCCGCTTGTCACGCCCTCTATACGCAGTATAAAAAGGGAGACAGAGAGCCTGTTATAAGTATTGGAATTGTTCCTATGTATAGGATGCTTAATTAAACCACGTCAAAAACATGGTTGCAATTTCAATCATTTCACCCTTGTGCCTCATATAAATTGCATAATAAATAAGGTTATTATATCTTTTGTCCTTAATGGTGTTACGTTTTCGATGGCTAGCATTGTATTAGCAAATATATTTGACAGAATATATACTGAATATTATTACAAGCTCCAAAGTTACTTGATACAAATAGCCCTTCTAAATGAGATTTAATGTTAAATAATTTAAATTATGTTTTTGTCAATGGATTCATCTTTGAAAAATTAGGTTTAAACTTCTGCAGCATAGGGAGAAAAATGGCCCTTTGCAACACTATATTTTACTCTTTAATTATGGGTTCTTGCATCCAGTGGAAATATTTGTACAACTCATCAAACCATACACTCAAGAAGAATATTAATGAAATTTAATCTGCATAACAAATTTGTTTAACATGTAAAATACAAGAAGTATTCTATATAAGTGCATAATTTTGATGTGGAATAACTTTTAAATGAAACATTTTTAATAATTTTTGTATGCATTGTTAACTCAATTAATGACGATTATGTAATATAACCACCGATGGTCATGCTGCAATTACGCACTCTTTCGAAGACGAGATTTGTTCAATTTCTTAGTGCTTCATTTTGACATAAGTGGATACATAAACGAACAGAACAACCGTTATTGGGGACCAGCCTGAAATTGTTCCACAAACGGTTTTTAGCCTATTTGGTTTCAATAAGTTGAAGGAACATTTTATTCAGATAATTTAACCATGCGAGCTCTAAAACCACATTTCCTGGCCGAATAATGTCAAAATCTTTTGATGTCGATTTGCTCCCTTGATCCCCTGATTTGACCGCGTCGGATCTTTTTTTTATCGGGATACTTAAAGGAACAAATCTACGCTAACAAGCCGACAACGAATCGAAAGCTTAAGAAAAACTTTCGCGAAGAAATTCAACAAATCTCCCCGGAAATGTACTCAGAAATAATGAAAAAAATTGGTCAAAAGAGCTCATACATGCAACGCGGCCAGAGGCGGTCGTTTGGTCGATGTCATATTCCATAAATAATGTCAGTGATTCTGTTAACAATATACAACAAATTAAATACAAAATTTTTAATTTAAAAGTTATTCCAAAACAAAAGTCCGGAATATTATGCTCCCACTTCTAAGTCTTGCCAGAACAATCTGGTCTAGTCTTCCAAATTTAAAATCCAATTCTAGTTCAGGTGCTTTGTCAAGTACGAAGACTGTAGTGGTGGAATAGACAATTTTCATAGTTTTTCGATTTGTACAAGGAGTTAATTTCCGTAACGATGAGAATACTATGTGGGAAGATAACCTGCTCTAAACCCTCTTTTTCTAGCAAATCAAATGAATCTACATAAGAGGGTGCAATAGCAATATAAAGCTAGAGGTATAATAAGGCAATTAATGTACAGTAAACCCAATGTAATAAGGAAATCTTATATGGTGCTGCATTTTACAAGCCAGGTTAGAATATATGAAACTGAACAAGCATGTTTAAGGTTGTGTACAATGCAGATTATTTTTTGTTTTAAGAAAACAAAAAACTATTTAACTCTAAACTATTACACTACCTTTCTATATTCATATGTTCCGAATTCATTTTTTTATTTCAGAGCGGTGTGAAACAACTGTCAAAACATGTGATTCTGAGGATGAAACGAATTTATCTATCGTTCAAAGCGATCCAAACTCAAAGAAATATGGAGATTATCAAAGTGTGACCTTCACAGAAGATCCAGAGCTCATATCTGTAAGTACATTGTCCTTCCAATGTCTGGGAAGTTTGTATTTTGAACTACTTTACTTGAATAACAATTAAATCCCGTTGGCTTGAACTCTGTCAAATACTATTTTGGAGGAACAATATATGCATCAGACACCACTTATTTGTAAAAGATTTCATTTATTTGAACCTTAACGTGTATTTTGGACCAGTCAGTCATGTAATTTGAAGCAATACTAAATTAGTTTATAAATACAGAAAAAGCGAAGTCTTAAGATAGTTAGATAAATAATGTGAATATAGGCCATCACTATGATGCATTTTTTTTTAATTATGTTCATTTGATTCCTAGTTTTGGGGATTCTGAACTTTTCCATGCATGAGGACTCGTTTCTCTTCGTAAATGTTATTGTAACCAGGACTGTTCTAAATATAATTATTTCGTTTTATAATTGCATTAAGAAAATAATGAAATCGGTTTACGTAGATGTGCAAAAGTTTGGAAATCTGTGGAAAAAATTTGAACCATTCCTTTTTATAAATACGTCATTCACAGCAGACCAAAGGCAAAGGTATCGTTCATTGGAGAATAAAGTCTTCTATTCAGTACTATCTAACATTTACACAAGAGACCGTTTACATATCAAATTTCACACCAATTCATAATTTCTGATAAAACCCCCAATTTAGTCGGGCAGTTTGGTATAGAGACGGTTCCTAATGCAAATGTTATGCACAAAAATGTAGTCTTTATTTTTGTATCAAATGGTTTCCTTGAGTTTGTTCAAAATTGTAAACTATGCGCATGTAAAGGGAGAATAAGAGAATATATGGATACGTATAACACACCCCGGTTTAATACCGCCATAACTCGAAAAGTGTATTTCTAGTTTTATGTGTAGAAAGATTGTAAATATATACTAGGGGAGCTTGTGGATGATGTATTGAGTAAAAAAATTTTACATTACGTATATTCATAATTTGATGCGAGTGGTTCTAAATTATATTATATTTACTAACTTCCGAAAAAGATATTTGAAAGAAGTTATTTTTAAGAAATTAATTTATCAATTATTCAAGATTTGTTACTGGAATTTCTACATATCTATGTATAACAAGAGGAACATATTTTACCTCGAGTTATAAATTTTGAAATTTTAAACTTTAGATATTAACAATTTTGCGTTGTCGTGTAAACATAAAAGTATTTAAAATTTTACCTCATTATACAATACTCTGTGAAAACAAAACTTTTTATTACTTCAGTTTGTTCAAACAGTTATCATCATCATTAAAAATACTAAGCATGAAAATAATTAACATAAATATATATCGTAGTTTTATTTTGTTTCGTGTTCGAAACTTCGGACCGCCAGAAAAGTTGCGCACCAAATTTTTGCACACCAAACGTAAACTTTTTGTACGTTTTCTATCTAGACAGTGGTATGAAAACATTATACATAAACTCACTTGATCATTTTAAGTACAATAAGATGAAATGGATGCTTCTGATGAAGATTTGAGTGCGGTACATAATTAGTACGTGTCTTACGTTTTACATAATGAAAACAGCACTTGTTTAGAAAATTGGACTTAAATATTTTTACTGTTCTTTCTGATTGAGGTATACCAGCATTAATTGTCAAGATTGTGAAAACCATTATAAGGAATAGTGTTGAATGAAAAGTATTTAACTATTTTTTAATAATTTAATAAAGGAATAAACAGATTTTAAATTGTTGCTATTAAAATTGGTTAAAACTCAGAATGCATGCATTAAAAGTTCTTAAAAATATAATGGCAGTATATTTAAAACACGATCCAATTTGTTTACAATCTATTCCCACGACTTCCCATTAAAAGCATCTTAACAATAAATATTAAGGCTTACCAATCTTAAAAATTTCACCAGTTATATTGAGTTCGACATTCTGAAAGAAACCGGTGCTGTTAAAGATTCTTGCATTCCACCACAAAGAAAAATATTCCTTAAAAAACAAAGAACAAAAGAACTCTTTCATTCATATTTAGATTTTTATTGATGAATATCATAAAGTATAGTAAGAATCAGTTACACAATTATCCCGGAAGTGCTTCTATCAAATATTAATTGATGTAAAAATGAAATTGAACAAATAATTATGCCAGAAATTGATATATTCCATTTAGATTTTTCTCAAAAATTGATTTTCTGCTTGGATAAAAATATTTGATGCATGCCGAACTATTATCTTTTATCTCATAAGAATGAATCATAATTTCTGAATCATTATTTCTACGGAACACAATGATCATATTGTGTGTGATTTAATAATTTAATACTTGTATAAAAACCTTAAAGAAGATTGGTGTAAATAAATATTGTTTATGCAAGAAAGAAATCGTATATTGTTTTGACGAAATATATATTTCGATTAAATTCTGTTTCATTTTCTCAATAATTTGAGCGATTGTGTTTATTAAGATGACATGCATAATACTATTAAAGAGTTTATGTATTTATTATTTTTGGTTTTATATGTTACGGGTACTTACGCAATATTTGCTGCCCCATGGGTAAAGCAATTTGTGGAAAGTGTCAAATTATGAACTAAACTAATTTAGTTATTAAATAAATATTCGTGCATTTCATAACTTTTAAGTGGGACTCGGGAGTAGAGTTGTTGAGGGTTGCGAGTTCGAAACTTGATCCAACCAAAAGACCGTTGTGTATGTGGGAGATAGTACACGTTAAATCTGTTGTGACCTAAAAGGTCCTCACGTTGAAATGCTGTAGAAATTTGGAGAGTGGGTGCCAGCTCAAGCTTTCTCCACAGGTCTTAACCTTTTGGATTGATCCCGGACAGTCTCCCATAGCCACTTTTTATTGCTCCCAATGCAACGTAAATTCAACTTCCTACTAAAGATAACATAAGCTGAGTTTGAATATAAATGAAAGTATATATAAATAAAATTTTGGCATTAGTGTATTTCATTTTTGTAAAATACAATAACATTATTTATAAATATCATAGTGGCGTAAATTCGTTACGTGGTATACAAAGGTAATTATATAAACATTTAAACCCGATTGAACGGATTAACATTTTAATTCCAATAAATCCATAGGTTCTTACACTTCTGGTTAATTGAATTTATTGACGATTCATTAATCTTTGCTACTTTTAGTTTGTTCAAATGGAAATGTACTATAAGGCATCTCCAATTCAACAGTATCGCATTATTCACCAGGAATGACTCACTTCGTTCAAGCGTGTTGTTTAGTGTAAAAAAGGATGATTCATGGTACAAGGGCCGTATTTGATTACATTGCTCCAGACAGAAGACAATCAACTGTAGATAATGGACATACACACACATGGAAAGTTGTTATTCATAGAGAAGGGAGATCTACACCCAGAGCAAGTTACAGAAATGGAACCACAAATCTCTGGTTGATAGAGCTGTGGGCGAAATAGTCAAGTAGTTCAATTCACATCGCATTGAAACAACACAATTGTCCGGAATCAATCCCGAATAGAAGATCCGAGGACAGCATACCATCAATTTGATCCATGGTCAGATGGCTAGGTCAACACCTGAGTTATTCAAACTTCCACACGACACCAACATAAGGACATTTGAGGTCACGAGATATTTAACGTACACCAGCTCCCGTACACTAGTTTCTGATTGGAATTCGCAACCCTCCTGTTGCTAATCCACGACTCTACCTACTGGGCTACCGTGGCCTCCAGAGCAGTGGGCAAACCCACTGAACCATGGTACACGAAGAGTCAGTGGTAAAATCTCGCTGGAGATTAAAGAGTATTCTCACCATTATGATCCGTAAGATTCTCAGGAAGAATCTGGTGATGGTCAAAACCACTGCGGGGCCCCAAGGGGTAGCGGTCTCGACTCTTTCTCAACCACTTGATGAATCACCATCCACACACTACACCAAAGAAAGAGTCCCTCAAGAACTAGAAATTCCAATTTTCTTCTCTTCGTCACCCTTCCTCAAATTCAACGTAATTTTTCATGCTCTGTCCAGTGTTTACCCCCTCCCAGTTAATTATTTCTACCCCGTCCAGTTGTTTAGTCTAGTGATTTTCAACATTTTTCTTCTCACTGCACACATAAACTAATCACTAAAATTCTGTGCCACACCAAAAAATATTCTCGTTTTTTCGCCAAGCTGACGATGAATTTACAAAAACGTAGTAATTGACTGCACTTTTTGCACCGAAGTGGCTTTTTTAAATAATATTTTTGAAATAATTTATTTTTGATACTTTGTAATATAACAAAATGCTCAAATTTATTTATGCTGGTATTGAAATTATATGCGAACACTCTGGTCAAATGTTTCCTCTCTTTGCGTATTTCTCTCTTCTGTGTCAGTAAAACTTTCATTGTGTGCGTGTCTATTACTTTATATTGAAAATGTCTTGTCTGGTGCAGCATGGCCAAAGATGGCCCTTGCTCCATAAAACTCCAATACCAATCAACTTGTCAAATGTTTGAAGCTGAATTGTTGAAATAAATTAAATCTTAATCAAGTTGGAATAATTGTGAAAAGACCTAATATATAAATTATGAATGTTTTATTATTACAAATAATAGATCAATTGTTACTTAAAGAACCTTTGCCACAGTTTAAGAGTATTTATAAAATAATTATTTATTTCGAATTGTCACACACTAGATGACTTATTTTTACTCTGTACGTTGGCCTGGTGTGGAATTTTAAGGGTGTATCAGCTAAGGTGTGACCTCGTCATCTGACCTTAGTTCAAAATTACGTGGTGTTGTCCTCGAATCTTTCCTTTCGGGTTTTATCCCTGATCGTCTCCAATAGCCCGTTGCGTTGCTCCAGTGCGACTTTAATTAAAATGCCTACCTACCAGTGTATATTTTACTCTGGTCGCCTTCTTGTTTCTAATTAATAATTTTTAGAGATTATTTACCGATCACAAGTGCGATTTTCTTAATTAAACCTCCAAATGGTTTCGACGAGATATCTCGTCCATCAAGATCGGACCAATTTTACTAATGACGAGATATGTCAAGATCTTGCTAACGGTTTTGCTAATGGCGGGATACATCGTTATGACAACCACCAGTAGGGTCAAAAAGTGTGAGGTTTCCTCCATATTTATTTCTCCTCCTTTTCATATATGTATAATCTCCTTTCATATACAAACTAATTACCACACTTCCCACTGTGAAACTTTTATACGATGTTTTAAGTACTACACTTTATCTAAAATAACATCTATCCGTCCCTTTTAATTCTTTTTGAACTTTAGTTGCTTCTATTTTAAACTATGTGACAACTGCCTTTAATAGTCGGAAATAAACTCTCAAGCGAAAGTATTTTACGACCTTGATGTGCTTGTGTTTGTATATATTCTATTCCCTCCAGTAACTGAAAACAATTTAAATTATTTTGCACCTCAATCTTCAGAGACTTGTTTGTCTTAAAACAAACAATTCTCTTCGAGTTCAAATATTTCTGCCGTTAAAATGCAGCCCCCTTTAATCAGAGTTTCAAAAGACCATCGTAAACTTTATTACTCCAGTTCGATTTCTAATCAGTTGCAGACATTTCGAAAAGCCTCTTAGGGGTCAGGGAGATTTGTTTTGACAATTTACGTGCTTTTCTCGCGATTATTGGTTATATCTTTCTGTAGTGTTTCAGAGGGGTTTCTAAAGCCCTAAGCCAAACTTACTTCGTGGGAGGATACTAAATCATCATTTAAATAATTAATGAAATTATCTAGGTCCTGTGTAAGTGATTTTCAGATCCATTCACATTAATTATTATTCCGTTCTACAATTATAAATATAACTACAAAATAAGTTCTTCAAAGTTTCTCATTATCTGAATTTAAATTCATGTATTTTGAAGAAAGATTGAAATGGATTATGTAAAAGTATGAACCTTTTATAAAGTTATAAAGTAACTGACTACAAATAACTGTGTACAATTGGAATTTGTAGGTACTATTTTAAATCTCTGAGCGTCACGAGATTTCCGAGTAGTGTAGAATAAATAGCCTCTACCCCATAACACACATAACAACTAAATAACCATAATTATTGGTTGAAGGAATTCTGAGAAAGATTCTATTGTTCAAGAAGGTGAAAACTAGTTAGAAATTATGCAGGGAAGACTGCAGGTTACAGTATGGATATATGCGAGTGAACCCCTTAAATAGTCTCTAATAGTACAACTCTACT
This sequence comes from Meta bourneti, assembly GCA_933210815.1. Lineage (NCBI taxonomy): Eukaryota > Metazoa > Arthropoda > Arachnida > Araneae > Tetragnathidae > Meta > Meta bourneti. Next base: position 57,132,731 of record OW119926.1, read on the forward strand.
TTTAGACATCAGGTTTTAAAAGTAAGTTAAAAGAAAATTCATGACTAGAAAACGAACGGACTTTACTTGGGCAGATCTTAATCGCAAATATTTTTTATTTCATTGCTTGAATTTATTAAATTGCAGTGCCATCTTGGAAAATAGGGTTATGTTAAGGCTTGTTACAAGGATTCTACGGGTCTCGGGATATTCAAACATTTTAACTTGCGTTGTTGTCGAAGAGCACTCTCTTCGACGGTCACGCACTCTCATATCTCCAATACCTTTGTGCAACCCCGTGAGATTGAAAGTTTCTACCCTTTGCCGGTTGCTCCACCCACAATAAAATACAGCTTCATACCCAATGTTCAAACCGATACCAGCAAGTCCACTCATCCATATTCCATCATTGTGGCTGCTAGACTAATCCCAATTTCTTATGTTCACAATGACGTAAGTCGTTCTAATATTTGGTCCACTCATCCCATATTCCATCATTGTAGCTGCTTGACTAATCCCAATTTTTTATGTTCACAATGACGTAAGTCGTTCTAATATTTGGTATTGGTGCATTGCGTTTGTGCATTATTCTTCATTTTTCAACTAGTTACGTTATGGTGTCAGCATTGTATGACTATTAAAACGCCTTCAATTGCAATTCGTGTGCATTTTACAATGCTCAAATTATTTTATTAACACTTGTGTAAGCACTAAAAAACGTCAAAATGAAACAACTCCACACATCGCAGATAAAGCAAACAATCAATAGTCCTATTTATTCTGTCTAGCTATAGCATGTTATTTGACAAAAATAGCAATAAATAATTCTGGGAATATTTGACATCCAATCTGCAAAATAATTTTATTTGATTACATTTAGCATAGCGCATGTAATATTTTGAAAAAAAGCGAATCAGTTAATTTACTCTCTTAATAAGCATCTCTTTAAAAACTGATCTTTTTAAAAACTTTAAAGGAATTACTTTCCTACTGAACTAATAATTTCTCTGAATCGTATTTATTCTGAAACTTTTAATTTAAAATTTGTATAGAATTTACAAACAACTTAAAAACAATTTTTTATACTTTCTACTTTATCTTCTACTTTAGAGTGTCTGGAATTGCTATGCTATTTTATCGTAATTAACAGAATATAACATATTAAACGCAGAAAAAATTAATTAAATTTGTTTTCTAATTACTAAACACAAAAGTACAAGATGATGACAAATAATTAATTTCTTCTATGCATCTCATTAAAAAAGCTCTGTACTTTTAAACCTTGTTGCGGGAATTTAGAATTTGACTAGTTAACCTTCTAATAGCAACCGAAAAAGTTCTCTTGAATTTAATTTCCCTATTATTTTGTTTTTACTTGAAAAATGAATGAAATGAATTTATTAGTATATTTAATTGACAACAATGAGTTCTTTAAATAATATATATATAGTTTTAAATTACGTATGGAATTCACACAAAGCTTAACATTTTTGAACAATTTTTATATTTTATAAAAAAGTAAATTAAATCATTAAGCTAAAAAATTTATTTTTTCTCGACATGGATAATAATATTTATAGGCATGTATGTAAATAAAAGTATTTTTTAAATATATAAAGTAATAGTATTTTTTTATATTGATTTAAACTGGTGTACATTAAAATTTCGTGTGTACTGATGAGAAATAAAATATGTATTTTTTTCTTTTTACTCTGATCGCACATGTCAGCATATCTTAAGTCATAATATTAAAAGTAAACCCTTTTTACTATTAGAATTAATATGCAATGTTGTCGATTAAATACAATTGTATTTTTATTGATGTTTAAATCACGACGGAACCGCCTAATCCTTATAGCTGGCATAGCGTTTCCTGCAAACCAATATATCCTGGGTTCCAATTCCGGATTGTAAGCGCATGTGTGTTGGTGATTGTCCTTGTTAGGACTAAAGACGGCTTAATCACTTGGTGCTCCTACACAAAAATCCATCAGTTTGCCCCGTGTAGTGCCTAAGACTGAAGAGGTGAATGATCGGGCATAAGAAATTTTTAAAAATCACTACCATATGGGAAGGGAAAACAAACGCATTTCTCCAAATTAAGAAAATTTTGTAGTTAACCATGAAGCTAGTTTTACCTATAGACGCGAAATATAGCCATCAATTTTCCCCGTGTCTTGCCGAAGGCCGAAGTGGTGACTCATCGGACATTACAATTTTTTTTAAAATTACGCGACCATATGGCAAGGGAAAATAAACGTGTTGCTCCAAACTAAGAACATTATGTTCTAAAAAGTGAGACTAGTTCTACCCGTAGAGATGGAAATATAAGTATGAGCATTGCTATTGAGAGCAGTTTCAAAAAGTCTGATCAACATGTCGACTTGTAGTGATGTAACTGCTTTGTTAAAAATTAACTTGGTTGGCCGATTTGCCATTTTATCTGCTCGTTTGGCGATATAACATCTTATGACTGGTAGATGAGCGGGAATGCGCATTTCTATAGAGTGCGATAAAAATGGTGAAATTGTCAAATTGTACTACTATGTCGCACTAACCGATCAGTTGGTCAATCAATAAAAGGTCGTATTTCCCGTCCTGTGGACCAATTAGATGATGAATGTTATTTTCCTCCCTTCAGGCGAAACTAGTCTGGGGGTCACGTTACTACTAGTTTATGTCATGTGATTCCCTGAGCATATAAAAGGCATTACTTGTTCTACTTTTATATCTCCTCAATAGTTCTACCTTTAAATGATACTTAAAATACTTTTATTTATATAAAATATGTTCGAACTACCATGTTGGTTGCATAGAACTACAGATGGTGGTAAAAAGAATAGTATACATAGAATGACTTTTATTGGTAAAATATATCTTGTGCCTTATCTTTTTCATTAAATAAAAACATACAATTTTTAAAATTTCCCTATTCCTAACCATCTTATTAAATTTATTTTTTTGCAATTTAAATCTCCATACGTGATGAATTCCTTTGCAACTATGTGTAGTAAGTAAAATCTTACAAAATATATGGAATGAGACATTGAATAAGAGAAATTCGATAATATATTAGTAAAAGTTTGGTTATTTTACAATTCAAAACTAAGAAATTATTAAACATTAATATTTTCAGTTTTCTCCAATAGACATTTCTAAACTGAATATTTTATAAACGTAAACAACAGAAAGTGTATTAAAGTAAAATAAAATAAACAGCAAAGGAAAGAATCCTTTCGGATTAAAAAGTAAATTTATTTCACTGGATGAAACCCTTTATTTTGCAGGGAGGAGTTAATGAAGTATCGTTGCAGATATCTTATTTATAGAATTACTCAGAAAAACTATATTGTTCCCTTAGGGTAGGAAATAACAAATCTAATAAACTTGTATTCATTCTAGACGCCTAAGAAGCTTCGACTTCTTCAAGAAATTGAAGGTGAAGTTGAAGAGAGTGGAATAACCGTTGAAACACCCTTAATTGCAAGTATACCTGCCGCTGTACAGGTAAGCATATAACATACATATTAAACATAATTTTGAAATGCAGTTCAGTGTTTTATGATTTATTACATTAATTTGCATATTAAGAGATATTTTATACTAGAGAAATAATCATCAGATTAGATTCAAGAACTTCTTTAGAAATATCAGGTAAATGATGTTTGTAGATTTAATGTAGAATTCACAAACTTTGAATAAAAAACCTTTGGGTACATAGACTGAAATCAAACCGGCATATTAACAAAATAACACGCATCCAACATTGCGTTAAAATTAATTTTTGGTAATCGGATTACGATTTACAATCATAAAATCTTTAGCTAACACTTCTCATGATTTAGAAAGTAGATAAACTTGAGAATATTGTATCTAAATTTCATAAATAAATATAAAAAGCGAAGCTAAATTTTACAAATAATATAGTTCGTATAACAATATAGCTGTTTCTGAATATAATCTATATTTCGTATTCATAGCTGAAAACATGTTTTTAATAAAATTGTGCCTAACTAAAACGAGTGATTGAATTTGAAAAGGTTTGAGTGTTTCTTTTTAACTATTATTGGAACTGAAAATTGCTTGTGCCTTATAACCAATGTTTTTATTTTTTCGGGCTAGTTTCGAATCACAATAAATCTATGACAATATTATATCAGTAAGCTCTTATCAGTGTTTTCTTACAATAGTTCAACTACATTTCCATCTTTTTTATCTCATATAGCATATACTAATTACTAAAATTCTGCGGCTCACTCAAAAATATTTTTTGCCAGTAAAAATTGCTCTAATTTGGTATAATTTTTATTTATTTACAAAATATAATACTATTAGTTACCTACCAATTTACCTAAAGAGTGGTTTTAAAAAATATTTTTGAAAGAATTTATTTATGATACTTTGAAATTTTGATAAAAAGTGTACTCACAATTATTTACACGTATAGAAAAACTACGAGTATTACTCTAAATTTTGTTTGCCCCATTTGTTAATAGTTCCAAACTAAAACGTTGAAGTGAAATATATGTTGCAACATTTAAACCAATTTCACCATCCGTACGGTACACCCATGCCAATCTTGGGGCACTCCAACTGAAAATTCTTATTATAGTTTTCAAAGGCATAACTTATTTCAAAACTGTATAAAATATATAAAACTATTGTTGTATATTCAATACGAAATAGAGTGATTAATACGTACATATTCATTAAATTATATTAAAAACTCCTTTCATATATATATACAGGGTAGCCATAAAATAACTTTCACTATTTGGAGGCATCTGTAGCTAAATCTAATAAACGAAATGGAACCAAATTGATATGTAATGTTAACTTTTGAAGATATGGAGAGATATGTTCCTCGAAAACATTTACACCAAAAGTCGCCTATGGGGAAAAATTTGGCGCTGTTTAGATCAAAAACTGTCAAACATTTGTATTAAATGCAGATAAAATAGATTATTCAAAGTTCTGGTAAATAAGAGATTGTTTACTGTGAGTTTGGATCTATGTATTAATTTGTGCGTGTTTAACCGTTTTCGACTCTAACAGTGCCAACTTTTCCCTATCTGCTAGTTTTGATGCAAGTATTTTTTGCGGAATACATCTCCCAATAACTTCAAAAGTCTTAATTCTAAATTTGGTTCCATTTCGTTATACAAGTTACAGATTACTATTAGCTACAGATGCCTCCAAAGACTGATAGTTATTTTATGACCACTCTGTGTTAACGAATACTGAGAGCATGTGTATATAACTAACATATTGATGACTAGTTATTAGCTAATTATTGATTGCGGCCTTAATCGTACTCGTACGTTTATCTTAACAAACTTGACAAATTTGAATCTATTCAGTTATGGACTAAAATAAAGTGGCAACAGTGATATATTCTTCAGTAATAAGTTAAATCACATTTCCTGTAGTCAATATAGAATAGTTTCGCTTAATCTATGTAGCTTCTATGAAAGAAGACAATCTGATAAGTCTATTCTTCCGTGATACAAGCTTTTATTGTACGATAAGTAACCTTGAAACACAATGAAGTTCATTTAATCATTTTTAGTATTCGACTTCGGCTTATTGATGTTTTCCAATTTTCTTTCTCCTTCCCAGCAGTGGACTGATCACAGAAAAGAAGGCCTGAGATTATCTACGCCTGTTTGAGCTCATAGTCCTTCCACTCTTTTTCTCCCCCTGTCTTGGAAACGGGAACTCCAGATTTCATCGACTTCAGATGCAGTGAAAAGATGAAGTCAGAGACGAAGAAAACACAAAATAAAAAAAGCGGAATCCAATAAAGTTGGCGACCAGGCGAAAAAGGAAGTCAATCAGATTCAAAAGCAGAGGGAGTTCGAGAAGTAGATACCCTCTCTAAAAGTGCCAAATCAATCCAACAGATGGCTGGCGGGGACATTCGCAGATAGCAGCTCTTATAATAAGATGGCTCGACAGATGGTCACCATGTCCCGCTCATTTGGTAAAAGATACGGCATCGATGCTATTTTGTATGTTAATAAATTGCGTCATAAAATCATGAAACGTTTTACAGTGTTATCATCACGGGTGACTGATGAGAGTCTCGAAGATGTTTTGATACAATATTTGGAGGCTACAATATTTCTTTTAGATGTGATATAGAAAGGCGGTTTATATGTTGGTGAGTAATTCGTTATTGATTGCTTTTACGGTGATTTTTAAAAACCTTGTTTGCCCGCTAAGTACAGAAGCGAGTTGACGGCCATCCCAATTTGGTCATTGGAAAAATTACCAAATGGATATTCTTATTTCATTGAAATCTTCACAATTTCTTCAAATTGACCTCTGAGCAATTTGCTAGCAAAATATCAAGCTTGGACATGCGTTTATATTTGAGTCACTGTTTTATAAAGTTCGTATTTTAACCATCCAAGTGGTTTTGAAGAGATATCTCGTTCATCAACATCTGACCAATTTTGTTAATGATGAGATATCTCGTCATAAAGATATTGCCGATTTTTCGATGATTAAGATCTGGTCAGTTTTCTTCCAATGACGCGATATCTCATCCTTCAAGATCTGGTCAGTTTTACTAATGTCGGGATATATCGTCGATACAACCACCAGGAGGGTTAAACTCGTATTTAATATACCCGGTTTAAAACACATTTCTATCTGAGTCATCCGTTTTATATGTTTGTATTTCTCTAAGTGTCAATATGGCTCAATGGTTGTAATATTGAAAAAAAACTTTATGATTTCATTAACATTTTCTTGCCATCTCTTTTCTTTAAAGTGTCTTTGTGTTAAACTGCAAATGTTTCTGTTGATATGTATGATCATTCAGCATGTGATACAACATATGTATTGCCAATAGGTTTTCAACACTTATGGTTACAACCATTCTCATATTTATTAAATTTTTAATTATTAATTTTCAGAATATGAGTTTAGAAAAGGAAAATACATATTTCAATGAAGTCAATTGGACAGTAAGAGTTTCTTTTGGTTTCCTCATGAAACCCAACAAACCAACCAGTTCATTTCATCAGCTTAAATCTACGTCTGTACTTACGAGAAAAACTTGGAGAAATTAATTTCCCCTCGAATTTGTTTTTGAGAAAATAAAAAGGTCCCGTGATTTTTTCATGAAAATTAATTAAACTGGATTTATTTTGGATGTTAAAAAGATTTATTCATTTATTCACACTTCAAACACTTTCACAATTACTTTGTTTCCGCCAGATATGATTACGAATATTCGCAAAAGACTATTGCGACGCTTTGACCGATGAACGACTGTTACATATTTATAAATTTTAGATTCAGCGTCATTATAGTTACTTTAAAACTAAAATACAATCCAAAATCTTAAATTTATTTTACAAATAATTGGTTAACGTAAAATTTCCGTAGATAATGATATATCCTTTATAAGGTTGATCTATAACGGACTGATTCCAGATCCATTGGAGCCCTAAGTGTCATTTTATTGCCTCTGCATATAAAAACACAAATACAGTAATATTAAAGTACTTTTAAATATTAACGAGCTAATTAAATTTACAATGTTATTGTCTCACACAATTATTTATTTCGCATTGTAACAAAACGTTGAACACATATTTTATATGTTCAACTTTGTAGCATGTATTCCATTCTAAAAGTAAATGAGGTAACAATACTTTCCTTTTTTTATTTAAACGTTATATTTCTCTATTACTGATGTGACGTAAGTCCCTGTCGCAATCAACTTCAACAGTCTGTGTATATGATTTGATACTAGTAATTCTTTTTTGATATATTATTATTTCTATTTATATGTGACGTCTAAATTATGTTGCTTTTTATATGTTATTCTTTAGTTTAATGGGCTATTCTTGGTTTTAAAAGTTTTTATTTGACCCTTAAAACCTGTCATTGTTTAATGGGGAATTATTATATTGATTTTAGAAGTAAATATACATGTTTTTTATTTACTTCATGAGTAAATGCTTAAAAAACTGAAAATTTATCAAGTCACAATGAAATAACCATAATTCAAGAACGAGATATATTATACTAACTTTTGCATAACTAGAGATTAGTGTTAAGAAAATTTCCTTAAGTTTATATATTTTTACTGATAAAATTTTAAGTTACCTTATCAAGGTTATTAATATAAGTTTATATTGCTATCCACATATTTTAGTTTGTAGAAAAAGAGGGAATTACATCAATCAAAAATTTAACTAATAGACTTTTACTATCAGGATACAAATGTTCAACGGATATTTAATTTCTGGTCATAAATTACCTACAATCAGAAAATCATGATACCTACTTGTTTTTAATTATATCAAACAATCAGTTAAGATTACAAGATGTTGTAACAACTAATGATTGAGAAAAGTTATTTACTTTAATCATTGATACAATATTATACCGTAATACAAAATTTTGGAACAAAATATTTCATATATTAATAATACTGCATTGGTGATAATATTTAATCAAATCCTGTTTTAAACAGATATATATTGTGGTTCTGTTATAACTTGAATTGTGTTTAATTTGGGTAAAGAATAAGATTCTATTTAGTAAATATTGTACAATGATTTGGAATTTTAAAAAATGTTTTGAAAACAGCTTAGGATCATTCTACAATTTTGGAATCATTTAATTATTCCGTCACGAATATATATTACATCTAAAAATGAGAGGGAAAACACAAAATCATCATTCTGTATATAATCACATTTTTCATGTCATGTGAAAAGAATGTTAAGCTGAAATCACTTTGAATGTACTGTACTAACAAGGTGATGATGTATTTGCATGATGTTCTCAGTGTTTATATAAAAAGTAAACTTAAATAAAACATTTTTGAAAAAATTGTTTTATGTGTGTTTTTATATGCTTAGATATTTACTTATTCGGTTTTACTTTAAACTCCAAAGATATAATTATTTAAAACCTTAATTATTTTTTAAATGAAATGTAGTTGAAAACTTCTTGTCTGACATACAGCCTGTTCTTACATAAACAAATATGGAATATATTTTCTATACACATATGAATCATAATGCAATTTTAAACAACAAATATTCAATGGAAGTCTAAGAAAAGTTAACGAATAAAAGTTTAGATTATTCACCTGATCTTGTATTTATTGATAAATGTGTGCTCCTTCAATATTCATATTTCTATTAGCATATTAACACTAAATTTCGTGAACTTAAATATACCTTTTTAAAAATACTTTCAAAGGAAAGGGAAAATTCAAAATACAAGCCATTCAATAAATTCCTTTACTCACTAAATATTCAAATAATACATTATGCAGATGAAATTCGAATGAGAAAACAATTTTTGGAAACATGATTTCAATTATGGGAAGGAACTCTCATCATATTTGAATACATTAATAAAAGTTAGAACATAAAAGTATTGGTGTTTCTTTATGATGAGCAAAACTGTTTCATAGCAATCCAAAAAACAGCACTACTTATGAAGTCAAGCACCGTTACAAACATTAGATAGGTTTTAGAATTTTTTAAGTCGTAATGAACACATTTTACTTACATAAACATACCTTTTATGCAATTAATAGAAAGGTACAATAAGGTTAATGCTGACGCATTATTTCCAATCATATAACACTCATTATTTGCATATTTTTATGACGAACTTTATAGTAGTTAACTTTTAAATAATTAAAGCTAATTTTTGGATTAGTTGGTTCTTTGGATCAAAAAGTTGAATCACATGATTGAAAATAACATTTTATTATTAATGAATTACTTTCAAATAATGAAACTTCCACATTGACAGACAATGTCAAGTAATAGACGTACTCAACTCAACTCCATGAAAAACCAACAGTATGAATGGTTTACGGTAAAACAAACTCTCACAACGTATAATATTACCATATGGGAACTAGGAGTAAATTTTTGTAATGCCATGCAGGAATTTTGAGTTATAAAATACAAACGCAGATGCTGCTCGCTCTTAAACAATTTTACTGTTAGGATTTTATAAGCAAGAGACTGAATTTAAGTGTCGTTATACTAAGGCGTAAAGAAATTTTAGCCCATAACTGTTGACTGAATTTAAATCTGTTGCTTGAGTTCAAACTCACTGGTTGGCGACAACTTGCACAATTGGTATTATTTTTCGTTGCAGTAAGGAGTGAACAACCAATCAACCCTTCCAGTTATGGTACTGTGGAGCTGATTCCTTGATGTGTAGATGAGATGTGATGGGACAGGTGGTAATATGGTGTTCTGGGTCTATATCCTTACCACAAGTGCAGAGATAATTGCAATGAGTATTAATTAGAAATACATATTTCATAGTATGAGCTCTCTGGATAATAGCCATACACACACAAGAACAGTTCCTACTGACAAGGAAGACAGAAATACAACCACCAGGTTGTGAAACGAATGGATTGAACATTTCAAAATTTTTAACATTCAAATTTAAATCCCTTATGTTGTTTTTATGTCCTTTTTCATATAATACCAATAAACAATTTTGACATTACAAGCTGCTTTTGACTCACTTCGTCACAAAGTATTGTTTTCATCAAACATAAATGCAACGGTCAGCACACGGAACTGCAGCTTGAATCCAAATCTGTCTAGTGGTTCACTTGCGGTGGCGTCAATCCAAGAATGAAAATAACCCACTTGATCTGGCAACGAATTAAAATCAAATTAGTTTTCTTTCAGTTGTGCTGTGCATGTGCACTGAACATGGAAATAGCGTTTGCTTACAGCAATAAAAGAACAATTGAGTTTGTTCGAACAAGTCTCTTCACATTGAGAAAAGACGTTATGCTGGTAGACTAATCAGTATATTATGTTTATTTAATATTCGATTAATTTTAATTAAAGTTGCTATTTTTAACTTCGTCATTCATTTAACCAGTCAACACTTTCATATGGGATATGAGGATTAACATCCTCATATACCTATATACTCCAAGCCCATTCTGCAAACGAGGAGGATTTTATTCCTCAAGAATATTTTCATTCCTCACCATCTAAAAGCTCTTGCGAAAAATCTGTTCTGATACATTTGGAATGACCTAACAGATTTAGGGAATAGCTATTTCCGATTTATCGAAAATCCAGTATTGACTTTGCTATTGAATGAATAGTAGTTTGAAAGATATATACTTGTAGAGCATTATTGTCGAAATATCGAAGCTGAAATGTTTATTTTATTGAGAACTTTGGAAAGTTTCACCAAGATTAGAAATCAAGGCTAACTAAAGATATATATACTAGGATCTACTGAAATTGACTATAGATATTAAAAATGTTTAAAGGTATAGTACATAGTATTTGGAAGTGAAACTGGTATATGAAAGAGATTTCTCGTCATTAAAAGAAAACTAACCCGATCTCTTGATCCTGTCATCTTAAAAGATGCAATATCTTGATGACGACGAGATATCTCGTCATTAGCAAAAAAATTATTCTGATCTTTATGGCGCGATATCGTCTAGAAACCACTTAAAAGGTTAATTTTAATGCTAGTTAATATGTCGCAGATTGCAAAAGTTAAAGTTTTTATAACATATAATTAGCATACTGTAACACACGCCAGCTAGAGTAGCATTGAATTCAGAGATGTCCAGTGTTGTTGCTGAATATAATATTGTTTGCCACTTTGGGAAATGTACTTACTCCAAAAATCATAATATTTTAGTTATGCCACTATGATGATGATGTTAGTTATGCCATTATGTCCATGAGCGATAGTTGCATCCATTACGATACAACCTTGTGTATTTTTCAAATATCAGAATCAAGCTATAATATGAATATAAAAATATTTGAAAGTATCTTATGTCTATCACGAGAACTTGCTTTCACCTCGAAGACTCCGCCTGCTTGTTACACAGAAATGAACGTATCCGATTTTCCTTAGGGATAATTAAAGAAGTGTATTCAAGTGTATTTGCCTTATTAGGGCGCTTAATCACAAATTGGAAATGTATTAGTTGTGATTTTTATTTGCTGCAATAACATCTATATAGTGCGGCATACGGGAGAATGCAATCGCCCTCGGGTCAATTGATTTCTGAATATGTGTGAAAGCTTGTTAGGAGAAAGTTTTCATACGCAAAAGCTTGAATGGTTAGTAATAATACACGATTAATAGTTTACCCTCTAAGTGGTTTGAACGATATATGGCGTCCATCAAGATCTGACCAATTTCATAAATGACGATATATCTTGTCCATCAAGATCTAACTAATTTTGAGATGATGAGATATCTCGTCATCAAGATAGAGCCGTTTTTTTATGGTGACGATATCAAGATCTAGTCAGTTTTGCTAACGACGAGATACCGCATCGAGACAGCCACCAGGAGTGTTTTTACAAGTATTAGGCATGCATTTATTTGTTGTGAGCATGGTAAAATATGCTATTGTAAGTAAAATATACCAAATTGAGTTCCATATAGTTAAAGAAAGGTTTGCAGTATTTACATATTTTAGAAAAATATGAATAAAAACTTAATTTGTATGCGCTTCCTTACAACAAATTCCGTGTTCAGTCACCACTTGGAGACGGTAGACTAGTTAGTGGTAAAATTTTATAAGAAATAATAACACACATTTGGCGACGTTAGAATTCAAATAAGCATAGAAATTTAATCAAAAATAATTAAATATTTCATTCACTCTTACGTGCTTCTTTTTCGTCTTCATGCATTTCTTTTTACTGAAATATATGACTTCTAATTTAGTGTCACTGAAGATTCAATATTTTATTTTCAAGAGTGGAATTTTCTGGATGTCTTAACTCACTTAGGGGGAAATTTGTCTTTACTTCGGCATTTCATTGAACATTTATCTTGGAATAGTTAGTGCATATTTCCTTTCTAATTTATGTAAACTAAACTTTTAACCATATGGAATTTATCAATCGGTTCAAACACCTGAATCCTCTCCATAAACACTATATGCTGTATTTTAGAGAATGTGCAATTAATCAATTATATAAATTCTAACTATAAAAATTAGAATGTTATGGAACACACACACAAAATTTTGTTATTGTAATTTGTATTGTTATTGTTTATATATACTAGAAATTCATTGAGTGAAAATAGAAACTAAACAAAGAGCCACGTCCGTTAATATCCTATGAGTATTACGAGATTTCCGAACAGTATAGTATTGCTTTTATCTCTTAATTACTAAACAATCCATCTAGTGTTTCAAAGAATACTAGGAAAGATTCTATAGATAAGAAGGCCAAAGCTTGCAATTCTCATCAATAAATGCTTTGACCATGCCAGCATGTCCATTCCTGCCACAGTCAATTACTGTGGTTGTTTGACCCCCTGCCATTTTCTTGAAGATACAGTGACTTAAGAGGGGATATTTTCTAGAACAGTGTCTTCAATATGAAATAGATTTCAAGCGAAGACTGAAGTTTGCATAACGGATGTGTGCATATAAACTCTTCAGTTTATTAAATCAGTGTAATGTGGTTCATGATTATTCTTACCTATTAATTCTTACCATAATTACCCTATGAAGTTGTGTGTGATATCAAAATTGTTCAGACCTAATTACAAAGTAAAATTTAGATACTTACCTTGGTGGACAAATTAAAAGAAATTTATCATGGCTGGAACCTCCAAAAGTCCATCAACTATAAAAGACAAACGATCATTCAACGACATTTAAGCATGTGAGTACATTGTTTTAATAGCTCCATTACTAACAAACACCAGAAGCATAAATTAAATCCATCATTCCCATTCAAAAAGTTTAGAAACAAGCAAACGATGAAGTGAAGGAAATACACCACGCCAAACCCCTCAAATAAATTTCCCCCAAAATAAATTAAAAGATCGAAAACGCATTCAAGTACATCGGTGTGTTCACTTAATAAACCATTAGGGAAGGAATATGGGTCATAAAATCACATCTGTTTTTAACAACTTGTACGTTCTTACCACTAATACTTTGTTGACTAACGATTGGGAAAGAAAGGGATCGTATACAGCGGGGCATATCTCCTGACTTTAATGAATAAAATTCCCATTAAAAAGCACGTGACATTTACTTAATTGACTGCGTCGAAGACTTTTGCTAAAGAGAAAAATTTGGGAAAAAGAATCTTTGCGGTGAGTAACTTTCGAATCGTTGAGCGGAGTCGACTCTTTCGTCTCAGGGGTATAAAAGTTTCGTTTAATCGATTATTTAACCCTGAAGCCAATTAATCATTAAGCGATACAAGTTGTGGCTAAGAATTCAATAAAGCAATTTCATTAAATCGTAAAAGGAGGACAGGAAAGCAATGCTTTTTAACGATACATTTGACTAAACTGAACGAAGAGAAGCTTTTGCTTCTAGTTTTGAATATTTCACCATATTTAAAACCTGATTAGTTACAATAACTACCATTATTTAATTTACAGTTACTCTGAATTGATTTAGCTTTCGGACATGTTAATATTTTATGACATTTTTTTATAATTAATTTATTTTCTTTGAACTAAGAAAATTCCTCGTTTGAGAGATTTTTTGATCAAATTAGGCATATCGAAAATTTTAATTTCGTATGCACTATTTTTCTGTTTTGTTTTACGAAAACAATTTGCCTATATTGATTCCTGTAGTACTCCAAACGTGGTATCATTTGGCTTGTTTTCGAATAGGATTTCAGAACTTCGTTCTAAAATTTCCCAAAATTGCATTCCGCATTGATATATGATAATTGATTGGTCAACGCTAATTAGATTGAACTTTGCACTACGGCAGGGACAAAACAGTCCCATCAGTAGTTTCCTTCCTAGAGCGGCTTGGGACTGGAAGGAATTTTTCCCTCTTTTAAGTGACCGCAGGCATCGATCACGATTTACGAGCTGTCAGCGACGGGCCTTTAAGATAGTCCTTCCTTTTGTTCGGTGCCTCCCCATTTATCATTGTGTGAAATCTTTGGGAAAGAGAAAGTGGCGCAGGTGATAACTCTCTCACGCCAAAGAATACGCCAAGAAGTACAAAGGCATTTATGTGAGTGTCACATGTCCTTACTTGAATCATCACAATGACCCTTGTATTCCTTCTTGTTAACTGATGACACCTGTATGCGGGAAATTACATGTCATACCTTCCTTCATCACATTGGTAAAATGGTTTAAAACATACCGACAGCAATCTGACTCGGAAGCACGATTGGTTCTCACGGTGACAGTCGAAGCATCTTTTCTTTGTAATGTCAAAGCATTACTCACGACGAAATGGTTGTACCGCACTTCTTTCTTATCTCCACTTGGATTGGATACATTTCAAATGTTAGCATTATTTTCAATCTTCCACTTTCAGTCGGTCTAATTAACCCTTACATTGCAATACAAGACCCCATGACCGAAATCAAATTTCTTTCAATACTTTATATAGCGTTTCAATACTAAATATATACTATATATGTGTTTATATTCAAATTCGTTTATCCATTAATTAAAAAAGAGGTGGAAGGAATTCAACCAAGAAAATTTTTCTGATAGCGATTCAGAATGCAAAATTGAGCATCTTATGACGGATCTTGTGTCCGAACAAGAGACTTTTGTAGTTGATAGCTCATCTATAAAATTCCCAAATATAAATTCGAAATTTCCCGAAAATAAATATAACCTTTAGGCTACGGCAGGTACAACAGTTGTACCGTGATAATTTTCCTTCCTAGAGCGGCTTGGTACTAATGTTGTACGTGGGAATTTTCCCCTCCTTTAAAGTGAACGCTGACATCGATCAACATTTACGAGCTGTCAGCGACTGGCCTTTAAGAGGGTCCTTCCTTTTGTTCGGTGCGTCCCCTGTCCTTCATTGTGTGAACTATATGGGAAAGATAAAAAGTGGCGCCGGTGATATCTCTCTCCCGCCAAAGAGTACGCCAAGTACAGAAGGCATTTATGGGAAAGCTTTTCTCATTCAACGCTACTCTTAGTACAATTGGTATAACACCAAATACCTTAACTGCTAACGAAATTTTTTGTCTGTGCGTTTTTAGATTTTAGTATAAAAGATAGAAATATTACTTCTGAAATGGCTTGACATTCCAGAGGTTTAACACAAGAACAAATAGATCGAATTATGAAGGAATTGGATGAAGAAAATTTTGCTGATAGTGATTCAGAATGGCGAAATGAGCATTCCGAGACGGATCTTGTGTACGGACAAGAGACTTTTGTAGTTGATACCTCATCTACAGAATTCCCAAATATAAATTGGAAATTTCCCAAACCATCAGATGAAGTAACTGTTTAAGATTTCAGTGGAAATGTTGGGCTTTCCTCAAACGTCCAACCATTAGAATTGAAAAAGGAGCTTGATTACATTTCCCTGATGTTCAATTCGGAAGTTTTACGAATTTTAGTTGAAAAAACTAACAAGTATGTAATACAAATTTTGAGCATATGTGAAAACTCTCCAAAGAGAAAACACTCATCGGATTGGAAGCCCACGACTGCTTCAGAAATGCAGAAATTCTTAGGATTTGAACATGGCCACATAGAGTAGGCCAACATGGGCCACATAGAGAAGGACAATATTTTAGAGCAATGGTCCACTGATGAACTTCTCAAATCACCGATTTTCGGGAAGACTATGGCAAGGGAGATTTGTCCTCATTTTAAAATTCCTTCATTTCTTGGACAATTCAAAAAAAAGACTTCAGTGGAAATGTTAGGCTTTATTCAAACGTCCAACCGTTAGAACTGAAATTAGAGCTTGATTATTTTCCTCTAATGTTCAATTCGGAAGTCTTACGAAATTTAGTTGAAGAAACTAACAAGTATGCACTACAAATTTTGGGCATACGTGCAAACTCTCCACAAAAAGGAAAAACTCATCGGATTGGAAGCCCACGACTGCTTCAGAAATGCCATATAGAAGGAAATTTTCCACTTCAAATATTTTACTTTAACAATTGCCAATTTTGTATTATTTGATTTTTACATGATTTGCACAAGAGTATGTTGAAGAATCAGAAAATTTTTAATTTCTAAGTTTAGAAGTTTACTAAGTATCAAAATTGCCGCATTTGCGTTATTTTAATGTTGATTGGTTTGGGGTCTTAAGGCGCAAGGGCCATATTTGTTCCAGCTGCGCCAAACACAAGACAGACAACACAATGAGGGAGGAAGGAAAAACAAAAAGCAGAAGGGTAGATTAGAGTAAAAATGAGAGAGGAAAGATCACTTGGGTATCTCGGGATCGTGATGCCCGTACACACCTAAATAGGATGTGGGCGTGAGGGCGTTATTTTGACGTAACAGAAGCTTCCACTTTTCGTGACCTTCACATAATGGTAGAATGTGACCACGTTTTTCATTATCCAAAAATTATTCGAACTTTTCCAATAATTTATTTTTACAACCGTTTAATTGTACCTAAAGATTCAATATTTTAGGTGGAACCATGATCTCCAAATTATTTTAATTTAAAGATGATTTTTCAATCATCTTTAAAACCATATGCAAAAATAACAGATTGAACTGTTGGTCAATATTCATAAAGAAAGTTTGTACCTCTTTTTTGTGAAGTAAAATATTTGTCCCCAAAGAAGTGATTTTCTTAAATCCAATGGAAACTTGAGTGCTATAAGAATATTAAAATTAGATCAAAATGTTTGCGACTGGTGTGTATATGATACTCACATGATAAGGAACTTGAAAATCCTTTTATATATCTTCTCTATGACTGAATTCTAAAACTGATTTTAATGTGAATTAAAACCTTTACAACATCTGTTAAAATAACAACCATTTACTTCCCTACATGTACAATTTTCTATAAATTTCAAAACAAGGATTGACCGGAGTTCCACATTTAGTTAAAAAAAGTTTTTGAAAGAACAGTAGTAAGAGTTTTTTCTTATAAGGTATTGAGCCCATGGAATACCACCTGTCACAACCAAACATTCATTTCATTATTTAATCATTTTTAACAAACTCATAAAATAATAAAGATTTAATGATATGCAATAAAATAATACTCCTAAAGAGAACGAAACATAAGTATACTCTTTATGAGCTTGTTTGGGTATTTAAATAGAAAGTATTTGTTATTTTTTTGTAATGTAAACACTTTACACTCTATTTTCTACCGAAATATGAATATTACGAACGATAATTAAGATAAACGATTATACAAAATCACTGACCATTTTAAAAATGAGCTATCAAAACCTTGTATTTAATTTGAAAAAATAATTTGTGCTTATCAAAATCAGTCATTGAAATACTAATATAAGTAAAACAAATGGAGTATGCATTTGTTACTGACCTAACTTCCTTAAACGATTTTCAATTAAAACCTCATACAGTTCCTAGTACGAAGAACAAATTGGGGTAGAAAAGAGTGCTTATAGTGGAAAGTGGGAACACGAGAGGTTTTTCGAACAACCATTCCCCCAATTTCCATTGAGCGGCATTGGGACAACACTGTGAAAGGAAAGCGCGCTAGGTGGTCAGTCGTAAAAGTCATTCAAGACTATCTCGCCCAAATTCTGTAGGGGGAAGGAAGTTAACCGATATATGTCGTTCTACGAGGCGTTAACGAAATTTGGCCCCGTATCGTAAAGGTTAAACCCCATAAGTTATCAAAATGGAGATAAACTCCGTTTTAAGGTAACCCCGATCTGTTACATGTGAGAGCATTTGGGCAGCAAAAGTAAAATCTTCGCATTTCGAATGGTTTATTTGCTCGCACTGAATATCACTCATTGTTAAATTTAAATATTTGGATTGCAAGCCACTTATACACAAAAGCATAAGTACCATGTTTATAAATGTTGACGGAAAATTAATGGTCTCTAATAAGTTATTTTATAACAATTTTAGTGACCTTCATTCGAATTAAACAAACTAACAAGAAGGAAAGGAATGTTGGAATATTCACTAAAATATTATAAACATGAGATTTAATTAACAATAATAAATATTTTCTATGCATCATGAATTCGAATGTTTACTGTCGAAATTGGCAATGACATTTCGTATAACGCAATAACAATGCATTTGTATGTAAAATTGAAGTAATTTATTGTTGATAAACAGTAACATACAATAGGAATTGTTTGTCGTTAAAAATCAAATAACATCAGTATACATATGCGCCTAGACTCTATACTGAATGTGCGGGTCATGCTATATCACCATATCCCTTTATATATTAGCATCCCAATGGACATAATAAAAGGATTTGAAGGCTTTAGGAAATAAATCCTTTGCTTTGATATAATTATCAACTCCAGAAATACTGTGCCATGAACTGTTATCCCTAGATAATCAATTTAATCCTATTGAGTATTTTACTTTATTAACTCCAACACAGGATCATTCGACTGAATAGATAAGAGTAATTATTAACTGATGGTTATGAAAGATTGATCTGTACGCTATTGAAACACGTGCAAATATTACTTCAATTTATCTCGGTAATAACAAGTAACTCTAGTTTGGTGGTTTATTTTTATGGTTATGAAGTATTTATCTGTATACCATTAACCACCTGCAGACACTATTTAGTTTTATTTCCGCTAATAAATCATTCTGGGTCTTATGGCGCAAGAGTCATACATGCCCAAGTTGTGCTAAACAATGTCAACTAAATGGGCATTCACACAAGGAAAGTTTTTACTGATTAAAAATAGAGAAATGTCCCCACATCTAACTTACAACTCTCACGTTGCTATCAAAGTGGATAAACGGACTGAGCCACAAATTCTTATTTAGAAAATTATTCAGAGAAAAAGGTATAAGTAATTGAATATGTGACTCATAAATCACGAATGTGTTATTCAGTTTTGCAGTTTTGGCATTATTCAATAAATGCAAATTACTGAAATTTCTAGATATTTTATCTATCATAATAAGCACCACTAGATAGCAGAAGGAATCATATTTACATAAAATCAATTATAATAGTGTTTTTCACAATTAGAATTCCAAAGCATTTCATACTAGATAAAATATCTCCGATTTCCCCGTCATTTAACGTAAGCAACTACATTTTTACAAATCACTTGAGAAACTATAAGGATGTTTTATTTAATTTAAATAAAGCAAGATGAAAAAATAATATCTTATCTCAGCATCAAGTACTAGGAATACATACGACTACACAATTCAAGATAAGGGTATCAGTCAAATTTTATGTGCAATGGAACAATCATGCATGTTTTAGAATATGCTGTAAGCATTGCAAGCTACGTTAAGCACCGCTGGTGTTGTCATTCTTCGAGAAGTAATGACCGCTATTAAAAACAATGACTTGAGCCGTATGTTTGTTATTGTAGCAAAACGAAAAAAGTGCCCGGCAAACTCAAGATATTCTCAGTAACTGCTCGTCTTTCATTATGTTTTGAAAACTATAAAGATGAAGGTTTTATGCCACAAACTATAAAAATAAGTCATGGCTACAATTCCTCTTTTAAATTAGTTTTTCTTTTACTTTTGGGCTTCAAATGACTGTTGAAATTCAAAGGAAGGTCTTAAATTCCATTTTTCATTTCTGCCTTTGTTACTTCTAGTATTTTCTCGGAATTCCAGCTATTTTCCTCCCATAAAAGAGGCTGTATTACACCATCCGTTTACGTTGCAATTTTTTTTCCCAAGTTGGGAGGAATAGCGAGAATTTTCTCAGCAGATGGAACTCTAAATATTTTAAGTGACGACGTATTGAGTGACTGAAATGACAGATGTGTTCAGACTGCAATTTAAGACTCAGATTTTTCAAACTGTAGTTAGTTTGTTTTGAAAGAGGTAAATTAGTAAATATTAATCAGTTGGGGTGGTAAATGATATTGAAAGAAAATATTACATCACAATTTCAAGATACCTTTTGTTCCAAGTGTTAGACTGCATTTAATAGAAAAACATGAAAATGGCTGGAATGTATTTCCCAGCAGTTGTCTCACTTTATTACACTTTACGCTAAACAAAATTAACACCGGGAAAGCTTGTTTTCTATAGTAACGACACTTAGCGTGCATAATGTACATAAAGATATAAATAAATTATAATATCAAATCTAGTGGTTTCTTTATGATTGTCCAATTGCATCAGAAAAGTCATTAATTAGTAAGTTGTAAAGTATCATCTGGCGGTGATACGTACCTATATATGGTGGGGCAAAGAATTAAATGAAACCAGTATGCTATCCTAAAGTAAAGCAAGATTATGCCAAGCGTTCTATGCAGCTGCTGCTCTAAATCCCCTGTATTCAATTTTCATTTCTGTCTTTGTTACTTCTCGTATTTTCTTGGAATTCGAGCTATTTGTTGCCCATAAAAGAGACTATATTACACCATTTGTTTACGTTGCAATTTTGTTTTCCAAGTTAGGAGGAATAACGAGAATTTACTCAACAGAGAGAACTCTAAATCTTTTAAGTGACGACATACTGAGTGACTGAAATGACAGATGTGTAATGTATGGAGTTCCGACTGCAATTTAAGACTCAAATTTTTCAAGCTGTAGTTACGTTTGTCTTGAAAGAGGTAAATTAGTAAATATTAACCAGTTGTATAGTAAATAATATTGGAAGAAAATACTGGTGACGCAATATCAATATATTCTATTGTTTCAAGTATTAGACTGCATGTACTCGTATTTCCCTCCTGGTGTATGTATTTCCCTGGTGCATGTATTTCCCTGTATACCCTCCTAATGGTTTATCTTTGCGCGAAAACTGCCTTGTAGTGGTCAACCTCTGATAAAAAACCTTTCCCTATTTGTATCTCTTGGAGTAATATAGCAGTTTTGTCTCAACGATGTATCTGGTCATTAACAAAACTGACCAGCTCTTGATGGACAATATATCGCGTCATTGCCAATCTTAACCAGATCTTGATGGAAGAGGTATCTCGTCGAAACCAATCGGAGGGTTAATTGCACAATATGAAAACGTCTGGAACACTTTTCCCAGTAGTTGTCTAACTCAATTGCATTTTCTGCCAAACAAAATTGACTCCCAAAGCTAGTATTCGATTGGAATGACATTTGGCGTGCAAAGTGTATATATAAAAACAACGAAATTATAAGATAAAACCTAGAGTTGTAAATTTCTAAATCACCATCTGACGGTGATACGCGCATGGACATTGCGTGGCATGGAGTCAAATAAAACTCATATGCTATCCCGTGGCAAAGCAAAATTACGCCAAGCACTCTATATAGCTGCTGCTCTAAATCCCTTATATTCGCATGGAAAGAGTGCAATTCACTGTCTATCACATCCCAGATATACTCGATGGGAGGAAGATCTGTGGATCTATCTGACTAAGGAAGGGTTTCAACCCCACATATTCACTCCTGGTATAGGTGAGCTGCGTGTGACCGGATGATATGGTACTGATAAATAGCCAATTGGACACATGATATTAAAGTTGACACTGTGCGCTGTTAGATCTCCTCCACGTATCGCTACGTTGTCAAACTTTGTACTACTACTAAAGTGTACCAGCTATTTTAATTAATGGATTTCCACCCTATTATTTGAGGAGTTGCAGTGGTGTACCGCTCAACAATAAACCTGTGCTCTAACTCTAAAATAGTCCTTTTGCTTTCTGTTATTGAATTTATCAAGAAAAAAAACAATGTGGAAGATGTTTTTTATAAAATCACTTATAATACTTTTACTTGAATGCTTTTCATAAAACCCATATTATATTCAAAATCTATGATTTTTGGGACATAATAGATACGTAATTGCATATTAAACTGTTATTACATTATTAGTCGTCCTTTTAATCGTGTGTGTTAAAATGGCTCTATTTCAGATCAAGAGTTCAGATTGTTAGAAAATTATTAAGTTCAAATAGAATTATTTCTCATTGCTTCATAAATATAGTAAAAAATAAAATCAAGATTTAATGTATACATACATTTGTAAAACATATAATTTTATCTCTATTACTATTTTATTACTATTTACTTTTTATTTCTGATTTGTAACTAATGTAAGCTTATACGTCTCTTTGGGATGACAAATAGTTTGAGTATTGAGCACATTGTTGTTTACTTTACTGCTTTTAGTTTCTTGAGCAGTATCTCATGTTTTAGTTTTTAGAGTAATATTTCGTCATGAGTTGTTTTCAAATACCATACGAATTTTTAAGAAAATAACTGTACAGTGTGTTTACATAAACACATTACTGTTGTTGTTGCTAATCTCCATGTCTAGTGCCAGCTACTCCAAATCCACAAGTCCATTCACCCGCTCAAAGTCATACACCAAAAGAGGTTCAGAAAACAGGACGCCTCACGACAACCCTAGGCATTCGAGAATGTGTGCTGGGGAGGCCTGGTCAGACTGTCATTTAAGGCCAACAGGATGAATCTTGCGACCACAGCAAAATGTGAGACACCTCAGATGGCCACTGAAAAAGCGGGAGAACGCTGCCTGAATGTCTGTCGCAAATGAGAGCAAGAGATCTTCTTATCGTGGCGATATCCACGATACCAAGAGTGTACCGGGGGAACTATCCACGCCTTCTTATCAATATTTTTTCTAATAGAGTACACATTACTATGAAACGTGTTGATGAATTCTATTACCCAAGCGTGGGTTCATGACCTGTTGTGTCGAACCGTATCTTCATTATTTCTACTGCAATTCTGAACCAATACAATTTATGACCATTTACTTTGCAATGTTCACGTAAACACAGTTTCTGAGATATAAGTATCCAAATAAAGTAACTTAGCAGCAAATATCTTCATATATAACTGAATATTTCTATTGAGGCCCTTCCACTGTTTAAGCATCAAGTACTCTGACTTCTGAGTAGAGTACTCATCAGACTCGATTTACTGAATTGGAAGAATTATATTTGCAAAAACACTCAAAACATGTTTCCACATACACTTATCGAAGGGGATGTAAAAAATTGGCAATTTCGAGCACAAATGTCTAGATAGGTATCAGAAACATAAAACTTGTTTTTCTTCGTGGAAAACATGTTTTCCACATGTAATTGTTAAATAAGGGATAGTTAATTTTCTCGGGACACAATAATCTACACTCACTGCTAAAAGTTAAGTACGAAGCGGTTAAATTAGAAAAAATCGACAAGCTTTGATTGACACGAAATGCGGCAGGAAAGTAGCAAATATGTTTATGTATGAAACAAAACAAAGAATTACATACAAAGATGAAAACAATATTGAATTTTCATAAATTATAAGATGAGGTCATATTGGAGTCAATAACAAAATGATGTTTAAATCCAAAACAAACAAAACCGACATTAATAGGGTATGTGACCATCCCCATCCTCATACAAAGTTTACAGCATGTGACCACGCTTTCCATGACGTGATCAACCACCCCAGAGTCAAGTAATCGCCATTCCTCCTGTATAGCAGTTTTCAACTCTGTAAGAGTGACTGGGGGTGGGAAACGTGCAGACACAGAGCGGCATCCCAAAGATTTTCAGTGGGATTAAGGTCGAGCGAGAACGCCGGGCAATCTATACGAGCAATCC
This sequence comes from Meta bourneti, assembly GCA_933210815.1. Taxonomy (NCBI): domain Eukaryota; kingdom Metazoa; phylum Arthropoda; class Arachnida; order Araneae; family Tetragnathidae; genus Meta; species Meta bourneti. The sequence goes on from OW119926.1 coordinate 57,157,201, forward strand.
CCTCACTCTCTAGGTAGTCGTCGACGATGTTGGCTCGATGGGGACGCGCATTATCATCCATTAAAACGAAAGCACGACCAACTGCTTCAGCGTACAATCTCACAGTGGGTTCTAGGACTTCATCCCGATACCGGACAGCCGTCACAGAACCCTGTCTATAGATATGCAGGTCGGTGCGATATCCCAACGAAATCCCTGCCTTCACCATGATACTTCCACATCGGAATGCTTAATGCTCGATGATGTTCTGGGGCCGATTGCATGTGTCTTGTTCTCTCCAGACCTTATACACTTGTCATCTGGCTCCAGCGCAAATCTCGACTCATCCGTGAACATAACGTTGGCCCAATCAGACACAGTCCAATTCACATGTTGCCGACACCACTTTAATCATGTCCCTCTGGATTGGACGGATAGAGGAATACAAACTCGTGGTACCCGGGCTTACAGTCCATTCATGTGTAGCCTTCGGCGAACAGTAGTGGCAGATATCGTCTTACTAATGGACGATGCAACCGTAGATGCCGCACGTGTGAAAGTCGCTCTTCCATTCCGTTTGGCTATAAAACAGCTAATATATCGATCTTCCGCGGGCGTCGTAACCCTTGGGCTACCGGCCACAGGTCTTCGGACAACTGTTTGGTTTGTTTGGAATTGTTTCCATAATCGTGAAATGACGGAATGATGAACGCCGAAGAAAAGAGCAACATCTGTGATTGATTGTCTTGCTTCAAGGCGTCCCACAGAACGCCAACGCTCACTATCTGTCATTCGTCTTCTAGAAGCCATAGAAACACGTCTGTCTTGAAAACTAATCGTACGAAAGTTATACACTTTTTATCAGCACTTGCATGAAACTCTTCTAACCCTTCACTATGCTGGCTTCTTATACGACTGCCTTTTTTTGCATATTTCTCGACACGAAAACGTGATTGACTGTTACAGAACATATTTGCATACTTCCATCTACCTCTGCAGCGAAATGCAGCCTCTCAAATTCAGATTGGCTTCCGGAAATTAACATTTCCTTCTCCGTGCTTAATTTTTGTCAATGAGTGTATTTCATTATAGCTATACGATAATGTAGTAAGATACAATAATGAATCGGAAGAGGACAACGGATATCGAGATAAAAGGCTACTGCAAAGGAAAGTTCAATCGATGAAGTTTAATACTTCAGAATTTCAAAAAAAAAATCCAAACCATTAATAGTACTGATGTAAGGTATAGAGGTTAATCAACATTAATGCACTTGGTATGAAACAAAATAAATTTGAAAAAGCGCTACGTTACTACACTTGGACCGTTAATAAACTTCTATTCTGTTAATACACTTGGATACACGTTCGGTTAATACACATTTGTCCATTAATAAACTTGGATTCGTCAATATACGTGGTATAAACAATAGGATACTGTCAAAATTATATCCTATCCAGATATATTTAAAATTGTGTGAGATGGCAAATTCCTTTTTATCAAAACTTATGTTACCTAATTGAAATTGATATAATTTTCTTTTTTTAGAAGCAATAATTAGTTGCAATCAATAATTAGTACAGTAAATAATAATTTGAATTATTTCTAATGCCTGACCATTGACCTCTTTGGTCATCGGCACAACAACTAGGGGCGAACTGGTGACGATTTGTGAAAGAACACACAACGGAAAGCCCGCCGCTAATCCAACAAGGACAAGCATCAATACGCATACAAACCGGGATTCGAACTTGGGACCAACTGGGTGGCAGACAAACGCTATGACCACTATACCAGTTAGGTGGATTGCAAGTAATAATTGATTGATGAAAGTTAATACTTACTAATTACTATAACTTTTTCATTAATTTAATATATTTACGTTTTTACATTTATATATTCATGACTTTTATTTTCGAAGAAGGGCGATATGTATTAAGTATCTCGAGTAACTGATTCTAATAACTTAACCGCTATACGGTTGTTTGTCAGTTTAATTGTCTTTTGTAAAAAATGTTTTAAAAACCTAATATTTTTTATTTAGTGTTAGTATTTATGACATGAATAGTGTTAGTGTGCCATACAGTGATTCTTGTATCATTGATACGCCTTCACGAATACGGATTTATTTCAGGATTACAATCAATAAGTCTCTAAAAACGAAGAATTGGCTAAGTGAAATGAACTTGCTATTAAGTGCAAGTTTCACACCCCTATCAAAGAAAAACGAAAGAAGATCGAATTGCTTTTCCAATAAAACACTTCAGCGGGATTAGAGAGCGTATAATTGTAGAATCAATACCTCAACACCATACGATACTTATTTTACGCCTTTTATTTCAGTGAGGTGAAAATTCACTAGGGGATCTTTTTAATCTGAAAATCCATTTCTTGAACTTGTTACTCTATCAAAGGGTTCTTTTTGAAGTTTAAGATATAGGAAAGCGTTTTGATGTCTCAAGAGCTCGAAGCAAAAGTTTGACGTTGTGCGGTTTTTATTTGAATGGTTATATGATTTCAAAGCAAAGGACTCCGTGGACAATAATAAGACTTGATTATACTTGTAAACATTGTAATATAGAAATTCTTATTCCCAATTTGTATTGAAATGAAACTATTGAATATTTAAATTACACTAAAAAGGAGTTTATAAAAACCAGTATTATACCATCATTACCATCCATATCAGATACAACAAATTTGATCCACACAAATCCCTTTGAAATGTTACCGAAAAAAGTGACTTATTGCTTTGTATCATACCTTACAAAAACTAGTCTATTTTCACTCCTATTTAATGACTGTAAAGGATATCAATCGCATATTGTCAATGAGAAAGATAAGTACTCTTATATTAAATATTTTCTCAAGATTTCCAACATTTATTAAAAAAGAGGTCTATCAGTAGTGTTTCTTTAATACTATCTTTTAAATATTACGGTATCGAATTAAATTAAGATTTGATATATCTACGAGAAGATGATTCCTAGGCAACTAATAAATTAAAACGCTTAAAATCTTATAAATGAAAATAAGTGCATCTTTTCAATGTAATTTTTGTAATCCTAGACAAATTTTACATGTTATTGGCAACAATCATAAGCGTACGTATACACTGAAAAAAAGGATTTCGAAGAACAATGTTTTAAAACAGGATAATACATTAGATATTTTTATAAGTTCAGACACATATAAATATAACCTTTAGACTACGGCAGGTACAACAGTTGTACCGTGATAATTTTCCTTCCTAGAGCGGCTTGGTACTAATGTTGTACCTGTGAATTTCCCCCTCCTTTAAAGTGAACGCTGACAACGACCAACATTTACGAGCTGTCAGCGACTGGCCTTGAAGAGGGTCCTTCCCCTGTCCTTCATTGTGTGAACTATATGGGAAAGATAGAAAGTGGCGCCGGTGATATCATCTCTCTCCCGCCAAAGAGTACGCCAAGTACTGAAGGCATTTATGGAAACACTTTTCTCATTCAACGCTACTCTTAGTACAATTGGTATAACACCAAATACCTTAACTGCTAACGAAATTTTTTGACTGTGCGTTTTTTAGATTTTAGTATAAAAGATAGAAATATTACTTCTGAAATGGCTTGACATTCCAGAGGTTTAACACAAGAAAAAATAGATCGAATTATGAAGGAATTGGATGAAGAAAATTTTGCTGATAGTGATTCAGAATGGCAAAATGAGCATTCCGAGACGGATCTTGTGTACGGACAACAGACTTTTGTAGTTGATACCTCATCTACAGAATTCCCAAATATAAATTGGAAATTTCCCAAACCATCAGATGAAGTAACCGTTTAAGACTTCAGTGGAAATGTTGGGCTTTCCTCAAATGTCCAACCATTAGAATTGAAAAAGGAGCTTGATTATATTTCCCTGATGTTCAATTCGGAAGTTTTACGAATTTTAGTTGAAAAAACTAACAAGTATGTAATACAAATTTTGAGCATATGTGAAAACTCTCCAAAGAGAAAACACTCATCGGATTGGAAGCCCACGACTGCTTCAGAAATGCAGAAATTCTTTGGATTTGTTCTACTCATGGGCCACATAGAGAAGGACAATATTTTAGAGCAATGGTCCACTGATGAACTTCTCAAATCACCGATTTTTGGGAAGACTATGGCAAGAGAGATTTGTCCTCATTTTAAAATTCCTTCATTTCTTGGACAATTCGAAAAAAAGGTCCAAATGATCATGCATCATACGATCGATTGTGGAAACAGAATTTTTGACTCATTAAACAATAATTTCCAAAGAGAATCGTATCAATATTAAAGTGGAATTGATGAAGTTATAGTAACCTTCAAAGTTCGTGTCATCTTTCGCCAATATATCCCAAAAAAACATAAGAGGTCGGGAATTAAACTGTACAAAATAGCTGATAAGAACAGTTATACTTACGATATGAAAGTTTACATAGGAAGGGATTGTTCCGAAGGCGTTAGTTTACCAGCCTCACATCAGGTTGTTCGAAATATGGCTGAATGTTTAAAAATCAAAGGCCATAAACTATTTATGGATGACACTTTCTCCTCGCATGTTTTGATTCAACATCTGGCCACAAATTTTAAACTAAATTCTCGTGCCACAGTTCCTTCTAATCGAAAAAATTTTCCTGAAGACATATCTTTTCCAAAGTTGCAACGTGGTGATATAGTAAAATATAGCGAGGGAATGACGGCGTATGCTGGAAAGATAGGCGAGAGGTATACATGCTCACCAACATGCATGATCCAAACAAACAAAAAAAGAAAAAAGGTAAAGTCGCAAGTTGTTGCTGTATAGTAAAAATATGGGTTTTGTTGATCTCAGAGATCGAATGGCTAATAGTTATACTTTCGGAAGAAAATCGCTGAAATGGACAAAAAAATATTTGTTCATTTGTTGGATCTGTCCGTCTTAAATACATTTATTAGACAGACTAAATAATAATGTTTTAACCCACAAAGCTTTTCGCTTAAAGCTTATCAAGCAGCTGATTGGCAACTCTTCAACGGGAACTGAGGATATTCAGTCCTCGACTCAAAAAAGGCCTCGTTTGCAAATTGGCATTTGGATGAACGCAAACGTCGAAGGTGTGTTGTATGCTCTTCGAAAAAGAAACTGAGACGTTCTACCGTTGTGTGCAAAACGTGCATTGAGTGTATATGATATTTTAAGGTGCTAAATGTAATGCTTTTTGTAGTGTAAAATTTAATGCTTTTTGCAGTGTAATGCACTGGCGGGAAAAATTAAAGGAACAATTATAAAAACTCATGTAACTTGAATGAATTTGTAGCTAAGAACATGGAACTTGCGCAAGATCTTTATTCTGTCATGCCTGACATATCTTCAAAATGCAGAATATCCTATTTCTGCAAAAAAATAAATTTAAATAAGAACATAGGAAATGTGATATAAAGTAGGGTTTGGAAAAGTTGGTGTTACAACTTTTTAGAGATACATAGAAAAAATTATTAAGGTGTGTGGTCACCCCTGACCAAAATGCAAGGTTTATAGCGATTTTCCATGATGCGTATTAGATTGTCCTGGAGTTCCTGCGGAAACAAAGTGTATCCACTATCAATAGCGCCTTGAAGCTCCTGAAGAGTTCTAGGTGAGGGCAGCAGTAATGCAAGTCGGCATCCTAGTGCGTCCCACACATGTTCTGTCGGATTTAAATCCGGAGAATATGCGGGCCACTCCATCCGCTGGATTCCTTCGCCCTCAAGATAATCGGTCACTAGTGCAGCGTTATGTGGACGAGCATTATCATCCATTAGGTGGTTAAGTTACTACAATTGCACCCCTAAACAACTTGACGTGAGGATCAAGCACCTCATCTCTGTATTTTTCAGCATTCATAGTTGCACTCGTAAAAATGTGTAGGTCGGTGTGGCCATTTAAAATAATGCCCGCCCATACCATGATTCCACCACCTTTGTACCGATGCCTTTCACGGATGTTTTAAGGCTTATTGCGTGTGTTTTGCTCCCTCCAGATTGTAACACGTCTGGAATCACTCTCCAAACAAAAACGAGACTCATCAGTAAAGAGAACTCGGCTCCAGTCCGTGGTACTCCAGTCACGATGATCCCTGCACTACTGTAACTGGGCGCGTTTTGCAGCCCGAGTTAGTGGGACACAAATCATGGGTTTACTTGCATACAGCCCTCTTTTATGCTGCCTGTCATTCACAGTATATCTAGATATTCGAGTTCCTGTAGCTGCAGCGAACTCCCTTGAAATCTGGGCTGACGTCAGTTGCCTATTTCTTTTAGCAATCGTTGCCAAATAAAGGTCCTGAGAGTATGTTGTGGCACGTTTCCGACCTTGACCTGGTTGTCTGCATACATCACCAGTGTCTTTAAACCCTTTCCAGATTCTTGACATGACGCTTTTGGCTACTTTTAGATCTTTACAGACCTGTGTCAGCATCTGTCCTCCTTTCATTCTCTCTATTAAGCGCCATTTTTCACAATCCGTCAAATGCCTTCGCAACGACATGTTCCACCTACCACACACGAAAATTTCATCCAACTACTCGTACAATCCTTGACATTTGAATTTTAAGCAACCCCTTACACTCTTTTCCACACGTTCCGAAAGAACTGGCGCAAAAATTTGCATATTTCTGTGTAACGAAGGTGACTCCTATTGAACGATGTGATAACGTTGACCTTGAGTTACCAACCAACTAACTTTCATTGGACTTCACTTAATAGAATTAACGTAGAGCACCGTTTCATAGTAGTTCCTTTAATTTTTCCCGCCACTGTATTTAATGGTAATGTACGGTGTTAAACTATTTTTGTTCACTTGTGCACTCTAAATATTTTTACAGACGCATTTTTAATGTCCTGAAATGTAAATAGTAAGTTTAGAATAAAAAAATTAGAATGATGGATAGTATATATCAGTATCTAACTATCACATTTTGAGATTTACTTACATTTGCTTGAGATTGATATATTTTTATTTTATAAAAGCTTATAATTTTCAAATGATTTTACTGTTTAAACATTCAAAGTTTGTTGTCGAATTATGTGCTTAACTTTTAGAGCAAATGTATGCTTTAAATTATTTTCTTTTGCCTTCAGTTCTTTGTAATTAAATGTTCTATGGAAGTTGCTTCAAATAATTTTCTAATGAACTGATTTGTGTTGACAAGAAGATGGTAGTTCGAAGGAATTTCTTTTATTTAAAAGAAACCATTTATGTAAAAATCAGAGTACTTTACAAAAGATTTTCTGGAAAACCCACTTGATTTATAACCAAGTTAAGTAGTATATTAGACCTACGTGTACCTGGAATACATATAGTTATGGCACTTGAAGCTTTTTAAAAACAGATTACAATTTTTAAATGTTATCCTACCCAATGCTATGACATATTATAGAATAAGTTCGTATTGGCTGCAATATTAACACTTTTCATGGCCATTTAAACTTTTTCAAAGAGAAAAAACAGGATACTCTAATTTTTAACTAAAATATTAAGAAATTGTGGAAAGGATATTTAGAATGATTTTGGTCAATTCCTCCAGCGCTTTGGATAAGCAATACGGAATAGCAAGTTACTCAGTTTTTATATAGAGAAAAGTAAGCACATTGACCGTGAATTGTTCAGAAAAGGATACTTAGTTTCGTAAAAAAAATTCCCATGCTTTAACCTGTACTTTTATAGAATGACTAGTAGTAGATTGGTTGGTAATTTCAGGCGACCACTGCTATGCTTATGAGAGCCCATAGAACCCTTATTTCAGAATCCAGCTTAGTATGAAATCTATTCTTGGCAACCAATTTATGAAATTTGTATCTCTTCTGTGAGCAGCTGTCATTTAAAGTAACAGGTGAATGAATTTAATAGGATTATTTAAGATATAAAAAACAGCGCTTTAGTCTTAAAAATACGATTACGTAAGACACAAGAATCGGTATAGTAATTACTCGTTAAATCGGATATTCGGCTATAAGACTCTTATTTTTGAATATTGAAATTTCGGTCTTGAGGACACAGCAGAGAAAACCGCATAATAGTCTTTTTTTAATTAATGACTCAAAAGGCAATTATTTCAAGCAGTTTCAAGTGGGATTCGTTTTTACTAAGCAACATTGCAACATAGACAAGTTATAGGGGTGCAGGTTCATAGGAACTCCTGAAGGAAGGTGAAGAAACCATAAATCACTCCCATTCAAAGTGACTCAAAAAACATTTTCACTCCTTGAGAACGAAAACATGCTATTAATGACGTTGTGGCTCAGTGGGTATGACCACTGCACTAGCAACCTTCGAGCTGTAGGTGGCGCAGGTTCGATTCCTGTCAGGAGCATACCTCCCTGGGTGTATTACTCTCTTTTGTGTCAGTAAAACTTTCATTGTGTTTATTACTTGACATTGTATGTCTTGTGTCTGGTTCACTATGGCTAAATATGGCCCTTGTGCCATACAACCCCAAACGAACCCTTGTTGAGAACATTAGAGTTATATAATATTCCGAACTCATGTATCCAAGCCTCTGTGTGAAAGTTATTTTGAATTAGTAAAACCATTTGAAAAAGTAAATGAAGAGGGATTTTTGTTTACAGAATTTAGAATTGTTTTACAATGTATTGTCTATAGTGTGTCCAGCTTCTAAATGAAAACGCGTAATTTATCCTCTTCGCAATCCAGGATCAACCTAAAGTTGGGTCCCGAGGTTTGTTTACCAGTTGTTTCTTTTATTTTTACTATACTCCGTTATTTACTTTTTAGAAAATTTAGTTTTTTCCCATTCAAATTAGTGCAATAGTTTGGACGCATAATTTAACTTTTGGATAAAAGTAATATTTTTTGCTATTCTGAAGAACTGTTGGGTATTTAAGGAAGGACAAAAGAATTTTTGTCAAATATTGATTATATGAATTGTAACTAATTTCTAAACATTCTGGATATCTAGTTTACACTCTACTTACACAACGTAACTTTGACTTGATCCTTTAAAAAACAGAACAAATGCAAATTTTTATTATTTATACATTAAAAAATAATTTTTAAAGGCTGTATGAACTATAAAGCAGAACCTAAAATTATACCCTTTCAGTCAATAAAGTGTTAAATTTAATTTTTAAATTGTTCAAGATTTGTAGAATTTTAAAATTTCCAATTCCATATTACAATATGCTATGAACTATTTTTCTGTAGATATCTGATTTCTGGACCATGTATCTATTTCCTAACGGAATTTCTTTGCAGTTTTTTTAAGATTTTTTTTATCTGTCTATTTAGTATATTAAGAAATAATCTACAGATTTCACAAGTTGACTGCAGAACAAGAAATGCTTTTTTGCGTGTTCTAAACTAATATTGATTCTTTAAGTCTATCTCTCTTCATTTATTCAACCTTTCACAGACTTTAGATGCTCGACGATTTGCAAGGCTCTCCGTCGATAAACCTGACATCTTCCTCAACGGGGAGATAAGGCTATTCACGCGCGGGTCTCGTTATAGCACAGGCAAGATGGGATGGACTTGACCTTTTTTAATTTCAGGTCTGAAAGAATCCGAGTCTTTCGTATTGAGGGGACTCGGAACGTTCGACCGATATCCAGAGGATTAGTTTTTTCCCACGCTTTGTCGAAAATATTTTTACTTCCTATAGAAAACGGGAAGCACTTGAAAACTTCACACAAAAATATTCTTCGAGCGTCACACATGTCTTTACTTGAACCATCACAATGAGTTGCATTCCTTTTTGTTTACTAATGACCTCTAAATATGCGGGAAATAACATGTCATACCTTCCTTTATCACATTGGTAGAATGGCTTAAAACATACCGACAGCAATCTGAGTCGAGGGGGCATGAATAGTTCTCACGGTAACCAACGAAACATCTTTTCTTTGTATTGTCAAAGCATCACTCATGACGGAATGGTTGTACTGCACTTATTTCTTATCTCCGCTTGGATTGAAAACATTTCGATTGCTAGCACTATTTTCAATCTTCATTTTTCAGTCGGTCTATTAGCCCTTATATTGCAATACATGACCATAACCGAAATCTACTTGCTTTCAATACTATATATTACGCGGTAGTGTGTTCATATTCAAATCCGTTTATCCGTTAATGAAAAAAGAGGTCAAAAGAACATTTTGCTGATAGCTATTCAGAATGGTGAAATTGAGCATCGTGAAACGGATCTTGTGTCTGAACAAGATACTTTCGTACTTGATAGCCCATCTATAGTATTCCTAAATATAAATTGGAAATCGAATTTATATTTGGGAATTCTGTAGATGATCTGTTTTGGTGACGTACGCGCATGAGCAGTTGCCATATAAGGTGACGCACTCAAACAGGAAGTTTATCAGCCCATAAATTAAGATATAAGTTGACAAAATATGGCCTTGAATACCTAAACATATTCCAAAAATACTTGATTCAAAAGAAGCATTGAGAAAAATAGGCAGAGAACATATTTTAATTTCCTTGAATTAATGTTAGTAAAATGTAACCATAAGGCCATACAATAATTTTATAAGTTGTGTGTTTCAAGATTAATGATAATAATTTGTAAAGTCGCAATGATTTTCTTTACCTTTTATACTTTATTAATGCTTTATAATGCACAGCATCCTTTTTAATTAATTAGTACTGTGTATGAAATAATTCCCCTGTGCAACCTAGGCAAATATTTTGCATGTTTTTAAAAGCAGTCATTACATAAAAAGCATAATAAATTACTTTAAATATATAAGTACTTGGAAAAATTAGAAGATTAAAAATTATGACTTTATAATTACGGTGTATTAATTAGACAATGCCCAGAATTTAAAAAGATAAAATCAAAAACGTCTCAATGAGAAGGCGTATCCTCTATTTTATCAAAATCACAGCCTTAAAAAGATATTCACATATGTATCTTGTCTGCTCACGTACCGAAAAGATCTCGTTACTAAAATACCTGCAATTAATCTCAGAGAATGACAGATAGGCTGGACGTGCAGAGGAGAAAGTTAATTACACGTGATTAATCTTACTCATTATGAACTTTTCGGTTATCGTACCGCGAGAAAAATGAAATAGAAAAATGCGAGTTCATTGTTTCAATTTTCACGGAGCGATGAAAGGAAAAAATCTGGATAAAAAAACGAACTTCCTTTCATGGCATTTTTTTGAGTACCATGTTTGACGCTATTTTCCGCAATCACGGAGCTTTGGGTTTTCGCTGTTTTTGCGCATACTCGGTTTTGAATAGTAATTACTAAAGGGTAAAGACTTAAAAGTCTACGCGAAAAGAGAGGGGAGACTTCAAATTGTAATTATCCAAATGCGTAGGAATTAATTCAAAGTTTTTGTTTTTCTCGTTGGAAGGCGAAAAAAATTAGTTTGGTTTTCAAAGTTTCTATTAACCTGACTTTATAAGAAAAGAAACATTTTTATGAAAAACATTTTCTGTCAAGCTAAACAAAGGTGGCTATAGTGTTTCTGCTGCGGAACGTGTTCCCTGATGTATTCCCAATATGACGTCACTCGACTTGTTTTCCGAATACGATTTCTACACTTTGCAAAACATAAATTCCAAAGAAGGAATTCCAAATTGATGTATGTAATGAAGTCCCAGAAAATCTAGAATAGACAAGTCTTGGCAAAATACATATCAACGCCACCTATGCACGAAATTGTTTGAGTTTGCCATAGAATATATAAAGCGATAGACATCTGTGAGACATTTAGAGGTGTTCCCACCAAGAGAATGACATTGTCCCTATTTAAACGATTTTCAAAGTAGTTTAATAGTTTGAGCTCGTGATATGGGTCAGAGCATTCCGGAGATGAGCAGAAGTTTGTATTTTCACGTACCATCATTTCAAGGGGGTACCGTAACTGAAAATTCTGGCAAAACCTGTAACTTACGAGAGTAGTATGCCTGTAAAAAGACTGGTTGAACGTCACCAACGTCGACTGGCAAGAATGGTTTCATGCAATAGGCGTGCAATACTACCTCAAATAATATCAGAATTCAATGCTAGGCTCTCAATAAACATCAATGTGAGGACTGTGCAACATTTCTTCAAATATAGAATGACGCTGTTGGAATCGACGCCCAACTCATGGATAGACATCTGTGGGAGCATTTCGAGATGTTCCCACCAAGAGAATGACAATGTCCCTATTTAAACGATTTTCAAAGTAGTAGACTCGAGTACCCTTTATGAATACTCGACACACAGCTATACGCTTCACCTGAGCTCGAGATAACCCCCACAGGACACTTGAGGGCTGGACATGAGTAGCATTGTCTGATAAGTTAGGTTTCTAACAGTTTCCGGCAGAAAAACCCATGAAACCATGGATACAGCATGTGAACAGGGGATTGAACAGGATGGTGTTGGCTCCATAATGAGACGAGATTTGTTTTGCTGGTATTAAATGGGACCCCTGATTACCAGCTAAACATTTTAAAAACTCTGACAGGTGAACGCTATGCGTGCGTTCTTTCTGACGAGTTACACCCTTTCATGCCCTGCCTTCATTCTGATGAGTGTGTCCTCTTCCAACAGAACAATGGGCCTCCACACAAGTCTAGACATGCCAAATTATGGTTAGAGTAACAATTGTCTGAGTTTGGGGGTTTGCCATTCCCATCTAAGTCACCAGATCTCTACGTTATTACTACATCTGGGATGACATTATACTCTATGTAAAACAAGGCAATTTTACATCTCTTCTGTTGCAAGTATAGTGTTCAATGTCTACAGAATATGAGTACTTCCGCAAGCTCGAGGAGTCAATCCCCAGTCGTATTTCTACAGTTCTAAGCTACCGTGGGAGGCTTACCAAGTATTAGAGTGGTTAACCAGTTTCTCTGGCATTCAGCTTATGATAGTTTATCGATCATTTCTAATTAGATTAAAGGACAATAAACTTCAATTTAATATATCCGCGATATATACCATGCTAGAGCATTTAGGTAGCGTAGGTATAATCTTAACAATTTCATCTAGCCTGTTTACACTGAAAATCCTGCTTATAGAGCGCAGTGTCTTCTTTCGTTATTCTAAAGGAAAGTGCATGCTTGCCCACTTCTTGAAACATTGGTTATCTGGTCTTTTTTATAACAGTACGTTCTCTGATCTCACTTCTCTTGAACAATTTATTAAATTTCTGAATACTTTGAAGTTTGACATCAAAGAAATTTGACACTTTGATCTTTTAGAGTTTTGTTTGAATTGTTGAGAAAGATACAGAAAAACATTTTATTTGTTGCAATTAAAGTCTTAAATATTGGAAAAACTTTCAATTAGACGCTCTGTTGTATGTAAATATAAGGTCTGTAAACACTTTTGATAAGCAAGAAGGATAATTTTTACTCATTTCTAAAAGAACGCACAAAGAAATTAAAACAAAAATTGAAAATACAGCTTCAAGTAGTTTACTAAAGTATGCATATTCCTTTAATATGTTTCAAAAATCTCTAAGCCCTCTTTTTATCCTGTGTTTAAACATATTTTAAATGTCAGTATAAACTCGTTTCAGATATTGTATTATTATACGCACCAAAAATGCATTTAATAATACATAAATAAATGGAAAATTCTGAGCAAAAACAAGATAGTATCAAATAAAATAATAATTATATTCTTGCATTTCTCGAACTAAAAATAACAAGTATTTGAAGAGCTTACAAAAATAGCATCACAAGTGCATAAAATAATCTATGCGGGTATTCACAAAGAAATCTACAATTATTTCAATATTTATATCTAGTCATAAAATATATTTAATTTCTCATTTTATTTATCAATGGTAAATTATATATAATTTATTAGATCTAGTATGATTGTAAAACTGTGTTGGGGAGGGGGTGTTGTAACATCTTAATGAAGTCATAGAATTTATCAACACATTCTGGTATTTAAATATGTAGAATATGTTTACAAACAATTAAGAAAAAACATAAAAACTAAGGCTAGTGACACACGAACGTTGATGTGACGAAAAGTAAATCAACACCTATCAAGGAGAATAGCTATCGGACGGATTTTGTTTTGGCTATTAGAAAAGGGCGGAATAATTAATTCCTCAATGTGATATTTGTGGCTATGCTCTTTCAACGACGCATTGTACCTGCGCGTTTTGTAGATTAAACATGGAAGGTCTGGTAAAACCAGACAATCAGTTAGGTCAAGTAGCCGAGTACTTAGAGCTCAAGCCCGTGGTTTAACCGGCTATGGATTTGAATCTATTTCTGTATATGTATTCTTAGTGGTTTGGAATACACTTAAAATCGTAGGTCCTAGCTGTCATGTGGCAACACATGTTTGTAGAGTAACAAACCAAAAGTAAACACGATTGCAAAACTTGGACATAATATGGCGTTTCCTGTAAATCAAAAATATTGCTTTGAAGTGTATTTTTTGAATCGAATGTTTGCTTGAAATAAATCCTTTGGCTTTATTTGAAACTTTTATAACATTTCCATTGCATGAAAATTAAAACGGACATTTCTTGGTTTGAGTTTTCAAAATCAAATTTACTGACTACATCCTTCTGTGGTAAACCATCATATATATATATATATATATATATATATACAAGTTTAGTCCGAAAACGGGTAGAATTAAAAAAAAATATATCCAATTCGATTAAATTTTCATCCTATCTGAGGCTATCAAAATAAAGCAAATGATCAGCAAAATACTCTAATTAAATATTTCCTAAAAAAAAACCTTCCTGTTATGTTTGTCATATGGAATACCTTCGCCAAATTCAGCCAAAATGCTTTTTATAAAATGTTAAGTAGAACAATTATTATTTTATACGAACAAAATCACATTGGTTCCTATACAGAGTGTCCCCAAAAGGTTGTTCCACAATTTATCTTTTTACCATTTGGAGATAGGTAGGCAATGTAAATTGTAAAAGTGCACCAAATAAGGTAAGTAATTAAGATATGTGAAATAAAATTATCACGTGATGAAAATTTAAGCGGATACAGTTTTTAATTTGTATACAACCCCTCTAGATAAAAATCCGAGATAGCAAAAATGTTCCTTACCTGCATCCCTATCGTTAACAGAAAACTGCATTTCTGTAGGTTGAACAGTAACGGAGGCATAATGACGCAAAAAAGTTGACTTATACCGCTTGTGCACAGCTGTTCAAACAGTCAGATTAGGGACCGTATACACAATGCTAAAAAGCATTTTTTTCGGTCAGAAAGTGCAACATTGTACAAAGTAATGTAGTATTGCAACTGCAGATGAAAATCGCAATGAATAATAGTAGACAATGTGATCTTTAATAAAAATATTGTAGAAAAAATGGTTTAAATAAAAATAAAAGGAAATTTACAACGCATGTTCAAAATGTTTTCCATCTGCAGCAATGCAGAACTTAGCTCTTCATTTTTGGCCATGGGTCAGTTTCCGTTCTAAATTAGAAACGGCCCCCTTAAAATGGAAACTCTTGTATCTCCGTTACTATTCAACCTACAGAAATATGGTTTTTACTAACGAAGGTAAGAAACATTTTTGCTATCTCGGATTTTTATCTAGAGGGGTTGTTTACAAATTAAAAACTGTATCCGCTTAAATTGTTATCACGTGATAATTTTATTCACATATCTTAATTACTTACCTTATTTGGTGCACTTTTGCAATTTACATTGCCTACCTATCTCCAAATGGTAAAAAGATAAATTGCGGAACAACCTTTTTGGGACACCCTGTATATTACATACTATTCTGGTGTATTAGCGGCGCATATTTAAAATCTGTTCAAATTTTTACTCTATCTTTAACAATTGCAAAGATTGAAACTTGGATTAGGGTAATGGAAAAAAGGAAATTGAAAGCAAATTTCAGACCTCAAATCCGATATTAAATTCGCAAAACCCACCCACATGTGTGTGGTCTCACTTCAGTATAATTCTATACCCCGAAGAACGTGTGGTGAAATTACAGTCGCCAGATCACGCTTCTGTGTCGTACCTCTAACTTTCATGTAACAATAGAATTACGTTAAATATTCTAAATGATTTTTTGAAAATCTATCCCCCTTTTTCTTGCAACACAACCATCCAAAGCTATCAAAGTTATCTTAAAATTTCTTTGGAAGCGTGTCAGTTACATGTATATATAAGCGTTGTACAGGGTATTGGTGTATGATACTTCGAAACGAGATAAGAAATAACGTCAGTTCAACTAAACTTCATTCATTAAATCGAAAATCGTAGGAACTTAAGGCTCAAAACAAACCGAAATAGAACGATGACGCACAGAGAAAACAAAAGATGTATTTGATTTAAAAAATACACTGCTGGCCACCCAAATTGCAACACCAAGAAAGACAAGAGATATCACAACAAAATTTATTTTGTAGATAACATGTTGACCAAGTATCAAATGATTAAATTTATAGACTTCTGTGAAGTGTGGTTCCTGCCAAAATCAGTAGCCAGAGTAGCCGCCATTGTTGGAGATCACCGCTGCCACACGCCTCGGCATTGATTCAAAGAGACTTTGGATGTGTTCTTGGGGTACAGCAGACCAAGCAGCTTCCACACGTTGCCAAAGTTGATCTGGTGTGGTAGCTGGGGATGTATTCTGGGTCAATCGTTGAGCAACCATGGACCACATGTTTTCTATCGGCGAAAGATCCGGAGAGCGAGCTGGCCAGGGAAGCAATTCAATCTGACGATTGACGAAGAACCCTTGGACAATGCGTGTCACGTGTGGTCGCGCATTATCCTGTTGAAATATGGCTGTGGGCAAGCCCTGAAGGTAAGGAAGGACAACTGGCTCCAACACCTCGGAGATGTAGCGCTGGCTGTTTAAAGTACCGGCAATGCGTACTAGAGGAGTGCGAGAGTGATATCCAATACCGCCCCATACCATAATACCCGGTGCAGGACCAGTGTGGCGGTGCATAACGCAGCTGTTCAGCATCCTCTCTCCACGGTGTCTCCAGACTCGAATCCGACCATCGTGGTGTTGCAGACAGAAGCGTGACTCGTCAGTAAAGACAATTTCATTCCATTCTGCCGTCCACATCCTTCTTTCATCGCACCATTGGCGGCGGAAACGTCTGTGGTTCTGCGTCAAGGGTAGACGAAGCAATGTGCGTCTTGCGGACAGACCACTCTGCTGTAAACGGCGTCGAATGGTACGCGCAGACACTGTATGATGCGGTACAGACTGAATGTGCTGTGCTATGGTTCGTGATGTGGCTGAGCGATCCGTCACTGCCATACGCACAATATGCCTGTCATCACGTGAAGTGGTGCACTGAGGTGGATGCGATCGAACACGTCGGTCCGTCGTACCCTCCTGCGTCCAACGATCACATATCCGCATTACAGTTGTTTGGTTTCGTCCAACACGACTACCGATTTCCCTGAAAGATAATCCACAATCTCGGTAGGCCACTATCCTTCCTCTGTCGAACTCGGATACTTGATCAAAAGATGATCGCTGTTTTCTACGAGGCATAATTGATCGTTTTTTTGAAAAAACCACAAGAAAAACACAATTGCCGTACTTGAAATCGTCGAAATCTCCAAGCCTTAAATAGCGCTTTGAAGTGGCGCCACAGGCGCGCGTGATGTGCGTCTGCGCTGAAATTCTAATCATTTGCATATCTCACCTCCGTTAATGCATGTTGTAAATTTCATATTATTTGCATGCTTCCTTCAGGGTGTTGCATTTACGGTGGCCAGCAGTGTACTTGAAAGGAAAAGTCAAACCCAAACATATATCTGAAACCAGAAATATATGGATTATTGAACCCAAGAAGCACTGTGTGATAGTAGGGACAGCCAAGTGATAAACATTCCAAACTAAAAGATCAAACAAGAGTGGTCAGGAAGTTCGAAGAATCAACTGAAATTTCGTTATCATCTCTCCTTTGCTTTCTCTCCAAACACTCATAAATCATCCAAACAATTTTCCAGTGATAGAAAGAGATGAAAAGCAAAATAATTTATTAAAGGCACAGTCTCAAACGTAGAAACGAGACCTGAAGAAGCTATACCAACTTAATCAATATGAATATATTCCATTAAGTGAACCAGATAATCAAAGTGTATAAAGGAGAAACATCAGAGTAGAATTAGCTTGTTCATAAAAGTGTGTTCAAGTCTAATATGAGCATTTTTAAGAGTAAGAACACTACACTAAATTTGTATATCTATACATAGTTTTAAAATTGAGTGCAGAATTTCAAAATTCAGTATTCCTTTGAATTTTCATCTTTTCTGGAGAAATGCAGTCGAAAATTGCATTATTTTAAGAAAATGGCATTATTGTAGGGATTTTATATTGCTCACTAGTACAATTAATCTACTGAATTGATTAACGGTATAATTGAAGTGACCAGAGAATAATCACTTTTCTCTTTCGTAAGGAAATGCTAATATCATTCAAGTATCAGTAAAATAATTTGTAAATGCTTTTACACATCTGTTTAATTTCAAAAATACTCAGGTGACTAATACAAAAGTCTGTTTGTAGGTTTTGTAGGGGAAGTTAAGAATGTCATTTTATAAGCTCTTTCTTGTAAAATTGCCGAAACTCAATTCGTAAACATAATGAAACTACGGCCAATACTCTATCACTCATAATTTTTCTCCAAATTTTTTTGTAATTTGCACCAGGAATAAAGTTTGGAATATCGCCATCCTTAAGGTAATGGTAATTAATTAACGTCACACTGGAGCACCACAACGCCATCCTTAAGGAAAGGATGAAGAACTAATTTGGTAAGATATTCATGACTAAGCTTTTTAAAATAGAGAATCCAGTTTTCCTTGAGAATTCCATTTATTCGAACCTTTCAATAACAGAAGAATTTGTTTAAAATTAAGTCTTCACTACAAACTAAGTAATGGTTACTTATTAAGATATTTTCAAAAATATGGTGGATAATTTTGACAGCGTCTTATTTATTTTTTATAAAAGAAAATTGCTGTTTTCAACAAGCTTATAAGATATAATAAGTTGCTTAAATAAAGATTCAACCCATAAAAGATTTTTTGTTGTATTGACAGAAGGTCAAGGTTGTAAATTGACCTTCTGTCATTACAACAAAGAATTATTAATATGCAAAAAGTCCTCATTTGGATTTATTTAACATTGATACTCTTTCAATATCGGTAAAGTTCATTTTAAAATTTACTTTATTTTAACTTCCATGAAGCCTTAAATCAAATTATTTGTGGGGTTGTTGCTGGGTGTAATGAATATGAATTGCAATTTAAAAAAAATAAAAAGTTATTAAATTTCCAACCTCATAAAAACAGAGCAAAGTAAAACTTAAGTAGTCGAAAAACGTTGTTCTGAAGATATTAATTCGTGATTCTGTTTTATCGTGTGATCTCACATAAATGCCACAACTTACAAGGAAAAATTGAACAAAATTAAAAGATGTGAAATTGATTCCGACTGAAAAATCGGAAAATAATAATACTGCAATGGTCAGAGAACATGAGTTTTCGATTTGTTGATCACACTCTACACCTTAAAGCACTTTTTCAAGATTGAGTTTGGAATGAACACCACGCAAATGTTCAGAATGGGAATGAAGGTGTTACTTGCTTATTCATACCAACTTTCAACAAAACCAAGTAATTTTATTTGAAAGTTGGAAAAGAAATGCTAGCTTTAATGAGTTGAATAGTTTAGTAAAGGAAACGTATGTCAACATTTTAAAACTCTGAATAAAACTGATTAGCTACCAGTATTACATTCACAGGATTTGCGCGCTGCTTGTTTCAATACTTTTCTTAAAACTGAATTGTATAACCTCGAGTGTTAAACCAAGGCCTTTTGTGGAAAGTCTATTGAATGTGCATATACCATTCAGAAAATGAACACACGTCTTTGGCTGTAGGTAAGTAGGTTGGTATTGTAATTAACGTGGCACTGGAGAAACACAACGGGCTACTGGCGACGGTCCGGGATCAAACCAGTAGGAGAAGATCCAAGGAAAACACCACGTTGTTATTTTGACATAAAATTGCTTTCTTACTGTAGTGCAAAATTTAATGTTTTATTCCCTTTATATCATATTAGGAAAATGTTCATATTTCACAAGGAAAAACTGAGGCTCGAAATAAATAACATACTCGACTTCATATCCCGAAAAATACTTTTTAGGAAAATAATTGATCTTCCAACTCAGCTGGTAAAACAATCCGTGTAATCGCAATGCTCACTTTACATTCCATCTCAAAAACTATAAAATTAATGTTGATTTAAATATGAGTATTCGACTATATTAGTGTGAAGCACTTCAAAATGTAGGTGAAGGAAATTTCACTTAACTCTGTTCACCAAACGTATATATGGTTTATAAAATATTTAACATTTTATGAAATTATATTGAATAAATGTTATGTGATACTTACAACACAGACATGACATAAAGCGGAAAACAGGCAGACTGACTCAATGAAATTCAGTCGCTAAGTTACAATGAGTACCCGTAGTATGAAAAGTTTCGTAAAAGTACATCCAGGCGTTCAATTTATAAACAACCACTGGATTTTACTTTATATAGATTAAGATAGTATGTTTTAAAGTGAATAATGAAGTAGATTCAAGAATTAAATTACTTTAAAAAGTAATAGGTTCTACATAGTTGGCAAAATAGTTTACCCACTGGGTGCTCAGAAATAGCATTCCTCAGAAATAGCATTCACTTCACCCTTTGTAGTTAGACGAAATCAGCGGTCAGGCATTAAAGCACTTAGTTGGCAAAGATGAACTTAAATGTCCATTGTGTTTGAGTTCATGAAATTGTAGTGTGATACCGAAAATGTGGCTAGCAGCACTTTCTCAGAAATTAAAGTTATACTGCTATTAAATAAAGCCTACGTGTACTGAATGAACATTTAATCACTACCATTAGTGTTCCGAATATTGATTACTAAAAAAATTTGGTATAGATGCATTGTAGGAGAATTTCATTTTTGATCTAGTTCTGATAACTCACTTTTTCTCTTCTCTTAAGCATTCAGTTTGTTAAACCTTGGAATTGGTGAAAAATTTTCACTTGCCAACAAGTCGTCTCCTGAAGGGCATCTTCACCCAAATTCTATTTTTTCTTATTTCTAAATCTAAATTCGGAGGCCGAACGCAAACGCTGAAGTCACATAGATAAACTTGATAAAAATGCTTTATAATTTGTCTGGAGAATTTAAAACAAATTTAACTAAAAAAGTATTTTCTAACACACACACTTGTAGAGTTAATATTTTCATTGAATTTCAAGGTTCTTCAATCAAAATATACCTGCACTTTAATTGTAAATAAAATTATGTATGAAAGAATGACATTGTTGATGCATATCATTCTAGACTCCCTCTACAAAAGTTTTAAATTCCCACCAATATTATGTAAATATTCAGCATATGATGCAATAGAAACGGAATAATAGGGCATAAATTCATATTAACTGCATGTCTAATAGGAGCAGATGAATGTCCAATATGCTCTAAACACAGGTTTCAAATCGATTTTATATCAATCGATGAAAATTCTACATTCATCTGCATTATGTTTGACACTAAGTGCTTCCTTAAGTCCGTTACTACCATAGAAAATTATGGTATCATTAATTATATGAACTGCTTATAACAATAAAAAATAAATATTTACCTTTTTCAAGATATCCGCTTTATAGTCATCAACCTAAATTCACAAGGGTACTTAAGTCTACAAGGGAAATAAACAACTGATAATTTAACTAAAAGGGACATCTATATGTTTTGAAGAAATTGCTTCTAAAATTAAAATACTTATAAACAGAATTTGGATAATGTCGGGATGTAACGTGGTGGTCAGGAGTGGATTCCTAATTCACTTTTTGGATAATCAGAATATCAGTTCGATTGCATTTACATAGCTGTAGGCAAGCTGTTTGATTGCATACATGGAGACGAACACTTGTTTGAAAAAATGAAACATTTATTGGCCTTCCTGGTGGCTGTCTTAACGAGGTATATCGTCATTAGCAAAACTGACCAGATCTTGATGGACGAGACATCTCACCATTAGAAGAAAATTCACCACGTCTTGGACTCGTCATAAAAAAATTCATTATCTTGATGATGAGATACCTCGTCATTAGCAAAGTTTGTCAGATCTTGATGACCGATATATCTTGTCAAAACCACAGGGAGGGTTGAAAAATCTAAAGACGATGCTAAATTACAAAACATCGATCAAATCTCTTTTTCACTCCGTCTAAAATTCTTCTGAATTCCAAATTAATTTTGTATCACTACGCAATACGGTTACAGTATGCAAGCGCATAGTTGAAAATGCATTCACAATATCACAGTTTGCGCATGCACAACAAATAATATATTTACCAATATAATTTGTTTGATTAATACATATAATAATGACATTTACAAATACGATAGTGGCAGTTGCATGCGCGCAATAAAAATTAAACTGACGAATTTTGTACGAGCTCACAGAGAACTTATCCGGATCACGATTGTACCTGCAGTCAGGTAGCAATCCTTTTCCTGTGTGCTTTAAATGTAATTCTGCTCATGCCTCGCTTGAGCAAATCATCTCATGTCTTAGTTGTCCCTCAGGCCAGATTATTCATCACCCCGAGCTGGTTCTTGAGAGCATCATGTTTCATAGATTAATAGACTTCGCGTAACTTATTTATGCCAAGTGAGATATGTAGCAAACATAATGTTCATTGCTCTTTATGCTGTTATTGCGAATTTGAAGCCACCTACCCAGTAGATTTTTCGTGAACTAAAAGTTAATCTTTATTCCTGGCTGTAACTCAAGACACTTTTCAAATCCTTTCTACTAAGAGTTGAAAAATATTTTATAAATTTATAATATACATCCGTTTGATGAATATATACCTGCGAAACTGTAAACAATAATGCATAGTTGGATTGTCGATTGGAAACAATTTTGCTAAGCCACTGTACAGAAACTCTTTTCACAAAGAATGAATGAATTCGAAATTGTAGTCAAATCTAACTTGATGTTACGTGATCGTATTTATGGAAATTTCTAAGTTAATGAAACTTCTAATGACACTTATATTTATGGATGTTTAATCTGAGTTACGTTAATGACATCTCTTAGCTAGTAGGAAATTGTAATGCCAGGCAAGTGTGCTAATGCAAGTAGTTTTGCATCGTATTCAAATCCGAGGTCAACTGGGAACATCGTTAACCAGGGAAAGAACACGGTAAACATGTTGCTCGAACTCGGGCTAAACATGTTGCTGTGACTATTAAACGTGCTTTTACCTAAAGAATAATAAATCCCTTGTTTTATTGCAATTTTAAGTCAATTTTCATGAGATTTCTTTAATTTATAAAGCAATTTTTCATTGGGACTAAAAGTTGTGACGGGTAAGGGCATGTTGTGATGGCTAAGTACGTGTTGCGACGACTAAGGACGCTGCTGCAAAATGTACAGATCGAAATAAATAAAAATCAAGAGAGAATATAAAAAACTATCCTGAAAGACGTATCTGATCTGCAAACCGATTGAGGGGGCACAGTACCTTTAAGCATACAAATCAACCAGAGGACACTATCAGGTTTGTGGCTCGGGTAAACCTATCAGCAAGACGGTATCTGGTCTTCGAGCCCAGTAAACCCACCTAGAGGGCAGTATCTGGTTTGAGGACAGTATCTAGTTTTAGGGATGGGTAAACCATCCGGAGGGTCCCCTCTGGTCTGCGGGTCGGGTAAATCTATTCGCTTCAATTCTTTTATTTTACATGTACTGTCTTTTGCCTTACGCGTAATGGTTGTTGTGGAAGCTATCTTACAACGCACACAAAACTAGAACAGCAGCCACTTCAAAAATAGCTAATAACAGACAGTCACTTCTAGAAATAGATATATTTATATATAAATGTGATAATTATGCCTCGTATTTTAATAATTTCCAGTTCGATTTTTAATTATGTGTATTGGATCACTCTTTAAATTATTTTAATAAACGTATTACTTTGTTTTTATAATTAAATTTCAATAAAGCAGTTGTTAACTACTTTTTAAAATATTAAGTAAAAATAGTCAAATGCAAGGATCGCAAATATAATAATCAGTGCATCCTACAAAAGTCGCTCGCTTTCTGGCTTAAATATTTTTATGTTTAATTTATTCATGCACACAATAAATAGTAATTTTGAGAAGTGCAAGTAATGCAGATGTAGATACGCTATTAGTGTAATTGAAGGATTGAAAAAGTACGAGACAGAAAATTTATACAACTAAATAGCGTCCTAGACGTTGAAATACACGTACTAATTTGTATTATAGGACATTGTTTTATTATGAGAGAATATTTATAAGATATTTATAAGAGAAGCGTTTTTGCTACAAATCATGGAAGTTCAAAATACAAGTTTTCACTGTTAAACATTAATAAGTATCTAAAAAATCCAATATTCTAAAAGTTTTACCCCATTAAATTTAAATAAACAATTGGCTCATAACAGTATTAATAAATGAACTTTTCATATTTATTCAGAACTAATCGAACGTACTCAGGAATCATGTAGAACCATACGTAGAATAATGAAAATGGAGTTCTTGTAGGTATATCTGTCAAAAGAGAACAATTTTGAGAAAGCATACAAGTTGGGGAATACTAATATTGATACATGATGTGTTTATTTTCTAAATCTCAAGTTCAAATTGCAAGTTCATAACCTTTAAAAGAGTACTAAACACTAATAAAGGTATAAAAATTGCAGATTAGAAAAAGTTCAATGCTATAAAATTTCTAGAAATAATTAGCTCATAACAGTACATTGATCAAAAACCAATATTTTAAATTAATTCAGGGACAAATATATCCAGGAATCCTGCAGAATTCATACGTAGTACGATGGAAAGAGATTGTTTAAACACGTCAATCGATCCCGTTCTGTGCCTTGTGAGTTAACAGAATAGAACTCATGATTAATAAATAACAGATTTATTAACAAGTAACAACGGAGAGCGAAGCTGCGAGGTTGGTTCTTGGCAGGCAGTCCCCTCGCAAGTGAGGTAAACAAGAAAACGGGGGGTGGTTAAGCAGTCCCTTTTAACATAAACATGCAGGTGCGGTGACATCCCCGAGTGGTCGGGTTGTCCGTGAGCCATCTCGTAGGAAGATACTCAACATTCTCCCGGCCTTGAAGCCCACAGGGATTCAACAGATACATAAAAAAGCCAATTTAAAAAAATGGAAAACAACAAATACGAATTTCAATGAAAATACTTAGAAATAGTATACATGAAGACACATTTGAAATGGCAAATTAAACATAAATAGAAATAACTAAAATTTAATCAAAGTCTAATGGTAAAGGACACAGTTTTGTAATGGAACGCTTAAGTTCTCCACTCGAGGTGGTCACATTCACTACACGAACTTACCATCAGAGCCAGGAAATGTAGCACTAATTCTCTCTAACTTTCATCGGAGAGGAGAAATGAGTTCGTTTTTAATAAGCACCAAATCTCCTATCTTCAGATTGGCCTTCGGACGAGCCATTTTGGTGGTTGTTGCAATCTTGCTAGATATTCATTGCTCCACCCTTTCCAAAAATGCCGGAACAATCTTTGCAGTAACTGCCATCTATCGAGGTGATTGAGCTTAATTTCTGTGAGGCTAGGCTCTGGTATTGCAGTAAGAGGAGAGCCAAAGAGGAATTGCCCAGGAGTTAGAGCAGTAAGATTTATTGGATCCTCTGAAAAGAGGGCACAATGGAAGGGAGTTGAGACAAGCCTCGATTTGTATCAATAGAGTCAACAATTTTTCATATGTTAGTATCGAATCTCCAATAACCCGTTTCAAATGAAATTTCGTACTTTTAACCTCTACTTCCCACAGTCCACCAAAATGGGGAGAAGAAGGAGGGTTAAATTTCCACTTCAGTCCTTCACTTAAAACAACACTATTTAATTCTGCATCAGTTTTGCAAGAAGCTACAAACCTCAGCATTTCTTTAAGTTATTTGTTAGTACCAACAATGGTGAATAATTCAGCTGGTTTTCCACGATGACCAACAAATCGCCTGAGAGCAGCAAGGAAAGTTTTTGTAGAAAGGTCACTTACTAACTCTAAATGGATAGCACGCGTGGAAAAACAGACAAAAAATACTGTATAACATTTTAGCGATTTTTGTCCATGTCCCTTATTGCATTTCACTTGAAAAGGACCAGCATAATCAATGCCTACCTTTGAAAATGTTCGAGAAGGAGTCACTCTTGAAACTGGTATGTCAGACATCATTTGAAAAGCTGATTTGGCACATAATCTAAAACAAATAATGCATTCTCGAACAATTCTCCTAACAGCATCTCTGCCACTCAAAATCCAAAACCTTTGGCGTATAGTAGATAGAAGTTGAGGACCAGCATGAAGATGTAAAATATGAAAATATTTCACAATTAAATCAGTGAAATGATGTTTTTTAGGCAAAATCATTGGATGCATTCGACTCAGGAAAATTAGAGTTGTTCAACCGTCCACCAACTCGAATAACACCATTCGAATCAAGAAATGGGTTTGGAAACAACAGTTTACTTTTACTAGACAGAGGCTTGTTCTCCGACAAACAATGCATGTCTTCTTGAAACGCAGCAGCCTGAACAATATTAACAATAAAAGTCTCAGATTTTTGAAGTTCTTCAGTAGTCAAAAGATCGAGCTTTCTCTGTTCAACAGAAACACGACATTTATATATGAAACGTAAACACCATGCAAAGGTACGATACAATTTCATGAGAGAAGAGAATTTTTGAATGAGAGGGGGTTCTTCCTGCAAACGTGTAACAGCGGAAACAATTTGCTTCCTGTCTTCGCAAAGCACATTTTCAGTTACTGTGTTTATGTCAGTACGCATTGGCATTTCAAACGATGAATCACTTAACCAATGGGGCCCAAACCACCAAAAGTTAAAAGAAGGGAATCAGAAGGATAAACCCACGTGACGCACAATCTGCAGGGTTTTCTTTTCCTTGCACATGGTACCAATGTTGATTGGGCAAAATTCCTTGACACACAGTTAGCAACGAACGTTTGCCAACGTCGAGGTTCAGAAGCAAGCCATGACAAAACAACAGTTGAATCGGTCCACGCATAAATTTCACAAAATTTTCCAGCTAAGGACTCTTGAACTGTTTCAAACAGATGTACTAGCAATAATGCAGCACAAAGTTCAAGTCTAGGAAGGGAAATGGTTTTCAATGGTGCGACTCTTGTCTTGGCTATTAGAAGGCTCACTTTCACTTCGGAATTAGCTGAAATACTTCGTAAATAAACCACGGCACAATAGCCTTTCTCAGTGCATCACAAAAGAGATGCAATTGCGTTTGCAATGCATTAGATAGCACAACACATCGATAAATACGGATGAACTTTAGTTGATGAAGCTCTGACCGGAATTTGGACCACCTTTGCTGGACCTTTTCACCAACAGGATCATCCCAAGACACATTTGTCTTCCACAGTTCTTGAAGGAACATCTTCGCCAGGATAAAAATGGGGGAAAGCCATCCCAAAAGGATCGAAAATCCTAGCTACTTCAGACAGGATGGCTCTTTTTGTAGCAAATGTTTCAGAATAATTTCTAACACTGACTGAAAATGTATCACTAGATGGCTGCCAGTTGACACCAAGCACCTTGATTGATTGATCAATCTCTATCTCTATAGGAAGATGACTTTCTTTCAACCCTGATGGAATGGATTTCAAAATTTCAGGAACGTTTGAAACCCATTTGCGAAGAACAAAACCTCCGTTTTTCATCATCACTAAAAGTTGAGAAGACAGTTCACAAGCATCCTCCAGAGTATCTGCACCGGACAGAAGATCATCAACATAAAAATCCTGAGCTGCTCTCAGATGCTAAGGGATAATTGTCCCTTTCTTCAATAGCCAGCTGCCGAATGGCTCTTGTTGCAAGATATGGGGCAGATGCAGTTCCGTAGGTGACAGTTTTCAGTCGGAAATCACGAATTGGCTCGCTGGAATCATTTCTCCACACAATACGCTGAAAATCTGCATCTTCTGGATGAACTCTGATTTGTCGAAACATTTTGGATACATCAGCAGTTACAGCAATCTGATGCATACGAAATCTCAGCAAAATGGGCACTAGGTCTTGCTGGCACCTGGGACCCACCATGAGAATGTCATTCAGGGATGTGTTGTATGATGATTTCGCTGAAGCATTAAACACCACTCTTAACCTTGGAGTAGTGCTTGATTCCTTGAAAACTGCATGGTATGGCATGTAAAAACAAGTGGAGGATGATTTTAACACCTCTGATTCAGGAACAATTTCCATGTGATTGTTTGAAAGGTATTCTGTCTTGAAAGCCTTGTACTTCTCATAGGAAGGATGGTGACACAATCTGCGTTCCATGTTCTTGAAACGCCTAATAGCCATTTCCCTGGTGTCGCCAAGGGGAAGATTTGAATGGCAATCGCACAACGAAAAGACCAGTTTCGTCTCTAACATGAGTATTGACGAAATGTTCCTCACAACGCTTTTCTTCTTTGGAGAACAAGCTAGCAGTGGGGATAGTCTCTAATTCCTAGAATTTTTTAAACACATCATCAACGTTTGTTTCCACAAAATTTACTGCAACTCTTTCATTCCGAAGTTTTGGATGAACTGTAATTGGCCCACCTATTAGCCAACCAAGTTCAGAGTTTACAGCAAACTGCATTTTGTTATCGCTGAGTCTTATTTGCCCAGTAAACAGCGGTAAAGAAGTTGTCACTCCAAGTAGAAGTTCTACTGAACCAGGATTGTTAAAATTAGGATCTGCTAACAATAAGTTTTTGATATGAGCAAAATCTTTGGTATACTGATAATTGGGCAAACAGCCAGTGATTTTGCGTAAAACATATGCCTTTTCTATATATACAGGAGTCTGTTTGAAATGAGGGGTAAACACTTAATTCACTTCCCCTTCTGATTTTCCCAAAGATGTTTTTCCGAAACAGGAAATATCAACATTCGCTCGAGAACGTGAGAGGCCAAGTTTTTGAACACAAGAATCTGTGATGAAATTTGCTTGAGAACCCGGATCAATCAGAGCTTGAAAGAACCCACTTGAGTCGCGAACTTTAACGACTGCGGTAGCGAGCAATGTTTGTTGACACTCAGGACTTCGTCACCCCGTTCGAGAAACACAAGAGTAGGAGGAGATGGGTGGGCGCGAAGGAGCCTCGTCAGGATCCTCTCCTTCGACCCCTTTGGATTGCCCGAGGTCATGACCTGTAGAGTTTGGGGAGTTGTAACATTCGCCCGCTGACTGGAAATGGAGAAGCGTATGATGCCTTTCCCACACTTATTGCACGTATGGTTAGTTTTGCACTGATTCACACTATGGATGGAATTCAAATAATTAAAGCACAATTTTTTGCTTTTCACGAACTGAAATTTCTTGTTTACGGATAATTTCAGAAATTCGCATGATTTATAAATTTTGCGATTTGAACGTTACATTTCACAAGTAGAAAGCGACGCAGTCAAAGATGTTACCTTTTGAGCTTTCCTCGGAATCACCGATTATTTTGAAGCTTGAAGACTTCTGGCATGATCTTTCAGGAAAATCAGCAGCTCTTTAAGCGAAGAAACACGGTCATATTTTAATGATCTTTCCCACCAGGCTCTCATTGACGAATCTAATTTTTGTTGAATTATGAACATCAGAATGGTGTCGGCAAAGTTCTCTATCTTTTGGTCAAGCACCTCAAGAGAACGCACGCATTCACTTGTAACATCAACCGAATTCAAAAGGGATGAAGCCCTTTCGGTTTGCACTAATTGTTGAGAAAGCAGCTTTCGAATATGAGCAAAAACAAGTTCACGGGTGTTTGAAAAGCGTTCTGACAAGAGATCCCATACAACTTTATAATTAGCGTTAGTTAATGGGATCAACTGAATTATTTCAAATCATCACCTTTGACTGCACCCTTCAAATATTGCAACTTTTGCGCTTCAGAAAGTTGTCTGTTGGAATGAACGGATGCTCTAAACAAATCACGAAAAGATATCCACTGTTCGATAGAATCACTGAAAACTGGAAGTTCTAGCGTTGGTAATCGAACTTCATGGTACGGATTCAAAACATGACGAGACTCACGAACACTAATTTCGGGAATATTTTCACTCAATTTTCTTTCCGTACGCAATAAAGTAACGGCCAGATTATTCAAGTTTTGTTTCATTTCTTGAAACTCTGAATATTGCATCTAATTCAATCTCTTTAATCAGTTCAAAGATGGAATCATAAAGTTCAGTAAGTCTCTTACGCGTCACTTTAAGCTCATCCTTGAAGAATTGGACCTGGAAAATGTCACAGTTCAAAATTTCTTGTTCAATATTTGTTTTCAACAAGAGAAAATTCGAACGTTCAACAGTCTTTTTACGCAAATGCACCTTGAGAAGAGCCATCACGATGAACCAACTGGAACTCGGTTGAAAGTATCCAAGCGTCAGTAGCGAAGAATTACGGCAGTCGCAGTTCACAAGGGAGGCATAGCAGTGGCGTCGACGAACGCGTCGCTGAAGACAAAGAAGCGCTGATACTTTTGCTTAGTAAAATATCTTTCTGCGGCGAATCGACGGACCAAATGTTTGGGCACGTCAATCGATCCCGTTCTGTGCCTTGTGAGTTAACAGAATAGAACTCAGGAATAACAAATAACAGATTTATTAACAGGTAACAACGGATAGCGAAGCTGAGAGGTTGGTTCTCGGCAGGCAGTCCCCTCGCAAGTGAGGTAAACAAGAAAACAGGGGTGTGTAAAGCAGCCCTTTTGTACATAAACATGCAGGCGCGGTGACATCCCCGAGTGGTCGGGTTGTCCGTGCGCCATCTCGTAGGAAAATACTCAACAGAGATTTCTTGCTGATGTCTCAAAATAGACAAGATTGAGTACTCATTTAACAGGGTTGGTTGGTTGGGTTATATGACGCAAGGTGCTATATTTGGTCACATTTTGGAAAACACAAAACATGCAACGCTAGTAATGGACATACAAACATGGAAAGTTTTACGGGACACACTAGAGTGAAATATACCCACTGTACAATTCGGTATACATTAATATAGATACAGGTGTATTATATTGTTACTACCAAGCCAAAGGCACGAATCTGCATTTTTCGAGTCACCAATTTATGTTTTAACCTATGACTATGCCACGAATATTGATTCTTAGTGGAAATGCTTATTTTCATGAGAAAACAACCTCTGAGTCGTAACTCGATTTTTTTCGAAGCATCAAAACTTTGAACGTGTTTTGGTATAAACGTCAATTTTGCAGATTCGACAACACTACCCGGATTTATAAAGTTGCTGATTCAAAATGTTGGATTGCATAACATTTAAAAAAAGCAACTTGCTCATAACAGTATTTTGAACAAAAACAAGAATAAATCTATATTATGAATGAAACATGTGGATGCGGAAATATAGAAATCGGCACAGAAAAGATGCCAGCAAACGCGAAAATAGGTCTAAACTTCAAAAATTACTAAATCAATTTTAAAAAGTGAATGGGATGCAATTGAGTCAGAAAGTAATTGTGATACCACGTCTAAGGTGCACTTTTGTCATATATAAATACTATAAATTAACACCAGTAAGAAGTATTAAATGATTCTTTATTCGTGATTAATTTTATTTCATTAGAAGAGATGTGCATATAGATGCTTATATTCATTATAAAATTATTTAAATAAGGTATCAGATGTGAGTCACATTGTGCCATACGTAGACATAAAGAATTCAGAAATAAGCGCAGCTGCCATGCGCTGGTCTGTTAGCTTAATATTAGTTCATAGTTACATAACTGTATCCAGGAATCATGTAGAATTTATAAGTAGTATGATGAAAATGGATTTCTTACAGGTATCTGCAAATATGCAAAATTGGAAATATATTTTTTCCTGTGTGCTCTGCAGAAGTATGAGAAATGAGCGGAAAAGGAAATTCGTAATTTTTCAACTTGGGAGGAGGCTAATCTCATCATTTGGATCTACAAAAACATGAGCCTCGCTGTAAATGTTGCACGAAAAGGAGTC
The DNA here is from genome assembly GCA_933210815.1 of Meta bourneti. Taxonomy (NCBI): domain Eukaryota; kingdom Metazoa; phylum Arthropoda; class Arachnida; order Araneae; family Tetragnathidae; genus Meta; species Meta bourneti. Next base: position 57,189,265 of record OW119926.1, read on the forward strand.
GTAGATCAGATGTAAAAGAACGAGATATATATTTCAGTAGTTTCTAGAAAATCTGACGGAACTGATAAAAATATTTACTGTGATAACGTATATTTTACATATGTTAAAAAACTATATAATTGCTTATTTATGGACCAAATCAATATATGTGTAAACTTTATGAATGCAAATTTATAATATATTCAATATAATTTGCATTATGTTCATGAAAACTTACGAAAAATCCTTGATTTAAGAGAATTTACAATTACTATATATAATATTGAGATGTAGTTTTTAATATTGCAACATGATTAAAACGTAGAAAATCAGAGATTTGTAGAAATTTTAACTTTAACAAGGGTAAATGAGGCATCTTGTGATGGGAATTGAAATACGGAAATAAAAGAATACGTTTGGAAATGTGCTGTTTTAACTGAAAAGGAAATTAAAATATTTACTGTCTCAGTGCTTCTTTTTACCAAGCAAAAAAATACTACTGCTTTATATATTATATACTTAAAGTGAATAAATCAAAGTGGATAGTTAATTTATTTAAAATGTATCGTTTAATTCTGAGTAATAGATTCATATAATCTGGGGTTATGTTAGGATATCGACAACTTGCCTTAAAAAATGAAATATGAAGTAAAGTTCATGATATTTTCTACGAACTATGATTTTACGAATCCACACGATTTTACAAATTTTCATTAAGCCCATTCAAAATAACATAGAACAGATTTCCATTCCCTTGTGGGTCCCCTGGGATTCGTACAAATGAGCGTGGACTGAATTTGGATTATTTTTATACTATTTTATAAGGTTATTCATATTTTTAAAAATAATTCTGCTGATTTAAAAAAAAATATTAACGATCATTTTAATTATTTGATAAATACTATAGTAAAAATCAAATCCAAGACCCAATCACTATCCAGAAATTATCTGTTACTCTTAGAGAATGTCCTTGCTAGCCATTAAACTTGTCCTCTTTCGTGGATGGTAAAAACAGTAATTAAAGAATCAATACGATTGTTTAATTAGTGTAATGTTTTCAGCACTGCAAGTTATTTTTACAATTTTTGTATTTGCCTGAACAGTATATTTACAGTTTAAATTATCTAGGGTAATGTTAAGAGAAAGCAACGTAACCTTACATCTCTGATTCTGAAATATCTAATGTTTGATTTCTATTTTTATTTCACTAATTGCATTTTATTATATGATAGGAATTGTTAACGTCCTTAACCATCCTTATTATTTGGATAAATACAGCAACCCAACAATTAGTCCGAGACTACTCCTAAAATTGTCTATGCTTCCATTTGAGGATGTTTTTACTAGGTCGACATATCTTTTTACGAGATCGCTTTAGCGAAGAGTATGAAAGAAATTGAAGAGACCGATATTTTTCAACCTATATTATTCTCCTGAATCGTTTTGAGAATAAGATAAAAACGGCAACAAAACGAGTCCCAAGACCATATCAGTATCCGAAAATCATTCTTACTTCCATTAGAGGATGACCATATTACCCTTAAGCTAGCTTTCTTAACGAATGGTAAAAACTAATTTAACATATGGTACGATAAGGCATCAGCTTATCTTAATCACCTAACGTTAGTTGGTTAGATATCACAGGAAAAAATCGAATTCAAGACAGTATCACCATTCGAAAGTTCTCTCTGTTTCCCCTACAATTTGTCTATGATTACCATTCCACAAGAATGATGAAAAACAGTAATTGAAAACACAAGATGATTTTGATCTTTTCTACCTATTTTAACCATCTAAATTATTGGGATAGATATCACTGAAAAATATCACGTGCATAACAATCCCAAATCCTTTTTTCTTTCATTAGAGTGTACCCTCGCATGACCTGCAAATATACAATCACCTTATGAAAGTTCTCTGTTTCTGTTACAATATGTCCCTGATCACTCTAAAATGCGAATTCCTTCAAGAATGATAAAAAACAGGAATTGAAAACACGAGATGATTTTGATACTTTTCAACCCATTTCAATCATCTAAATTATTGGGATAGATACCACTCCAAAATATCAGGTCCATAGCAATCCCAAATTTTTCTTTGCTTCCATTAGAATGTACCCTCGCATGCCCTGAAAATATGACCTTATTTGCGAATGGTAAAAATAGTAATTGGACAACGATAGGACGTTGCTGTTTTTCATCCTATTTCAATTACTTAAGTTGTAAGGATAGATACCACCGGCAAAAAAAGAGCCCAAGATCGTATCGCTACTCCACTATCCTCTTTCTTTCATTAGAGCCGGTTTTTCTACTACCCTTCAAACGTGACCTCATTCGCGAAAGGTAAAAAACAGTAATGGAACACACGATACGAGACAATTGTTTAATTAATATAGTGTTTTCAGCTTTAAATGGACAAATGAGCTACATTAGTCCTGAAGGAACTCGTACTCAACCAGTTGATCCAGAGCTGGTACCCATCCTGCCAGTCAACGTAACAATAGCCCAGTGATGTCCAATGGCCACTTTGGTGCGTTGAAGCCCCCAGTGATCCGGAAAAGGGACTTAAGTGGGCTTTCTTCGGGAGACCCTTGAGGGCATTTGGACCCGGACGTGACGTTTTTTTCCCTGTACCTCCACTCTATCCCTACTTAATCTTCGTTTATCTCACGACCCTCAGAGAAAAGGCGGAAACTGAACGGAATATTGATTTGAATCGATTCTTCAGGGACTGCTTTGATATGATCAGCTGGCTACAGGCTTCCAGCATCATGTTGCAAAGATTTTGGTTGCTTGTTGTGACGTTTATCTGTGTAGAGGGTGTATTCCACGGGTTGGCATCTTTCTTTCCCTGACAACTTTTCCTTTAGTGTGCTTCAAGGCTGTCTCCAAACTCATATAAGTGTTTCAAAATATGCTAAAATGTGATTTGTTATATATGGTTTATCATTGTTTGCATTAAAATATACATTTTATTGACGTATTGTTATATATTTAGTTATTTTAATATTGATTTGAATCGATTCTTCAAGGACTCCTTTGATATGATCAGCTGGTTTCAAGCTTCCAGCATCATGTTGCAAAGATTTTGGTTGTTTGCAGTCTATTTGTGTAGAGGGTGTATTACACGGGTTAGCATCTTTCCTTGACAACCTTTCCTTTATTTTGGTTCAAGGCTGTCTCCAAACTCATATACTTGTTCAAAATATGTTAAAATGTGATTTATTATGTATGGTTTACTGTTTTATGCATTTTATTGGCGTAGTTATATATTTGGTCTATTTTGATGTTGATAGGGATCGATTCTTTAGGGACTGCTTTTATATGATCAGCTGACTACAGGCTTCTAGAGTCATGTTGCAAAGATTTTAGTTGTTTTGTGTGACGTCTATATATATCGATGACTTATTCCCATTGTTGGCATCTTTCTCTGAGAACCAATTCTTCAGTTGGGTTCAATTGTATTCAAAAGTTCATATATGTGCTTCAAAATATGTTAAAATGCAATTTGCTGCATATAGTTTATTATTTTATACATTGATGTATACATTTTATTGACGTGTTATATATTTGAACTACCAGTTGTTGGTACGAATGTGAGCATCTCAGAAATGCCACATCCAATAGAGAAACGGGCAGCATCTTTTTGGTTTGGTTTACGTCAACGAATCGCGTGATATTCCACATATTCGACTATAAATTATATACTGTGCGATCGATTCTGACCACCCTACAATAGTTATGTGATATATCATAATGTTAGAAACAGTAGAAGACGTTCAAACAACAGCTGGTGTGTCATCATGTTGTGTGTGATGACTAGTGTTGTTACTGTTAAATATTTATCTAAACAGCATGCACAACCGTTTACCGCAAATGACCAGATTTGGAGATACTGCCTTCTTTTCTATCACAGAGGTAAACAACATGTACCATATTTCTATGGAAACATCGCATAAAAATCCTTGTCATAAATACAACTGGAATAAAAGATGATACAACAAAAATGAGATAATGCTTGAAGGATCCTCTAGATAAAGCACACAAGTTTGAATTCGTATGAACTTTTAATCAATCAAGGGAGCAATGAATATTATTTTATAATAGTCGCAGCCAATTCGATTAAAAGCCGAAGTAATGATAAACTATATTTTTTAACGTAACCTCGATATATATCACACGTGGGCATTTGGGTAGCGAAAATAAAATCTTCACTTTTATTCTGGTTTGTTTATTTCCAATGAAAATCTCTTTCATTCAAAAGAAAAAACAAAGCTAGTAAAATATTATATGTAAATCAGACATATAGTCCGTAACATGATACTCTGCCCTATTTCTAAATTTCCATAAAAAATATGGATCCGAAAATACTTTTTACACATTTCAGTGATACATCGCTACGTACTTACATAAGTTGAGCCAATTCTAAAAATGTAATATAAAATCTGAGAAATATAACAAAGATTAGTTACATATTATCCGAACTTGAACGGATAGTTGATATTAATTCGTGCATTTTACCATCATTTGCAAATATTTCTCATTTTTCCAAGATTAAAAGATGTAAATGAGCTTTAAATTATCTCTTATCAATACATTTTGATGTCAAGTCATAATTTTCACATCAACGCATGCAGTAAGTTAAGCTAAAGGATGCGCCATCTGTTGAGGAAGCGAACACAATTCACAAGTCGAAATTGAGTGATTAGCATTTAATTGTCAGTTCCCGTGTGTTGCAGTAACCACATAAGGTTAGGTGCCTCGGATTTACTCCTTATGATTATGATAACTATAGCACTATGTAGCTATCCTAACACACTACTCTATTCATATAAGTAGAAATCAAAGTATCACTTATTTTTACGAAAGCATTTTGAGAACATTTAAAAACTACAAACTACAACGAAATGTAGTTGTGCAGAAACTCAACAAAACATTTTATTGAATGAGAAACAATACACTTATACAGTTGTGGTGAGTCGGTTTATTTGAATCCCATTTATTAGATAGGAGTACAGTAGGTAGGTAGTTTTATTATTCGTTCTGGAGCAACACAATAGGCTATTGGTGACGGTCCGGGATCAATCCTGAAGGAAAAGCTCCCAGTACAACACCTTGTAATCGTGAAGCACGGTCAGATGACAAGGTCAACACCTGAGCTGACATCTACTTCTCCAAACTTCCAAGCAACGACATCGTAAGTACATTTGAAATCACACCATATTATACGTGTACCAGCACCCAAAAACGGCTGTATTTGGTTGCATCGAGTTTCGAACTCACAACCCTACGGTTGCTAATCCCCAACTCTTCCAGACTGGCTACTAAGGCCTCTTTTGATAGGGAAAGAGGTACTACTTTTTTATTTGTTTTTCTAGAATTTTAGTCTAAATTGGGTCTGGAAAATATAACTTGATTCTCAGACCTTTAGTGGCCGAAAAGTTGCATAGACCATCAAATTCCTCCTAAATTTATAATATTTTTCCGTTTTAGTGTGAAGATGTCTATGTAATTAAAAGGTTTCTACTTCTATCTAAATTTGAAATGAAATTTTAATTTCCCATGAATGTATTGTACTTCGTTGTTTTGTTATGCTCTTTTGATTTACATCTTTATCTGGCTTGAAAGTTTTTCGTATACTTTAATGTATGTTTAAATTTGTATTCAAATTTAGAAATCCTTGATTTAGGTTGCAATTTTATTTATTTATAATTATATCATTGTAGTGAAATGTTAATCTTGATGAATCTGTTTCGATGAAATGATTTTATTGCTAAATTGCATGATTGTAAATTCAATTGTGAGAGCTTGTCGAAGTTTAGATATTTATACTTAATATATCATCATGGCTTAAAATAAGAAGATATAATATGGCTATATTACATAGAAATGATTGCAATGTTGTGTTTTATGTGGCTACAAGCCGTACATTTTATAAGCACTTTATTTTACAACTTCAAATTATCTTTCAAAAATAAAATATTTTGTTTTAAAAGACTGGTATATCAGACAGAAATCCCTACACTGCATGCAAAGTTATTAACCCTCACGATAATTCGGAATAGTGTGGTATTACTTTTCCCTAAACATAATGACTAAGTATCAACATCCATTGTTTGAAAGAATCCTATGAAACATTTTATTGATTAGGAAAATCAAAATTGATATGACGGCATGGCAGGAAAGTCTGCAGGCTGCAAGATGGAATCATGAGTGTGAACCCCTCCCCCAGAAAGATTGATTAGAAAACCTGCTGGGAAGACTGCAGGTTGCAGAATGAATGCATGCGTGTGAACACGTCAGATGGTTAGAACAAGAATACATAATAGGATGAAATTGCATTGAAATGATTGCAACGTTATACTGTATATGACAAGAACATACATTTTAAATACACTTTATATTACAACTCTGAATTATATTTCTGTAAATAAATTATTTTACTTTAAAGCTAGTCCTCTGAGGGGTTCAAACTCGTATATCAGTTCAAAAATTTGGAGTCTGCTCTATATGACTTCTAACAAGTTTCAGATTCTTGGACAACAGAAGTTGTCTTAGGATTCTTCCAACCAATCGATACGGTTAGTTAGTCATTATGTGTGCTGTTGGGTAAGAGCAATACTATACAACTCGGAAATCTCGTGACGCTCAGGCAGGTAGATTCGTATTTCTGACCAAAACCACCGCTCTTTGGCCGTTATAATTAATCCCAGGAACTAGGTTTGTATTTTACAGTTATGTACTTGTTTATGTGAAGTTACATTTTTATCTGGAAAATCGTAATTGTTGATAATTAAATATACATACTTATTATTATCTATATTTTTATGAAACAAGTTTAATCATAAGCTAAATAATGAAAGAGAAAATAAATATATCATGGACATAGCGTCCTTGCTACAACAGTGCCAGGGAAGCAGCGAAAAAAGTGCTTCAAAAGTACCGGCGATAAAGAATGGAAGAATTTACATATTCAACGCATCTCGCTGTTGCGCAATAAACTAAAGCGTGCATATCTAATCACGCGAAAAAGAAATTGAACTTCGATTTTGCATTCTTTGATGCCGGTGTCTTGCAGAAAAAGCATTAATATGAACGAGCTTGAAATTGAAACCACGGAAGTATGAAAGGTAGCGCATAAATTTTATAGTGCTATTTATATTATTATTTTATATTTTAAAATATAAGCAATTTGTTTTCAATGGAAGGGCTTCAGGCAACATATTGATAAGTCACATTTTAAAAATATTTCAGGATAGTGTTTTAAAGTTTTAAAAAATTCTAAAAATATAATAATCTATCTACTACTCAAGAAATTATGTAATTATAAACTTTCAAATATGAAGCACTCATTCAAATAATCAGTAAATCTTTTTTTCTCTTGAATGTTTGTTTTCAATTTTTTCTATACGGAATATATATTCTGTGACATATCTATCTTGCCGAAGCCATTCAATAGAATAAATTAAATCATGCGACCATAAGACTACATTATTTTCTTTAATTTATTCTTAACCTGTTGGACTCGCGTCGAAATATTAAACTCCTCATGTCTGTTAAAAGGGATCCTCCTAACTCAAATCACCCTAATTCTATATTTTCAAGAGCTAAGTTTGGAATTTATCTCTTAAATTGAAGAACGCTTAAATCATGCGACTTTTGAATTGCGACAAAAGTAGTTTCTTCACAGGAAGTTGTTAAACATCTTGGATGAGTCTGAATACCCTTGCTTAATTTAATTCATCCTATGAATCATGTCAATCTGAATTTTTTTGGTGATATTGTAATTTCTAAGTCGACTTCTTCAATTCTTTCAATTACATAGTTGCGTTTATATGAAAGTATAGAGTCCATTGTTTTTAAATGAAAGGACTAAGTGAGAGATATAGTCACTTAGATTAGATACGAATGATTAGATATCTAGATACTACTCCCCACAGCTAATCTGGTACAAAGCCCTAGATAGTGTATTGGTGAGTGATCTCGTTTGTTAAGTTGTTGTTACTTCATTGAAATTGACCAGCACGAATGTAATAGAGGTGGATCTATGTTGTGAGGGGTCAAATATTAGTTGATGGCAAGCTTTTAAGAGAAAGGTTCTCGTGGACTTTGTCTCTGGCATTTGAGCTGGGGTGTCGTCCATCAGTGCTGCGATGTTCTAGAGACAATGCTATTGGTCTCAATAAATGCTGCTTTTACTTTTTGGTTCATCGATGAGCACGTGAACAGGTCATACGCTTCCGTCGCTCACAAGTCCTCTCCCCGTTTCTCGGAGAAGTTCAAATTGACTCCATTTGTTGTCTCAACCCCCAATTAAATCCAGCTTTAAAATCGATACTATGAGAAATGCCAGCAAGTCCAACTATTCCGACGTCAATTATTGTGGTTGTTTGACCCCTCCCAATTTCTTGTAAGCACAGTGACGTAAGTTCTATTTTCTATTAGATCACATGACATCATTTAGAGTGTATAGTTACGATTTTCAGAGTAGGATAAAAGCAATTTTTCTAATTGAAAACCATTTATTTGGACACTTACAGCTAATTTTTATAACACTTTAATTCGCACTTCCAAATATAAAAAAAAAATGTTTGCAGGATATAGATTTCGATCTCTTATAAAACATGTTATTTATACATCGAGATTTTCAAATAGATTTGTATCCTTTTTAGATATCCCATATAATATTGCATTCAAGGATATAAAAGTAAAAATTACATTAAAATGAAATAATACATTTTTAGCACTAATGATTCCACATTTCCCCATTGGAAATTTATTCTGGAAAGCAATCTGATGTCAATTTTTATGTTAAAAATTCGGCAATTCATATCACCGAAAGTTTATAAACTATGTGATGGACAATGCTATCGAATAAGAATACTTAATGAACGATATGCACTGTATAAAAATATACTAAGAAACTACAAGAAACTAAGTTTTTAAGTGTTGAAAAAATACAAAAATGTTGCATTAGAGATCACTATACACAAGAATGAAGAAAATCGTAGGAGTCCGGAAGAGAAAGCTGAAAGCAGTTTTTTGTGTATCGAAGAGAATCAGATAGAGCAAACAAAGCACCTTTTCGTATATGTTGTTCGAAAAAACTGGATGGGCTACAGTTGTGTTCTATTGTGCTTTGGATGAGACAGCAATGGCCCTATGGTATCCCCCGAACCGTATTACCTTTTTCAAAGGAGCTCCTGAATATAAAAAAATCGAAAAACACTGGTCTTTCAATGGCACTGGGACATGAAAAGCAGATCATTGATTTCATACGTAATTCAGAAACCTTAGGGAATCATAATATGTTTTGTGAAGGAAAAATAAAAACTATCGTAACCGAAGTGAAATATGGAAAATACATATGAGACCGAGATTAAAGAATATAGAATTTGTATATATGATTTTCGTGAACTATGTTTCTATGAATAACAATTTTTTACATTGAATTGCAGATCTAAGTAGATTAACATGTTTATATTTTTGACCAAAGAATTCCAAAATTATGAAATGTATCTAATAGCTGTAGGGTTACCATGGATCAGTGTGCTTACCAACTGCGCTAGCAATCTGAGACTTATAGGTGGTGCAGGTTATATTCTTCCTGATGTATTTCTTACTTCTGTATCAGTGAAAACTCTCCATGTATCCATTTACTTGACTTTGCTGGATCTTGACCAAATATGGCCCTTGAGACATCAATCCCAATCAGCCATATAAGCTACATCATTTTATTTGTTTTTGATTGTTTAATTGCGACAGCTCATTTTGCAAAAGCTTTTACCTTTTGGAATGAAAACCTTAAATTTATTGCAAAAAAATAAAAAGGGCCGTTGTATTCCTAGAATGATAAACATACATACTGGAGTCCGTTTCATCATTAGTTGTGAACACCAGTAAATGTAAAAGCAAAGCGTGTTCTATCAGGTTGAATAAAATAGGCAATTTAAATTCATTACAACCGTAGAATGTACATTTGATGAAGAAAACAAGATAGAAACTATAAGAAATAAATCATTCCTGCAGTACATACTGAATTTACATTAAAATTAGTATTATTAGTATGCATAAATAAAATGGTTTATTTATGCATCTGATTTGGATACACATACTTTAAAGAATTAAAAATGAGCTTCATACTAATAAGATACATATCATCATGTTTCTTCCTAAAGTCACAAAGTTAGACCGGAAATTTTATAAATAATCTTCAAATATCTCACCAAGCAGGTTATAACCTAAGTTCATAAATTATAAAATCAAAATATGCTTCCAATTTTGTGTTTTTCATCGATAAAGTATTGATTTTAAATACTATTGCCTCACGTGAATTAACTAAGCCCAACAAAAAATTTTATAAATTCACCGTAGAAAATTATTAAAAAATACTTTTGCAAGATTAATTATTTTTCTTATAAAGCTTCGAATATACAATTTTACTATCGTTGAAAATAGTTTTAGAAAATTTACTAATGGAAAAACATTAGTTAGGATATTTTTACGAGTTTCAGGTTTATTTAAATTCCAATTACCCATACTACACGTCGTTGCTCGGATTTAAATGATGAACATGTGGCGAATAGCTTGTAATCAGTTTTTCCTATCAATACTTTGACTTGCGGCACTCTTGCATTAGGGATTTGTTTATTTCCGAACTTCACCATCATGAATGGATTGATGAAAATCTAATTTGATATGATATTCACGATTAACTTCTTTTAAAACTAAATGGCATCCATATGAGATACTTTCTATTAAGCTAAATGTTAAAGCTAATGGAGCTACCTTTTTCGTTGTATGTAAAATTCTAGTTTTCAGGTGGCTTGTTTCTTTGCACAGAAAATCCCTCATAAACAAGGTAAGGGTGATCGCTTATATGTTTTCAGAAAACGTAGGTTGTTTGACAGTATTTTTTGTAAGAAAATTATTATTTTCAACAAATGTTTTAAATGTAAGATGCATAGGAATAGCATTAACTTGTAAATCAAGGAAAATCAACCTTCTGCCGTGAAGGCAATTCTTTTCTAATTTTTAAAAAGTCCTAGTTCGCATAATTTGTAAAACATTATTCCGAAATTGGTAAAATTTCATTTTAAATTTGCTTTACTACAATTGACATGTAGGTTCAAATCAAATCCTTACTGCACTATTTTCAATTCGGAGATTCCGTTTGTGGATGAAAATCATGTATCTGTTAAGAATATTATATTTAATTACGTGACTCAAATACATCTTTCAATAAAATTCATTAGTTCGATTTGAATTAAAAATAAATGCAAGATTTACTGATTTTTAGACTTATTTTATGTCTGATTTTTATTGTATAGGAAACCTCTGTCAAAATTTAAAATCTGAATAATTACACTGTATGATTAGCAAGCAGTCTTTTAGTTCAGTCCGTTAAAAGGTTCTATTTTGTATATTTTATTTCTTCTTGTTAAACGAAATTTTACAACTATATAGCCCAGTTGTTAGATGCAACGGATTACCAGCAGGAAGGCTACGAGTTCGAAACTCGATCCAAAGAAAATCATGCTCGTGGGGCTGGTGCATCTTAAATTTTTTTTTACCTCAAATGTCCTCACGCTGCTTCTGCGTGGAAGTTTGTACAATGGGATGTCAGATCAGGTTTTGACGATCTCATCTGACTATGTTTCAAAATTATGAGGGGTGGTCCTCGGTTCTTTCCTTTCGAGATTGTTCCCAGACCGTCGCCAATAGCCCGTTGTGTTGCTCCAGCGTGACTTGAATTCAATTATCTGCCTACCTACCTACAATCATTTAGGTTATACCGAGGACTTTTGAGGGAACTTGGTCGAAATATACTCACAATCAACTATAAATGAACTCAATTCTTTATCGATATTGAGCACAAAATAAATAATTGTTTACAATATAATTTATTTACGACATAAAAAATAAATGCAGCAGTAGCAGCTTCATGAATATAAAGGAAATTTCGGTCATTCAAAACCTTAGAATTCTGAAAACAGAAAGCTGAGAGCAAGCACTTATAGGATTTAAATTTTGAGTTTACTCAGAAGTGGAGCTATTCCGAAAATGCTCAGAATGTAATACAATGAAAAACAATGATTTATTTACAAACAAAAATATATTCTTAATATCTATAAATGCACAAATAAAAACGCATTTTGATGTCTTAATTTAGGTGCATATACTCAGAATTTTAAAGGAAATTAAAAATTAAATGTAGTAAAATTCAATTTTTATTATTAGTGGTTTTTTTCTTTTGTTTCGCGTATTAAATAAATAATAGTTTCTTACAAAATGAAAGAAAAATAGTTTTATAACTGTAGCAAAATTAGATCTCTAAAAACAATTTCCATCACAGAATATTCGGAAATTGTTAATATTTTGGAAAGAAATAAAAATTCAAACATAAGGATTTGGAATTAGATTCTGCAAAAACAATTGTTGAAAAAATTGTTTCACCATAAATACTGGTAAAGCAATCTGAGTTTGCTGATTTCTCGTGAAACTGCTCGTTTCTGGAACCAACTTCAACAAAAAGGCATTCGTTTTCCAGGCTTTTTTCCCACTTCTTTTCCTACCTAAAACTCACGAATTTGAAAATCCAAGCCCGAGGTGTACATACTTGGTATATATTAGCTACCTTTGTGCAGATATCTGTGTGATGCGAATGAGAAGCTCCACCGCATCTTCGTTTTATTAACATAGATTTTCTTTTTATTCTTCATAGGATTATTATATCATTTTCCAATTTCCTCTATAATCTCCTCTATCAATAGAAAATACAAAGGCATTGTCCCATCTTTTGTGCAATTTTTAAAGGGCGAAAACAAAATACCAAGCTTTTAGCATTATTTGCTTTCAAGTGTTTTCCTTTGTTTAAAATGTCATACATAAAAACGCAGTTAGTGAAGTAAAATAAATAAAACTTCAGACGACGTAAGATTAAAACTACTCATTTTTTTTCAGAATAACAGTTTTAAAAGGCTTCCATTGTCATTTTATTGATTCACATCTTCATTATATCCTCTTGTGTTTTCTTAAACAATGAGCAATCAATCACAATTTTTACTTTCCTTACATATTTTTGCTAAATATTTATTTGCAAACGACAAATGTTCTATAGAAGTGCATTACTTTCTTGTATTTACTTAGCAAATTATTACTGTATAAACGTAAGTAGTATTGTTGTGACTACTATTTAGATTGAATACTTAAGTACTACTATGAGAAACATAGAACAGTAGTTAATTACAAAACAATTTAGATATTAAATCTCAGAGCTTTCCAAGACTTCGCATTAGAATAGTATTGCTTCCTCCCTCCTCACAACACACATAACCACTTCTGTGGTTTGAAAAAAAACAGAACCGGTTTGACCTTCTATTGTCAAAGATGGTCAAAATTGGTCAGAAATCATGCAGATAATATCGTAGGTTACAGAGCGTATATATGCAGGAAAATTTATAATTATAAATCATTTACTTCAAAACCCTATCCATAAGTCATTGTGTAGGATATGTCAAGACAGATAATGAATATTCGTATTTTTAAGCAAAACTGTGAAGGTTATAGAGGTATGTGTTCGTTCTGCTACCTAAATTGTTCCCTGCATGACATTTAAGGAGTTTTAACCTTCATAATAAATGGAATTTTTCCTTGGATTCTTTCGGGATTGCCGAGGCTCAGGGTTAATTTCTTCCCCGGGTTATTTCCCCCTTTTCTGTCAGTAAAACTTTTTATTGTACGTGTTTGTCCATTACTTGATGTTATCTATCTTGTGTTTGACGCAACTTAGCCAAACATGGTCCCTGAACCATAAAGTTCAATGTAACCAGCCAACTGACTTAAATTCTTTCAAACAATGGATGGGGTGTAAATGTGTTATATGATAAAAGGCCAATTGTATGGAATGTTACTTTTTTCGAAAATCTCTTGACACTAAAAAGACTTGAAGAAAGAAATGAAATGTATACTAAGAAATAAATTAAACCTAGTCATCCTGAGGAGACCAACGGAGCTGATGGATTTGTTGCCTTCATCTTTTAATAAAAGTTTGTAAACGCGTTTGGTTTTTCTGATAAGTTAGTTTTGGATCTATTAAAACAGCAATAGAAATCTATTGTTTATTGCTATCGTGTCTTCTTCATGGTAGCAATTCCCGATGATTGCTTTCATAATTTTGAAACGATTTTCCATAATTTGGGGAGAAAATATTGGTACGTAATTACTAAATAAAATTTGATTTAATAATTACGAATCATTAGGAATCAGAACCGCGCATCAAGTCAAAATGGTATGTAAATTAACCTTAAGGAAAAAATTATAATGTATACACATTACAGTTTACTACAACCCATGTTCTAATCTTAACCATTTATAATGGATTTAAGTCTAATTTTACTTTCTATTTCTTGTTTCTTAATGTAATTTTGATCAATTTATGTATAAAATGGGTAAAAAATAACAATAGCATTTTTCATATTTTAAGCCGTAACATTTATATTTTTATTTACCCCCTGTCCCTAAATTAGTGTACACTATTTAGTGTACTAAATTATTGTAAACCTAAATTAATGTACTTTAGTCTGTTCTTTCTTTCCATTTCCTGTTTCTTAATGAAATAAAATTTATCAAAAATAACTAGTATTTTGAGTGTTGTTAAATTTATATTTTATGAACTCTCCTGTCTCTAAATTAGTGTCACATTTGCAGATTTTTGCTAAGAAATTTAATAGTTTTTTTTCAATTTTTAGGTGAATTGCTTATAAATGCGATAACGATTTAGGAACAAAAATTTAAGTAATCGATGGAACACTTATTTTTGGAAAGAAAATATTACAGAATATGCACAACTCAGTTATGTTCTTAGAATTATGCTCCTAATTCTCCATCCTAAATTCTCAAATTCACTTGTTGAAGACTATTCACCTTTCTAAAATGTTTTAAAGCTCAGCAATTTTTTCCCTTAAATTTTCTGTTCTGTTCACTTAATCATTACAATAGCAACTAAAATTCAGGGAATGGATAATTTATCAAACATTAAAAAATTACAGATTTTGCAAAAACGAAGAAAAAGTCAGATTTGTTGATTTGAAAGCTGAAAGTAAAATGGAACATCTATCGAATATTTCACAAACACAAAATACTTTCATAAATTAAAAAATCTTGTTTCTCATACAGAGTACATGACAATTCTTTTGTTTTCAAAATTGTTTTATATTTATAAATGACAATTTATTATTTTCAAATATATTGTTAAATATGAGTAGATAGTTGAATTAGCGTCACACTGGAGCTATTGGAGAAACTACACAACGGGCTATTGTTAATGGTCCGGGATTAATACGGTAGGGAAAAATCGGAAGATCCTAATAGTCACTACTAAATATGGAAAATTACTAAATATGGAACTGCACATGGAAATGCAATAAACACGGAAAATGCGAAACATATTCAATATTGCGTGCAGTGGAGTGTTCCATATTGTGTACGCACATACATTGACGGAAAAATTACACTTGTTTAAAGAAAAAAATACATTTAGCAGAAAACTAAATTTGGAAATTCACAAAAAATATGTATTTTGTACTAAATCACACAAAACAAGTTATGAACCTATTTTCTTTGAAATAATTAGCTTTTTAAGTAAGCCTCGAAAATAATCACAGCATCTCGGACAAAAAACGCCTGTATTTAAAAACCTCACTGTTGACTGACTCTCAAAACAGAAATCCGAAGTTATCACAGACGCAATTGATGTAATTCCAATATATTTTGAAAATCATCTGTCGAGATCTTGAGGTATTCCAAATTATGTATTCGTGCCCTATATGCACACACAATCACAGAGAGTGATTTTAAAAGGTAAAAGTTTAAAATGTTTGAAAAGTTTGAAAAGATTTTAAAAGTTCAAATTTAAAAAAGGAAGGTATTAAATATTTTAAAGGGGAAACACATTTGTTTTCACTTCCCATATTAAGATAAAACGTTTGGAAATTTGTTACATAGCGGAAATATACCCACTCCCGACTGCTGGCTTTAGAGAGAGAGAGAGAGAGTTCCTGTCAAAACGCTTACATTTATTTTCCTCTGGAGCTTTTAAAACCACGCATGCTGAAATTGAGTGTCATTTCCTCCTACACTTACGCTTCGCAGGCGTAGGCTTGCACGCTTAGAACTGTAAGTATCTTTCTTTTTTCCGTTGTGGTATTGAACATGCAAAAGGCGGGAAAAATCCAGTGTTTTGACAGCCTGAAAAGTGAGTTGCGAGTAAATATCGACGTTTCGTATTCGTTGTAGAAATGCATTTACGCTTTTATATCGATTTGGTGGGTGATTCAAAATGGGCTATGTTTTGCAAAGAGGTGTTTTGTTTCATATCAAGTAATCTGTTTTTTATGTGGAATAAGTAGTTTTTAAGTGATTTTTGTTTTATTACTAGTATTGTTCAATTGTTGAGTTACATTTGTTTTTATTCTACTCAAAGATAAGAAAGTAAAACAAGAATATTTCAAATATATATTAATCATGAACTATGTTTTACATTATAAGTGCGTAATAAGTAAGCTATGATTTACTTAACAAGTGCGTGATAAGTAAGCTATGCTTTGCGTAATAAGCTATGCTTTACGTAATATGTGCATAGTAATTATTAATGATTGCTTTATGCAATAATAAATGTTCAAAATTTATAATAGTGTTATAAATTATAAGAATTTAACAAAAGCGGGAACATTTTATGTATTGAAAAAACTACCAAATGCATTTACGTAGTTTTCGATGCAAACATATTTTCTTCTCAGAATCTTGGATTTTGGCGCTAGAATTTTTATAAAAGGGCACATATATTGTCGGCTTTTAAATGAAGCACGTTTCGTCAAAAATTAGAATCCTGAGACGAAGAGGAATCAATTCTACTGACTAACAATTCCTTTTATGTGCTTCTGAAGCAGAATCTGACCTTTATGCAAAGAAAAATGACAGTTAATATTGCACCAATCTAAAGAACACCACATTTAGAAAAGTCAAAAAACCCATTAAAAAAATTTTGATTCAGTTTTTTTACTTTTGAGCAGACAATGATTCCACTACTTGATTTTTAAACGATCAACTAGTTTAATTGTGAAATATTCTTTAGATATATTATTAAAGAATGAAAGATCTTATGTTAAGGGAGGAAAATTATTTAATTTAACATTATAAAATAGAACTAATGCAAACGAATGTACTAGATTAACTTTTTTAACAAGGATGTGAGAATATCATATTGTTTGCTGTATTTGTCACGACATTTGATTGTGCCTATCCTTATTAAACGCGTTGAGTGGTAAAATTGGAGAAATTGCTCTAAAGTTAAGATCTGATGTCTACAAGTTAATATCAGAATCAGCTTTATAGCTTAAATCAAATAAGCTTATAGCTAAATTAAATAAGCTTACAGCTAAATTAAATCATCTGATAATGCAAATAAAATAGCTTATGATAAACTAATAAGAGGTACATACAACGAAAAATGTCGAATTGTTCCTAAATATGGCAAACAATTGGATTTTGTTTCGGTGCTTCATTATACAATTAAACCGAGTAATTTAAAATCATCGCAGTGGTATAACAGGGATTATTGTATTCTTTAAAAGAACACAAATACTCTATCGAAGGTTTAATTTGAAGAATGGCATGTGTTAAAGCAACCATATTTTACAAAATAATACTCATAAAATAATAATAGTTAATAGTTACAAAAAGTTTTAAGATTCATTTTGAATTATTACTGCAGCATTTGTTTAATATTCTAAGGGGTTCCAAAGGATATGCAACCTGCAGTCTTCATGACTTGTAACCATTTTAATCTTATTATTTTATTTTTATTATCTTTTTATTTATTATTATTATTATTATTAGTATTATATTTATTATTTATTATTTTTTATTATCTTTTTATTTTTTTATTTAACGAATGAAATATAATAAAGATTTTTTAACCAATAGCTGTGGTTATTCAAAATGAAACATCTGTGGTTATTCAACATGAAACATCTGTGGTTATTCAACATGAAACATCTGTGATTATTCAACATGATACATCTGTCGACATGAACCATCTGTACTGAGAAATAGAACATTACTACATCACTCGGAAACCTCGCGAAGCTCAGGGAGTTAAACCTCCTGTCATTGGCAAAACTCTCCAGATTTTAATGAACCTTGTCACAAAAAAAACTGTCCAGATCTTGATGGACAATATACCTTGTCACCAGGGAAAGACTGGCCAGATCTCGATCTCGTCATCATAAAATAATTGACAATATCTGACTTAAAAAACTGACCAGATCTTAATGACGAGATATCTAATCGAATTATCGAAATCGGTCAGATCTGTATGGACGAGATATCTCGTCAAATCCTCTCGGAGGGTTAAATAAATGCATCCAATAACCGAAACACTCTAAACTAGATATAATAACACAATGAA
This sequence comes from Meta bourneti, assembly GCA_933210815.1. Classification (NCBI taxonomy): domain Eukaryota; kingdom Metazoa; phylum Arthropoda; class Arachnida; order Araneae; family Tetragnathidae; genus Meta; species Meta bourneti. Next base: position 57,207,712 of record OW119926.1, read on the forward strand.
AACCTTAAAAAGTGCACATTTAACTGAAACTTTATTACCAAAATCTTATACCACGCATTTTTACACCTGGTAGTCAAGAATGCGAGTTTCAAAAAAATAATACTATCCAAAGATTTTCGAGCTTAGAACGAAAGATAGAAAATATGCTTCTTACCGCATTTCCACTGCTGTAGCTGAAATAGATTGTATAGCTAAAAAATAGATGGTGCAGATAAAAAAAAGGTTCCAGTGTTGAAAACGTTTATTTAGACCCCCCAGAGATTCTGGTTAAATGAAGTTCCCCGGATGCTGCCGTTAACGGACGTACCTCCAGGACATCTCATTCGCTCAAAACCTTTTTAAATTGAATATATTGGATGAAAAAACCTTAACGGGTTTAAATTGCCCCCGAGCAGAGGTAGAGAGGGGATAGTAAAAATACTCTACGATACATCTATATGGCAAGTTTGGAGGTGTTCTTTTCTAACAAAGGAATAGAATATATTCTATAATAGAGGTTGTTGAGTTTATTCATTTAACGTAAACATTTGGTAGACTTAAAATAAGTAATACAGTGAATGGAACTTTTTCTGATTCTTTTATGACTCTTTAATACAGAAAAAAACATATATTGACGTTTGCAGCAGAAAGTATATACTTTGTTAAAAAGATATTAACTTTATTATATGCTGTGTCAAAATTTGAAGTTGTTAATGTACGATGTAATTCTTTATTTTCTATTTGCTTAAGAGAAATATTTTATTTTAGTGGATTAGACTGAATGATTTGTGTCTGTAATGACATAATAAAAATAAATAAAAAATCGTTTTATGTAATACAGAGACGAAACTTATTGACAGTTCAGAACAGAAAGGCGATAATTTTCGTCAGCATTGAATGAGTGATTTCTGTTGCTCAATACCTGAAAAAGTATGGAGAAATTTTGAATGTACAGACTTTAGCACACATATTCACAGCTTGTTTTGTGAATTGCTCAAAAACTTGATTCGAATCATCCTTTGTTGTATCAAACTATAATATAATGTCTGCAAATTAAACTGTTGTACAAATACGTTTAGAGAGGATGCATCGGAAGCAAACTATTCCTCTTAACCAATTTAAGGCGATAAAGGGTTTTAATTAGAAAAAAAGAATTTCGGAAACAAAATAGTTTAGTACCGAATTCAGTGAAGCAAGTTATTATAAATCCCTAAAAAGTCACTGATACATCAGAAACTGCAGAAATTGGAGGGTCCAGTGAGCAAGCACACTAAGCCACGATGACCAGCACAGCTATTACGTACATTTCGTACTTTAGGAATTCTCTCGTAAAAATATAATCACGTGAATTTATTTATCATTACAATTCAGTGTTAAAATTTTTTATTCATTCGGCATTAATGAAAAAATATAGTTCACGAAAATTATAAACAAATTCTATATCCTTTAATCCCAGTCTTATGCATAACTGAAGAAATTTAATGACCAATCAGGATATGAATTTTATAGGTTATGGTGGTACTAAATCAATTAACACATTTAGTTGCTAACTACTCACTAAATGCTTTCACTAAATTTCAAATTACAGAAATATGTGTCGCCGGGAGAACAATTTTATATCTTAAGATTACGATAATTTCACAATACTTTCGTCAGCTTATAAGTGCAATACTCTTGGTCAAAAACAGTTCCCAGTAAACGAAGTGGCGAAAATTCTACTCACTAGCTCAACTCACTATTGAGGATCTCTTTGGAAGAAATGTAAGCCTCATGCAAAAAGAAACAATGTATTGGTAGACACTTTAAAATTCTAAGTATCAAAATATTCTGGTCTAAAATAGTTAAAAACTCATCTTGAAAATTTTCGATTTTTTGCATTTCACTTGTGAGCAGATGATTTGTACTTTAAGCGATAATTTTAAACAAACGAAAGTATTAATTGATAACCAATTAGATTAATTCAATGGAAATAAAATACGAGCACCATTATTACTTACACACACATAACACACTATAAAAAAATGATCAAAGAAGGTTTAAAATAAAATTGCGAAAATAAAGACACACATTATCTTTGATTACTTAAACCAAGTCAAAATCCTCATTGAGTATCTTATATACGAAATAAAATACGAATATCAATCACCATAAAACATACTTCACAGAGAAAAAATAAATTTGATACTATTGAAATTGAATACTCGTAAAACACGGATAGCCTTACAGGGAACATTCCCCATGCCATCTACCGAGTACATTCTTCTCAAGCAAGGATCAAACATATTTTCTCGACTCCCCCACCCGCGATGTGAAAACAATAATCGCCACTGGAGTATGAAATACCTTTCTATTTCTCCGAGGATAGGCCATAACTCCAACATCTGGGCCATAAAACTTGGTAGGACTGAAGTGCTATGACCACCAAGGGCCTCGCAAAAGTGCATCTAGTAAACAATGTGGAAAGAAATATTATTAATGTAATAAATTTAACCGTGTATAACCATCATTTAGAACCCTTCAATGGACATTGAATTGCCTTTGGTGACTGATCGTTTTGTGAGAAAAAGTACGTTTGATGCTCAGTTTGGGTATCTATTTTTTATTACGATTCTGGTCTAATGATAGTAGTAGATATAAATCTGGAGACAGTTACATGCATGCATTGGTATGTTTTCTGCTTAAATGGTGAAGCTGTTAGTTAATGGAACTAGTTTATGTCTATGTTTATCTGTTGGGTTTCTTTTTCAGGATAAAAACCTTTGATGAAATATGTTTCTTGTGGAAAAAAGATAAGGAAAACAAAAAGACTCTGTGACAATGATAGTTCGGTTTATTAATCTTAATTCGTTCGAGGTGAGCTGAAAGCATTTATTTATTCCAGACACTTTGCTACATTTTGAATAGATGAATAGAAATTTAACAGATATCATCGCTCGGAAACAATTAGAATATTGAAAACACATGGAACATTGAACTAATGCTTTTTTCACTTTAGAAAATCAAAGAAATGCTACTTTAAGTTATGTATATACGATAAAGAAAGAATATTTTGCAATAATTTAACCCTCTGAGTGTCAACAGATTTCCTAGTAGTGGAGTATTAGTGTCCATCAGAGTATACATAAATCACTAAACACATCTATTGGTTGGGATAATCCTAGAAAAAATTCTATTAGTTAAAAAGGTCAAAACTGTTTAGAAGTCATGGAGTAACGATTGAAGATTTTAGAACGGATTTATGCGTGGTAATTTTTCAGAGGGTTAAGAGAGAAAATAAATCCATTACACGTGCATTAATAAAAGTTTCATTTGATTCAGTTTAATCATTTACACAATTTATAAATTTTCTCACTACATTTGTATTTGAAAATGGTAATGTTCCGAGGTAAAAGTGGCTGAATAAATCTGTAGCATTGTTTACAAACAAATAAAAGTGAAGCAGTTTCGTGAATCTACTGTTGATAAAGTGAGAATTATTTTGAAACTGACAAATTGTATAAAGCCGTGAAGTTCTAACTTTCAAAGAAACCGAATGATAAGAAAATAGTGCTGAAGATTAATGCTCCAAACTCATTGTCTGTTTGAAATAAAAACCTTTACTCTGAATTTGTGTACAAAGTTAAAGAAAAAGAAACAAAGTTTAAAATATTGATCCATAAGATAAAATGGAACTATTCAAACAGCTTCTTATTTTTCCACTTGACGTGTGATCCAACGTTTACTTTCAAAATAATAAATCTTCGCTTATAAGAATTTAGAGCGTCTAAAACTGATATTTCTAAAGAACGGAAAATGTAAAGCGTGTTAATATGTAAGTGCAGAATAGATTTTTTACTTGTGTCGTCATTTTTAGCACATAATGCTAAAGATAAAATACCGCCGGTATTATATAAATTATCTGTGTACATTTAATATCTTACAATTACACATTTTAGTACATGAGTGTATCATTTATTTAAATTTTATAAACGGATTAAACGCATTTGTTAGAAAACGACCGTTCAAGATACTAGAAAAATTTATCGTTCATTTGGAACGACATTTCAAGCTTAGCTAAATATCTATTACTCAAATGAAGAAATTTCCTTAGAATCACAATTATAAAGATTTAAATTCATAATATACACTTATTTGTAACACCAAATAGCACATATCTGCGTTTAGGATCAGTGCATCCTATATATTTATTTGGAAATTCTAAGCGGATTATTACATCAAAACATTCTTCGATGAACTTGAGCACACAGCTAACAGTTCTTTTCTAAAACTTACTGAACCAAAGTTTTCCTAAAATACAATTTTACTTAATTACTTGTTTTAATTCATCTACTTTTAAATGAATTTAAGATGTGTAAATATCATTTTAATGAATGTTATTTACTAAAATGCATATTGAAAACTTTCATGAAACATTTTATTTCCAAAACGGTAACTACAATGCTTGGTCAAATTAATATGATCTCCAAACTATTAAAAATAATTTTACATGAGTAATTCCTCTACCATGAGCTACCCCCACAATATCAGTGACTGTTGCTTAGAAACGGATATACCCTATTTTCCATGGAGATGTTTGAAGAAATGTTTTCATGTTTTTCACATTGGTGAACGAAAGGATAAAGTGGAAATAAAGAGTGGCCATAAATATCTTTCACTCTTTGGAGTCACCTGAAGCCAAATCGAATAAACGGAATGGAACCGAATTTGGTATTGAGACTTTTGAAATCATGGGAACATATATTCTTGAAAAAAGAAATGTAGTAGCAAAAGTCGCCAATAAGAAAAAATTTAGAACTGTTAGAATCGAAAACAGTCGGCATATGCATTAAACGGAGATAAATGGATTATGCAAAATATCGACTGCGTAAGTTATGACCACGTTGCTAATTCCAGTTGAATATGCTACGGATAAAAAACTGGTAAAAGACATACAAATTAAAAAAGGGATTCAACTCAAGTGAAACAATATTTTATCCACCAGAATCATATTCCTCTTGACCAACTTTAATGTACTGACCTTCCTTGTGTTCTGCGAGTCGGATTTGATGTTCATAATTATCATTTCCATTTTAGGTGGAATTAGTGGCGTTGGTGTCTGTCGAAAATGTACATAATTCATGTTATCTGCTTTTAATGTGAAAGTTTTCGACTCCAACAGCGCCAAATGTCCCCCTATCGGTGACTTTTGGTGCTATTTCTTTTTTCGTGGAATACATCTCTCCGTGTCTTTAGAGGTATAAATATCAAGTATGGTTACATTCCGTTTATACTATTTAGCTACAGATGCCTACAAAGAATGAAAGTTATCTTATGGCTACACTGTATATTTGAATTATTTTTGCTTACTGCAAAAACATTAATACTTGTGAACTCATCTTTTCCACCCACAGCATTCTTCCAAAACAAAATTCAATTTAGACATCCACCAAAGTTATCCCGCTCGAAATGAACAAGTCTTGTTCCCATAGCGATTTCCATCAGGCAAATTTTTCTGGCGAGAGCAGTATGGTAAACAGACAGCTATCCCGAACTCACAATTAATAGCTGTATCGGTGTAGGAAAGGTTTGATGTATGACAATACTGTATTTTTTTTGCTAAACGAGAGATATAAGAACGGTTTTAAAAAGTGACTCTAAAGACTTGCAAATACTAACAAATCGCAGGAAAAAATGGATGCAACAAGCAATCCTATTGACTTTGAACTTGCAATGATCATTGGTATTGGAAACAGTGGTGTAAAATTTGCAAGATGCCGGCAGTTGTGGTTATTTGGTAGTTTAATTTACACTGCACTGGAGCAATACATCGTGCTATTGGCGAGGGGCTGGAATCAATTTCGAAGAGAAATATCCGAGGACACCTTATAATTTTGAACTACGATCAGATGACGAGATCAACACCTGAGCTGGCACCCCACTCCCGAAACTGCCGACATTTGCGAATCGTTGTAGACAAGAGTGTTAAACTTTACAATGAAGCACCAGATAGATCTAATCTGTTCAAGGTGTGTGCTCGTCACTAGGTGTTGGAAATGAAAGGAGGGTCGATAGACTTCTTAAGTCTAAGTTCACACACAGTATGTTAATACAGTTCACAGTACGTAATACAGTTCGTTAGTTTTATTAGCCGATGATTGTAATCAGAGGCTATTAGATTAAAAAATAATTAATAATTATTGACGATCGAGATTGATAGACAGATATTTTCTATACTAAACCGACATTTATTACATATGAACACACATGCCAAAACCATCGAAGCATCCCAAAGCTAGTGTTCGAACGGAATGAAACTCAATATTTGTGTTGAACTTGAAGTCATAAAAAATTATCACGTTATGAAATGTAGAGGACTCCTTTTTTATTAAAAAATGAACCAGAAAGGTCATAAAGTAGTACGTTCTAATGCCCCATCTGGCAATAATTGCTGAAAAACGACGTGGAAGATTCAAATGGAATTCTTGTGCTAGAATGTAGCGAGTTATGGCAAACATTGTCCACAGTCTACACGAGATCCCTTATATATGTTTTTCTTGTTGGATATGTAGACTATGAAGCAAATTACTTAAGTTATGCGCATTTTAATGTAATATCAAGAGTAAAAAATCATTAAAAATGTTATATTTTAGAATTATTTACTCATAAAAATACTAAGTAATAATTATTTTATTCATGCTCAATAATCGTAGATTAATTGAACTGATTCTCCAGCAACGCTAATTCCAACTATCTATGGTATAACTATAAGATCTATCTCTCAAAGATGTTACAAAATAATTGAAATTTTCAGAGCTATAATAAAAAATAAAAACGCCTAAAAAATACAAGTTAAAAGCAATAGATAGAAACAACAAAGAGACACAAATGCGTCCTTTTGAAAATTACATACAACGCCATCCGCACAAAAACAAGTTGTTTTATGTTCCAATACTTTAATTTTCTTTCAAACATCAGAAAATGAAAGTAGCTGGATTCGACGCATGAAGGAAAAGATTTCATCTGCGGTTATCCTCAGAAGTAAGGCTTCGCCAGCTCTCAAATGACGGAAAAAATACCCCGAATTTCCCTTCTGGGTAAATAATTTCAGCTGAAAAAATACTTGAATATACGTAGTTACTAGAAGCAGATGAAAAATAAAACGTTATGTGCTTGGTTATAAAAAAACGCTGCTTGAAGGCTTCCTTCGTGGATTAGAGTATTTTTTATCTTTCACAGTTTGTGAAGTTTTTTAGTCCTTCTTTTAGCTCGCATTTGTGTGTATTTTTATCCCAGAACGCCTACTGACTATAAAATCCCACCTGCTCCCTCAAACCAGTTAACTGTATGGGGGAGAAGTCTCTTTTTCGCCTCCACTTTTCTTCCTGCTTGCCTTCGAAACTTCGCCTTTTCTGTTGTTATTCCCGATTGAGTTCAAAAGTCCTGGTTCTGACATGTTTGCAAACAGCGGCAGATGGGTAGGGGGACAGTCGAAATGAAACAGATTGTGGTTTTAGGTGAGGATTCGAGAACTGTTTGGGGAAAAGGACAAGTGTGAACTAACGAAACTTCATTTAGAAAACTTAACTATGCTACGATTTGATGGTCCCCTCATTGCATTAAAATAATATATTATAATCAAATTGTATTGTAATATAATATAGTTCTTAGTTATAAAAACCTCTGCTTGAAGGTTTCTTTCATGGACTAGAGTTTTTTAACTATCAAGCATTCGTAAGTTTTTAGTCCTTTTCTTGGCTTTTGTTATGAGTGTGTGAGGGGCCGTCATGGCTCAATGGTTATGCCCACTGCGCTAGCATCCTGCAAGTTGCAGGAGGCACAGTTCAATTTCTGTCTTCTGCTTCTTCTCTTCATTTTAATCCCAGAACGCCGTACTGAATATAAAATCCCACCTGTTCCCACAAATAATATGAGAAGACGTATCTTTTTAGCCTCCACTTTCAATTCTTTCTTGCCTCCAAAACTTCGCCTTTTCTGTTGTTATCCCACGATTGAGTTCAAAAGTCCTGGGTCTGACATATTTGCAAACAGCGGCAGATGGGTGGTGGGGCGCAGTCGAAATGAAAGTGATTTTGATTTTAGTTGTGGATACGAGAACTGATTGGTGAAATGACAAATGGGAAACAACGAAACTTCATTTAGGAAAATTAGAGATTCTTTCAATGAATAAGAGTAATATAATATAATCCAATTATACTGTAATTTAGTAGTGATTGTTTATAAAAATCTCTACTTGAAGGTTTCATTCATGGATAAGAGTGTTTTCTTTAACGGCTTGAGAAATTTTTAGTTCTCTCAGCTCCTGTTTGTGTGTACTTTTGCTTATTAAACATCGTCAAATGGGTGTGAGAGGAAATCGGGATGAAATTTATTTTAATTTTAAACCTGGAATCATGAACTGATTGGAGAAAAAGGGCCTTCGAATAATGGGAAGTAAAGAAACTTCACTCTCCGATATCAATTACTCTGAGGTTTGATATTCTTTCAATGCTAAGAATAATATAACATAGTAACACCATAGTTATTATACTACTGTTGTGAGATCACCACCCCTAACTGCAACAGAAAGGCTACAGTGGGGTGTGGGGAGAAGAAATGAGCGGGAAAAGAGAGACTTCCTGTTTGTGCTCGAGGCAGGGTGGGTGTGCTGTCCCTCCCTCCGTTATGTTAAGCTTACGTGTTTTTCTGTCAATAAAAATGTACATGTTGTAATGTTCTCGTCTAATGTAGAAATAAACGTGCTGGTCATCAGACAAAACTTTGTGTTAAATCATATGCCAATTCATCAAAACGAACCAAAAATAAACCAACTATATTATTATTACTTCAAGAATCGTTCTTGGAGGCTGCTTTCATGGGTATATGTCTTTTATCTTTCAGTTTGTGTTCATTAATCATCGTCTTTTAGCTGGTACTTGTGTGCATTAAACAGCACCCCTTAGATGGGTGATGTAGGAAAGTCGAAATGAAACGCATTACAATTTGAGGCGAGGAATCATTGCTAAAGCTGCGAGTGTGAAATGAATAAACTTTACTTCACGAAATCAACTACTCTGAGATTTGAGAGATTTCTCTCTCAATACATAAGAATAATATAGTATAATATAATAATACCGCAATATAATAGAGTGCTTCTTGAAGGATTCTTTCATGGATTATAGTTTTTCTTATCTTTCAAAGCTTGTGAAGTTTTAAATCTTTTTAGCTCATATTTCAGTACATTAAAGAGAGAAAGAGGCTATAGTAAACTTTAAGAGGGTCGAGATGAAACGCATTTTAATTTAAGGTGTGGATACGAGAACTGACTGGAAAAAGAGTGATAGTGAAATAACGAAACTTTGGAAAGGCATTTACATTAAAATCTGAGTTTCCACTGTAAAAGCATAAGAGACTGTGATATAACCTAATTTAATAATATTATGATATAATAGAGTGCTTGGTTATAAAAAAAACTTTGCTTGAAAGTTTCTTTCATGGATTAGAGGTTTCGTTCTTTTACAGGGAATCATCATAATTTTCTTGTACAATTGTTTGTGAAACTCATAGTCTTTCTTTTAGCTCGTATTTGTGTGTATTTATTGTGTATTATACAGCTTCAGATGAGTAGAGAAAGAAAGTCGAGATGAAAGGGGTTTCAATTTTAGGTGTGGATTCCTGAACTGATTTAGAAAAGAGTGATGTGAAATAACGGAACTTCACTTTGGGAAGTCTATACAAACATTTGAGTTTCCTCTCAATCATATGAATAATATACAAATGGTGCATTAGAATGAGAAGATAGTAAGACATGATGACCAAATATTCCACTATGATTTTCAATGGCTTATCAGATAGTCAATGCCATTGTTATCAGAATTTTCAATTATTTTGGTGGATCACAAAGACTTATTTATTTATCTCAGATAATTAGAAATTTCATATCTAGTATAAATGGATGCCCGAACTGTTTATCTTAGAAAAGTTTTATAGTGATAAAATGAAATATTTGTTTTCTCCGTAAATCCGTTACTTCTAAATTTTAGGAAAGGAAATTTTTAGGAGACACTTCTGTAAGAGGAATCTATAGCCCCAAATCTTCCATAAGAGTAGTAACCCCAAATCTTCTATAAGAGTAGTAACCCCAAATATTCCATAACATTCCCAAATCTTCCATCCGTAACCCCACATCTTCAAAAAATTATAATTTCTTCCTTTCGTTGTTGTTTGTTTAAGTATTAATAGTTGGTAGTTGAATTTACTAGTACTGGATCAACATAACGGGCTACGGGTCCGGGATCAATCCGGAAGGGATAGATCTAAGCACAACACCTTGCAATTTTTAACCGAGGTAAGATGACGAGGTCAAACCTTGAGCTGAGACTCCGCTCTCCAAACTTCTACAATGCTACGTGAGGACATTTCAGGTCACGAACGTTTTAACGTGCACAGCTCCTATGCACACAATGGTATTTTGTTTGGATCAATTTTTGAAATTCGCAATCCTCTAGTTGGTATTACGCGACTCTATAAACTGGGCTACTGAGGCCCGTTTAATTGTTGGACTAGTATAGATAACTTTTATTCAGTGGTATAAACATAAAGTTATTTTCGTTCAAATAATACTTATTAAGTGAGTTCATCTCAGATAAAAAAACACATTTATTACAGGAAAAACATCGCATCTCAAGAATAACAACGAGGACTATTTACATTGTCTTTATATGCGCGTAGTGAATGTTCTCAGGTTGAAGAAGCAGGAGCGTATGCGGAAGAAGTTCAGTGGTGTTAATGTTACGTTTGTGGTGGGGAACCACAGAAGCGAGTTCGCCCCTCAAACTATTTAAATATTTATATTAACTCTAAATGATATATTTCGAAAACCTTTAAAACAATTACCCATATATCAATTACTCCTGTTTCTCTGTGGACTATTATCGTCCTACTATTGAAGATTTTCTGTAAAAAATTTCTCTTCTAAAAATATTGCCTTAGTGTAAGTAGTTTTTGGTGTACATTTTTAAAATTTTCTCTATCCACAATCTTTCTATAATTAACGAATGGCGTGTACCTTGTCTGCTCAAACATAGCTAGGATAGCACATATATAAAATAAATGCAATATAGAATTGTTTTGTTTCTAAAACTATGTCGCACTTTACAACGCTCAGGAAGCTTAAGTTTGAGAATTGTAAGAAGAAAGAAATCATGTATAAGAATCTGCTCGTGCTAGTTAAAATTATATCAATATTCCTTGGGTCTCCAATAAGGCCCTTTAAGTCTCCGAATTAATTATGCTTTATCTATTAGAAATCGTTGAATTATCTTCTTGGAAGCTTCCTCTTGGAGTTGGATCGAAACCTCCATATTAAGAACTAGTCTAGCAAATACATAAACTAAATGTAATTAAGAAATATTTTTGTTGACAAGAAAGGCTACTCTGAGCAGTTGCGCATTCAAGAAACTTAAGTTTAAGAATTATTAGAAGAAAGCTTGCATAAGAAATTACATTTGCTAACTAAAGTAATAATCACAACAGGAGTTTGGATTGCGTCTAGAAATTAAAATGAATAAGACCCTTTGAGTCTCACAAATTGTAATTATTTACAGTCGATAGATTAGAAACGCTGAATAAACCTTGTGGAGATAGATCGAAAACACCATATTATGGCATTTCTTCCCAATTAAGAGCAAATTAAGTTGGAGATTTTCTATTAAAATGGCGATTGAATAACATGTTTGTATCCACAGAGTTGATCGATCTAAACAGCTGGAAGTGAGTGAATAATAGTGTCATAATACACTTATATATAGTAATAATATGTGTCATATTTCAAATAAAGTTATTAAGTTTTATTTTGTGAAACGACCCTCTCACATATGCACTTCGGGTCCCAGTAACAGTTCAGATGACAGCCAAACAACCCTTTATATGAACAGCGCTGACAGCCGCAGCGAACAAATAGAGGGAAATAATAAGAAGAAATCACCTTAAAAATAAATTTTTTCAATAGAAACACGAGAAAAGGTGTGAAAATATGAAGGGAGTGAGTCCGTTTACTTTGTCAAGGGGAGTAAAGCAGGAGTCATTTTAAGAGAAGATTTGAGTTTTTTCTGTACTTGTGTGAGAGCCAAAGAGATTGACACAAGTTACCCCGGAAATTTCAAAAAACTACCGAAGATAAGTGGAGAATAAAAATCATAAGACATAAAACATCATCTGCGAGATTTGAAACAATGATAGAACAACATCCAAAGGAAAAATAACAACAGCCAACAAAAATATAGTCCGACCATTCAGAAATGCAGCCCTGTCAAGCTATATTGGAAATATGTTTATTGCTAGGATCAGGAAAAGCGAAGATCGAGAAATTATTTAGCACGGTTTGAGGCTTGAAAGTAGAACGAGAAAATGTGCACATGTTAAATATATATTATAATATATATTTAGAAAATTTGTACACGTTAAATATATATAATATATATATATATATAAACATATATATGTGTTTTGCATTCTCCGTAGCTCCTCTTCTGGAACACAACTTCCAATGGAGTACTTTAACGTTCAATCTTGCATAACAAAAGGGTTTAGTAAGATCAATCCCATCACCAGACTGGGAAACAAAAGGGAAAGAAGCTTAAGCTGTCTGGACAGAGATCCAAATATAGAGAGCGAATGCGAAAGTGCATCAAGGAATTATAGTGTTTTCTGGAATGATAGCTTTTAACAGAGCTTTCTCATGAATAACAATTCCATCTATTTGGATAGTAGAGGAATAACAATGAAATAGTATAAAATAGTCTTAGGATTATATCTCATTTAAGGATGATCTAGAATTTAAACATAATCGCTATCGTTTACTATAAGCATGTGTCAAATTCGTATTAATGCCAAGATTCGTATTTAATAAAGTTAAAGAATAATACACTATTAGACAAAAAATTGTGAAGAGGGATAAAAAATTATTGGTATCTTTCTACAAACTTAAATTTGTGAGAGAATACTCTGTGGTTATGAACTTAATTTTGCAAGGAACTGTGTCTAAAGTACTTTTTTAAAGAATACTGTAATACGGTTAATGTAAGATATCTATTTACAGATAAATTTATACCTTCATACAGTGACGAAATAATTTCAAGTTAATCCTTCAACAATCTAAGTTAGTTTCATTACAAAATCTGAAACGTTCTATAAAGCTTTACAAAATCGCAATTTATGTTTATGAAATTACAAGATGTATATCATAAGTTATGGGTGATGATTAGGCATATTTCTATAACCTGAATGTTTTTTAAAACATCTTTAATTAAAGTTCGAGATTATCAGAGTTTATCAATTAATTTTTATAGTATGACCTTAATGAGTTGCAAAGTGTTTACTAATCATCCTAGTGGTTGTCTCGACTACGTATCTCGTCATTAGCAAAACTGACCAGATCTTGATGGACGATATATCTCGTCATTAGAACAAAATAGACCACATCTTGTTCTCGTCATCACAAAAATGTGCAATATCTTTATGACGAGATATCTCGTCACAGAGATATTGCTAATGACGAGATATCTCGCCATTAGCAAAATTGGTCAAATCTCGATGAACGAGATATTTCGTTAAAACTTGGAGGGTTAAAATGTTACTATCTATCACATAGAGTTTTTAAATAAGACCCATATGTACAGTTGTGCTACAGAACTTCAGCTGCAATAATGTGATAGTAGTACACTTGAATATGCACTAAAGTTTTAATCAATATTTCCCATGTACAAAACTAGACTTTTTTGGCGTGACCGACGTAATATGGTTGCGAGTTTGAATCCAACCAAAAGACCGTCGTGTACAAAGGGGGCTGGTGCACGTTAAATCTGTCGTTGCCACAAATGTCCTTACGTTGGCGCGGTGTGGAAGTTTGAAGAGTGGGGTGCAAGCTCAGGTGTTGCCTCGTCATCTGACAGTGGTTCAAAATTATGTTATGTTTTCATCGGACCTTTCCCTTCGCGATTGATCCCAGACCGTCGTCAATAGCTCGTTGCGTTGCTCTAGTACGACGTTAATTAATTACCATTACCATCGATTTATTTGAAAACTATTTTAAGGAATGTATATATTGATGTGTATAATTTTCAAATTTAATAAATAGCATTACTCAAACACGTTGAACTGATTGCTATTCATAAAAAGATGTAGAAAATTTTTTACATAAAAACGTATTTTTTTATTTCTAGACTACATTTTTTTTCTTTCAAAACTTTCTTTGCAGAACCAGTAATTACTCTTTGATATTGAAAAAAAAACATCAGTCCATTAAGAAATTTTGCAAATTAATCCCTTAAGACATCAGAAAGGTAACTCGAAGCAAGACCCGCAGTTATAACAGACGAAACTTCTGCTGCCATTAGTTCCGATAGATCACGTGATTGCGATAAGCTAATGACGTTGAAATAAAACTCCCGAATGCCTCCGCCTGAAAAACTTACAAGAACATTATCTTTCTTCTTCAAACGCTTAAGGGGTTAAATAAGAACACATCATTTCGAAAGAATAAGAGAGAAGCCATTTGCAATAAGAAAAGTTGAAATAGTCATTGAGGCGAATTCGTCTGTTTCTATCGCAGTCTTATTTGTTCTGTAGACACTCGTGTTTACCTCTTTCTAACCAATTTGGGTCTTTTAGAATCAATCCAATGAAACTGCAAAGTTTATGATAAAGTTCATGGGCAATTAAGAACATTTACTCACTTATAAAGAGTTTGTTAGGTACGGCCATAATTTATGGGACATGTGTTCATATTGTAGACTTCCTTCTCTTAAAGCGTTTAAGGAGTTAAATAACAACACATTCATTTCGAAAGAATAAGGGATCGCAATAAGAAAAGTTTAAATAATCAGAGAGGGTATTTCTTTGTTTCTAATGCTGTCTTATTTTTTTCCACAGACACTTATGTTTACATCTTTCCAACTAATTGTACGTCCTTTAGAAGTCCCACATCCAATCAAACTGCATAATTTATGATAAAGTGCATGTGCAGTGAAACATTTTGTCATTTCTAAAGAGTTTGTTAGGTACGACCATATTTTACAAGATATATATTCACATTATAGAATAGCTCAAAGTGACTTTAAAGCTTAAGATAAGCAATGGAAATTTATAAGAAAGAGAGTGTGTAAGTGTTTGTAAATTGTACAAAGAAGAATGGTGTAAAATAAATAAATGTTTCCTACAGAAAACTATTTGAAATATCCATCTATCTTTCATAATATGGTTGGAATTATGTACTAAACAGAAACAGTAACTGCAAAACTAACTCGTGATTTCAATAGGTGAACCGGAAATTGAATGTTGTATAAGTAACACCTCGCATATTCGAATGTATAGATATTTGCTAAATAAGCAAAAATATATGATAAATATACCACAACAAAAATTGCTATTGTCTGTCGTATCGTGATACTGCTAAGCGCTTTGGGGGAAACACTAGTACAAGTTTATGTACTTGGACAAAAAGATAAAGGCTCTACACCTCGTCATGAGGGATTTGAAACCCCTAGGTTACGTCAGAAAGGGAAAATAATCACTTGCTACTCTTGGCAGGACGAATCGTACATCAACATCCACAATGTTGGCACAACAACGAATGATGGGGAAACTTCATTGTATGGGATTTGGAGGCCTTGGCTTAGCCAGAAGGGGAATGTAGTCACTTGCTGCGCATGTCGTGATGAATCGTACATCATATACCAAGGTAGCACTAGATAATGGTAGCATATCGAGTGATGTCTGTCACCACTATTCGCAGACTATTGCTACATCGAGAGCTCCTAGTTCGTCCGATACTACCTTTAACCCTCCAAGGGATTTCTACGAGATATCTTGTCCATCAAGATATGGCCAATTGCGATGACTAGCTATCTCGTCTTCAAAATATTGCCAATGCTTTTATACTGACAAAGATCTGGTCAGCTTTCTTATAATAACGATATATATCGTCCATCAAGATCTGGTTCAGTTTTGCCAATGGCAAAGTACCTCGCTGAGACAACCACCAAGAAGGTCGACCTTATAACATAGGCGTAATAAGCTTTAATGGTACCAAGAAGAATAGGCTGGAACGCTGAATGGGAGCAAATTGTGTTTTCTGACCAGTCCAGGACACAATCTCTTGACTCCTGATGACCGGATTTTTGCCTGCAGATACAGTGGGGAAATGGCATCAGGAAGTGTGCAATTCAGAACATCATAGAGGTTCTACTCTATTCGTAATCGCTTGGATTATCGTTAACACTCTCATCTTATACAAATAGCAATCACTGAACATTCAGCGGTACATCACAGATAGGTTAGATCCAGAGTTCTTAACCCTCACGATTGACCTTCCCTGGAGCAATATTACACTAGGACAATGCCCGTTCTTAAAACCCACATTGTGCAATGTTTCTTCATTCTTCCATGGCCTGCACGATCGCCACATTTGTCACCAATCGAACAAGCGTGGGATATATTTACTTGAAAATATATCAGCATATCATCACTTGCAGTCACAGCTGACTAATTGTGGATGTATGCTGAATCTGCGCTGAACGACATTTCACAAACAGCTATTCAGAATCTTTATCGATTAATGTCAATCCATGTGCAAGCAGTTATAACTGCTGAAGATGGATACACAAATTACTGATATTAGTTTGGTACTTTTATAAATTATAATTCTGTAATTTCAATCTAAATTGTACTACATGTCATGTCTAAAATGAATTTCGTTGTTGATATTCAAGTCTGTCCATTTTCAATGAATAACCGTGTATATTATATATGTTTAAGGTTATATAAGTATTTCTAATTCAATTAACTTATTTCTGAAGATATTGATCAAATGAAAAATTGTCGACGTGGAAAATATTTTCATTTCGCCAAATATGTTTTATAAAAGCAAACAGTGTAACTTAATTGGTAAAATGCATGCATTGTCCTCACTCTAGAACATAACGACAACGCAGTTACTAAAATGAAAAAGTGAAATTAATAAGTGCGAATCCCTCTGGATAGTAAATTTATACTCAATATAATCTTCATCGCTTTAACGTTTTGAAAAATGTGTTTCGTTATTTTTAACCTTAACAAAACACTTAACGCTGAATTTGAGGAAAATGAAAATTAATAAAATTATTTTAAAAGATAAGGGTTTGAAAGATTATCGGTCCCTGCTTAAGTTGATTGCAAAATAATTTAAACACGTTCAGTTAAGAAGTTCGTATTCTCCAGAGGGATATTGTTTCCCACTAATTCTAGCAGTTTTTACCTTGTTTAATTATTTTACTATACGCTGGTAAAATTATCTTTAAATATCATTCTCTTTTAAATTTCTATGATTGATTCCAGCTAATTAAGTATAAGAAAGAGCTATCTTTAAAAAAATAATAAATTTTTAAATAGAGTTTCTGGCTAAAAGTATATACATATAAGTGCATAATTAACTTTGCTGGTATTTTTGATTCCCACTTATGAAACAGGGTGTAGATAGTAGAGGTGTTGCCAAAGTTATAAAGATTATAATGCAAAATTAATTTATAAAATTAAGCACAGTTAAATTAATTAGTGACGTAACACACGTGAAGTTAGAGTTTAGAAAAATTAATCTTTAGTGTCATAATTTTTAAAAAAGTTAAGAAGTTGGATGTCATGGGTGAGAAGATTTTGAAAAGTTTGTTTACAAGGAAAATGTTTTTAAAGGGAGGACATTTTCTAAAAGAATTTTTTCTATAAACACATGTTTCAAAATTCTACGCAAATGACTGTCTTTAAGAAGTTTCAGTGCATTATTTGAGTAAAAGCATCACCGGAAAAGTTTTAGTTGTTGTCTAAGTTCCAGTACTATATAGCCATTACCTTATCATATTTTCTTTTCTTTAACTTAAGTAGTGTAAAGCGAACCAAACATTTTGGCTATAATTTAACCTACCACCATACTCAATTAATTTTGTCAGATACTTCAAGTGAAATAAGTGAGCTAAAGCATTTTTTATATTGTTGCAACCAGAAATTTTTATGCATGACTGAAATCAGTGAGTTAAACATTTGGCCATTTCTATGTACATTAACATTGTGCGATACATATTTTACGTATACATAAACTGGTTACGAATTATGTGCTGTACAGAGATAGGAGACGTCATAAATATGTTTAATCTCACGCAGTCAGATAATTCGAATAGACCTGCAGGAATAAAAATTAAATAATCATCACAATCTGCCTATTAAATGCATATTTAAAGTGGATAATCGAATTACTGTCTAAACTTTTTTAAAATCTCGAATAGTTGTCTTTAATTCTCGAAGCATTTTAACGAGATATCTCGTCCAACAAGATGTGTTAAATTATACTAAGGACACGATATCTCGTCGAGACAAATCTACCATATTACTCCAAAGGGAATGAAAATCTGAGTAGAAAAATATATTGTCCCTTGCCCAGAAATGATGGCAGTTTGGAAAAGGTTTTGAAACAGAGGATGACCATTACAATGTAGTTTTCGACGTAAAGATAAACCACCAAGAGCTTTAATTATAGTTCTTTATCAAATACAGCTTCCAGAACTTACGAGAGCTCAACGAATACTATTTTTCACCTTTTAAACATGTAAAACATGTAAAATTTTTGATTCATTCCAATATGAGGATGAATAAAAAAGGAAAAGATTTTTACAATCGGTACAGTAAATAGCATCACAGAAATAAATTACGAAAGGATAATTTATCAGGTACAGAAAAATCATTTTAATCCATAAAGTAATTTTTATTTTATGGAATAACAACGCCGATTTAATGCACGGTAAACCCAAAACACAATTATTTTCAAGTTTTTATTCTACGAACGCAATAAATTTAGTACAATATTCGATTACATTAATCTAGTACGACACAATTAATTAAATAATTTATTTTCAAAAACTGAAATGTACACATAGATTTAATTGTTCACAGTTTCCAAGAAACATATTACTATATGTGTTTATTGAAATAAAATAGGATGATGTACTGCAGGTTTTGATAGTTTTGGGACATTAAGATTATTTATTGGACGGAATGAATTTTTTATTGTTTTTTTAGATAAGCATTCAAAAAACATAAAAATGAAAACCTAAAATAGCATTGTTAGGACTTTGAAAATCAGACTCGTCATTTTTAAAAATAAATTACTAAATTTTATTGAAGTGTGATTTTGTTTTAGGTAGTCCTTTAAAGTATAGCAGATCCACATATAGTATCTTCGTCTTTTGGTTTTCAATGATTCAGCCTATCGATGGGCAGTATCGTTACTCCCACATTTATAATGAAGAGAAATTATGAGAAAATATAAGCATCACACAATGCGGTCCATTTCGTACCGCTAAATGAAGTAGTTAACTAAGTAATAAATAAACATTAATGAATGTAATACAACATTTAGTGTTCTTTTCACTAGGGATATTTCCTATTTCCAATAAAATGTTCACATCAGTCTAGTTACATCATCAGCTTCTGAACGCCCACTTCAATTGTAACCCTATTCACTTGCTCAAAGCGATTCGGTATTTTTTGACGTCTAAACCTATTTTTGCATTCGTTCATATTTGTTTTCTGCTCTGAGTTTTATCTCTTGGATTTTTCATTGCCTTCTCCAATCATACTGCTGAAAATTTTCATTACAGCGGCGATCTCTTCAGTTCAATTTTAGTAATATTATATAGCTCTAGGCATCGTATTTTAAGTAAGCTGCAGAATTTGAGAATGGATCTCATATATGGGTTGATTTCATATTGTTTATATTCGTTTGTTATCATTTGATATTTTATAAATCATATCAATTTCTGTGCTATGTAATTAAATATGGACAAGATAAATGTTTCTATCAAGTTAAATGTCGTAGGAATAGGTAGTGTTTTTGAAGGAGACCGTGTTTCCTGTACTTATTTCGGACGTGATGTCACTGGGCTTGTCTTTCGAATGCGGTCATAAAATAACTTTAACTCTTCGGAGGCATCTAAATCGAATAAGTGATTTAGCTATAGATTGTGATATAAACGGAATGGAACCACATTAGGTATTGAGACTTTTGATGACACGGGAAGATCAAAAAGTTTTGGTATCAAAAGTCGCCGATAGGGGAAATTTGGCTCTGTTGGAGTATAAAACATTTAAACATTTGCCTTAGATAAAATGAATTATGAAAAGTTTAGACTGCGTACTTGACAGTTCCACTAATTCCATCGGAAAAGAAATGGGAAAGTTCAGACAATTATTCGAATGACTGACGAGTAGTGCTCAATATGCACTCTACCTTAGCACAGCGTTGTTGTTTACAAGGTCAAAACCTTGTTCAATCCACTTTATCTGCGTTTAATGCAAATGTTCGACTGTTTTCGACTCCATCAGCGCCAAATTTCTCCCTATTGGCGACTTTTGGTACTATATTTTTCGTGGAATTCATCTCCCCGTCTTTAAAAGCCTCAATACCAAATTTAGCTTTATTTCGTTTATTTGATTTATCTTCAGATGCCTCCAAAAAGTAAAAGTTATTTTATGGCCTTGTATCAAGAGAATATATGCATCTAAGAGCATTTGGATAAAAGAAGTAAGATCTCCGTTTTTCGTTTAGTTTGCATATACTAAAAGCCCGTCTCACAGAGAGATTATACCGGTCTTCATAGGCAATTTAAAAATAATCCCAATTCCTTTTTATAATACTTAGACATATATACCACAAAAACCAACCCAAAGAAAAACCTAATTTTGTACAGAACCCCTATTCCTAGAAAGAGATTACCGCCCTACCCATTCAAAATGGCTTGTAGACTGTTTAAACGGCTGCTCATAGCTAGTAATTGAGCTACATCTCTTACTCAGGAAATTTGAATGCAATGCCATGTCTTATTTTCAACCTCACAGCGAAGTATTTTTCAGCTTCATTTCTGATTTTTTCCACCGGGTTTTTCTGGTCGTTTCAAAGGAAACAACACATCCCGACCGCCTCCACAGCTACGGGTTTGTTCCTTCCCAAAAGAATGAGGATTTCCTTTTCTGGTTGTTTTTTCTGGAAGAAATCAAAGATTTGCTGAGCTACCACCTTTAAAAAGAATGAGAAAAGAAGATTGCCTCGCAGGATATCAAGTCAAGAGAATTTGAGAGAGTCAACCGGTAGTTTTCCTTCTTCCATCTCCTTCGTTGAATGCTTTTTGTTGTCTGTTCTTCTGTTTGCGTTTCCTTTTTCTGTTTTTAGAATAATGGCTGCTGCCAAAAGAACGACAGATGAAAAGTAATTCAATCAATAAATAACTACAGTAATTTTTCTCTATAAGGCTATGGTGACAATAAGATTATTTGTGGTATACTTCTTTATTTTGGGAAAGTTTTCTCCATGAACCTAACAAAGAGCGTTTATACCAGTTGGAATATGCTGCTTCTGACAAATAATGGAGTAGACTGTTCATAGGTTACAGATACTAAATATATCACTAGATCTGAAAGAGGAAAATTGACTCCCAGTGGTGAATCGGGACTTGGGAGGCCGGGATTTGGGAACTAGTTTCAATGCAAAAGAAAACTATTTTAGGGTTTAACCTAATACAAATCAATGATACACTTATGTTATAAAACATACAAGGTAGTCATAAAGTATATATACGAGTATATATAGCCCCATATATATACGAGTATATATAGCGAGTATATAAAGTATATATAGCCCCATATATACGAGCCCCTAACGACCCCAATTTTAAAAGAATTTTAATGAAACTTGAGAGTTCGAGATTTCGAGGCATACGATAGAGAATTATGTAAATAACATGAATCGAGCTCTAATGTTTACGAATACAATTAAGAATTTCGAATAGTAACAGCTACCTTTTTTATCGCAATGTAATTGGAACAGTCAAAAACCAAATGGCGTTGAAAGTTTACAGTTAACTCCAAAAACGACTACTCAATAGCACTGTCGAAGATAAGTGGAACTACAGATGAGAAAAGAAAGGAAACAAAACCCATAACATTTTAACTTTATTACAAATGCTAGTGCCAATTGGCGTTTTGTATTAGGTGCTTGTGATTTAGGCCAATTACATGCATCATCACTGCTGCTTGTTGCTTTTCTTTCCAATTTTGTTTTTCACACTCATTTTCTTTTACACTGCTCTTGCGAAGTCGTTTTTGGAGCTAAAGGTAAAAATTGGACACCATTTTTGTTTCTAATGGTGGCGATCACATTGCAATATAAAAGTAGGTGCTGCTATTCGAAATTTTCGAGATTGGTTAACTGTATCCGTAACCATGGGAGCTCGATTATCGTTACTTACTTAAGCCTCGAGGGCACACTTTGAAATCTCCTAATCTTAAGTTTCATTCCGATTCGTTGAAAATTGCAATCACTAAGGGAACGTACACAGGGGAACTTACTTTATGGCCACCCTGTATATGCACAAAATATTAATAAATAAGTGCAATGTGAATATTAATAAATAATGTAGTGAATTAACTATGGGACTTAATTATCACAAACTCAGAATTTACCCAAGGAGGCACTAAAAAGTTTGTTTCTATCATGTTGCTGATAAAAATACGAAATTTATGATGAAATAGTGGAGACATATTCCTTTAATGTTAAATGATAATCGATCGCCCACTTAATAGTGGATGTAGGAATAGTGGATTTAGGGTTATTGGCATCCCACCACTACCACCATTTAAATGTGAGGCGTTGAGTAGTGACCCGAGTCTAATTTACCTTGGAGATGAAAACTCACTGTATATTCACTTTACGGATGATCAGAATATGTTTGATAGCATTAAATAAGTGTAGATAAGATTTGTGATTGCATACATGGAGACGTACGCTTATTAAAAAAATAAACATTTAAGAAAACTAAAGAGGATACAAAATTGCAATAACAACGTTCGAATTTCTTTTTCACTCAGTCTTTCATTCTTCCAAATTCATTTTTATCACATTCCGAATCATTGTTACAGTTTCCACGTGCACAGCTAAAAATACATTCACAATATCATAGTTTGCGCGTGCACAATAAAAATATAGTTGTATAGTTCGACGGCTATAGTTATATAAAAATATAGTATTATAGTTCGACGGCTTAACGAACATAATAATAACGTTAATAAATACGAAAGTAGCAGTTGTATGCACGCAATAAAAATTAAATTCGCTGATCTCTTACACACGCTTACAATAGACATTCAAAATCACCAAAATTGATTAAAAAACGATTTTTAAATATTAATTTAAAAATTAATTACATAAAGTACTATAGATAGTAAAAGTATTGACCTGAATATAACAACATAAAATATGTTTGGTAAGTTTGGTAGGTCTATATACAGAAACTTGTATTCCTGCGATTGAAATTTTGACATTTTTCTGAATTCCAATTGTTTTCCGTGATCATTTTTTCTTGTTTTCTTTGAAATTTTTTGAACAATCCTTGCAATCTATTGAACATATTTAAAGGTATGATTGGAGATTTTGTTAAGAAAATGTTGCTTATTTCCACAATTTTAGGTGTTTTAGTACAAATTGATTCTACTTCCCGATTGATTGATATATCTGCCAGATGAAGTTAATTTTATGTACATGTATACAAACTTTGATTAAATTGCAATAATGGCAAATGGAAAATTAATGAAATATGTATTTTTATTATTTTACCTAATATTTTTATCACATATTATGGAATATCTTATGCACTACTTAATGTCTTCGAATCAAGTTTCATGTATAGAATTTTTAGACGAAAACAATCTAAATTTTATAAAGATAAGATAACTTCAAAAGTGTGTGTTTAAAGACCACTGTCCTCTTTAAGGAAGAAATTGGACGACGGTTGTGAATAAATAAAATTTTGGTTTTTATGAGTGGCACTGCATACAAAAAGTATTTTTATAACCATACACAGAAGGCATTTCTATAAAAGCTTGGAAACGACAAAATAAAAATTACGAAGTACAAGCAAGATAAATTTTTATCAACAAACTGTGCTTTCTAACTCCAGAAATCCACATTCACTACGATTATTCTTCTAAATAGACCCACAAAATGAAATACGTTTTATAACAAACTTAGATAAATTTCCGAATTTATCAGCTTAAAAGCACAAAATAAAATGTGTTCTAAAGGCAAACACATGGAAGAAGCAATTTGCTACATTATACTAACAAATACAAAGTATTTGACAAAACGGTATTCTCTATTCGAAATGTAACTCACCATTGTGTTTTGATTTTTCATGATTTTGGAAATGCAATTAATGATACGTTGTTTCTAATTAGTAAATTACAAAACCGAAGGAAACGTACGTCCAATTTCAATCGAATGACACTCTATAGACTAGTAATGGGAAATAATATCGGTACAAATGGTGAAAAATATTGGTAATCTGAAAATTGAAAACAATTCGATTTCCAGACTTTTCATATTTCTCAGTTTTAAATTAATTTGATATAGAATGAAAATAATGTTTACAAAAATGTGTGTCCTAATCTTAAGGAAACATATTTATAATTATTTTATCCTGTTAGGTAAATAAATTCCACAATTACTTTACCCATTCAGGTGTATGATTTTTTCATAATTATTTCCTTTCAGGTAAATCAGTTGTTATCATTATTTACATTTTCAAGTAAATCAATTCTTTAATTATTTACCCTTTCAGGTAAAACATTTTAAAAATTACTTACCATTTTATTTAAATCAATATTCTGCAATTATTTACCCTTTCAGGTAAATCAATTCTACAATTATTTTTACTTTGTAAATAATTTTTTTCATAATTATTTACCTTCCAAATAAACAATTCTATAATTATTTGCCTTTCAGATAAACCATTTTTATAATTATTTATCATTTCAGGTGAAACAATTCTACACTTATTTTACCCTTCCAGGTAAATGAATTCTACACTTATTTTACCCTTTCGGGGCAGTCATCATTATTCTGGTCCCTAAATATATGCTTCTCAATATCACAAAAGTAAAACCTAGTGCATTTGAATTTGGCGCAGACAGCTTTGCTTGCATTCCTAAACTATAAGGACATCCCCTTTGCCATATAAATAAATATCCTTTCAATTGTAGATGACTGCATATGTTCTCTCCTTCTATGACGCATATCCTCTGAATGTGTAATGAACCCTTACAGGGAGGGAAAGAAATTCGAATACGTTTTTCAAAAGACTACAATGCACTGGCAACTGAAATTTCAAAGAAGGTTTATGAATAGCATGGCTGATACCTCCGAAGCATTCGCCAGTTTACGTTCTGATTTACATTCAATGATGAAGACCTTTAGATCTGAAAGTAATAGAAAATGAGAAAAGGTAGAGTAAGCACGGTGTAGCTGAAAGGCTGAATGGAGGCCTATTTGTCAAACAAATATATTCAAGGCGAAGGAATAAAACATGGCTTCTAAAAATGGAATCAGAACAAATTTGCTTACGCGCTTTCAAGTATTTAACTTCGCTTAATACTAATTCCCCAATGTGATTAAAATTTCAGTTCGTAGATTGTGTTTTACGTTTTCATACTACATGTATTTTTTCCAACTATACACATTTATAATTTAAATTATGCTATTTTGTATTTTCAACCTAATTTCGATTACCTGTGGAATTATTATTACTTGCTTTTCTTCAGGTTTTCTGACGAAATTACTTTATTTCAAGTTATTTTGTTTTGAATCATAACTGTTTTTTATTTATATTCATTAGTTGTTTTCAGTTTATAACTGCGTATAGCATTTTGTTACAGTCGTTTGTGTATTAATATTAATGTGAAGAAATAAAAAACTTTCAAGGTTAAACCACAAAAGGAGTCTTCCCCGCATGACTTCTAACCAGTTTATAGCATTTTTAGTATATAGCAGTTTATAGCATAGCACCAGTTTATAGCAATAGAATCTTTCCTAGCATTCTTTCAACGAAAATATTAGGTTATTTAGCCAGTATTGTGGAAAACAGTACTACACTAATTGGAAATCTATTGAGGTACCGAAGGTTAAAAACCAGAAATTAAATTTCTTATTTTCTTGAAATCTCTTTCATCGCATTCAATAATTTCACCACATCAAAAAGGTTTGAAGACAACAAAATCCATACAATAATTGGCAAAAAGAATCCCCAACAGAAATCAATTATTATTTGACAGACTTTAAGAGTTATTTAATGTACCCAGGACCAACCAACTGTAAGGAATCGAAATAAATCAATACCTCGTTCATCTGCGAAGTAGGAGATTAGGAAGCGAACCAAAATCTCAGCCATTGGATCCCTTCCAAACCCATTTTGATATCTAATTCCTACAACATCCCCGGCTGAATCTTCGATTGTGGTACGATGATTACGCAAAAGCACGACTAATGATTAGCTGCTGATGAAAGGTCCAATTGGATTTCTTGGCCGCGATGTCTGAAGTTTGATGGGAAATTATTTCTGGTGTGGGCATGCTGTTTTTCCCCGCATTACCTACGTATCGAACGAGGTCAATAAGGATAGATAATACATATAAAGAACGGAGGCGTGCGTGCGTGGAGTTAGATAATGCTTTTTATTTGATTATGTCATTCATTCTTGCACGTCACGACATTATGTCTGGTAATGAAATAAAACCGTGATAATACGTCGAAAGAAAAATCACTTTCAGTACTTCTCATAATGATTTCTGTTATTATTATCCGTGTGCTTTCGAAAAATGCTGTTTTCTGGAAATAGTAATTGTATAAAAATGCATAACATATCAATGGTACTGTAATTACAATTTCATAAGTCTGGTAATGAAATAAAACCGTCATGATGCGTCGGAAGAAAGATCACTTTCAGTACTTATCAAAATGATTCTTGTTATTTTTATCTGTATACGTATCAATGGTATTGTATTTAAGACGTCATATGTTCGTTAATGAAATAAAACCTAGATGATACGTCGGTAATGATTCTTGCAGGTCACGGCGTCATACGTTTGGTAATGAAATAAAACCATGATTATACATCGAAAGAAAAATAACTTTCAGTGCTTCTCATAATGATTTCTGTTATTTTTATCCGTGTGATTTGCAAAAGTGTTGTAGTTTTCAGCAAATAGTAATTATATAAAAAATCATAAATTGTCAATGGTGTTGTAATTACAACTTAATACGTTCGGTAATGAAATAAAACTATGATCCGTTTATAGAAAAAATCCTCTTTTACATTATGATTTAGTATATGAGTTTACCAATTTACTCTCTTGATGTTTAATATTTTCTGGAAATATTTAAGTAAAGCAACATAGCTTAAAAATGAGAAATATTTTTAATGTAAACAATCAAATCAGATGGAAGACGGGAATTTTACTTTCTGTTACATAAATGCTCTTACATGATGCAAATCGAGGTTACGTTAAATGCAGTTTATCACCTTTTGGCTACGTTTATCGTTCAAATTAACTTACGTTTACCAATTAATTATCATGTATATCGATTACAAATTAAGTTTTGGAATTTCTATTGTCGATGAGCTACAAACGCATTCGAAAAACAAGTCAAGTGATATCACGTCGGGAATGCGTACAGGAGGAACGTTCCGCAACATTAACAGTACTGCCACATGCATTTAGCTTGATATAATAAGCCTCTCATATTATTTAGTTATCCCATGCTTTCCACAATCAAATAAGTCCTTGATATTCCAAGAAAAAATAAGTGTATTGAAATGCAAATAACACGAAAATAAATCCATATAACCCTAAATTTCATAAAATAAACTGTTCGAAAATTTAATCACACTAAAAGGAGACGTAAGAAAATAGGGATCTACTATCTGGTTACTTCAATCAATTTTGAAAATTTAGCGCTCACAAACTATATACTTCGATAAACTTAGTGACGGAACTCTCTTAAGTGTCCAATAGGAACTATAGACCATCATCCTTTTATCCCAGAGACCGTAGACCTTCCAACTGCAGTTCATTAAGAACGGTGGATGACATCACTTTCCAGGCAAGCCGACATGCTACTCAGTGTAAAACAGTTTAACAGCATTTTAGATCTACATGATTTAAATGCAGGTTTCATCCAGTTGTGGTTTGTTGGTGTCAAATAATGCCTGGAGCCTTTATGTTAACAATATATTGACAAATGTTTACCTCAACTGAACTGCAGGTTTATTATGAAACAAGCAAGTTAACTTAAAACAACGAGGTCTTTTAAATGGATTTGTTTTATTAAATATCTACTCAACACTGTATTCAGCAATACAGCTCATAGTAATCATCTACTCATATAGTGGCTTAAAATAACTATTATTTTAATAATTGGTACATTTAATAGTTTGAAACTTAAATAATAAGATTTCATTATTTTTACTAGAAAACAATATTTTATTTATCCAATCCTAATGGTCTATTAAATAACCTATCAATAATCTTCACGGAATATCTTGTAGATTTGAAATAATTGATACTCTTCATACGGATTGTTTGTTGTTTGGTTATTTATGGTACAAGGGTCATATTTGGCCGAGCTGCACCCAACAACACCAAGTAAATGGTCATCCACACACAAAGAAAAGCTTTACCGACACAGAAGAGCGAAATACTCCCAGGGAGGAAAAGAACTGTGCCACTTACAACTTGCTAGAACCCACTGAGTCACGACAACCCTTCTCTCTTCATAATTTATTCTTTCACAAAATCTCATAAAATAAAAACCCAGAAATTCGCCAATCAAAATCTAATTCCAAATTTCACCACTCCAATAAAATAAACTGCACGAAAATCTAACCACTCTATAAATGCAATTTAAGAAAATATGAATCCAGTTATCGTCATTAATTCAGAACACCTAGCCTCACAAGCCATACATTTTGATTAACTTAGTGACGGAACACTCTTATGTGTCACCAAGATCTGTGGACCATCATCCATTTATTCTCAAGGCCCCCGAGCTTCCATCTGCAGTTCATTAAGAATGGTTGATCCTGGCTCTCCCCAGGGAGCCCAACTTGCTTGCTCGGCACTTCCTGAATGAAGTGTTATTGTCAAGAGATGGTTTTAACACTAGATGATTCAGCTGGATGATAATGTGACAATTGCGGACTTTTGATAACAGGAGATGGCTGAATTAACCCAATATCGCTTTCGCTTTGCGGTTCCCGCACAAATTAATATCTTAACTCGATAACGTATTGCTTCCGAGTAGTAAAGGTGCAACGGAAGAAGTTAGAGCTTGAATAGAAGGCAGTTGAAACCTTTAAATTAATTACAGCTTTATAAAATTACATAGAACCGCGATAGTGATATTCATTAACGTAAAATTAAGCTCACGAAAATGTTTTAAGATTTTGAATTAACCCTATAAGTGGTTTCGATGACATATCTCATCCAAGATCTTTTCAATTTTGCTAATGACGGAATATTCCGTTGAGACAAAACTTCCCTATTACCCAAGGGGAATGGAGATACCAAGTCGGGAAAACAAAATTTTCCTGAACATTTGAAGGAGAGAACTAGTAGAACTGGTGACATTTTGGAACAGGTTTTTGCATCAGAGGCTGGACAGTACAGTGTGGTTTTCGACACGAAGATGAGCCACCAGGAGAGTTTAGATTTGAAAATTAATTTATAGAATTTTAACCCTCTGAGAGGTTCCTACACCTATAATCATTCTGAAACCTCAGTATTCCCTGTTTTAATTCTAACCAGCTTTGACTTAACTGACCACTAGATTCTTTCCAAGGATTCATTTTAACCAATAGATGTGGTTATTTTTTCATTATGTGAGTTGTGGTCGATCGTGGCTCAGTGGGTTTGAATACTGGGCTAGTAACCTGCTAGTTGTAGGCAGGGCAGGCTCGATTGCTCATTGGTGGTATTTCTCTCTTCTGCGTCAGTAAAACTTTGTGTGCATCATCATTATTTGATAGTGTCTGCCTTGTGTCTGGTCAAATAAAGACCTTGTGCCATAAGAAAAACTAACCAGCCAACAATTATGTTGAGTGAAAAGCAATACTGCACTACTCAGTAATCTCGTAACGCTCTGTGGCTTGAAAAGAAATGGTGTTTTATGTGCATCATGCGTATGAGTGTAAGATGTACGTGAAATATATATTTTAAAGTGCTGAAATGTTATAAATTCTGTATGTTATAAATTTCTACATGTTATAAATTCTATTCATACTATTTCAAAAAACTCACAAAGGTGAAAATTTAAAATAACATGTAGTTAAACAATATAGTTTCAAGGCTTTTTTGTAAGAGCTGTTCATGAACAAAAGTTTATTAATCTGAAATTTTCAGATTCAACCTAAATATTCCGATCCATTTATGAGAACTTTTCAAGTAATAAGATGTATGTACAGAATGTTTCAAAACTTCGGTTGTAAGTGCATGTATTGAAATAAAAATTAAAACGTATTCACACAGAGAAATATATCCGCAAACAATACCAAGATAGACGAAAAGTTTGTGGGTAGTTGAATTTATGTCTCAATGGCTATTGCGGTGGCTACACAGCGAGCTATTGGCGATGGTCCGGGATCAATCCCGAAGTGAAATATCTTAGAATACCTCGCACGTTCAGATGACGAGGTCAACATCTAAGCTGGCACCCCACTTTCTCGAGGATGGGCTAAAGGATCCACTGAGGTAAGAAATAAAAAACAGCAAGTATGTGAAATATATTTTCATCAGCCCAAATGTTTAAGTTTGACATAGATGTACACTTACAGTAAGTATTCAAACTTGAAATTATCAACAGTAATATACGCCTGACAACATCGACCGCATGGATTGTCGTGCATTTCCAAAAAGGCGTGTGGAAACAAACCTGACTTCCACACGCCTAAGGTAGACTTTAGTCTACAATGACTGGACAAAATTACAATTAAAAAATGATTAAATAGTTGTAAGCGCTTCTTAAGAATTACTCTCCAGTATGGTGAGGTACACTCGCGATGGAAACAACGAACCTCCTTATTTCGAACACTACTGATAGTAAATCTAATTCAAAGGTACCATTCCATAGGAATTACGTCCTCTACAAACTCACATGCAAAATTTATAAGTGCTGTTTTCAATCGAGCATACAAAACAAAACCTTTTAAAATAAGATGATAATATCTTTACAAAAATAAGACGGTAATGTCTTATTTTAAAAAGAGGATAAGGTTAAAATAAAGTATTCTAAAATAAGACAGTTAACATGATAATAAGTTGTATGAACATGCGATGTATTTCGAAGAACTTTTAAAATTTTGACGTAGATTTCCAGTACAAGTTAATTAAAATTTACGTTTGTTTCCCAAGTTTCAAATTATATTATTGGAAAGCTGTACAGTAAAGAAACAACATCTGTTATTCTAAATAGGTACGTGGTTTTCGTTTAAAAACTGAATAATCTGAATTGACAGAAAAAAACCTCAAAGAATCGATTAAAACTGCCATGACGGTTGGAGTAAATCAAATTTTAAATAAATCTTAGATTCAGGGTTATCAAATGTTCTACATAGCACCATTTGAAATGTTGAAATTTTTGTTTTAAGCGTCAGAATATCAAGTTTGTTTTTCTAAGAGTTAAAACTATCTTTATGCAACTTCGATAGCTCAAAAATTCTTTGAAAACATTGACTTCCTTTTATAAACGCTGTAAAATTCACCTTCCGTTTTTTCAAAAACTGTGGTAGAAAAACTTTGCTTCTTCTGATCTGAAGACATTTACGTTTAAAACAAGCTGTTATATCACGTGCTGAATGAAATTTTCTAGCAAAACTTGTATTTCCTTGAAAATAAACAGATTATGAATATCGTATAAATGAGTTGTCTGTCTTTTATAAAGATGGTGGAATTCGGAAAAATCGTATTCCTGATGCAAGGGTACAAGCCAAAATGATTGATAGGAAAACTGGCTGCAATAATACCCTGCACGTGTATCATTTTTACAGAAAATGAACTTAAGAGTCATTCACAATCATTCCAAAACCCAAAATCTATTTCTGTAATTGTCATCTCACTATCAAGTTTGGTAGTTTTGTCTTATATTTATAGACTCTAGTGCATGTGAAATGGATTATATGGATGGATAAAGCAAGTATACGTATTTCGTATAAAGTAAATTTTAGAAGTTATAAAAATGTCAACATTTAGTTTAAAACAAATTATTTTCCACTCACTTAGTTTTTTCTATATTTGCATTTTCTATGATATTTATATTTTTCTGATAGAGAAAAGTGATTTTTCGAACCACTTTTAATTAACGCTTAACCAATTCAACCCGAGCAACGTTAGAAAACTATGTTATTTGGACATAAAATAACTCATTTCTGAAGCTCTAGTGCAAAGTGGAATGTCTTTTTCTCTTTACATCATAAGTCACAAATATTCGGAAATCGACTATTGTTCACAAAGAAAAAGTAATGCTCAAAATATGCAACATATTAAAGTTGAAATTCTGTAAAAATAATTTTAGGGAAAATAATTACTTTTCATCAGTACTGGTGAAAAGTTCTGAGTAATCTCAGTATGCTCAATATACATCCCATCTTCTCCAAGACTGACAAATTAACGTTGATTTAAGCTTAATTATTCAGTTGTTTTAGCGTAAAATCGTACTCAAATATATAAGCAAAGAACATTCAAGTAACGTATAATCTAAATTTTTTTCATAAAATATTTAACGTTATATAGAAATATATTGAATTAATTGTATGTGATACCTGCAGAAACAAACAATAACATAAACAGACATAAAAAAGACAGGCTGAAGCTCTACGAAGTTTAGTTACTAAATAATATAAGTACTCACACTACGCAGTGTCATGAAAATATATCCAGCCGTTTGGACGTAGTGTTGGCACACACAAATAGGAAGACAAACCGACACGAAATGTGGAAAGCACTGTTTTTTCATTAGAATGACCCAAATGGATAAATAACGAAGTGTGGCGAAAATACTCAATATACAAACAAATGCTCCATTTATATTTATATAGTTAAAAATAGCACCAGTAAGAGGTACGTGAAATTCTGTTGCATTATTTTGGATAAGTTCTGCTAACACCAGGTGCGATACTTGTAAAATAAATTATGAATGGATCAAAGTAAATTTTAGATATAAATATACCGAGGCGGAGTTAAATATAAAAATATTATATTCCTGGCCATAAATGGTGTTGACATATTTCTATGAAAGTGAAAAGCCAATTTACAGTTAAACAATTCAACTCGTTCAATTCTGCTTGTTTACATAATAAAGTGTAGTTTTATCCGGATTGATTATTTTTACTATCCGTTTCAAGTTATAGAAATTTTCTAGTTCTGAACTTGTCAAATTACATATCTAAACAGGAAATGTTACTTGTTTATGAATAAGAGTGGAAAGGAATAATATTTTTCATTATTCAAATTCCTAATATCAGACAAAAAATACCCAATTTCTGCATTTTATAATTTGTGAAAAGTACTAGCATGCATAAAAAATAAACAAAAAATTAAAACCTACTTTTGATAGTTTTTTAATAAATCTTCGTTGTCCGAAATATTTAAATTTTGAGACGCCACAACAAAGAAAAATATTATATACTGCTTCCAAATCATTGGCATAATGTGTATGCATGTCATTTAAGGGGACACTACACCAAACCTGACCAAAAATATCGATTTTTATAATATCTTAGATTAAATGCACAGCTTTGAAAACTATGTTTGCAATATTTCATAGCCGAAGCTACATTATTTAGCAAGTTATTATTTTCCCAACGAATATCGGGTGGAAATTGAATAACTTAAAATCTAACGTCCTTTTCTCGGATTTCTGTTTTTTGCGGTTACATTGTATTTAAAATGAAAAGGCCTTTTTGTTTACAGCCTAGGGATTTGAAATTTTTTGGTTGTTTTTATGATGCATTTGATAATTTTGTGCATGGAATAAAAAGAGTTTGGAAAAATAGTTAATGATTTAAGAAAACTGATCACATTAATTATGACTGTTTTTCATAGTGTTTGAAAATAAATATTCATTAAAAATGAATAACAGAAGTACATACAAACTCATTCACAAAAAATTGTAGGAAACACTTCATAGAAAATAATGAAAAAAATAATAATGAATTTCCCAGGAGTAGGAATCTTAAGATATTGAAATATTTTTAATTGGAATTTTTAATTGTTATTCAGGAAAAATTGAGTTTGTCTTTTGAAATATGTATTTGAGGCTATTGGAGTATGGTTGACTAAAACATTTTGTTGTGAAAGTGAAATAAAAAATAATTTTTCAAAAGGTTTTGTCCCCTTGAATGATGATATGGATGAAAAATAAAAATTGTGTTATATTAGATTTCAAAACATTGTGCTTGAAAACAACAGAATCTGGAAAAGAAAATCGGATGCAAACAACACTTAAGATAAAGAAATTTATGTGTACGCTTTCACTTCAAACACATTAATCTGATTTTACTTGTACTATAATGTATAGTTTTCTTGTAGTCACGAAATACGTAACCCGAATAAAAGAAATAAAGTCATAAAATATAATTATCCCATAATATATTATGTAACAATCTCTCTATCATACACAGCATGTGAGTTTATACTAAGTTATATAAGCCCTGTAAAAAAGTCCTTTGATATATAATCCCTGAAGACTCCTTAGTAGTTTTATATTTCTAGTCTGCTCTTAAACCTATGCAAGCAGCTTTCGTAAGCTTTACTGTATTTGTATGGAGTATTTTCAGGTTTGCTTATAGTGCTGTACACAAAGAGTAACGCATAATTGCAATTCTGTCATCCATCTCGTCATTATAGTGGGCAAAACAAGGATTATACTTTTACTTTTTTCTAGAGATACTTGTTCCGTTTTTCTTGAATATTTAAATTTTTGCTTTTCTAACTAAAGATTTTTTAGTGTTAAATTGCTGTGTGCACTTTATGTGCTTCAGGTCTTTCATTTATATCTCGTATTTTATATCAATGCATTTATGCCTCCGTCTTAATCTCGAAGCAGATGAGACATATCTCACAGCAAAAATTTTTATGGAAATCCGTTTACAATTACATGAAACAAGAAAAAAATCCTGTTTCTTTCTTCTTTCTTTTCTTGCTTTTCTTTTCTTCTGGAATCGTAACTTCAAACATTGTACGTATTATTACGGCAAAGAAAATTGTCTGACTTTTATTACTGCTCTATTCTTCAATTAAACTCTATGTTATCTTGTATCTTTTGTTATGTGCTTCATATTTGATATTTCATGTTTCATCTTTTGTAGCTTATGTTATCATTTTTCGTTTTTCCTCGGGTTTCTGCTAAGTGATCATAAATAGCTTCAGCTATTTCTTATTGCTTCAACCAGCTGCACCTCGGAGTCCGCACATAGAAAAAATGCAACATTGGACCACTGCAGATGCGTGATTTTTTGCTTTACAAATCTTACAAATCTTGTTCTTAGCCACACTTCAGTTGCGGCTAAAATTAGTTTTATTTCCGCAAGTATTATGAGTTGTTTCCAGTCTTAATGATCGTTTCTCAAGCCATGCTGTTGTTGCTAATCTCTACGTCTAGCTCCAGCTAGACCAAATCCACAAGTCCATTCACCTAACACAATGTCGTACACCAAAAGAGGTTCAGAAAACAGGTCGTCTCGGGACAACTCTAGGCACTCGAGAATGTGTTCTGGGGAGGCCTGGTCAGACTGGAATTTAAGGAAAGGATGAATCTTGCGACCACAGTAAAATGTGAGCTTCATCAGATGGCCACTGAAAAAGCGCTGTCTGAATATGTCTGTCGCAATCGAGAGCAAGACATCTTCCGGGTGATCCCCACGATACCAAGTGTGTACCGGGAGAAAGATACATGCCTTCTTATCAAGATTTTTTGGAATAAAGCTGAAAAAAACGTCAATGAGTGGGTATTGGGCAATGGTTCATCGACACCGGCCTTCGCCAAATCGTTCATTACTTCCTCTCCCCTGATGTCCACGTGTGAAGAGATCCACTGTAGGTGCACCTCACATGCTGTAATACAAAGATGCTGAAGCTGATTTCATGAAAAATATTATATGTGTCCTGGATCTAAGGACATACGGTTTACCTGAAGCAAAGACACTTTGTTGGGGCAAAACCTGGGTCTTCCTCAAGGCCAAAGGAGTGGTAATTAGAACAAATCAGAAGCTCTTCTTGATAGTTTGCTGCACACCAGAATGTAGATCATCGTGAGTACTCTACCCATATAGAAGATTGTGAACAATTAATATATGATTTTTATCATCGCTTTTCGAGAAATTTCATTAAGACCACAAACACAATTTGCGATTGCAAGATTCTTCACCCCAAGTGTTTGTCACTCGCACCTCACTTTATTCAGAGGGGTTTTTCGTGACACATTTAAATACCAGTTTGTAAGTCTTCAGAAGACGTGATTTTAGGCAACTATGGTCTAATTCACATAACCCTTTGATCGTCATGAGATTTCTGACTTGTACAGCGTTGTTTTTATCCCGCAACGCTCATAACCACATCTTTCTGAAGAATCCATGCATTCTTTTGTACTTTAGAAATATCCTATTAATCATTGCCGTAGAATACAATACTTCTTTCGAACGATTCACTTGTTTTCCTTGGAATAAAACCATTCGGAACGATTCTATTGGCCCATCTTGTAGAATAGAATACTCTGGACAGATTCTATTACTCATTTCCGAATCTAATTCTTTGGAAAGATTCTATCGGTCCTTTGTTTAAAATGGAATCATTTGAAGAGATTTAATTTGTCAAAGAGGTAAAAACTGATTAGAAATCATGCAGCGAAGACTGCAGATTGCAAGGAGGAATTATTCTTGTGAACCCCTCGAAAGGTTAAAGATGACAAAAAGTTTTCAAAATTCAAAGTTTCAGAATAAATGACAAAGCAGACGTTGAAAATTCCCCAAAACTGATATTGAAAAATGCTTCCAGCAGTAAAAGAACTATTGGAAGCAGAAATGCGTTGACTTAGCACGAGTCTATTTGGAGTGGAGCTAGATTTGAAGAAAATATGTTATAGAAGAGCCTGATAGGACAGCGGAATTTTAGTCTTCTAAGATGCACTTAAGGTTGATTATAATTTCACTGCTATATGAGAGGGATTATAGGTGTAAACATACCAGACGAAAAACGGATATTTTACTTACTGTTATCCAAATGATTTAGCAGGATACACGTCAGGGTTACCTTAAAATGCAAGTCACCACCGTTTCCACAACGTTTGGACTTCAATATAAGTAACATTGTACAATTGAATGCAATATATCAATTCAGAATTCATTCTTTGAAATTCCTATTTTCGACGTTCTGAAATCGCATTCGAAGAACACGCAAAGTGGCGTCACGTCCAGAATACGTACAGGAAAAACATTCCGCAGCAAAAATGAAAAAAAAAACAACACTTATATTTAACTTGACAGAAAAACCCCTCCATATTACACTATAAAAAGTTTAAAAATGTAGTGGTGGCTGAATTGCCCAAAGTAACAACCACTCTAGAATTTAACTCGTCATTTGACCATGGTTTAAAATCACTAGGTGTCCTCCGATCTTTCCCTTCGGGATTGACAGTGACAGTCACCAATAGACCGTTGTGCGACGTAAATTCAACTACCAAACAATTATAATTTAGCAATGGCTGAATACCATAGCTGTTACCACTAGTTGACTGATTGCTAATTGTAAGACTAATAGAAATGTATTAAGATCTCTAATGCAGATCTGTTGCACTATTATATACTACTTATTCTTTCAATGGATGATTGCGACAGTTTGACTGTCCTGCGTTGTCTTGAACAGCGGAGTAAGTGTGCGCCGCCATGTGAAGAGATTGGCTGAAGGCATTGGATCCTTGTGATGACCGATCTTCAGACAGTAGTTGGAAGTTATATTTGTTTTGCATTGTAAATTTAGACAGAGAACTTTAAAAATCACTAAAATTGAATCGAAAAACCAAATTGATACCAAGTTCTATCGATAGAAAAATAACGTTTCAATTACGATAATTTTTGAAGGAGTTACATTAAGAACAACATAAAACATATAGTAGATAAGTAGGGTAGGTCTACTACAAAAACGAATTTTTCTCCGAATGAGATTTTTTGACATTCTTCTGATTTTGGAAAACTGACCTGCGCATTAGTTTTTCTTAATTTCTGTAAAACGTTTTTTGATAATTCTTATATATTGCATATATCTATGTGCAAATGAAAAATCAATTAGATCCAATCATGACATCTATCAAACTGTGCTAATTTTTCAAAACTTTTGACCACATTATATGCAGTTACTTCCACACAACGTTTTTCTATTTGAATCAAACTTCATATATAAGTATTTTAGTAAAACACACATTTTAAACAATCGGTTTATAACTTCCTAAGTTTGTTTAGAAAGTTCATTGTCCTTTATGGACCATGTATCAAAATGAGTGTTGATTGTGGCAAGTGGATTCAGGAATTATTCAGGAACACCATCTGGTTTGTTTGAAAGCGCACGTGGTCATAATTACCTTGTGTTCCACAATGTAGCAGTGTGTAAAAAAACTTCGAAACTTCAGAATCCGTTGTAGTAGTGTGTATGCTACTATATTGAAAGTTATTTATTGCAATGGTGACTAAGTTGACCGCCAATGTTTTCCGTTATTGTTTCGGGTATTATTCATCAGACCTCGTACTGTAAATGTATAAAGGTTGGTCCTGTCTATATAATTCCATGATCAATATCTACATTGCTTCTGTTTCCTAGGACTGTCTAGTTATTCATCCGTATTGTGACATCTTAGCGCCTAGGAGTCTAGAATGGCCGGCTGCAGACCCGGAAGTTTCCTGTTAAAAAGTCCTTCAATACTGCGCTTGCGCATGTGAGGAGAATGAGAAACAGTTAGCTCACGGACTCCGTCTAGTTGAGACGTCTTCGTAGCAATTCGTAAATTTTAATATGAAAATAAGCATTTTTGTTTCGCGCGTCCATTGTAAACCCATTGTTTTGTCTGTGTTAAAATAAATGTTATTTTTTAATGTCCAACAAAAGTTCGGATTAATTCATCACAGTATTAAGAATCGGTATGTACAATATGTATCTCATACTATAAAACATATCTGTAAAAATATCTGCCTTTATGCATAGCTTTAAAATGGTTGGTTCACCATTATTTTAAGCTATGCATAAAGGCATTCACGTCTTTCAGTATAAATAATGAAATCAGGAACACTTCAGAATACCAAAGCCACACACACAATACATGACTATTGAGATATACACCTTTCTCTTTCAAATATGAATATTATTCACGAAGTTCCCATTTAAAATTAATTGAATAAAACTAATTTATTCTTTGCAAAAATCGTGATAATTATTTATTAAAAATATTTTATGAACCTGGGTTAAAAGTCAGCAAAAAGCATACTGTCTTGGATAAAAGTATAAAATATTAAATTCATTCAATTTTAAAAGACTTGGAGAGAAATATTATATTCTATCCGTTCAATATTTATATATGTCCGATAAGGGAAAACTTTAAAATTATTTTGCATGATAAAGCAGAATATACCTCTGAAATAACTAATATCTTATGCTTTCAAGTTACATATTTTACTCTTTCCAAACACTTTTAAGAGAAATTTACTGGAACGCTCATGGTAAATAAAACAGTAGAATAATTTACACTGCGTACAGGAAAGTATATCCCAAATGAGAAACGTTGTACCACACTATGGCCATCTTAAATAAGATTCCGTTAATCTTTATCGTTTCTCAATCTTTATCGCATTTTCTTTATAAAATAAATGGGAAAAGAGGAACAGCGATAAGTTTTCCATAAAATTAATATCTAATACTTCCGATTCATACTAGCTGAACTATTCATCTCAGTATAGTTTGTCTCTGTAGATACGTTGATGCGCTTAATGTATTTTATACTGCGATAAAAATACGTTTGGACAATTTCACTTTTAAAATGCCTAAATATAGTTAAAGGAACATGTATTTACGGTTTCATATTTCCCTTTAAGTTAAATTTTAAAACTATACCCTAGAAGTAACATTCGAATAATGTTTCGACGAAAGTTATATTCAGTATGAGTGGTGATTTATTTTTCAGCGTTACTTTATACTTAAAACGTTTCGTAACAGAGATCTACTGGTGTTACTTTATTCTTAAGACACTTTGTAACAATGATCTACCGGCTTTACTTTAACCTTAACCATCTTAGTGGTTTCGACGAGATATCTCGTCCATCAAGATTTGGTCAATTTTGCTAACGACGAGATATCTCGTCAGTAAGGTATTGCCGATTTTTTATGATGACGAGATCAATATTTGGATAATTTGCCTCTAACGACGTGATATCTCGTCCATCAAGATCTGGTCTGTTTGGCTTATGTGGAGATACATCTTCAAGGCAACCACCAGGAGGTTTAAGATTCTTTAAATCCGTGATCTACTTGCGTTAATTTTTTCTTAAGACACTTTAAGTGTAAAGTATGAATATTTATAACTGTACTAATAAAAAATTGAATTGTGTAGAAAAAGGATTTAATTTGATCCATTTTTTTAAATTTTTGCTTCAAGGCATTATTGTTATCCTATTGAGACACGTATTTTCACTAAAGCATCAAAAAGACTTGACAGATCGAAACTTTATATACTTCCGATATAAATGTTCAAATTTATATCTTCATAATCTGAATGTGCAAACTTTCCACTGCTGGAATCTATAGTTGTTACACTGTTTCACAGCATTTAGAAGCATGAATTTAGTCTTTCTACACAAAACTGAAAATTCATTTTTTGGTGTTGCAGTAAGTGAGCGAGGGGCGAAACATTAGTTTTATAATTACACAGATTTTACTATGGAGTAAGTATATAAAACCCTGTAATTAAGAAATGTTTGCAGGAATCACGATAAATTAATTTTTATATTAGCGTTTCTCTGCAGAAAAATGGTTTTAAAAAGGTAAGAGTGAATAATTCCAATCTGAATCAAATCGGAGAAAAACACATTTAAGCGTTTGATAGTATTTAATTTCATTGAAGTGTTCTTGAAGGGCTCATTACTGCCTTAAGACTGTAACATTAATTGTAAACTTAATTATGCTAAGTGATATATACAACCATCCTACATTCTTAGTAACTTATATTGTATAACCACAGTCTAAACCCCAGAAAATGACTTACATTAAAAATATTTCTTACGTAGTACACTGTGAAGAATAAAAATAATAGCGCTCCCACACTAAGGAATTTATTATTTGCTTTTCAAAACATCAATTTGTAAAGAAAACATACATTGTTATAACATTAGTGCCACAATTTTGAAATCAAGAGGGAGAGTTTATTGCGGTTATACATTCAGAACAGATTATTTGACGATTTTATATTTTACACGCATGTGAATAGGAACATTTTCTAACCGGAGTCTCATCCAGTTTTTTTTACACTTAGGTTTTATTTTACTTCTAAACACATTGAAATGACAAAATACTGTGTAAAACTTCCTAAGTTGTTTGGTCCATACCTTTGAACCACTTGCAGTACATTCAGTACACAAATCATGGTACAGTAAAAGAGAACTCGTTTAAAAAATAGGATTAAGAAACTTTGAAAGATCAAAATCCAACATCAGATTTTAAATACTAGTTCCTTGTAAAATTTTATTTTGATCATTTTTTATTGAACAAAAGCAAATTCCCCATGCACCACCGATGTACAACACGGGATTTACAGAAGTAAGTTGAATTAACAAAGAAACAGTGGAAAACATTTTATAACTAAAATTACAAGATTTGGTGAACTTAACAAATGAATAGAAAAGCAGATTAGAGTTAACAAAAAAATTGAGTTTCATTTGCCATGTTTTACCTAATCTTGATCTATTTTGATCATTGACACGTTTTATTTCGCATTTATGAAACTTAGTTCTTCCAGTAGATTCTTAGAGAAGTCAGCCATTGTTTCGTATTATGATTTCATTGTGGTTTTCTAAATTTATTTAAATCTTACATTTACGAATTAAATAAAACATATAGCTCATGAAATTCTTTTTTTGGTGGACTACAAGTCTCTAACTTCTAAACGACAATGTTCTTTATTTTGTAATTTCCTTTTTGGTAAAAGTTTAGTTTTAAAACTAAAAAGGGGGAGGTGCAATGAATCCTCTACGTATCTTATTCTAAAATGAGATTTATAAAATGAATACTTCAACTCTCCTAATGTATTGGATATAAATCCCTGCAAAACTTCGCAGAGTAAATAAATAATAAATATATTAGATTTGGAAGGATATAATTGGATACAATGATTTTTTATGGAAAAGTATGTCAAACATTATGTCGGATCTCTCCACGTGTAAGACAGTCGTAACACAAAATACGTGGTACAGAAAATATGAAACAAATAATTTATTGTTATATGTTTAAAATTTTACGTATGAATTTCTTTTGAATTTTTTAAATTATTATTTTAGTTCGACGATTTCAGTGAATAATTTTTAACAAATATCAAACACATTCTTTAACTGTGCATATAATATGAAGTAATATGAACATTATCAGTAAATAAAAACAAAAATTTCGTTACAGAAGTATGTCAAGGAATTTTAAACATAATTCATAAATTTAAGTTGGCTATGTAGTGTTAAATTGAAAATTCGATAAAAACCCTATTTTTTCATTTACTTTGTAGCGATGTAAAACAAAATAGAATACATATAAATATTATTTCTAGCTAATTTTGTAGATATATTAGTCTTCGAAGATCAATGTGAGGAACCATTCGATCCCTTACTCGACTTGTGTAATAGCCTTAAAAATACATGAGTTTAGGTCAATAGATTTCTTTGAAAGGAAAAAGGCGAAAAGTAATTTCAAATTAAAGTTTGTGATATACAACAATTCTAGTTAGAAATTTTCGTATTATATATTTCGTACATCACACAAGTTGAATAAAAAATTATATATCCACTAGTACATTTACAGAGTTCTACAGCTCAAACCGCAGTAAATATTGCTTTTCTAAACCGTGATTAATTTTTAATCTAAGTAAATTAATCAACGGATTTTAAAAGATATCACTATCAAACGCTTCGAAGTTAGGAAGAAAAATTTATTACGTAGCTTAGATGTATACTGGGCAAAAGAGAATCAATATTTGTCTTTATATCTTCGAAATATCTTTAAATAATGGATACTTTAACAAGCCTAGATGCATGTTAAAATTTTTTTTAAGAATTAACTTCATGAGTACCGTGTTCTAGTTAATGACATGAAAGCATTATATTTTTATGTCAACACAGTTTACGAAATCCCATTTTATAATAGTTGTTTGTTCTGGTTTTAATTATAATAAACTATTACCAAAACATACTTATATTTATCTTTAGTGTGATTTAAAAAAGACTTCATTTATTGTGTGATACAGACGTTCTTTACTTTTGAATATCTTTGAGACTAGATTATTTCCCAATCCCTCCATTAGATGTTTCAGAAGTTTGAAATAAAAAATGCAAACTAGGAGAAATCCCTTAATTCAAAGCTTTGTGGAATGAAATTACTAAATGCATAGGATTGTGTTCAAATATTTAACTTTTATGAATCGTCTGTAAGAGTTAGCTATTGGTTGAAATACTCGGCTTCAATGTTAATTTAATCTTCAAAAGATTTACTCAAATTAGTAAAGCATCAATGATTCAAAGCATTTAATCTAAGCTAAAGTAATAAACTGCATGCAATTAAGTTGTTTTTAACTTTACTTCCTTTTCAATTCTATTGAATTGGAATTCTTAACGGCATCTACAAAATAATGTATTTTTGTTATATGGTAAGGGTCTGATATAGCAGCCATTAACACTGTTGGATTTTTCACAACTCATTTACTAGTAGGATGAATGTAAGTGTTGAAAACATTCTTGCAACTTCGACGAAATACCTTGTGCATCAAGATTTGGTTAATTTTGAGCATTACCAGATATCTCGTCCATAAATATAGCTTGCAACTTCAGGGCAGATTTTAACGTGAAGGTAAACCACCAGTAGGGTTAAATAACCAAGATTATATATAATGTACAATATAATCTTACAAATTTGTTGTCTCAAATCTAGTACCAATACCATTAAAGGAATCTGGAGGAAATATTTAAAACGAAGAAAGCTCTTGGAACAATCTTAACCTGTAATATGTTTATCTATAACAACATCCTCTGTATGTTCTTCCTCAACGAACCTTACTAACACAGAAACGTTACTAAGGCAACACTTCAAGCTTAATGATTTACTGCATTTCACCAGAAACCTTCTGACTAGAATAATGGAATGCGTTTTTGGATTTTATATTCTTTTAAGAAAGTTCTCAGTAATTTGCTTAAATAATCCTAAGAGAGCACGTCAGGTAGATAATTTATATCCATAACTTTGAGGTCGAATATTATTCCCCTTATTGTTTCTTTATTTTCCTGATGCTACAAATATTTGAGAA
The DNA here is from genome assembly GCA_933210815.1 of Meta bourneti. NCBI lineage: Eukaryota > Metazoa > Arthropoda > Arachnida > Araneae > Tetragnathidae > Meta > Meta bourneti. The sequence continues at coordinate 57,252,158 of OW119926.1, forward strand.
TTCCTTTTCCATCGTCTACTTGTCTGATTCTACTTAATTTGTAATTGCAAGAATATACTTACTTTGGGTTCGACCAGTCGTAAGATAATGGTGCGACGAAGGGCGAGAGAGGTGTTACCCACGTATTGTTATGTTAACTCTTTGAGTGTCTCGCGATTTCTGATTAGTGTAGTATTGCTTTTTCCCTACAACACAATAATGCTAAATAACCACATTTGTTGGATGAAAGAATCTTTGGGAAGATTATGTTAGTCTAGAATGTCAAAATCTGTTGGAAGTCACGTAGGAAGTCTGCAGGTCGCAGAACGGATTTAAGCGTTTGACCCCCCTCAAGTGGTTAAATAGTTTATGGTAGTATGCATGGACAAATTGGACAATTGGACATTTTATGGACAAATTTTAGTTTTATTTTTAATAATATTTTACCCTACACGTATTCCATAATAGTATTTATATGATGGCTGGTTGGTTGGCAGGTTCGTTGTTCTTGGGTTTTGTGGCACAAGGGGCATATTTGACCTTAAGCTGAGCCAAACACGACAAGTAAGTATGAAAAGACTCGATTTAGAAGTGAAAAGAGAGTGATTGCTTGGGCATCCTGGAGTCGCGATCCCCATATTTACCAGACAGTAAATACTATTGGAAAAGAACAGATCACTAGGGTACCTCGAGTTTGTGTAGTCCATACACACATAAAAATGTGCATCTGAGGGGAGTATATAGGAATGTTTATCCCCTTACAAAAACTGCAATGTATTGCATCACCTATGGACTTTCAAAGGAGGAGAATCGAGTATTTCATTTTTAAAAAAGGAGTTATAAAAATGTGCATATGTGTTATATATACATCATAAGCACACACCAGGAGTCCAAATTCCTAAAAGCCCGGATCCATTGGGAACATTTTTTGGTTGGGACTCGATCATATCTAAACAGAAAATTAATGCAGTGTAACCCAATATACTGGATAATTCGACCTGTCTCAATAGGCCATATGGCCACTGGTTACTATATCAGATGACAGGAGCACCAATTCCTAGGAGAGCTATCCTCTTACCCTACCTCCCCACTAATCGGTATTCTGAAACATGAGTGTTAAATACTTTACAGCTATTATGGAGTAGTGAAATATATTTCCGGTGGCTATGCAAATAGCTGCATACCATTCACAGATGCGGTATGCTCGGAACATTGTATTTGTGGGAACCGTTCATTTCCAGAGACCGTATCGGCGCAAATTATACTTCCTCTGTGCTGGCATGTTTTCGGAGGATAATAATCTTATTTTGATTAAAATATTATTGCTCTAATATTTATTATATTACTGCCTTTTAATAAAGTTTTTTAAAATTTTGTCCAGGTCACTAGTGCATCATTAACCCTCTGGATGCGGGGACAGGCCCAACCGGCCGAAAGTTTCGAGTCCCCTCGTTACGAAAAGCTCGGATTCTTTCAGACCTCAAACTCCTCAAGAATCGCCGAAGCCCATTACGATTTCCATCCCCTATTTTCTGAGCTACAAAGAGACCCGCGTGTGAATAGCCTTATCTCCCCGTTGACAAAGATGTCAGGTTCATCGACGAGGAGTCTCACAAATTGTTTATCCTCGAACATCTAGTCTGAGAGTTTGAGCAAATGAAAAGAGATACACTAAAAATGTCACCGCCGCCCTTTCAGTTTACCCGGGAACAATCTGTCCCTTCTAGGCATACCCACGACCCGACAATAGAAATCGGCACATCAGGTGATAATGGGACGACACATATTTCCTCTCCTCCTACGGGAAATCATTGAAAAGGCCGTTTCGGCCGGTTTCAGTAAGTTGCCTGTAAAGCCGTTGGGCCAGCAGCCGTAACCAAAGAAGGAAATGATATTCTGCACCGACGTATGCAGGGGGTTAACGCAGTAGGTGTAAAATAAAATTTAAAATTCTATTTTACATATACGACGGTAATCTTATAAAATATGTACAAGAATTAAACCAGGAAAACTTTATTAAAATATAAATGATGATGTAATTAAAAACTATTATCAATAATGTTTGAAGAAAACCTGCAAAATTACCCTCTGATAATTATTAAATAAAATCATAGTGGAAGTATGATATGAGTGGATCTAGTTTTGTAGAAATCAACAGTTTACTTAAGTGCACTCTTTTGTGGGCGAAGTAAGTTTGTGCGATGTATGTGACTCTTTATGTACCACCACATATACAAAATAATTTATATAGAAATATACATATTGTAAAAAGTAAAGCTTTATATACATGAAGATTTACTTACAACCCCATAATAATTCCTCCAGCAAGGTACTACTGAATCTGATGAAGCCCTTATTAACCCAATAGAGGCAAAAACAACTTGCACACTATGCTGTTTAAGTTCTATTCTAGTAAAATCTTTTCACTATATGAGCTCTATTTTATTCGTGCAAAATTTCTTTCACGAATTTCCACAATTTAATGGACCGATTAATTGAAGGGTGTCGGGTACCACAACGAAAAGCCACTTTTCAAATTGATCAGAAAAGCAATTTTTAAGTTTCAAAAAATTCCAAATTTGTAATGATTTATCCATTTTCAAGCAGTCATGTTGCCTTAAGCTTTCAAGTATTAAGCACTTATTGAAACAAATCAGAAATTATTTCAGATCTTTTCGGATCTTCCCCTTCGGGGCTTGATCCCGGACCTTCGCCAATAGCTCGTTGTGTTGCTCCAGTGATACGCTAATTAAATACCTACTTACCTAGCTACCTTTTATATTGTTTTGAATATCGTATTTTTAGTTAATTTCGAAGCATTTATTTGTGGGCTATCTTGCCCTGTTTTTATGAAGCCCTTCCATAAATTTGTTACTTTGGATAACAAATCTAACCAACATTACTCTTTCGCAAAAGTATTATCTGTTTACCACGGGAACAGCTTCCGATACCAAATCTAGGTGGTAGTGGTCGCTATAGAAACAGAACCTTACTCATTTTGAGAAGGAGTGACTCTCGGAAATGATATAATTTTATTTTATTTTTCGTGAATATAGAAAACAGGTAGTTTACTAGTTCAGATCTTCTAGGCAACGAATAAAAGTCCTAAATATGCCTATTTCCATATCATCATAACTACTCCAATGTAATAACAATAGGTACATTTCTTCAAGCATTCCTTGGGAAAATAGGAGGAGGTCCGTTTCTACAGCAACAGACAGTACAGACTTTGTTTTGGGAACAGTTCTCGTAGTAGACAGACAACTCGAGAGGACATCCTTTATCACCTCTTTTATAGATTTGATATAAGTAAACCAACTAATATATTTTTTAATCAATCTGATTCAAACTGGCATTATTTGAATCAGTCTGGTTGAACTGGAAAATCACTCTTCTGTATATTGCCTGACTAGACTGAAATTATTCTTATTGCTTGCTATACACGCAATGCGTATATAATTAAATCTGTTCTCAATGACGTAGTGGATTTCACTAAGCGATTTGAAAAGCTAGTTTTATCTATATTAAAATCATGCTTCCTTCTAAAACAGACACTACCTTCCATTACGTAGGTTTATTTCTTTAAAAGAAAACGATCAAAGAATTTTTAGCTGCACCAAATACTTCTTTGACATTTCGTGAATCTTCAAATTGGCTTCCTTGCCAACTTTCCTAACTTTTCTGATGTACCGCCACTTCTTTCGGTTGGGTAATTGGTCATAGACGTAAAAATTAATCTTTAGAATTGAACGTCAGTCAGACTGATAAATTTTTTCCCTCTTATTTTTCTACATGCTGTGGTATCAAAGAATCGCAATCGAAGGAAGAGGTCTCTTCATTATATTTTAGGAACAATGATGATAAGGTAAAATTAACTTCCGTGGTTATTGAAAAATGTAACTTTGAAAACAAGAAGTTTTAAATTGGAAATAATATTTTAGCGCGTGTTCTGTCCCCTTACTTGTTTTCTTTTCTACATACGTAATTGAAGCAGTATGCAAATGTTATAAAACATTAGAGATTTTGCATCAATTTAATAAATGATAAAATTGGCATTACTAAAGGGAGATTTATTTTTAGAATGATGATTTTATGATAACGGAAACCACTAAATTTGCATTAGAATGATCAAAAAACGGATAAATAACTTGAAATGATAAATATTCAATTTACAAACACTGTTATATTTATATAGATAAATTCTTAACTTGGCAATTGACTGGTTTAATATTAACCTAACTATATATTATGATAACAACTATAACTCAACATGCAGAAATCAAACTGTTTACCTATTGCTTTTTCTGAATCCCTGTTTCAGTGGGTTCTAATTTACTAGTGCATAGAATTTTAATTGATCATCTGTGCGAGAATATTTAAAAATTAATAGAGCGCATTTTATTTTAGGTCCTTAACCCTCTGAGAGGTTAGCACGCATATATCAGTCCTGCGACCTGCAATCTTCCCTGCATGCTTTCTTACCCGTTTCGACCTTGAAAAATTTAGTCTCCTAGGACTCTTACAACCAATATATGTGATCATTTAGTGTGTTATGTGTGTTGTGGAGTAAAAGCAATGCTTCTACTTGGTAATCTCGTGACATTCAGAGGGTCAAATCATAGACAGATGCTCTAGAAATTCGACATGATGAGGGGAATATACCTCTGAAATAATAGTTACTTTTCTTGCAATAAAGCACTAATAAATTGTTGAGGAATTAAAGTTAAAACTAAACGTACACACCCAAGAAACTGATTTATTTTTAACCCCTCTGAGAGTCACGAGATATCCGAGTAGTGTTGTCTTTTCACAACAATACACATATAATGATTAAATAATCACATCTATTGGTTGAAAAAATTATCGAAAACACAATAAGATCGAAACTGGTTAGAAGTCATACAGGAAAGGCTGCAGGTTTCATCATGAGAAAATGCATGTTAACCCTCAGAGGGTTAATAGTTTAATCATGATAATAAATAGTTCACACATCACAATTACTAAACTTACGCAATAAATGGTAATCTGAGTGGTCTGAAAACAAAAAAAAATAATATTCAAATTCAAAGTGACTAAACTCATCGCATTTAACTTGAAAAATGATTTTTTAAACAAATAAATAACTTTAAGAGAAATCGTGAGAGTTTAACGAGTTGGCATGGTGTATTGTCAAATACTACTGATGAAGCCAAAACACCCACTTTACATTATAGTCCACTAGATGTTGTTACAAACAACTGAATTATTGATTGTCTGACAATTCCTGGTTAAACCCAATCTGCTCAATGTTTGAACTGAAAACATGTATAGTACAACATCGATCTTCCTTAAACCAATTACCCTTATAAAGGTTTCTCTACATGTACTCATAGTTTTCGGAAAAGTCTGAATATTTTTTTGTTCAAAAATCTACGGAAAATTCGAGATCTTAGCTTCTGGTTAAGATATCAGCAAGCTCTAATAACTCCAAGTATAAGGATAATTTTCAGTGTCAGAAAATTTCCACATTTTGTTGCACATATTAACATGTTTGCTAACATGTTTGCTGTACAGACACATAAATAAAGTTATGGGAATAGAATAATATTTATAATATCCACGAAATAATATTCAAGGTCATCATAAATTAAATTTCACTGCTATAATTACATCAAATATAATAGCCAAGACATGGACGAAAAATATCTACAAAATAATTTTTGTTATAGAAGTAATTAATATGGTAAAAATTACGATGTTTTAAAGTTAAAATAGAAACTCTGATTTCAATATCATAATGAGATAATACCTAAATGATAATAATACATAAATGATAATAATACCTAAATGATAATAATACCTAAAACAAGAGCTTTAGGTATAGAATTGAAATTTGCATATGTAGACAGAAGGTACGATAATGAAAGATATTAGAAAGTACAAAGTACAATTTATATAAAATTGAAGATAACGATACATTTTTTCTTGCATTTCTAAATATGCGTAAAAGAAACTCGACAACACTTAACTGAGTTATATCTCTTCTGAGGGTTCCAGTCTTATTAAGACTTATTTTCTCTAAAGGTTTCCACTTTTTATCTCAAAATGAACACAATTAATAATATACTTATTTTTATCTGAAAAATACGATATCAATATTTAAAAAATATCTACAATTGCCTTTGAAAAGGAAGGTATGCTTATTTTCAGTTTTCTTGAACAAATGAGGAAATTTGTTTCTTCGTTTCACATATCTAATTGAAACTTTTTTTGTCATAACTCGTTAAAAGAATCGAGAGGATTAAGTGAGAGGCCTTTTGACTTTTAATTTTTTTAAAGTGTCAGCACTTATTTTGTTCAAACGGGTGAGAAAAGGAAATTGCTTTCTTTAATTGAGATGATTCCAAAGGTGGAATATTTATTTCTCTAGAGCCAGCTTCACTCCAATATGGAATGAATTCGATGCCGATGCAATGAGCAATCTCATTAAATCATTTAAGATAAGTTGTGCGTCGAGTTCTTGGAAAATACGAAAAAATAACCTTTTTTCGAGCCACATTTTATCATGTTTTAAGCATATTAAATAACCACAGAAGAAAGAAATGTTTGATTAATTATTGGAGTTTCCTCACAGAGCAATTAAAGTTTCGAATTTGTTCATTTCACTTGTTTTTTAAAATAGGCAGATTGGTTTTTTTAATATTTTAATGGCATTGTTTCCTTTCTAAAAGAATTCATTGCATTTTATTACAACAACCGTAACTATTTTGTGCTTTGATATTGGTATTAAGGATATTTTCAAGGTTTCAAGTTTTTTCAATTTCTCTCATGCGAGTCAATAGTCTTATAGTAACTACTAAGCCCTTGAGTTAGGAGATATCCCAGTAGTGTTAAGTTACTTTTACCCAACAAGTTATTTAATGACTCAATAACCCTACTTTTCTAAAGACCCCATGGGTTATTTCAACACTTAGAAACATTCTACTGGTCATTCACAATAAAATCTTTCTTTTCAACGATTCTTTTGTATTTCCTTTGAAACAAAATCCTTTGCTACAATTACATTGTCCCATTCTGTGGAATACAACAATCCTTCGGAAAGATTCTATTAATCTATTTCCTTAAGCTATAATCCTTTGATAATAGGGCCGCGGTAGCCCGGTTGGAAGAGTAATGGATTAGCAGCATGAAGGTTGCGAGTTCAAATCCAACCAAAGCCCGTCGTGTACAAAGGGAGCTGCTGCACGTAAAATTTGTCGTGGCCTCAAATGTTCTCAGCAGGGTGTGGAAGTTTGGAGAGTGAGGTGCCAGCTCAGATGTCACCTCGTCATCTGACCGTGGTTCAAAATTACGTGGTGTCGTTCTCGGATCTTTACCTTAGGGATTGATACCAAACCGTCGCCAATAGCTCGTTGTATTGCTCCAGTGCGACGTTAACCTACCTACATTTGATAATCTTCCATTGCATATATCTGTATCTTTCCTTTGATTATGATCCTTTGTAGAGATTATACTACTCATTTCCGTAGGATAGAATCCTTCGGAAAACTTTATTGTTCATTAATTTGAATAGAATCCTTTGGAAAGAGTCAACAAGTTCAAATATGGTTAGAAGTCATGGGTTAGGGAAGACTGAAGGTTGCAAAGTAGAAGTATGTGTGTTAGAGAGTTAGATCCCAACAACAAAGAAACTTTTATCAATTAGCACGGTGATTGTAAACAATATGATTAATAAATATACATTATTTGTTATTTAGAGTTGCATATAGCTAATTACACTTTGATTATCCTATAGAGACTAGATAAGTCAACTTTTCAAATAATCAGTCTTGATATGCTTGGTTTGCCACTCTACGGTCATTATATGCTATACTAAAACAAATTAGATCTGTATCTGAGACTTGAGAGGTTTCCGAACCACTACTAACATACATGTTTATACCGAGATTCGAACAATGGACATGTTGGACCAGAGCGCTAACTCCTCGGTTTCCATGATTCGTGTGGAGAGATAATGCACGTTCTCACTCCCGTAAACCAATCAGCTTGATTGTTTTTTGTCATTACAATGTGGTGAATTTAACCATGATTGGCACAACTTGGCCAAATAGGTCCATTGCATCGTAAAACCCAACCAGCCGACAACTCCCCAACCTAGGATCAATACCCAAATCTTTTCCAGGCTGCGGTAGCTCAGTTGTAAGAGCAACGGATTAGCAACCGGAGAATTGCGAGTTCAAAACTCGTTCCAGCCAGTCGCATTCACGGGGGTTGGTGAAAGTTTAATCTTCATGGCCTCAAATGGCCTCACTTTGACTAGCTGTGGGAGTTTAGAGTGGGGTGCCAGCTCAGGTGTTGACCTCGTTATCTGTCATTGGTTCAAAATTACGAGGTGTTGTCCTCGGATCTTCTCGTTCGCTGTTAATCCCGGACCGTCGCCAATAACTCATTGCGTTGCTCCAGGACAACGTCAATTCAACTATCATTTTAAAAACTATGAATAGCTACTTTCAAATTATATGAAGGCTGCTATTCATAATTTCTTTGAATATCAATTTTACATACTAAGCATTCCTTTGATTGTAACAGAATGAAAAATTTCAGCTTGATAGGAAGATCATTTCGGGAGATATGAATAAAAACCCTGTGAAGCCAATTTAACATGAGGTGCTCCAAATTTTCCGTGTAATTCAAAAACGGTTGGATAAAATTACTTGAAACTTAGTATTCAAGGTTTAACTGTGTTATAGAATTGAAATTTGGAGTCAAAATTGGGTCTAGTTCTTTAACGTTAAGAAATACAATTCAATATGAAGACGACCCCTCAAACAAATGTTGGACACATTAATTTGTCGAACAGACGTTATTCTATATGAGTGAAACTTTTGAAATTTATTTATGAACAATACCCGAATAGATCGAGATGATTGCATTATTTTTCCTCACTATATGCAGATATTCAAGAATGATGGAACTACAAATCGATGGTTTAGAAGAGTCGTGAAGTTCCTACCTTTTAAATAAACATTTTGTTTTCCCTTAACGTAAAGATGTTACCAACCTAATTGCAGATTTAACCAACCTCAACATTTCTAATCGTCATTCCGGTTTGTACCTATAAACTTAACAAGCTCTTTCTTCTCATAAAAGTTTGTGATGTTCCATGAAAAAAGGTCCATTTGTAGGAAAGCGTTGAGATCGAATTTAGAACTTTGCTAAGTACAGCTTCTTTTTTATTCCTAAAAAGAAAGAAGCGTGTCTTTGAGATAATTCCAAATCACCTACAAAGTTTGCATAAGTAATTAAGTTTGAACATTGGAAAAAAACAGACTTAACTTTTAAATGGAATGTTTTTCTAATCTTTTAAAACGTTTCCCGAACTAAGATGCCATTTGGTTCCTAAATCCTCCTAAAACGAAGAGAATAGTTCAACTGATTATGTAATGTGATAGCTCAGATGCAAACTTTACGGCAATTGGTCTCTTTTTTTTGTAAAACCTTTCTCAAGGTAATCCCGACTTAGGTATGGATCAAGCGTACACTCATGTCCAAAGCATAATTGCTGTTTATGTGAATATTTCAGAAAATTTATATCGGAATGGAAGGAAATGCGGTATGCGGGTGTAATGGGGTTATAGAAGAAGAAAACAATGCAAAATAAGGATAATAATGACTTTTATCATAAAAGGAAGAGGTTCACAATACGAGTGTCAACTTTAGTAAAACAGAATGATTAAAACAATGTGACGCTGAAGTTTGATACGGTGTGGGGAACCTGTGTTAGCCACGCATGCTGCACAACGATTTCCCATACTTTCGATGAGGGTATGGTTGAGTTGTGGGCTCAAAGAGGTCCAGGCCACACGGAAAGCAGTTTCAATTCCAGAACGGAGCTTGGTGGGTGATGGAGGACTGTAATATGTCTACCGAGCATATCCCACACACGCTCTATAGGATTCAGATCAGGAGAATTGGCAGGCCACTGATGCGCTGGATATCTTCACTTTGAAGGAAGACGTAGACCAGGACTGCAAGGTGAGAATGCGCGTTATCATCCATGAATATGAAATAAGGATCGACAGCACCTCGAAATAGGCGAACGGTAGGCTCAAGGACTTCGTCTGTATCTTTGACCGGTAACAGACCCCGCGTCAAAGATGTGGAGGTCTGTGTGGCCATCCAGCATGATTCTTGCCCAGACAGTGATTCCCCCTGAAGGAAAACGATGTCTTTCAGTGATGTTTCCAGGGTGAAAACGCGTTCCACGTTCTCTCCAGATCGCGTTACGACGAGATTCAGTTTGCAGGTTAAATCTGGACTCGTCACTGAACATGACATTGCCCCATTTTTGTCGACTCCACTGCTGATGTTCCAAACTCCGCTGTAAACGCGCGCGTTTCTATGCAGACGTCAGGGGGATGCAAACTTCTGTTCATCTGGTGTAGAGATCAACGTGTCTGAGTCTCCTGTTAACAGTTTGTCTCGAAACTATGACTCCTGTGGCGGCTGTCAGGGCTGAACCCAGTTGTCTGGCAGAACGGTTCCTCTGACGTTCGTGCAGTTATCGCCAAATATCGGTCTTGCCGAGCGGTCGTTACCCTTGTCCGATCTGGTACTGGTCGTCGGGTAACATCTCCAAATATTTAAGACCTCTGCCACAGTCTGGAGATCACACACTGAGGGCACATTCAAAATTCGAGACCCTTCGGTTTGGGATCGACCGGATTCCAGCATTCCAATAATTCGTCCCTTCACAAACATGCCCAGCTAGCATCCTTGTGACATCTTTCGTCCTTATTGATTGTTAACAACGCTCCGTACCACAGCAATTGCGAAATTTCTGTCTAAACTGGCAATGCTGCTCGAGACCGTTTTATACTCGTTCCGACGTGCGCCGGTGCTTTATGCATGTCGACGTCGACTGAACTGTTTTGCATATGCACAATGTTTCACCTCCGTTCCACGATTCTCCATAAGTGATTTTGAACCATAGTATATATATCCATTCTTACTCCGATTTTTTCGCCTTTTATGAATTATGCTTAACTTTTGGACATGAGTGTACTTCAGTATTATGGGTTTGCCAATTTTAAAACAATTTCACTCTAAAAGAGGGTTTTGAAATGTTGTGCCATTGGGTCTTTGTGTGCCTGCTAGAAAATAGGAGGGGACAAACACCCAGAATAATCCCAACATACAAACGGCATTTGGAACAAGGGTTTGTTTAAGAGGAGCAACAGGTGTAGAGGATTCCAAGTATTACCTCTAGTTTACAAAGATGGGGATTTACAATGTACTTTAGGTATTTTTAGAAGAAAAATGGGTTGAAGTGAAAAAGTTTTAAATTTGGACACTATTTAAGCTACCAGAACAAACTCCGGTTAAATAACTTTTTATTTTTCTATTACTGTTTGTCAATATGACGTGACATGATCTAATAAAAAAATGGAAGGACAAACGTCATAACGGCACGTGATAGTAATAAATATAATTACGTACGTCACTGGGATTATAATAAATTGGGAAGGGACAAAAAAAACCACAACTGTGTATAGGATGAGTGATCTTGATGGCATTGGTCAAAGCATTTATTTTGATGCTGGAGTCCAGTGGGGGTGGAGCAGGCAAGAGAAGATAATTCTGATTTCTTGTGCTAAATGGAAGATATCAGTTTACTGCGGGAGTGTGTGAACCTGTCATGAGCGTGCTGCTCGTGGAACCCAAAGTGGGAACAGCTGCCACCTGAGACCCTGTAACATCGAGCTTGGCATCCCGTACCAATGACCAACGACACCCCAGTCCTAAAATCCGGAGACCACATACCTCTCTCCTAAATATTTTGCCTTGAATTTACCTTTGATTCCTCACAGCAATTTAACAAATTAAAACACTAAAAACTCATTCTGCGTGGCAACTGAACTCTACTTTAAACAACTAAATGAAGTTCGTTACTGTAAATTTAAACGCGGAAATAGTATAAAAGAATTACATGCGCAACTATATACCTACCAGAATTGTAACACTGTCTTTACCCTGAATTTAAAGGTTAGACAGTTGAACTATGATTGTTACTAACAGTATCTACCACACATATACACCTCTATGGCAAAGGTATTAAATGCATCCATCTATATATTTTAGTAACACTTTAGTATTCATCTAATAGTTCTTAACGAATTTTGGAACAAAATCTGCAACCGAAAGGGTTTTACTGAAACGAAAATTATCGATTTAGTAAACTATAGTGATTGAAGTTTAAGGGATAGTACAATGACATTAATAAATTATTTTAATGGGAGAAACTGACGGCGCTCTATCCAATTATAGAATTTAATCCAGTTTAAATCATATAAAAGACACAAATACAATCAAGGGCTGTAACAAATAAAAACAGATCTCGGGGGAAAGTTTAGTTTCGATGTTTCAATGTCTCTCAGCTGACGATCGGAACTGCTGTTCTTTTTAATTTGAAAGTTCCACAGACAGCATAAGTTTATTGCTCCGTAGACGGCGTCATGTCCGTCGCTCACCTGCTACGCATTAACCTTCCAAGTGGTTACGATGAGATAGCTCGCCCATCAAGATCTAACCTATTTTGCAAAGGATTATATATCTCGCCCTCAATAAATTGCCAATTTTTTGATGGTGAGATCTCGTAAGCATAAAAAAATCGGCAATATCTTGATGGACGAGATATCTCGTCATTTTCAAAGTTGATCAGATCTTGATGGACGAGATATCGTCATTTTCAAAGTTGATCAGATCTTGATAGATGAAAGATCTCATCAAAAAACGTTAAAGTTTTTCCAGGCGATTTCACAGTTCATTCGCAACAGTTTGAAATTTAATATCGCAACAATTGGGATAAATTGACATTTTTTATAAGTATGTTTAGGGATGAATGTACTAGGTGGTGATTATTCTTAAATGACTAAAATGTATCAAATAGTTTTAACAGTATATTGTAATGTAACCTTATTCCAAGACCACACAGAATTTCAGAAATGAGAAATAAGTAAATTGTTAAATCGATTATGCGTTGACTCAAATTAGACCCAATTACGGCTTTATTGCAAATGAATTCCCAGAGTTTAATGAATCGGTCCCTTTAAATAAATTACCTTGTGATTACTTATATCAGCTATAAATTTGCTGCAGTGTGAATTCATAGAAATATTTTCAAAATTTAACTCGTATGATGAAAGACATTACCTCTGAGATGAATTAAAAATTGTCAATAATATGGCATCTCAAAGATTAAATTTTATTGCATTCTATTTTATTGAAGCATGTTATGATATCTAATTATATGTAATGAGATCCAATTTACAATATATGAACTCGTGCTATTTGATTTTGATTAAAATGTTAAAATGTAACACGGTATTATTTTGTGATCTCGATTATGAAGTCAAATAACTGTATTAATTTTTAAAAGTTGAGGCTTTTAGATGTGATGAAGTCATTGAAATAAATGCATTGGTTATTTAAATAATTGCTTTGGGTTATTTTTTCCATTGTATCATTATACGAATTATTGACTAGAGGTTATATTGATTGCGTTAGTTGATAAAAACATTTAGAAACACCTTTCGTAAAATGTGAATAGCTGAATATTGTATCTTATGTATGTTAAGATGTGTTTTTAGTTTTTGACTACACGTATTTACAATACATCTCCATTTGATATTGAAGATAACTGTTAAAAAATGTCATTCCGTTTTGCATTAAAAGAATATTTAGGGAAATAATATAAAATATGATTAGACATTCACAGTTCTTTAATATCCATATCCAAAGAAGTATTTTCTCATATTTCTAGAATTCAGACATAATTTTTCTTGCGATTTTAGAGCCATTATAACTCAAATTCATTACGAATACAAACTTTCCAAAATTTCACATACTTCAGACAAAATTTTAGTCCAAATATATTGGCACCCTTTTATTTGGACAATTATTTCTTTTAGAAGTAGACACCAGCTTTTCGTTCTAATGAATTATAATTGTATGTAAAATCGCTATTCTAAGAAATTTCTTAGTTTAAAGATAATTAGGAAAATAAATATATCAATATTTTATAGAAAAAAAAGGAAAATTTTTTATAGTAAACAAAATATTATAATTCCACTAAAAATATTTTGCGATGTATATTTACTAATTTACATTCTCTGCCTACAAACGACATAGATGGAATTGAAAGAGTTTGTTTAGAAATAATTTTCTTAATTACTTTAAAGACGGAAATCTTGAATTCACGAATTACAGAAATCGTTCAAAAAATTTATTTTTTGGTGGTGTCCCTAAGCAGTTGCTGAACGAGGACAATTTATTGATATTTTCATCCTTAACCAAGAAAATTATGTTGTCGTTTATGACTGATTGTAATTTTATCATGTAATAGAAGTGTTATGATTACTGAGATAAAAGCAACAATTTTGTTTGTTATAGGAATCGAATCTAGTAGAATAAATTAATCCTTTTGTGTGGATATTAATGTTTGTATTTAAAAATGCTTGCTGTTATGTTTTCATGTCGGTATTTTTAAAAGGTTCATAAGCACACAGAAAATTTAACACAAAAAATATTATAAATAAGTTTTAAAACAAAAGTTAAATACTTTTCATAATACTCTTAAATATTTTCAGTCTAAGAGAAATTAACTTCCTCTTTACTCGATAGATGGCAGTACTTACTTAATTTGTGAATTTGTTTCGTTCCTTTGTTTTCGAATTTAAGTTTTACTCTTAAAGTAAAGGACAGAAATATGTTGCCAATTTGTTTTACTGACATTTGTTACAGAAAATACTTGAGATATTTTAAAAGAATATGTTTTGAAATAACTTGGATTTTGGCTAATAATTACATCATATGCTTGAGCGACATTTATACAGTATTTTTAACAATTTAATACTTAAGTGTTTTGCAGATATTGAAATGAGATAGCTAGCGTAAAATATTGAAATGATGTAATACATATCACACAAGACTTATATTATAACGTGGAAGAGGGCGTTTGGAAATTATGAAAGCCTCTTTGAACTATAAGTTATAATATAAATGATTGGGGTTCTTAATTGCATCCTTCTGAGATATCTAATCTTTCATTTCAATTATTTGAGTCTTTAATTCTTTCCGGAACTATTTTGTTTCAAATTGCACTTTTCAATTACAACTTTAATTGAAAATGTCAATATATCATTTAAATACTTCAAAAGGTAAGAAAATTTTTACAAATAGTTATTTTTCCAAATTATATCTCCTCGCACATCTTTAGGTGCGTACAGGCATTACAACTCGGAAGAACCTGAGTGATCTTTCCTGCCTTTCATTTTTGCCTTCGCCTACCCTTCTACTTTTTTCGCTTTTTCTCCTGCTTCATTGTGTTGCCTGCCTTGTGTTTGGCGCAGCTTGGTCAAATATGGCCCTTGTGCCATGTAATCCCGAAAACAACCAACCAAATTCTAAAATGTGTCTACATTCAATTAGTCTCTTTACTCTTTAGCTTAAAAATGACAAAAAGGGAAATTCTTTAAACATATTTTTATTCACTTACATAAAATTTCAGAATATTCATTATAAGTAGAGCTTCACACTGACAGTTTTTAAATAATTGGCAGCAAATTTAGGTAAAAATACAAAATACTTAGGTAATTTGGTTCGTCTGACCTATTTTCTTTTGAAAACATTAAAATTGTGTGCTTTTTATCCGCCTTGGTTGTGTGTTTCCGTCATTTTTCAGTAAGACTCCATAATTCCTTTGTCTACTTTCCTGCAAATAAAGTTTAATTTAAAAATTTGAAAAATGAATAAATAAGGAATGTTTTAATTCGAAGTTAAGAAATTTCACTAGTAAATCAACTTATCAAAAGTGGGCACACACAGTGTGTGTTAATGGGTTTCACGAGTACCCCGTTCCTGATGCCCTTTACCCGAGCAGTTGATTAAGCAGGCATGAAAATTGTTTCAAAAGGCTTTTAAAATTAGCTTTACTATGCCTTCTCACGCATCTGAGCATTTTTGCATGCGGTTCTTACGTGTTTGGGCAATACGTTTCCCCCGAATATCTCTTAAACTTCCAAAAATCGCCCTTAGGAAAGTACCCTTCAACCTCTTAAATAGATCAGCGAGCATCTGTCAAATGACTTTCTTGAAATAGCAATCAGCAATTGTAAATTCACAATTTAATAAAGAAAACCTCAAATATCCCTTAGAGTAAAGGGTTTTCTGTCATCTCCGAGCATTAGACATGGAGGATAGGGGACACTATGAAACTTCAAATCATCTGGAGAAGGGACGGAATGGTTTGGGGATTTACTATCGTCTGTGCTTTGTTAACTCCAAACAGGAATGAATATCCATCTAGTAATTTGGAACAGGATTTTGTATCAGACGCTGGTCACTCATTGCAGGGCAGTTTTCGACGCGAGATACACCGCCACCACGAGGGTTAAGAACTATCCAAAATCAATTCTGATGATTAGTAACATTCAAATTTTCCTACTTAAAGTAAGTAATCAGCCTGCTGGTGTTACTTAAAACCTCTGAACATAACGAGGTTTCCAAGTAGTATAGTAATGCTTTCCCACAGCACTTAATGACGAATTAAGCACATCTATAGATTGAAAGAATCATAGGAAAGACACTATTGTTCAAGAAGGTCAAAACTGGTTCGAAGTGATGCATGTTGCAGAACGGATATCTTGCGTGTGTACCCAGCAGAGACGTAACTAGCCTAGTTTCCACCCGGGACAAGAACTCGCCTTGGCGCCCTCCCCCACCGACCAACCAATTTAAAACCCTTTCCGACAACATCTGATATCGCCCCACCACACATTAATTCCACTAGTCCAAATTCTTTTTATTCAACTTAGATGGTAAATGCTGGATTTCGAAGGTAAATAGATTAATTTGCAGTAATTTCATTTTAATAGTACAAGATAAAATACCTAATTAATTTAATCTAAGAGTAGCATGTTTGGTATATTCCTTCACACTTATAATCGCTGCAAATGAAATGAAACGGTCTTATCAAATGTTATCGGAATATGTGTGGGCATCAAAATCAACAGACTGTTGCTTTAGAATGGGATATTTAATTATGATAAATACAGAGGCTGTTCGGACATTTTTTGAATGATCTTGATGAGCTGTAAAAAAATTGTATGCTACGAAATAATTTTATTTTCGCAGGAGTTAAATAGTTAAAGTATAACTTATCATCTGCTAACTCAGAGTTTTGTTTACTTTCAAAATGGCGCTTTTAAATAAGCAATGGATTGAAGGCTATGTTTCCGCTCTTCCAGAAGATAATTATGCTTATTCAATTATTCAAAAACGCTGTAAAATTCATGGTTTTTCGATATCTAAAGGTACGATAAGTAATATTACTAATGAGAGGAAAAAACGCGTAAAAGTGGAAAAATACTTCCAAATACGTATCCAAAAAAGAAAATAATTTTTGAGAATATTTGTAAGGTAAGATCTTTAATTTTAAGAGAGAATTACAGTCATTAAAATGTTCAGTTTCAACTGTAAATAAAATAATTAACAGTGATTTGAATCTTAAAAAGGCCGAAAAATACAATGGTCATCATCTATCTCCACGACATATTGCAAAACGCAAAACTCGCTGCAGAATTCTGTCAGAGAAGCATTTAGCTGGAGAAAGATGGAAAAATATTGTGACAATAGACGAGGCGTGGGTGTATTTAAATGATTGCAATAAAAAAGAACAATTTATTATCATAAAAGAGGAGAAAAATCTTAAAACGTGGTTCCACTTGGTAACTTTAACGTGAGAACTTTCTCTAAGAGATTTATGATTGTTGCCGGTGTTGCATATAATTGAAAAATAAAAGTAAAAAGAGGAGGAAAATGTAAAAATCAACTGCCACATATTATCAATATCCCACATGTATCCCTATTTTATCCCCGATATTCAAAAACGATAAAATACCATATCTTTACCCACAGTGCCAACAATCAGTAGAACTGCATCAGGATAAAGCAAGCAGCCACACATCTGAATCCACAATTAAATTGTTGGAAAAAATGGAACAAGAAACTGGTATCAAGTCAATAAATACCCTTTACTGTCCTGCTAAATTTCCAGATGTCTAACCCATGGACTTTTGTGTTTTTGGACTTTTAAAAAGCGAATTATCGAAACGTCGACTGAAAACCATTCAAGGAATTTGGAAAACTGGAACAAGAGTTAGGAATAACAGATTTTACTCAAGTTATTATCTTGAGTATTATACTTAGACATCTTTCACAATCTCTTGATCTATTGACAAAATGTGAAAAAAATAATTTAATATGTTTAAATTATTTTTTTCACATTTTTTTTTATTTCAGAAAGCTTGAACTATAAAACTTAACTTTAAAAGGGGTTTTTCGGCTGCAAACATTTTACAATGTCTTCAAAAGATAACTTTGAAGCTAACTTGTGCTCTATTGATATGATGCTCAGGTTGGTTAGTCGTTGTTGTCCTGTTAAGTTTCTGAGGTAATTTTCTATGATCTTTAGTTTGCTAAAACTCCTTTCATTTGAGGCGACTGAGACTGGTGTTGTGAGGAAAATTCTCAATGCTGTCGTTATGTTGGTGGACGCGTCTTCAAGCCCGTTCTTGTATATTAACGTCAGAAGACCTGATGGTGTAGCCGTTTTCATATTAGGGCTTAAATTCAAGGCATGATACTTAAAACTCTCCACTTCTATCGCCAGTTAGTCCTTGTCTAAGTCTTCTTTATATGTGGTAGCTAACTCAAGTGCCTGGTTCTTAAATTCTTCTCCATTCATTGTTTCAAACCGAGCTCCATTGAGGAAACCAAATAAACTATTCATGTTTTGAATGACTTGAAACCTTTGCCTCAGTTCATTCAGAATCCGATCTATTATTTGCATAATCAATAATCTGAACTTTTTTTCTTCTGAGAATTCATAGCTTTCAACTTCGCCCTTCTCATCAAACCTCTGCTTCTTCCTCCTCCGTACTTCTTTAAAATGAGGATTCCCCTAGGTTAAGCTTTCCTGCTATTTCTTCACACATCTGCATTTAGCTCCTTTTACAGTTTTTGGTTTTTGTAGTTTACTAATAAGTTTTCCTCTTCATTTTTATCATTCGTAAATATCTACAGTAAAAAAAATAATCGGCTAATTTAGCGGCCCCCCTCCCCCGAATCCGGCGCCCGGGGCACATGCCCCGTCTGCCCCCTCTAGTTACGTCTCTGGTACCCATCACATGGTTAAAATTAAAATCTTCTTGCGATATTTCAGATATCTTTCAAGCGATATTTCAGATATCTTTCATTCAACGAACAAAAATAAATGATAGACTAGTTGTTGCACATTTGGATTTAATAGAATGGCTTTGTGTGTGCGAAACCTTACTTCAAAAATTTTCAAACTATCTTATCTGATGAAATCATTTGAAATTTTTTAAAAGATTTGTTTGAATATTTTCTTTTATTCTGCAAGTATTTCACTCTTCGATTTGAATTTGCAAATGAAATAGCCGTTACATCCCGTAATAAAGTGATATACTCTGCCTAGTAGGATTCCCTCCAAGAATGTATGTGAACTTGATTATGCTATTGCATTCCCTTCTCCAGATACCTTCTCCTCGGGACATAGGATTTACATGAGCACCCGTGCGGTGCTCCATGTCAATAATAGGTGCCCTAGGTCAAGGTAACATTTAGGCGAAGCGAATGTATGTAATAGTCAATTCAGACATATATGCCCTATGGTGATCGCTGAATGATGGGAAGATTGACCGTTACGGCATTGTTCCGAATGAGAATATTTTACTATAGTTGGAGCCAGTGGGTTCGTCTTCAAAAAAGTAATCCTGAGTGAACCTAGAAAAATAGCCTATTTGTCTCTATGATATACAATTCGTATGTAGCTGTTTTGCATTGTATTCATATTATCTATTATAAACGTTCACCGGATAAATGCTAAGCCCGCCTGTAAAGCAATGGGCAAAAAAGCGAGACCCTAAATTTTCATAGTTTTCGCGTACAGATATTAATATGTGTACTGTCAGACATACAAACGATTGAAGCAACCAAAAATATAAAACCTTGTTAAGGATATAAAAGACCTCATAAGAGACATTTCTAAAAGCAAATCTGTACAATTATTTTGGATTAACCCTCCAAGTGGTTTCGACGAGAAATCTCGTCAATCAAAATCTGACCAATTTTCTATTGTGATGAGATCAAGATTTGATCAGTTTTTCTAATGACGAGGTATCTCGTCCATTAAGATGTGGTCAGTTTTGCAAATGATGAGATACCGCGTCGAGACAACCACACGTGTTAATAGTCATATTGCAATTAATGGAAAAGAATCAAAATCTTATCGACCTTAATTATTAAGTACTTAATGTAAGCGAACAGCGCAGTAATTGCTAATTGCACTTGGTTCGCGATTAGCTTGATTAAATTAATCTTAAAGAGGTTTGTAGTGACCCCAACAAAGACTCCCTCCTACTTTTTGAATTTCCTCATTTTGTTTCAGGAATTCTCAAACTTGGTTCCTTTCATGCATGTTACTAGCAGCCATTTTCAGAGATATTATCCTTCTCCGAGTGGTGTCCTTTCAAGCAGACTTTTATCAGCGGTAAAAGCGGAATGGACAAGGTTACAAGGTTACAATGTTACAAGGAGCCACTTATCAATCGATTAACGACGTCTGGTTTAGTTTCCAGACAGTAAAGTAATAATTAGTTTAGTTTCCGCAGATTTGTCTCCCAATACTTCTTCATTTTTCTTCACTCTTTCATTGGGACATTTTAAACTTGAGCAAATAAGCTATTGCACAAATTGTAAGAATGGTTATTTTTACTGCTGATTAAGTTGATTGCCTTGGTCATTTGATCAGACTAAGATATTGTATTCCATAAATATTTTTAAATGGTGTTTGAATAAAATTCCCTTCTGTATATATCAACCGATATCAAAATTGCGTGGTGTCGTTCTCGGATCTTTCCCATGGAGATTGATCCCGGACTGTCCCCAATAGCCCGTTGTGTTGCTCCAATGTGGGGTTAATTAATTACCATTACCATAATCCTTCTGAATATAAAAATATAATATCCCTTACATGGGTCTCAGTCTTCCGTAAGGGCGTTTATAATTTCTTACCACTAGCATGCAACCATTTTAAAGACTTTGGAGTCTGTTATGCCTATCAACTATTTTTTATATAGTATTGTCTTCGCGAAAATACTAAACATATTTGAAAAAATAGTATTTTATCGTTTATGATTAAAAATGTGATGAAAGGTATTCTTTTAAATATATTATAGTTTTTAATTTTTCTTATAATTTGTTACCTAACAAAATTAGTTGTACCATCCTACTCAGGGGAGATATATTCATGTACGATTATATAGTAATACTCGCAATAAAATTGTATTTTCGGAACATTTTTCAACAAAAGGTATTTGAAAAATCAACCAATTGCTCAATTTATGAGAACTATGAATAGTTTACTCCAGTCTTTTATTCAGGCACACATTTTTAACAACTTTACTGAGTTTTTAGCTGAGTTTATTATTTATTACTAAAAACTGAGTTTTTTAACTGTTTCTTCTGTTTTCGATTACGATTTTTTCTATGATTTCTCTTCTATGGAATTAATGTATGTAATGTCGATATGATGTAGTTTATATTGTATAATTGCACTGCATTTTGTTTTATTATTTATTTGTTACATATTCTGTGCTTCGCATCTTTTCTTCACATCATACAATTAGAGAAATCTGTTTGACAGTAAGCTTAAATACATAAATGATTATATAAAGAAGTCGTATATATGGAGTTTGTCAAACTGTTTGAACTTACGTGTGTGACTTGAGTGCATAGAATATAAATTGAGCACTTAGAATCTCTTGGGTGATTAAAATTGTATTTACACAATGTGGTGAATTTTCCTAAATATCAATCTAAGATAAGAAAATGTGTATTCATTAAAATATTAAGGGATCTATAAAAGCTTTTAGGGCAATTACATGACTGGAAATTATTCTGACAAAGTTTAGTCCTAACATACATACAGTTTTGCCCATGTAATCTAGGAACTGTAGTTTTAAAACAGCCAGTTTTATGTGTTTCTATATGCCCACTTCTATTTTTTTAAACTTTTTTGAAACCATCAACACATTGTTAAGAAATAATTATTAAAGTTAAGTAAATCAAGAGTGGCAACACTAGAATTGTTTTTATGTTCTGTATCGTATGCATGTTTGTGATCTTTTTAGTCCTAGCTGCCTGTTGTAGAATTATTGTTTTGCTGCTACCATGTTTTGTCCTCAATAAACTAATTTAGCCATAAACCAGTGTGTTGTCTCTGCACTAAAAACCTTCAGGTCATGGGCCCAGATTATCGTTTAGTGGCTAATTTCAAACAAAAGTAAAAAATTCCAGGCAACAAAAAAAAATGGCTAACGTATTTGAAGATTTAAGCAGTGTTGAAAAACTGAAAAACCAAAGTAATTTTCCAGTGTGGAAGTTTCAAGTAAATATACTTTTTAAATCTCATTCTTTATTCTATATAGTAAACGGAACTGGATGAAAAGAAGGTTTAGCTGATGGTGCATTTTCTTCGTGGATGAAAAGAGATGCGCAAGCACAAAGAATAATTGTGACAACCATTTATAAGAAAGTTGTGATGCATATTTTAATTTGCGGAAATAGTTGCGATAGGTGCAAAAAACTTTGTGCAATATATGAACGGGATTCTGAGCAGCAAAAATGTTATTTGTTTCAGGAATTTTTTAATTATAATTGTGATTCTGAATCCAATATTGCTACGCATATAACTAGAAAATATAGCATTCCGTTTAAAAGCTCTTGACAAAGACATAGATGATGAAATGATAATATCGAAAATTCTCTCAGCTCTTCCAGAAAAGTACAAGCACTTTCGAAGTGCATGGGATTCCACAAACAAAGATGACAAGACATTAGAAAATCTAACAGCTCGATTGCTGAATGAAGAAAATTCCAGTAAAATGCCTGAAATTCAAGAGGAAAGCATTGCATTTAAAGTTCAAGAAAAAGATGCTTCAGGTGTGACAGCGGAGATCACCTTGCCAGATCCTGTCCTAAAATTAAGATGCAAGAAAAATATGTTAAAAAAGAAAATGTTATAAGTGTAACAGTTCTTCTCATTTTGCTAAAGATTGTAAGAACCAGATAAATCAACTTCATTATAACATCTGCAAAAAAACTAATCATGTGGAAAAGATTGCTATTTTAGGAAAAATGGAAAAAAAACAAGTTTCCTTTCTTGCTCCTAATGGAAATTCTACTCACAAATGGGTTGTCGACTCGGGATCTTCTAGTCACATGGTAAATCTCGAAACATTGTTGGAAAATTCTGTGAAAATCTCAACGGGAATTGGTTTTGCAAAGAATTCAGAAGTGATAGAAGCAAAAAGTGTCGGAAATGTCAAAACAGATTTATTGTCAGTAAATGCTATTACTAAAAACAAAGGAGAAGTGAAATTTGTTAAAGATAGAGTTGAAATTTCTAAACAAGGTGAAATTGTGTTAAAATGTTATAAAAATGAAATAGGACTCTATGAAATAGATTTGAATAAACAAAATGAAGCATTGTTGACAGAAAGTAAAAATTATGCTGACGTATGGCATCGTAAACTTGGACATTTGTGTGAAAAGAACATGAAACTTCTATTAAACCATTCAAAAGGCATGAAGCTGTCAGAAAAAGAAATAAAAGTTACGTCAAATTCTTGTGAAGTATGCCTAAAATCTAAACAAGTTAGATTTCCTTTTAAAACTGAAAGAACTAGAGCTACAAGACCATTGCAAATAATACATACAGACATACGTGGGCCTATAGAAGTAGAAACATGGGACAGGAATATATATTCCTTAACCTGTTTAGATGATTATACACATTTTGTTATGGTGTTTTTGATTAAAAGCAAATCTGAAGCTCTCAATGTTCTAAAACAGTATGCAGAGGAAGCTGAAGCAAAATGGTCACTTCGTCTAGCTAAAATACGTTGTGATAATGGAGGTGAATATACTTGAAATGAAATGAAAAGTTGATACAAGTCAAAAGGTATCAAGTTAAATTCCACAATTCCACATACACCTCAATTAAATGGGAAGGCTGAGCGTTTGAATCGAACTTTGCTTGAGAAAACTCGGATCTTTTTAGTCCTAACTGCATGTTGTAGAATTATTGTTTTGCTGCTACCATGTTTTGTCCTCAATAAACTAATTTAGCCATAAACCAGTGAGTTTTCTCTGCACTAAAAACCTTCACACATTTTGTATGTTTATTTTGTAAAGTGCATATTACAAAAAATATGATCACAATGATTATTTGAATCCATAATAGACAGAAATACATAAGGAAACAAAACTAAAATCAGTTCTTTACTCTATACAAAACTATACCAAATTTAAAATTTATAGGTAAACAGAAAATTAGTGATAAAGTTAAAAATATTCCTTTTAAATTTTCGAACATTTAAATTTACACATGTGGTATGATAAAGATGTTTAAATGCCATACCATCTTTACGGTATGTTCACACCCACCCAGTGAGACTAACTATAAAATTATTTATTTTTATCTGCAACGTCTTTATTTTAATTTAATAATTTTAGCTTACATAGATCTTTACATTTTCATATACGATTTGTGAAACGAGAAAAAATTGTTTCGATACATACTTGAGATTGTTCACTTGTCTCTTCAGAATTTAAAAGAGTTGTCAAACATTCGCTTTCAGTCACATTATTCGTAGATTTAACACAGTTATTGATCATTTGGCCACATCCTCTATCTGAAAAATATAGAAACGAGGAAACAGTCAAATTTTACAATTTTTAATCTGTTCCCTTATTGAAAGAATAGACGCTTTCAAAACCTGTTCTCTGATTTTGTAGTAACTTTGTAGCTGTTGGTTTTCCTATTACAATAAGACTAAAATATTTCAATAAATTCATAATTTTCGAACGATTTTCCATTTTAAATTTTCTCTATTACTGTTTATGCTTTTTCCTGTTCAGAAATACGAACTGTTATTACACTCATATTCATCGTAGGTGATTAAGTTCACACACTTCTTTTTATACGATAATCGAAATTTCGAATTGTCCAATAATAATCCAAATCCGAAATGACTTGAGCATTAAGGTGTTATTTGGTAATAATTGAGCATTAAGGTATTATTTGGTAATATCCAAAATCAACTGCCCCAAAATGCCTGCTAATGGGCAAAATTTTGATATGACATCACACAAGTCGAAAATATATACTTTGTAGGTCATAATGTGGATGTGCAAAATTAATTCAGTGGTTTGGTATGGTTTCTTCGGTTTTTAATGCTGACTACTAGAAGATTCAGAAAAATTTCGTGCTTGAAATTGTGGCGCCATCTAGCAGGCACGATCTGAACTCTAAATTAAACATTCTCAAATATATTATAAGATGGAAGATATTTTTTATCATTCTAAATTTACAAAACGTGATGAAAATTTTCTTAAAATCAATTTTTGTGCGAAGGAATAACTCAAGGAAATGCTCAAGTTAAAATTCAAATATATTTATTATTGGGGGAAAAGGTTCACATATTAGTTAAATTAAGAGTGTTTCCCGAAAGTTTTCAAGAAATTTTTAAGCTGTTAAATTTGGAAACTGAAGTTTACGTTCAATATTTTTCTTTCCCAAATTGGACGTTTCTCAGTGCTTTCGAAATTTAACACTCGTGTCTTTATATGTAATGAACGTGCGAGTTTATTAACGGCGCCATCTAGTATTTGTTACATAAAACAAAAATTAATTATAATATTAGGTTTATATAGAACATTAAACATCCACATACATTTCCTTACACATACACTCATACATTTAGTACGTACATTGCACATTTAGCACCACAAATCTAGACACCAAATATGTTTTAACATTTAATTTACATATTTACTCATTTTGTGAAACAAAACTTTTCAAAATATAATTTACCAATACGTAACACGTTAATTCTATAATCCATTTGGGATTTATCCTTTTCTAAATCGCAGTTTCAACTAATCAAATTTGTAATCTAGTATATTTGAAACAGATTTAAACAAACATTATTTTGATCGAAAACATTTTTGGAAAAGAAATTGAAACTTTGGAAACACAAATTTCCAAAGGACTCATCATTTGATGGATTAAGAGAGTAACATTCAAATAGCGATGCCTAGTATTTTGAATGCATAACTTTAGTTTTTGAAATATTTGTTTATTTCTTTTCTTTGAGTGTTTCATCGAACTACAGATTTTGTTTTTTAACTATCATATGGGTCTTCTAACATTTGCCAAACTTATTTCATTCGCAGATACACCATTAAAAGCTTTCCATCAAGCTTGTCATCGAGTATTGGTATTCAGTGTTTGAAATTAGAAGCCCTATAGAAGGATTACTTTGTTAAGAAATCTTAAAGTAAAGACGTGATTTCATACATGCTTATTAGTATTGAAATATATGTGTTAAGTTAAAGTTTTTATTTGGGAAAAGAAATAGAAAATCTTTCATTTAACGTTGGTGCTTGCTTACACTTCGCATACATACATTAGGACAGATAGACGTCGACATCGAATCATCAAGGAAATGCATAAAGAAAAGTATTTCGAATGAGCATTCCTTATAATACAAAGCAATTTCGTCAATGAATAACTTGGGAAACGAACGTGAAAAAACAAAGGCAAAATATATTTTCATTTTATAGATTAAAAATACATTCTGTTATAAACCTAAAACTTAAAACACAATATGTGCAACTTCAACCGAACAGAAAGTAGAGAAATGATTCAAATGGAAATATTTTTCGATTTATTTCCTCCTAGTGTTACACTGAAAATAAAAACAAAGTTGAACCTTCATAACAAGATAAATATTTGCTTTCTAACACACAATTCAAACAATGTATGATAGACATTCATGTCTCTGAACGAAATTGATACCTTGATTTTATTAGACAGTATTTGTTGACATACTCTTCAGAAAGATTCGACTTTTCCCATCACCTGCACAATATCATTAGATATTTTTACTATTTTTTCAGATCCCCAGACTTATTAGTTGTAATAATTTATTGCTGCTGAATCTAGTTTATTCAACAGTAGCTTTAAGACATTTGTACTTCTTGAAATAATTATAATTCCCGTCTATATTTCTAACACTAATGCTGGATACTAAGCAATAGTTATATATTTAACTGAATTCTCAATTATATAAAATATTTTGAGATATAAAGCCAACGCTAGGAATTTCACTGTTTGCAAAAATAATGTGCCATACTCTGTCTTACACTTTTTCAAAATTAAATCTGGAGATTAAAAAATAGCTTCGTTTCTTAACATCATGTATCAGTAAATGAACTCCGGACTATATCTTCCCTCCTATAGACATCGAATAACAATAATTCAAAATAAAAAAAGTATTCAAACCTGAAGGAACCTACGATTGTATTCGGTATTACGCCATTCATCGTGACTGTATGTTATGATGAAAGTGTGCAAGAAAACAGAAACAAATAATAGTTATTACATAATTAGATAATTAGAAAACAGTCTGCAACCTTTGTGTCATCAAGTAACTTTTCAAAAAAAAAATTAAGAAGATAAAAAATCACGTGAAATCTTTCTTACAATTAAAAGAACGAGTATCATCAATACCCTTCGCTTCCGAAAGTCTTGAAATTGTACCTTTACTTTTGATTTTACTTTATCAGAAAATCTAAAACTTCTGGTTTCCAAAGTATAAGCTGAACAAACAATATTCCATAGACATGAAAATTTTACATAATAGGTTTAACAATTGTCATAGAGTTGTTTTGTCTCGGTGGCCTCAATGTATCTGCTTGAAAATAAGAGGAGTAAAAAATGCCGAGTAATTACCTGTGATATGAGTGGATGTGAATTGGCATTGGTAGGAGGGAATTTGGGCTGAGGTGTCACTGCTGTGGAATGAATGCTATGCTACGGGGTCTCACGAGGTAGCCCCTCCCCTTTTTGGTTCCTTGAGGGGTTGGCTCATCACAGGTCCCCGACTTGAGCAGTAAAGTGATAATTTACCCTTAGCATGAGAAATTAGATTTATCCTCTCTTGCCGGCTCCTATCTACTGAACCTCAGCTTCTTAAAAAATGCTCTGATGAATGTTAGCATGTTCACTCGTCCCTCCTACCATTGCCAATTCACATCCACTCATATCACAGTAATTACTCTGCTTTTTACCCTTCTTACTATAGTTACGCTTCTAGTGGTTGCCTTGACGAGGCATCAGCAAAAGCAAAACTGACCAGAACTTGATGAACGAGATATCTCGTCAAAACCACTTGGAGGGTTAATTTTTCTGTTTTCCCAACCCCTCCCACTTTTAAGCAGACGTATGCAGGCCACTGCAACATCACTCGTTATTAATTCTAGCGTGTTACGGCAAAACGGTGTAAGTCAAAAAGCCAAATTTATCAGAAACCAGTTTTTATTGAATATATTTTTCACATATCCATTATAAATCAACTTAACATTTGAACCAGCATTTATATTTCTGCTTTTATTCATAGTTTACTTTTACTAATTTAACCAAATGAAAGATATTTTTTTGCATGTACTCGTTTACCTACCTCAATTTGAACAATTTGTGACATACTTTTTTTGCCCAAACACGCTATACTACGTTGATCCTGTTTAAAAAATTATGCAAATTCATAAAACATGGACTAGAAAGTATTCTAAAATGATAGAAAAAATTAAAACATTGTTGGGGGACAGAGCAAAAATAAGTACATAGTGACCAATAATTTATGAAAATGCTATTTATTGGAATTACTTCTATAAATTAACTCCAAAGGGGAAAATGTGTGAGTGATAGTTTAATATAATAAATCATCACCTGTAAAACTGCTCATTTGTTCACAATCAACGGTGGATCTTGTCTTAACACCTCTTTGAAATTTCCTGCTGACTATCAATATGCCTAGGATACAAAATATTACTGCAAAACCGGCAACCAGAAGTGCCTCTTTGTCGTAAAAGGGTTCTAGTCTACCTGAAAAAATCATTCAAAGTTTGCATACTTATCAAAAAAGATTTGAAACCCGCTTAGTTTCATAGCTAAATACATTTTATATCCTTATTCATAAGATATATTCTACTCACTTAAATAAGTAAAAGAAAATGTTTACTGTTTCGTGTTATTCACATTTTTAGATTTGTTATGGATAGTATCATATAAAATACTTAATAAAATTCCAACGCCTCCTTTCCAAAACTTTTGGGACTAATTAATAAAAAAATAATTCTAATAAATATATTTAAAAATTCCCGCAAATTTGCAGCATGCTCTTATTAATTACTGTTATACAAAAGTATCTACAGAAAATTATCTTTTTAAAATATCATTATTGTATTCGAGGTTTCGTAGTAAAAAAAAAGGCTTTCCTAGAAATTGTTTCCCACAAAATATTTGTATTGGATGTTATCTTAGCTATTAGAAATTAATATTAAGAAAGTTTTTAAGCATGATAATTATATCCATGAATATTAACTGATGTCTACAGAATTGAATAAATTAACCATTTTAAGAGCTATCTATTACAACGTAGAGACAATTGCAGAGAATATCGTATAGATCTTACTAAAATACTTTTTCTATTTATAAATTGTAACGAATACCAATGTGTTTCCCATTATGTTACTATTTTCCTCCTTAAAGAATAGCCATTGAAATGAATTAATAGTGAGAAAAACTGTTTCAACATTTTTTATGGTAGAAAGTAAAATTTCTGAAATTATTCCTGACAGAAGGAAAGGAAATGTTTTTATTCAGAATGATCTTTTTTCATTGAAATGAAGCATGTATTTAGATTGTTGGGTATAAAGTTCTGTATCAAAGGAATTTTATGCTGAAAATTTGTTCTGTATAATCACATATTATAAACATCAGCATTGTAATTCTATAAATATTTATTGTAAAGTTGAAATTAAAATTTAATTCAAGTTGTCTATTTACCATTTTAAGTGTTCAGTTACAATTTAAGGTGTTCATTTATTAAAAAATAAATTACGGAGCTTTATATTAATGAAATAAATATAAATACCGTGAATACAGGGATTCATTACGTCAGAAATTGAACTGACTATTCAGTTTTTCGGTAAGACGATTGTGTTTATTGATAAAATTGTACATGAGCCCTAATTTGGAGGATTATCAAAGGAGGTTATTTGAAGGGTCCAAACGATAGAAAGTTATATAAGGAATAGCAATACATTGATCTAAAGTCAGCATCAAATGTTTTAAAGAATTATTAGAGAAAAGAAGCTTTGTACTGCTGTTTTTTTCTTTATTTTATGATTACGTATAGATTGGTTTTATTGTACACTCAATTTTTTATTGGCCCAAATAGTGACCGCACAATAATCACGCTACATGATTCCAAGTCGAAAACCAACCAGAAAAGGGTTATCCGTTTTTGAACTGGACGTAAAATTACGGTGATATTGTTGTCGAAAGTTTTATGACATCACTCAGATTATTAAAAGTTTCAGCACCAAAAACACCAAATAAACTATTATTTTGGCGTCCATGGGTTGCCAAAATCTGAGAGTAAAACGAGAAACACGTACGAAAATAAAGCACCAGATCTAGTATATGCAAATTCAAATGTGAGCTGTTAAACTATAAGTTGTCCATATCCATCTGTCGTATTCAATTCATTCTTTTCGTGTCTACCTTCAATTATTCGTAGATACCAACAACCTCAGGATCGCAAAAATAGTAGTTTGTATAATGTTTTTATTTAGCTCTGAAATATTGATGACCGGAAGTGGCGTCCATAAATTTCGACATGAATATCTTTGGAATGTCACGTTCAGTCGAAAAACGAGAAACATTTTTTCGAATTGGTTTTTGACAAGGAATCGCTTGGTATGATTACTGTGCGATCTCGATTCTGACCACCTTGTATACTTAACGTTCTTAACTTTCCAAGTGTTTTCGACGAGATAACTCGTAGATTGATATCTGGCTAATTTTATTAATGACGAGCTATCTCGTTATTCAAGATCTGGTAAGTTTTGTTAATATCGAGATAAAACTTCCTTATTACCCCAAAAGGAATGAATATTCAAATAGGAAAACAAATTGTCTCTTACTGAAAATTAAAATACCGTGGAATTCTAACAATCGTGAACACCATGCCTTTCACACGAATCTAAAATATGTTGTCTTCAGCAACATCTGGTCAATAGCTTGACGCTTTTGGAAAAATTGAATAACGTGATTGGAGCAGTATGTATGGTTCAAATTTAGGCTATGGATGATTCAGGACTGGTATCTTTGGCTTCGTTTAATACAATAAATAAGAACCTAGAACCCGTATTTAACCAGTCAAAAGTAGACAACCCACTTACCAGCTAAACACAATTTCATAATTTTCGTGGGGTAAAATGCTATAACATTAATTTTGCAACTCCCTAGACAGCTTCATTACTGTAATTTGATTCATTTTTTAGTACCTGAGGACTATAAAACTAAAAAAACACTTGGCTGAAATTAATACTTACATTTTTGTTCATAGACAAAGGCTTTAATAATATATATAGAATATTTAAAGCATTTTCTTATTAAATATAGCATCCATACCATCAAAAATCTAAATTTAAAAAGTATGCCCCCCAAAACGAATTTTTACAGAACTTTGAAACTTCCACTTGTTTTCACTGAAATTAGAGAGTGAAATTGTCCTCCTTCCCTCCATAATTAAACTATTTTAGAAAATTTAATAACTCATTAAAGGTTTCTTATAAATCTAGACAGCTCTATTATATTTGAAAGAATGCAATTTCAGATTAAATTTTATTCTCTATGCATGTGTGTCGAACATGAGAAGAAATAACAAAACTGTATATTCTTATGTACTTTACGCATATTATGTTTGTGTACTTATTTAAACAAATTACTATAAAATATTTTTTGTGGAAGTGTTGTTTCGGTTGCTTTATGTTCTTATCTTTGGGTTACGTGAAAGCAACACAAAAATTGAAACATAAATAGAATACCTGCATGGTCCTAAAATTCAAGCAACCTTTATATGACACAAAATATCTAGTTGCTATCTCAACACTGGTAAAAATATACTGCTTCCAAATATTTCGCCATTCTAAAAATATTTCTTTTCTTTATAACTCTGGACAGGTAGATTACATTCGATCGAGTTCAATTTCAGGTGGGGTTCTATACTCGACATGTGGCATGCATATGCATACAGCATGAAAAGGAAGAATAACAAAACATCACATGCCCATGCAACCTGGAGGTAACTGAAGAATGCATGGCTCCTCTTGTAAGCCGACTTCATTCTCTCCCCAACAAAGCAAATCAACAGTAGCTTCTTCCAATTCCACTGCAGACCATGAATCACGACCCGAACTCCAGCTGTGATTGAAAGAAGAATTAAGCGACATCCAGCGGTAAGTCACGTTCTGCGGGTTGGATTGAAGATTGCAAGTCACGTTTGCAATTTCTCTGTCGTGTGCGTCAAAAGTTTGAGCAGCTATTTCTATCCGTTGACAAACCGGTGCATCTAAAAAAGAAATTTCGTTAAATTTTAAATTACTGTAGTTTATCTTGTATAAAGGTGGCTCTTTTAAAATAAGGAACTCAGATAACCCAATACGCCTTTTTCACATCTGTTTCATCTTTGAAAAGGAGGATTAATGCAAATAAAAATTAGTTGTTCTTAAATAGTATCGAAAGTTTAACGTGATTCCGCAAATTTTGTATTTTTTTGATAGGCAACATCAGTTAACAATCGACTTACATACACAAGGAAAGTTTTATTAACACAGATGAGCAAAATACATCCAAGGAGGAATCGAACCTGCACCGCCTATAACTCGCACGTTGCTGGAGCAGTGGGCATACCCACTGAGCTACGAAGGCTCCCTTTTGTATCCTATGGTTAATATAAATGTTATTAACATCAGGAAAATGTATATAAATTTCAATGGGGATTTTTGAATTATAAAAGCCCCCACCTGTCAAGAAGCTGTATATTTATAAGAAAAACGTCCAAAAGTTTATTAGGAAGGTATTCATTTAATATTTTGGTAATTCGATCAGAATGGGGACTTTGGAAAGAGAAAACCGGCCACCCCCAAATATACTTTTTTTAACGTGCCTGATTCCACCTCGCATGTAAATAAGATGCGTAAATACGAAATTGCAACACGCGGTCCCTGTATTCTAAATCTCAGCATGAAATAATTCAGCTCACATGCCCCATCACAGAATCCAGTCTGCAATGCAATTCTATCTCCCCCTGTCATTTCCCTAAAGCAACAAGCCACCTGCAGCAAACGAGTAGTCCTAATGTCCTTGCAGAAGGAGAATTTGCGGATACCAGTAAAGGGATCCTGCATTGATATGGGAAAAGGATGATTACCAGGATAAGGATTTTGCAGGGATTTCCAATAGCAAGTCCGATCAATGAGCTGAATTGGGAATTTACACCGAATTTTAACAATTCAAGTTATCACTTTTAGTGATTGAGGACTGTTTCTTATAAATATATACACTTGTCCTGTTGTGTTATATGAAAAGAAAGAAGATTTCACGAGATGAGTAGCTATTTTGCAGTTCGGGATTTAAAAATTATATATGTAGAATATAAGAACATATGACATTCGCATTTAGTAAGTAAAAGTTCAATGTAAATTATTTTAATCATGTATGACATTAAATAAATACAGGAAGTATTTACTATATATGTAATAATATCATTACCATTCAGAACACTTGATACGATTGTTGCCGTTCTCTGTAAGGTACTCTATATTGGTCACTGCTTAACCTTCCAAGTGATTTCGACGGGTTATCTTGTCCTTCAAAATCTGATCAATTTTGTAAAGGACGCGATATATCGTTGTCAAGATATTACCGATTTTTGTATGAAGAGATCAAGATCAGACCAGTTTTGTTCTAATAACGAGATATCTCGTCCATCGAGATTTCTTAATGATTTTGCTAATGACGAGATTTCTTTTCCATCACGATCTGCTGAGTCTTTTGCCAATGACGAAATACACTGCTGGCCACCCAAATTGCAACACCAAGAAAGACAAGAGATATCACAACAAAATTTATTTTGTAGATAACATGTTGACCAAGTATCAAATGATTAAATTTATAGATTTCTGTGAAGTGTGGTTCCTGCCAAAATCAGTAGCCAGAGTAGCCGCCATTGTTGGAGATCACCGCTGCCACACGCCTCGCCATTGATTCAAAGAGACTTTGGATGTGTTCTTGGGGTACAGCAGACCAAGCAGCTTCCACACGTTGCCAAAGTTGATATGGTGTGGCAGCTGGGGATGTATTCTGGGTCAATCGTTGAGCAACCATGGACCACATGTTTTCTATCGGCGAAAGATCCGGAGAGCGAGCTGGCCAGGGAAGCAATTCAATCTGGCGATTGACGAAGAACCCTTGGACAATGCGTGCCACGTGTGGTCGCGCATTATCCTGTTGAAATATGGCTGTGGGCAAGCCCTGAAGGTAAGGAAGGACAACTGGCTCAACACCTCGGAGATGTAGCGCTGGCTGTTTAAAGTACCGGCAATGCGTACTAGAGGAGTGCGAGAGTGATATCCAATACCGCCCCATACCATAATACCCGGTGCAGGACCAGTGTGGCGGTGCACAACGCAGCTGTTCAGCATCCTCTCTCCACGGTGTCTCCAGACTCGAATCCGACCATCGTGGTGTTGCAGACAGAAGCGTGACTCGTCAGTAAAGACAATTTCATTCCATTCTGCCATCCACATCCTTCTTTCATCGCACCATTGGCGGCGGAAACGTCTGTGGTTCTGCGTCAAGGGTAGACGAAGCAATGGACGTCTTGCGGACAGACCACTCTGCTGTAAACGGCGTCGAATGGTACGCGCAGACACTGGATGATGCGGTACAGACTGAATGTGCTGTGCTATGGTTCGTGATGTGGCTGAGCGATCCGTCACTGCCATACGCACAATATGCCTGTCATCACGTGAAGTGGTGCACTGAGGTGGATGCGATCGAACACGTCGGTCCGTCGTACCCTCCTGCATCCAACGATCACATATCCGCATTACAGTTGTTTGGTTTCATCCAACACGACTACCGATTTTCCTGAAAGATAATCCACAATCTCGGTAGGCCACTATCCTTCCTCTGTCGAACTCGGATACTTGATCAAAAGATGATCGCTGTTTTCTACGAGGCATAATTGATCGTTTTTTTGAAAAAACCACAAGAAAAACACAATTGCCGTACTTGAAATCGTCGAAATCTCCAAGCCTTAAATAGCGCTTTGAAGTGGCGCCACAGGCGCGCGTGATGTGCGTCTGCGCTGAAATTCTAATCATTTGCATATCTCACCTCCGCTAATGCATGTTGTAAATTTCATATTATTTGCATGCTTCCTTCAGGGTGTTGCATTTACGGTGGCCAGCAGTGTACCTCGTTGAGACAACCACCAGGAAGGTTAATGCAATGGCCCCTCTAGACATCTTAAACTCTTCATGACCATTGTAAATATGAAAATTAATTAAAGGAATATAAAAAAGATTACTTACCTTTTTAAATTTAAGTGTCTTTCTTTAATAATCCAGTTCCAAACCCATACATTAGATTTAATCATTTTTAAATACCTTACAAAAACGCTTAAGAACACATTCTTTGGTAGAAGAGTACGTTAATTCCTTGTCACCTCTGATAGATTGCTAGAACTTTCAGTTCCATTTTCTACTTAACGTTTAGTTTATCTTTTCAAAAGCAAATGGCGGGCAGCAACTTTACTCAAAAGTACTATATCTCGGAATTGTTTAGTCTGATGAAATTATATTACATAAAACAAAATCCAGACGCAATAATTTCAATAAGGAAAATGAAAATCATCTCAATATTTCTTGAAATAAAATAATAAAATATATTTTATTCTTTAGCTCATTTTTTTAGCGCATTAAATAGTACTTCTGAATGTATCTCAACAATTTAATGTTGAAACTTTAGTTGATATGATAGAACTGCTTACAAAATTGCTACTGATACCATTTTCATATACAAGTCCACACGATTGTGAAAACAAGCCTTATTCAATTTTCACTGGTGAAAAATTAACGTAATTATTGATAATACATTAATAAAAAACGAATCGATTCATGTCTATACACACATAAAAGAATCAATGTTAATCATGAATTATGTAGTGTACTAGAGTGACAATTTATTTAGATTTACAAAGCATGTATAGAATTACTGTCAGACGTGAAATATCCCAGACCCAGTGCTGTATTTTCAAATAGATTGAGCAGACTGGGGCCTATAACGAAAATTTTTGAGGAACTTTGCAGCGAAAAATAAATATGTACTTTTAAAATCATTTTAAAATGTTTTTAAAATCCAATTATTTTAATGTGATGATGTGTCTGATAAAATCAGAAGTTTGACTCAATGAGTAGTTTAGTGGAGGAACACCCTCTGAGAGTCGCGAGATTTCCGAGTAATATAGTATTACTTTTACCTCACAATCCACTTAATGATTAAATAACCAGATCTGTTGGGTGAGAGAATTCATGGATTCCTTCAACGTTTGGAAATATTCTATTGATGTGTCTTTTCCTTAGAATAGAATATCTTGGAAATGTTCTATTGCCCGTTTTCCTGGAAGTGAATGCTGTAGAAATATTATATCGGCCCTTTCCTTATAATAGAATCATTTTGGAACTATTCTATTGCTCTTTTACTTGCAATTGAATCCTTTGAAAAGAAGATCCCTTCGTCCTTTACTAATAATAGAATCCTTTAGTAAAATTCTGTTCGTCATTTTCTTAGAATAGAATCTTTTGGATACATTCTATTGATCTTTTCCTTAGAATGGAATCATTTGAAAATATATTTCTCCTTTCCTTATAATGTAATCGTTCTTAAAAATTCTATTGGTCAATAGGGTCGAAGTTGTTTAGAAGTCATGCAGGTTAGACTACAAGTTGCAAGATGGAAGTATGCGTGAACCGCTCTGAGAATTAATACACATATATGAATTTAAGATTATATCGGACAAGGTTTTAAGTTAGTCCGTAGCCCGGGAAACGTCCACGTCTGCTCCGATCTGACTTGCGTCTCAGGCCAAGATTCATGGTTATACTCGTACATGGCAGGACCATCCCTGGTGTACAGGTGTGCACTTGCACCTAGTCCCAGCAATAAATGATCCGGTATTATTAATTTTGTACTTGTTCGGTCTTTGTCGGTCTTCCTCCTATTGTAATGAATGATACTTTTGAATCTGTTTCCATATTTTTGTTCGTAATGTGCATTAAGAACAAAAATAGTAAAGCACTCATCTCAGACAAGGATATTTTGAGAGGGAGAGACCATGTGGTTCGAATCCATTCCCAAATGAGTTTGGAATTATAATGCTATAAAAAATGCATGCTGAAGCCCGTTACATCAGAGAAAATGAAAGTTTCGAGGAAAAATAAATCATTCATTAGTCTGAAACAGTCGAGAAACAATCATTTAACACCATAATTATTTAACATTCGTTTAGGGATCCGGGAGAAAGAAGATTGGGCCATGCGAAAACTATTTTTAACCCTCTCACTGGTTTCTACGAGATATTTCGTCCAGAAAGGTCTGATAAATTTTGAGATGACGATATATCTCGTCATCAAGATATTGCCGACTTTTTGATGATAGCGTGATTAGGATCTGTCAGGTTTCTTCTAATCGTGATGTAGATATCTCGTATATCAAAATCTTGTCAGTTTTGCTAACATCGAGAAAACCACTAGGGGGTTAATAAGTGCTTGATGAAGAGTTCTCAAGAAATAAAATGCGTTTAAGAAGAGGGGTGACATACTGAGGTTTGCAGGTGGGCAGGTCAGACATCAAGAACGGCCCTAATACTTATTGTTTTAAAAGCAAGCATTAGTTTAGATAGTTCGAAATTTCCCTCATAGATGGCAGCAACAATTTTCAATAGAAACCCCCGAAAATGTCTAGTTGAAAGACAGGAAATACAAAATGTTCTATTAAAGATATCAATGAAGACATTTCATAGCTGTAGCTAAACGAAAAAGAAAACTGTGACAGTAAATGATTTTCTTTATGGAGAAACACATTTTGACTTAATCTTTCTGACACACCCAATACATTCCACGCTTAAAATTCGTTTCAAGAACCCTCACATAGAATATATAAAGCACTATTTATATACAAACCAGAGAACCGAACACAATCTTTCTTTCCTCGAACGCAAAAAAGCTCAGTGTAATTAGAGGGATAAGTGTGTCTGAGAGAATCTGGAATAAAAAGCTGAGATTAAGGGTAAATGAAAATCTTAAAATCAGTGAGCGTCTTAAAGTAGCTTTTAAGAAGTAGAAACACGCAGTACCCGACATTAATTAACTCTCGTTTTCTGTCGCCTAATTAGGAACTGCTGAAATTTCGATAATGAAAAAAAAATTACGATCCAAACGCATCGAAATTCACCCCATCTTCATTATGTTGTTCAGCGGATAAGTAGAAATAGAGCGGCTAATTGCACTTTAGAGGCGAGGTTTGAATTCCCTACTTTTTCACGCTACAATTGGATTTTTGAATAGATCGATTATTTTTTTATCCTTGCCTGTTTACACGGAAAATTATTATCACTGAAAGTTCCAGTCTAATTTCGCCGAACTGTTCGATGAAAGCGTTTGGTAAAATAATTACCTAAAAGTAATTTAAAAAAGAATGTACTCGCTTTGAAGGATTTAAACTTCGTGACTATTTAAGTAAATTTGAGTGATTAAAATAGCTTCTGTCGTAAGCTAATTTTGAAACGATACAGTTTTTTAATTTTCCCCATCCTATACTAGAGAACATGTGGCGAGTGCCATAGTTTTTAGTCTCACTAGATAAAAAGAAATAAGTTTCGAATTGATTTTTAAGCCGATGTTTGAATTCCGCACTTTTTTCATGCTATTATTACTGAAAGTGCTTGTCTAATTTTACTGAACTATCCATTGAAAGAGTTTGGTAAAATAATTACCAAAAATTAATTTTTAAAATAATGTAGGTGCTTTGAAAAATTAAAACTACATTAATATTGAAGCAAATTTGAGTGATTAAAATACATTATCTCTTAAGTTAATTTTGAAACGATACATCCAATAACTTGCCCCACCCTATACTAGAGATTAACCCTCTGAACTTGACGAAATTTCCTAGTTATATAGTATTGATTTTAATAGTATATAAATAGTATTTGAATAACATGGCCAAGAAATGAAAGAGGTAACCAAAACGCTGTACTTAGCTTTTCAGAAAATCTCTCTCATTGTTCAAAACGATGACCAAAGATAACCAGTATGAGGCCAACCAAATTAGTGTCAATAGATATTGACCACCGTTGTGTCTAGGAGAGGACAAAATTGTTCTACAAATTTCTAAATTGGACTGTATTGTAAATGGTGGAATGGAAGCTACACAAGAATTCAAAAGAAGTATAAAACAATAAATATATTAAAACTGCAGATTGACATGACTTCGATCGTTGAAACTAATTTGAATGTTCTTCCAAAATCAGAATTCCAATTCATGTTCAAGTTAAAATTAAAATACCGAAAAACATGAGCGGGAAAAGTAGCTCTCGCAGTAAATATTAAAATGAAAATAAATTGAAGAAGGAAATAAATTGATCTCTCACTCGGTATAACAGATATAAATTAGTATAATATATTATCCGTTTGCATCATAGGTGTAAATCAGATATAATCAAGTTTAGCGCAGTTGCTATGTGATATAAATTATATATACAGATATAAATTAGTATAATATATTATCCGTTTGCATCATAGGTGTAAATCAGATATAATCAAGTTTAGCGCAGTTGCTATGTGCAGATCTTCTAGTGTTAATTAAAACTAAACACAAAAAATTTAAAAAAAAACGAATTCCTTCTTACACACCAATTTTGAGACACTAAAATATTTCTTACGAATTCAGCTTAGGATTACTCCTTGAAACACGTGCCCTTCGAACGATCAATTCTAATGAAACAAGATTGAAACAGAATAGGACATCTCTGGTCCTGTTGAGGTATCCCATACGTATACTCTTTTTGTATAGAAAAAATGTCGGATATTCCTAAATATTTGGCATAAGCTTACACAAAGCGAAGTTAGTCGAACTACAGTTTTTCATCTTTTATTAATAAAGAATAATAAAAGCAAGGCTACCGCAGGTGACTAAAAGGCGACGTTTACTACCATTTTTTAACCTTGGTGTCCCGTAGTATCTCTTTAATTAAAATCGTCTCTAAAGCTACTGTTTTCAAAATTTTGGCGACTTTTTTCTTTCACCAAATGTCAACGATCATTTTTTCCCCTATATTAACTAATAGCGGACGGAAAAACATCTTTCGAAAAATTTTTTTCAAGGCACAGCAATTTCGAAGTTTGGATGCCAAGCCGTGGCAATCATGAAAAAAACCCATCGGAATCTGGTTGTTAGATTGTCATGAAAACCTTATTTAAAAAATATTTAGTTTTTAATTTTAAAATTTAAGATTTTTGGCTATATCTTCAACGTTTGTTTTATAATTAATTTTCACTTTTTTTGCTTTAGCCGATTCATTATATATATATATATATATATATATATATATATATCGGAGCAACACAAACTGCTACTAAAATAGGTAGTTAATTAACATCGCACTGGAGCAATACAACTTTTCATTAGCGACGGTCCGGAAGACAACACCTAGTCATCTTGAACCACTGTCAGATGATGAAGTCATACCCCTGAGCTGGTACCCCTCTCCAAACTTCTACACAACTCCAACGTGAAGACATATTTGACACCACGACACTTTTCACCTGCACCAGCCCCCACGAAAATAACGGTCCTTGGTTGGATCGAATTTTGAACTCACAATCCTCTGGTTGCTAAGCCGCTACGATCCAAAAGGGCTACCCAGTCACCTACGAAAGAGGGAAGATATATGTCTTGCTACTATTTTTAAAAATGCATGCTACTAATTTCATAAGTGCTTTGACTGTGGTAGCCCTGTAAAAGATACAGCCGTTTTCATGACTGGATAGACCTCGAGAAGTTTAATTTCTCCCAGTTTTTCTTGAACAGCGATAAAATGGTCTTGTGTGAATTAACAAGCTTGCAGAATAAAAATTCAACGAAATTCTGAACTGATTATTCAGTTCATCATGGTATTAACGCTCTCAATTCGTTTTATTTATTTCATTCATTTTATAAATTTTAAGTGGAGTTTGATTGGAAAGGAATTGTATGGGTCTAAATGTATAAAGTAAAACAAATTAGATCATGTATCGCAAAAGTATAACAGTAACAACAGTTTTTTTTTAATTTAAAAATAGGTAGGTATTTTAATTTACTTCGCACTGGAGCAACAAAATAGGCTATTGGCGATCGTCCGAGATCAATCAATCCCCAAGTGAAAGATCCGTG
This sequence comes from Meta bourneti, assembly GCA_933210815.1. Classification (NCBI taxonomy): domain Eukaryota; kingdom Metazoa; phylum Arthropoda; class Arachnida; order Araneae; family Tetragnathidae; genus Meta; species Meta bourneti. The sequence goes on from OW119926.1 coordinate 57,293,673, forward strand.
AACAACAACACGTAATTTTGAGCCAAGGTCAGATGTCGAAATATCACTTGAGCTAGCACCCGACTCTCCAAATTTCCACACCATGCCAACGTGAATTATTTAGAAATAGAGTGTTAATGACGTATGAACCTTTAAAAATTAAAATAAATATTCAATTGGAATTATACATATTACAGCATTAATTCTGATTTCAACATTAAATTTCAAAATTCCTAGCTACAACAATGGAAATAAACACAACAGAAACCCTTCCCTTTTTCGTAGGGAATGAAGTTGTTTTGAGTATAATAATGATACGTTCATTGTGTTACCAAAACATTGTTCAATGTAAGCAATACTGTTTTTAAAAGATTTCACCATCCATGTTATACCTGCCAAACTGCTAACTAGAACCGTTTAAAACTTCGATCAAGTGAGATTAATATACGTTCCATTAAAGCGATATTTTGTTGTAGAGGAATCTTCCACTGCAATTTTTTTGTAAACAGTACTTTTCAGAGCTATTTACGTCATTTTTACCGACTTTTTAAACAAAAAGTACTTTTCAGTGCTATTTACGTCATTTTTATAGACGTTTTATTCACCTTTCAAGATGTTGGATTGGTTCGGGAAACAAATGTAAGTGTTTAATCTATTCCTTATCTCTTCCTTAAATACTTCTTTAATATTTGTATGCATTTTAGCATCTATTAACATTATATTTTTCATAAATTGTTAGTTTTAAATACATGAAATGTGTAATTCCCTTTTTGAAAGATTAATAAATACCGACTTGCTATTCCAGAAAGAAGTTTCGAGAAAAGCGAAGGAACAAAAAACAGGGTAAAAAGGAGGCCAAAAAGCAGAAAGAGCAACTCTACGTTGAACGTAACTACCTCGCAGAGTGGAATGCTGAACATCCTGAAGAATTCATGGACTTGCGTCTGTGTACCATTGAAGACGAAATGGCAGAAAGGGCTATACTTGCTGCATAAGCTGTTGACGCACCAGCCGCAGAAACTGCCACAAATCCCAACGGAGAAGACGATGAATTCGACAATTTTGTGAGGAATAGAATCGGATGTGAAGTAACATCTTCAAACGTCCACAACTAAGGATAGAATAACCTTGAAAATATGGTCTCTGGAAACAAATCTTCTGATAACACCGATGGTAACGGAGAATCAGCCTAATTTCACACCTGTTGGATGAGATCAGCTGAGATCAAGATTATGAAAAGCCCTGCAAAATAAAAAGGCTGATAATTGCTCAGAAAGTGCGGTCCTAATGTCTAGCAGTGCTTCTTCCCTTTACGTAACTAGAGTCACATGATAGAAAAATCATATTCTAAGTCGAATGGACTATGGATTTTTCAATTTCGACTGAAATAATGCCAACGTTGCAAACAACGCAGACATGGGATGCATCATTCTTTTACGATTCTTACGATTAGAAATCAAAACTTAGAAAGAATCATGCTAGCCATGGAAAGGAGCGTATCTCTTTGAAAGAGGTTCTACATCATAGTTTCAGCACACCAAATCTACATTAAAATGAATCAACAAACCTACATGAACACTACGATAAGTCTGAACTACGATAAACTGAATATAAAACTCTCTCACGAACATTTAAAAAGATGACTGATGAAAAATTATGTTATCAACTGGTGGGGCATGTCATTCTTTTTTACCTTTGTCATTTGAAAATAAGAATAAAATAAAGTCTATGATATATATTTAAAATTAAAGGAAGCAATAAAACATTTCACCCATATTTATTTTCTGTATATGTATCACAGCTATTCAACTTTTGTGTCGGATGCACCAAACTTTGTCCTTTTCCGTTGAAGCAAGAATATTACAATACGTTCTATCTTCAATTCAAATAAAGTATTAAATTTTCACCTATTCAACTGAATTAATTCATATGCGTTTTCAAGCGAAATTTTTATTTCATGAGTTCACACACTATTTGTCTAAACCTTTCAAGTGATTTTGTGGAGATACCTAGTCCATCAAAATCCGTCCAATTTTGCTAATGACAGAATATGTTGTCATCTAAATATTGCCAATTTTTTGGTGATGACGAGATCAGTTTTTTCAAATAACGAGGTATCTCGTCCATCAAGATCTTGTCGGTTTTGCTAATTACGAGATACCCCGTCGAGACAACCACCAGGATGGTTAATTCCCCGCTTTTGGAGTATATTTCTATTTTCTCACCTATATCTAATATACATACATTTAACCTTTTTAGTATAGAAATTTTGTTTTTGTCTTACGAACAGTTATATTTAAAATAAAAAGGTAGGTAGGTAGTTAATTAACGTCGCATTAGAGCAACACAGCGGATCTTTCTTCATAATTAATGGATTCATAATCAATATTGACCATTAATAGGAGTCTATGAGTAAAGGTTCAATTTGCTTACTCTGAGCAATGCTTCTCTTAATCAACGAAATTAAATTCTTCAAGTTTGCACCCCAAATTTGATTTTCTTTCGATCAGAAACGAAATGTATTTAAATGTTTCCAAAAAAACTTTAACACAATATAAAAATTTACCATTGATTTGAAATACAGTAAATGTTTTCTCCGCAACATCCCGTTCACATGGAATTTTTTTATATATAGAAGCTACCTGTACTTTTCATTATTATCTTTAGACATTAAAAAACTTTTTCAATTATAATCATCCACATTAAATTAAAGTGCCAAAAGTCATGGGATACCTCTCTAATATCGTGTGGGGCCTCCTTTATCTTGGCGAAGTGCAACAACTCGACGTGGCATGGACTCATCAAGTCGGCGGAAGTCGCCACGAGTTTAGTCATGCTGTCTAGGTAGTCTTCCAAAATTGCTTGGTTGCGTAGGTGCTGGATCTTGTGCATGAATGGCTCTTTTGATCAAATCACAGATATGCTCCACGGGGCTCATATTCTGCGATCTAGGTGGCCAAATCATGTGCTGTAATTGTCTAGAATGCTCCTCAAACCAATCGAGAACAAAATGGGCCCGGTGACACGGAGTATTATCAACTTGGAACATCCCATCTTTATTGGGGTAATTAAAGTCCATAAAGGGCTGCAAATGGTCACCAAGCAGCTGAACTGAGTAGCCGAACATTTCGCAGCATGGAACACAGACACGCCTCTAATGCGTCCCTCACTGAATAAGGCAGTAAGTTCACACAGTGTCGTTCACAAAAGTGTTCGTCTGTTAACACGGACGCTTTTGCTCAGACGTCGCTGCTTTCTATCATTCAACACATGTGACTGGTAATGCCATCCATGAGGTACTTGGCACACAGTTGACACTGTGGAGTGAGGAATCTTAAAAGTCTTAACAGCTTCTGAAATGCTATGCTTCATGCATTGAGCTCCAACTATCATTCCGCACTCAAACTACGTATATTCTCGTCGGGTAGCCATTATCACGTTATTAAACGTTTTACAGGACATTCAAGAATCCAACAGACATATAGAGCCACCGACCTGTGTTTCTCTCATTTCCCCCTGTAAACAGTAAACAAGCTAAAAACTGCAAGATATTAAAAAAGACAAAAGATGGGGAATGAATATTACTCAAACAGAAGTCTCACTTAGAATTATCTTTCTTCGCAAACTTCAAAATTGCGCAATTTTTATCTGGCCATGGAAATTTTGCTAAATTTATATATAGGTTTCATCTTCGGACTAATGATATGTGTGGGTGTTCTAAAAAGGAGCCACAAGATGTGGATCACTTGCTTTTTAGTTGTCCTGCATTTGAAAATTCTAGAATGTGCCTTCAAAATGATTTGAGAAGATTAGGTAAAACATGGTCAGTGAAACTCAATGTATTTGTTAAATCTAATCTGCTTTTCTACTCATTTGTTAAGTTCATCAAATCTTGTAGTTTTAGTTAAATTGTTTGTTTATAAAATTGTTCAATTATAAAAACACAGAATACACGTATGCGCGCTAAAGCCGCAAGACATAGCATGGAGAGTGAAATAATAATAATTCAATTAAAGAAAATTAAGAACATTTCAAAGAATGAAATGGTGTTGGTAGATCAGGAAGGAGACTGACCAGAAAATTTTAACTACGTATAAGGTAATTGGCCTAGCTATTGAAACTTACAAAATAAATCTATTTTAACACCAGTTCGGATTTTTCCTTTGCAATTGAACCTCGACCCTTCACCTATAGCCCATTGTGTTGCTCCAGTGTGAAGTTAATTAAAATACATACTTACCTACTTTTACACCAGTAGACCAAGCATCAGGTAACTATGCTATTATTTGCAAAAAATATATATTTAAGCCTACTAATACCGAGATTAAAAATTCTGATGCTTACAAGTTTTTCAAATCTACCTATACTACAATTATTAAAAATAGCATATCTTTAAACAAGATTAGAAATTTATAATCACCATATTATTCTACAGTACATTACTATTTTTCTAAATTGCATGGAAACCCAAATAAAGTTTGATATATCACTTGTGATACAAATATTTACATGATTAAACCTGGCATCTTGCTTTGTAAGTATTTAAAAATATTTCTTACCACCATAATTGGAGAAGGTTACAATTGAATTATTAATGATAATAATAATGTTATAAATTACATAAATAATGATAATGTCAATAATATATTAACTTATGATTTTAAAGACCTATTTATCAGCATACCACTTGGCAAACTTAAAGATGTCCTAAATTATTATTATCATGATTTAAAAATATGTAACTAACATTAATTCTATAGAATGGGAATTTCTAGTTAATAAATATATTTTCAATAATTTCATTTATAACGGTGAACACATTTACACTCAAATTGAGGTATACCCCAAGGATCTAACTTTTCTTCATTGTAATCAATTTATTTTTACACTATTTTGAGAAAAATTTACTTACAAACAAATTCTGCTTTCAAATTTATAGACGATCTAATTGTTTTTAATAACAGTAATTTTAATAACTATGGAAAATATACAGAAGAATTGTACTTATCAGAAAATAATAAAGCCGACTTTTAGACATGAGTCTATCTGTCATGAACAATAAAATTGATATCAAACATTTATAACAAAAGAGAGGATTTTAAATTCCCGGTCATTAAATTGATTTATTGGCACTCAAATATTTCTAAAATAATGCAATTGCTAGTCAGGTTGTGCGTTTTAACAATATTTGTAATAAAAAATCTAACTTTCTCTATTTCTATGTAAATCTCATCAATACTTCCTTAATAATAAATCGGATCTTTCCCTTTAGGATTGATCCCGGATCATCACCAATAGCCAGTTGAGTTGCTCCAGTGTGACGTTAATTAAAATACCTACCTACCTCCCCTTCCTCTTTCTACAGAATTATTTTATAAAGATTTAACAATACTAAAAATTATTTAACAGATGATTTACCCTAATGGCTTATTGTTTTGGGGGACGTACTGGTCGACTACCAATTCATAATAGCAGGAATCGAACACTATCAATTCTTAATAACAGGAATCGAACACTTTCAATTCTTAATAGCAGGAATCGAACACTATCAATTTTTAATAGCAGGAATCGAACATTATTATTTGACTTAATTTTAAATCAGTAATCTAAAACTATTAATTTTATTATGTAATTGAACACTCCAACCGGGCATTTTCAATAAACTACTAATATATTAAATATGTGATTCATAACTGTCCGTAGTATTAAAATTTCAGGCGCCTTCAATGGTATTTGATGGCCATCTTCGTGCGGAATGTAGCTGGCTGTTTTGACTACGGCTCTTTGTTGATACGTGTAAGCTATTACATCTAGTCCATCTTTGTTCCTTTTTGCAATGTTTTACGGTCCAGTGTTGCGTTTGTTATTATTCTATTGTGTTCGTATTTGTTTTAATCTATGGTTTTTTTTAATCTGTGGTGTCTTTTGATAGTCTAATTTTAACACATACATGGACTTTTTGCCTAATTTGCTTACTATTCACCTTTTTTAACTTGCTTATTATAGTGTTTGAGTGGGGGGCAACTTTTGTCATACCGCTGCCGACACCATCTTGCGTTGTTTGGGTCAGGCTCTTCTCTGATGAAGTCCTGATCCAACAACGCCACTTCACTCTTTTGAAATATTCTTAAAATCTCCCTTTGGTTCTTTTTAATTGAATTGCTTTGCTTGTCTCTCTCTCTGTATATATATATATATATATATATATATATATATATATATATATATATATATATATATATATATATATATATATGTGTGTGTGTGTGTGTGCGTGTGTGGTTGGCATACTTCTAACAAAGGGCGCTTCCCCATTAGGAGGGTTTCACTCAACACTGTATAGAACGACTTGTTCCATTTCTGGAGCTTCTAGACCACTAATCACCGTCTGTTGACATGAAATATTTCTGTTCTACACAACTGGCAGTGCAAACACTCAAATGTTTGACCATTCGCCACTTGCCTAATGGGAAGTGTTCATTGTATACAAACTTGGATATTCAGTGTCCACAGTCGGCCCCATACGTTAGAAGCATGTCAGCCATCTCAGAAATCGTGTGCGAAAACCAGAGTGCAAATGATGAAGTTTAAAATAAATTAATAAGTTATGTCTAGGACGCAAACCGTAGTTTTGAAGTGGATACTAAGACCTATGATTGTTGCGTTGTTCGGTATCTTTCGAATTACACCACTTACGTAGTCCTCACTCCAGGCAACCCGAAGTTACACTAGCCTAAATGTCGCCCATCACCGTAGAATTTCGACATATTGTGGAGCCCCCTCTCTGCACTCAATGCGTCTGAGCTCTCGTTCCGAAAGTCACATACTGACATCCTTTGTCTACACGACGCTATATTTATCTTCTGGATGTTTATTCTAGTTCTAAAATCATAAGACAAAACAGTTATAATGCTTTTTTGCAATGCTCGACTCTTCACGCATGCCCTCAGTATTGTTCAGAGTTTAAATATGTATTCACGTCAAATATTTGGATGCACCCTATCGTCCTTTAAAATTTGGATAGGAAATTTCAAATCCCCTGTGCATATACCTAACACTATAATGAAGCTAACCAATCATCTTACGCTTTTTTCATGTAAGTAGTATGTACCAATAAAGGACAGGAAAGTATAGTCACAAGATCTACAATTTTAACATGCATATGTTACCCATTTCAAGAAGAGAGTTTTTTGAGGATAATCGTCTTAAAAGGTCTTCCATGTCAGGGCAAAAGGAATTAAGTGTGACTTCTGATTGATCCAAAGGAATCATGTGCATCACTAATATAGAAAATACTATACTATTCTTAAAATCAAAACTAAATGAATCTACATTACAATTATTTTATAGTGGTATTCTTTTTCTTCCTGAATATTTGTGAGAAAGAGTAATATATTCAATTTAAGATTCTGAGAAGTAGCCAATTTGCCCTGACACGGAACATATATCAGCCTGAATTCGTCCTTGAGTTATGACCTTGTGCCATAAAACCCAAGTAAACCAACCGTCCTTGAATTATGCTGAATATAGATGAATCACGCTATTAAACTTCACTTCGTTAATTTAGCTTATCAAGGATGCTGTTCTCACAACGAATGAGTTCAAGAGGTCATTGCACGCTTGGAAAAAATGAATGAAGATTGAAGACTCTATTATAAATAATGTCACCATAGCGTGACTAGTTGAAAAGCAAAAAATAATAAATAAAAGCAACAAAACTGGAAATCTCTCGGGGAGAACAAGAGATCTAAAGAATGCTGAGAGTGGATGAAGGGAAAAGAAAGTTCCTCCAGAGATTCCCAGTTTTGTCCTTTGTCGGTTGATTCAACCTCAATATAATTCAGCTTCATACCCAATGCTAGCATTAATCCCATATTCAATCACTGTGGCTGTTTGACCATTCCCGATTCCCTATATTGACTTTGTTGTAAATCGTTCCATGTCGTATTGTTTGTTGCTTCTCAACTTGTCACAAAATGGTGGAAAATAATAAGGTAGAATCACTTTAAATTGGAATGATAATGTATTTCAGGATACATATTTTATAATATGAAAATGTTTCGTCGAAATCTTATGTTGTATAGAACACAACTTAACCTTGCTTTAAACTGAATACTATTGTGTGTGCATCCATACACAATAGTATTCAGTTAACAAATATATCTCCAAGAAAAAAGTAAAGTAATTTAATTATGTTTTACTTGCTTTGAAACAATGAAAAATTGATTTTGTTTCATTATAGAAAACCGATAACTTTGAATAACTTTATATACCATTCATGTATTTGGATTAAGAAAATATTTAATCATATTTAACTTAATGAAGGTGACTGTTTTAAAAATTATCATAATAGTCAATTTAGAAAGTTTATATCTGCATTTTTCATTTCTAACTTATTTATTGCTTACTTAATAACTTACAATTTTTATCCAAGTATCAAAAATAAAGTATTAAATTCTTTCTTAATTATAGTAATATATTCATTGTTATTTAAACATATAAAATAGTAATTTTCAGTATATTTATACAATCCTACGAAATATTTAAAATGATTTAAAAATGCATTTTTATTATGTTCTAATCTTTAAAATTATACATTTATTACTCACGAACTCTAGACTAAAAAAATCATAAGGGTAAACACCATAAAAATCTTCATATAAGAGAATAATTTGGCATGTAAGCTATACAAACTAAATATGGAATATGTAAAGGTAAGCTTGTATAAGATAAATAATATGTAAAGTTACACGAACATAATTGCATGTCAGAAAATAAACTTAAAAAGTGGTAGCATTTTTAATGCAAGTGAAAAAAATTGGTTTTGAGACATGTAGAATTCTGAATACCACTGAGGTTATAAAAATTAGATGAATATGCATTACAGCTGTGATAGGAAGATAAAAATTGTCGAGAAAAATTATATGTATCTGAATACTCCAAGCATACAAAATAAGAAAAAATTGTTTAAGAAATGTTGACCTATTTGATTTATCATTTTATTTAAGGTACTTAACATCTTTAAGAAAAATGCGAGTTTAAATTTTTTTAAATGTGTGAACCTGTGTGAAACCGAAACAAATTTAGAAACCCTAACCACTGTTTAGTATTTCGAACAGAAATTCTGGCCATTAGACAAGCATTAAGATATTCCAAAACATATACCATAGACAGTGTCTATTTTGGCATACAGCAAGAGTTCTATAGAACATCTTAAGAACTGACTAAATATAAAAGGCAAAATAACCGGGAACATTATCACTTTCCTTTCTAAGATGGCGACTTCAAAATCAATAACGTTGCAACTAACCCTCCTGATCGTTGTCCCGACGATGTATCTAGTCATTAGCAAAACTGACCAGATCATGATAGACGAGATATCTTGTCATTAGAAAAACAGATCTGATTTTGATCTCCTCATTATCAAAAACGGAAATATCTTCATTCGGAATTCAATCGATATTCTTGATGAAGAGATACCTCATCATTAGCATAATTGATCGGGTATTGATGGACGAGATATCTCGTCGAAACCACTTAGAATGTTAATTGATACCCATATTGGCGTGTTTGGAAACGAAACAGCTGACTTTCTTGTCAACAAGGACAGTAAACCAAGTTCTCTCGGGAATAGCACTTACTTCATCAGAGATCCAGAGCTTGGTGAAATCTAAATCCTAGAATAGTCTCCCTAATCATCATTGTTACACAGCTATGCGCGCTGGACTCGAGTCACAATTTGATGGTCCCAGATCATTGCAAACTTCTTTGGCGAGAATCGGAAGTGGGCATAGCAAGAGGATGTTTTTCGAGAGCAGAGAGGATTTTTCCATCTTGCTCCATTTGCAATTCTCTTCCCATTTGCAATTCACAACACCGATGGAATCGTGTCTTTGATTCCATCGGTGCCTCTTTGGATTTATTGTTGGAGGACCAAAGGGAGACATCTCTCCTACTCAGATGAAAAGATCTTATGGATCTGGTCTAGCATTTTCTGGACCAGGGACTTAATTCTCCTGATGGTTGTCTCGACGAGGAATTTTATGATTAGCAAAACTGTCTAGATCTTGATAGGCAAAATATCTCGATGACGAGATATATCGTCATAAATATATCTTGATGATGAGATATCGCGCCATAAATATGTCAGAATTCCGAGATAACTCGTCATGAGCGAAATTGCAGATCGTGATGGATGAGATATCTCGAAACCACTTGGTGGGTTAAGCCATAACACGTAGTTTAGTTGGGGTTAAAATCTTCAATTTTCTTACATTAGTATATATAATGAAAATATTAATATTAAAAGTCAGTTTCTTTATCTTTTATGGCCAATTGCATAGATAAAATACTAAATTTTTTCACTCCTCAAATTACATAAATTAAATTTATCATTTTGAATATAAAATGAACTGAGCAGAACTATAATATTGTGCAAGGAATAGGCCATTAAGCAATAAAATAATACTTCTGTGTCTTACGTATATAGCGGGCCGCGGTAGCCCGGATGAAGAGTAACGGATTAGCAATCGAAGTGTTGCGAGTTCGAAACTCGGTCCAAACAAAGACCGTCGTGTACACGAGGGCTGGTGCGCGTTTAATCTGTCGTGACCTCAAATGTCCTTACGTTGGCTTGGTGGGAAAGTTTGGAGAGTGAGGTGCCAGCTCACACACACACAGGTGTTGATCTCGTCATTTGACCGTGATTCAAAATTACCTGGTGTTGTCCTTGGATCTTCCATTTGGGATCTATCCCGGACAGTCCCCGATAGCCCGTTGTGTTGCTAAAATGCGACGTTAATTAACTACCTACCTTATTTACATAACATACTTACATTGTACACTGATATAGATAGACGAACTGCTTTTCCCTTGAGTATTTTCAGCCTGACAAACGTAGGTTCCAGTTTGAGTTCTGCGGATCTCGTGCAGTGTTAAGTTCCCATATTCTACGTTAGCAACTGGAGAGTTGGTAATTTTTTCATCATTGAGAAACCACGCTATTTTGCATATTTTTGGACTAGCTTGTACACTACATTGTAGAGTAACGTTCGCATTAGCGGTGATTCGGTTGTTTGAGCTACTTGAAACTCTGATGGTAATTTCTGGTTTATCTGTGGAAAAAATAGAAATGTCAACTTCTGATTTAGAGTAGAATAATTCTACTTGTATATAGTCGATGCAGTTTTTGTTGCTGGATGTTAGTAACAGTTGATAATATTGATTTTATAGTAAGATTGATATTCTCCGATAATATAGGTTTATGATAATGTCGTTTATAAATTTGATATTTTATGATAAAATTGAATTGTTGATTTTTCATGTATAGAAGTATTAATTTTATTAATTGAATAAAATCGTGTTATAATGAATAAACAATTTCATTATAAAATATGATTAAAATATTTCTGTTACTTGAACCATGTGTCTTAATTAAAATCTTGACTGTTTCGCCACTTTCTGTGACATTCATACATGTCTTCCTTTACACTAGTTGAAAGTTAGTTATTATGTTTTATCTTATATTAATTCACATCGGAAGGCAAATTTAAAAATATCTATTACAAATTATGTCTTTTGAAATATGTATTACACTCATTTATATAAAAAGCAAATTATTTAATGCAACCTCTCCATATATTCCTAATTGGGATATATATCGCTCATTTTTATTTTTCCTCCAATGAATTTTACATTTGTGAACAGCAGTGGAAGTATCAACCTGGTTAGAAGTCAAAGGCACCTGTTTCTCTCCTTATCTTAGTCTTTCTCCCACGGGTCGCCCTTCTGACACAATGTAAATTTCGTAAGAGCATCTACCGACATCGTAAAGTTAGGGGAGTTAAGGATCTTCATCTTCCAGACCCCGAAAGATCAAGAAAAATCATAAATGATCTAAAAAATTATCTACCGTATTATAATTTTACATAATTTTAAATAAAAAAACGCTTAACAGAATGTGTAATTTGTGGTTTTTCTCATAATAAATAGTTATCGACCTTCACTGCATCTCATTTTCCCCTTGCCCTCTAGAATTGCAATATATTCAGGGATTACATTAATCCAACCACGACGACCGAATAGAAAAGGTCGCCGGTTATATAGATATAGCACGGTTCCCTCGGGAAGACCGACGTGGTATTGGATGAGTCTATTCTTTAAATAAGGTGATAGGTTGGAATGTAAGTAAAGCGATCCCACAATTGGCGTCTTTGATGCGGATTCTGCTAAGTCAATTGTTCGGTGCCGTAAGCGATAACAGTGATAATGAGTTGACGAAAGAAAACCCTTCCCCGATTGCCCTTCATGCTTTTGCGTATGCAGCCCTCCTCCTAATGACCCTTCACACCTATTCAAAAATAGACTGACCCAAGTTCAAAGATATTCTCTTCGGAGCTGCATTATAGCGACATCCGAGGTCAAAGGAGAAATGTTTAGAAGAAAACTTCCCCATTGACTTTTTTACTTCAAAACATTCAACTAAACACATCGGCGTTCAAAATGCAATCTGGTTTTTACCCTCCTCTGAAATCGTAAATAGGAAAGCGTAAACAACACCAGATTCTTTTATAAGAAGTTATCATTCGAGAAGGGTCTCTGCGTCAACAGCGCCACCCTTAACATCCGATCTGCAAAATTCAAATTTTAATTTGGGAATGAATTCCAACTCAATTATTTCAGCTAAGATTTTATTTAACTTTTTTCATTTTAAAGTATTAAAACAAGAATAAAAATAATAGGTATGATACTAAATGTAAATGTAATTGTCAGATATTATTTGAATATCAAACAGGCGCGTATGTAAAATGTAATGCAGCCAATAATAAATTGATTAGATAATCAATTGCATATTGAAACGTTTCTGAATATACACTCGTGTCCAAAATTATCTTTACATGCATAAAAAAGGATTTCTCAGAAACTGTGAACTATAATTTTATGAATTTATGTGAAATGATACATAACATCATAACACATAAATACAAAGGAAAAAAATCTAAGAGCACTGAATATGATATAAAACTGTAGCATGAAACAATAAAAATGGCAATAATATGTGACAAGGAGAGTTCAGAAAAAAAGAATAACTCAGAAAAAAATTAAGGCTGATGAATTTAATATGGATTGCGATCTCCCCTGACATGTACACATATATCACAACATGTTTTAATGCTGGCAATAATGTTGTTAATCACAGTTTGGGGAATAAAGTTCCATTCCTCCAGCAATGGGGTCTTCAGGGCATTTATATCTCTAGGAGGAGCATGTCTCCGTGCAACTGCTTTTCCAAGGTAGTCCCATAAGTTCTTTATCGGGTTCAGATCAGGAGATTTTGCTGGCCACGGTATTCACTCAATGACTTCACTTTCAAGGAATTCGTCAGCGAGGTTTGCTCGATGTGGACGAGCATTATCGTCCATAAATAAAAAGTCAAATCCATATGCACCTCTGAAAAGTCTTACATAAGGTTCTAAGACCTCATCCCGATATCTCTGGCCGGTCACAGATCCGCTGTCGAAAACTTGTGGGGGCGTACGTCCATCGATCATTATTCCTCCCATAGTATCACATCTGCACTACCGAAACAGTCACGTTCCATAATGTTCGAAGATTATTTCGTTCAGGAAGATTTCGCATTCCTGACTCCCTCCAGATGTAAACACGTTTGGAATCAGATGTTAAACTAAACCTCGACTCATCAGTAAAGAGAACATGGGTCCATTTGTGTTCACTCCAGTCCTGATGTTCTTTGCACCAATTAAAGCGATCCCTCTTTTGTTGTGAAGACAGTGAAACGCATATCCTTAGCTTTCTGGCAAAATAGCCTTTTTCATTAAGCCTTCTGTATACAGTTGGCCGTGATACAACAGTTTCATTGGGAGTTGCGACCTCTGAACTTAATTGCCAAGCAGTAGACTTCCTGTTACGATGGGCAGTTCTTGCCAGATATCGATCTTGAGAAGTAGTTGTTATTCGTTTACGACCTTGTCCAGGCCTCCTTACAACAGCTCCAGAGTTCTGAAAGTGTTTCCATAGCGTAGACTGCCTGTCTTGAAATATTCACACATCTCGCTGCTTCCATGATTGTCTACCCTGCTTCTAAACGGCCGATAATTCGTCACTTCATGGATTCTTCCAAATGATACTTCGGAGCCATAACAAACCGTTTGAGTCCTTACACACTGAAATCAAACGCTGTATTGCAGAAATTCACCCAGATATTCACTTTGCGCAAAGCGCTTGATTCACCGTCGGATGACGTAACGCCTTGATTTGCATATCAGAAACCATTTGATCACTTTTGATTGGATAATACTAATAAGGCTTGTCTTTCACACATTCCCTGCAAAAATGGATTACATCGATTGGATATTTCATGGAATATCATTATTTTTTGGATATGTAAAGATAAATTTGGACATTAGTGTAGATAAAAAGTAAGATAAAATACATAATAAGACTTATATTTGCTCTTTTTCTAGGGCGCAACGGTCATAAAATTATTTTATGCCATTGTTTAATCTAGGTAGGATTAAGTAAAATAATTTGGTTATAAATGTAAGCCATAACGCTTGAAGATTCTATACTGCCATCACATGGAAAGCATTTTATTAGAACTGAAAGCAAATTTATTTTTTGTCAGTAATGGAAATATTTCTGTATGAAACAGTTTGACTTTATTATTACTTATTTTGTGGAACCGCAGATGAGAAATATATGTACTTAGGTGCATTTCACGTCAAAGATAAGAGTGTCGGAATTTATTATTTTCATGTAATTAACATGTTAAGTATTTTGAGCGATAATTTGACAACTTTTAACCATTTAACAATTAATGAGAACATAATGGGACAGCCTCTTACGTACAGTTAATTAAATAAATGAGAAATACAGCTATTTCGAAAGAACATCAAACTATTCATAACAGCGCCAATCAACGATACTTTTTACCAGATATTTAGCGTTAAATTTAAATATTAATGTAATATATAATGCTCTTAAATAGCTATTTTAAAATAAGTGCCTGTTTACTAATGAGGTAAGACATTGCAGAATGCAATTATTGTATGATTTTAGTTACTTTACATTCTGAATGTTTCGTATAATAATTATGGAAGCAGAAATAAAAATTCCAATTACAAAATGATCAATTGTATACTTACACAGAATTAATCAGTTGATTTAAAATAGACTAGAATACATAGGTACGTAAAGATATTTTAAATGATAGGAATGAAGAATGTCTATAAATCTTCTGATTTGTACAGAATAAAGCATGTGCTAAATTAATGCAGAATATTAATATGGAACACATTCTTTTGTAAAAACATTTCTATTCGAAACAGTGTTTATGCAACGTTTTCGTTCATGAATAGAATTATTTGAACATTTATAATGATTTTATCTGTCAAATAGGACAATGAGATATTCTCATTGGTCAATGTCCTCCAATATGTTATATGAACTTTTCATTAAAAAACTCTCTAGAGTATTAGAGAATTATACACAATGTTCGTATAAAAAGGTAAGAAAATTCAAAATTATAAATTACACATCTGTTGTATAAAATGTTTTACAAATTTAATATGAATATTTTCATGAGTATCGACATTATTAGTTACATAAAAAAGACTTATATTTGTTTATTTAAAGTGTAATGGTATTAGTAATTTCCATATTTATGTCACCAAAAGTTGCCTTAACCTAGTTAATTTATAAGTTAGCAACGCTTAAAATCTCACAATCCATAAATTGTGGTGTTTGGAGAATAGGGTTCCAGCTAAAGTGTTGACCTCGTCATCTGACCGTTGTTCCAAATTGCAAAAAGTGTTGGACTCGGATCTTTCTCTTCGGGATTAATCTCGGACCGTCGTCAACAGACCGTTATATTTCCCCAGTGTGACGTTAATTCAACTACCCACCTTCTTACATTCCATATATTAATGTATTCAATATTGTTATTTATAGATTTGCTTGGTTCTGTCATAATATTGTAAGAAAACTAAACTATAAAATTATTGAGAAGCTCACGTATATCATTCTCCAAATATTTTTAACATAACGACGTTTACTTTCTACACACATGTTTTCCATGCACATTCAGAAATTATTCGTTAGTTTCACTTACATAACACTTCCATGTAGTACGTCTTCTTCATAATGTAGTTTGGGAGATTGGGGTTTGTAATTATGCATTCAATAGCCTTCCCATTATCTAATTTACTGAGCTTTCGTTTCAGGTAACTTATTGTTAGGTTACCGTTATTGCTTATAATTTCTTTGGACGTTAGAAGTAACCCTTCAATACACCATCGTAGGTGAGCTCTTGGGTGAGAACCGACGCTTTTGCATGTGAGCGATAGCTCTCGTCCAATCTCCAGGGGTCCCGGTAAATCACTTTCAATTTCAATTTCAAGAGGAGGCACTAGAAGTGAAAAAAGAAATTACAAAATCATGAAAAAGGTCTTTAAAGCACTTCACATATAATGAAGAAACCTATAAATGCCTCAATATTGTACGAGGTGTGTCCGGATAGTATCCAGTCCTGTAATATGAAAAATCATGCATTGCACCTTGGGTTTTTCCGGCCTTGTCTCTTTCAAAGTAGGCACCTTTGGACCATAGACGTGAAATATAAGTAGACTGAGTATTGCTATTCAGTGGAACTTCAAAATGTGAGACCAACATGTCGACTAGTAGTCACGTCAGTGAAAAATTGACTTGGTTGGTCGATTTGGAATCTTATCGCCTCGTTTGGTGATATATCATGTTATGACAAGGTAGATGTTTGAATGCGAATTTTCTGTAGAGTGGAGACGAAAATGGTAAAATTCCCAGTCTACTACTACATTGCACGAACTAATCAGATGAAGATACAATGGATGAGCTTCTTCTCACATCCCATGGACCAATCAAATGATGAATGTTCGTTTAAACCACTCTTACGGTCACGTTACTATTGGTTATAGTGACATGATCCTGGGCATGTGATAAATAAGTAAATGCCACATGGACTTTTATTCCATTCATTCGTCCGGAAGAAGAGAAATTCCGGTGTAGTTACGTAGACCATTGTTCGAGTGAGAAATTTCGTGATATTAAATGCTGTCTCATAATACCTATCAGTTTCCTTGTGAGTTAACTGTAGGAGTCCACATGTAGTAGGTTTTGTTGACCTCTTGATGTGTAACCCTTTTATTCATCCTGCCGTACAATATAATAAATGTTGAATGCTTGTTTACATCAGCATCGAAAGTAGTCTAAGGGTCACGTTACTACTGGCTCAATTACATTATCCTGGGCATGTGACAAATGGGTAAATGCCACATTGACCCTGAGATTTGAATTTTAATTATGAAGAGAAATTTACTGGCACAATGCCATAGGAGTGAACTACATGAACCATTATTGAATTAAGATACCATTTTCGAAAAATTTGCATATAGATCGATATTTAGCCAAACACGTCATTCAGATTTCTATAATTCTACCAAACAAGGAGTAATTACGAGCAAAACGTCCGGTGTCAATCGTATCTAAACATTTTCTCCAAGTTTATAAAACAGTGTAATTTCAAACGATGTTTTGTTTACTGTAATGTGTATAAACAGTGTAATTAATGACTAACACCTAGTCTTTGATGACTAATTGCATTTGGGGCATTTTAAATATATTTTTATACAAGAACTTGAATACGTATTGTGGGTCATTTATTTACATTTACAGGACACAATGTTATATTTGCCGATATATTAGAGTACAGATTGTTAGAAGGAAGACGAATAAACAGTTGATTAGTCGGAAGTTGTGTCATAAAACCAAAAACAGGTGTCGAAAATGTTGACTATCTAAGAACTCGGTCATTAAAATAAAATTTAAAGGGCAAAAATATGACTAATGGCCACAAATTTCAAACCCTGATGCTGTTAAAAACAACCTGAATACTGCCGTGCTGGTATAAAAGTGATATATGTAAATTTGTTGATTTTCGGATTGACTTATTACATGCCAAGTACTTAGATATCTGGTACTTCACAATAGAATAGTAGATAGCACTATGAGTACCGAGTAAAATGTTGATTATTTTCCCTGTTTTCTACCATCATAAAATATCAGATATTTATATACACACCATGTAACAACTGTCAGCCGAAAATCAACAAACTTGGAGATACTGCATCTTATGATAGCACGGCAGAATATATCCCTTTCATCTGTAATAATAATGCAGTTTTCTCAGTGCCAATCTTGTGTTGATGTAAAATGACATTGAAAAATGGTAGTCATCAAGTGACCTACCATTCTATCTTTATATACTATACTCTCTGGATTTACTTTATAAATTTATTTATAAGCATATTTTAGTATAATGCTGGCAACATTGCAAGGGGCTTGATATAATTTTTTAGATCGCACGGGCCTTTGTAGCATTGAAACAGTATGGGTGGAGACAGAAAATTTGTTTATGTATCACGGTAATTTTTAAACCTTTTATTTTTGAATTGTAAAGTATTTTGTTCGCAGTTTGCATGAATAACATATGGAGAAAATAAATTGATTTAAAATATAAATGTAATAAAAATAATAAATAATAATTCAAGTCATCTAATGTTCTTGCCAAAATATATTCAAAAACAAAAGCTATAATTTCAACGAGGAAAGTAAAAACCTTTTTTTAATGTGAGTCAATCATCATTTTACACCAAGTGGAAAGAGAATAATATTCTTATAGGATGGAAAATATGAGTTTTGCACCTTTTAGTGTTTCAAACAAGAAATATTATTTTCACAGATGTATGAAAGTACAAACTAGCTTCTATACAATTTTTTGTCCTTTTTTCCATTAATTTAAGATGTAAGACTACCTCTGAATGTTTATTAGAAACACATAAAAACCTGTACATGCTTCTTGAAAACTCTATCCCCATGCGAATTTTGTTTCATATCTTGAAGGTAATTCTTAAGCACAAGCTGGATATTTTGAATTTCTTACGTTATGCTATACTAGATGTTCTAGTAATCGAAAAGCAGTCATTTTCTGCATACTTGCGCAACAATGACTAGGAAAGAAAGGTTATATCTTAATTTCTAAGCCCATAAGTCTTATTGTAGTGAATCCTATTGGTCAAGACGTCTACCGAAATTAATCAAATATTTTGTTTACTAACTATCTGTAGTCCTATATAAATCATTTGTTACGATTGAGTTAACAATTATGCATGGATGAGAAAATATGCTATTATATGTTATCGTATTATTATGGTACAATAGTCAGTTTCACTACAATATAAAGGGAAGACTTTTGAATTTGAATTGTTCTGAGACATTTATCTTGGATAAATGCACCAAACCCATAGAATAATGTGCAATTTATGAGAATTGTATCTGATAAATTGCAGAGAGTCTTTATTGAAGTTCTCCATAACCATGTATGCAGAACTTTTATAAAGCGAGTATAGTGTTATTGGATATTATTCGTTACTGCCATATAACCTAACGAACATATGATATATGAAAGAGCCTTTATCATCACAGCAAGCATATTTATCTTTCGTTTTATAGATAACAAATAAAAATAAGCACATTGTTTCAATAACTGATAAGATTAGAGTTTTCGATCTGTAAAATATAAAGTAATTTTTTCATAGAGAAGCCAATTTGGATGAAATTGCATTTAACAAGATTATCTGCAAGTATTTTATACTTTAAGCTAATTTTATGGTTGAAGGTGAAGTATATATATATATATATATATATATATATATTCAGTCATAAAGAGTACTTTCATAAAGTTTCTGTACTGGACATGAGGTATGGGTATAACGATAACGTACTAATATTATCGACTTAGAGCAGAAACGTAGACTGATATTGTTTCGGAGACAATAAATGCTTATTTTCATGGTGATAAATATATAGTCCTATCGTAGCTTAAAAGATTTACGAAGCGATCAAATTTATCATTTTAATTTTTAATCGAAAACTAAGTCTTTAATCAGCTGTATAGCAAAATCCTTTTTTCGGTTAATTTCGTGTCTGCTCTAAGCCGATGATATATTATCTGTTCGTATCCAACAAAACCCCTTTAATATAAGTCTCAAACTTTTCACACTTCTAAAACGTGATTGACCTTTATTTTGAATTGGCCTCCCCCAGCTTTGTCGTAAAAATAAAATTTAACTATCGAATAAATACATATTTATCGTTTCCAGTATATACAATATTTTTAAAACTATAATTGATCAATTTCATAATAATTTCTTTTCAAGTACCTAAAATTATTAATTGAATTCACATATGCTTAAATTTTACAAAATTTAGAGATATGAAATCAGAAATGACAAAAACCTAGTCTCATAAATAACTTTTGACAAGCATATACAGTAGGGTATGCTGAAAATTAAAATATTTTCGGAATAATTTTCATGAGTGAAAAGTTTGTTAGCCCACCTCAGATGAATATATCTATTAATTTGTTCCAAAATTGAAAAATGTCTAAGTGAAGGGACTGGTGGATGAAGCTTACGAATTGTGGCTTTTGGTCAGTCTAGCAAAACACCACCGAAAATCACCCCAGCCAATGTCTTTTTCACATGGTCAGTGTTAAGCTGACATAAAACAATGGTTTCAGATCATAGAAACTTGTAAAACATTAGCGGAAATTCAATTCCTGACAATAATTAATACCAAACTTTGCCCATTTTCCACACCCACATACCGTTGCTTTCCTGACGATGACCTAGCAGGACGTCTACCTGTATAATAGTTTCTACCCTGTTTACTTCAAGATATCTATTATTTAAAGTGGATATGTAATTCATACTTTTTATGGTCCTTTTTCAATATCCCAGAATTCACTACAGAGGTGGCTAGGCTTCGATTCCCACCATCTCATCCATCTGTGGAACGCGAGTAATGTATAAGAGGTATGCAGTCGAATTTGGAGTCAATTATGAACATGACTTCTTGTGAAATGGGAGGGGATATTATGTATCTATCCCTGTCAAGTTCTCCACATCATACTCTCAGAGCCTTGATACAAACTTTTAACATTTTCTTATCGCAACGTGATCGACATAGTGAAAAAACGAAAACGCAGTTGGAATTTTATCTTTAGCTGTAAGAACGACAAGAGCAAGCACTGTCAAAGAATATGAATGTGAATGAAAGAAGAGGAAGTAAATACAAAAAGCAGCAATAATAATGCGCTTAATTTGCATAAATCACAAACACCTATCAAAAACACAAACTGAAAGTAATATTTGTAATGAAGGTAAAATGCTATGGTTACACTCTTTTGCCTTTCTTTCCTCTTTAGCTGTTAACCCTCATATTCTCGGATGTTCTTGCACAGAGACATACGTTTTTAGAGCTAAAGGTAAAACTTCAATGTCATTTTTGGTTATTCACTGTTCCGATCACATTGCGATAAAAGACGTGGATGTTCGAAAGTTTCGAAATTTGTTAACTGTATCCATAGCTGTGAGAGCTCGATTGATGCTATTTAACATAACTCTCGAGAGCATACCTTAAAATCTCTAAATCTCAAGTTTCATGGATTAAATTAAAGTATTTATTGATTTTTATCGATGAAATTACAAAATAAATTATATACGAAATTCTCTGTGGCAAATATTTTGACTGGTTCATACATTTTCAGCACTCGATAAGCAACACATTGCCATGGTTTTAGGTAATTATCTTCAATTCTATCAATCTAGGTAATTATTTTTAATGCTCTAAACCAGTGATTCTCAACCTTTTTTTGTCGCGGCACACTTTTAACGATTTCAAAATTTGGCGGCACACAAAGAAAAAGATAAGTTTAAAAGTTGTTTACTTACCTATAATGCACTGTGTAAAATAGTTTATGATAATAATTGTGAATGTAAAATAAAATAATATAATAAGTACTACAAAAACAACAGTGCGTTTATTAAGGGATTAATTACAAGGTAATAATAAGAATACTTTTAATGAGAAATTTGAGCTTGATGTGTTTTGATAATTTCATTTATATTTGGTCGTAAAAATGACAATGCTACTCTCATATCGTCTTCTACATTTAACAGTCTCGATCTTTTTTTCGTTTTTATGTTGGTTAATACTAAAAATCCGAATTCACACAAATAAGATGTAGAAAATTGTAATAATATTTTTCAAGCTTTTTTGGCTATCATGGGATAATCGCATCTAATGTTAATCCAAAATGAATTAATTGATTCTTCCGAATATTTTAAAATTAAATCTCGATTATTAGAAAGCGAAATTAGTTCTTCCTCTTCATTCAAAGTTAATTCAAATACAGAAGTATTAGTTATCACAAATGGATTACGAACCCAATCAAATTTTTTTATATCTAAATTTGGGAAATAATGAATAATTCTCTCCTCTAATGTTGTCAAATGGTCAATAACAATTTTATGAATAGTTTTATTAAAATCTTTTGGGACTGACTCAAACTTTTCCAAATTGCCCTTCCTGAGCTTTATTCTTCCATAAAGTTATTTGTTTTTGGAATCCCACCAGTTTATCTGTTGAGTTTAATATATTTTCTTTCGGCCCTTGCATACCTGAATTTATGTTATTAAAAATAACAAAAATGTCTGATAAATAAGCTAGTTTAGCACACCATATTTCATCTTCCAACAAATGAACAAAATCATAATTTTTATTTTCTAAAATTTGGCGGCACACTCTAAGAATTTGGCAGCACACAAAAGTGCCGCGGCACAGTGGTTGAGAATCACTGCTCTAAACCTTCGTAATACTGAAATTGAAAAGCTTAGTTCGCAATTCCTTGAATACTTTTACTATCATGTCGAAGTATGCAATGCTTAGTCTAAAATGGTTATATGAAAACATCTAATGATTTATATGGACGCAATGACGAAGTATATTTTTAATGAATTTCTTTGTGTCAAATATTTTGGCTGAACCATTCATTTTTGGCATTGGATAAGTATTACATTATCATATTTCTACGGAATGCTCAACATGTAATCGTAGGAATTCTCTGCCGTGATATCAATATGAACAATGACTGCAAAAGTGGAGAGAAAAACTACGGCGCAGGGCAGTAGAACAAAAACACAAATATGAATTCTTAAGCGTTTTCAGAAATGCTTACATAGATTCATAAAACAAAAAAAAACGCAGTCGTCGGAATAAATCGCATGCGTGCTGAATATTTTCAGGAGATTCGGAATTCCTTTGCTTTTCAAAGGCTATATGAGATTGTTATATTCTTTTCGCATACAAATTCTCTGCTATATGTGCATTTCTGAGGAATATGTGTATTTACAAGGAAATGGAGTGCACTTATGAAACGTGTACGCAGACTTGGCTTGAATTCATTATTTTAAATTAAGCCCCTTGATGTTTATTTAGAGTGTGAGGTTATGTTTTGGGGAGAAAGGTATTTACATACTTAGTTTGATACATAAAAGGGAATAAAATAATAAAAAAGTATGATGAAAATAAATACATTCTATTTGAAATTTCTACATGAAATTTGGCATCATTCATGCCCATTAACTTCTACGACTAAATAACTGAAGCTACGTAAAATTGCAAATTTTTATGCATATTTGAGTACTAAGTGTTTAATTAAAAACTCATCAACATTTCGGCCAATAAGCATAAGAGATATTGATGCATTTCAATAGAAGCACGTTCTTATCAATAAAATGACGAACATACATACAATCATTATGTGACAATTAATAATTGTCAAAAAAATAGCAATGGAGGATATTCTTATATTTCACTGAAGTCTTATGACTAATTTATGAATCGTAATCTGGAATTGGTACTCATTTCTTACCAACGGTATAAGAATAAAATTTCCTTCTGCATACCTATTCTTTAATTCTTGGTATAAAAATAAGTAAAAATTCAAAATGCACCTAAATTGTCTTTTTCACAAACATATACATCTTGTTAATACAAGATGAATTTGATATTTTATTTACGATACCACAATGTATATCAAACATAAAATAAGTAAATCACATTGTTAAACCATAGTTTAAAATCATATTGTGTATGTAAACGATAGCTGTTGCATCGTGTTATGTAATGATTGGATAGTATCGTAGTACGAAATATGCGTATTGAAACGATAGTATCAAGCGTAATTCTACGGAAACGTTTTGAATCATCTTTTTAATTTGATAAATTAAAAGACTTTGCATGATTACGTAAGTTTAAACACGGAATTTGGTTGAATGGGGTTTAACAGCATTTTCCAAAGTTCTAAATACTTCCTGTTTAATTGTAACCATTCGGTACTCATATATCCAGTATTAATTTTGAAAATTAAACTTACAACATAAAACACAATTATTTTCCTCGAGTATTCTGTCCTTTTGATTTCAATGTATATGGTCTCAAACATACATTACGAACACTTTAATTTTGCATATTTTAAACATTTCTAAGCAATGTAACACAACTACTTAAAGGCAACAAAGCAGTCTAACATGCAACTATTTCGCAACCTAGAAACACATGAGAATAGTCTGTAATCTCATTCCTTGGTCAGCTAAATCGGGTGTCATTAAGCTAAGGTATATTAAGCTACATCACATCACGCCATGTAATGGCTAGCTAATATCTGTTTCGCGGGATATAACTTAAGAGACAAATACTTTGTCAAATTTGGCTGAATAATTGTTTATACATTTCTAAGCTCCTCCAAAAAAATGAAACACCCTATATTTAACTTTATTATGTTATGAAAGAAAATAAACAGAAATATTTTCTTTGCTGAACACTAAGTCCTTTTGCTTGTAAAGAAAGAGGGATTTGTTGTAACGAAGATGTCTTTTCTATTATCATGAAGAAAATATCACATGCGAACACTTCAAATTATATTTTGAAGACATAAAAGCAATACCGCTAGTTGAGGGCAGCAAAGTAGCGTAACTTCACGCAACCAATCCCCAATTTCGAAACTTGTCTCTAGATTTTCTAATCTCATTCCTCGGTCCAGCTAAATCGGGCGTTATTATGCTAAGGTGTATTTAAGTGACAACAGTCCCATCGCACAGTGTAATGACTGGCTAATATCTGTTCCCCGGGATATAATTTAAATGACAAAACCTTTCGCCCTCAAGACTTCTCGGCCGTAATCTACGCTAGTCACGCCTCAAGACGTGGAGTTAAAGTTCGTACTTTGACGAAGACTGATTGTTTTGGTAACATTAAAACACCCGACGTCCACTCATAATGAGTGAAGAGTAGGGACATGACGTAGATTAATATTCGAGTAATACACCGGATTTATTAATGTCCGCAAAACGAGAGTTGAGCACGCAGTGTTGACAGGTTTGCCGAGTACCATGCTATTAGGCGAGTTGTAGTGAGGGGTTAACTTCTCTGTTGCATGTACTTGATATTGCATGTTAACGTGTGAGAGGAAATGTAGCCAGAAATGCTCAGATATAATGTTAGGTTTCGGATAGAGATTTACAACTGCTTTGTTTTGACTTTATTTTACTATTGTAATTACCATAAGATTGATAATGGTTTCAAGAAGTACACTGCTGAATATTTATAGACTGGCTTAAACACAGAATAAATTCATAACTTTATGGATCGCATAAGATTTAAATTATTCAAGTATTATTTTTCTGGTTTAAACACATTTTCATAAAGGTACTCAGGAAATCAATTGAGGAGCCTAAAAATACCATAATAAACGTCACGAAAGAGTCATGCGATTTCCGTGACGTGTAGAGCTGTTTTTACTCCAAACATACCATAGTGACGAAATAACCACATCTTACGTTGAAAGAATCCTAGGAGTCTATCGGTTAATATGGTCAGAACTGCTTAGAAATTATGCACGGAAGATTATAGGTTACAGAACGGATATAAATGTGTGTAGACCCCTTGGAGGGTTAAGGAATAAGATTAACACTAGAACCACCGAAGAGGTAATTTTAACTCCTTTCGAATAACCTTTCACAGTGATTTTTTTTGTTCAACTCATTAACTGTTCAACCAAAAACATTCAGCTCATATACACTCATGTCCAAAATTATCTTTACATGCATAAAATCACGGATTTCTCAGAAACTGTGAACTATAATTTTATGAATTTGAGTGAAATGATGCATAATATCATAACACATAAATACAAAGGAAAAAATTTAAAAGCACAGCATGTGATATAAAACTGTAGCATGAAACAATAAAAATGGTAATAATATGAGGGGGACAAGGAGAGTTCAGAAAAAAATAATAACTCAGAAAAAAATTAGGGCTTATGAATTTAATATGGAATGTGATCTCCCCTGACGTGTACACATTGTGAGGATTCATTGATGGACCCCTCAATTATCCCTCCCAAAGGCAAACTCGCCGACAGGTCGTAAAAGAGCCGGACAATACATTTCCATCTCTCTGGCGCCAGACGGTCGGGACTTGGATCGAAGAGGACAAAAGGGGATTCGTTCCGAAAAGAGCCCAGGTGTTTAGGAGTGCACCTGCCAGGTGATTAAGTCCACCTGCTAGGTAATCAAGCCACCTGCGCTAAGTAGCTGATCCCATTTTACGTCAGAGAGTCTCTACCGAATCAGCAACCTCAAAAATGAGCAAAGTAAAAACGAACCAATTAAAAGTAAGAACCAATCAAGAACGAACGAATCGAGAACCACCAGCGAACAAAGGCTGGGAGGTTTCAAAAGGAAAAGCAGGGAGTCGAATCGTCAGTTCTTGCTTGTGATCTCGATCGATCAGCTTAACTCAGCGACCCTTTGAGCGGTCACTCCTTAGGGAGAAAATATATTTTTTGAAGACGGTTCTCTCAACCTGAGAGGACGCGTTCTTGTAGCCGGCGTAGGCTGCCCATCTCGAGTCTTGTTTGTTTCCCGAGCTAGCGTCTTAGCTCAGTGACCCTTTGAGCGGTCAACCCCATTAAGGAGCTCTTAATAATTTGGAAGACGGTTCTCTCACCCTGAGAGGACGCGTTCTTGTAGCCTGGCGTAGGCTGCCTATCTCGAGTTCCTGCTTATTTCTCGTTCGAGACTTGAACCAGCGACCCCAGCGGAGCCGTGCCTGTCTTGTGCCGATCCGACGACCCCAGCGGAGCCGTGCCTGTCTTGTGCCGATCCGACGACCCCAGCGGAGCCGTGCTGTCTTGTACTGACCCGACGACCCCAGTGGAGCCGATCCCTGATTGTGCCGAACCGACGACCTGCGGAGAGTTCGGTACCGACTTCTCGTCCGGCAGTGAACCTGCCTTGTCCCGTCGTCCAGTGAGGATCCAGTGCTGATCTTGTGAAATCGTCACCCGACGAGTAGAGTTTCATCTAGAGACTGTTGAGATACCTTTCTCCAACTCAGAGACTTTCGTACGTCCTGAGATTTCGACACCCTGTCGCATCCAGTTAGCAGAGGCATAGAAATTCGTGAAAGTGTCGTGTAAATAGATTCTAATATAGTCAAGAAATTGTTTTAAATAAAATTATCGTTTGTTATTTAAGCCAGACTGTTCTCTGTAGATTTGAATCTACCACGCTACCCAGAGAATCACTACAACATATATCACAACTTGTTTTAATGCTGGCAATAATGTTGTTAACAACAGTTTGGGGAATAAAGTTCCACTCCTCCAGCAATGCGGTCTTCTGGGCATTTATATCTCTAGGAGGAGCATGTCTCCGTGCAACTGCTTTCCCAAGGTACTCCTATAAGTACTCTATCGGGTTCAGATCAGGAGATTTTGCTGGCCACGGTATTCGCTCACTGGCTTCACTTTCAAGGAATTCCTCAACGAGGTTTGCTCGATGTTAACGAGCATTATCGTCCATAAATAAAAAGTCGGATCCACATGCACATCTGAAAATTCTTACATAAGGTTCTAAGACCTCATCCCGATATCTCTGGCCGGTCACAGATCCGCTGTTGAAAACGTGTAGGGACGTAAGTCCATCGATCATTATTCCTCCCCATACCATCACACCTGCACTACCGAAACAGTCACTTTCCATAATGTTCGAAGGAAGATTTCGCGTTCCCGACTCCCTCCAGATGTAAACACGTTTAGAATCAGATGTTGTACTAAACCTCGATTCATCAGTAAAAAGAACATTGGTCTATTAGTTTTCACTCCAGTTCTGATGTTCTTTGCACCAATTAAAGCCATCCCTCTTTTGTTGTAAAGACAGTGAAACACATACTCTTGGCTTTCTGGCATAAAGGTCTTTTTCATTATGCCTTCTGTATACAGTTTGCCGTGACACAACAGTTCCAGTGGCGGCTGCAACCTCTGAACTTAACTGCCAAGCAGTAGACTTCCTGTTACGACGGGCAGTTATTGCTAGATATCGATCTTGAGAAGCAGTTGTTATTCGTTTATGACCTTGTCCAGGCCTCCTTACAGCAGTTCCAAAGTTCTAATATTGTTTCCATAGCGTAGAGACTGCCTGTCTTGAAATATTCACACATTTCGCTGCTTCCTTGATTGTCTGCCCTGCTTCTAAATGGCCGATAATTCGCCACTTCACAGATTCTTTCAATTGATACTTCGGAGCCATAACACACCGTTTTGAATCCTTACACACTGAAATCAGACGCTGTATTGCAGAAAATCACTCAGATATTCACTTTGCGCAAAGCGCTTGATCACTTTTGATTGGATAATTTAAATTAGGCTTGTCTATAACACTTTCCTTGCAAAAATAGATTGCACCGATTGGATATTTCATGGAATATCATTATTTTTGTGTATGTAAAGATAAATTTGGACATGAGTGTATTTCTGTGTGTACCAACAGCGTTAGAAAACCATTACCGACATCATACCAAGGCCCGTAGGAAGTCATTTGTTCAGATGACATAACATTTGATATTTCCATGCATGTTTTGGTACCTATTATTAACGAAATCTGTAGTTTCCAACCCATAGTCCAATTTTAATTTTAGATAACGTGGCTTCTCGGGAGGGGGAAGAAATGGGGCAGGTAAAATTAAGTTGTGATATGTAATATTGTGGTGGTTTGACTCTTTCAATAGACAATCTTTTTGTATCTGTGTATAGTCTTGATTACCCTAAAATGCATGTTTTGCATCTCGTTCGATGATGTTCATTGGAGCTTACTATGTTCTACCATATTTGAGATTTTTAATTATTTTCTGTTTAATTAATGAATTATTATTTTAACCGATTTTGTGTTTACTTGATGGAACCTTTTTCCTTACTTGTAATCACCTGACAACAACTAGGAGTTTTCCAAATGAGCAAAGATCAAAGCGGTTTTGTGACTTTTTGTAAAAAAGGGTGGATACGCCATTCTCAAAAATTGTGTCCTCTTAACCATAGGAGCGTCATGAAATTTCCGAAGAATGTTGTATTACTTTTTCACCACAATACACACTACTAGTACCAATCTACGAATCTACATTAGATATATACATTATACATCCTTCTACTAGTATCAATCTATTAATCTGCTGATATCAAATTAAATAATTCATTTTAGATTTTAATGGATATAATTCTTTGCGGTAGATTCAGATATTTTTCTCCTAACTTTTTTAACCGTGGATGCCTAGTAATCTGCATATTTAAGAAGCTATTTAATTTGTGTATGTACGTAAATCATTATATGTTTCTCTTGGGACCATCCAGCCTTTTGAGCTGTATTTTCAGAGCATTCCCTTTGTTTGTTCTTTGGAATCTCATTTTTGAATCTCAAAGAACTAGCTTTGTGTTTGATTTCTTACTGATTTCTGAAGTAGTTTTCAGACAGTCTTGTCAAATACAGACTTAGGCAGAGTCAGATGAGGTCGGTTTACGTGTTTGATCAAATGTACCGTAAATATTGGGAAAAGCTTTATCAAGTTGAGGGTCAATACAGTTTTTTCCTGTCCTCTATCAAACTGCTTTAAATGCATGGATAATTTTGAAAACTATTGCATTAACGAAAATGAGCAAAAAGAACAGAATAACAGAGTAGGAATCAAAGCGGAATATATAAATTGAGAGAAATATTCGAGACTTTTCAAACGCTGAAGGAAAATAGGAAATGTTTGCCCAGACAGTAAACATTTGCCGAGGAAGGTAGTGTAATAGAAACAAGGTCCCAAAGGAAGTATAGAATTTTTGTTATCCTCCAAATAGTTTCAACGAGATCAAGATATTGCCGTATTTTTATGATGACGGTCAATTTTGCTAATGACGTGGTACCTCGTCAAGACAACAACTTAGGGTTAAAGTATTGTACACAGGGCAGTAATCAAGACAAGTATCTGTATAGGCAAAAATTTATGTTGGATTTTTCACTTGAAAACGAAGTTATTTTATATTTATAATAATAATATTTAACTTTTATTTAATACATAATAATTCATAATTTATAATATAATATAATAATATAAATTTCTATGGAATATAATAACATGAATAATATATAATTTAATACAATAATAATACATAATTTACAAAATTTAGTATATACTTAAAACATAACTTTTATGGTCTTTTGAATTTTACGCCTACACTTGAAAACTAAAAACTACTTTTGAAAAATACTAGGGAGTAGTTTATTTTTAG
The DNA here is from genome assembly GCA_933210815.1 of Meta bourneti. Lineage (NCBI taxonomy): Eukaryota > Metazoa > Arthropoda > Arachnida > Araneae > Tetragnathidae > Meta > Meta bourneti. The sequence continues at coordinate 57,324,217 of OW119926.1, forward strand.
ACCCCTTTTAGTGATTCTCGGTAGTCAAAATTTTGGACTTATCATCTAAGTGTCAAATTCGAATTTTATGCAACATAGGAGAGCTATTTTCTGTAACTGTAGTTAGAGCTAATGATTTTATGGTAAAACGTGCTTCCTATACCATTCCCTAATGCTTAAGTAGAAGTAAAATACTTGACTCGTGTGATTCCCTTGTTCCCACTGAAAATTCCTCTCATAAATAATGCATTGCTCATAATATTTTCAATTAAGATACATATGAGAGTATTCAGAAATGTTCAAGTTTATTGTTACAGTGGTTACGAATACAGGGATTTCGAAATTTATTTAGTTTTGATTTTTCTCTTACCATTGCAATTCCCACAAGGTGTAAGTATAATTTAAGGAACTGTAAATAGTTTCTGATAATACTCTTTTAAACATTAGAATTTAGCTTTCAAAAATAAAGTAAAGGACTTAAATACTACGCACGTTATAACAAATAAATGCTTAGAATTGTTTGGAATTCATTCCTATATATTTTGAATAACATACATATTCCATAGAGTACTACATTTGGATCAGGGAGTTTAATGATGAATATTTGTTTTTATACAATGTAAATACAAGACACAATGTAAATACGAGACACAATGTAAATACAAGACACAATGTAAATACAAGATACATAATTTCATTCGTGCGCAATCTGTCACTATTGTCCCTTTGAGAGTCACGAGATCTCTGAGAAATGTAGCATTGTCTTTTCCCCACAACACACATGAATAAATAATGGCATTGTTTAAAAAACACATGGATTCTAACAACCTTTATCAAAATTATTTTGCTTCTTAGAATTGAACGATCGCGTTAGTCTAGTTGAGAGCGTAACGGATTAGCAACCGGAGGATTGCGAGTTTGAAACTAGGTTCAATCAAAGACAGTCGTATACGCAGAGCTGATGCACGTTAAATCTGTCGTGGACTCAGATATCCTCACGTCCACGTGGTGTGGAAGTTTGAAGATTAGGGTGCCAGTTCGGGTGTTCACCTCGTCATCCGACCATGGTTCAAACTGACGAGGTGCTGTCCTCGAATCTTTCCCTTGGGGATATATCCCGGACAGTCATCAAAAGCCCGTTGTTCGCTTCAGTGCGGCGTTAATTGATTACGTTTCTACCTTAGAATAGAATTCTTTGGAAAGATTATATTGGTCCCTTTCCTAGTCTAGAACTCACTGGAAACATTCTATTGGCCAAGAAAATCATAACGGGTTAGAAGTCTGGCAAGGAAGTTTGCAGGTTGCAATGTTGGGATATGCATGTGAACCCCTCGGAGGATTATACAGCTTGTGACGAATAAATTATGTATATATAAGCTACTTCAGCCAGTTCACTCATGTAGCAAAGGCGGATAGTAGAGAGGAAAAACAAACCAACTGACTTAACTTTACGGTACAGATTGCAGCCATGAGAAAGCTTTCAGCATTATATTATTTGTATCACCTTGAATTACTAAACTTTAAAATGAGATAATACTTTGATGACAGAATGACAGAGCGGTTATGCATTTTCCTTTCTGTGTTTTATGTAAATTAAATACCAATTTCACTTACGTCTTTTTTATTGTGTGATTATCATACTATCCCTATCCATAAAGCAACTATCACCCTTTGTTCTTATAAAAATAACTTTACATAAAAGTTTGATTACAAGCACGTAATTATTAGAAAAGTAAAATGACGGGTATGGATTGCAATAATTACTCTGTTAACAAATCTTTGTCTTGAATAGCGTTTTGTCTTTTACAATACAACAATATAATTGCATCTGAATTGCAACAAATATAAAGTGTTCGGCGCAGCTTGATTTCAGCAAGATCTGGTCCCCTCGAGCCACAAAATCCAGCCAAAATTGAAATTACAGTAATATTAAATAGGAAGCTTCGTAATGGAATTTAATCTATTCAATTAAGCAAAAGGATATCCGGCTTTAAACGACGCCCAAAACTGTTCTGTGTGCAAGTATAATCGAACAATGCAGATGCAGAACAACTGTAATTTGATATTTACTGAGAAAAGATGTGATATTGATTCTGATCACTTTCAGAAATTATAATAAATGCAATGAAAAAAATGTTAAGATAGTTGATTATATTATTTTATCTAATTATGAAAGTTAATGTGCTAATATATTAATAATATATCAAAGCAGATATATAGATAATATTATTTAAAAAAGCAATTTTAAAAACTAATTGAATATAGAATTTATGAACATCACACTTCTAAATAAGACTGCAAGCAAATACAATTGTGTTGAAAGTTTCTAGTACCATTCTATTCTAACCATAATTCATCATATAATAATAATAATAATAAATGTAGTTAGGAATTCAGGCATTTATATTCTGGAAACAATGCATTCAATTCTGAAATTAGTGTAATGCACTGATTTTAAGGGTAGAATTAATTTGAATTGATTTAAGAAATAAGTATAAATGATTTTTATAATTTTATTTCTTGAATAATATTTATTATTAATTTTGTTTAACCTTACTCAAATATAACTCATTAGGAAAATATAAGCATGCCTTATTTGGTAAATGCTATTGACATGAACATATCACTATTAAAGAAAAGAACAAATTACTTCTCGTCAGAAATAAAAGAAAAACAACACATTTTCTTTTATTTCTGACGAGAAGTAATTTGTTCTTTTCTTATAACTATCGCATTAACTGTAATTACCATCTATATAATAGTTAAAAATATCAACATGAATTAAAAAAATCATATTTTAACAGAAAGGTGTTTCGCAATTCCGTTTTATTTCATCTTATTATTTCCAAATTGCAGTTAAAATTATGTTTTACACTAAAACACAATGGTTATTTTAGTTTATATAAAGTCTCTTCATCCCGAGCCACACCAAATCTTTTACTAATACGTTTGTCTTACTATTTCTATGCTACATACTAATAGCAATCTGATAGGTGTCAAGTGTATTTAAGCGTTTCGAAGGAATAATTTCCGTAAATGCATAATTATTTGTTTTAGGACATGTATGTGGCAAAATTCTGAAAGACATTTCTCCAATTCTGAACGTCACGAGATTTGTAATATTCGTTTTAACCACACAAAACACATTTAATGACTAAATAACCACATATCGATATATTGATTGAAAGATACCTCGTATTCTTTAAATTTCAAACAGGTTCTATTAGTATTTTCCTTTGAATGGAATCCTATGAAACTATTCAATTGGTCATTTCCTTGGAATATAATTCTTTGGAAAGATTCTATAGTTTTATAAAGATTGGAAGAATTCTATATTAGTCAATAAGGGTATACATAGGTAGAATTAATTCTACCCATTCTACGTTGTATTAATTCTACTACAGTTGTATATTGACGATACAATTTGCTTTATAATAATTTTAAATATGAACGGGTTAACTAATAATAGTCTGTGTTTTTTAAGATATACATGCCATGGACATAGGTATCTATATATATAAAATAGGATGTGTGTGTCTTTTCGATACAAATCTACACCGTTTGACCAATCCACACCAAATTTGGTTACACTTATATTTTAGAACACTGCGGTCAGCATAGGCTAACTCTTAAGCCCCGTTCTATTGGCCCTAGGGGGCTAAAAACTATTCGAAATCGCCATAGAAATAACATTGATCATAGATTGATTGCCTTAGGGCAGCGATGGTTGCTTTACCAGTGTTGATCGAAAAACAATTTTTTCCGAAGCAAATTAAATTGCAATATTTATGTTTGAACTGACTTTTTAGTTCTTCCCATGATGTAATTAAATTATAGATATTTTATTGATGAAGTAAGAATATTTTAAAATATTTATTTTTGCAAGGAAATTCAAGGAAAGGTTTTCAGGAGTTCAAGGATGATTTTCAAGGAAAGTTGGTGTATATTTCGACCAACTTTCCTTAAATAATTTATTGAATACGTAATGATTTGTAGAATTTTGTTCCATAAGCTTTTTAGGCAAGGCGTGTAACTTATTTTAAAATGTCCGGAATAGATACATGTGAATCCATCGTTGAGAGCAGTGATTTTCTTTCTGAAAATTTCTGTAAAATCGATCTTTTGCTTTTTGAAAAAGTTTTATCTATTCAGTTTAATTTGCCTACACCGATTACATTTATTTCTAACCCAAGCACCGTTATTCCGAAAAGCACAAACGAAAAACTCATTGATCATAAAAGCGTAATTTTGCGACTCGATATCTGGCAGCACCAGAATTAATGTTTACTTTTTTTATAAAACTTTGTAGAACTTTCTAGAAAGTTGGGGAAACGGAAACTTCCTTGGACTCATGATGGAGAACATTCCAGCACCCACTCGATTCTTAGCTAGTCGTATTTAAAGGAAGCTAACTCGGTAAGTCCAGTTTATCATCTTTCAGTGAATCTGACAGTTTTATTTCGCTCTTTTAGTTGATTGTATAAGTGTTTCCTACTTTATTTGACAGTGATAGTGTACATTTTGGATTTGTTTGTCTATTTGAGTTAACGCAGCGAAATATTGCAGTCATATTTGAGCATTACTAAATTTCATAAATCATTATCGTCTTTATCAATATTTTTCAAATGTCTTTTTTAGAATTGCTCTATTTCAGAATACAACACTCCGGCAGTCGAAATTCGACACTTTGCGCATCTTTCGTTTTTTAGAATTCTGCATTTTTTCGTCGGAATTTCGTTTCTGTTTGTATTTATGTCTTAATCTTTTACATATTACAATATATTCAGGAATTCAATGTATATATTTGCGTCCGAAGTATATTGCAGAATCTATGAAAAAGTTAAAACGTATTTTCCGTACAATTTAAATGATAGCATTTTTCTGTGAAAGAAAAGTGATTATTCTAATTCACTTTTCAAGCAACATTTAACCATTTCAACCCGAGTTACTGAAGTTACTCTCTTTGCAAATGTGTATTTATGCTGGAATTTTAAAAATAGATGGAACACAGTAATTACTTAGTTTAATATTTTCATCCTCAATACGCATTGCACAAAAATGTGGTTTTAGAGGTGATTACGTAATCAATTAAAATTTTTGGGATAATTATTAGAAATGTTTTATCACACTGAAAGCAAATACAGTGGTACCTTGGAAAAGGAGTGTCCTAACATACGCGTTTTTTTTAGATACGAGACGTCACTAGGCCAATTTTTTGCCTTGATTTACTTACTAGCAAGAATTTGAAATACAAGCCTGCTTTGGTGACGTCACAACCACCACTCCTCTCTGATTCCCGAGTCTTGCGCGTCGTTCAGTTCACATGTTTACTTCACCTGATGACAGTTAACGTCTGTCACAAAAATCAATCAATTTCTTTATTTGGTTTGATATTTATTGTCAACTGCCACCAGGAGGCCTGAATCACTTTCTTATTTTTTTAATTTTTTTCTCCGACCATATGCGTCAATTCTGAAAACGGAAAAACGGGAAGATGTACAGTTATTTAGCTAATTTTTTCGTAATAGCCATGAGTCCATAGAAGGTGAGTGTAAAGAGCAGAACTGAGAAAAGGAAAAAGGTAGTATCCATGGAATTAAAGAGTGAGATAATAGACAAACATGAGCAAGGCGTAAGAGTAATAGACTTGGCAACGCAGTACGTTCGCACTACTTCTGCGATATGAACGATTCTGAAGCAGAAGAACTCGATAAAGGCTATAACTCCAGCTATATTTGTTCATTATAAATACATTATTATAAAAAAATTGGAGTGGTTTTTTTGGGGACTGGTACGAATTAATCTCATTTCAATTAATTTCAATGAGGACAATTGATTTGAGATACGAACATTTTGTCTTACAAGCTCGGTCATGGAATGAATTAAACTCGTATCTCAAGGTACCACTGTATATCTAATATAAAAATAATCATATAAATTTATTGTAGATATTATATGATGTGTGCTACAAAGCATTGTAAGATCTAATAGAATAAAATAATTTAAGAAAATTTGTTTTTAGAAGCTATGGTATAATCTATAATACACATGGCTGTACTTACAGTTTAACTCAATAGTAGCTGTGGCTATTTTTGGATTTGTCAAATGACTGTTTTCAGCTGTACAGGTATAGTGAGACCATTGATGTTCTCTTGTTAAACATGGAATCAAAATGGAGGACGCATTTTCTGTAGAATTGACATCATAAGCACTGGAATTTAGTTTGCTGTCTGTGTCTAGTAATCTACCGGACCATCTAAGTTTAGGTGAAGGTTTACCTGTGGAGACCAAATAGAAATAATTATCATAAAATGCATCTCAATAAAACACTATTAATTATTAAAGTTATAATTATAATATAACTGAAGTACACATAAATACCATAGTGTGCAATTTTATAATGAATTCAATAATTTATTTTAAAATATATATGAGGGCCGTGGAAGTCCGGTTGGAAGAGTAATGGATTGGCAAACGGATTGAGAGTTCGAATCCAACTAAAGATCGTCGTGCATAAGGGGGGTTGGTGAACGTTAAATCTGTCATGGCCTCAAATATCCTCACGTTGGCGTGGAAGTTTGGAGAGTGGGGTGCCAGATGAGGTGTGACCTCGTTATCTGACTGTAGTTTAGAATTACTTGGTGTTGTCCTTGGATCTTTGCCTTCGGGTTTGATCCCGCACCGTCGCCAATAGCCGGTTGCATTGCTGCAGTGCAACGTTAATTAAATAACTACCTACCTAAATATTCATGATTATAACAGTTTTATTGTATTAAACCCTAAATTAATTTAACTGCAAGTAAACGTTCGTGGGTCTTTATCTCGTAATGTAATAGTTATACAAACAAGATAAGTATTATGAAGTAGTTATCCGCTACATATTTTTATATATAACTCTTGGTAGACATACGGATTGAAGGTATACTTATAATAATTTCAATCAAATCTTGAAAATTTCAATCGGGATAATCATAGTTTTAATCAGTTTTAGAAATGAAATATTATTTAAGAGCTGACTTTATCTCACGTTTTGAAAACATGAATACACATATTTGCAAGTATCAAATAAAATAATTTATTTTTTACATTTTATGAGTATAACTTGTTTTTTCTCAGATATTTTTCTCCAAACTTAACTACGGTTGAGTTATAAGTTCACATGAGGGGAAAACAGAAGATGGAACATAGAATCATATTTTAATTTGTTCGAAAAGTAATTAGACTGCTCATTCATAATATACTGTATTTTTACTTACCCCGATTCATATCAAAATGTCCCTTCTAATGAAATTTATGAAACATTTTAAACAGATAAACGCAAAATCAGTACTTAAACTTAAGAGAACTACACCTCCAATAGATTCGCATGTCATCATCAGTGCTTCGCCTAATGTAAATGGTCCTACGACACTTTCAACCTTTCTTCCATTTTGATCACGGATAATAACGCCTTTTGGAGGAACTGAAACGACACAATATATTTTATTAATGCATCTAAAATATTCAAAGAAAAATCACAATACATGGTTATTGCAACTGATTTATCGGGTTTCTAAATTATTTTTAAAGCTATGTATCACACTCGTATGCGTCGATCACGTAAAGTGTAGATAGATAGTTGGTAGTTGAATTTGAAATCCTATATAACGCTTCAGTTGAACAAAGATAATATGATCCTGTTAAAAATTTATACTTAATTTTTTTCTCTTGCGACACATTTTCAAGGTCTAAAATTGAAATCATTGAAAGCCGATGGGTAGGTGGGTAAGTAGTTGAATTTACGTCCCACAGGAGAAGCAAACGGGCTATTGGCCATGGTCTGTATCAATCCAGCGGGGAAAGATCCGAGGAAACCATCTCGAAAGTTTGAACCACGGTCAGATGACAAGGACAACACCTGAGCTGTCACCCCCTCCCCGAAGTTCCGCACCAAGCCAAAGTGGTCAAGCAATGCAAGAAAATATCTCAAATTGCAAAATCCTAGTCTACTTCCTTTGACACACCAGGTGGCAGCGTGAGCTACGTTTACAAAATAGGTACAACGCAGCAGGATCATTTGATGATTCCAGAAGCTTCGTATTCCAGGGACCTGCCTCACTAACCCTCCTGGTGGTTGTCTTCGCATGGTATCTCGTCATTAGCAAAATTGACCAGATCTTGATCTCGTTATCATCCAAAGCTCAGCAATATCTGGATAACGAGTTACATGGTCATTAGAAAAATTTATCATATTTTGATTGACGAGAAACAAATTGGAGGGTTAACTCACTATGGTGTGTCGTTATTTGAACGATGGATTGTCACCATTGGATAGGGCGATATGACGGGAATAATTTTACGCCATTCACAAGGCCATTCGGTTCTACCAACCTCATTTCCTAGGATTTTGTTTTCTTTGGGTATGTTAAAGTCACTATGCCCCCATTACCAGCAATTGAATGAGCTGCTAGACAACATTACATATGTTTTTATGACCGTCAACGTGGAAATGCTACAACTCATGTGGCCGAATTTAACTACCACATGCACGTGTGTCCTGTAACAAGAGAACATTTGCAGTGTGATGACGAAACGGACAATTTCAAGTTCTTTTCATGTAGCACTTATTGTTTTATGTGTTACACTTGGAGAGATACAGTGTTTTGAAACTCGATGGATCATTTGTAATAACCTCGAAAGTATTTATAAAACGTAAGACAATAAAGTGGTTGACACATTGAGTTGTTAACTTGTTAGGAAGTATCGCGATCAATTAAAAGTTTTGTCACATTGTCACTACCGCTCACTAAACAGCTGATATAGAACTCAATTGGTGAACGGCAGCAGAAGATACGTTACAGGTGTAAAATTTAAAATTGGTAAATTATCTTCCTATCTCACTTCGATATATTTGAAAATATGTAATTGATATTTGTAATTTAAAACAGTATTAGTAATAACAGAAAGACTGCAACGTGCTAATTGCCTAAAACATAGCAGAAGATATTCATAAAAATTGAATAGTGTTAATTTTTTTATTCATCTCCATGCATATTTAATGAATTGGAAACTACTCATTTCGCAGAATTGAGAGATAATCTTCCAAATGATTCAATTATACCCTCTTAAAATTAATGGCACACAATTGAATAACACTACTTTAGGCTTGTAAAAGGTTTCCGCTTCAAAAAACATAAATTTAGCATACGTTACATGATATATTCCATTAATTAAATTCAATTTTGCTATTTAACAAGAAAAAAAATTCAGTTCATTTTTTTATCCTATATTTTTTCATGTGTTTTTCTGTATCCATTTTTTACACTTCAGTCTTAAAACCTTTGTTTAATTTAAAGCTTAACTATGCGACTATACGGTATGATAAGAGAACCTAACTGCTTTAAGCAGTATATATTATGTGTTTGACACAATGTCAAAAAATATCATTACGTTGAGTAATTTTAATACAATTTTCGGTTTATTCTAGGTTGAAAAATCTACAAATAAACAATTTTCCTATATAAAAGTTGTAAGAGAAATAGAATCCTTTGAATGAAAACGAATTCTAACATCAGCAAAACAAAATGTGTGTTCTTTAAATTTTCCGAATGTGCCAACTAAACTTTTGAAAACTAGACTTTTAAACTTTAAAAATAGTTATACTTATGAAGATAAAAATAATTTTATTTTCTCACGCAATGCGAAAACCAAACAAGATTATTTTATTTGTATAACACATCCCACTGCAATGCAACTAATATTTTCGTTCTATTTTATTGACATAGCCCATTGTGTTGCTCCAGTGGGAAGTAAACACAATTACCAACCAGCTAACCATTTTGTTGACTTTTTTTATAAGAATTTTATTTAAAAAAATAGATTTACGTATCTACTTACTCTTCCAAGTATAAGGCTAAAAATATCCAAGGCAGTTTGCACAGTCGTGTGTATAATGAAAAAACATTCCATTGATAAGAAAATTTTGCCTGAAACGTTTCTATTCTAATATATTCTGATTTTTTAAACCATCACATATTTTTTAGTAATTTCTATGCAATATATTATAAACTAAATTATATTTATGCGTTGTAAATTTTTAAAAATTGTGTTCCAAGAAATACATACTATAGTAGAAGTATATTAAATAGCTTTAATAAATCATTTTATAAGATACACCTTGGAACCATATGATTTGTAAAAATAAAAGTTTTCTTTATCTTTATATATTGTTTGGAAAAATGCTTGATGTGTTTCGCAAAAAAATTTAAATATGTTAAATTCATTTTTCAAATTCTAAAATTATAAATTACTTTGAGTCAATTTTTTAACCTTTACACTACGGCGCCCAAATTTCGTTACCCGCGTCTCAGAACGGCAGATTTTTCTTGATTTCCTTCCCCTACAGAACTTGTGGGAGAGAGTTGTGAATGGCTTTTACGACAGACCACCTAGCGCTTTCCTGTCATAGTGTTTGGCATGCTATAGATATCACTGGCACGACATTCTGAGTTTCCCAACGTTCACAGAATGATCGACAAGATAGAGCTTCGAACAAAACGATCGTCCCTCCTTAGGGGAAGTCGCTGACAGCTCGCAAATGGTGATCGATGTCACGGTCACTTAAAAGGGGGATAAAATCCTATTTAGGAAGGAAAAATCCGCTCTAGGAAGGAAAAAAATCTCACGGTACGATTGTTGTACTGCCCGTAGTCTGAAGGTTAATGCAAGTTCTTAGTCAAACATTAGTTAAGATCTTTTATTTGAATGCTTATTTTAAGAGGATCTCCAATTCATTTATATTATCCAATTATTATTATCATTATTATTATCCAAATCATCTTATAAACAAAAATTTTGAGGAATTTAATTTTTTGTATTTTTTAATACTGACCCTACAAGTAGCTCTTGCATATTAGAAAAGTTATTAGTTCACATCCTGTTTCCACCGTTTATCGGTCTTGCATATATCTACTGCACACATTTATTGAATAATGAATGCAAAATTGTCATGGTGATATATATTACAGATAAACGTATACAAATTAATCAGTATTTTATATGAACTTGGCCTTTTGAATACTGTATGCGTACTCATATCTTTTACAAGGGTTCAATTAGTACAGTTACAATAAGTATGGAAGTTTCACAACTTACGTAAGTGTGAGAGATTTTGTAATAGTATTGTAATGATATATAAATAGTTCTTTGGTCACACATATGGCTTTTCGTTTCGCTACAAGATGTATAATTTTATAGATGCATATAATACATGTCTTCAGATATATAACAGTTCAAGAATAGTTTCATATTGCTTTAATCACTGTTGTGATTTACATATACCTTTATGCCATAGAATGTATATAATATGTGCATGTAGTTATAATTATAAATTGTGCTTATATACTGTATATGTACGCTCGGTAAAGAAGGCTGAGAAAAAACTTGCTGTGCGTAAAAATGCTCGTATTTTGCAGTTATTTCCAAAGATTATCACACTAAGTCAAAATTATCAAGATACAAAATGTTAGACCTATTAGTGACAAATTAACAATCAACATCAAAACAAAGAATAATAATCAGTTTTTGTTTGCATCATAGTAAGAACTTTTGAATCGAAGTTTTATTCTTTTCTATACATATAAAAACACTAAACACAATTAAAATTTATTAGTAAATTATCTTTTTATTCTACCCTAATATAATTAGTAAATTGTAACTGTTACAATAGGCACCTTTAGATTCCCATACGGGTGTGATCTTGAAAGCCTTCGGTTCGCCCGGTTAGGAAGCCAACGTCTAAATGACAGGACCTATGGTTCTGACTGAGGAACTAATCAAAACCTTAACATCTGGTAAGATTTCTCCACGCGGAAACCACTAATTTTTGCATTCAAAGGCCCAAAACAGAGAAATATCTTGAAATGGGACGAAAATACTCGATGTACAAACAAAATTATCAAAGTTATGCGTTCTACGATGTACAACATGTACATACTATGATGCACACATATACATACCATAATATGCAACATCGATTCTACCTACACAGTTACTGTTACTTAGAAGCTTGTATAGAAGAAGTTTAAATAATCAGAGAACACTGAAAATGTTTTGTTCAGTTTTGCGATTTTAAGTTCATTTTATTAAAAAGAAACAAGGGGAATGTTGTCCAGTTTTTTAACATCCCAAATCAGTAAAATATCCCAAAAGCCGTATTTCATTCAATTCCACATTTTAATAAGCTACGTCCTGCAGTGTACAGAAAGTATATTTCACTTTGTTTTCATACTTACATTGTACAAATTTTAACCAATGGTTTTACGCGAACCGTCTGCTGTAACGCGCATCCTATGCAAAGCATGATTCCCCATTCTTAATAGTAGTTCACTGATAGCATCTCTTTGGGTGGCCGTGAGCTTAAGTCTATAATGATCACGCTGCGCGGTGGAAACCATTGAACGTGGGAGGGGCGGACATGAACACTTAACTTTGAGGTCAAGCGGTGAGCCTAATGACCCATAATATTCCCCACTTACCTAAAAAGCATTTAATGGGCCTCTGACGAAACTCGTGTAATCGCGGCTTGTTGCCTGGATCAATTTCTTTCAATTTCACACTTAGTGCCTTGGTTTCATTAAAACGAAATAAACTTTTTTATGTCTTTGCGCAAAACCTTACTAGAAAGACTCCTGACGAAATTTATTCTTTTGATTAAACATCTGAGGGGATACCGCATATAATTCCACCTTGAAACCTGCATGACTTCTAAAATGTTTTGACCTTCTTGACCTATAGAATCTTTCCAAAGAATTTACTCTAAGGAAATAAACAGTAGAATCTTTCCAAAGGAATTTATTCTAAAGAAATTAACAATGGAACACTTCCAAATAATTTTATTCTAAGAAAAGGACTGGTATAATCTTTCCATTGGATTCTATTCTTAAGAAAGGACTGATATAATCTTTCCATTGGATTCTATTCTTAAGAAAGGACTGACACAGAATCTTCCCAAAGATTCTATAAGGATATGGGCGATTGAATATTTCCAAAGGGTTCCATTTTAAAAAAATGACCGATAGAATCTTTGAAAGTGATTCTATTCTAAGGAAATAGGGTGGTAATGGTTATGATAAATAATTAACGTCGTACTAGAGCATCACAACGGGCTATTGATGGCCGTCCGGGATCAATCCAGACGGGAAAGGTCCGAGGACAACACCACGTAATTTTGAACCACGATCAGATGACGAGGCAACACTTGAGCTGGCACCCCACTCTCCAAACTTCCACACCACGCCAACGTGACTAAGGTAATAGGGAATATAATTCCAAATAATTCTATTCTAAGGAAATAGGGAATATAATTCCAAATGATTCTATTCTACGGAAATTGCCAATAAAATATTTCTAACAGTTGAAAGAATCCATGGATTCTTTAGAAAGATGTGCTTATTTAATCATTATGTGTGCTTTGGGTTAAAGCAAAACCTACACTAATCGTAAATCTTGCGACTCTCAGAATTTTAAAAACACTCTAAAATAGAACTTTTAGAAAAACAAAATAACATATGAAACAGAAATGAAATTTAAATTGTTTCCTTTCAACATGGAACCTATTTAATACATCTCCACAATATATTCCTATAAATTTCATTTTTTTAATTTTTAAAACTTTGTTCTTCATAACCTTCATATATCTAAGAGACTAATACAATACTAAGAGAGAGAGAGAGCGAGAAATGAAATTGGATATAAGATGTCGAAACAACTACTATGATATGTACCGTGCTAAATTATTAATATATTTATGGATAGTTGGTTCGGTTTTATGGTGCAAGGGCCATATATAGCCAAGCTGTGCCAAACACGAGACAGAAAGCGTTATGTGATGGGCATATGCACAAGGGAATTTTATTGACCTTGAGGACAGAAATATACCTAGAAATATATATCGAAAGTTACAAGAATCGAGCCTGCTTCACCTACAACTTGCAGGTTGCTAGCGCAGTGGTCAAATTCACTTTTGTATGGTCCCCTCAGTATATTTATGAAAATATTTATTATTGGACATTCCTTACATTTTAAGATCAACTTGTGGAGGTAGAAACTTGTTTTTTCATTTGTTTGCAGAAATCTTCGAAACTGTAAGGGTTTGAAAACGTGTTTAATGATGGGGACAATATTTACTGGCAAAGTATATTCGAGCGCGATAGCACCTTTATAACAATAACATAACAATAACGACGAATATAATAACAATATGTACGAATATATACGAAGCCGTCCGGAAAGTATCCAGTCATTGTAAATATAACGAAAAAGTTTGTACAGCATCGACTTAACTTAGAATTCAAGGAAAGGGGAAAGTTATAAGATGCGTGGAAAGTTACGAACCCATTGAACTATACGTTGCATGCCTTTGAGGGAGAGTGTATGTTATGTGAGACCGTCGTATTCAGAATAATCGAGTGAGAAGAGCAACGAATTTGCATCAAATTTTGCTTAAAACTTGGAAATTCGTCCACGGAAACTATTCGGACTATTAAGAAGACTTTTAGGCACAGTGCAATGGATGTAGAACAAAAATATTTTTTCCAACCGCTTTAAAGATGTCTGGGAAGCTGTCAAAAGTTATTCACGTTATGGAAGGGCTTCAACAAGCAGACCACCTGAGAATATTGAACGTGTACCAGTTATAAACATCAAAGATTGGCGATGGAGTGTGCGAAAATAAGAAAATGATCTGTGGATTACAAAAATTACTGTATTCAAGATTTTGACTAAGGATGTGAGAACACGCTGGAAGCAGAATGTGAGGTCTCAAGGTGTCTAACTTTTTGAAGGAGACTAAATACCAAAAGTCCTAGATACAATCTGTCTTATTTCATATATGACGATACTTTCCCTACACACCTTGTAGATACAAGAGCTTCTAGAGTGACTACAAGCTTTAGTTACTAAAGTTATAGAAGCTTAATGGAAAAGGACTTTATATGAGGATATCAAAGTATCTGTCCTGATGCGATCTAGATACATAAGATACGTTTACACTGTTGCCAGTGGCAAATGAATTGGATCCGAACATACCAATGCATAATCCCTATCTCAGACTAATCGAGATTCAAACTACATTTATACATTACGGTCATATACAAGACCTGTGTGTGTGTGTAATATCAATGGAAACTATTGTTTAGTCATTTCTGTATGTTAATGTGAACTGACTTTCATTTGTTCTCAGGAAACATTGACAACTTAAAATATCTGATCAAATACTTAGTCATCATTTTTAAATTAATTGTTTAAGGGTAAAATATTGTCTAACGGCCGTATTTACAAATCTTGAGTTAATCTGTGAATCAGCAAATCTGTGGGTTAGGGTTAAACCAATGATTATCCAAGAACCGTATTCCCAAACCACGAATTAAGTGACCCACTAATTAAAGTGATAAGTTCACTGTGATTGGCTGCTAGTCTCCTCTCTCGATCACATGATGATGTTTACAAGTCTTATGGCGCCCAAATAAACATTCCCTACTAGTCAAATACCTCGTCGGCAAATTGATACCAAATTTTGATTTTGATAAACTGCATACCCGGGATAGTTTTAACAACACATTTTAATCCGGATCAGAAAACAGAAAATAGTGTTATGTAAAGAATTTTAATTTGAGATTGGATTTGTATGCCAATTTAAGTTCATTGAGAAATAATAGTACTCAATCCCTTGACAAATAAATACCCAGTCCAATTACTTTTATACTCATCAGTACTGGTGTGTTGATGCAAAGTGAAGTAACATAGTCATTTTTCTCTCATACATATTAAATCAACAAGAGCATTTTTATTCTAGGAGGAATTCGAATATGCCGTGATCATCGCAGCTGCATGTTTACGAATCAACTATATTCCGACCGAACTAATGCTAGCGATTCCCGAAAGTTGATAACGTCATTAAAGTTCTATCATACTAATACATTTTTAAAATTCGGAACCAATCTCAACTTCCACATCTAATATTGGAAAACATTTAGTCAGGATGTTGTAGTTTAGCAAACAATGAAATGTGTCGTCCTTTTTCTTTCACTGACAATCATCGCTTTCATCGCTCCCTTCGCAAAAAACTAGTACTGCGCATAAGTTAACAATCAATCGAATGTTAAACCGCCGATTTCGAAAGATAAATTTAGCACTAATACGCAGTTTAAACCTCGTATCAGGCATTGTTAATACGGTTTCTTGGATAATCTGGGGATTATCGTTGATCTGTGGTTTAACTCGGACTTGTGATACACATGAATGTATGTATTCAGTCTCCTTATAGTTAAAATTGTTATAAGTGTATCATCAAGGATTTTCGGGCTGATATGAGGAAATCAGTTTCTGATTTATGATTATGTTCTATATTAAGCACTCATACATAGAGTACTACAGATAAATATAGCACTACAGATACATATAGCACTCATTCTGACAGCAGTTGTATTGGAGCAAACATGTATATGCACATTATATGGCATTGGTTACATGGATTTGAACTTCAAGCTGTTTATTTTAATTTATTCAAACATTGATTATTCAGTTGCAATGTTTAAAATCACATTATTTAAAACTGAAAGTAAATTCATTTAACAAAATAATGAAATGGCGATATAATTTATATTCGTGAAATTTCCTAAAATGGAGATTTATTATGATGTTCTTTAATGTATATATAACGTATAAAGAAGGTAGGAAATACATTAAAAAAGTAAAGAAATTTCATAAAACTACGTAAATATACGATTAGTTTTTAAGTGAAGCCAATATTTTATTAAACGTAATTTTCCTTCTCCTACAAGATGTGACTAATACACCGGATGAATTTAATTACATCAAAATTTTTAATCAAAGCCAACCTAACTATCAATTAATTTCCACTCACACAGGAGTATTATCGTAAAATTAGTGAGCCTAAATTGACATAAAATGACTAGGAAATAAATTAAGTTCCGTAATAATGATCGAGATTCAACACAGCTGCAATAAATTGTGCAATTTGCTACCAGAGAGCCACATTCAAAGTTAGAAAGCCATTCATCAAATGCAAGTGACTAAGCAGTTGTTTCATTTGAGCATCTATTAATTACTAAATAGAGTATGGCTGTTACTGAATAGGAGTGCAGGTTAATGCGACCAAATGATATAATGCGGCTTGTTTTATTAGGTAGGTCGAATCAGTCGTTGTAGATATATTCATAGTTGAGATGTAAGGCAGATGATACCTAGCACATACTCTCCATTATCAATGTCACGATGGCATTTTAATATTTAAATTCGCAAACGTATTTCCTCGTTGATAATGAACTCGACATAAGTGGAAAATTTAAATAATATTTAAACTTAAAGGCACCAAGGGAATCGAATAAAATAATAAATATATTTTCATTTTCCGCGTTTCCATGGGATTTCAACAATTCTATTAAAAATTATGCATTGAAAAATATGACAATTATACAAGTAATGTTTTATTCGTTTTAAAAATAAATGTATTTACGCGTTAGGAATTCAAAGGATTAAATTTTAAGCACCTTTTCTCAGAATGCCTTTTTCTAATAGCAGTATTTTTTTCTAAATCTATTTAATGTAAACTTCCGAAGTTGTGGTGTTCCTCTTGTGTACATACGCCTTTTAATCAATCGGATTTGGAAATTTTACATGCATGTTTAAAAAATGACTAAAAGGGAATTGTTCTATTTTTCGGCTAATGTTAGAAAAACTTAAAATTATGTCACATTTTGAAAGAGCACGAATTTTTTTTAGGAATACGAACAAAAGTAAAAGGCTTTACGTAAGACCACTTAGATCTTGAAAAAATAGTATTTAAACGCGTAACATTTTACTTCGTTTCCAATACAGACTCTTCGGCAAAAGAATTGAAGCACATAGAATGAATCCTACAATGGAGATACAATTCATTTCTTAATTGTACATGAACAGAAAAGACATTATTACAATTTTAGAATTATTAGAAAATTTATTCATACAGAAAGATCGATACAAAGTTAATATTTAGTTTAGCCACTCGTTTTTCTAATACAAGCTGTTAACCTCTTGGCCTGGAACTCTCAGATGGTGACATGTAGGATTTCTTTCAAAATGGTGTTATATTGGTGGAAAAATTCCTCCACATTATGAGATGGACGAATTTGATATTCCACAACATTTCAAATTCCCTCGATAGGGGATACATCTAGTGACATGGTTAGCCAAAGAAATGTGTCTCAAGCACGAATGCAGGTTAATGTGGCCGATAGTTCTAGTGTAACTATTTCCAAGCACCTTGCTTGGATATAAGACCGGGTTGCTGTGAAAGGAACGGTAACAGAACGAGGCGTAAAATTTTCATGACGTACAGCTGTGATGTGAGGATGCCACTGAGGGCTACTAATAGGATCCGGCTATCATACCAGATGGCGCTATCGACCATAACTCCCTGTTGCTACTCCGTGGGTCGTTCTATAATACAAGCGGGATCCCTACGATGGCTGGGCTGTATAAAGACATGCCTATGACGGTCGCCAAGGCTCACTAAAAACGAGACTCAAAATTGAAGACAAATTGTCCGTATTGGGCAATTTGTTGTTGATCGGGTCTTGAACCAGCGCAGTCGCTCTTCATGATGCGTACTGGTCAATGGTAACATGTGCAATGGAATTCGTGAGTGTAGTCCCCGCTCTTGAAGTCTCTAGCAAATGTACGGGAGGTCATTTCAGTATTGTTATCACAACAGATGCATTATAGCCACACATCCACTGCAGTTAGAACTGCCTTGATCACATAACGGCTTGATAGTTGCGTTCTAGTATTATTCGTCTGCTGCTCGCTTGAAGCTGAAATCTATTTTTGACCCATTCCTTCTAATATCAATAAATTGTTGCGTCCCACCAAACCAAATGGAAGGAGATACTGCGATTTGACCATTCTTTTTTTAATTCCCATATAGTCCCCTTTTCAACTCCCTTATCTGGTCGTAGTGTGTAAAAAATAGCCCGTCGTTTCCAGTCAGTGAAGATCAATTTGATTAAAAATCAACTGGAAGTTTTGTCCTTAAATGCAAAGAGATCTTTCTTGATATACACTATCACAATGGGTAATTCCGATTATTTTCAGTTTACATTCATTGACCACAACAACTCAGTTGTCTGCAGCCTTCCAAACAGGAATTGGTATACAAAAGCTTATCGTGGCTTATTATATATTATATATATCATAATAACAGATCTCATGTACCGCTCGACCAGATCTGTTACAATTATAATATAGATATTTTTATACAGAAATGGAAATACTGTAATCTGTAAGCCATTTTAGTAGTTTTTAAAGTTGAACTATTGTACTATGTGGGTAAATAAAATATCTGTAAACTCAATCAAACTGATTCCTCAGAAGACGATTTGGTTCATGACCCAAATATTTTATCCTTAAGTTAAATGTGTAACATGTCCTAATTCTGTTTTAGAAAGAGCTTAGGATTCAACTTTAAAATGTTGCATGTTATCTATAAAATCAAATAATTTACATTGATGTTAAAAATATGTATATAAATGACTAAAATCGTAAATTCACAATTAAATTTAATATGTTCTCTTAAAATAGCATTAGATTAGTATGAATTTATATTTATGCGCACTTTAACGTTAACTTAAAAATAAAATACGTTCTTCGATATTTTTCCGTATTTTAAAATATTAATACTAAATTAATATTTGTTAATAATGTCCTTTAGAAAGATTTAGAAATAAGCCAAGTAAAAAATTCCAGAACTATTTTTATTTGTTCCTTTTAGTTAATGTTCGCAATTCAGTTAAAAATGGAGATTAAAAATAGATTTCACTTGAGCAAAAAATATCTCACTTTTATTAAGAATGGTTGTTTAGAGTTTTAGGCACAAAGGACATATTTGGCCAATCCTTTTTTTAAGGAGAAATGTTTAATATTTGACATGAGTTTTGTCTTTTTTCACGTTATTTAAAAGAAATTTGTTTTAATAGCTAAGTACACCCCTTTTGTAGCGAAAGCATATTTTACTTGTCATTGTCAACTAGAACACTTCCATATTTGTTTGACATAAAAACTAAAATATTATTGTATAGGAAATTATCAGATCATACGCTGTATTAAGGCTTGTTGCAGTAAAAATTAGTCTATCTTTTTCAAATGGGAAATAGTTTTTCATTTCATTCATTCATTTCCCCGGCACCTCAACATACTAAAAGGATAGGGAATTAAAGTTTGTTTAAGAGAAGCAACAGGAAGTATCCTGATACTAAAAATTACTTCAAGTGACAAAAAAATGTGATAAAGCGATACGCTTTAGATATTTTAAAAAGAAAAATGCATTAAAGTGAACAAAGTTGTTAAATTTGGGTTTTATTTAAGCTCAAACTCTGGCTTCATAGCTTAAATTTTTTCTATTACTGTTGTATAACATTTTCTCTTAAATTCAGGGTTCGATACCAGTTCTTTTGCCAAAGTTACGAGTTAACCCTCCAAGTGGTTTCGATGGGATATCTCATCAATAAAGATCTGATCAATTTTGCTAATAACGAAATGGCTAGTCATCACGATAGTTCATATTTTTTATCATGAGGAGATCAAGATCTGGTCAGTTCTTTTCTAAGGACGAGATATCAAGTCCAACAAGACCTGGTCAGTTTTACTAATGACGAGATATCTCGTCGAGACTACCAACAGAAGAGTTAATGCACAATGTTTTCTAACAAGCGGAAGGTATGGAGTGGAAATGTTAGTCCCTCCTAGGGTAAATGTGTTATCTTATGTAACTATTGGTTAAATACAAGGACATGACACGATGTCAACAAGATAAATGACACGGAAAGGAACGCCGATTCATAAAAAAACAAGCAAGTTTTTCAACTATTCACTGCAAAACAAGTTTCACAATAAAAAAAAACAAGATCGCACAAATTGGTGATTCAGGAAACAGGTAATAAAAACGGTCGTTTGAAAATGCAGAGCACTTGAAAAATCGGTTTTTCTCGCCACATCGAAATCGAAGACAAAGATAAGCAGCGACAAGGACCGAACAAAATGGGAACTAAAAAAAGAGCTCCGGAAAAACCAAGCCCGAGCAATGAAAACATTCCTACCTCCGAAATGCAGAGAATTCACATCTGCTGCAAAAAAAATAAATTTAATAGAAGGGCAAAAAACGCGGCGTTTATTTACATTTTTACCTAGGTCTGAAAAAGATCATTTCGTATTCAGCCCGAGTTTGTACTCCTCTTCCTGTCGTTTTTATTTATCGATGTTATTTCCGACGAGACGCACGTGTTCGTATCGTATCGGGGTTTGTATCGGAATCGAAATCGGAACTGCGTGCTATCTGCGTGCCCCACTCTCTACTTTCGATTTTCCGCCATCAATGCACTTTATTTTCTGCCTCGTGCGGGGACCTCGTCCTGATTTATTTCATCTTCTATTTCTCGTCTAGTTCGATGCCATCGGGAGAATGAGACCCCTGATAAATCAAAATATTTAAACTTGAAGATGTAAAAGTAAAGACGGGCAAGAAATAATATCCTCTCCGCTATGATTTGAAAAGCACTACCACCCAGACGTGGTGTGGAAGAAAATAAATTTACGCCATCAGTCGGTTCCGTCTCAGAAATTCTGCGTGTATTTGCCGAAGAAATGTGGTATTGATATGATTCTATTAGCTTCTAGGATGTTGAGTTGGCAAAAGATTTCTTTTATCGGTTACAGAAAACCCGATTTCAGTTTTGTGGAGAATTTGCCAAAATTTATTGCAACACTGATGCTGCAGTTTCATAGCATCGACCAATTCCAATAGTTAATGATTATCCAACAGTCATTTAGATCCATTAGACATTTGTTGTAATCTATATAAATACAAATGGAGTGTTTGATTGTACGTTGAACATTGTTCTCATTTCTAGTTATTTATCCGTTTGGGGTCATTTTAATGCAAAATAAATGGTTTCGTGTTTGGTGTTTGTATGTGTGTGTGCCGGTATTACGTCCAAACAGACCACTGATAAATCAAAATATTTAAACTTGAAGATGCAATAGTAAAGACGGGCAAGGAATAATATCCTTTCCGCCATGATTTTAAATGCACTACCGCCGAGACGTGGTGTGGGAGAAAATAAATTTACGCCATAAGACGGTATCTTCTGAAAAAATTCTGCGTGAATGTGCCGAAGAAATGTGGCATGGATATGCTATTAGCTTCTAGGATGTTGAGTTGGCAAAAGATTTCTTTTATCGGTTACAGAAAAACCGACTTCAGTTTTATGGAGAATTTGCCAAAATTTATTGAAACAGTGAGGCTGCAGTTTAATAATATCGATCAATCCTCATATTCAATGATTATCCAACAGTCATTTAGTAATAATCCATTAGACATTTGTTTTAATGTATATAAATAAAAGCAAAGTGTTTATACATTGAAGATTTTCTCCCCATTTCGTTATTTATTCGTTTGGGTCATTCCAATGCAAAATCAGTAGTTTTTGTTTTTGGTGTCTGTATGTGTTTGCCCGCACTACGTCCAAATTGCAGGATATAGTTTCATGAAACGTGGTATATTGTGAGTACTCACACTCATTTAGCTAATGAACTTCATTTCCTCAGTCTGTCTAGCTTTCTTCCCATAGTATGCCTATTTTCGTGACTGTGTATTTGTGCAAGTATTACATAAATACGTTTTATAAATTTTAATACCATGTCAAATAATTTACGAAACATTTAAACTTAGAGAATGTATTATCTAACTTTCTATTTTCCACATTGTTGGGCAAGTGTTATGCTGAAACAGCTGACTACGTATACTTAAATCAAATCTAATTTGGCAGTTGGAGAAGATGGGATGTAGATTCAGCATTGCGATTGCTCAGATGGTTTTACCAGTACTGCTAAGATGAAAATAATTTTCAAAAAATTATTTTTTCAAAATTTATTTTCCTAAAAATTATTTTTACAATGTTAACTTTACTTATTTTGTTTTTCGAACTATAAACAATTTCCGATCATTTAGTACAGAGAATATAAGGATCATAAACATTTTTATCATATATTTTGCACTAGGTAGTCAATAGTTATTTCATGTCCGATATTTCTTATGACGCGTATTCGTTTTCTGGACGGAATTACAAACAACTTTCTTCATATATCCTTTGCTTAACATATTATGTGGCTGTAGATTTCTGTTTCATGAAAAGAAGTAAACTATACAGCACAAAACTTTTTGAACTAAGACTGATAGATAATCAAATTTTTTCAAAGTACTTTAAAATTATGACATACGTTTGAATAACAAAACTATTAAACTCATTAAAACATGCAGTTCTTTTACATGTTTCAAATAAAATTTCCTGATTTTATTGAAATATGCTCTCAACAAGCAAGTAACACCATCATTCACACTCTAAACAGGTATGTAGTTTCCATTCAATATTAAATATCTGAATTAAAAATATCTTAAGGTGCAGCGCGTGATCAAAAAATCGAAAACTCGTGTTCATTGAACACGTGCAGTAATATTATATTCAGACTTTTTCCCTTGGAATTAATTTCGAATTTTTTAATTTTGTTCTATTTTATTTATAAGGTCGTGGAACTATGCGAGATCAGAAATTTCACTGTGGATCAGGAGTTTTCTATGGTTGTAAATTTAATAAATATTTATTGTTTATAATAAATTGTAACTCCAATTCATCAGACACAATAACCACACAGACAATTCGATTTAAAGCTGCATGCAAGTTATAATGAAGAAAATTTAAACGGAACTGCCGAAATTGAATGAATATTTATGTTTGAAAAATCCGAATTAGGACTTTTAAGTATTAAAAATACTATTTAATAGTGAACAGAAGGTTAAGGTTGCCTACTTTACAAGTTGAAGATAGATTTAAGTAACGTATTATATCTGTTAGAAGTTCGTTGAAAACAGGAATTTTTTTTGCAAAAAAAATCCAATGCCAAATCGATTTACCATTTTTGGAAAAATCGTACTAGGTTACTGTTGCTTTTTCTGTAATAAAAATATTGAATTTAAAAACAAGTTACTTTGTTATTATTGCCACCAAATTGAACTTTCGAGAAACAATGTATTACCTTTAAAAAATTAGTCATGAACAACTTATATGAAATTATTATCATTCTCTTAAAGATGGTGAAATTCAAAAATAAGGCAAATAATGTAAGAATAACTTAAGAAGAGGCATTCCTAGTCACCCCCCAGTCAAAATCAACTTTTGTAGTAACCACTTTAGTATCACTTTTTATAATTTTGTCTTATATACATGGACGCGATGTATGTTTATTATATTGATGAATATCATGTATATGATTTACGTCTAAAGTAAGTTGTAGAAAATATAAAAACGTCGAAAAGCAGTTATAATTATTTTCCCGACTCTTAAATGGTGTCATTTTTCCACGCAAGAGAAAGTGATTATTATTGCAACCAAATTGAACTTTCGAGAAACAATTTACGTCTAAAATAAGCTCGAGGATCGTAAGGATGATCGCTTTTTTGTGATCTATAGTTCATAAATTCAATCTGAATAAGGTCGGAAAATTCTGATAGTTTTAATATTGTAAGTAGAATTAGTGCTTTGATAATCATTTAGCAATCCACAGGTTAAATAAACTGTAATGTCATTTTGTAATAAACCATAACACATTTGTAGTAATTAACAATATATTAGTAATTAGTAAAATTTAATAAGTTTAGTAGCCGACCAGTGACCAAGGCGGCTGTCTTCTGATTCGAATTCGAGGTAAGGCATGTTTGTTTCTTCGTTCTGAATGAGAGAATAATCTCTCTATAAACGGGTTGTGACAAGAATGTATGGTGAGGTGTAAAGTGAACCTACCTCCGTCGTACATCAGAGTAATACAAATTTGTTGACAAATCCGCCCTTGTAGTGTCATGATAGAGATGTTGAATTAATTGTCCGGGCATCAGAAAAAATATTTTATCATTTTAAAATACCTCAGGTTAAAGACTGTAATACCCGAAACAGATTATTAAAATTAATATTTTTGAATAATATGTATATATTTTGGAAGAAATTTTAAATATTCATACAAGACTTTTCCATCAGAACTCATTTAAACGGGCACCTTTTATTTTGATGATAAAACTAATAATAAAATTTCATTGCATCTTTAAGTGTTCGGGGAGCAACTTAGCATATATAAAGGAAAAGGTTCAGTTCAAAATATACACACGTCAAATGGAAATAAAAAAATAAATTAGTAATTTAAACTCCTTGAATCAATAAATGGAAAGAAATCCTTGATTGTAATGAAATATCCTGGTTTGGAGATACAGGAAAATATTTAAATACCTCTGAAAAGATATTTCCATAATCACAATGCATCCAGCCACTATAATTAACCCGGGATAAAGAGCTATTTTTGTTTAAATACTGAAAAACTAATTAAAATAACTTATTTGCTAATTAATAATAGTGTCTGTAATTAGCATAACCTGTAAAACAAAAGTTTAACCAGAATCTGAAATTAAGTAAGTAATTAATAAGTAATAATAAGATTCTAAGAAAGTAATTAATATCAATAAATAGATTAGTTGTTTAAAAGGTTTAAAATGAAATAAAAGAAAACTACTAATTTAACTAAATTATAGATGTATAGGTCAATAAAGTTCACATAGCAATAACAGAACGCTTTATAAATTTAATAACATTTGATTATTAAACACATCATAATCCATAGGAACGAATCTTCAAAATTAGTTTCCAAAAAAGTATTAAATGGTTCGACAATTTCGAAAAATATGTTTTATTGAAAATTATTTTTGGGTTAGAATCAGAGTTCGTAACTTGAACACAATATAAATCAACGTTTTGAATATATATTACGATAAAAACAACTAAAAAACAGATTCGATTTTTTGCCGTGTGGTGCAGTAGATAGTTTCCAAAATCATTAAACTATGCCATAATTTTGTTTATCATAGCTTATTGTACTTTATAACTCCTTCATTTAACAATGGAAAACTACAGGTAAAGTGATTTTGGTCGGCAAGCCATATTTTAACCATCTGTGGTATTCTCAAGCATAATTCCACCTTGCCACCTGCTTGAATGATTTTTAACCAATTTTTATCATCTTGTTCATTGAAATCTTTCCAACGGATTCTATTTTAAGAAAAAGAGCAATAGAATATTTCCAAAGGATTCAATTCGAAGAAAAGTAGTAATAGAATATTTACAAAGGATTTAATTCGAAGAAAATTAGCAATAAAATATTTCCAAAGGGCTGTATTTCAAGGAGAAAGGACCAATAGAATCTTTCCAAAGGATTTTATTCTAAGGAAAGGGTCAATAAAATATTCCTAAAGGTTCAAAAGAATCCTGATAGAAGGTAAAAGCAAACCTGCACTACTCGGAAATCTCACGAAGCTCAGAAAGTTAAAACCCTCCCCAGCATGTTCTGTCAATTTAATACCCTCACCAAACTAAATATGAATTTGATCTTACCAACAACTTGCAAATCCACAAAACTTGAAACAGATCTTTCTCCCCGGAAATCTATGCGACAGGTATATCGACCTTGGTCTTCATACAGCACAGGATCAATCCTCAACGCTACGGGGTTAGTGAGAACCTCCAGATATAAACGGCCATCAAAATCAGAGGATGGGAAATGTTTAGCCTCAGCAGCAGACCAACCATATTTGCTTGAGGACGGATCGATGATGCGGACGTCCAGAGTATATATCGGCTTGTGATAACGACTGTGGAACCACCGTAATAAGGTGGGCTTTGCAGAGGTTTTCTGTGCAAGAACGGACGATGGACATTCCAATATTGCTATGCGACCCTCTACTGCTTGAACTTCTGAAAGAAAGGAAAAATAACAAAAGTTTTTCTCTACAGGGATGTACTTAGTCTATTTGCTAGAGAAATGTAAACATGACTTTTAATGCCACTTACAGGACCTGGAGGTGACATTTTTTCGATATAGTACTGTAAAAATAGTTTTTTGCCGAAATATCGAATACACGAGATAGTGAATTCTGTTTGGAACTTTTAGTTGATGCAAATTTATTGCTGAATTGAGTGTTTTCTTTTTTAGGCTTTTTAACGCTCTTATTCATACAATGATTCATTTTTGATTAATGGGTGCTAATGACGAAATTGTTAAAGAATACTATGTACT
Organism: Meta bourneti; assembly: GCA_933210815.1. Lineage (NCBI taxonomy): Eukaryota > Metazoa > Arthropoda > Arachnida > Araneae > Tetragnathidae > Meta > Meta bourneti. Next base: position 57,351,397 of record OW119926.1, read on the forward strand.
AAAATAACAAGTAATATATCGTAGACTTAGAAGTGAAGCAATATGTCACAATTTTCGAGATATGAGTTTTCATAGTTTTTCTAGACCGAAATGTCATAATATTTAGACACGTTAATTACATTAACCCTCCCATATTGATTTCGATGAGATATCTCGTTTATTAAGATCCGTCCAAATTGTAAGAGTGACCAGATCTTGATATCGTCATCAAAGTATTTCCGATTGATTTTGATGACGAGATCAAGATCTGGTCACACGTGACGTGATATCTTGTCCATCAACATCTGGTCATCTGACGAGATATTTCGTCGAAAAAACCTCCAGAAGGTTTAAGTCAATTTCTCTTTGCATTATTTTCTTTCATTCTTAAGAAGCACATTTAAACAGCAAATTTGAGAATCATATAAAAAAATGAATAAATGTACATTATTTTTTATAATTTTATTAATAAGTTGCTCTAGCAATGCATAATCATAACGAAAGTATTATCCTTTCTTAATTGATAAACTGAGTAAATACAGAGTAATAATAAGTAATTGTTAAAATGACAAAATAAGTAATAAGTAATTGTTAAAATGACAAAATAAGTAATAAGAAATTGTTAAAATGACAAAATTGCAATTTTCGAGTGGATTGAAAATTAGAACATTTTCCCCTTCGTTTTTCTTAGATATTCCCAGATATAGATTCAGAGATTCCCTATTTTTCGACTAAGTGTGTTTCATTTGTGAACCATCGATATGGAAAGTATAAAATCAGGAATAAAACACGTAGTTAATGAAATGATACAATGTTACCTAGGAGTAAAGAATATGAAATATGTGTTGATAGGCCCACCCATTATTCTATCATAGCATCCAAAGCAAAAAACGATACAATCCTTTCATGCTTCAAAAACTTAATAAATTATAGGGTTAGAAAAATATATATATTACCTTCCAGAATCGAGGCATTCCGCCGAGAACCGAAAAACAAATTCATAATTTTTATTTCACGCGTTATAGTGTACATCATTCTGTTTATACCCTCTTAAAATAATATCCCAATCCATCACCCGCCTATTAAGCCCCGTCATTCGAGAATACGGGCATTAAAAATGCATGGTCTTGAACGCTTACCATAGCATTTGTGACTAACAGAAGCTCCTTTGCATTCATCAGTCAAAGAGACTGGTGCCAAAACATATTGAATAATTCATGAATGGTATCAGTGCAGCATGTCCCCTAATATTACAAAGATAACGTTGAAGCAAACTGTAGAGTAAAGCTAAAAGGTAAATTTCGTAAATTGCCATCAAAGGCAAAGCGCGAAAGGAGCAGATATTTAAGTAATGCTCTTAGCCATCAATTCACAGAAGGTACAATTTTGTAATGTGGGGATAATATAGTTACAATAATGATTTGCATTAGTAATAAGAGGCTCAATATGCCTGTAAGATTATGTAGGATAGTGTATTATGCACGTTTTAAATAATGCATTTGAATTCTAGGTTAGATCATGAGTTGCGTTGAATAGCGAAGAAATGTGGAATAATAAGTTCGTGACATTCTCATCGCATATTCAATGTAGTGTTCTATTATCGAGTTGCTTAGCAGTAACTGAGCCGTTCTGAGTTTGATGTTTCTTTGGGGCGATTACATATTTAGAGTGTCGTTTGATAGGGTGACATTAAATTTTTGCCGATTTCCTTAAGGAGTGCCAAAACTTATGTGTTTGACTGTGAGAAATTCAAATCTGCTATTAATTTTTTATGATTGGACACAATTTAGCTCGGTGATAGCGTTTGATAAAACACAAATTTACCTCCAGAAATAAAAGGGAAAAATTGATTTTACTATCTTATCCACCTAAGGGGTTCACATGGAAATATCTATTCTATAACCTGCAATTTCGCTAACCTGTCGTGACTTTTTTGACCAGTATAATCTTTGATATTATTCTTTGAACCAATATATGTAGTTATTTAGTCGTCATGTGTGTTGTGGGGCAAAACCAACACTTCACTGTTCGGAAATCTCATCAGAGTGTCAAATTGAAATAATAGACTGCAAATTTATCTTCCATGCATAAAACATACCGTGATCGCATTTTCTAATTATCCTACAGAAGCAAAGCAAATTAGCGGTATTTAATAACAAAGCATGTTTAAATAAATTTAATCAGACCATTAACTTGATAAACCTTTCACCGTCAGCCGACTATCTAGTTTCTTGGCCTGTTATGAGGTCTTCACGTTTCTCATAAGCATATTTTCTACAAGTTGCCTCTGAGACTTGTTTCACAATCGCTTGATGGTCTCACAATGGCAGGGCACCTGTGGCTCATTAATGAATATACGCTCACCAATGAATATAGTAGTTTGTTTGATAGTAAAATGACGCTCAGACCAGTTCAACAGTTCCTGCAGGGTCTAAGCTTTGGTAACATTGCAAGATATCTTCTTCTGAAGTACATAGATATATCTCAATCTGTGGTATCCAGCATATCATTTCCACCCTTAAGTTTATAATCTTTTTAACACTAGCTCTCCCATTTCCACTGCCATCTGAGTACATGAGTCTAAATTACCATTTAGGTGAATGCATACCACGTTGAGTGCTGCATGGTTGTCAAAATAACTATCACTAAGCCCCTTTCTCCAATATTCCATGCTTCTCATCCGGATTGATCCCGTATCATCGCAAATAGCTCCCTGTGTTGCTCCAGTGCGATCGCTCATTACCTACCTACCAATCTTCCATGCAGACACAGCTGACATAAAATGAAAAGTGCACTTTCCATCAAAGAGTTATTTACATTGATGTTGAGATAGCAGTTGTATTGCATATCAATGATTTTTCCCTTTAACGTTCTTAAGTTTATGAGGGTTTTACCTTTTCAGCAATAGATAGGAGTAAATTATATACTTAAAAACCAGTTCTCTGTGGTTAACCACTGAAAGGTTCATTGGACCAAATTTAAGTTGACCTAGATTTGTGGAAAAGTTTCATGTCTTTATAGCCTGTATGATCCTGTACTAGTACTATTCATCAGTAAACCGATTGCTGACGACATTGGGAAATAAGAATACAGTGGTACTTTGAGATACGAGTTTAATTCATTCCATGACAGAGCTCGTATTTCAAAATGCTCGTATCTCAAATCAATTTTCCCCGTTGAAATTAATTGAAATGGAACCACACCAAAATTTTATAATGTATTTATTATTAACAAATATTGTAGTTGGAGTTATACCCTTAGCAGGAGTTTTAGCCTTAGCTGGAGTTATAGCCTTAGCTGGAGTTATAGCCTTAGTTGGAGTTATAGCCTTAGCTGGAGTTATAGCCTTAGCTGGAGTTAGAGCTTTTATCCAGTCCTGCTTCAGAATAATACATATCGCAGAAGTAGTGCGATCGTACTGCGTTGCCAAATCTATTACTCTTACTCCTTGCTTATGTTTGTCTATTATCTCACTCTTTATTTCCATGGATATTACCTTTTTCCTTCTCTCACCAGTGTTATTTACACTCAGCTTCTTTGGTCTCATGATTATACGAAAAAAAATTAGCTAAATATCTGTATATCACCCCATTTTTCCGTTTTCAGAATTGACGCATCTTTTAGAATTGACACTGAGAAAAGAAATCTGAGAAATAAAATAAGGGACTCTGGCCTCCCTGTGGTAGTTGACTATAGAAGTCATAACAAATTAAGAAATTGATTGATTGTAGGACAGACGTTAACTCTCAACAGGTGAGATAAACATGTGAACTGAACGACCGCAATACTCGGGAATTTGAGCGGAGTGGTGGTTGTGACGTCGGCGAAGCAGGCTCGTTTCTCTCTCTCAAATTCTGGCTCGTAACTCAAGGCAAAAAATCGACCTAGTGACGACTCATAAAAGACTCGTATGTTCGGGTACTCGTATCTCAAGGTATTACTGTATTTCCAATTGAGTTTGACAACTGAAATATCAATTGAAAGATCTATAGCAATATCTACATTCTTCCCAATGTTACATGTTCACTTGTTTGACAGTGTCTTCTTTTTGATGAATTATTACAAGGTTCATTCGTTAGTGAGGGGGGACAAACCACAAGTTTCCTAAATAAACTTCAAATAGAGTTTATAAGAGGTAAAAATAAATTGTATTAATAGAAGTTTCAAAGTTCATTGTAATCCATTCGAAAGTGTGAAACCAGAATCTTTTTCAACATTGTTTTAAACAACGTTATGTGAAACTTTTCAAAGTTAAACTAACACGTTTTTATACGAAAGGAAGGAAACTTCCATTTCAGTGGTAAAAAATAGTTTCCTTGCTTCAACGTGTTCTGGATTTTGGGGGTTCTTGATAGTTTTATTAAACAGGGATTTCAGAAACCTAACTTTTTCTCCTTTTAGCTTAACAGAACAAATATTTAAGTATGGAAATTGATTCTCCTGAGGGTCTGATATTTACACAATGGATGTTTCTTGACATTAGGATCCATGGACTAAAAAACGCAGCATCTGATTTCTTTCATGGAAAGCCATTAATGTTCATCAGTATCACATAAAACTCAGACAAAACGAAAAGTCTGAGAAAGGAAAGAAGGGCACCGGATTTTCACTTAAGTGCGACCTTAATAGTTCTTTGATGTTTTATATAAATTTCGCGTGGAAATTTTCTGAATAGGCATGAGTTTTCTAGCTATTTTGGAATAACTTTAGATGGCCACATGCCAAACATATATGCTTTCAGAACTGTAGAGTGACCAATGATTAGGATTTATTATATGTATATCGTAGGCTTTTAGAGCAAAAACTCAATTATTGACACATTATTGTTTTACTATACAGCTTTTCAAATACTAATTATTAATTTTGAAGTCAAAAATAAATTAAAATTATGAGCATTTTGATGTATTATGTATTTTTTAAATGGATTACAATCTGACTATACGTTTCTCATCATCATGGAAATAAATATTTAGTGTCTCTGAAAAAACGTCAGTTAATGAGTTTCTGCTTTAAGCCGAAGAATTTTAATTATAAGTAAATATTAACATATTTATTACGGTGCATGTACAAAATGTTTTCCAATTTTACCTTTGTGGATTCGTACTTGGGAATCATTACTTCTTATCTGAATATATTCAATTAATTCAATGCAAACATGTTTAAAATTGAACTTGAATGTATTAAATTTAAGTGATTACTTACTTTTAATTTATGTGTTAAAACACAAAATGAGCTGATCCTACCCCGTAACACGTAATATTTTTTAAAATTCTCAGTTACATCAAATATTTGAACAATATTTTATATAGCTTTCAAAAGTTTTGCTTTAATAATTTAATTTAAATTCTAAACATGTCTAATTTTTCAGCGAATTTAAATTTAAAAAATATTTTAAATTGATCAATATAATACTCCCAGAGTATTCTATACAGAAGACAATGGAATCATTCCAAAGGATTCTATTCTATGGAAAAGACCAATCGAATATTCTACAAAAATGTTGAATGAATGCATGGATTATTTAGAATGATGAGGTTATTTAGTCATTAAGTTTGTTGTGGTGCAAAAATAACACCACACTACTCGAAAATCTTGCAACGATCAGAAGGTTTAATACATTGATAATAAATCTTGATTATCATCATTGTTTATGTGATCAGTCAGACATCTGAATTGAATATGTTCCAAAATAGACTGAACCATTTTTGAGTGAAATGTTTGTTCACTAATACTAATTTGAACTTTCTATTTTAGATCATTAAAATGCTTAAAATTAAATTAGACGTCATCGGTAATGCTCTTTTCGGAGAAAATAATTACAATAATTCATCCTTGTAATTTCAAATAAATGTATCTTGGGAAGCTTTCATTCATTCTGCATATTCTATATTCTAGCAGACCTCATAATAAATATATTAAAATTTTTTTCTTAGCTCCTTTTTACTCTCTCTCTCTCTGAATTTCAACACAATAAAAATTATAATTTTTGAAACGCCTCAGTTCATCTAATGTAATATACTTCTGCTAAAAACAATTTTTCTAAATTTTTCTTATATGAGACTTTCGCAAGATCTTCTAAGATGGAAATTTTGGAAAGACCATAGGAGGACGGTAGGTATTTGAATTTACGTCACACTGGAGCAACACAATGGACTATAAACCATGATCCAGGATCAATCCCGAAGGGAAAGACCAGAGGACAAAACTCAGTAATTTTGAATCACTGTCAGATAACGAGGTCAACACCTGAGGTGGCAGCCCACTCTCCAAACTTACACACCATGGTAAAGTGAAAAGCCATGGAAATTGGAAAAATTTTAAATATTATTTTCTACATCTTTAGATAGAGACACGAAGGCAACAACTTATAATAATCATTATAAGAGATGAGGGTTAGGCTGTACGCCATAGATGATGGTATAGTTTGCCAGTCTACAATTAGTTTTCAATATAATCATTCACGAAATGCGAACTAAGTAAAATTATTTTCTAAACGGATAAGCAGTAATTGTTAAGTAGTTCAAGTGTTAGACCCTATTAAAGAATTAAGACCTCATAAGACAATAATAAACCTCCTAAATGAAAATCTTCATAATGTTTTCGGAAAAAAGGTATATTGGAATTTATGGTAATGTAGTGTTACTGATCAAGAAGACAAATAATAATAAAAGTGACATATATCGCTATCTGTAAAACCCACTCCTTTGAAGATTAAAGCATCATCAAAAAATAATTAAATATATAATGGAAAATTGCTGGAATAATAGAGAAAAATGAAGGTACACTCAACCTTATCCCAAAAGTTAAGGCAAAATAGATATAGAGATTTTTACGTAAACCAAATATTCACATCACTGGGGTATTTGGAACTTATTAATCAAGCTTTCATAACAAAATATATTCTTGTCTATTGTTGACCACGAATTATTTGTTTGCAAACTATGAGAACCACTAGGACAAAGCCTTCAGAAATTATCTACAGGGTGAGTCTAAACTAATAATACAAACTTCAGGGGGTGATAGAACACAGCGAAACAAACACCCATAGAATGTATGGTCACAAGTGCAGCAGTTGGCCGCTAGAGAGCGCAGTCAAACACTTGTACAAAAGCGTTACGTCGGCGATACGAGGCCTGCATCAGGTGGGGTGGTCGAAATTTTGAACAGCTTCTGTAATTGTGCATTTGCGTTGTACTTACGTTGTACTGATGTTTGTACATGTCGTTTCATCTCCATGTGAAAAGTTTCTCATGTTTTGTACATGTCATTTCTTTCTTACCCCTTGTTCCTTGTACTTATCTTTAATTTATGCAAATATAATTGTATTATTTCGTTTCGTCAAGCAGTTATTGATGTTTATTTGACATTAAAGCGTCGTTTCCATATTTCATGCCTCTTCTCCTTTCCAACTTGCATCGGACCGTGTGTTTGTACCGAAATGGAAAGCGCTCTCTAGCGGCCAACCGCTGCACTTGCGACCATACATTCTATGGTGAAAAGTGTTTGTTTCGTTGTGTTCTATCACCCCCTGAAGTTTGTATTATTAGTTTAGACTCACACTGATTTTGAAACTCATCACGAACGAAAGTAACATAGAACATTTCAAACTAGATATACGAGAACAGATACATGTTGATTCTCAAAATAACTGTTGGATCTGTATTTTTTCTTACTTTCTGTATTTGAATATATTTTTTAATTAAATAGAAACCATGACGGGAATTTTAAATCGTCTATCGCGTTAAGTTTCAATCGATTCGAAAAATCACATCTTTGTTTATAATATGAGCCAAGAATTTCAAAATGTTTTCATAACATGGGTGAAATAAAAAAAATATTATTTTGGAGTGTTAAATTCAAATATGACTGCAAAGATATCAAGTACAATTGTGTGTGTCTTACCAATTTCTATATTTAAAAATATGTACATCAGTGCAATATTTATACGTCTTGGAATTGGAAGGAAACATATTTTATTAAATGCCAAGTTAAAACTGAGCTTCAAAGTCTAATTTATTACGGCATTTATTTTTCCTGCTAGATTAAAATTACAGTTTTAAAAATTATAAATATCATAATCACATATGTGTTGTATGAAGCATCAAAAAACATGTATAAATGCAAAATTAAATTTATACACTTATACTCGTATACTTATTTAAGTAGTTCATTTTTTCTTGTGTGTCGTTCTTCTCTTGCAAAAACTTGCACTAAACTCTCCTTGAAGGATCCTTCCTGCCTTGATACCTCTTCTTCATATTTCTGATATCTTGGCACAACCTTTTTCCTTTTTCAATCCTGATTTATTTCCTAGGTTGCAGGAAAGGAATCCAGATGTGAATCTAGGAAATATATTTTAAGGACATTCGGCAAGCAAGGTTTTTATAGTACTTGTGAAGTTCTTGAATGAACTGTTGATATTTTTCTACTTTGCAGTTCTCATCCCTTGACCACAGATGTGAATGATTGCAATGTGCGAGTTCCTAGCTGTTAAGCTTTTCTGGGAAAAAGGAATTGATGTGTAGTGTGGACCAATAAACATTCCTTCTTTGAGTTTGCATCAGTTATTTCTGGAAAATTTTCCTTTAAGTGCAAGAAACCCTGGCCAAATTTGTCCATAATCTTCTCAGTTTTTCATTAACCACTGTTTGATACGAAGGGTGGGAGCAAAACAACAGAGGGATTAGATAAGACATGTGTAAAACGTTATCCTTTCCAAGAATGAAAATATTTCACTTAGGTCAGTCTTATCTTTCATAATGTTTTCTTAGTCCCTACTATCTCATACAAAGAAAATAACAAAATTTGGTAAAATCTACTTTGAAGCCCGAGCACAAGACTGATATTACTGTCAGATTAACGTATATTGACCATTAAAAGTGATCAGATTTTATTTCAGCGAAAACTTTTCCCATGCTTTTATAAGACCTTCATTTCTACAGCACATATGAATGCAATGGAAGGCTTTTGGTTTCCGTTGTACTTAAGGACAGCTTTTAAACTAACATTTAACTAAACTATATGAGTCGATAAATAGACGCATTCCTTATGATCGTGAGATATTCCTAAATTTGTCATCAGTCCTAGAATATCTGAATAAAAGCTCATGCCATCCTGCATTTCATTAGAAAGAGGATGGAATCAAATTTATATTTCAAAACACAGAAATATCTTAGATAGAAGGTTCCACTCTTGAAGTATGGGAACTAAAAGTTCATATTTTTAGAAAGGACTAGGTCTCGAATGAGGTCTCTTTCAGTTTAGATCACTCGAGTGGGGCTAGGTACGAGTGTTTTTATGGGATCATGATCTTCATGGTGCTTTCCTTTCTTCCGCACAAACATGACGTACATGTTTCTCTTTCAATGAAAAAAGGCTAGTGCAATTTTACATGCCTAAAAGTGATAACTTTGAAATCTAGTAAATATTAAATGCCCAACAACAAAACGAAAAGTAACGTGATGGCCATTTTTAAGATCAGATTTGAAAGTAGCACCCAAAAATAAAACAAAAGCTAAATGTGTTGTTATAAGCACATTATACACTAGCATAATGAGCCACCGAACAGGTGAATATTTTATTTTCACACAAATGGGAATTATTTATTGTGTCGTAACCTTTATACATTGGAACAAATGTTTAAAATCAAATTAGATAAAATATTGCTTAGGAGCTGCAATAATGGCACAGATCAGAAACCTTGATTTTTGGAGAGCAATATGTTTCAATGTGGAAAACTACTTTATTTTCTACATGAATACTGACAAACCTCTTAATTTAATACTGGGCCACTAGTAGAACTATCTCTTAGAATGATACGTATTTTCATATGATGAAATGTTTAAACCCATTCTACCTTAAAATGTAATTTTTTTAGTTGTGACATTGTTGCAACAACATGCGTGATATGAAAGAAGACTAAAAACGCCACATATTATCTTTAAGTGCGTTAAAAGATAAATGTATATATTTTGCTTCTGAATTATATAATCAATCTTCCAACAAAATGACTAATAGGTTGATAGGAATGAAGTAACTAATGTAGTAAACATATTCAGAATAAACTCAGTAGCTATTGCTAGTACGATCAATCTTCTGTATTATTTGTTTTCATTGGTTAATGAGGTAATCATGTGTCGTAGTGAGAGACGTGTACTTCTCTTTACTGATTTTGTTTAGTGTTTTTAACCATTTATCTGCTATCACTTTTTCTCATTAATTATCTCGTTAGTCGTACGTTGCTAATCAAAAAATTTGTGTTTATATATGTGATGATAAAGCCTATTATTTGCAACTGAAATCTTGAATAATTACGTCTCAACTTGTAGTGCAGCAGTTTTCGAAATGTATGGAAATAAGTATTTTACCATTACTCATGTAGGCAGATATTTTACCATTCCTTAGTAATTAGATCCTTTACTAATAATTAAACAAAACTTGGAAATGGATGTACTCATAAAGCCGTAAGCAAGCGAGAAATAACATTTAATAGATATGTACATACAAATTAACCTAAGTATCAAATTTATTTTATCCTCTGCAAGTTACGAGACTTCCGCCTAACCCAGTCAATACAATATGGTGTTTTCTGCGTGTGGGCGGCAGTTCGCCAAAAGTTATAGTTCTTGCGCACTTCTGTGTCAGTACGTCGATTTGAAATTAAATGGGCAGATTTTAACTACATGGACAGTTTTTAATTGTATGGACCTGGTGTGATGTATACAAAAGAGATCGATACGTAATAACTGCATATGAACCAATTCTGAATAGAAGGACTTACAACACTGTGACCATAAGGAATTGAAAGGGTCAAGCCACCACAGTGGTTGAATAGGGGATCAATGGACTTCCTGCCATTGGTCAGGGAGTTGGTAATGAAATTGGATTTTGTTGGGGGTAGAGCCTGCAAAAGGAGGAACTTGGAACTTCTGCGAGAGCCCAGACTTCTGTTTCATATTGCATCTGGTGTGTATGTTTCAGTTTAGTAGTTAAAGTGAACTTTTAGTCATATGCAAATTCCTATTTTACAGTATATGAACATGACATATGAGTTTCGTTTTATGAATGAATTTGATATTTATGCAGTTATTCCACAGAGCTTCGAATTTAAATTTTCAGAACACAATACAAGTTTAAATGTATAGATAAATGGTTGAATAGATGTTTGCCCTTTCAATATTTAAAGTTCGAGTGCAATGATAAAATAGCTTTACATTTCAGAAGAGTAATCTACCTTGCAAATGTTAAAATTCGGTCTTAGTCTTGAGTGCCTCTGAATACTTGTCTGAAACTATTCACATAGATTTATTTTCTCGTCTAGACTACTAGTCTATATGCAGGCGAGAGCATTTTCAAATTATCTAAATTATTGCAATACAAGTTGACGAATATACAAATGACAACGACCAATATTGAAGACATGAGGAACTAGCATTTGTTAACCCTAAATATAAAAATGTGAATTAGAGACGATTTATTAAGGAATTAGAATTTATTAAAGAATTTCGAAGTTACAGTGATTTATTCTATGCATATTAATTGATCTATTTGCTTTGATCAATCACCTTCAACGTAAACTGTTAGTAATTGGTTTCTATTATACATTAATATGATCTTGATTATTTCAGTATTTATATAATTAAAAACTTTTATCACACCATTTTTATTTTTTAATCGTACTTAAATACATCTATCTTATAGAAAAACTGAGTTTTAATTTCCTACCGACGGTATATATATATATATATATATATATACTACTTTCTATCATACTATTTTTCGGTAACACAGATAAGAGTTTGGAAACTTCACTTTCATAGACAAAAATTGGTTAATGTATATATGTTACTTGAATGCATTAATATTTCATATATATGGATACATACCGTTGCCATGAACAGCTTTTCTTATGAATGCATGCATAGAAAGTAAGAGAAATATCTTCACACAATTCATAATAAATTCATTTGGAAGTGCAATTGCTTGAATCTACGATATAAAAAAAAATAATCATTAACAATGTCAATAAAGTAATTATTATTCTAGCGTACCAATAATTGTTTAGAATCATCATTTACTTATTTTAATCGTATGTACTAACGTTAAAAGACATCATGGTTACAAAAATATAAAGATAAATCTGCTATTTATCTCATTTTTCATTGAATATAATTTGTCTGGATTTGTCCAATCGTTTCGTTTTTTACTAGCAATCATTAAAAAAATTACTGAGCTCATTTGCATAAGTAATAATTTATATAAGATATTAAATTAATTTTTGATTTATTTAAAAAATAAACATATTGGCGTCTTAGAGTAATTGTTTTCTATGGTATTCGGTTCAAGATAAATGCAGTAATAAATATTGATTATATTATTCTCTTAATTATATTATATTATATAAATTTAATTTAATAAAAAGTAGAGTAAGTGAAATGTAAGAACTAACTGTTTAGGGTTAGGTATTGAGTTTAAAATAGTGAATGCTCCTTTTATATGGTTATGGTCAAGTTTAAGCATTCACTTCACCATACAGGAAACGTGAGATTCAAGAAAGCATTTTAACTAACCATCATTTCATACACATTGGTAATAATTATTTGATTAAATCAACTGATATATAAATATATATGATTAAATGTGAAGTAACCTACATACGAATATATTTTAAAGGCTAAAGTATCTGTATTATATGAAATAAACACATCTTCGTAAAGGCAAATTCTATTCAGCCAGTCGACCTTCGTGTAATAAATAGACTCATGTATAGGCGAATTCCTTTGAGAACCCAATGTAGTTAAAAATAAATCATTCTAGCTAACCATTATGTCATATATTGGTCATAATTATTTGCTTAAATCATATGAGATGCAAATATATGATTAAATGTGAAGAAGCCAACATATGAATACATTTTAAAGACAATGGTATCCCTTTATTCTATCAAATAAACACATCCCTGTATGGAATAATTCTATTCAGTTAGTCGACTTTCAAGTAATGAATAGGCATATGTACCGTAAGAGGATTCCTATGCAGAACCCAATGACGTTAAGTTGGTAAAACATTCTAGATGACCATTATGTCTCATAATGGTTGTAATCATTTTCTTAAATCAAGTGAGCTCGAAATATATGAGTAAATGTGAAATAACCAACATATGGATTCATTTTAAAGGCAAAAATATCCATTTATTCTGCGAAATGAACACATCCCAGTAAAGGCTAGTTCGATTCAGTTAGTCGACCTTCACGCAATGAATAAATATAGATATTATAGGAGGAATCCTTTGCAGAACCAGTGCAGTTAAGTTGGAAATAATCTCCGAATCCGCTAACTTTGTTCGGAAGTCGAATATCTAGTTTCCTCAGGAGACTCCACACAGAACCTAACCTAATATCTGACTTAATCTATGATTAGGATTGGGGTTGATACTCTTTATTTCCAATGCTCAAGTGTAGGATCTCTTTCTATTATCTATCCGCAGCTGTGATTGCTATCGCTCTTATTGAGCTAATAGGAAGAACTAATGAAGGTTCACCTTAGAGCAGTTAAGATCCCGCAGGGGGTATTCCTTGGGATTCTGCCACAATCGCCGATTGTGAAGTAAAGGAAATAAGCGGGAATAGTTTAGCACACCTCACATGTTGTTGTTAAGGGATATATTTTATCTCCTTAAATTAATTAGTATCATCGATGTGTGTGTTTTACATTAGTACATCGGGTTCCAACCGGTCTACCACAAGAATTACAGTAGTATACCTTACAAATGGCGAAACGGTAACAATCTGAGAGGTTTATCCACATATATCCATTCTGCAACCTGCAATCTTTCCTGAAGGACCTCAAACTAGTTTTGATCTTCTTGATCAATGATATATTTTCTGATACTTTTTCAACCAATCGATATCATTATTTAATACTTTCATGTGTTATGCCGAAAAAGCAATACCACACAACTCGGAAATATCTTGACACTTAGAGGGTTAAATTGTGTAGATATATTTCATTTCAACTTTTTAGTTTGACAAGTGCCTTTTGGATAGTAGTATTTTTAGTACTTTTGGATAGTAGTATTTTTAGTACTTTTGGATAGTAGTATTTTTAGTACTTTTGGCAAGTGTGTTCACCAATAATATACTGATATTCGGGAAAGACTAAATCCTACCTACCTAATGGTGATAGACAGATAAGATAGTTCAAAATCCAATTTTAATAGTTGACGGATACCAAAAGGGTATGTGAATGAGGAATAATTTATTCAATTACTTGAATGCGAGCTACTCTTAAAAATTGTTGAAGTAGAAAACTTTTTCTCAATAGAGGAAAATCATGCGTGAAGTATTAAATTTCTCGATGTAAAATTAAATGGTAAATGAATTTTACATTACATAAAGATGATTGAAGACAATTAAATTTAATAAGATATCATGATGTATCATTACTAAAGTGTTAGTATTTAATGAAAGTGGCTGTATGTTGACTCTTTCCATGACATCGTAATTACTTGTCTGAATGTAGAAATTCATAAAATCTACCTTAATTGTAGGTACTTTTATACTGCTTTGTAACTTAAAATTTGGATCTTAGTTACAAAATATAATTTGCTAAGCATAATTTTTCTAGATATATTTAGAAAGTGAAATTTTAACTTCAAGTTATAGACGAATAAATAATTATGATAACTTAAATATAATAATTATGAAACTTAAATCTGTATGTAGAATAATTTAGCTTTATAATAGATATTTATTCAAAAACCAAGGTTTTTTGATTTTGAGAGAAGAGATTGATACGTATATTATGAAACGAGTATCACTTAAAAAACGTTTCCTGTCTTGCATTTAAAAATAATTCATGTACATTTTCATTTTACTTTTGCTCAGTACCTTTTCAATTTCTGAATGAAAATAAAAACCATACTTTGACATTTAAATTAATATGATACAACAAACATTCTTTAATAAATTTGTATACTTTCTTTGATATTTTGAAACCGAATTCTGTTTTAATAAATTTTTATATTAAGGACTTTCAGCATGCTTCGTAACTCATATTATATTATCTTTGTTAATATTAATTCCATTTAATGAACCATTTTACTTCTGATAAAATATTCAGAAATTTCAACTTATAAAATAGAAAAAAATCCATTATACCTTAAGCAAATTATTCATTTTTGCCAATTAGTATCAAAGTATTTTAATATATTTCAAAATGTTTATTCTCAATAGTTTTTAAACCCTCGACAAATGCTCTTAATTTTTTTCAAACAACGTATTCTTTTTATTATGTGTGGGTTTATACGAACATTAAGGAAATGCTCATCACTGAAGAAAAGAAACTCGTTTGGATTAAAAACTATATTTAAAGAACTGAGTTTTCTTAAAGTATTGCGTAGTGAGTTTCAAACAAACTGAAAACAAATATAATTTCGCAAAATAGCAGCACTGAAAATAATTTAATTAGGCATGAATTAAAGTTTTATATCAGAATCCGCATTCTTTACCGTGGAGTTTAACTGTTGTTCATTAAAAAAAATGTAAAAACGGTCTGTCCTCGTGAAATAATTACGAATAATTAAACAAAGTTGACGGTAATTTGATTACAGAGATGCCCTGGAGAAATATTCAAAGTTTTTGCAAATCACGAGAGAAATAAAATCTCGAGAATTCAGTTCCGAAAAAAAGCACGCTCTTACTCAAAAAAGAATATTTTATTTTAATCGCTGCAGAACTTCAGATAAAATGAATATAATTATAAAATACAGATGTGACAAAATTGTCTAGATGTATTCTTAATATTCTATAGTTTCTTTAAACGAGTTGCGAATATGAAAGAGGATACAAACATTTTCTCTGGTGGTTATTGTAAGAAGCGTGTTTTGTTTTTGATTTTTAAAATAAATTTGTTTTTACTCAAATTATTAATTTTTTATGCTGCAATGAAATACCTTTTTATGGTTGTAATGCTGTTTAAATCTTTGGAACTATTTACAAATTTAAAATAAATTTAGTTTCAATTCTTTAATTTTCATAGTTTCTATGATGTGTCTTAAAATATTGTACTTGGTACATAAAAGTAGCGTCTAGATATACTAGGCACGATTGCAATTGCTGGTTTTATATGTCATGTACGTATTCAATTAATAATTAGTACATAATAATTCAAGTGCAATTGCTGATCTTTAAGAAAAACACATATTAAAGATATACCTAAACCGTTTCAAAAATTATTACCTCATTGTCATTGAGAGACTAATGATGACATTGTATCATTGAGAGACTAATGAGGATGAATGAGTTAGTTTCAGTCAAGTTGAAATCAAAATTTATGAAGCATATAAATCTGTATACTAAATTATCCAATTATATGTTTAGAGCTTAATTATTTTGTATTTTGATCAAAGTGGCTAAAAAGGTAATAATGATAGTACATGTTTCGTTCTAACACTTTAGATTGCTCTTTGTTTTAATGAGTATAAAATTAATAATTATCCATTCGCAGGATAAAAATTCTAATTTATAATTTAATAGCTTTACTTATATTGTCAAAAATTTGCTCATTTCATTGCAAGTACAAATTTTATTTACTGTGCACTTATTTATTGTGAAATTCTTAATGGTATAAGAATAATGCTGGATATTCTAGAGCAGCTGCACAAAGTTACAAAGTAAGTATTTTTTTATATTTGTCCCCCGAGATTTGTGGAGCAATTTTAAATAACACAATATAAATAATAAAACATAGTTTAAAATAATTTATGTTTCATATCAGCGGTTATAAATTAGGGGATTATCCATGGTTAAATTTTAGGGGTTATGGGGATCTTTTCCGTAGGACGTTTAAACAATCTAAATTTTAAATCGACATACAAATTTGCAACATATTATTAATGTTTCTTTGTTTTTATTCGCTGATCTCAAAAATGTTCATATAAATGTGTTTGTTGAAATGTGATTCAATTTAGTTTGTTATACTTAACTATGCACAAACACATACACTAAATAATGCTTTTATTGAACTTAAAGGACCGTGGTAGCCCAGTTGGAAGAGTAACGGATTAGCAATCACAGGGTTGCGAGTTCGAAATTCGGTTCTACCAAAGACCATCGTGTATACGTTTGCTGATGTACGAAAAATCTGTCGTGGCCTCAAATGTCCTTGAAATTAAAAATAACACTCTTAATTATCTATGTAGCTATATATGTAATAAAAAATTAAAAATAAAACACAAAATTATTTAAGGTGCGATGTAATAAAAAATAATACTCAATATTACTTATACGAGTATTATCGAAATTATTTATGACCACATTTGTTCAAAATTATAAAATTAATGAAATACATTTCACGCAATTTAAACCGTTTCATCACCCGTAAGGTACACCACAGCCATTCACATCAGCGTACCGCGGTACACAGTTTAGTATCACTGATCTAAACAAATGTGTCGAATAGATTTTTAACAATTTATGCGTATTATTTAGAAAGCCCATTATAGTTAAACAATATTGGTATTTGGACATGATGAAAAGACTCATGGCGTAAAAAATTATAGCAATAAAATATAAATTTTAATAAAGCTGAGTGCGTCCAATCATAATAAAACCACTCCTTAATAAAACTGATGAAACTCAAACTTGAGATAATTAATATTTTTTTCATTTAACAAGTGATCCTCTTAAACTGGAACAGGTTCTAGAGACTTAGTGGGTTCACCTGCTGCTCTAGCAACCTTCGAATTGTAGGCGGCAAAAGGTTAAATTCCCTATGTATATTTTTCTCTTCTGGGTCAGTAAAACTTTCCTTGTGTGTATGTCAATTACTTAACGTTGTCGATCTTGCGTTTGGCGCAGCATAGGAAAATATGGCTCTTCCGCCATAAAAACCGAACAAACCGACCAATCGATTTGAACAAAACGCGGAAAACTAAATCAGTACTCATGTTCCAAATATTTAATGAAGTTAGGAAGGAATTTTATAATTTTAAAACAAAGAATTAAAATGTGCTTGGAAATATTAAACTTTCTTCTCTCATTACTCTAAAAATTTGAGTTTTTCTCTAGGTAGTTGAATTAATGCTACACTGGACCAACACAATGGATTATTTGTGACGGCCCGGAACCAATCCTGAAGGAAAAGTCCGATGACAACACCTCGTAATTTTGAACCAAGGTCAGATAACCAGGTCAACACCTGAGCTGGTACCTACTCTCCAAAATTTCATGCCACGCCAACTTGAGGACACATGAGGCCAAGGCAGATTTAAAGTACAACAGCCCCCACCTAAACGACAGTCTTATGTTGGACCTAGTTTCCAACTGACTATCCTCCGGTTGCTAATCCGATACTCTTTCAACAGGACTACCGGGTCCTCCTTTTCCTTTAGGAGGAGTGATATATTTTAGTTGCAAATATTCAGATTCATATGCACGCAAGAGGTGTGTAGTTTGATTCAAAAATAGGTTTTCCAAGTTTAAAATTCAAACAGGTGCTTTCTAAGAATAATCATCAAAAGCTATACATTAATTAATAATGAAATGAAACATTAAATAAAAACGAAATGAAATATTAAATAATAACGAAATCAAACATTAAATAATAAGTAGACAATTCAATTTACGTCCCACTGGAGTACACAATGGCCTATTGGTAACGGTCCGGGATTAATCCCTGAAAATACATAACATAAAAGGAAATTTTGCACAAATTTCACTGAAATTTGTATTTATGGAACCTTGCATATATTAAAACATTCTGCTACTGATAAATATTATTGATATTTCTTTTTACTTCGAAAATACATTTATTTGCCAGAGGTTAAAAGTTAAAGGTTAAAAATGCATTTATTTGCAAAGAATAAATATTTTGAAATAAAAAAGTTCATGGAAGTTCCAAAAGTTTCAGTGCTAAAATGCATACATAGTCAAGAACTTGAACTGAATACGTCATTTCCAAGCTGATATAACATAAGTATGATAAATATCACAAAGGTTCTGAATTGTTCTATACAGGAACAGTTTGTAAAGGATGGTACCATGGTTTCTGGAATGAAATAACACTAACGCTACTTAGACGCTACTGTATACTCAAGGATTTTCTGTCTTCTTTCTTTCCTTGTTCTTTAGATAAATTGAGACATAAACTTTAAGGTATTAATGATTTTAACCTTTCTATAATACTTGTTTTCACATATAAAGGCTTACACTAAATCTACCAAAGTTTCGTTTCACCATTATATACAATTAACACAAACAACTGGAATAAAATGTTTCCTTCCAAGCCGACATAACACAAGTATCAAAGCTACTAGGAAAGGATCTGTATGATTTAGTATGAGAGGTGGTTCATAAGGTTTCATCATGTACTACCATACTGAGTATATTTGTTATTACATAACTTAAACCAAACTGCATTTTAATAAAGGGGGAAAGTGACGATGAATCTTATAGGCCGCAATAGAGCAACACAAAGGGCTATTGGCGACGGTCCGGAATCAAACACGAAGGAATAGATACGAGGACAACACCACGTAATTTTGAACCACGGTCAGATGACGAGGTGCCACCTGAGCTACACCCCATTCTCCAAACTTCCACACCACGCCAACGTGAGGACATTCGAGGCCAGGATAGATTTAGCATGCACCAACCACCGTGAACACGACGGTCTTTGGTTGGATTCGAACTTGCAATCCTCAGGTTGCTAATCCGTTACTCTTCTAACCGGGCTACCGCGGTCCTTTTTTTACAAGATTATATACAAATAATGCCAATTTTTATATCACGTATGTGTGTGAAATATATATAACGGTACTAAGATTCTAAGAGTAAAATCTGGTTTAAAGTAGTTTTTAAGATTTAAATTTAAAATGTATGGTACTAAATATTTCAACACTTATGTGTATTATACGAGTTACTATGCATTATTAGGTATCACTCTTATTTTAAGGCACACAGAGGGAAAAGTACATAAAAAAATAATGAGTTTAACGGTTCATAGCAATTTATTCAAATTAAAAGGCACTCAAAAATTTTGCAGTACCAAAACACATGCATCAACAAGCAAAATCTGAACAAAACACTTCATTTCCAAGCGTCAAAAATAAATTCCTTACCTTTTCTAAGAAACATTGCTGCAACGTCTTCAGTAGTCGAGCTCAGTCGTGACTAAAACACTCGAGCTGCGGAGGTCCACAAACCCCTATTCGTGCACCTCGCCATTCCTCCAAGTATTGGAAACCACTTGGTTCGTTGGGTTGAGTCCGGATGGTACGAAACTCAAAGAGGAACTGCGTTGACCTTCAGTATGACCTCTGAACCTCACAGGTTACTTTCACGGTGGATAATTTCTGAAGCTCGCGATTAATGAGGGTTCGCCAGTGCTTAATATTTCAACACTTCATTTTTTAGCATATATTCCATCAGCGACTGCAATTTGGTTTTGGTTCCCAGTGGAGGGTGCAGCTGTGAGAAGGAACTGGTGTGGGCGTGATGAATGTGGAGGGGTTGTTTGCTTAGTCTGTGATTTATGTTACGGATTAAATGAAATTGTTATTTCCGATGTGACCTTGTTAGACATGGGTGTTGTGTGTTTGCCTTATGGTATGTTTCAATATCTCATAGCTAGTATTTTAATGATTATTTTTTCATAAATCGTTGAATCTATGTTCACTTTATTCAAGCTATGTGATATGTAATTGAATGCCAACGATTTATGTCTTTCGGCTAAAAACTTGAGAACGGATAATTGAAGTTGATAGTTGAATTTACGTCGCACTGGAACAACACAACGGACAATTGAAAATGGTCTGGGATCAGTCCCGAAGGGATAGATCGAGGACAACTCGTAATTTTGAACTTCGGTCAGATGATGAGATCAACACCTGAGCTCTCACTTCAATCTCCAAAATTCCATATCACGCCAACGCCAGGACATTTGAGGCTAGGACAGGTTAAACGTACACGAGATAGCGTATACAGGACAGTTTTTGACTAGATCTAGTTTCGAATCCGGTTGCTAATCCATTGTTCTTCCAACTGGGCTACCTCGGCCCTCGTAAAGTGTAGGACTAATTTATATACTTCAAACTTCCACAACATGCCAACATGAGGACATTTAAGGCCACTGTAGATTTTACTTGCATCAGCACCCATGTACAAGAGGGTCTTTGATTGGATCAAGTTCCGAATTCACAACTTTCCGGTTGTCAATCCTCTACTCTACCAACAAGACAACCGGTGCCGGATAATTCCAGAAATTGCAGACGCATGTAATGCTATTATTCATGTGATGAGTTGCATGATCTATGCATCGTACAAATTTCAAGGCAATTAGATGCTTCTTCATGGTGTTGCATTTTCGATGACCAGCAGTGAATGTTACATTTTTATGTTACATAGATACCTTACTTACAATCGATAAAATAATACGCATTCTTAACGACAGTGACCGTGCATTATTCACTTTACTGAAAAACACGTTTTGTGCGTTTGGTTGCATATAATTACAATTTTTAGTTTCACATTTCCTGCGTTAGGGATAAAATTCCTACACTGATTCTGATACAAAATTTCGGTGCTTTTTGCTCATTAACTCCAACTAACGATGAACTCATTTGCTTGCTTGACAAAATTAGTGTCGTCATTAGTTTCATGCAGAATATTTCTTGTAGAAAATCTATCAGTCACCCATTATAATTTTCCATTCTGTGGCATTCCAGGTAATATCAATCAAAATTATTCTTGATATAGCCAACATAATCTGTGTCAGGTTCCTTATATTTATTTTCACGTAATACGGTTTCTTTACCCGAATTTGAAACGGAAAACTCACCACCATCAAATTCATTTTCGCATAGTTCTCGGTTCTGGATGGTTCAAAATTCGCCCTTTCAAACCTTTGTAATTGAAATACTAATTTTAAATAAGACACAAACGCACTGAGACCTCCACTCAGGAACAGCCGAGTGAGATTGATCTATCTCCTCTTTTGAAAGGGATGCTAATATATTTAAGGTCACATACATGAAGTGTGGCGAAAAAATCTTTGTCCGCTATTATAATCATTTTTTGTCTGAACAAAAATAGACACAGGTTGTTTAGACTTCGTATCTAATGTTTCATATAGATGGCTCTGTCAAGGACAGCTCCTAATCCCGAAACGATCTGTTCTCTAGCTTCGTATTACTTTCGGTTATGCATTGAATTGGATTTGAATTACTGATGGGTTTCCCCTCACATTTGGCCCCCTTGTCTCTTTTGAATGGGTCTTAATGTCCATGAAATTTAATGTAAATAGTTGTCGGTATGTGTCTAGTAAATGTTTCTTCTAAAATAGATGTTTAGGAATATCATTAGTCTAGTCGGTCGACCTCCAACAGAAAATCTTGGTGTCAAAAAGACGTCAGCAAACTTTCTAGATAAATTTATCCAAAATGAGTTGCACATAAAAAAATTTCCGCAGTGAGCTTAAGTGGTAAAATGATGAAAACTCAATCAAAAATGAAAATGTCAAAATCAAACAAAAATTAAGAAATGGTAGGAAGTTGAATTGAAGACACTCTGAAGCAACATAACGGACTACTGTTGATGGTCCAGGATCAATCCCAAATGGAAAGATCCATGGACAAGGCCACGTAATTTTGAAACACGGTCAGATGGCGAGGTCAACACCTGAGCTGGCACCCCACTCTCCGAACTTCAATTAGGAAAGGGAGAAATTGACAAACGCACCCCAATGTCAAAATGACACCAACGGAAATTCCAGTTATTATAAAAGTCGCGAAACTCTGGGAATAAATCATATTAGTATAATCCATATGTTAAAATGTGAACTCTGTCACGCAGAAAATTCAAAATTTAGTAAACGCTGTTTGGGACTCACGCATGATTGAGCGAATTATAAATCTATGCAGTTAATGATCAGAAGCTGCAAATCTGTAGGATGCATTCAAAATGTGTGTCGATTTCATATTGTTTACTCTGTTGCAAAATCTCTCCGTTAATGTATTATTTTTAGTACATTAATTGAATATTTATAGTTTATTGCCATGTTTAAAAACTGGTAATTAAAAACGTAAACATGCCTGTTTAGTAAAATGGAGAAACGGTAGCTCATTTGGTAGAGTCGAGGATTAGCACTTGGAGGGTTGCAAGTTCGAAACTCCAAACAACACAAAACCGTCGTGTACGTGGGAGCTGGTGCACATCAAATATGTGATGGCCTCAAATGTCTTCGCATCGGCGTTGTGTAAAAGTTTGGAAAGTGGGGTCCCAGCTCCAACATCCCAGCCTTGGTGCAAAATTACGATGTTTTGTCCTCGTATCTTTTCATTCGGAATTGATCCCGACCGTAGCCAATAAACCTTTGTGTTGCTTCAGAGGGATATAAATTCAACTACCTGCCTACCCAGTAGAGTGAAGAGAAGTAATATAAATACCAGTTCTCTAAGTTTCTCAAATTTACTTCTGTCTAATTAGCTTTCGTGTTTGAAACCATTACCGTAGAACGACAAACTCAAAATTACTTTAAGTCTGCTACTTTTATTCATTTCTCGGAAACAATCTGACGGAAAATAACAAAGTAAGCTCGCAGAGTAAATTACCACTTTTAATTACTATTATTAAGTGTTATTGAATGGTTTAAGATGGACAATAAGTGTTAATTTGCCGGTAGTTCATTTGATTTCTGTAAGTGAAAATGTTGCATTATTTTACTTGTTATAGTATTATTAACATACAAATCAGATTTCTAAAGACAAATGTAGACAGGCACTCTTATATGTAAAGGAGATTTTTTTTTAGCAGAAAATAATTTTGTACTTTTTGCGCAATTTGATTCTTTAGTGTCTTATAAAGATGTGTGCGAAATTCCGTCGAAATTTGCAAAATTGGTAACGTTATAAGCCTGCTCTACTTTATGAAGATATATTGGATCTGTGCGAATGAAATGTCCGATGAGAAATAGCTTTGGGAATGACCCCCATACAGCTAAAAGTAATTACCTACAAGCTTCCGACATCTTACGTCACAGAGCAACTATAAATAGCTATCACGCGTGTGAAGTACAAGTTCCAGATTTAATTTGTTTGGGCGTAAGGTGCTTAGAAATGCGACATGGAAAACTCAGATTTGAGAGTCATCTTCCCTTACTAATTTAAACAGACATTCTGCTCCAGTTGCTGCTCGAAACATTAATACAGCATTCGGGGAGAATACAGCCAATGAACGAACCATTCGGCGATGGTTTGCGAAATTTCGAAGTGGAGATATGGACCTGAAAAACAAACCACGTGGTCACCGAGAAGTTGCAGTTTCTGACGCTGTTCTGCTAAGTGTGGTTAAAGCTGAACCACGGAAAACATGTCGTGAGATAGTGGCCGAGCTAGGGGTCCACTACAGTACAATTGTTCGACGTCTGGCTGCACTGGGTATGGTCAAAAAGATGGATTCTTGGGTTTACCATAAATTGACAATTGGCAACAAGATGAGACGTTTCGAAGTCTGTGCATCGCTCCTTTCCAGGAATGAAAGAGAACCTCTACTTCAGCGAATCGTTACCTGCGACGAGAAATGGGACCTTTATGGCAATCGGAAACGATCTGCACAATGGTTGAGCAAAGCACAGCCTCCTGGACGCCATCCCAACCTACCCTTACATCCCAGTAAGGTTTTGCTTCTTGTATGGTGGTCTACAGCTGGAATAATTCATCGCAGTTTCCTGCCAAGTGGCCAAACCATCACTTCAGAATGATATTGTGATGAATTACTACAGATGCACCGGAAATTGATGGTGAAACGACCGGCTTTGGTAAACAGGCATGCCGTTCTCCTCTTGCAAGATAATGCCCGTCCTCATGTCGCACAACAGACGATGCTGACACTACGTGTTGGGCTATGAAGCTATGCCTCATCCCCCTAATCCCCTGACTTATCACCTACAGATTTTCATCTGTTTCCTCACCTGGATCGTTTTCTGTCTGGAAAACGGTTCACCGAAGGTACGGAGGTTCACCGTGCAGTTGATGACTTCTTCTCATCCCAGCCACAAGACTTTTTTCATTCCGGAATCATGGCCTTATCAGACAAGTGGCAACAGTGTGTCAATTCAGAGGGAGATTATTTCGAGTAGGTGAGGTACTGTATTTTTCAGTTATCGCCATCTAAGTGTGATGGTCATTTTCCGGACATTTCATGCGCACCGACCCAATAAATTCTATGAAATCGATTTACAAGGATTATAAAAAGATGGCAATCAAAAGATCATCACTCTTATCGAAAGCCCTATATGGCACTGGTATAGCAGATTAGCAGGAAAATACTATAAGAACTGAATATGCTTCCTGTTAACTGTACAGAAACTTTTTATTGGAACAGATTTTTTGGTAGGCATGGTTTCTATGAAACTATTGGATTGATCAATTGAAAATTTTTCAAGCATGTTCAGCAAGCATCCTTTTCTCATTTAATGAAAAAGTGATGCTTTACATTTTTATATTTTTATAGCAAAACCTCGGTTGACGTTTTAGCTAAATCAGTGATTTGGATTTTAAATGTCACCATTTCCTCAAATCTTGTTTTTCTCCGATTAAGATTTTTTTGACATTCTGATTTCCTCATCAGATTTTTCGTAATATCAGAGAAATTATTTTTGAATAATCCTTACAATTTGTTGAATATAGTTAGGTGTACTAATAAGGAATTTATGTTTCATCATTTTGAAATTTTGATTTAAGTTGTCGTTTAATGTTCCTTTTAGCTTTTTCAGGATTTTAATATAAAATTAGTTTACAATTGTGATACATTTTATTTAATAATTTTGAAACATCCTGTTGATAACTTCAAACGTTTGTTTGAGTGTCCCTATTTAAGATGAAAGACTTGAAGATTGACCATAAATAATCATTTATCAAGAGCATGCAGTAACTGAAGATTAAAGATATAGAGTTCAGACGAATTGTGAGAAATTTCATTGGTGAAAACGTCATTGTACGTATCTCCACTATGTTAAGTAAATCTCAAAGACATGAACATAATTTTATTTATTACTTCTTCAATGCATTAGGATACTTATGAAATTCCCTGAACATGGATTAAACTCATTAATTCTATCATTATTCTAAACTCGGCACATTTCTTTCAAAATAAAAAAAATGTGATTAAGGAGTTACATTTCTGACAATTACTCAAATAGAAAAGGATGTAATAAAATATTTATACACATACACATTAAGAAACAGATGAACTTCTTTAAACATGGTTGGAGGCACTGAATGATTTTATTTTGCACCTTTTTGCTCCGTCCTCTAGGCGCTCTAAATATTCATCGATAGACTTTTTGACCTTATAGTGTTTTAAGGTCAATTCAAAATCTAGTTATCGTTTTCTTATTGGAAAATAACGACATTTTAAGTGTCATGCACACAAAAAAATTATATAAGGGAAATTTTAAACTGCAGATAGCTTTTAGACGTTGTATATGATCCTAAGAAAGAACAAATGCTGGTATTGCTAGGATAGTATTCAGTGAGAATAAATGTAATATTATGTATCGACCAGCTACTAGTTTTTCCGATTTCTTTAAACGTGGTGCTTGATTTGGGCTAAGGAGATATAAAATCAGAAGTGCTCGAGGCTGTAAGAAAAGTAGAGGCTGTAGCCGTCTGATGATTGAAGGCAATGACCAAACTGGAAGAAAGAAATTAAAGCAAAAAGATGTGAGCGAACGAAAAAAGGTTTGAGTATTAAAATTATTGAATCGTCTTTCAAGTAAATCGGATACATTTGAAGTGAACGTTTAGCAACTAATTGTTGTAGAATGATTTAGCAACTAATTGTTGTAGAATGATTTAGCAACTAATTGTTGTAGAGGTAAGAATTGTTTGCCATGCACTGTATTGGAAATAACAATTAACCTCAATAAGATGTATCCAAAATGTCTATTTTATATTTATTTACTAATTTTATTCCATTTCGGGGTATGCTATATGCAAATCACATACATAGATTACAAATGGATTTAAATAAGGCATAGGAAGTTAGTAACGGGTCTGCCATCAATTGGTATAAGCAGAAATTTCAGACCAGTTGCAATGGCGCGGATTTTCTAGTATTTGTATGAATGATCTGAATAAAAAAAATTAAACGTTACCTCTTTTTTCATTGAATATGTTTGACATTTTTTAAACCATAAAGGTTACTTATTGGTTACAGCCTGTATAAAAGTAAGACCGTCCAATTTAATTCAAGAATCCTTAAAGTTTGAAAACAATGTTTTGAAGCTAATGTTGAGGGGCAATCGATCACAAAAAAGTACCCGACCGACAAAAAAGATTAACTTCCTTCGTCATCATATTTCCGAAAAAGTGACTTTAAGTTCCTCAGAAAATGTTTCGGAAAAATTTCATTTCCAAGAACGACGGTTCTTTCACCAAATGGGAATATCTCGTAGAATTCGTACGGAGTCTTGTGTAATGGGCCCTACTCTTTTTGCTTGATGGATGCAATGAACAAATCTTTAATAGAAAAGGAACGGAAAAGGAAAAACCGTTACGACCGACCTCTGCAATCCTCGACTATTCCAAGAAAATATTCGATTATGAATCGATGAAAGAGCTTATATCGCCTAATCGATTTGTACACGCCTGGTCGCTCTACTTAACGAGAGAAATGACCTAACTTATATATAGAGTGACTTTTGTTTTATTATCGTATTATTTTTCTCATTTCGATGAAATGCGGGATTAGCCATTTTCTCCTAATCGTTTGATTGTTGGAAAAGGTTTCTGAGCATTAGGTTGGTTACTGGGAGGTGGAAATTGGATTTCTGCTGGCGTTAGTTGAATATTTTTGTCATCATATTTCTTGCAGAGTGGCGAGTTAAATGATGCGTTTATATGCTTATACTTGTAGAATTTGCTAAACCGTAACATCCTCTGTTCAAGTAAAAGATTAATTAGGGTCTTTTTAAGGTCTGTCTAAGGCTATTTTTCATTCTTAAGGCTATTTAGATCCATTTAGATCACAATAGATTAGCTTGCGACTGCATATGAGAAGAAACTCACGAATTTTCACGAAACTTTCAGATACGAGTAAACTTTATTTTCTATATCTTTTCTTATTTCGTAAAATTTGATTTTTATGTTTCTTTTATTTATATCATTTCATTAAATATTAAAAATTCAGAAAATAAATGTGTCTATTTTTAACGATGATAGGATTCTTATCATATTTTTAGAGGTATAGTTAGAAATATTTGTTCTAAAGTGTGAATTTTCCAGACTTTTAAATCATTGCTTCTTTATGAACCTTCGGAGGATTGCAACAGCAAATTGGAATTATCAATGCATATGAATACTAGTTTTGTTAAATGACACGAAATGAAAAAAAGTTTGCTTTGACCGATATAAGATTTGTAAGTATAGAAATTGATGTCTTTCTAACTATTATTCAACCCATGTCATGAAGCGTAAACAGCGTATTAGGTTACTTACCGTAAACGGAACAAGATAAATTGGTATACAAGAACCAACGATAACTATCAGAACTATTATCATCAATAACTCATCCTATATTATTAGCTAACTATATATAAACCCAATAACAAATAAAGGATATTAAAAAAGTAGGATTATAAATTACAATCCACAAGATGGTCTGTGTTTGAAGTTGTAGAGAATAAAGAAAGGGAACATAAAAGAAAAATAATACACAAATCTAGGTTCCATGTAGTGAACGACAAGATAAAAAGTGGAATTAATGTGGCGTATAAAACAGATTTGGAAGAATGGAAATATCAAGCCTCCTTAATTTATTAACATGGAGTCACTTCTATATAATTTTAGTTTGTTATAATTTATATTATGTACTCCTAATATCATTTGCTTTATATTTGATTGGCACAAAAGTAGGTGGGTGGTTAAATCTTAAAACACTCTTTTTTATACATCTTATTTGTCGGTATTTTGCTTTTCAAATATGTTTGGTATAAAGTGGCTTTGATGAGAAAGCAGATGACTATATGAGAGTTATTTTACACAAGCGGTAAGCTGTACATGTAAAAGGGTTGTAATACACAAAATCATGTACGGCAATTGCCACAGGTGGTTACATGTTTCATCAACTTGTAATCGTTACTACTGCTTCCGGCAGTAACTAATAAATGTGGATCCAGAAATTATGCTAAAGACGCAAATTATGGAAACGCATTGTTTACATTTAACCTGCTACCTAATTCAACAAATAGACTTGTCCAAAACCACGTGACTGAACTGAGAACTCGCTGCAGCCGGGATATACTGAATTAGTTGGAAGTTTATTTACATAAAATATACTCGATTCGGTTGATTCCTTAGGCTAAGAATGTATTACTGATATAAAACGGCTGCATAGGTAAAGCTTTATTGGTTCAATTATCCTCCCTTGTCTCAACATCCTCTCAGGCCAGATTATTCAGCATTCTGAGCTGATTCTTGAGAACATCAAGTCTCATGGGATAATAGACTTGATGTATTTTATTTACTCCAAATCTGATAGCTAACAAAACATCATTAAATCATAGAAGGTTATGACAAATCGATTGTTTGTGGATTTTTCATAAATTATTTTTAATGCAAGCTACACAGTACATTACTCGCTTTGGTATTCGAAAATTCTAAACATGTTGAGCAATATTAAATTATGTTTTGCATGATGCAAAGTCACTAACAAAGAAAACGGCTTGAAACATTTATTTATTGAATAATATAACCATAAATGCATAAGTTAACATTATAATCAAATGTTAAAAAATTCCTGGAATGTAACTAAAAAACTGTATTTTGTTAGGATGTATCGGGAAAATCTTAATGGGAAACCTTTATTGAAATTTATTCAATCTTTTGAATAGACGATTTATATTCAGCTCAAATAACCACGTAGAAGCTTCGTGGATTTTAAAATAATAACAAAGTAGCTTACAGGGATTAACTTTATTTGAAGTATAGTGCTTCACGTAAATCATAGTTTTTACCTATAATGCCTCCAGTCACGATTCGATATTAAATTCCAAGTAGCTAAATCTTGTGAAGCTCTTAAACATACTTTCAAATTTGTTTCAACTCAAGTCGTTTTTATAACTAATTAAGTCCATCTCTTCGAGAGGAATGAAAAATAAGTATTCAACTTTATGATCGCATATAATTGTCCTAATCTTAAATAGATCTTAAAAATATTTAACAATTAAAAGAGCCAATTTGAGCTTCAATTAACACTTCGTGTAATCTCCGAGACGAGCCAGTTACGTCATTTATTCTAATTACATTTCAACCATATTTCAGTTACTTTAATGAGGAATAAAATACAACCATGTCTGGAACCTGCCCCAAAACCGTATTCGAGACACTTTCTAATTAGGTGGCGCACTTTGAAATATTGGCCTCAATGTGTCAAGTGCTCCTCGGTAGAGAATTTAAATATCAGTTGCTTGGGCGGATATCGTGGCTAACACTATGGAAGATATTTAGCCGAAGGCCTCAGTGAAAATCAATATCTAGCCAATCTTTTCTCCCAACGAATTCGATCCAAACAAGTAACGACACAATGGAGAAAATAGAGTAGTTTAGACTTTTTATTTATGGGAATAGGAATTCTATTGCACACGTTTTGTTTATTATGATTTTTAACTCAAATTATTTAAAAGGACTTAAGGCGTATGAAGTTCAAATTGCTATTTATTATACATCTTTGATTCTATTTTCTGCTTAAATTATATTCCTTAAACTTGTAATGGTAGTTGCCATTTGATCACTGATTAATTTTATTTACGTTCTTATATATGTTATTGTTTAAAACGGTATTTTATTTGAAAAGTAAATGATCTACTTTGATGCATATTTTATATTTTATAATTATCTGAGTCTTATATACATAAGAAATTGGAACACAAATTCCAATTAAGTTTTATACATTAATTATGTGATAAAATTATTATGTGGGATCTCATAAATACATGGAAGATGATTTTAGAGAACCATGTGTTTATTAAAAATTACAGGAATGTACACAAAAGTACAGGACTAGGACCGATACAAATACTAGATACATACTTCATTGGCTTCATTTTATAGAAAGATAAAAAGAGCTGTGTTCAGACAAAGAATATTGATTAACAAGTTACTCCAACCATAGATGACTAGTCAATAAATAAAATCGTACAATTATGTAATAAAATTATTTTTGATGTTTTTAATGTATAGCATTTTAGCAGCTCGTAAGTCTGAAATTTAAAGCACTATCTTTAAATAGCTGAAATATTACGTATCTACAGTCACACAAGTTAAAAAATTCAAAGCACAATTGGAATATAATCCGTATAAAAGAACACTGTTTCATAATTAAAATATAATCCATATTAAGGAACACTGTTCCTTAGTTGAAATATAATACATATTATGAAACACTATACTGAAAGGCTGAATAACGAGGACATGATAGATTAATATATCCTGGATTGCTTTAGTTATATAGTAAGAAGTCATTTATTTGAAAGCAAACGAAAATTCCCTAATCGTAAACAGACAACTGACGATGTAATAATCTATAATTTTAACCAGCTCTAGTTTTGATAATTATGATGACTTAAATAGTTATCAATTGAATAGAAATTAGCTCTTAATATGGAAATATAGAGATCACTTGAAGTGGCTTCATGGCTTACTCAATATATCATTATCAAGACTACACAATTTCCAATCTTATTGGTTATGCGAGGTAAAAAAGCTATCGTATGTTTACATTGAAAACTAAGTACAAGTAATTTTTTATTTATCTTCTGTCTTGGAAAAAGGTTGAAAACGTAGTTAATAATTACTGCACTAATAAATGTGTTTCATCTCCACGAAACTTGACATTCATATTTTCAACAATATATCATTCTAACAGCATTTTAAATAGCGTTTAAATATTCTTGTCTGCCGCATGAATAACACTAATATGAAGCATTTATATTGTAGTAAATGCACCAAATGATTTAGGTTTATTTGTATGTTCACTTCAAATTTGTTAACAATTTCGTATGGAAAAACATTGCTTTGAATGCCGAAGGTCAAGTTTTCAAGGAAACAGGCATGAGAGGTTCTCTAGACGGTTAGTTTCCCAGTGCTCATAGAAGGAAAATATGTATTAAATGGTGTTTATTAAAGTAATTTTTCATTTGTTAAAATTACGCAAATATTACACGTTAACAAACTATTTTGCAATTTTAAATACAGTATAATTCTCTGTACCGTTGATACTAAAAATTCCAATTTATATACTCCCATTGCTTGATCGGAATCGAAATATTTAATGTAAACAAATTCGGTTAGTTTATATCAGTTACCCGAGATAAACTTTTAGATAATTCGCTTAGCTGATAGTGTCATAGCGTTCGTCTGCCACAGAGTAGGTTCCGAGTTTGAGTCTCGGCTTACAAGGATAGGGATGTTGGTGGTTATCTTTGCTAAGAGTAACTCGTGCTTGCCCATCTGGTCCTCCTTCACGAATAGCCATGCGTTCACTCCTTATGCCAATGCTTGACATTTAAAAAATTAGAATCAAAGTTTGTGTTAAAAAAAAAATTTATATTAGAGATTTTTTTAACATATAAATTAAAAACATTGATTTAGTAAAGCAACGATGAGTTTATTTTTAGACCAAAAAGTATAGTACAAAGCAGAAATTAAAAATTCACTAAAGTATGAAACAACTGAAACACTGCACTGTTAGTAAATCCTCGCTAAAGCACTTTTGTATCTCCCTGCTAGATTAAACCTCCGGAAATTGACACCAACAACATTCACCTTTTAAAATGAAATCAGCGTACGGGATAAGCAAAGCTCTGGGAATCGTTTTTAACAAGGATCAATATTTGAAACACCGTGTAATTATCGGAACAAAACGTCATCCTGCTACGGAACTCTTTACGGCTGCAGTAGTTCGATCGAACACACTATAAGGGAAAGATAATTTGTTGCCTATATTTTGTATTTCCGATAACGAGACCGTTCGGCTTGAGGTATCTTTTTGCTCTAGGTAATTGCTATGTTGAAAGGTACACTGAATCTTCTAAGTTTACATAGTGAGACTCGACTATCTCGAAGTAAAAAGTATTGAACATTACAGCAAAGGCGATTTCAAAACTTAGTTTTCAGCCAACAATACATTACATATTACATTACATACGCATTGTTGAACTTGCCATAAGTTCAACAATGCGCAGCTTAAGGATTGTTGGTTCCTTTGTACTTACTATACAAAAGAGCCAGCAGTCCTTAAGCTTCTTACTAACCAGTGAGCTGTAACATGTATTGCATCCAAATTCGCTACTTGTGTTGTTTGCAAACATAGATCTTAGAAGTAGGGGAGTTCAAAGGGGGCTCAAGAGCCGCCAGTATTTATGTAGGAGGGGCGGATATCCCTCATATTTTCTTACAGTCATGCTAGAGGAAAATAGAAAATGCGAAATTTGGTAAGATAAATTTCTTAAAAATTGAAAAAAATTCCAGCTCTGAATGTCTGAATCTCTTTTCGAGAGAGCAGGAGGGGAAGAGGGTTGAGGTACAACCCCAACCCCTTGTATGTAATGGTGAAGGCAATTAATTAACGTCTTACTGGAGCGACACTACGTGCTATTGGCGACGGTCCGGGATCAATCCCAAGGGAAAGATTCGAGGGCAACACCAAGTAATTTTGAACCATGGTCAGATGATGAGGTCAACGCCTGAGCTAGCATCCCACTCTTCAATCTTCCACACCTCGCCAACGTGAGAACATTTGAGGCCAGTACAGATTTAACCAGCACCAGCCACCGTGAGCAGACGGTTCTTGGTTTGACCGAGTTTCGAACTCGTAACCCTCCGATTGCTAATACGTTACTCTTCCAACTGGGCTACCGCGGCCACCCCAACTCCTTGAAATCACGAATAGGTAGTAGGAGAGAGGGAAAATATCCAAGAAATATTTGACTCTTAGAGTAATTTGATTGAGACAAATGTATTTTGATTTTTGGAAGGTTCATTGGAAAAATATTGTAATATTTAGAAGTCTCAAAATCAAGTAATCAGTCACCATTTTAATTTGTCCCGAAAATGTTACGTCACCCTAATTATACCATTATCTCGACTCAAACTTAAGCCGGTAACAGCTCATACATGGCGTTATTAAAGTCGTCCCTGCTGACTTTAGTTCGATTTAACTGGACCCCTCTTAAGGCGAGTCGACCAAATTTTCCCCATAATTGCTTTGTTTCTTCACAGTTTCATTGATTAGTTTAAATAAGTCCTGTTATTTCTGTAATCGGAGTACTTTTTATTTAGGTTTTCAATTGTTTCCAAAAATGTTTCCGTTAAAATAACGTCAATAGGAATCAGAACATAAGTATATAAATGGATAATTTTTTTACAGTGGCTAACTGGCTTAACAACTTTTCAATCAATTATAAGGTCGTTTCTGCAATATTTGGGAATTTTTCGGTTGCTTTAAATTTTAAAATTTTCTGGGGTTTCTTCGTTGGCTAGTTATTATTTGTGTTCTGAATATTCGGGAACAAGATGCCTACAAGAGAAAAAAAAGAAAAAAGTGGGGAGTAGTTTGGAGATACGTAAAGATATTTTGGAAATAATGCATCAATGTCAAATTTAATTGGATGAAATTCTGATACAATTAAACAAAACGAGAGAAGAATAAAAAAAAACAAAGAGGATAACATTATTGGAGGAGGGTGTGTCAGGAAAACTTAAACTGATGGTATCTAATTGTTCATATAATTAAAATAATTGCATAAAAATTTGTAAGTCTTGAAAATAGTACAGTACCTAATTTTTATAAGCAAGCGTTAAACGGGTGTTATTTCCTACGTCATTTATCAGTGCTTATTCAAACTATGACTATTTTGAATATAAATGAAATCCCGTGCATTTTTGTGTCCTCCACAAGGCTTTTTTACATGAAAAGTACAAATATTAAAAATATATGTAATCAAAAGAGGGCCACTTTTTTACCATTTCAGGTAATGCATTTCATTTTACATTTCTATACAAAAATAAAAAAGTATTCAAATTTGATTCTTATTTTTTTGCACTGATCATATAAAATACTAAAACATAGTTTGTAAATAAGATGCGATTTATGAGACGCAAACGTAACACATTGGTAAAAAATTACAATTTTTCAGAAATTCCACAATACAATTCTTAAAAAACAAAATATTTTCTTAAATTGATCTGATTTACTTAAGTTTATCAAATAATTGTTTTGCTAAATATAAAATAAAAAAAGTTGTTCCTAACGCAACGAAGCCTCTTAAGGCTTTTTTCTAATCTTGAAGACAGAAATAGTGTGCAAAATTGAAATGCCATAATAAAAGTCTGTCTAGCACAAGAAATATTTCCACCCCAGAGTCCGAATGGTTGCTGTCGGTATAGGATTAGATCTCGTTCATTTAGAGTGGGGTTGACTCTGTTATATGCCATATATTTATTTGGCTTTGATTAATGTTGATGACGGAAAGAGGTTGTTTACTAGCATAAATCTCGGTAATAAGTAAAATTCATGACAAATATATAATTCCAATTTGTCTTTGAACTCGATTACATTTCTTCAAACACATCCTGTAAAAATGGGAAAAAGTTCATTTCAATGGCAACAGACAGGCTAAAACTTTGTATAAGGAGCATGGGAGACAAACAGTAAAATGTTAGAAATCGTGATATTATATTCTATGAATAAATACATTATTCAGTGAAAAAGTTAGGAATTCATGTTACATATAGAAAAGTGTAATGTAATTTGAAAGCAATTTCTTCGTAATGAAAGTGATACTCTTTCTGAGTTAGTGATGCATAACTAAAACTATTTAATTGAACTGCACATGTTTCGAGACAAAAATTATTCACGCATAACTTTTCAACATTCATAGAACCTAAGAGCAGAGCACTTTTGTTGACTTTCTATTTAATGAATTCACTTGTATAAGTTCCGAATGAATAGAAATTTTAGTTAGATATAACCAGGAGAACAAATTAGATATACCCAGGTATACCTTTTAGAAAAATTTAGGTATACTGGTTATGAGAATACTACATAAGTATGGCGTTGACATGGCGTACTTTTATTTGTTTTTCAACCAATAAGATGCTAAAACTAAAACGATAATTGCTATAAATTAAATTAAAAAAAAGCCTTTTTTCGAAGTTCACGGTCAAATCGTATAAGCTTTACTTGAAAATATCACTCAGTCTTGTATTATATTTTCAGTTGGTTGGTTGTTTTGGGGTTTTATGGCGCAAGGACCATATTTGGCCATGCTGTGTCAGACAAAAAACATACAATATCAAGTAAGAGAAATGCACTCACAATGACGGTTTTAATGACACAGAAGAGAGAAATACACCAAGGGAGGAAAATATATCATCAGAAAAGTTGTGCAATATTTCTTTCTGATTGAATTATCAGATGAAGAGATACGTGTGTGGCCCTTACGGATCTAGATCTTGTGCCATAAAAACATGATGGCATGCAAATGCTTATCGTTAATTCTTAATTTAGTATAGGATGCTGAATCAGGTTAATTTACTTGGTATTCTATCATTATTTCTTTCGTGGAAGATTTTTTCGTCCTATAAGGTACATGATAAGACAAATTAATATTTCTCACAATCCTCCACAAAAATCAGGAGTTTTTACGCACATTCCAAGGAAATTATCTACGTGGCGGGTATATCTTTTTTGAAATTCCTCCAACTTCTTCACAATCTTTATTATTATTTTGTTAGGATGCGTCGGTTTGTCAACGACAATTTTTTGGAAGTCGGTAAGTCAAATGTGTTATATTTACAGATATGTAGAGATGTAGAATATAAATTGGCATTGAACTTACTAGTGACTTATCACTAATCTTATGGACAAAGCAGAGATTTTGCATGAAATGAATTGACAAGGAAAATGACAATAGGAATAGTTTTTCAGTAACTCGAGTTTTGTTGCTCTAAGAAAATTATATTTTGTAGCTAAATTATGTAAGTAAACAGCGTAAACAATTTTCAAATCGTTATATCCCACACATATGCTAAATATGTATCACACAATAAAAACCATTTCGTCATGCATAGAACGCAATACGTTCTCTTAAAAGCGACATTTTTTTTCAAAGATAGTTAACTCCCAGACATTTTTCCTTTTTGCAACCTAAAGTCTTCCCTGCATGACTATTGACCAGTTTTCTCCTTCTTGACCAATAAAATTTGACAGGATTTTTGCAAGGAACATTACACAAAAGGGGAATCTCATGGCACAAAGATGGTTAAGATAATCATTAAAAACTCATTAATTACATTCGATTCTTCGTTTTCAATTCTATTCCTTCAAAAAGGATAAAATTTTTAGTTTAAGGTATCTATCTGCCTGCCTTTAAAACATGAATTTTGGCCAAAATATCGAAGTTTCAATTTTGGTCTAGTATTGGTAGTCTGAACTTTTTTCTTTCAAACTCTTAAAATTTTGTTTCTAAGTAATTTATAACTGGAGTTATGACTGTTTTTCTATTACTACACAGCTGTAGTTTTTCATGTACATAAAGTTATTTTTCCATTTTTCTCATAATTGATGTTTACATGTTTTTGCTTTTTCCATTTTTCTCAAAATTGATGTTTACATGTTTTTGCTTTACGCAACTTAGCATAACTCAAAAAGTTAAAGTTCAAATGCTTTGAAACTTTGTAGGCATGTTGCACAAATATATATACAGGGAATAGAAAATAGCCATGGTTAAATATTAATTATTTTCTGATTTACAGTCTTTTAATTCATGACTTGCGCAAAAGTTTAGGGAACATTTCAAAATGTTGTAATCGAGTTCCCATAACTTCAGAGATATATGTGTGATCACCATGATAATAGTCTATTCCATGAAGAAGTTCATTATAAACATTATCAAATTTACAAAACAGAGATATAATGATTACTTTTGGAGTTATATCATTCTGCGTATCGGCATATTTTACTGTAATTTTTACCTTATTTTTCTATCTAAGCAATGAACGAATTATTAGATGCTTATATTTTATATGCTGTTCCTAGTTTTATGTTGTGTTTAATCATAAAATTTAAGTTAGAAGAGAAAATTTAAGTAATTTCAAAAAAATGACCCCCGAAGGCAGGCAGATACCTTAAAATACAATTTTGAGTATTGTGCGTAAATTAAATGCATTAATTATTATGTACTAAAATTGTAATACAAAAATCATATCGTATTTCTGTAAATACTTCCTTAATTTAACCCTCCTGGTGATTTATCTCGATAACTGTCCTATAGTGGCAAACCTCTGATGCAAAAACCAATTCCAATCATTCATCAATTCTGGACAAGAGACAATTTCTTTTTCCAACTTGCATCTTCATTCCCCTTGTACTAATAGGGCGGTTTTCTCTCGACGAAATATCTCGTCATTAGCAAAATCAACCTGTTCTTTGAAGATATATCACTTGAAGGGTTAGTGCAGAAAAAACATTTCTGCTCTTACATCGAAACGAAAAATATATCTCCGTCAAAATTTGTTTTGAAATTTCTCCTTTCTAGCAATAACTGAGAACTTGAACCACATTTATCAAAAAATATTAAAACGGTTTATTCGAAGCTTGTTGAGTTACACAAATTTCACGAAGCACCAAAACAACAAGTACAGTCATACCCAGTTCTTAATAGACTTGTTTTACTTATTTCTTACGGAAAGAACCGGAACTGTAAAAAATAAATTAGGAGAATATTGAGAGGAAAAGTAAGACAAAAACCGAATAAGCTCCTTAAGCAATTAAAAGGAAATTTAGGTTGAGGGAAAGATCAGATAAGAAGAAATGACTGAAACAAAATATAACAATAATCTCTTAGAAATATGAAACACCTCACTGGGAGTATCATTTTTAGAAACGTATTCGTTATAAAAAGAACACATAGTTCAAGAAATATATTCTACATTAAAAGAATCTTTGATTTTACGTTGTTTGTTGGATGTGGATCTTGGTTCAAAAAGGAAACACCACAGCATAAACACGAATAAACTCACTCGCGACGAAAATAACATCCATCGCTTATTACCTTCTACACGAAAATTTCCTATCCGACTAGAAATCCAGAGCAGTCATACCCCAGTTCTTAATCGACTTATTTTACTTATTTTTTCGGAAAGAAAAACCAGGGCCGTAAAAAATAAATAAACAGAAGGTTGAGAGGAGAGATAAGAAAATAAAAAATGGAATAAGCTCCGTAAGCAAGGAAAAGGAAATGGAGATTGAGGGAAAGATCAGATAAGATGAAATGACTGAGATGAAGTCACTGGAGAATCGTTTAGAAATAAAAATGCCTCCTCGCCGTGCT
This sequence comes from Meta bourneti, assembly GCA_933210815.1. Lineage (NCBI taxonomy): Eukaryota > Metazoa > Arthropoda > Arachnida > Araneae > Tetragnathidae > Meta > Meta bourneti. The sequence continues at coordinate 57,390,766 of OW119926.1, forward strand.
AAACACTGCGCGTACCATCTTTGGAAATGTGTTCGTTATAAAGCGATCAGATAACGAGCAGAGGAAAAATACCCGCCATTAAAAGAAATGGCGATATTGCTTCGTTTTTTGTTGTGTGCGGAGCGTCATATTTCTTGCCTGCAATACGCCGAAACTGAAGAGTCGATGAGGGAGAATGATCGGTCAGAAAAATGGCTGTTCCGAAGGATCGGATGAAAGAGGGTTCGAATAATAGGCGGAAAAGTTGAAGAGAATGCAGAGGGAGACTTTTTTAAAGTTTTAAAAGGAGTGAGTCGATCTTTGTTATTTTTATGAGGGAAAAGAAGAGAAAATATGATACGAACACATAATAAACAGGGTTCGCATCATTTGACTAATGAATTTTGAAGTTAATGGAAAAACAGCGGATTTCATTTTATTTTGTTACTCATAAAATATCCTATCATGATAATCTATTTTGAGTTACTCTACCACTATATTACTAACAAAACTTTAAACCGCCAGGTGGTTGTCTTGGCGACGTTTATCTTCATTACCAAAACTGATCTTGATGGATCAGATATTTCGTCTGTAGAAAGAACCTGAATGGATCTTGATATCGACATCATCAAAAAATTGGCAATATCTTGTTGACGAGATTTCTCGTCATCAGCAAAATTGATCAGATCTTGATGGACGAGATACCTCGTCGCAATTACTTGGATGGTTAATAAATGTTTTAAGTTATGGCATGGAAGGACTACTCGTTAAGGCGTATTATAGTTTCATCATTACATTAAGTAATGAGCATATTAATTAAAAAAGATATATAATTGAATTTTCAGATATATAGGCATAGTAGATGATCAGTTCAACTCCAAATATTAATTTGCAGCGAAGTCGTAATACATTCTAGGCCAAAGAATTGTAACACCTTGATGTCGGTGTTCAATTAGACTGAAATTTAGCATGCACACATGCACACACAAAGAACAAAATGACTACAGTATCAAATCTAGGACTCTAATATTGTAGAAATATATAAAACAATATCTTGAATTTGTACGGTTTAAAGCCCTCTTTCGTGGCGATACAAACCTACAAATGTCGTTGCATGATGTCGAACAAAAGTAGTATGCAATCTTGTGGCAAATTATGCCAAGCATTCAGCAGATGCTGCTCCATATACCTTATGTGAAATTCGCATCATATTTTCTCTCAAGGGGGGGGGGCACCATGGGTCAAGAGGGTTAGGCCAATGGAAGACCCCTTGGACATGGGGAAGAGGAAAAAGGAGCTAGACGAGACAGTCAAGGAAAATGCTGAAGATAGGAAGGTTGGATAAAAAGGTGTGTTCCTTCTATGGAGGTTAATCCATTTAAAGATGTGCAAGGAATAACTAATAAATATGTAAAGTAACTTTAAAATCAATATACAATAAATTTAATAAACTGGATAATCTACCAACGTCTGGCCTCAGATAAAGGTGCTATTAAAAGATAAGGTCGGTTGGTTTGGGGTTTTATGTCGTAAGGGTCATATTTGTCATATTGTTGTGTCATTATGCACAAGACAACGTCAAGTAATGAAAATATACACAGAAGAAAAGTTTTACTGACAGATAAAAATGCACCCAAGGAGGAATCGAACTTGACATTGAAAGAATAACGTAAATGTAAGAAAAATGTAGTTTTTCAGATATTTTAGACCGTAAGTTCGAAGTGGACGGCGTGATGTCCATACAGTCTGTGTAAAACGGGTACTGTATATATGCATAGAAATAAATCATATATGACAAAATTGCATCTCTCCCTGCCTCACCACAGTAATATTCTGCCAAATCAGATCTGTTACACCTTGAATATATCTGGATACAGTTGACGGTCCAGCATATCCCAGACATACATAGTGAGAGACAGGGATATTCTATTTGGTCAAAGAAGCATGTCAAAATCACAGATCGCTTTATTTTTATAGCCCTGATTTTTCTTTCCGAAAAAAAGTGAACCAAGTCGATTCAGAACTGGGGTATAACCACTTTGGATTTATAGTCGGATAGGAAATTTTTGTGTAGAAAGTAACGAGTAAGGAATGTTATTTTTGTAAACCTATGTTTTTCATACTTTTAATAGAAATTTGTCCGAGCTACAAATGCTTAAAAATAAGTTGGAAATAGATTATTTTTTGTAGATATAAATAAGAATTATTTTTTTTGCAGCGTGAAAATAAGATCATATTATATTTACTATAATATATTTACCATAAAACGATATTAGTTTTACACAATGATACATATTCAATCTTCTGAGCGGTTCACAGATGTTTCTGCGGTCTGCTAAGTATTCAGTGCAAGACTTCTAAACATTTCTAATTTTCTTGACCTCTTTCAAGCAATTTATGAGGGTTATTTAGTCCTTATGTGCTATGAGATAAAATAAATACTACACTTAACTTAGAGACTTAATTTATATGCATAAACATTTAAGATAATTAACTTCACAGGAAATAGGATTGGATGCAACAGACGTGTAGCAATTTACGAATTTGTTGAAATCATTTTTCGCTTGTCCGTTTGAACCACGCTCCAAATGCAACAAAGAAACAATGTAAAATGGACGATCCTTTTAATGGCAAATATATTTCCTCAATTCATAAACTGATCTTTTTACATCGAACACATTTCTAAAGATACTTCCAGTGTTTAACACGTTGAGGAAGTGTTTTTATTTCTTAATGATTCTCATGAGATATTGTCTCGGAGACATTTCATCTCTGATCTTTCCCTCAATCTCCATTTCCTTTTCCTTGCGTAAGGAGCTTATTCCCATTTTCCACTACTTTTTCTTCTCAATATTCTGCTTACTTATTTTTTTAGCCCCAGTTCTCCTTTTCATACTGGGTATGACCACTCTGGATTTCTATTCGGGGAGAAAATTTTCCTGTAAAAGATAATGAGCGAAGGATGTTTCTTTTGGAAGTGAAAATGCGTGAGTGTTTCTTGGTGATGTTTCGTGAAGTTTTTGTAGCTCTACGAAATGGAGAATTTTTTAAAACATTTTTTAATAAATCTGGTTCAAGTTTCCAGTGTTTATTGGAAAGCAGGATAATTTTCCAAATAATTTTTGCGTTTAAAAGTAAACGCCTAAGCACAGAAATAATTAGAGGTAATCGGTCTTCGACTAATACTGAACTCCTTAACGGTTAATACTCTGAGCGTTGCTAGGTTTACGAGTAGTGTGGTATTGCTATAAACCCACAACACGCATAATGAATAAGTAAGCACATCTATTGGTTGAAAGGATATGAATTCCTTTCAACCTTTAAAAATATTATATTGGTGCTTCCCTTGGAATATAATCATTTGGAAAGATTCTATTGCTTAGTTCTCATTTCCTTATGATGAAGTTCTTTGGATAGATTCTATCACTCATTTCTTTAAAAATCTTTTGAAATATTATATTTTTTATTTTCTTAGAATATAATCCTTTTGTAAAGAAGGTCAAATTTGGTTGGATGTGATGCAGGGAAGACTAAGGGTTTCAATGTGGAATTATGATAGACAAATCTCAAAAGTCCGATTGAATTGCTCCAGTTTCTTGAAAACGTATTTCACACTTCCTCTTTCTACGCTTTTTTAGACAACGATCGTAGATGAAAAATTGATAATACAAATTCCAAACTCACATAAAATTGGAAATTTGATTCAAAGTTTGATATGAGTGCAGGCTACATTGATACATGTTTACTATGTACAATTTAATGAGTAGCCGAGGAATCGAACAATCGTTATACGTGAGGTTTGGCATATTTTACCTGTTATTGTTTTTAAGTAGGCACGTCACATTGTATCCATTAGCATGGTAACATCCACCTTTCAAATGCTGACTATTAGTCCCACTTTAGTGTCAAACACTTTTGTAATTGGAATTGAAATCTTTAGATATAAGTATGATTTATTCTAACTATTCTGATTTGTAATATAAATAGTAGATGAAATAATACGCGGCCGTTTGGCAATTTGAACTGTTTTTAGAAAACAACAAAATGTATAGTAAAAATGGCTTAAATGGCCATTATCTTAATGTTATATAAATGTATAGCCATAGGTGTTTCTCATTTCTTCAGCTTTACGGAGATTCGTTGTTTTTGTAACTCAAGGGTATACTTAAGATATTTTTTAATAAATTAACGATTTTTAAAATGATTCTCATACCTTACTTCCCACTAAAATGTGTACGAGACAAGCAGTTTGCAGAAACTACAAATAAGGGAGATGCAATATTACTAATTGTTTAAGCTAAAGTGAAACACTGAACCATATCTAGGATTTTCATTACCATTAATTTATAACCTGCATTAATTCTGACAGTTTCAATAAATAATCGAGCTCATTAGTCAGCAAGTCATTACTTATTGAAATTCAACATGGCTACCATGGGTGGAATTCATTAATGTTAATTTAAATTGATCCCGGTTTAATTTAATGAAATCATGAAACCAGATACAAAGTAGCAGATTCCAAGGATGAACTCTGATGATCAAATGGTTCACTGTATTTCGTTTTGTTAAACAGCAACAGTAAACACATTTTATTTTTAATCTAAAGCTAATATAAGCTAATAAATAATTGATCATTTGTGAATAAACATTTCAAGCTTACTTTAACTTACTTTGAAATGCATTTTTGTGCACTATATAGTTCACAATTGCAGATATTCGTACAGAGAGAGAAAACCTTCGTGATAAGCTTTCGGGATAAAGCATTTTCACATCACAAAAGTATAGGCCTAATTCATTACAAATAAGTATGGCACAAGTTTTTTGTTAAGTCCTATGTGTACTTATTTGAATGTTTAAATACTAGCTAGTATCAATGTGTATGTGTGACTATTCATCCTCTCTTGAGTTAAATATAAATTTTATTTAATTTCTCAACTTCGAAAAAGACGAAATTTATTTTAATTCAAATTTATGCATAACCTAAATTAAAAACGAATTACTGTTACAAACTTGGTTAATGTGAATTTCACTAAAATAATACCTTAAACACAAGCACAGTCAAATTATCAATGAAACATAACTTCAAAGCATAATATAACTTATAAATAGAATATTTTATAATCCATACTGAACGCATTCATTCTATAAGATACGTTAAATAATAAACTGAAAAAATATCTCATAGGTCCTTTTAAAAGTTGACAGAATTATGAAATTACTGCATTCGGGAACGAATGTTTTTGTACTTTGCGTATTATACATCTTAGGTTAAATATATGTTTTACTTGAGGACGTTCATTACATGAATTACATACGACATTTGTGACGCAACAGTATCATTTAAAATTCTATTTTAGAGTCAGGATCACAAAACCTTAGCCTGAAATATCGACCCTCTTTAAAGATCCTCGATTTCACTAATCCTCAGATCACGAGGTAAGACCCGCAACTAATTGCTTTCCTTATAGACTCACAAGTGTTAACAGAACTGAAGGCGGAATCCACATAATCCCACAAATAATCGACCTCACAGGAGACGTCCTGTCAAGTCCACAGTGTCCTGCTAATGGGATACAAAGGGCTGGACTTAGGAAAGAGGGCAAACACAACGAGGCAAGGAATTTTCGCAACTCCTCCTGTGTTTGTGTGTCAGGCAGTGAAGTAGAAGTCACGGTACGTAGGTGGAGCGGAAAAACCCATTCACTCCAATTACGCTTTGAAATATGGAGGTGATTGCCAACGCCGATGCCAATCAAGTCACGCCAAAGTGAGATTAATTAGCCAACATGGTTGTTACTCCTCGCCCTCGGCAACCGTAGTAACGCCTAAATTATTATATATGCTGCAAAAGAGAATGGCGTAGAATGTGTCCTGTCTTCGAATGGGGTTGTACCATGCATACCAATTTGAGCTCTGGTGTTCAGTATGTAGGAAACCATTGTGTGCGGTGGCCCTCGCAATAGCTGTTTCAGGCTTATTAATAAACCAAGGAACGTTTTCTAGCTTTTAAAGTGGAATCACGGGATTAATTATTTTTGTAATTAGGATTTTGTTTGAATATAATTTACAATTATGATGTGCAATATTTTACGTCTTTAAAATATTTCTTTTAATCTGATAAGCTACTTTTGTATGTCAGGTATAAAAATACATAACAAAATAGTATATTTTTTGTTCGGATATAACAATATATAACAAAATAATACATTTTTTTGTTCGGATATAGCAATATAAATTCCATATATAACATGGTTTTAAAGAAATATGTTGACAACTATTATATAAATATTATCATATATCTAGTATGTTTTTATCCATCATATAAATAACATGCATATCATATGCTTAGTAGGTTGCCATATTGATGACATCTCGTATATCATATAACTTGTATTTATATTATATCGTATACATATTTTTTATATTTCTTCATAGGATAGATGATTTAGAATGTGAATATTTTTACATCATATTAATTTGTACCTAGTATGATATGTACGTTCAAGTATCAGATCCAATAGATTTTTAGATTCTTCTTCAACTTATGTAAATCTCTACGAACATAGATAATCTTTATAATTATCCAAATTATTTAATAAAGGAAATATAATTGTATCCCATTCAGGTAGGTAAGTAGGTATTTCAATTAATGTAGCACTGGAGCAACACAACGGGCTATTGGTCCGGTCCGGAATCAAACCTGAAGGGAAAGATCCGAGGACACCAACACGTAATTTTGAACTACGATCAGATGACGAATGTATCCCATTCAGAGCGAAAATAATATTTTTTATTTAAATCTTTTCTCCATTACAGATGATAAAAATAAACTAATTATTTTTTCTAATTGCTGGTCAAAAGAATATACCTTCGATACAGGTATATTCTTTAGAACGCAGAGCAAAAACAAAAAATTCTGACTTTTATCGGACACACTAAATGATTTTTATCATGTTCAGATATACAATCAAACTTTAAAGTTTTAAAGATACGTAACATGACTTAACAAAAATGGTTAAAACTTTGATTTTTTATCTATTAACTAATAGTTTATGTTTAAACAGAGGTCAACAAATACAAAGTACGATAAATTTTTGTTCAACAATGAGTTTGTGTTCTAATTTTTTAATATTTGTTCGTAATTCAAACGTGAGTGCAACTATTGTATCTAAACTGTCAATGTAGCTCTTTCTATAAAGCTGTGTAAAGTAATGTTGATTCTTGCTAAATGTATCAGTGATGGAAATGTGGTTTTAAATTGTAAATTCATTACCATTGTTCACTGATTTTAGCTACTAATAAAGTTAGTCGTATACCTCGCACATTGTTCAACTCGCAGAATTGATTATTTTCAAATCACACAGAATATCCTAAAGCCATCAATTTTAACAACTAGGACACGTCAAATCGAACAAATGCATAACTGAACGCCTGTGATTAAATTATAGAATATCCCCGATTCGCTCAGATTCGGTTAGTGTATTTCAAAAGCAACCCACTTTTCCCCTTTCTGACTTTATTTTGATGAAGTTTCTATTTCATATAGATAACATCTACATAGTATATTTATTATGTTATCATAAATTATGTAGATATATTTTTTATATTTTTTCACATGATAAATGATTGGAAACATGAAATTTTATGTAATTTTAATTTCTGACTTTTATGTTACACATAGTTTCAAGTATCAAATCTAAAATATTTTGATAGGTTCTGCTTCAATCCCCATGTAACTAACTCATTGAATATCTTCATAATTCTAGTCTTCCATCAAATGAAAATTAATGATACCCCATTAGGTGGAAAGGAAAATTGTTTATTTAAATCAATTTTACACACCAAGGATGACGAAAAATAAACGAATTATTTATTAATAATTGCTGGCCAAAAATATTAAAAATTGAAACATAAGTGCAATAATTTATTTTTGTAATGCAGCGTAAAGTAATGATTTTACTTTAAAAATTAGCAGAGTGGAAAATGCTCTTTTAAATTTTAAATCCATTGTCAAATCTCATGGATTACATCTACCAATGAAGCAAACCGTACACCATACATTTTTCAACTCACAGAACGCGGATATATATATATATATTTTCAAATAATACCAAATTTCCGAAAGGTGTTTATTTTAAAGCTAGGACACGTCAATTCCAACAAATGCATAAAAGAACAACACAGAACTCCCGTGATTGAATCACCGAATGTCTTCCGATTCGTCAGATTCGGTTAGTGTATCTCCAGAGCAACACACGTTTTTATCTCCCCTGAAACTATTTTGATGAAGAAGTTTCTATTTCATTACCGCTGATGCGAAAGCCATCATAGAGTGATAATCACAGTAAAATTCCCGAGGGTGCGACCGTCCGGACATGTCAGAAGTGCACCCATTAACCTGACACCTCTATAATTGACAACCAGGTTCCCCCTATCCCCACAGGCGTTTCCAATAACTATCGCTTGACAGCGTAGTCGGGGAGAGGCAGATGTATTTTTTCGCTGACACCGCTTTTCGGGGATCTGACTTTAGAAGAGCATTATGACAATGTTTACAACTTTTGGAATAGTACGAGTTCTGTAAAGAAAGTGTGTCAGTCAAGGATTTAGATATTTAGCATGCGTTTGGGTTGCTTTCGGCAGTCGAGTTTGAGTGTTTTAATTGAGCTTAAAGTAACTACAGTAACGTTTCGATATATCGAAGGGTTATTGATCATGCGAAGCGATATAACTAGGGTTAAGAATCATTTACTGCTTAGCAACAAATAAAATAGATACTATATTGCTTTTTCTGCCACCGTTGTTTCTGGATCTGACTTTAGATGTTTTAAACTTCCAAAATAGAAAGAATTCTGGAAAGGAAGTTTGTTTCATCCAAGTATTTAGATACTTTGCATGTGGTTTGGTCTTTTGGTTTTTGTGTTTGAGTGTATTAATTAAGCTTAAAGCAACTACAGTAACAACTCGGCATATCTAGTGGCCGAGTTGTTACTGTAGTTGCGATAGTGGTTGTAGTTGATCATGGAAAGCGATATAACCAGGGTTAATCATTTACTGTTTAGGTACAAATAAAATAGATATTATATTGCTTTTCCTGACACCACTTTTCTGGATCTGACTTTATTAGAGCATTATGACGATGTTTTCAACTTCCAAAATAGAAAGTTCTGCAATGAAAGCGTGTTTCAGCCAAGTATTTAGATATTTTGCTAGTGGTTTGTTTTTTAGATAATTATGTTTGATAATTATTTAATTATTGGGGTAAAAATGAGCTTTTGATGGATAAATGATGCTTTTTCTGACACATACCGCAGGGTGGGTGTCTGACTTTACGGTACTGTGACGATGTTTACAACTATCGGGATAGAGCGCGTTCTGTAAAGGAAGGGTGTCAGTCACGTATTCATATATGTAGAATGCGATCAGGAATGCCTTATATATTCGTGTTTGAGTGTTTTAATTGATTGCATTTTAATTTAAAATTATATAAAACTACATAGCGGTAACAAATGTTTAGAGGCATTTTCTCTCAACTAAATGTAAGAGAAGGTAGTTTTTCTGAGGGTGGAACGTATTAAATGTATGTATTCTGAACATGACGTCACATGGTTTGCTTTTCGATACAATTTCAGCACTTTGCCAATAAAAATTCCGAAGAATAGATTCCGAATTGGCTTATCGTAATTGATATGTCAACGCCAAATAGGTTATACGCCAAACGACGCCAAAACGGCGATAAACTATATTTAAAAGTAACCTCAATATGTGCGCGAGAGAGCGTTTTGGAATTCTAAGTAAAATCTTCGCATTCCGATTGGTTTCTTCGCTTGCACTGGAAATCCTTCTGATACCAGAAAGAGCATTTACGATTTTTCTAATTTTATTTTGGTGTCCGATTGCTAAAGAACCTTAAACTCCCTCATTTGATGATGTTGAGACACATGAAATTGCGTTACCATTAGAGTTTCGAAAAAAAATTCAAATAATGTAAACTTAATTAAAAATTTAAATATAACGTGAGAGAAATTTTTCTAAAAATAAATTAAGTGAAATATTAATTAATTATTTAATATTTTTGTAATACTTGAGTTATATTTTTTGGCGTAATTTAAAATATAAGTACACACACACTCACTTCAATCATTATTCTGATAGAAAATGCATGGTTTGACAAAGAAATGTGCTTGCAAATTGTCCTTGTAAATATTTGTCTTGTAGATTGAGTTTGTGTAAATTCGAATAGAATATTGCTTAATTTTAATATATTAACCTAATTCTTCTCTATTGTGAAGTACAGTATATACATAAGCACTGCTTAAAGATTTATTGTGCTACACAACAATCTTTATGGGATAGTTTATCAAAATTAAGCTGTTTTTTCGTCCGGATTAGAATACTCAAAGATACTGTGCCCCTTAGAATAAATGTTTAAATCGAATAAAATAGAGAAACGTTTGCATTGACGTATACTTCGAAACTCTTTTCTTAGTATACTTGACCGGTGGTGCAAGAGAACTAAAACTTTAAAAAGTAATTTTGAATGATAAGGAATACCTCTTCTTAACCGTAACCTGAAAATCTGCCCCAGATCTAAACTTAAAGATGACTAATCTACGGTGAATAACAGTCTTGAACATAGTACTTTTAAGGCTTAAAAATTCTCAATATGCTTACGGAAAAACGCTCTTTTTAGTTGTGTCACTGTATTGTATTATTGTACCGAATGTTCCTGAACTTTTGTCATAAAAAGGTTGTATATTCAGCCATCTTATTAATTTGAACAGGGAATTACATTTATTTGATCTTACAGACCTTTTAATTGTATAACTAATTACTTTAAAGCTCCCTAGTGACATTGCTGTAGCAATTTTTTTACAAATTAAATTGATTTGTCGTTTTTAGTTTCTTGTATTGATTTTAATCCAGCTGTATCACCAGAAACTGCAAATTATTTTTTGTTGAATCTTTAAAAAATAATGTATTTTTTTGTTATAAATGCATTTCTTAAAACTGTATAATTATTCCTTGGGAGTTAATTCTTAATGATTTCAATTCAATAAGTAATCTCTTTCAATGAAAGGCTTTGCTTTTTCTATTATGTAACTTTTTGTATACGTATTTCTTGCATTTTGGGATTGTACATTTTTAGCTCTCTGTAACTAAGTATTTAAATAAACGAATATTAAATAAACAACTAAAATTGCAACCAAATGTAAAATAAGCTACAACTAATTCCAACTATTAAAATTACCCGACTTAAATATTCTTACAGAAGCAAATTAGCATTTGAAACTTCTGGTTTACCAAACCATACCTCAATTCTCTCTTACACACCAAATATGACACTCAAAATCGTATAACACTAACATACTAAATTTAAATCTTCAACGCATCAGTAAGTCAAGTGAATGAGGCATTTCATTGGGATAATAGATGTTCGTTGACAACAAGCCATGGCCACGGAAACAAGGCGACACATCATCCGTCCCTCTATTACTATACAACTGCTCTCTAAATGGAAGGGTATGTCACAGCATCTTCCAGTCAAGTGACAAATATATCTTATTAATACCCTCTTTCGCATGATTTCTGGAATGTCCGGGTGTTATTCCATCCATAGAAGTTACCTATCCATCTCTGTAATGAATATACTCCAAGCATGACTTTGACATTCATCCCTCTATCAATCTACGACGCGTGTAATAAGGTTCTAGTGATGACGCGTGATGGCTCTGGATGACGTTAACGCTAACAAAATAATCCAGACATGACATATGATAACATGTCTTAAGCGTTATTTTGCATTAGCTACATAGTTTCATAGTGTACAAAAACTCAGGCAAACCTATGGTGTAAGTGAAAGTTTAGTTGTTTAATAATAAGTTGTATACCTAATAGACAATCCTGATTATGTACTTTAAATTGAACTAGTGTTTCTACGGCATGCCTTGAGTGTTTATGTCCTTTAGAAACGAATAAATAAAAGTAATTTGTATTTTATTCATACATCGGTTTAACATGTATCTGACGATTAAGAAATTATAAGTGACGTATAAAATCATTTAGTTGTATTTCATAAATACTGTTTTATAAATACTGTTCATAAATACTGTTATACATAAATACTGTTAATACTATTTCATAAATACTATATAAATTGTATTTGATGAAACACATAAATTACATATATTTATAAATTTTCTACTTAATGTTTAAAAATATTTTTAGTGAAAATAGTCTTCCAAACACTGCTTTCAAATTCTTGAAAGCAAAAACCTGTTGGCATTTTTACAATTAAAACAAATGGAGAGAGCTCTACAAAATTACATTTTTATAAATATAAATTCATAAACATACACGTACAAAACATTAGTTTCATAATTTTATTTTCCAAAACAAGCAAACCAGCTTTAATAATTCCAAAATATGCCATCAAATCTGATAAAAACATGGAAAAGCGAAACACTTGGTAGAAAAATTTCACATCCCATGCCTGATTACCAGCTATCTCTCAGAAATTGATTGAAAAAAGTGGTTTCTCTTTGAATTTCCGTGGTTCGAGAAAGATAATAATCTTCAGTTTTGAAAAGGAGCCAAAATAATGATCCTGATGACATACATTGTTACATCTCTAGCAAGAGTTTCATCAAGACGATAGTGATAAAGGGAGTAGACGAACATGTTTAATAACTCTATTTGATTCTCATCAGGAGTAATCGTACCTAGTTGAGGTCATTTTTCTTAGGTGATACTTATCTGTAAGTAGAAGCAGATTAATGGCTTTCAGATTTTTTTCTATACAACTTTCAGTTCCTAGTGAGTACTTGCAAATGAATCGGTAATTTATTTGGATTTTATATTTCAAGTAGAAATATAAAATAGTATGCTTCTATTCCCCCGAGTGATTTCTTTTCTGAAAAACAATCGAGTTTTTCATGCTAGACAAAATGTGCTCAACAGTTCAAAGCAATTGAATTTGAAATATAAAGTATATTTTGGAATAAAATTAAAAATAATTCAAAATCCATTGAAAATGCACACTTGCAAAAGTGCTGTCAGACGTGAAAAACAAGAGAAAGAATTAAATTTCATATATTTGATTTTAAACTTAATTAGACCATGTTAGCAAGCTATGATTTTTACTTATATGATATGAATTTTCAGTGTGTAAATGTGCAATATATTTCCCTTTATTGGACCCATATTTGCTTATCAAAAACATTCTTGGTCAATTACCCAATAAAAATCTTTATATAACATTGATTAATCCATCTGTTGTCACTTTATAACTAACTGTAAATACAATTTGCTGTTATAACAAATTCGTTGTAAATTGTGCATGTGCAGTAAATGCACACATATCCAAATAAAAGTCTAGAAAAAAATCTTGTAACCATCTGAGGGATTCATTCGTTGTACAATCTGCAAGCATCCCTGCATGATTACTAACTAGTTTTGACTTTTTTGACCTATAGAATCTTTCCAAGGATTCTTTCAACTAATAGATGTGGTTATCTATTATGGGTGTAATCGGGCTAGAGCAATACTATATTACTCGAATATCTCGTGACATTCTGAGGATTAATTGTGTTACTTTCTTATTCATCTATACAAAAGCATTTTCCATGGATATCCATGCTCATATTAGAATATACATGCTTTTTTAAAATTCCAATCCAACAAATATCAAAGTATGTTCGTTCAAAAACCTGTTTGGTCACCATTTAAAAAATAACTAATGTTCTTAATGTAATTTTATAACTATATTTCCTATCTTAAAACATAAAATGTGTTTTTAAAGATACAAATTAATAAGTTTTTACTTAAAATAAAAATTAAAAACCTTTTTTATATTTAAAATAATAATTTTTTACACAAAAACTTAAAAAACTGTAAAATCAACAGAAACATTCAATTTTTAATAAAAGACCTGTGATGAATAAAAATGAGAAATAATTATGTAATGAGATTAGACATTCTTTTTCTCCATTTCCGAAGCTTGCTAGCGTTGCCTGCTCAATTGTTACGCAATAACTCTAATTAAAAAATATTGAAGATTATATTTTCGTTTCGTAAATTCAAAGAATATAAACTGTTTTAATGTTACTATTTCTATGAATAAAAATACAATGGAATTCTCATGCGTGGACATGTAGAAAAAATTTCAGATTGACGTATTGCATTAAGTAAAAAAAAGCGTTATTTGTAAGTTTCTTTATTTAATTGCTAGTAATTATCTCGATAAACAAGAGCCTAATTAACAAGTCTTAATAACTTAATTTGAGCACCGTGAACCTTTGCTTATGACTGTTTTATGTTTTTTCAAGGACATTTGCTAAAACACATTCTGTTCTTTCTAGTCTTTATCTTAATTGCAATAGTGATTGCTTCGGCAATGGTTTGGTAATGAAACCGTTCCATTGCTTAAATTGCTTTAGAAGCAATTTTTTCTTTGGTGCCTTTTTAGATACTCAATTTACTCACTATTTTCAATCGTTTTTTTCTACTACGCATTACAAAATGGCAAAGAGATATGAGATGTATTGGCTGAAGGGACCAAAAGCTTATTAATGTTTGGTGAAGAGTAGCAATTTAGGATTTATAATTTTCTAACATACTACATTTATTTATTTGAAGTTTCATTTAATCTGAAATATTAAAATATCTTCAGTTTAAAAAATAAAATTAAACACGTTTTAGAGAATTTCTGTTTTAAATCTAACTCGATTTTTTATATTTTTACTTTAAGTTTTGTATAACTTGGCTCCATTAACATTATTTACTTAATAGGAATAAGAAAAGCTGATTTTATACTGAAGTAATGGAATTAATTAAAGAAAATAATAATCCATCACTTACACTACCGTCCATAAGTTTAAAAATACTTCGACGCTTGTTCAAAAAACAAAATATATCGTTAAATATGATTATAATGTAACATGAAATATTTAGTTATTTAAATTGAAAGTAATTGCAATTACATATCAAGTAGGGAAAAATGCAATTTTAAGCGCAAATCTATGAATCCTCAGAATATTCATCTCGCGCTTTATCACAGCTTTGCATACTCAAAGCATTCTAACAGGCAATTTTTCAATATTTACCGGTATATTTGTTTCCATCCTTCAAATAGAGTTTTTCATAGCTGATTTCTGTTTGAAAGACTCAGGTTTTGGATTTTCCCCATCAGGTTTATTTCCCAGAAATTCTAATTGGATTGATATCGGGACTCTGGTATGGTCAATGCATAATTTTAAACTATCTGAGTACCTTTCTTTGCAATATAATTTCGTCTTCATCTAGAAGAATGTTTCGGATCATTTTCTTCCTGGAAAAGAAATCCATGATCAATCAGGCGCTACCTACAGGGTATACCGATGGAAAATTTTATGGTAGCAATTCTGGTTTTGAACAAATCGTCAATTGCATTGCATCCAAAGCATTCCCCTCTATCACAGAAACATCTCTGCGTTTGACAATGGGATATATTCTGAGGTTATATCCGTTCACCGGTGTGAGTGGGCAAACTTTCTTTTAGTATTGCCAAATAATTCATCTGTAAATAGGAAAATTTTTTTGGTCTCCAAGGGCCCAATTCTAACGTTTTTTGGCTCACAGTAATATCTTCCTTTTGCAAATAGCTTATAAAAGTGATTTTTATCTTGCCACTTTTCCATTCAGCTCATTTTCTTGCAATTTTCTCCTTAAACCTCCAAGTGGTTTCGACGAGATATCTCGTAAATTAAGATCTGGCCGATTTTGCTATGACGAGACATCAATCTCGTCATCAGGACATTGCCTATTTTTTGATGACGAAGAGATAAAGATCTGGCCAGTTTTCTTCGAATGACGAGATATCCCGTCCTTCAAGATCTGGTCAGTTCTGCTTTTGACGAGATACCTCTTCGAGACAGATATCAAGAGGGTTAATGTATACAATGGAACTTCGTAAAA
The DNA here is from genome assembly GCA_933210815.1 of Meta bourneti. NCBI lineage: Eukaryota > Metazoa > Arthropoda > Arachnida > Araneae > Tetragnathidae > Meta > Meta bourneti. The sequence continues at coordinate 57,406,699 of OW119926.1, forward strand.
ATATCGCGCCCTGGTGGCCCGGTTGGAAGAGTAACGGATTAGCAACCGGAGGGCTGCGAGTTCGAATCCAGCCAAAACACCGCCGTGTACAAAGGGGGCTGGTGCACGTTAAATCTGTCCTTGCCTCAAATGTCCTCACGTTGGGGTGGTGTGGAAGTTTAGAGGGTGGGGTGCCAGCTCAGGTGTTCCCTCGTCATCTCAAAATTACGTGGTGTTGTCCTCGGTCCTTCCATTTGTGATTGATCCCGGACCGTCGCCAATGGCCAGTTGTGTTGCTCTAGTGTGACGTTAATTAAAATATCTACCTACCTACCGTAAAAAATTCAGCTTTGGGGAGCAATCAGGTGCGGTTTTAAGTTGGTTACGTTAGTCTGCGACTCTCAAATGTTTCTCTTCATCTTTTAAACAGATTTGATGTCTACCGGATCAAAAGCGATCTCTATTATGTCCAGAGTTTCATCAAAACTTTAAACTGCCGTATATACATTTCCAAAACCTTTGCAAAAGCGGCTATTTTGCGAAGTGGCGTACCAGTCTTTGGGAAAGACACGATTACGGCTCGTTTATCGACAATTAATTGTTTTCTAGAACCCATATTAATAAGACAAAGACAATCAGAAAACAAACGTATTTGAAACAGAGTATTAAAGAAAACCGTCACCGAAAAGTTAAAATAGCCCGTTGTGTTGATCCAATGCCACGCATCCTGAACTACCATCCAAACGAAAAGTTAATTCCATCAAAACTTAGCTTTTATTGATCGTTTGCAACGAGAGAATACCACGCAATTCACCAGAAATTTGCATACTCTCAATTTTACGTGGCTTTTTGAAAACTGTCCCCCTAGCCATGTTACGAAGTGCTCTGAGCATTAACGTTTTACGGTTTAAACAAATAAATGTGAAAAATTAGGGTAACGCATTGCCATTTTATTCCTAAGGCTTGATATGTAAGTAGAAGAGAGATCTTTAAAAATGTTAAACTTCAAATATTTTCGGAATGCTCAGGGTGTATATACGGTAGTGCTCTATATTCATATCCAAAAAGGTGAATATTAGTTAGAGAATATCGACTTTCCCATAATAAATTAATTAGTGAATAAGATGGTATATTAAAATAAAAGTTTTGATGATATTTAAATACTTGTACGGAAGTCTGGGTGAAATAATGGAGATAAATATGAGATTTATTTCTTAGTGAGATATTTGTGGTTCTTACGTCATTTTCATGTTGGTTTCCCGAGAAGTGCATTCTAGACTTTTATTGTCATTTCTCAAAATTTTCTAAAAGAAAAAATGCTTTGATATGTTAAGCTTTAAAGATCCCTCTATTTCTCTTTCATGCTTGTACTTTTTAACAGAAACAACAATTTTCTATAAAACTAAAATATTTAGTTTAATTTCTGCGAAAAGTTCCGAAAAAGCACTCGATCAAATGAAATAAAAATTATTTAATCAACCTTGACAAGATTTGTTTCATTTTGCAGTCTAGTGAATTATAATTATAGTTAACTCAAATTAGAACATAAACTACTACTTACATTTTTAGAATACTAACTCTACGAAAAAGAACATGGAAATAAAGGAATAATATATTTATACCTGTAGAGTTAAGTAATAATTTAACATAATCCTCACATTTTTGTATGTCTGTCATGGGAAATATGTAGAATAAATTATTGTCCCATTAGAAGCTAGTAGTATGAGGCACGTGATATTACTTGCTAGGTAATTTAATTATTCTTTTTAGCTTAACCTTTTTTGTACTGATGTTTATGTACAAAAAAAGTTAGTTTATACTTAGTATAGTATAAATAAACTAACACCAAACATTCCTTTCCGAGTTAAGGAATGTAATTTTAAGGTTGCCTGGCTGATTATTTCATGAATTTTTGCATTTATGGCACGATATGAGAAGGTGAAGTATTTTTAATTGTTTCATGGTGATTTTTAAATACATATTAATTAGATTGTTTACGCATATTTGAGCATTGCTTGTGCATTTTCGAAAATACACGAGCACTCTCATGTACAGTCGGTCAAAAAAGCATCGAAACAATTCTTGTTATTCCTGTCTCTGGTCTTGTCAGACAAACCAAAAGTGTCATACGACTAGGAATAATGTCTTCTGCTATCACTAAATGTGCATTTCAATCGCATAACGATGAGTCTTCATATTAAATTTTGTGTCAACTCTCAATTTTTTTCCCATTTTATTTTCAAAGCAATGTGTATGTTTTCTTACTTTTTAAGAATTAATTAACTTTTAGTTTATTCATTTTACGAGGGTAAGTCAAAAATTATCCGCACTTTCGCTATAACACATTTTTAAATTTGTCACACTGCTTTCTGTGCATGCCTTAGAGTTGATACTACTGTGGTCACGTTATCGAAGTTTGACCTTGATAGCTTCATTTTTCTTGCTTCTGCTTGTGTAAACATGACCGCTCCGCTAGTAATGTGCACCAAGGAGGATTGAAGAGCAATGATTCGATTTCTATGGTCGGAAGATGAGCCAGGTGCTGAAATTCATCCGAGATTTACAACACAATACGGGTACAGTGCTCTACCACGTAGAAATGGGTGTGAGTGGATCGATAAGCTTAAAAGAGGTCGGACAAGGGTGATGCACGAAGAAGAAGCAGGATGCCCTGTCAACCTCCACTACTGGTGAGAAGATTCAGCAAATTCGAGAAATGGTACAGGCAAACCGGCGAGTTACCATGACAATGTAGCGTGTTCTCTGCAGATTAGATTGATAAAGAAGTGGAGGGGAAGCGGTGCATAAATGGTTGGGCGACCAACCGAAAACCTACTTTGAGAGAATACGCAAGCTTGTGGACCGCTGTACCAAGTGCATCGAAAAGAAAGAAGACTATGTTAAGTATGACAAACTTGTTCAATCCCTACATTCGTGTAAATAGATTGAAAAAATAAAGTGCGGATAATTTTTGACCTTCCCTCGTAGATATAATCCTTTACTCAAAACTGCGTCAAATTTATTCATAATGTAAGTCGTACAGAAATGTATTTTTGAACTATTTAAAAGAAAAAAAGTTCTGTGTCAATTTTATATTCCACACCTTTAATATTCCACAATTATTCCACAATCAAGTAGTAAATCCCTTGAATATGAGACAGTTAAAAGGAGGTCTAATCATTCTACTTTACGTATCACAACGAGGCTTTAGGGAAATTAGTTCTGTACTCCAAGTCAATATCTAAACGGTTTCTTTGTGGGTGTAAAGATGAGGTAGGTAGTTAATTAACGTCACACTGGAGCAACACAAAATGATCAGAAGACACCACGTAATTTTGAACCACGGTCAGATAACGAGTATAAAGGTGAGATGCATGGTTATTACTAAATATGTCAGATATATAACCGAATATATATTGTTACATTTGAATTGGTAATATTTATATTTATATATGGTATATTTTATCTTAACTTTAAAAGCAAATAAGTACATGTCACCATCGTGCTAACCATCCTTGAATAATAAGCAGCCTAGCATGTAGGGTAGTAATGATGCTTGCAAGGATTCTCACTTGTAGCCTAGATAGGCATGACTGTTCAATCGAAAATATGTATAAATAATCAAATCGCATAGTCGATTGAAAGGAGCTATATCTGCTGTTAATTTGGACATCACTCTTTATTGCTGTACGGCAATAATCAGTTATTAATATATTGTGTGCAGCTTGATTCGATACGAGGGTAGACCTAAAAAGCAATAATAAAATTCAAGTCAATGACAAGAACAGTCAATATAGATTCTTATTTGGAAAATGTCACATTTACTAATCAAAATAAATTACTTTATATATTGTTCCTCATTTCACCGAAATAGGCATTTGTATTAATGAAAATAAGTCAGTGACTACATATTGAGACGTACTCAAAATAGTTTTCTCTCTCGTAAATTTCCTGAAATTAAGATCAGATTGGCATCAACATTTTAGTGTAATTATTACATGGGAAATTTTAATTTAATTAAGTGGGTGTTGTCATTTGAAACTTCTGAAATATTCAAATGAATAAATGTATGGAACCATATTCAAATACACCTTTATTTATAGTAAGCATTATTATTCTAGTCAGATCGCACTTTTGATTTGACAGAGATTCAAGGTACGTAAATAACAAGAGTTTGGATACATATTTGACCGATTGCATCATGGGTTGACATTTTGCACACGTTGAAAACACATGTGTTAAATTTATGTTGCTGCGCAAAATCAAGAAGTATCAATGATAACGTCTTGGGCGTGTTGTATGTTCAAAACCATCCAGTTGAATTGAGCATCAACATAGTGACAAACACAAAAGAAAATAGCAAAGAAAGTTATGAACTGTAACGCTGAATTGGATGAAGAATGTATTGCTTCTTTTTCAGATGGTGTTGATTGATTTGAACAATTGAAGATGGCTAGATCGCAAGTTTGGGGACTTTATCTTTAACTTGTAGGAAGGAAAAGAGGGGAATTTAAAATTTTTTTAGAGTAGGTAATTTAGAAAATGGTTACCGGAATCTTCGAAATACTTTAAAAAAATGCAAAAAACAGGTGGTTTCGTTGTTTGATGAAAGGTTGATGTATTACAATTCCGGATGGATGTTGACGATTCGACAAGACTGCAACCAATCCCTATCTTCCAAGGAAATTCTAGTTCATCTAGCACTTGATGTGTTTAGAAAACCTGGTGACTGTCTCGAAGAGATATCTCGTCATTTGCTAAACTTACTAAATCTTGATGGACGAAATTTCTCGTCATTAGCAAAATTGGACGCATTGTTAGATGTCTCGTCATTAGCAAAAATGGTATATATAACTAGGAAGGTTAAATTATGAACACTTTAATGGTATTAGATTATGCCATGGAGCGATGCATAACAGTGTGTTATTAACATCACATCGGCTACATGCAATATGGACCATGTCCCATATTGCATGTGATACGCGATTGCACGCGATATGGAGTATGTCCCATATCGCATATCGCGTGAAGTCGAGATGTTCCACACTGCTTAAACATGGGCTCTATCGAGAAAGTTACAATTTCAACTCTCTGAGTGGTTCGCAAGCATATGTTCGTTGTACAGCTTTCTATCTTTCCTACATGATGTCTAACCAGTTTTGACTTTCTAGGAAAAATAGAGTGCTTCCTAGGATTCTTTCAATCAATAGACGCGTTTTTCAGTCATTATATGTATTATGGGGGAAAAGCAATATTGAACTACTCGGATATTTCTCGTGAAGCCCAAAGGATTGAGAAAATTAATTTTGACACCAAACTAATACATATCGTATTTGTATCTTAGTAGCAAAAAAGGGCACTGGCCATTTTCCATTTTCAATATCAAGTGTTACATGTTTTGGAAGCACTTGATATTCAGTACTTTTTATTTTATTAATTTTTAATTCAATGTACACAAAATACAATGCAATGTTTTCATTAACTCATAATGTCTTGAAAAGTTAATTTTGCACCATTTTCTTTTATAACTTTCATAACACTGAATTGATATGTGGACATAACCCGAGATCAGCAAAATTCGACATTGGCCTTATTTCTACCAAGGTGCAGATATTCACAAACAAACGAATTTTAACCTGAATCATATTTTTGGCAATATTTTTGAACTTATCTTCTTAAATAATTAATTCGCTTTTGAAATAACCTTTCAAATATTTTCAAAGGATCAAAATACAAGAATTCTTCAATTTAAACTACGGATTTTGGACTAACACTCACAGAGAATATGGAGGCCTTCTGGACAGGTAAATATTTTTAAATTAATTAACTTTCGATAATTACTTGTCGAGAAATCATGTGACAAATTACTTAATGTTCCACATTTTGTGCCCTTACCCGATGTCGCCGAACACTAACATAGATAATAGGTCGAATCTTGAGATACACTTTATGAGCAAAACGTGTTTCTTGGTACAAGAAACATTCTACAAGACAACAACAGACACTTTAAGCAAGAAACCTTTGAAATATATCTAGTATAAATGTGAAATTATGCATACAATTCGAACGATTTCATCATGGTATTAATTAGCTGTTAAAATAATTTTAAAACTGAATGAACACAGGAATTTGAAAGATAGAATATGTTCATTCTTGTAGTTTCTCAGTTGCAATACGTGTGGAACACTTAACACCACACCACTATTGCACGCATTACTAAATCTTTCAAAAGCGATTACAGCACACATATCTAATTGATGATAACCAAGACTTCTTAAAATTCACATTCAAAGCGTGTCCCGTATCGTAAACCAAATGTAAAAATAGAATACACACAAATTCCCAAATCTGAATAATCCAAGTCTTTTGCACCATCGACAAAGTTCCCCCAGAAGAAACTCCTTGATGAATGTGAAGTTTACCTTAAAAATTCGCGTAATTAATCCTAGAAAGACGAAATTTGGTCCAAAATGTTGTGTGTGGAAGTTAAGATATCTGATTATGAATGTGAAGGATGGTTGGAACCGAGAGCTAATTCCCTTCTCTTTGATCCCTGTGGGACCTCGTTAACGTTTTTCAGGCATCATCATATGTAATTCTACTTTTCAACAGATTCAGGAGTAAATCAGTAATCAATTTTTAACGATGGCTTCGCTTAGTAATGGAAATAATGCTGATATCGCGCTTCTGAGACGCTTCGATACACATTAAGCAGTTGGTTATACTCGCCTCGGGTTTTTAAAAATTTAGAATATTCTGTGATTTTCAAAATGTGTTCTTTCCGAATTCTGCAACTCTGAGTTCCAAATCATTTTAAGAGTTTGGGATGAAGCGTGGTTTAAGTCATAGCTAAAGATTTGTTTAATAAAGACTATTACGTTTTCTTAAAACCAGTACCAGATAGCCAATCCCGTTCAGATCGAATTGATAGTTCTCAGTATACAAATTGTTTTGAAAGAATACTTAATAAAAAGTGCCTATAAAATTATTTCTTCAATATACACCATTTTCATACTTAGAAATATGTTTGCCAATTTGAAAAGGCTGAAAACTAGAGAAAATAAAAAGGCTGTCATCGCAATCAACATTTTTGTTTCAGGAATATTTAACTTTTACTTTCCAAGCCCAAAATCAGCTCCTAGACTTGCATAAATGACCTTAAATCTATTATGTAACTATGTCGGAACAGACAATAAAAACGACTTAAATATAATTTATAATGTAACAGAGCTTCTATCAAGGCAATATTATACTTCTTTATTTACGGCATAAAATAGCTTGTTCTATGAAATGAAATACTCAACAGACTCGAATATTGGTCGAAACGCTAATAACATTCCTTATGTTTAATTATTGCACATATATAAAATTGACATTTCATGTATACGTCATGACCAATATCTTTCTCTTATATTTCAACGTATTTCACTTAGTATTACAATTAATTTCTGCTTTCGTTTATTCTTTAACAAGCTCCTTTTTAACTCTCTCATTTTATTATCGCTGTTTCAGCTCTAATTGTAAATAATTTCTTAGGCTCTTCATTTTCATACTCAGCCTAGCAGACATATCGCAAAGGTATGTAAATTCATTTATCAAATAAAATTATCTATTTTAAATTTAGTCGTATCTTATATTTAAGCACGATAGATATGATATTGGATTTACATATTTTGTGCTTCTTTGACACCTTATGACCTTCCCAAAAGCCACTAACATTTATATCTAAATAGATTTCGGCCTACTCAGAGATTAAGAATCCCCGGATCACATCCTCAAATCACATCGGTAAAAGGAATTTAGGCCTTGAAAAGGAGAGGGAAGAAAAGCTCTTCAGCTGGGAAGGAAAAATGCTAGAGTACTCTTTACACTATAGGTTTATTGTGAATTTTATTATACAAGGATATTAAAGTTGTAGATTATAAAAATAAAATTGAGTTGGGGTTGGCTATCTACATCCCAGAATTTAGAAAAAGGTATCGAAAACATGCATGACAGCAGTTACTGCACTTGCATGAGACACCATTCACAGTGAGAAGGAAAACAACCACCTTTCCACGAGATGACGAGATTGTATCATTTGTAAATACAATTAAATGACACAAACATTTAATTAATTGTAATCACATACTACCGAGTACATGCATAAAATTTGGAATTATGTGTACAAAAAATTATAAGAATAAAAACTTTAGACATAACGGTGGTCTAGTGACTTTATTTTGAGCAAAGTTGGTAGCCGTTTTGTGATTTACTGACCACTACCAATGAATGAGATCAGTGATATACGTATTTTAAATGTCGTCATTATTTATTATTATTTACAAAGACAGCATTACTGTTAATGACTTTAATTCCACTTCAATCATTGAAAGTACTGTCAAAAAGAATTTACCACAGAGGGAAAATACATGCCCCCACCCAGCATCTCCGAAAACTCCCCCTCCACCAAACCACTTTGTAACCCACGAGTGATTGCGACTGAAACATAAAAGGACCCGGGCATCAGCAATAATCTACTGCGAAATCAGCAAGTGGTTGACTTTAATTTTTATCCCATTCCGCACCCAGTGCCGCACTACAAGCCACTCGCCTACGCCATTGCGAGGTTCGAATTGGAGATGCATCATTATAAAGTCATCAGAAAGCACTTACAGATTCTGATGTGACTTAATGAATTTGATCTCCGTGGACGGAAGTTAATGCGGTCCCCTTAACAGACTTGTAGTACGCAGTCCTGACCCACTTTGCCTAAAACTGGAGTCCGGGAAAGTTGGAGAGAGATAGGAAGTTGGAAGTTCTGCCCGGGCCCCTCTCGCTCTCTCATTACGTCCCTGCCACGTCTGGCAAGTGTCTTTGTTTGAGAAATCGCCGAGAGACGGGAAGTGTTAATAGTCGCCGGAATGAGGAGCGATTGCTGGAGATTGTCTCCCCTCCGAAGTAATGATCCTAATGAGATGGAATGTGTGTTTTGTAATTGATGAAACATTCCGTTACTATTCGGGCGAAAAATTGAGAGCCTAGTGAGCCCTATGAATATCTTACGACTCATATCAAAGTTCTCAAGAAACTTGTCTTAAAGGTCTCGAATATAATGTTGACGGTTTGATATTAGTGAATTGATGGCAATTTGACCAGCGACAATTGACTTCCATGTGAGTCTAGAAAGTCGTATGAATATCTTATGACTTCTATGAAATTCTACTCAAAAAGTTTACGTTGTAAGGTGTTAGGAATACAATGTTTATACTTCGATAATAGTGAATTGATGTCAATTTGAGAATTGAAAATTGACTTCTGTGTGAGTGTAGAAAGAAGTATGGGTATCTTACCTCTTCTATGCCAATCCTTCGCAAGAAGCTTTCATCGTCAGGGGTTCCGAATACTATATTTCGTTTGATAACAGTGAATTAATGTCCAATTTGAAAATTTGAAATTTACTCTGTTTGAGTATTGGAAGTCGTACGAATATAGTCGAATGAATCATAAGCTTACGTCATCAGGGGTTCAGAATACGATGCTAAAATTTTGATAACAGTGAATTGGTGACAATTTTACAGTTGAAAATCAACTTCCGCGTTAGTGTAAAAAGTCGTACGAATATCTAGTAACTTCTATGCAAGATATTTTCTAGAAGTTTACTCTGTAAAGCGTTTGAAAGTGTTGAGAGTTTGATAACAGTGAATTTATGATTAAAAATTGAATTCTACGTGTATATGAGTCGTATGGATACTTTACGACTTATACACACAATTTTCTGAAGAAGTTTACGCAGCAAGATGTTGGGAATATAATGTTGACAGTTTGATAACAGTGAATCGATGATAATTTGCCAATTGAAAAATTACTTCCGTGTGAAAGTAGATAGTCGTATGAATATCCTATAAAATTAATACAAGATTTTATCAAATAGTTTACGACGTAAAGGGTTTGGTATACAATGTTGAGTTTGATAATATTAAATTGATGGCAATTTTTCACAATTAAAAATTATGTTTCATGTAAGTGTATAAAACGTAGGTATATCTTACGACTTTGGAAAATGATTTCAAGAGATTTTAAGGTGTAAGAGGATTTAAATATATTGTTAGTAATTTTAAACCATACGAATAATTAATTATCCCAGTTAAATGTCATTTAAAAGTGACATACATAATTCTGCATATTTGCATTGGAATTTCTCTATAGAAGTAATATGCATAAGAAAGTTACACAGACAAATATTAGTACTCTTCGAAATAGTACTGTAAAATCTTGGGAAGTATATGAATGAATATATTATAGGCAAAATTGGAGAGACAGGAGTTAAGAAGGTAGAAGTTATGACTGGGCCCCCCTCTTGTTCTATTACTTCTCCGTAGCCACGCCTTTCAAGTGTCTTTGAGAAATAGCCGTGAGATGGGAAGTGTTAATAGTCGTCGGAATGAAGAGTGATTACTGCAGATTATCCTAACGACTTAGAATGTATGTTGTAATTGATGAAACACTGAAAAATTGAATTCTCCGAACATGAATAGAAAGTCGCTGTATGAATACATCGAATTTTGCTTACCTTTTAGAAAGTGTTACTTTACATATGGGAACAAATATGCTACTTCAATACCTAGAGATGTTTCAAGTGCGTTAACGTGATTATTAATTCAGTGTTAATATTAACGAGACTACAAAATCGTCTTCTACGTCAAATCGTCTGATGATAAATTTTAATTTTCTGTTGAAGAACAAGTCTATAAACCATTCAGATAATATTATGGATAATTGAAATATATTAAAATTAATTCTAAATTTTACACTCAGCAAGGTTGAGAACACTTGGATTTTATTTAAGATATAAACATGCATTTAAATTTACATACTATACACGTCTGGCTAACAAAATATGTTTATCACACATGTTTAAAAACAATTATGGCTGGTGTGAAATTTAATATAGTTTATTTTATACTGAGCTTAAGAGAAATTCCCTAAGAGGATTATAAAATAGTCTGAACAAAAAAAATTCAACTAAATTCTATGTTTCCTGTGTATTATATACTTTTATTGTTTGAAATAACTTAACTGATATAACTGATTTTTTAAATTTCGCATCCAATCCAAAAATATCGTTAAGCACAGAAAAACATATTTTGCTTCAAAAAATTATCCAGTTCAAGACAGTCTGAAAACTTTTCAAAAATATTTTAATATTTTAAAAATTATGATAATATCTTATTCGTTACATCCTATCCGTTCGCCTACGTACATATCTACTTTGAATGATTCAACTGGTAATTAATTTCTTCTGGTTGTGGAATTAAAATTAAATTTTTTCAGGTAACCTAAAAAGTATTCAAAGTATCTAAAGTATTCACGCCGAAAAAGTTTTCACGCTTGCATCTTATTTAAAATTATTTTAATCATTCCAAAGATATTTTTTAGTTTTGAAAAGTATGCAATGTTAACAACTTCCTTTGCGAAATATTATATATAATGCAGTCTTATTAAGAATTCGCTATTTTATTTTTTGTAATATAGGTTTTCCTAACATGTAAAGTTTTAGAAGAAAAGGTGCTTGCATCTCATCGAATAAGGAATGCGAATGGTGATTAAATTATTTTGTTTGAAAATCACAGATCGTAGTATAAAAGGAAAAAAAATTAAATTAACTCCCCAAATTGTTCACGATTTTAATTTTAATTTTTTAATTTTCCAAAAATACATTTTTTAAATTATATTTACAATTAATGAAGTATGTTTTTGATATGTATATACCTTTCTCAAAATCATCAACATATTTTGAAAAGATAAAGCTATTGTCAATTGTGAAAAATGGTTATTTAGATAATAATATAAGGAAAAGTGAAAGAATAATATTGATTTAATATAATGTATACAAGAAAACACACGCACGTTGTAAGACTTGAAAAGAACTCTCACATTATACTAAAAGAAAATACTTTTTGCTACTTTAATTGATTATTTGTAATGATTTAGTTAATTCGATGATTCAAGTTGTGAATTTTTGCTTAAATAGAAAATTAAAATCTATTGAATAGAATTTCAAGCCTTTGACAAAAAACAGATTCTAGATTTTTAGTTTTAAGTTGTTGAATGCGGTTGCATGTGGAAAACGAATAGTTCATAATAAACTACGTATATAAATGAGTTTAAGCTACTATTGTTGATATGTCGCTAAAATTTCCTTTAGATATTTTACAAACTTCCTTTTGAATGAGTAAAACTGATTTTTGTTTGTATTAGTTCTTTCGTTGTTGGATTTTATGGCACAAGGACTATATTTGGCTCCAAGCTGTTCCAAGTACAAGATAGTAAACGCTAAGTTCTAGACATTTATACTAGGAAAGTTTTACTGACACAGAAGAGAATAATTCACCCAGGGTATGTACTACACAAGGTGCTCAGATTTGCACAGGAATCGAACCTACGCTGTCTGCAATTGCTCAATTTCTGTTCAAGTTAGAACCTGTAGGGTTGAGGTGACCTAAAATGAATTCATGATATGAAGCAAACGGGATTATTATGTTTAACAACGATAATGTATTAAACTAATTTCATGAACTTCATTGTTTGTACATGTGATAGAATACATTGGTTTGTAATCTGATTCAATGATTCATGAAAGATTCGTAATGTCTCTTAAAAAGATATTTTAAGTTATAACTAGTAGTCACGAAGTAAAAATAGCAGTGAACTGTATTATTTATAGAAGGTTTTGTGTAAAAGTTCTAGCTTTCAATAATGAATGTCAATTGATTGGTGTTATATTATAATCCTACATTTTTACACGTGTTTCCTTTTTGAATTCTTACTTCTAATGTGTATACAAGTACAATTGTTCCAGCTTGTTGCTTTCGTTATTAAAATCCCCTTCCAGGTTCCTGTCAATGCAAACATGGAGATAGCATACAAGTTAGAATGTTGGATCAGTGATTATTTTTTGTAAATTTACAAAAGATAATAGTAGTCGCCTACCCTTTTTGCACCAAAGTGGTTTCTATAAATAATTTTGAAACAATTTATGTATGACACGTTGTAATAAAAAATAGTATTCAAAACTATATATACAGGTATTTAAATACCTACTTAATCCTCCTGGTGGTTTATCTTTGCGTCTACTACTACCCTGTAGTGACCAGCCGCTGGTACAGAAAACCTGTTTCAAACGGTCACCGGTTCTAGGCAAGGGACTATTTGCTAAGATATTTTGTATCCTCATTCCCCTTGGATTAATAGGGCAGTTTTGTCTCAAGATATTTTTTATATTAGGAAAATTGACAAAATTTTGGACGATATATCTCATCGAAACCACTAGGAGGGTTAAGTGAAATTATTTGTTTAAACTTCAAAACTAAACCGCTGAAATCCAAAAACCTTACACAATTCGAAACGTTTTACTATCTGTCTCGTCATTAACATAGAGGGTCGGATTTTAATGGACGAGATATCTCGTCGAAATCACTTGGAGGGTTAAGGCACACCGGTTGAAAGTTTCTGGATTAAATGATTTGCTATCATTTGCTTCCTTATGAGTAAAAACGTATTCCTGTACTTAACTGAAAACGAATATGATTTAAATATTTAACACATTCATTAAATTTCCCCCACTTGAATTTATTTTAATCTTGGACATTATTAGTCTACATATTTTCTTTCACGACGAATTTTTAGCATTCCATATTTTAATCCAAGCCACTCTGGATACCATAAAGGTCAACTTATAAAACCGGTCGAAGCCTCCAGAACCTTTGACCGTAGCTTAACTTCAGATGAAGCGTGATCCTGCACAATCTTTACCAAAGTCATTTAAATTAAAGGCTATTTCGCAAGCTCTTGAGAATAGAATTCAGTTCGTTGCCCGGGGTGCCAAATTACTTCCAATCGATTAAAATCCCCCTTCAGCTTCAGCAATGGGGGGCCATAAACTTCGAGGTGAAGTGGTTATTTGACCAACCAGACAGCGTGAATAGTTTGAAGTGATTAATGGTTTGATCGATAGCGAGATTGGGGGGCTCCAGAGCAGTACATTTTAAAAGCCTGCCACGGGAAGCTGTTAAACTAGCATAAACTAAGATTATTAGCTGCTTTGGCGGTATAGCCTGACTGTTCTTATGTTGCAGGGGAAATAGTTTCTTTTTTTAATTTACTCTGAAGACAGGTTGAATCAATCGAGTCGCGATGTCAATCAGCAATCACGTTATCTTCTTTTGTTTTCAATTTAGGGCACCACACCAAAAATACGTTAACATAGAGTTTGAGAAATAATTGAAACCGGATGTCTGATCTCTTTTAATCAAAATGGTATTACAAAAAGGAGCCTATTTATATTCTTCCAGAATTTATGAGCAACTCATTCGCTAAGTGTAGTACTTGTCTGGCTGTCTGGTTGGTCCTTAAAGTTCAAATATCACTTTATTTTATAAAGAGGGAATTTCTCTTTTATCTCTTTAAGACGCTCTAAGTATGTTTTATCACTTATATTCAAGTTGTTTGGGTGGCTGGGTTGGACAGATAACGTAATGTAATAGATATACACACGTGGAAAGTTTTACTGACACAGAAGAGATAAATACACCCAGGAAGGAAGTACAATAGGGAAAGTAAACTCAGCATTTATACGATGAATTTTATACGAAAAACGCATTTGTACGATGGATACTACTTTGACCGGAGATAGAAGGGTGTGAATTTGAAATGTATATTTAAAAGTAATGAATAGCAGTGCATGTTTATTGCACAACAAAAATACAGAGTAGTGCTACTCACTCGCATTTTGATTTGCCAATAAACGTTCTTTACTGCTATCAGCCTATCCCTAGACCTTGATACTTAATCTTAAAACCTTAAATCCTTAACATCTATTGTATATAAACTGAGGTGGCAAAGTATTAAACATGTGTTAGATTCTGTATAGTGGCTTATAAGTAATCTATAAAGTGCAAATCTGGTGAGAATGGTGGCGGGGATGAATTCAGAAGTCCACAATCTTCACTAAACCAGATATGTATAATAATATACTAGATTTCATTTTAAATACTGATATATGTTTGTAGTCAGAATTTAACCTTTGAGGGGTTCACACGTATATATTTTCATTCTGCAAACTGCAGTCTTCTCTGTATGACTTCAAATCAGTTTTGATCGTCCTATAGATTTGATCAGTTTGACGGTATTTCTATTGAAATCACATATCCAATACCTTCATAATCTCTTAATATATTAAGTTATATAAATTGTAAATTTTTAAAGATACTACTAAATTCACTTATAGAATCTAGCCTTTTACACATTATTTCATCCAAATTTTAAATCTCTCCTCATGAAATATTTTAAATTTAGGAATTTAAGAAACGCATTTGAAAATGTACGACAGCCATTATACCTAAAGACCTAAAAATCTCAAATAAGCAGCAAAAAGGTTTTCACGCAAAACTGGAAAAATCTCAAACATCTCTTACCATTTCCCACACTAAAAGCTTCGTTTTCCTTCTGCTATTGTCTAACATTTCCCACTTACGTACCCCGAAAAGTCTCCAGATTTGGAGCGAAAATGTCCCTTATATCTCTTCCTGTGTTCCATTTGCTGATGGTGAGCACAGGTTTCCAAAGATAAGAATATCATGCAACCACGGAAGAAAAAGAATAGCGCAGTAAAGAAAAGAATTCTTTTTGTCTTTTAAAGAAAAGGAATTTTATCTTGCGAAGAAGAATATATAATGTCTGCGTTTTTTGAGCCCAGTCATTTGATAGGTGAATACTGGACAAAAAGAAAAGTTAAAACCTAAAATATACAAATCTCGAAGGACTGTTTTACTTCTAAGGTTCTTTAAAACAGAGAAGAAAATCTGTGCTTTTCAAAGAAAAGAATTTTTGAATGAATGCGGATTCTACTAAGGAAATCTGAGCTTAAGCCCACATGACCATTTTCAATCGGTTGAATATATCTGGTGGTTGTTTTACAAAGTACTTCTTAATTTCTAATTTCAATAAGTTCTTTTATCAAGGTTGCTATCTCCTCGATTGAAACATGTAATTCTAGTACGCATTTTTAAGTATTTAGTGCAACTGAATGAAATATTTAACTAGTGCCACTTTTAGTTTCATCTTACTATGAGATACAATGTTTTTACACATACATTCAATGGGTAATCCAAATTGATATTGAGATAATAGTATGATCGCTTTATTTACACGGCTGTTTTGTTTAGTACATAGTTTCCCAAAGTGGGCGCTGAAAGCATCTCGGGGTGAAATGGTGGCCCCAGGGGAAATAGAAGACGACGAGAAGCAATATTAGGCAGTAAGATGTTAAAAAAACATGTCGCCTTAAAGGTTTTAAGGCACTTATCCACATGACCATACAGACACACCCACTGCAGTGATGCATTGTCTCAAAACTTTTACGTTGTAAAATACAGGTTACAACTGATTGGTGTATAAACAAGATGGCATGTCGTAACAAGAGCATGTTATTTTCGTATTTTTATGTTAGCATGTAACGAGCTTCAGCTTCAGGATTACTGGTTCTTATAAGTATTCGCATTATGTCAAGTTTACCATACAGTGCTATGAATGAGTGAGAAGCTTAGAACACACCATTACACTGTTTCCGAATTGCGTGACGAACCGTTATTAGTTTGTTGCACTGCTAGTGAAATATCTAACAATTTTAGTGCTTATTCAAGACCTACTGATTACATACAAATGATTCACACATATAGATACATAAATATTTTGGTGAAATTAAACAAAATTGTAGACACAGTTACACTTGTAATGTTATTTGTTGAGATTGTTTTCCAGAGGCTCGCCAAACTAAATTCTGTTTAGAAACAGGGGGTTGAGCAAAAAATGTTTGAGAATTTATAGTCTAGCACATGCGTAAGATACAAATCCACATTTAGTCTCTGAATAACCAACTATAGCTCCTTACAGTGATTGGCTGCGTAAATTTAAAATATTAAAATCCTGAATCTCAATTCAGGGTGCTGTGCAGTATTTAACAATACACATATGCTATATCATATAACACCATATTTTAACTAAAGTTAAATCACATATTTTGCCTGTTCAGTGATGATGAAAATAGCCTGTAATCGCTCTTGGAAAGTTAGGTATTCTAAATACTTGCACTTGACTGAAAATTCCAAATTCAACTGGTTTCATATTTTAATGTTATCTCAAGTTCCAAAGTTTTAAAAATACCTTGATGCTTGGCATCATTGTGAAAATAAATTAAGTTTATCCTCTTAGAAGTTCCTAAACCTCTGCAGTTAATTACTGCAAAGAAAGTCATTGTGTAGTTGTCTTAACAACTTTATAGCATCCTTTGTTTCCCTGATACTTCTAAAACTATAGCTTATTCAGCAATTCAATCGCTTCCTACAGCAGCTGTGCGTGACAGAACTATCCGATTTTAAAGAAAATGGCTAGACAATTTTATTAAAATACGTCAGATTTTCACTCACTGTCCCTCTAATGAAAAATACGTATTTGGATATGAAATATATCTTTGAAATATTGTTTGGCAAATATTTTTATTTGCTGAAAAGTCATAAAGCACTTTAAACGGATGCAGATATTGCATGTCATACTTGAAAAGGACATATTCCGTGTTTCATAGTAAAAGAACTTTCGTTTTTAATATGCAGATTTTGTTTCATGGAAAGCAGAACACAATGAGTCATATTTGGAAAACATCACTTAAAATACTGAAGTAGAACATTTCCGACTTAAAACAACGACGAAAATGGCAAATACATTGAACTAGTCTTGTATTTAACCTTCTTAACGCTACTTAAATGTACTACAAACTAGTATCTCTAAGTTGTCTTTTGTATATTTGGATTCTAGTATAAATTAAAGAACTTCACCAAAAATGCGTGAAAATATTTCAAAACAATATTGTAAATTTTGTAAGTTAGGTAATTGTTATAATCCATACTTTAATTATACTAAAATCCACATTTGTGGGACGGTTATGACCCCTTTTACAGTAAAACTACAAAAGATAAGAAAATAAAATTTTACATGCATACGCAGAATTGAAGACTTGTCGAATTATAATTTAGTTACTTAAAATTGCTCGACATACTTAAACGGTTCGTTCGAAAGACTGTTTATATAGAATTTTAGTGTAGTTAGTACTTTTAAATGTTTGTAAGACTTCGTTTTGAAACAGTAGTTGTGTAATATAGTTTGAGTTTTGCATAACAAATGTAAAATACAATTAATAAGCTGTATAAAACAATGGAGAACAATGAATTCAGATAAATGGCTCGATTGTACTTGGCATTCTTCACATGAATTACTCCAAATCTGTTAAAGTTGCCGTTCCAAATTACCTTTTTTCATTACACAGTGTCTGTCATTGGGTTACAATACTGAGGAAAATTTCATCAATGGAGTTTGAGCTTTGTTCATTGCGAAGAAATTCATAGTTCACTTGTTCAACTTCCTGTTATGAAAATGTCCAAGTTTAATAATTACACCACATTAACTTTAAATGACTCTCATTGTATTCCGATTTAATAATAATTTTTACAATAACAAGATTTTGGAATTTGTTTATCCTATGACAGAAAATGGGTGGGTTATACATTTATCTTCTTGTCTTCCAGTAGAAGTATGAGTTTGGAGCCCGTTTGGTAGGAAAAATGGATTAAACAATAACAAATTACTTCTTAGTCCCTTTAATTTTTGACCTTTATAATTGCATTGGAGTCGCAGAGAGGAAAAATACAGCGTCTTTTATTAATATTTTATTTAGACCTGTCACCCAACTAAAATTTGCTGTAAAGTCTCTTATGCTTAATATTTTACAACAGCCTTTGTCTGCTATGCTCTTTACATTTTAATTAATTGTATTGAATAACTCCCCCTAAGCTTGCTGGTAAGTTACAGGTTTCACATCCTGGCGAATGATACTGCCTTCTATCACCAGATGGTCGGTACGTCCATTTCCAGGGATTCCGCAATGATTTGAGGTCCACTGGTACACAATATTCCAAAATTCTTCTGAGGTCATTGTCAGTCTTTTCGTAATTTTGACTCTGCAGTTATCGCTAGGGTCAGCATTGTTCAATAGCAATATTGTAGCCTGTGGGTCAATCAGGAAAACATCTTAGTTTGTAGCTATTTTAAGAGAAATTTTCCCTTCAAATAGACGATGGTAGGTGTATCTATTACGCACAACTTTTCTTTTGAGATTTGATGAACCATCTGTATATAGTCCATTGCGTTCTAATATAAGAAGTTAGAAAGTAAACAAATTTTGCACAAGAAAGCAAGTTCCATTGCAGTGTTCTTTAAGTATCAACAGTCACAAAATTTGAACTATTCCGTAATGCCATGTGCTGAAGTATTTTCGAGTTTAGAATGCTCATACCCTTTGGCATAATTAATGATGTTAAAATTCATTCACCCTTACGTGTTTAGAACATGAAAAAAAGAAAAAAAATATGTTCTTTTGACTTAAAGATGTTCCTGCATTTTATATTTGGCTAACGTAATATTCAGTCTGAAAACTTAAGTTCTCTTTTGTATTATAGTATGGAAATTTTTAAATTAAAAGCTAATTTTAATTAAAGGTAGTTAAAAGTTTAATTATTGTAATTAACAAAGTTATTTAATTTCTAAATTCATATATTATTTTAAACTTGAAACACTTGTATCTTCAATATTTCAAAAACAAGCGAGTCAAATTAAACCCTGGCATTTTGCTAGAATCTATAGTCATTTATATAAGTTGGGATCATACTAAGTATTTATAAAAAATAGAAGTTCGCTTCAAATTCAAATAGGTGTTATTGATTAAAAATGTACCACTAAAATCGTACTCTTTTTAAATATTTTACATCAATTGGATACATAAAAAACCGAATTAGATACAACTGAAGTTAAATTCTTTTGATAAGGCTTTCTTATGTTCCAAAGAAAATACAACCTAATATTTATATTTATTAGGCTATTTGCTAATGAAATCACTGCGATTGACTTCATAAATAGCAGCCTTGTATTCATGCATAGAAAAGCTTTTAGGCAAATAAGCATCCGTGTTCTTCTGCATGTTCATTCTCGCTAATAGAATCGGAGCAAAGAATATGCATTTGTCAAAAAAGGAAGATTGTGATTTTATGAAACGGCAAATTAGTTTCCGTTTTTGTTTACAGCAAATTTTTTTTCAGAAAAGGAAAACACCAGAAGGGTCCTTTTAAAGATGAGAAATCGAATATGCCGTTTCTTACCAATAATTTACAAAGGATAATTGGAAATCAATGGAAGAAAAACTGCACGTGCTATGTCAAGAACCTTATTAAGTTTGTAGCATGTTCAAGTACTTAGCACTTGAATAGGGGATATTCTTAAAATTATGGATAGTACTACTACTAAAATTGTTATTTTATTTAGAGCTTAAGAGCTACTGCATTCGAAATTGCAACATATCTCTAAAATTGTTGAATCTGTGTTTCTGTATTCCTTAGCTCGGATTTTTACCTTCGGGATTGATTCCGGACGGTCACAAATAGACCTTTGTGTTGCTCTAGTGCGGCGTTAATTTAACTACCTACCTTTATACCTTAGATAACAATTTTTGTTTTACTTTAAGACATATTTCCAATGATCATATATGAAATACAGAGCATAGATAGGTATGCAGTTAATTAACGTTGTACTGGAGCAACACAGAAGGCTACTAGTGACGGTCCGGGATCAAACCCAAAAGGAAAGCACCAAGGACGCCTCGTAGTTTTGAACCAGTGAAAGATGAAGAGGTCAACAACTGAGGTGGCCCCTCACTCTCCAAACTTTAATACCACGCCAATGTCAGGACATTTGTGGCCAGGGCAGGTTTAACATTCACCAGCCCCCGTATACATGACGGGCTTTGTATCCAGTTTCGAAGTCGCAGCCCTACGGTTGTTATTCCATTGCTCTTCCAACTGGACTACCGTGGCCCCCGTAAAACGTAGGACTAATTTAGGTAAGCTAAAATCATTTGAGAAAATCAATACAACCGATTAATTGTAGATGTCTTTTCATGGGGAAGGGTATTTACTCAATAAACAAGCAGTTATATCACACCTGCGCATCTGAAGATCAGATTTGAATGTCTTACCGGATATATTCAAATTAATTCTTTCTAACTTGATGGTGATGGAAATTTGCCGGTTTACAGTTGCCATATGGTTATGTCACTTTCGAGCTGCTACAGAATATAATAATCAGGGAACTTCAACTTATGTAAGTAAATTGTTTATGTTGTTTCTGGAAGGAGGCTGCACATTAATCATAAATAATATACTCTTCAGAAGGAACCAGACTTGAACTAAGAACTTAAAACTTACGGCTTTCAAGAAACCCGTTTCAGGGAAATATGTAAATTCTACAGACCTTGAATTCAGTCTGAAATATAATGCGCACACATACTATGTAACAAATGAGAAAATTAAATATATAACTTGTATCGACGTGGATTTATAATATAATGTTGAAGTAAACAGCATAATTGGTTACCCAGAATCCTGTGAAGCAAATCTATTGTCACTTCATGTTATTTATTCGTCTGTGGCTAATTTAATCATCTCGCTGTTTTGTCTATTTACAGGCGTGCGATGTATGTGGAATGCATTGTATGATAAATATGAATAGATGCGATTTGCTTCCAAATTAAGTTGTAGAAATTGTAAACATATCGGAAAGGTGTTAAATAAATATTTTTCAGACATTTAAATGATGTTGGCATTTTTCTATAAAAGACAAAAGTAATAAATCACTTTTCAATCGACTGTTAACCTCTTCAACCCGACGTGTGTCAGATATTTCCGCTAATTGTTCGGTGTCTTGTTTGTTAAAAAATGTTTGATATTAACAGCAGATTAAGAAATAATGACAACAAAATATTGCAAAAAGAAGTAAACAAAACCACGTGTTACTAAATAGGGTCTTTGTGAAGCTAATGATTATCTTATAATTAAAAGTATTTAAAATATAATAGTTCAAATTTACATAATAATGTTCTCATACATTCTCTTACGAAGTTATTGTTTTATTAATACAGTGTGTTAAGTTTATAATCCAAATGAAAAGGAGGTTGAGGAATTAGCAAAAAAATCTAAGAAACATCAAATGGTTTTTCATTCAATAAAATACCACTCAATACTTGCATACTAATATTCTCATACTAAGTAATTGTTTCATTGATACAATGTTAAGTTTCTACTCTAAATGAAGCAAAGGCTTAACAATTAGCACAGAAAACTAAGAAACATCACATGACTTTTCATTCAATAAAATAATAGTGAATATTTACATATAATATATTATCATACCATTACCCTACCAAGTAACTGTTTTATTATTTAACTTCGAAACTCCTAATCTAAATGAAAAAGAGGTTAAGCAATTAGCGCAGAAAAACTAAGAAACATCAAATGATTTTTCATTCAATAAAACACAAACATCGAATTTACTTCTTGCGTGAGACCAAAAGACTTTAGAAATTATATTTATTGGAGCAAATGAATAAATTTTTATGGGACGAGCAACCATAAAAATTAATGTTTTGGAAGCTCAATTTATTGCTGTTCTGAATCCACCCCAATGTGTTTAAGACGAAAAATACTAGCACTTAAGCCTAGAGTGCCTAAAGGAATAACTATGGACTTGGATAACTACCGTGGGTTAGAATGATTGCGCGTGAAATTTCCCACTGCGGCTCTTTGGATATAATTCTTGGGATTAAATTAAGAAATTGCGGTGAAAAAATGAAATGCATTCGGGCAATAATATATCTTCTGAGTTTTGAAATGGTATTAATCCAGCGGGAGAGCTGCTTTCGTTATTTCAAAAACTCTTTGGGGATTTTGTTACTTTTTGTCTACATTGATAAATATTTTATGTCAATATTGGTTTTAATAATAATTTCCTAAAAATTCAGTATGGATATAATATAAACAACCTGGTTACAATGTGCACAATAATGTTCTTACGTGATGATTGATGTATGATATTTAAAGGAAATAACGACTTCTGACTTCATCATATAAAAACATTGCTATTTAAGAGAGATTTTCAGTGTAAACAAACAAGAAGTGAAGGTTTTATTTTCACTACACACACAATTGCTCTCGTGATACACATCGGAGTTTCCTTAAAGTTTTGCTTATAGCCGTTTCGTCAACGTTTGGCGTTTATTCCTATGTGTTGACCAATCAATATATCAATTAGGAATTAATTCTTTGGAATTTTTTAGCGAAGTGCTGAATTCGTATTAAAAAAAATCCAACTGATGTCACGTTCGGAATATGTACAGGAAACATGTATAGCCGCAGAAACACTACCGCCACCTACATTTATCCTAACAGAAACTGCCGTTCATAAGATAGGATTGGTCTGTTGGTTGGTTTTTGATGTCACAAAGGCCAGATCGAGCTAATCTTAGCCATATAATATTGTCCCGTCAAAGACACAGGGTTTGTTATTGAATTTTAACACACAAATGTAAAATTTTACTGACAGAGGAAGAACTGAAGTTAAATTGTGTTAAATTATGCTGCAGACTACTAGAAGTGTTCATGTTGTATCACTCATGAAATGTACATTTCAATAACTTCTATTCTTCAAGTTTTCTATAATCATATCAATTTTACTTAAATTTGATCTGTTGATATACCTTAAATATAAATCGGAGCTACTGCACCATTCTATATTTAATGAAGTGAATATATTGCGTATAGGGTACTAGAAGAAATTTAGACTCATGATTGAAATATTTAGTGAGAAAGTTGTTAGAAATGAATTTATATTAATAAATTAAATTATTTTTATCTTATTTATAACATTTGATATACCTTTTTTGTATATTTACACAATATAACTTTAAACTATTTGTATATTGCTCACATATAATGTGTTTCGGTGATTGAATTCTGGCGACTACCCATATGAGTAAATAATTCTTTGAAATCAAAAGTAGTTCAAACAATATATATTACGATCAATGATCTATTAAAATTAAACATTACAGTAAAAATTATTTTCAATTTACTCCAATAATTGGATACTATACTTGAATTGAGTTATTATTTAAATCAATTCAAAATATGACCATCCATGTAACGTATATTTAAGTTTGGATTTTTTTATTTAAGTGCCTTACGTTTAAGGTATACGAGATCCAAATAACCATCTGATACTTTCTCTTTCATCATTTGAGGACCTTTAGATCATTGTTGTACATTACAATATTGTGTTTTATGCTACGAAATCATCATATATATTTTATACTACACAAAACAATTACTTACATAATTCAATTTAAAAAATACTATTGTAAGACATTGTTGTAACCACTTTTGAGTGTAAATCTTATATTGGAAACAAAAAGGCCCTTAGCTTGACCCTGCTGTATTTAAAGTAACATATTAAGAGTATGTATTAGAATAAATATCCCCATTTAAAAAATAATATAAAACATTTATAAATATTTCGAGGATTATTGATCATCATATAATCATCATAATATCATCATCCTTTGAAATATTCTTCAAATATAACCATTACCAACTGAAGTGCTTCATACATACGTTTACCTTCATTATTCATTGGAATCCTTCGAATATAACTTTTAAAGTTGGATAATTTTACTGAGTTTGGAACACCAATTATCTTTTAAGAGGATGTAAAATCTCGTTCATTTCATTTTCTATGCCGAGGATAATCTGAATTGATTACATCAGGTATTAGAGATATCCGATGTGGGATGAAACTGAAAGAAATATGCAAGGCTGCTTAAACATCCATTATGTCACTAACCATAAAATAAATCAGAACTGGTCTGCATCTGTTTTCCTTTATTGTGCCACTGGCAATAAAAGTCACAAGTTTTAAAAGTTTGTAAAATAAAATGCTTTAAAATGATTTCGAGCGTCATAATTCTAAATTTGCTTTCACAGCTTGTTCACACTCTCATAGAGTTAGAATATTTCAATTTCCAACACATTTGTTTTAATTTCATTCTGCATTTATTTTGAATACTTTGTATAACTTAGGGGGATAGTAAATGCATTTTATAGATTTCTCACCACCATCATCCAAAATTATTCGTTGGTTTAATTTTGTAGTCAAAATATACATAGCACATTTGCTTTATTTATTTAATAGAATAGAAATCATTGGAATAATATACCAATTCGATTATTTTTAAATTGGTGAAGCAAAGCATAATACCATAATAAATAATACCTATTTTGGTGTTAATTAAGAAAATTTCCAGCCCAGTAAGTATCATTAACCTTTTTCTCTGACAGACAATGCATATATAATGTAAGAATTCATTTTAATCACTTTAAAGCATATTTAAAGAATGTGAAATACTTCTTTAAATGTTATATATATATATATATATATATATATATATATATATATAACATTTGTGATCAGCTAGGTATTGAAAACCTTCCTTATAGTTAAGTTCATCAAAATGAAAATACTCGCCCACAAGAATTTAGCTGTAGCTGAATTCGATAGATGCTACCACTATTTGATAGTTTGACAATTGCGTGAGCTGTAGTAGGTTTGTGCTGATAGTTCAATCCCTTTTAGGTTTGCGCTGATAGGTTCCTGATACCTTCGATCATTATAGGTTTGTGCTGTTGCGTTCAATCTCACATTGGTTTATGCAAGTGTATAGATTTGAGCTGATTGATTCAATCCCTTGTAGTTTTGGGCTGATATGTTCAATCGCTTATAATTACGTATGATTTACTCCAATCGCTTATGTCATGTAATTTTACTTTATAAACCTATAAAGGGGATCTCCGAAAATGTGTTAAATATTCATATATTCAATTCCTTTATACTTTAAGTATTCTATTTTTCTCTGAAAAATAAACAACATTGTATCTGAAAATACCCGTAAATAAGCTAATAACAGTTACTTTGGTAAAAAAATGTTTTTTTGGTAGATAAAAAATATCTAGCAATAAACGTGTTAAAAATATTAGAGAGAAATCCAAAAAGATATTCAATTTAATATTGAAAAGCACTGAAGCATTGAAATTTCAAGAGCGAAAACTACCTTTTTTCATTTCCTGTTTCAATCCAACTCGGAAAGACTTAGTTTGCATTTGCATTATAAATAACAATGTTTTGAGTATTATTTTTGTGTTACGTTTCCCAGGAACACGCGATCAAAACCCATCATACAAAGCATTGCCCGTGATCAAATCAAACATCGAGTTGATAATAAAAGGCAGGAAATAACAATGAAAAGCGATTTAATGCTTGGAATATGCAAAAGTAAAAATTCCTCTCCCTCTAATTCACACAGCTGCCAATTTGTGACTCGGAGTTGAAGTTTTTTGCTCGATAGTCATGAAAATAAGAAAACCAAAGAGACTAATAATGTACCAGAGAAGAGAGGAAATATTTATTTCATGCAGCACCCACAATAGAAATTTCCTTTAACCAAATTCAATATTTCTCCCACGAAGCTATTAAGAAGAACGTTTTTTTCATAAGTTTTTTATCTCTCCAACGCAAAGTGTTTATTTTCTTGCCACCTCTATGTTATTTTACCATTTCTTTTATCCATTCTGATCTTTTTCTAACTTTTCCAGAGTACTTTATCTTGTTTTTCTTATTTTACTCCGATTGCCTTTTTGTGTATAAAAGCAAAGAGGAAGAAATGTTTGTAAAAAATAGCTTTTTCTCTTGGTATACGCACTAATAGAAATATCTAGCTTTGCAGGCTAACTTTTATGTTTGGTATTACAGATTATGTTTTCGACATTACTTCTCTACTCTTGTGACTGAAGTAATAAAGACAATTTTGTTTCCACTGTTGTAGAAATATTACAAATAATGCGTTTTATTATTTTTTCATTAAAAATTACTGACGTCAAATGACATTAGATTTCTGACAGTGAAATTTAGAGGAATACTTTTGAGATTCACAAATGTAAAATTGCTTGTATAATTCAAATTATACGTTCCACTTCTTGAGAACATAGTACGTAATTTTAAGTTAACAGTTTGATACTGTTTCGTCATTTCCTGTAACGGAAGTGATAAAGACAATTCTGTTTTCACTGCAGTAGTACATTAAAAACAATGTGTTTTGTCAAATTTATTAAAAAGCAGTGAAGTCAAACGACACTTATCCCTTTTGTTTATGCAGAGATATATCGTCAAGACGTTACTACAATATTAGGAAATCTCGTGGCGCTCAAAGGGTTAAAATATACTAGTAAATTCAAACTCTTTAAAAGTTTTATTATTATCATAATTAAGGTATAGTATTATTAAGGTTAGTAATTTTATTATCGTAATTGAATTTACTAGTATATTTTAACCCTCTCAGCGCCACGAGATTTCCTAGTACTGAGTAATGCTTTCACCCCAAAACACAATGACTAAGAAACCACATATATTGTATTAAAGAATCTATGGATTTCTTTCAACCTTTAGAAAGTCTATTGATCCTCTTTTTAGAATAGAATCTTTCATTGGAAAAATTCTATTGCTCCTATCCTTAGAATAGAATCCTTTGGAAGATTCCATTACTCCTTTTCCTTAGAGTAGAACCCTTAGGAAATATTCCATTCCTCTTTTCCTTACTTAGAATAGAATCCTTTGGAAAGATTCTATTAGTCAAGAAGGTCAAAATTGGTTTGAAGTAATGCAGGGGAGATTGCACATTGCAAGGTGGAATCATGCGTGTAAACCCTTCAGAGGTTAAAGTGAAGTTATAGAATTATTAAATTATACTATCACAAGAATTAATTTTAAATTGCTGGATCGCTGATGGGAAAGTAATCTGATTATGATGAGTTGTCATTTGAGCTGTATGATTTCGAACGAGTTTACTCTTTAAATTAGGGGGAAGATTTTAGAATATAATGCATCTTTCACAGAGAATTCACTTATCTTCACCTTCAGAAAATCACCTTGGGCGGTTATCAACATAAATAAAGTGTTTCCACAATTGGTGTCTGTAGCGACGTTTCTGGTAAAGAGTTTATCGCGTTGTGCCAGAAGCGATAGCGGTAATTGTATTACGAGTTGGCGAAACAAATAATCACCACCCATGGCGATCGCCATGCATGATTTTGGGTATAGCAGCCCTTTTTGCCCTGGATGGGAACTCCTAACGTGGTCTCGAGGACCAAAATTAGTGCGTGATAAATTTCATTGACTAATTCTATTCATAACCCTCCGATATTGATAGTATATATGTATACATGTTGTAAATGCATTATAAGATAGTATTATATAATGCATTGATACATGACTGTTAATTCTCATAGCCATATGAAGATGTCGACTGGTCCAATCAATAATAAGACAGGTAAAAAGTAACTCTAATAAAACATAATTAAAAATTACATAAGCAATAAGCTGACTAGTCTAGCAGCATAGCATCTTTTTAAAATAAAAAAAGCTTAAAATTGATTCTAATACCTCAATCTTCCTTAATCACTCCATACTAAAGATATATTTTTATTCGCAGCCAGCATGACTGAAAGAAAAAACTACTTTAATGTGATTGTGATCAGTTTATATATATATATATATATATATATATATATATATATATATATATATATATATATATATATATATATATATATATATATATATATATATATATATATATATATATATATAACTGATATTAATATTTATGATAAGAGAGATGATTTTGAATTTCCGATTTTTAAATTAATGTATTGGGATTCTAGTATTTCTAAAAAAATTTATTATAATACAATTACTGGTCAACTGGTGCGTTTCAATAAAATTTGCAACTCTAAATCTAACTTTCTTTTGAAATGTAATAATCTCATTAACACATTTCTTAATAATAAATACCCTCACTCTTTATATAAGATCATATATTTTTGAGATATTTAAGATTACTAATATTATTTAATAGCTTATTTTGGAGACTTTCCTGTTGACTATCAATTTTATTAATTTATTAAAAAACTGGATTTGAACACTATCTTTTCGATTTCCGATTCCGATGTTCCGGGTCGGAATTCCGAGTCGGGGTTCCGTGTCGGAATTGCGGTTCCGATTTCTCATCTGTTGATTTTTCGACGTTGTGAATGGCATTTGTTGGCGGTCCTCATGTAGTTTGCGGCGGGTTGTTGTCGAGCTTAGGTTAATCAATGTGGGTAAGTTTGTTTTCTTCTTTTTAATTTTTTATTATACTTATCTTTGGTATGTGTCCTTGATTGTCCCTGGTTTTGTTTTTCTAATTAATATTTTTTAATTTTGCCTTTCTTCTTATGGTGTTTGGAGGGGTGTGTGGGCTACTTTTGGTGTATTGCCTCTCACACGCAGAAAACACCATTTTGTGTCGACTGGGTGAGGCTCCTCCCTGATGACGCCCTGATCCACCAACACTTCATCATTGTTTTCTAAATTTTCTTAAATTTCTTAATTTTAAACTTTTTGGATTTCTCTTTGTTTTAGTTTGTAATTTTGAATTATTTTACTATCCATGTTGTGTCTGCAGCTTTAGCGCGCATACATGGACAGTTCTGCCTTCTGCTTTCTGGATTCTGCTTAACTATTTTTTACCCCCAATTTTTTGGCTTTTTAGCTTTTTACTTGTCTGCTTTTTGATCTTTTGGCATTTTGCTGGTCTGCATATCTATTATTTTACGTTTTAATGTTTTTTTATTATATATATATATATATATATATATATATATATATATATATACAGAGAGAGAGAGAGATAGATAATAAGTAAAGCTACCTAAAAAGTTCGTTAATATTAAATTGAAAGTCATTTCTTTTGTCAGAGATATCGGTTGTAGATTCAGAACTGACGTCAATATGAATGTCAAGGAAGTTAGTAGATAAAGGTGAGCTATTTGTTAATCTACAACCGATATCTATGACAAAAGAAATGACTTTCAATTTAATATTAACAAACGTGTTCCCTGGGACTCTAATATCTCTTTCAGCATCTACAGAAACTTAATTTATAATCAAATGTATAGAATTCATCATATTTGCAGGGACCAAACTACTATTGATAATCAGCTCAAAACTCTTAAATCCACCCTCTTAAATAACAACTTCCCCAACAATTTTCTTAAAAAGTTTTTTCTTTAGAAATGGTTTTTATCTTTACTTTCCTTCCTTTCTTCACAACCAGATGGAGCCAAAAAACAACTATTTAATTTTTTTTCACTTTTTCCCTCTTTTATTCCTTCAAATTCATCACTGCCACAATCTTTACTGCTTTTCACAATTTTATTTTCTTGTCAAAATTTACCTTTCTTCCCTCCCTTTCATTTGCACAGATTTTTCACGTTATCTCCAAGCCACCCTCTTGCTCTTTTTTAAATCCGTTATTCTTCATAGGACGGATCTGGCAATGTTCTGCTCTCCTGGCTTGCGCGGCAACTTTCGATAAGGTAATACTTTGGCTGTTTTTTTATTCCTAACCTTGGTAACAGGTATTATTTTTATGATTTTTTTTCTCTCTGGTAGTACTTTGAGTTTTCGGGGGTAACTTGTGTTGATCTCTTCGGCCTGGCCTCAAATAAGTACAGAAAAACTAAAAGCATCCTATTTTTAAGTGAATTCCTGGCTTTGCTCCTCTAGAAAAAGTAAGCAGGCTCACTCAACATTTACATATTTTATATCTTGTTTCTCGGGGAAATCTATACTTAGGGTAGCTTTACTTATTATTGCCTTTTATTTGTTCTCTGCGGCTTTCAGCGCTGTTCACCTAAAGGGTCAATATTATTGTTGTTATTTTGCTCCACTTTTTTGTTCTTGTTTTCGTTCTTGTTATTACTTGCATTTTGCTTTTGTTTTTATTTGGTTTTTGCGGTGATGGACTATATATATATATATATATATATATGTACGTCTTTTACACTCTGAGGGGTTCATACTCATAAATACGTTCTGTAACCTGCAATCCTCTCTTCATGACTTCCAACCAGTTTGACCTTCTTGATCAATAATCTTTCCTAGGATTCTTTCAATCAGTAAGGTCGTGGTAGCCCAGTTGTAATTAACTTACAGACAATAATTAACTAACTACAACTACATCTCCACCATTGCATTGAATAATGGTAAGTTACCTGTAAATAAAAAAATGGTTTGGACTCATATTTTCAAATTTGATGTGAATGCTTGAATTAAAAAAAAATTTCAATATAAGTATGGTTTAACATATATTGTCTAGAGATATTTTCTAATTATCGCACATTTTTCAGAAAGTCTCAATACTTTTTTAACTACTACTTTAGTTACGAACACAAAAAGTGAACTTTATCTGATTTATTCTTTAAAATCTATCAAAAATATCTTATTTATTCATTGACAGTTTTATTTTGAGCTTTATAATCGATTTAATACAGTGTTAAAATACTGTATGCAATGAAAACGTATTTAGTTTTCCCATAATAGTTACTTATTTTTAAATTGTTTCATGCTAAAATAATACTTTTTAAGAGGAACATATAATTTACTTAAAGCAGGAACGCATTGACATTTTTTTTTTGCTGCACGTCCGTTTAAAGACTAGTTATTAGTTTCTAGATAAAGACATGAATTATAAGCAGTTTGATAGTCTTGTATATCGTTCAAAAGGATTGTAATATGGCTATATATTTCTCATCGTCATAAAAATAAGTATTTTGTGTCCCCCAAAAGTATCTACTTATTTACATTGTGTTTCAAAACATTAAAAAATACCTATTAATTTTTATTACACTTGCTTTTAATTTTACATTATAATATTAATTTTATTTTAGTAAAACTTTTGTATTGAATATACTTTATGCTTTTCATATCTTTTCAGATCGTAAGTTCCATCGAGATATCCAGATTTCAATTTGATATTGGTAATTTTAAAAAAGCTATTTCTATAATGCTGAATATTTGTTTAGTGAAGCATACACCCACACGAGTTTTTATCAACACTCAAATGGTACTATTCTTACACTGTATTATTTTGAATTCCTTTACTCATCTCAGCCATCGTTTTGACATTGTTGAATCTCGCAACCAAGCAACACTTCTGTTTTTGACTGGCATGAAGTACAACTGTTCAGAAAAGTGTACGGACGTATTTTGTTATTCACAACCCCTGAAACTTACAATCCAACCAAATGTGCAATTTGGCTCGGAATAATACCTACTATAAGTAAGCGTGAAGTTTAATCACATAAGGGTCCGTCTTCATATTTAATTTTGCATCAACTCAATTTTTTAAGGGATAATACTTTTTTAAATTTCAGATTCTGGTATTATGGATTGAAATAGCAAATTTCATGTAAAATATATTTATTTTGATCAAATCTATGATGAGTTAGGAGTGGTTGAAATTAAATGCTTCTCATGTTAACTGAGTGTTTCAGTCTTTTTCTTATACTCTTTGTAAAATAATAAGCTTACTGACTTGTTATTATGTTATATTAAACTGTTAAGTAATCCAAACTATTATATTATTGAACTCTCAAGTAATCCAAACAGAATGTATATTTTATTAGATTAAAAGCACATTTTCTAATTATTATATTACAATGGATTAATTCGTAATTGAAAAAATAATGAATTGAAAGGTGTATATGTTTTGAATGCAATCGACGTAACGGTGTCTCAAATCTAGGTGTACAAACATTTAATTAATCCCTTTCGGTTAGTTTTGAACTACAGTCGTCCATTCGAAACTACATCATTTGGATTAGTTTTGGAGGTCATCCCTGCTTTCATTTTGGTGGGTTTAGTCTCTTTCAACATGGCAGTGAGCCATCACACAAGTCTAGACACTTCAGATTATGGTTAGAGGAACACTCATCTGGCTTTGCTATGCCCACTTGTCACTATCTATCGAACACATGTGGGATTACATGCAACGGTATTTAATATAATACTATATTGAAATAGTCTTTTGTTGTAATGAAAAATAAACCTAGAAGTCCAAGAAACTGTAGAATATTGCACAGATGGTGAAATATACTAAAGTACTATGCGTGATATGCATCTAAATATTGATACGAATCCCTAATGTTTTCTCTTATATTTCCAGCAATTATGGTCTCAAAAATGTATATTTAGCGTGACTTTGATACCTGAAATTTTTAAATGCGAATAAAAGTGGGTGTTGCTGTTTGAATTTTTTGAAAGAATTTCAAAACAAATTGAAGAAGGACCTTTATGCAAATGAAATACATTTTTAGTAGTAGGCGTTATTTCAAAGAATAACCCTTTTCTCTAATGTGTGATTCCAGAGACGGGAATAACAACAACAGGACGTTAACAATATGTATAACAATAACGCATTGTTAACGTCCTAACACAACCCCGTCCTGTTGTGGTTTAACAAAAACAGGACGGGGTTTTTGGATACATTTTTGACTGGATGTACAAGTTCAGACTTTACAAGTCATGTTTTCTTCATGGAAGCTCCTATTGGTTCGAAATTTACTTCAATCAGTAGGTTGGACAGAAAAGTGGCAAACCAAGTATAACCATAAATTCAAAGATAGTCAAACAGATCTTTGTTCATTACATTAGATGCAATAAAATTCACTTCAGTGTGTTAAGGTATTCATTATTTACTTAACCATTTTTATTAAATATAAGTAACTGGAAAACATAAGTACTGTGTACTCAAAAATAATTAAAGTTCATATATAAACTAAATCTTAATCCTTTGAAGGGAACTATGAAAAAGCACACGCTCTTTGGGAGACAAATTTTATGCTTGAAGTCCTATTACCCACCATAAATGTATTTTGCATTTTTTAATTATAGTTTTCAATAATTTAAAGGTTGTTGGACTTATGGAGTCGTCTCCAGGTCAATTTAACTTGGGAATGGATCCCGGACCGTCGCCAATAGCCCGTTCCGTTACCCCAGTACGACGTCAATTAACTAACTACCTGTCTATCTAAATTACTCTTGGGCATCTGAACATCAACTGAGAGATATAGTAATATAGGCCTTAGTATATATACTTTTTACGCTTGTATGACTTAATAATTTCAAAATGTTGATATGACAAGTATCCCAGGGTCCCTTGAAGAGTTAAAATGTTCGTAACTCATTAGTCCGATATATTTCTAGAACAAAATCACCGAATAATTTTTCAAGTCAGCACATTTCTTTGTGTATCATTAAAAGGCTTAAAAATAACAATTATAAAATTGGCTTTTAAAGATTTCAAAATTCTAAAATTGTTTATAATATCCCCAAGATAGATCATTTTCATATTTACTTCATATATAACAAGATTAACTGATCTATCGCCTTTCTTCCTCCTACTTCAAAACTATATTACATGCAAAGCTCTAGGCTTTGTCCTCACAATTCTCTTAACTTTTATAAACAATAACTTATACTTTAACCTTACAGGCGGTATATCTTCGCTTAGAAAATTGCCCTATAGTGACCCAACTAATACAAAAACCTGTTCTAAACAGTCACCTATTTTGAGCAATAGGAAATTTGTTTTCTTGGACCTTCATTCCCCTTAAAGGTGGTAAAAAGTAAGTTTTATCTCGACGATCTCTCTCTCCATTATCAAAACTGACCTGATGTTGATGGACGAAATATGTCATCTAAACCATTTGGAGCTTTAATTATTCATTTACATTTCAGCTATGTAAGGTATCGTCAAACATTATATGCAAAAGTTCTCCTACGCTGAAACTATATGATAATATATCATGTGACACAGATCTAAGCCTAGTCTTCACTATTCTTTAGACTTTAATAGGTTGTTCAATAACTTTATAACTCATTTCCTATAAGTCTTTCTATAATTATTTAGACCACTGTTTCGAAAAGTGGGTCCTACCCCCCTCCTCTGTAAGTGCTGAAGTAATCTCAGAGGGCAATGCTGGTCCCAAGGGAAATATGAGGGCGTTGAGGAGCAAGATTGGGCAATAAGGGGATTAGTCATTTAAAAATGTTTTATCCTCTTGATCATACAAAGTCATTGTAGTGAATTATTGTCGTGAGAGTTATCCTTTGTAAAATGAAAATTACAACCTATTGGTCTACGAACAAGACGACAGTGCAAGAGAGAATTTCTGACTTACATTTCTTATTGCAGTTCCTGTTTATATCTGCAATACCCTGTTTAGTTGAAAGTGGATTTAGTGAAGCTACAAGTATTTTAACTAAAAAGAGGAATCGACTGCAATTCATTATTTTTATTTCATCTTAATAAAAATAACTTCATGAATTTAGTTTCCAAGTTGTCTTATTTCAAAATTGGCGTTTTGAAATTCTAAAATTACCCTCTCAGCTACATAAATATATTGGTGAAACTCAAAAATTTTATAGATACAACTACATTAAAAAGTTATTATGAGTTGAGATAATTTTTTCCAGAGGGAAGGACAAAATAGTAGTATTTGAAAAGATGATATTGAGCTAAAAAAGTTTGGGAACTTTGATGTAGATGTAGATAATTTTTTAACTGTCGTTTAATTATTCACTTATTTTAAAAATTAACAAGCCAAATTAAGTACCATCATAAGATGTAAAATATATATATAGTGTTAGATGAAAAAATCGTCCTACCTGGACACTATATGACTAGTATACGTGCAAAAGCTTCAAGATTGTCCTTCACTATTCTTTACAACTTAATGAGCCTTTCTAGAACTGTAGAACTTTCTAGATTTAATTATTCTCTTATTTTTCAGCTATAGTAAATATCGATAAACATCAGACGCAAACAAAGAAATATCTAGGCTTAAAATAGTTTTAAAGAATTTTTAAAAATGAATAAAATAACTGACAAAAGATAACATTCTAAGCAAGAGTCACATGCTCAAGTGTATAAACTCAGAAAAAACAGATCCCAACTTTAAGATTGGAGCCTCACACCCTGATCGATAAATTCAAAATACTTCCCCTCAACGGCAATCCAACTTTTCCTAGAAAAAGTAATCACTCCCAAACCAAACTTTCAATCTTAATTGAAATCCCCGCGTGGTTGCTTACTTTTTAGATATGTTAAGTATCGTGAAACGTTAGATCCAAACCAACAAATCTCTAGGCTTAAAATTATTTTGAAGAATTTTTATAAATCAATGAAATATTTACTAAAAGTGTCGTCTTACGCAAAAGTTCCATGCTCATGTGTAAAAACTCAGAAAAAATTACTTTCACCAAGAAAAGACGAATCCCAACTTTAAGATTGAAAACTCACACTCTGATCGATAAATTAAAAATGCTTCTCCTCAATGATATTCTCCCACTTTTGCTAGAGAAAGTAATCATTCCCAAGCCGAACTTTCAATCGTAATTGAAATCCCCACTTTCATGGGGAACGTGGGTTGCGGAAACTTGATCTAATTATCATAAAATTAATTGGTTGGAGTGCCGACGCCCAATTTTAGGGGATTCCTCTACAAACTATTTAAGATAAGCTGCCAAAAATATCGATCTGAATAACGTAGAAAAGCACTCATCCAATTAGCTTAGAGTGTTGGAAAGAAACAATATCGAATGATTTATAGATATAGAGAAAGAACCAATTAACAGGGTGTAAATGCATAGCAGATTAAGCTGTGATAGTTCAATTAATACTTCTTGTTAATATCGTGATATTTTGATTTATACATTGGGATCAGTGAATATTTAGATTAATCGAACTATCGGGATTAAATTATTTTGAAACTGTCTAAAGCATGGCTTGTTTTTAATTTATTTTTAATACATGTTACAACTCATTTTGATGATTTAAATCAATACTCTGATAAAATAGAATATTTTAAAATAATTCCATGAAAACATAATTTGGAACTTAACTAAGAGTCTTTTCTGAGTGGTAAGTGCTCTGGCTCTAGATTAAACAAGCTCTGAATTCTAATTAAGGTCTATGGATATCTGTAGTGGTTCAGAATTTCTTTTAAGTTGAAGCCATTGTCTAATTAACTTGTGTTGCAAAAAAAGACCATACTAACCAAATCAATGATTTACATCAAATAAATTTCATTTTCTCCGGGTGCAAATTTAGGTAGTACAAATATTTAAAGATCGTCTTATTCAGAAGTTTTTGATTTCCTTTCATTATACTTAGCACTGAAAAGTATTATGGGAACTTGAGACTTTATATTTCAGATCAGTAGAAAGGCCCGCTAATTGCGAAGGATTGTAGTCCAAACTTTTAACTTTCTACCTTTCTATATTAAAATGCTTTGCAATTTCATTCATGTGGACAATCAAAACACCGCTATTTATTTATTTTTTAAAACAAATAAAAACATGGAAAGTTTTTATTCAATTGAGATGCATTTACATTAAGTTTACATGTAATCAAAAGTCAATATAAGCGATTCAATGAAATGCCATATAAATCCTTTATCACTATAGGAAGGACATGGACCTTCTAATCACGTCGGATAAACACTTTAACCAATTAATAATGTTTATGACCCAGACCACCCAGCCTATCAACAAGGGCATAAGGCGAGAAAAGAAGTGGGTGAGGGGACTCCTGGTTTCACATGAGCCAGCATTAGAATCTGGGTAGCATTTCGGTATATTCATTCAAATATGTTAGGAACACAATCATCAGCTATAAGCTTGTACAGGATAGTAAAAGTTTTAAAGCTTCAGGAAAAAAAATACTCTTTCTAAATAACAAAGCACAAATTCTGAATAAAGTCGAAGATAAATGCCAAAACTTAATTACTATATCTTTAAACATGCATAGAAACATTTTGAGGAAAGACGAGAATAAATGTCAAAACTTAATTACAATACATTTAAAACAAACAAAAAAGATGAACACAAATTCAGACTAAATTATAAATAAAATCATTCGAATAGAATTGACATACATTTAAATATACGACATTAGTAAGAAGTATGAAACATAAAAGATATCTTAATGGGATGAATATCAACAGGTATGTGAGACTTACACCTCAGTCTCCAATTCAACGATTACACCACAATGTCCTTTACGGCGAAAGCGACTCGGAAACACTTCCGAACCCACCAGAGAGCCAGCTTGTTATTAATGACATTATTTACCCAAGTTAATTTGTTCTCGGATGTTGGTTCAGTAATGTGGAATTCTTTTGTGAGACTATAGGTGACGAAGTGGTTCGCATCGCCCACCCCACCATATGGGTAGATGGCAATTTGTTTAATTTTAAATGTAAATGGAATGTATAAGTTCTGTGGTACCTTGCTTCCACAGAGATTTCCAGGTAGATACTACATGGGCTTTAATACTTCAGAGAATAAGAGATAGTGAAGGAGGCAACTCCATCTCCTCGCCGGAATTAGCAGCCGACTAGGCTCCTTGGTCCCCAAGCTCGTTGTCATGATCCCCAACGTGGGCCCTGAACTACCTGAGCCCAAAGGTGTTAGATTGTTTCCCAAGGTCTTTACTTTGTGTTATTTATGAAATAAGATTTATGATAAAACCTGGATGGAGCTTAGGCTGTTAGAGTAAATATTCCTAACTGCTCTGTGATTGTGTAATGTTTTTGCCATCCACCAAAAATTTCGGGTTGGCAGACGTTGAATTGAGTATCTTTAAAATGGAATGTTTGATGTATAGAATAATCAGAGTGGAGGATGCAGAAAAACCAGTATCATTATTAATTTTTGAACCGTCGGTATTAATAAAGAACAGTGGGTTTAAAACTTGGGAAAAATATCTATAACCCTATAAGGGTAGTAATTAAGTCAAGGCTAATATTATGATAAAAATTATTAAGGGTGTGGGTATGGTCCCTATCTGTCTCTTTCCGAAGTTAAATTTGTTTAAAAGCCCCTTGATTGCACTATTCATTGGGTGGATACCGAGAAGTACATTAAGTGCTGTCGTGAAAATGGTCCTGTAAGCGCTATTGTTGTACATTGAATTGAGTTAAGCTTGTTAGATTGTTTTCTGCTGAGGTTCCCTCCCCAGACGCCAGTACCGTAAGTGATGATTTTCTCTTTGGCATAATCATACCAGACCTTAATTTTTTTTTCAATACTTATCCAGTCACCACCACAGATTCTACCGAATCCCTGATGCATCTTGTGGCATTTGTCTAAAAGGGAAGAAAGTTTGTATCAATAATTAAACCTAAAATATTTAATTTCAGTTACGACCTTAATGGAATCTCCATACATTTTAAAAATGTTGCCCATACTCAGAGGTAGGCTTTTGCCAAAAGCAATAGACAACGTTTTCTCTTTAGGCACTTTAAATTTGTGATCATTAAGCGTTTTACTAATTTTATTAAGAATAAAGTTGATATTTCTTTCCAGAATATTGAGTGTGCTTCCTGAGGAGAGCACCATCAGGTCACCGGAATAAGCCTGGAGGAAGTGATTGGAGTCATTAAGGTAAAGCATTTTATTAAAATGTACAAGCCAAAGTATGGGGACAAGAATCGAGCCCTGGGGGCACCCTGAAAGATTTCCTTCTTAATGGATATAGGCCATCTATAAGAGATAATGATCTTTCGTTCAAATAATGCACAATAAATTGGGAATAGATTTCTGGTATGCAATAATAGTTTAAAATTTCCTGTAATATATAGCCCAGTCCACATTACCAAAGACTGCTGAAAGGTCCACGGCACAAGCGAGCAGTGGCTATTGTTTTTGTGTGTATTAATTTTGTCTGTATATTTTATCTTGCAAGTTCACACCTTTTTAATTACAAGAAGCCTAATTGATTATCGTGTAGAATGTTATTAGAAAAAAGTAAAAATTAAATTTATTCACAAAAGCTCTCACTAATATTTTATCAAACAGGGTAGTAAGCAAATTGTTATATAAGGAGGGTAAAAGTTGGGGTTTCCGCCATATTTTTAAGATGAAAGGTTCCTTGGCATATAAGGTTTTTAGAGAAATATCCTAGTTAAAGGCATTTAGTGAAGGACAAAGTAAAAATAGCTTTATTAGGTGCGAAAAGACTAGGTCACGTGTTATAGCCCGTGAGGATCAAAGCCTTCGGTTCTACCTCCCTTCCGAATGCTAAAGACAAGAATTAATTCGCGTTCAGTCATAATTCATTATGATCTATTGTATTCGCGAGAGTCGAGAAAATTGCTGTAGTTTTTAATCGGGCCAAAGGAATGTTCAAGCAACATAGAAATACACTCTATAACTTAAAAAAAGACGCACAATGAATGAGTTATCCGAATGGTTTGAAAATCGGTAGATGTGATGTACATGTATTGAAAACGAAACCATAACAGAATCATACAAATTGAATGTTTTATATATATTCAGGAGAAATACAGCTACAAGAGCAAAAAAAAAATCAATAATGCGTTGGCCCACCTCTGGCCCTGATGCAAGCTGTTATCCGGCTGGGCATTGACTCGTGGAGTTGGCGGATGTCCTCCTGCGGGATTGCTTGCCATACATGTTCCAATTGGCGAGTTAGATCGGCGCTATCCTGGGACGGTCGTAAACGTTTGCTCATCAGAGTCCAAACGTGCTCTATTTGGGAAAGATCTGGCGCTCGCCAGGAAAGTGTTGGAAAAGCACGAAGACAATCTGTAGAAAGGCGTGCCGTGTGCGGCCGGGCATTATCCTGTTGGAATGTAAGTCCAGGGGTCCGTGAAAGGAAGGGCAACACAACGGGGCATAGAATCTCGTCGACTTACCGCCGTGCTGTAAGGGTGTCACGGATGACAACCAAAGGGATCCGGCTATCAAACGAAATGGCAACCCATACCATAACTCCTGGTTGTCGGGCTGTGTGGCGGACGACAGTCAGGTGAGTATCACACCGCTGTCCTGGATGTCTTCAGACATGTCTTCATTGGTCATCGGGGCTCAATTCGAAGCGAGACTCATCGCTGGAAACAATTCTGCTCCAGTCCGTGAGATTCCAGGTCGAATACACCCTGCACCACCACTGCCTGGCGGTGTGCAACGGTGAGGGGCAGTCGCGCAATGGCCTCCGTGACCTCAGTCCCCGTTCGCTGATTCGCCTATCAATGGTCTTGCACTCACTGGTGTCCCTGTTACACGTCGGACCGTTGATAAGGACGCATCAGGTGCTGTGATCGCCGATCACTCTGTCCTCGCTCTTGGTCGACCGCTACCTTCTTGACGCTCTGCACGGCCATGGTTCACCCATTCCTACCAACATCGTCGGATGGTAGCATCGCTCCGACCCAAATGTAGAGCGATCCTGCGATTTGACCATCCTGCTTCCTTTAGTCCAATTGCACATCCTCTCTCAAATGGTGACATCTGCTCATACTGTTTGCGAACCCGTCTGCGAGGCATTGGTACAGTCCACGTAAGTCGACGGAACCACATTCGCATGGAAGTTATGCCCTAACATTGGAATGTACTCTGTTTTATACACGATTCGGATGCTCCGTTGCAATGCGCTGGAGCTCCACCTATTCAGTCATTGGCCGCCAAAAGTTAATCATTTGCATATTCTATCGTAAGGTATGTGCATATGCAATTTCGTCCCATTTGGATAATTCCTTCTTGGTGCGTCGATTTTTGTTATAGAGTGTATATTCAGAGGTAGGTAAGTTGTGGACTTAATGGTCACGCTGGAGCAAAACAACGGGCCATTAAATATTTTCAGAGTAATTTAAGTTGAATTGTTTAGGGTTATGAATGGTACTTTATATTTGCTTGTTTCGTTTAAGGTTTAATCTGATAGTTTAGTTTAATCTGATAGTTACTGTTAGTTTAAATCTGATAACAAAATTATCGAATGAGTTTTCACACAATTGTTTCAATGTCTTTTTCGTTTCATTTAGCTTACATTTATACCTGTACCTCTATCTCTCTTCTATAAAAAATTAAATTGACGATGTCTGATATAAGAATCGCCACAACCTCGGTCTTTGGCGACTTTGAATCTTTTGTAGAGCTCATTTAAACGCTTTTCTTTCAGTGGTGGTTCATTGGCCACCATTTATTTTTTGTGTGTGTTTTGTTTCTAGTTTTACGAAAATATTTGAGGGACAAGATTGCGTTACCTGAATTAATTTGTGAAATGAAATTTCTTTAATGTTTGAGGTCAAGTCTTCCAGCTCTCCAATGAAGGTGTAAATTCTCGTGGTAACTTTAAGCTAAGTGTGGTTTTGAAAAGAGAGAAAAGATCATTGAAAGGTATTAGCTCTGTCCATTCAGCTGCACACAAACATACATAGTGGTGTTAAAACAGGTTACCGTGGGATTAAATGAAGGGTCTTGAATACATAGTACATCGATATTAAAATGTAGTGCAGTGTCCACTCTAGGGTTTTGCGCAGCCACAGTATGGTTGATATTGATTGACGTACCTTTTATGAAAGTGACAGGCAAATCATTGACTTCGGTCGTTGAGTCCTTCCGTTGTGTCATGTTCCGTAATCTGTATTTAGTATATGTTCTTAAGTTTAAACAACACAAAGACGAATATTAATCGAATGTGCATACGAATTGGAAAACGAATAGATTAGGAATTGAATTGGGTATTTACCCCTATTTCCCAGATAAACGATATGAAGAGGAAATAATTGAATACTGGACGCAAAATAATACGAAATCCAAATAACAATTTAAAATTGTTTTAATAGTATTTTTACAAGAGATTTGATTTCAGTTATTTAGAGTTCAGTTTGTAGTGGGTGTACAAATCCTACTGTCCGAGCAAGAATTCCGTCCCTTTAGTATCCTCCTTCTCGTTGACCCCAACGGATGGGGGTGGAAAAAGTTTCGGTTCAAAATTAGGTAGAGTTTTTTGCTTCTTTTGTTGACCTCTCGCTTCCTCCTGGGTGTCTCTCTCAGGCGTTACTCAGCATCCTGCGGGGGGCGGTAAAATCAAATCGGCAACACCACTAGCGGATTGTGTGGACGAAGGATATCTCCGGATTTTGTCTTAACTGATACACCACGAGTCGGCTGGTCGGTTTTCAAGAACAACTTGGTGACTGCCTAGGTTCCAATGGAGAGGAGGTTGCTGGCCATCTTTAAGTAGCACTAGATCTCCAACGTTGATGGACGTGTTTGCGAGTAGCCACTTGAGACGTGGTTGAAGAACAGGCAGCTAATATCGATTCCAACGCCTCCAGAAGTTGTATCTTACCTGTAACAATATCTTTCACCTGGAAGAAAGACCCAAAGATTCATTAGGTTGGTGGTTGTATTCATTCTGCCTCAGCAACTTGATTTTAGATGAGAATTCTGGTTCGTGAATTAATATTACTATCCGTTTACTTGAATTGTCTAGTTCGAGGGTTTGTAAAGGCCCTGTTGATTTTGTTTGGGATTTCGTATTATGAGCGAAACGCAAGGCCCATGCAATTACGAGTACTAATTTCGTATGAGATGAGAATTTGTTGAGGATATCATGAGAGTTATCAATTTGCGTGACGAAGCAATGATTTTCATCTGATGAAGTACTGTCCAACACAGGTAGACAGTCATTTGGGGAGGATGGGAAATCGATTTCACTGAGCCAATTTAGCCCATTCCACCATTCTAAATAGGCTCTTAGTTCTCATAAAAAAACCACGAGTGGCGCAGTCAGCCGGATTTTCTTCGCCAGGACTGTGGTGCCATGATTCTGCTGAAATTAGTGACTGAATTTTTGCCACACTGTGTTGCACAAATTGGTTACCTTTTTCAGGAAGATTTCAAATCCAACTCAATGTGATGGTTGAATCGGACCACAGAAATATTTTGTGGATCGGAAATGTGGTTGATTTCACAATAGCATTTATGAGCTCGGATAAGAGAAGAGCTCCACATAGTTCTAATCGAGGCGAGATTACAGGTTGCACTGGTGCCACTCTGTTTTTGGCTGCTAGCAAGCATACGTGAATGTTATCTGATATCACGTGGAAACACACCACTGCAGCGTATGCCTTAACAGAGGCATCACAAAAATCATGCAGTTATATCTTAGTGTCCTTTGAGGTATGGATATATCTAGGAACTTGTACTTCTTTAAAATGACTTATTTCTAAGGAAATTTTATCCCATTTGTTCGTAATATCTGTAGGAAGTGGATTAACCCATTTTAACTTCGCTTTCCACAACTCTTGCAGCAGAATCTTAAGAATGATAGTTCTGGGCGAAATGAGACCCAAAGGATCAAAGATACGGGCTATCGCGGACAACAATTGTCGTTTAGTAGAGATTTTATCTGTGGCTATACACCTGACTTGAAGGGTATCGGTTTTGAGATTCCAAAATAGACCCAGTACCTTTTGAAAGGATTCATCTTGGAACGAATGAGAGAAAGAGTTGGCTTTTAACAAATCTGGTAGGTCTGAGAGAGCCTCTGCATGATTGGAAGCCCACTTTCTGAGTGAGAATCCGCCTGCAGCCATCAACTGATTCATCTCTTTGACAACTGAATTTGCGGAATCTACTGAATCTGCACCTGCCACCAGGTCTACGTAAAAATGTTCCCTTGCAATATTGGAAACAATGGGAAAATTTCGATGTTCATCTCTGCACAGTT
This sequence comes from Meta bourneti, assembly GCA_933210815.1. Lineage (NCBI taxonomy): Eukaryota > Metazoa > Arthropoda > Arachnida > Araneae > Tetragnathidae > Meta > Meta bourneti. The sequence goes on from OW119926.1 coordinate 57,451,124, forward strand.
GTTGCAAGGTGCAAAGGGCTACGAAAGAAGCATATGATGTTCCATATGTGACAGTCTTAAGTTTGTAGATGACGAGCGATCAGATGTATTTTTTCGCCAAAATATTCTTTGGAAAGGCATATTTTCATTTCCAATTAATATTTGACTATACACTTTTGGGATATCCGGGATGAAGACTATCGGGTATGATCGTAAGCGGATTAAGTTTGTCAAAATTTCGGTTTGAAGTTTAGGCCCTTTGCATATTGTAGTATGTCGTTTAATGATTTTTCATTTGAGGCTCGCGCAGAGGCATCGAATACTACCCGATGTTTTGTAGTGCTACTTGATTCGTTAACAACCCAATGATGCGGTAATTAATAATTTGGTGTTATTTCATCTTCCTTTCGTAATAATGGGTTCATGTGACCTAGACTTTCATATTCCTCCATGAATTGAGAATACTCAGTTGCGATTTCTCAACTGAGAATTTTTAGCTATATTCTTCTCTAACAAGTAAAACCGCTCCAGGACCCCTTGTTTGGATTTCTCCTAGCGTCTCGTTTTCTTTGAATGGAAGATTAAAACAATATCGTCCAGTACTGTCTCTTTTGGCGGATCTAAGTACGTGTTGTTCACACATCTCATCATCTTTTAACACGAGGTTTAGGAATGGACTCAAGCTCCCAAATGTCTTTAAGAATTTCATTGATATTGTCCATTGTATGACACACCATTGATGAATGGGAAAGCGTTGTATTTTCTACTTTTCCGGAAAGTAGATAGCTAATTTTTGTATTTATAGCAACTGGTGAGACATGAGATCCAGTGACTGATTGTCCATTTATTCCGAAAGATCCGAAAAGATCTGCTTCCAGTAAAATATCAATAGGCCTGGAGATGTAAAATTAAGGGTCAGCTAAGACTAAGCCTCTAAAATGTGGCCAATCTTGCCTTCCGATATAAAAATTGGGAAGAGCGGAAGTAACCTTGTTAACAACTAGAGAACCTGCCGAAAAGAATTCTGACGAGAAATGAGGCGAAAACTTGAAATTTGTTACATGCAAAGCAGTTTCTGCTAAAACGCCGTTAATACCCACCAACATGTGAGTTGTGTTGAGCAACGGTAGATTCAAACACTCAGCACATTCAATGCTCATTAATGAAATTATGCTAGCATTATCAATTAGTGCCCTGCATTGTATTAATTTTCCAGACTTAGATCTAATGTTTATGAGCACGGTTGACAATAATACGTTACTTGTGTTTACATGCACAACCAATTCACATTGAATACTGTTCGCAACTGATACGATTGAATTCTCCGATTCACTACCCGGAAGATTAACAGCATAAAGATGCAAAAGTATATGATGGCGTTCCGAACAGTTTTTGCAGTTCAAAGTTAATTTCCATGTCTCGAGTTTATGATTTTGTCGCAAACAGTTAGAGCATAACTTACGTGAATCCACTATTTTCCATCTCTCATTTACCGACATGTTATTAAAAGTTGGACACTTCAATAATGGGTGCATTTGATTGCAAATCACCCATGTATTGCCCTTTATGACAATCGCATTGTGTACTATTGGTTTCCTGAACGAATTGAAATCTGCAGCTTATATCACCTAGATTGACTTTAGCTTCGTTTCTAGTAAGGTTTGATTCGTTGGTACTACGAGTTCTCTTTTAACAAAAATTCTAAATAATTCAAGGTCTGGAATGCTATCGCTTTCAAGAGAAAGTTCCCAGCGTTGTTTGATTGGCTCATCGAGTTTTGTCAACATGAAATTTATTAAGATTAATTCACTTAACAAACTGGATTTAAGCCTTATGTTTTAAAATTACGGACGGCTTCATTACAGGTGTCTAATAATTCTAGTAACGTTTTTGAATTACTCAATTTAGTTAACTTAATAGAAAATATTTTATTTATTTGGCTTAAAGCTAATCGCCGTTTATTTTCGTTTCTTTTATTCCCAACAATGAATCAGATTTTCTTCTTGAAAAGCAAAACCCCGAATTAATATTGATGAATTTCCACGTACCAAAGACTGCAGATACTGGTGCTTTTCAATATCTGATAGTTGCTCATTTTTCAAAACGGATAAATAAATTAACTCCTTAAATGATACCCAATTTTCTGAATCACCATAAAATTTAGGGAGATCGAATTTAGGTAATTTTACCAACGAATGTTTTCTTTCTTGTGTTACTCTTCCTACAGTAGATTTTTCTTATTTAATTCAACCAAGAGATATGGAATATCATCTTGATACTATATATATTTCTCAAAGTTATCTTCATTCTCTTTGGAAGAAAAATTTTAAAATATATCTGTCAATCTTGCATCGTAAGAAGTTTCGTTGTGAGAACTGCGATTCGTGCTGGATCACATAGCTCATCGTCTAGAATTTTCTCTCGGAACCGATTAATTTCCTTGCAAACTTGATCGAAATGCAATTGAACGTTCGACACTTTAGGCATTTTAAAGAATGAGAATTGTTTCTTAACGACTAAATTGACTTATTTTCGATTTAGATTTCAACCATTGGTCGCTCCGGCTCGACGGGCCACTTTTATGTTCTTAAACTTTAAACAACACAAAGACGAATATGAATAGAATGTGCATACGAATTGGAATACGAATAAATTAGGAATTGCATTGGGTACTTACCCCTATTTCCCAGATAAACAATATGGAGAGGCAAGAATTGAATACTGGACGCAAAAGAATACGAACTCCAGATAACAATTTAAAACTGGTTTAATTGTATCCTTTAGAAGAGATTAGATTCAGTGATTTAGAGTTCAGTTTTTAGTGGGTGTATGAATCCCACCGTCCGATCTCTTTCAACGTCCGAGCAAGAATTGCGTCCACTTTGCGTCCTCCTTCTCTTGACCCCACAGGATGGGAGTGGAAAAAATTTTCGGTTCGCAATCGGTGAGAGATTTTTGTTTCTTTTGTTGACCTCTCGCTTCCTCGGCGCGTCTCTCTGGCGTTACTCAACAGTATGAATAATTCTCTTTGGTAGTGGAAGGCCGGAATTCCTATCCTTGTGTTTGTAGGAATATGTGGGTAATATCAGCGGGAATTCAACTCCCCATTCCGTAGTCAACACAGCAAGGACAGGAAAGTGTTGAAGAGCTTCTTAAACGCAAAAAAAAATGTCTTTATATGGGAAAAATGTACAAAAGTTTCTAAATTAAGTTATTTTCAGACAGTTTGGTAATTTGGAATAATGCAGTGAGTTCATCCGGTTGCTTTGGTATAGCAGAATATGAGTTAAAGGTAAAAACATTTCTCAGAAAAGAATAAGCCAAGTATCAATGTGTCAACGGCGACTGGACGTTTTCCAAAAATCAAGTCCAAAACGGCTTGTAACAGATGAAGCTGTGTCGCATACTTCGTCTATATCATTAGAAAATCGATGAGAAAGAAACACTGACATCATATAGTGTGTTTCCAAACAAATTTAAATACATCAGCTATTATAGGAACAAATTCGAATTAAAAAATAAACTCAAATTACCGACCATAATAAAACCCTCTAAAATTCGAATTTTATTATTTGAAGCCAGAGATGTAAGAGTAAATGTGAATAACTCGTAATAACTGATCGGAAAAATCGGATTGAAGAATACTGCAAGTATATATAACGGTGTAAAGTTAAATTAACAAAAATACAGACATAACGTTTTTGCTAAAATGTGGGGTTAAAAATAACTTCCACACGCAATAAGTGGGACACTCTCAGGATTAGGGCTAATAACGATCTATCCACAAAGAAACTAACTGCATTTTATTAGTGAGACTCGTAAAAGTATCTTCAATCTGCTTAACAGCATAAATTAGATTGGATAAAGATCATAAGGAATGGGTGAGTGCAAATTAACCCTATTTCAGAACATTGAGCTCAAGATGACTATAGTAAACGATGATTGTACCATGCTGCGCAGACTCGGAAGCAGTTAAATGATTTTGATGTTGCTTCAATTAGTCTGATCTAATTTCATTAACGTTATGTATCAATAAAATGAAGCTACTTGAGAGCATGGACTACTTGAATGACAATGTAATCTCATTGATCGTATATTTCATCAATGATGATTCAAACAAGGTGTTCTTTAAGTTTAAACAACACAAAGACGAATATGAATCGAATGTGCATACGAATGAATAGATTAGAAATTGCATTGGGTACTTACCCCTATTTCCCAGATAGACGATATGGAGAGGCAAGAATTGAAATACTGGACGCAAAAGAATACCAACTTCAGATAACAATTTAAAACTGGTTTAATTGTATCCTTTAACAAGACATTTGATTGATTCAGCGATTTAAAGAAGTTTGTAACGTGTGGACGGATGCCAACGTCCGACCCCTTTAGCGTCCCAGTGAGAATTGACACGTAGCGTCTTTCTTCCCGTTGACCCCCCCGGAACGGGGAAAAAAGTTTCGGTTCGCATTCGGGGAGAGGTTTTTTTTGCTTCTTCTGTTTATCTTTCGCTTCCTCCAGTGTGACTCACTCTGGCGTTACTCAACACAAGGTGACAATCAATTTATATTTTAAGAGCGTACGTGGCACCGAAATCGACATCATTTCTATATTTGCGAATGTCAACTAATGTAAATAACACTTTAAAATCAACGAAATTCCTTCATCAATTTTGCAGCTTTGTTTAAATTTGTTTGATTTCAAGCTATGGATAATATTGTTAAGCTTAACAACTCGCCATTCTAATGATATTCTTTAGCTATACAGAATTTAATGAGAAATCTGGAAGATATGAATTACTGCAGAAGAAAAAATACGAGCGAACACGGAGATATGTTTAGAAGTAAAAAAATACCGAATCGTATTTGAATAAGCGAATGGGATGCAATTGAAGTGGGCGTTCAGAAATAATTGTGGCAATATGCACTTTTTATCCTTCAATGTAAGAAACAAAGTATTAACACTAATAAAAAGTATACAAAATATTGCTTTATGTTTTGATTAATCTTATTTCATTTGCAGGAATGGAATGAGCATATCAATGCTTATATTCATTAAGAATTGGATTGAAATAGTGTATGAAATGTGGATAGGATATTAGCAATTGATATAACCAATAAACAGACGTAAGCTATATGTTGTGTATCTAGAGCCTTAAATTTTGAGAAAGAGCTGTTTAGTGACAATGAGGAATCACTTTTCCATGTGAATTTAATTCTGTAGGTATATTACATTATTTCAATGCAAAGTGTTTTGAATGCTTATTGGATAACTTAATGTCTTGCTTCGTTCATGTGGTGAATTTATAATCGTAATACGCCAATCCTGTTAATTTTTCATCAGGGTCTGAATGAAAAATTAATTGGAGTATAAAGTAAGTAAAATTTTTCTAATGAATATCCTTCTTCCTCTTTAGGATTCTTTAAGATATGTTTAATATTCGGATTTCAAGATTATTCGTTTCAAATATATATTGAAGTATGAAATTCAGTTTATACTTTTGAATTATACTTTTATTATATTTATAAATATTCATTAAGAATATTTTGCATATATTTCTACCTAATGAAATTCCACATTACTTGTTCTATGGACTATTAAACGTTAAAAATCTGTCCAGAGCATGTTTAAGTTTTACTGAAACAGATAAGTATCTGTATTGCTGAGACAAAGGGACATGTTTTGTCGAACAATAGTTAATTTGTTTATAAATTATCTTACAATATTTATAGTTATTCATAATTATGGTATCTAGGTTCATGCTTCTTTAAATACCGATCAAAAATATTTCTGTTTTAAGGTGCAGAACGTTACAATAATTAGTACTAATTTGTTACAAAATCTAGTCAGGTCTTAATCCTCTAAGTAGTTCCGACGAGACATCTTGTCCAACACGATATGACGAATTCTGATAATGGTGAGATATCTCATCAAGTTTGTGAGATCACCCCCCTAAACTACAACCGAAAGTCTACAATGGAGCGTGGAGAGAAAACGTGAGCAGGAAAGGAAGGAATTCCTGTTTGGATGTGTTGTCTCCTGCTCCGTTGTGTTAAGCTTAGTTTAAAAAACACAAAGACGAATATGAATCGAATGTGCATACGAATAGATTAGGAATTGAATTGGGTACTTACCCCTATTTCCCAGATAGACGATATGGAGAGGCAAAAATTGAAATACTGGACGCAAAAGAATACTAACTTCAGATAACAATTTAAAACTGGTTTAATTGTATCCTTTAACAAGACATTGATTTAGCGATTTAAAGTTCAGTTTCTAGCGGGTGTACGGATCCATTCGTCCGACCCCTTTAGCGTCCCAGCCAGAAAATGACACGTAGCGTCTTTCTTCCCGTTGACCCCCGGAACGGGGAAAAGTTTCGGTTCGCATTCGGGGAGAGTTTTTTTTTTTGCTTTTGTTTGCCTTTAGCATCCTCCCGTGTGACTCACTCTGGCGTTACTCAACACTTACGATCTTGTACATAATAACTGTTTTTATTTAATTGTAATGTCCTCGTCTACTGTAGAAATAAACGTGCTGTCCTCAAATCTCCAGTGTTTTTAATCTGATACCAATTCACCAAAACGAACCAAAAATAATCCATGAAAATTATTGCCGAATTTTTCTAATGACGAGATCAAGACCGGGTTCGTTTTTCTAACGACGAGATATCTTGTCCATCAAGATTTGGTAAGTTTTGCTAGTGATGAGATATCTCGTCGAGACAACCCCCAGATGGGTTATATTATTATGAAATTTATTAGTCGTAAGTTCAATCAGAATACAAAATTATTGAGTTCCAAAAAGTAGCAATGAATTGTAAATTAAAGTAACTAAAATACATAATTTTTCAGTAAGATGAAAACTACGTGATGATTTTGGGGTATCCAAGTTCCAAGTTTTTGTCACACATCATGTAAACAATGAAATTTAAATGTGGAGTAGGAAACTAGAAAAACCCGGACTCATTTTACTTATTTTATAGCAGGATAACCTTTTAAAGTAGTTTGAGTTGCTTTTCTAAGTCTATTTCAGTTTCACAATTTACACTTTTCTTTTTATTATTTACATGATTCACCAACGACTTTTCTTCACGATATTTAAGTGTTTTAACTCTTTGGGTGATATACTATTCGCTTCAAAACTGTCCCGTAGTGTCTGGCCTCAGATATAAACACCCGTTCCAAACTGAAATCCAATTCTGGACAAAGGATAATTTGTTTTTCTTACTTGGAACTTCATTCCCCTTGGAGTAATATAGCAGTTTTGTCTCGACGAGATATATCGTCCTTAGTAAAATCAGATCTTGGACGATACATCTTATCGAAATACTTCGATGGTTAACAGTACACGAGTAATTCAATAAGTAAGATACCAAATTCCAAAACAATTACAATGAAATAACCTCTCAAATGTCAACTTCAAGTCACTTTACTCAAAGTAAAAATTTGATTTTTAATAAATCTGGAGGAAATTGCTTCCCGGAGCGAAATATATTAACACGCTTCTTTCTATAAAAATGTCCAAAACCTTTTTCAGATAATCACATTATGCGAGTAGCCTAAGACTAGAAATGTAAGCAATGAGTTAATTAATTTATGGACTAAGAGGAAAAATTTGATTGGTATGACACTTGGAGAATGTTTTAGCGCCTTAATGAAGTGTGAACTGCGTAACTCAATAAATTTTAATTAAGACCCAGGACTTGCTTCTAGGTGTAAAAGTGTCCGTATCGAAACGCGTGAACTTCTAGAAAATAGTTAGCAAAATAAAAGTCGCATTTTTGAAGATGCTGTCACGCTTTTAGTTTGGAAATTTCCTAGGAAAAATATAACTCTTGGTGAATTATTCTCAGAAGGTATGCATTAATCCAGGGATGCAAGGAATTAAATTTGCATCATTATTTAAAAAGTATTTTCTATACAATGACTGTATTATCGACTAGAATATTCTAAAATACACCTGTAGTATGTTTATAAAATTAGTCCAACAGTAATTTACAAAAGCAACCTATTATATATATATATATATATATATATATACACCCCACTTTTGTAATAGTTATATACTTGAAATGTACTTTAGAAACTCACCTCCAGAATTTCCATAAAGGGTGCAGACGTACGAAGTCTGATCAAAGAGTACCTAGTAATTGCAAAGTTAACCACGGTTTTGTTCAAAGGTTTATAGTGGGTAACTTTTGTATGAGACATAACTTTTTTTAATTTATATTGTATAGTGTTTGGTGAGATGTTTGCTCGATAAGCGGCTGGTTGATTTCGATTGTTAGGTTGTGCAAGGTCCTTGGTTCATAAAGATAATATGTGCGTTCTATTTACTTTGATAGTGCAATTCGCCACACGGAAGTGGGGTTGTTCCTCACAGGTTTTAAAACAATGCTTAAAATATCAGTGACGTGGAAACATTTTTACTCAAACTGCTTACAGCTGCACACATTCGGGACTGTAATTCAACTATTAACATGCATGAATTTGACGAAAAGGATTATAATTTTGAAAGAATTGACTGCAATAATGATAAATAGTTGGTGCTTAGGTATGACGGCGAAACCATGTCCAGTCTTTACTGTGAAAGATCCGAATAAAAAAGGGCCAGCGGTCTCAGAGGGTTTGCCCACTGAACCACTATAACCCATTTTGAGATACTGATTCGTGAGTTGTAGGCTGAGCAAGTTCTATTCATTCTGAGTATAATTCTCTCTTTTGTGTGAGACAAGCTTTCCTCGTGTGTGTATGTCCATTTACTTGGCATTGTTTGGCGAAGCTTGATCAAATATGGCCCTTGTGCCATAAACCTCAAACCAATCAACTAACTTATCCCCCCAAACCCTAGAAAGAAATATTAAACTTTTATTTCGATTATGTGAAAAGAGTGCAACTTAAATATGGCGGTCAAAAAATGCTACTAACAAGTTTAACAGCGTTTTCAGCAGCTCGTATCAAAAGGTTTGGAAAGCATGAAAGTGTTAATCGACAAATCGACCATGATTACACTCCTGCCTGATGTCCATGTTCTGAGATATATCAGAAGCATGTAATAGTGAAATATACCGTTCTACTAAATACCGCTTCCATAAGCTCGACAAAAACGTTTTAGCCAAATCATGTTCTTGAAACATTTTGTTCCTTAAAATTACTTGAATAGGTTTCATCATAGGCGCAACATAGTGAAATACAACTAGACAGTTGTACACTACTTCAAAACAAGTTACCAGCAATAGGATATTACTGAAATAATTATATGCTTTCGGAAGGGTACTATTTTGAAGGTGAGTAAGTTTTAAGTTTACAAGTTTTATTTAAAATTTAGTCTAGATACTTTTTATCATATCTCGTATATTTATTAAGTATCATTAACTTGTTGCATCATTTGACGGTTCTGTGTTGATTGATTAACCCTTCTGATGGCTGTCTCCAAGAAGTGCCTCGTCATTAGCAAAACTGACCAGAAACTGATGGACGAGATATTTCGTCATTAGAAGAAAACTGACTAGATCTTGATATTGTCATCATAAAGAAATCGGCAATACCTTGATGACGAGATAAATTGTCATTGATCAACCAGATCTCTTGTCGAAACTACTTGGGTGGTTAAGTTTGGAAGATACGAAGGTTTATACGAAGATTGCTTTGGGCCTAGAGTTTAAAATGGATTTAAAATGAATAAATGTTAAGACGATGCTATGCAAGATCGGCTGAACTGATATCTGCAGAACTGCTCTGATACCAGGCCGGATCTTTAGTAAAGAAGATAAAGAAGACTCTCAATCTTAAAAACACCGAGGTAAAGGAGGAAATGGATAAATTTTTAAGCTTCATATCTTAAATGCTTTTCAAATGATTTCGAAAGCTGAGTGATCTGTCACTCTCTCATTATATTCTGTGTAAGATGTTATTTCGAGGATTGTAAGTTACATTCTTATAATACTGATTACAGATTTAGATCAAATATTAAAATAGGGCAAGAAACAAACGCATTCCAACTTTAATATGATCTTCTTGTTCCCATCTTAACCCTCCTGGTGGTTGTTTCTACAAGGTATCTCGTCATTAGAAAAACTGACCAGATCTTGATGGATGAGATATGTCGTCATTAGAAAAACTAACCAGATATTGATCTTGTCATTATCAAACAATCATGATTATGTCTCATCATTAGCAAATTTAATCAGATCTTGATGAACAAAATATCTCGTCGAAATCTCTAGGAGGGTTAACCTTAATTTGCAATACTAATTCCGTTAGCTCTTGTGTTATAATCCAAAGAACGTATCAAGTTATCTTTGGAAATCATATTCCGAATTCAAATATTTCCCATTGAGATTGTTTTGAAGGCTTCCAAAATAATGCTTATTTGACGTCGCTAGGTCAAGAAAAGTGTAGTGAATGAGCCATAATTTCTCTTTTAAATTGTTTTGATACCTTAGCGGTTCTTGTACAATGTAAGATCGTGCTCTGTCATGATGCTAAAACATGCCCTTTCCGTTAGTATTGCAGATATTATTTTATCAATAGTTTGCTTAAGTCCTGTCAGTAGTTCACAATACAGCTCTTTAGTGATGGTTTGATTTTAAGGAAGAAAATAATATGTATACAGGGTGAGTCTAAATTGTTTTTACAAAATAAGAGGGGTGACAGTACCCATCCAGACGAGCAATAATTGCCATGGAACATAGGGTCGCATTCCACTCTGAGAAGCAGAAAATAGTAAAATTAGAATTTCAACATGAACTTATAACAGTGTTGGGAAAGCGAATGAACGATACCAAAAGTTGCACAATCTGATTTATTGATCAGATAAAAACTCACAGCAAGTGCTCAAAGTGGCGGCCACGCGTGTCGTTGCACAGTTCACACCGGCGAAGGAATGCCTGGCGCACCCTCTCGAAGATTCCTGGTGTTGTGTTAATTTGGTCTGCGGCAACACCGATTCTCGCTACAAGATCTTCAGCCGAGTCCACAGGCGTCTGGTACACTAAAGATTTTATGTACCCCAGAAGAAAACGTCCAGTGGGTTGAGGTCCGGTGAGCGAGGAGGTCAAGCCACAGGTCCGCCACGTCCGATCCATCGTGCGCTACCGACCAGGCCATCTTGCTTAGGAGATATGCTACGTAGGCAGGTACAAAACGACGTCAGAGGCGATGACTTGTTCATGTTCGACGCGTTTCGACTTTACTCATTTCTACCTCTCAGAGCGGAATGCGACCCTATGTTCCATGGTAATTATTGCTTGTTTGGTTGGGTACTATCACCCCTCTTATTTTGTAAAAAAAATTTAGACTCATCATATATATATATATATATACATAAATAAATAAATATATATATATATATAAATATATATATATATATATATATATATATATATATATATATATAAATATATATAAATAAATATATATATATATATATATATAAATATATATATATATATATATATATATATATATATACCCCTTGATTAACCATGGTGACGCTTACTTTTCCACTAATAAATCCACGAGTAAAAGTGAGACCAATAGGCAACTCAAAAATCTTTCCAGATTGCAGTAAAATATACAGATTATAAATAAACATGTATAGTTATAAAATTACTATAACACACATTTCATTACTCATTTTGACCAATAAGAAAAGTCATGATTACTAATATGATGTCCCAAAGTATTCATTGTAAAGCTTTTAGCTATTATCTGTGTTTATTTACCTATATCCCTATTCCATCCTTTTTCTCTGAATATGCTCAATCTCGATATCTAAGATCAAATTATTGTAAGTGTCAGTAGCAAATATTTTGTACTAAGTATTTATAGTCAATGATCTGTAAGCACGCAATGCTTTCTTTCTTTATATATCTGAGCCATCATGAAGTGTATCTTTGTTCTCAAGATAAGCTATCCGTTTGAAAATACAAGGAATATAATGATAAATATTAATCGCTTCTAATAAGACAAGACATGCTCTAAGTCCAGAATTCTGATGGCACATCACCTTTATTGTATAATTTAGGGATATGTATTGTTGCTAGAGTGAGAGCTATTGTACTATTGTTATACTTCTTAGTTCACTTATGTAGAAATGTAAGTTACTTTACGTAGCTTTAATCATTTATACTATCTTTAAATAAGTATTAGTTTCTTTGATTCTATTTCCTTAACTTCTTTCATCATCATCCTGTTGTCAAAATTACGTATATAAATGTTTATATTGTTTGAATGTTAACATGGTAGTGTTAAAATATATAAAAATGGAACAATTTTTTAATGCTTAGTTTTCAGTCATATAGTCACTGATTCTGATCCAATTTTAAAATAATGGGTATGTGTACTGTTATTGATATAAAAAAAGCGTAAAAAAGTAGCAACTAACCTTTAAAAACACTTTAATCCACGAAAATGTACATAAAAAGTCAACATAAGGTCGAACGTAAATTAAAAACCAAATGGGCTAAAAATCCTAATCATAATGTCGATTTAGAGAATAAACTCATTAACTAACAAGAGTTTACAACTGTGTAAAGACAATTAACTTTTAGGCAAATAAAAGTTACAAATAAAAGTTTTAGAAGCATCTTGATTGTACTACATTAAAAAAACAGATTGCTGTGTGATCACGAGTTTCTCATCGATATGAAAACGAGTACTTAGTTTCAAAAACAGAATTTGTGAAAAGTATCAGTTAATGAGTTTCTGTTATAAGCCGACGATAATAATGTAATGTGTCTTAGTTAACCTAATCACTGTTTTGTTTTCCTTTTTATTATATTGTCATGTTCATTATATATATACTTATTCATATAATGCTGTTTGGTAAAGAGCAGTAACGTAATATAATTTATATTGCGATTTGTAATCAGTTTTTTTCTTCAATATACTGTTTATTTTGTGCATGTGTTTACTATCATTGAATTCCTTTCGTTCTACTTCCAACATTTCAAAGTTATTCTATTACTAGGCAAATTTTTTTTGTGTTCCTTAGAATTTTTTACTCCATGGAAGCTCCTGTTGAATATGCAAGACTTTTGCCATTCAGCATCCAAACACATGTCGGAAAAGTTTCTCTATCGTACAAACCATACGTGTGAAATTGTTAAAAGAAAAGTTTCTAGAAATACTTTAGTGAAGATTCTGTAAAGCTTTCAACTGATAAATATATTTTCAAACCTTTTTGTTTGAATTTAAGTAATGTGATTTTTTTTGAAGATTGTCACTGAATTGCAGTCCTCTGTAAAATAAAATAGAATGATTGTTGTATGTCTATCAACAGATTAAAATAAACCTTCCATTCGTTTTGAAAGAATGTGACCAATGTAATAAAAATATATTTTAATTGCAAATAAAATATTTTGATTCATTTTCGTATCATAAAGGTGTTTGAGTTCTTTCTAATATTTTCATCTGATGTTTTCTTATAAATAGTCTAAACTATATCCATGCCTTTAACCTTTATTCAAAAGATCCATGTTCATAATCTGTATATTCGTATCTCTGCTTCCACTAATTTTTGTTTATGCAAAAATAAGCAAATTTAAAAGTATTTTCTTCGGACTAAATTGTGTTGCTTAAAACTTATTTAAGAAAATCGTGACCAAGAAAACATTTTGAAAGAAATGTATAACCACAGCAGAATTTGTTAAGCATAACTATATGTTACAACTAATTTGATAATTTATGGATAGATCTCATTCGTGCTTTAAATTATAATTGTAAATTGTCGAAGGATTATCTGGCATTAACTTTGTCTATTTACCGGGAAAATGTGTTGATAAACCCATGAGATATAACACTGTTCCAAGTCTAATGGCTTTACTTACCGAACGAAGAAAGAGTAATTTCTGCGTACTTCAATAAACCGTGGAATAAAGATAACAGTAACTATAGAATCAATTACTTCAAACGACTTCTTTCATTGGGGGTTGCTTATAAATGTTAAGGGAAACAATGTTTCTTTTCACAATAGAATGGAATAACCTAACATTTTTCTACTCGATAAGCGTTATAATAGGTGGAATTTTATCATTTATAAGCTGTGACATATATTTCTTCTTTGCTTTACCTTTGAAGCTAGAATTATTGGAAACCACTTTGTTGAGTTTATTTCATTTACAGAATATTATTTAATGCATATAATTGTTTAGAAGATTTTTGATTAACATATTTTTCACAGCATATTTCAATGAACTAGTTCTAAAGTGAGATATACTTCAATAAATAAAATGACAAAAAATGAAGTTTTATTAATGTACGGTACAAATCACTGTACTATGGGTTGTAAGTGACTGCAAGATATTGTTTTATTCATCTGATATCTATATAAATAAATTACTTGTAATACGGTGCTGGTATCAATTTTGATGGAAGCAACTGGCATGTTAAAAAGGTGTTTCTAAACGAATTTACATTTGCCATTTTAATATGAAACCTCCAGTAAGCAGGATTAATTTATGTTGAATATATCAACCATTACAAAATGAATAACTCTAAATATAGTATTACATTTTAACCTTAATTATCCAAAGTAATGCGGACCAAGGCTGCCTCGAATAACCAGAAACTCGTATAATACGTACGTAGTAACGTAGAAAAGTTTAACCGAAGTACAGAAAAAATTACTGCATTAGATGTTACTACTAACAATACAGAAATATTTATAAATCAAGGATTAAGAATATTCCGTACCTGTTCTGGGCAAAAATATAATTTATCATGATAATTTTACAGTTAATCTGGCTATGTATCTTTATAATAGCCTAATAATCTAATATAATAAGTTACATTAGATTATTAGGCTACAATCTAAGTTATGTATCTTTTAAACTCTCTTGAAAAGTCCTTAATGGTCTTCTGGTTCTTATTAGATTGTGTAGGTGGGTAGATATTTTAATTAACGTCACACTGGAGCAACACAAAGGGCCATTGGTGAAGGTCCGGGATTAATCCCAAAGGGAAAGATCCGAGGACAACACCACGCAATTTTGAACCACAGTCAGATGACGAGGCAACACCGGAGCTGGCACTCCACTCTCCAAGCTTCCATACCATGTCAACGTGAGTATATTTGAATCCACGACGGATTTAACGTGCATCTGCCCCCTTTGTACACGACTTTCTTCGGTTGGATTTTAACTCACAACCACTCGGTTGCTAATTCGTTACTCTTCCAACCAGGCTACCGCGACCCCCACCTCATTGGATAAAGTGCGCACACTTGTGATCGAAGCTTTATTCAAAGCTTTAAGAAACTTGGTATTAAATTCGCCTCGGATAAGACGGACACTCGATTAATTGGAGCTCAGATAATGAAGGTTCTACTGTAGTTATGTAGCAGTTAATTCAATTTCACCAAGTATTTTTGATAGACTAAATTTATATTACATAAGGTTGTTGAGTGGTAAACATAAGGAACGTACTCGCACGTTCAAACAAGCCAGATGGCGTATAAGTGTATAATTTCAGATGGTGCTTGTTGCGATCACTACATACTTCAATGGATGTGACACGACGAACAGTTGAATTGCTAATACAATGCAAATAACTTACAACAGCTTGAGATAACTACCACTGCTTCTATTCCTATTATTCGCTTTGTACTCCTACTTGTGACTTCACCTTACGTTGCCACACAAGCTCTCCTTTACTCGGCAACTCAAACTTACTCAGCTGCTAAACGGTTAGATAGGCAATCAAACTCGCATTCACCCATTGCACGATTACACATCCGAAAGCACCCCGGTGATCTTAATACACCTCGCATGGTTTCGTGCTATGGGTAGTTAACACTCCTGGTGGTCAACTCAACGCGGTATCTCGTCATTAGCAAAACTGCCCAGGTTTTGATGGACGAGGTATCTCGTGATTAGAAGAAAATAGGCCAGACATTGATCTCGTCTTCACAGAAAAATCGTCAATCTCCTGATGACAAGATATTCCACCATTAGCAAAATTTGTCAGATCTAGATGGACGAAATATCCCATTGAAACCACTTTTAGGGTTAACTAGTAGAATCTATCGAATTCAGTCAATATACATGTGAAGCAAGAGAAGTAAAAGCCTTTCCCCATTCTTCTTGAATCCCTCAATCGTTTTTGCATTCCGAGAACGATATTGCAATTGGTTGGAGTTCCATGTGTTCTGGCAATATGTTCTAATTGGTTGGAGTTCCGAGAGTTCTGGTCAGGATGGAAACGCACAAAGCAGATCGGGAAAATAATTAATTCTAACTTGAGAACACCAGAATTTTCGCATGTAGTATGCAGACCATGTTGGTTTTCAATTTTATATATAAATATTTCATCTGTTATATATTTAATCTTATCACCGTTAATAAATAGTCTTATGAAATGCGAACACTTGACTTCTTAATTGAAAATTATACGACTGCATTGGGCCCAAGTTGGAGCCGATTTGGGCTCTTGATATATATATATAATATATATATATATATATATTGATATATATATATAATATATATATATATATATATATATATATATTGATATATATATATAATATATATATATATATATAATAAGTAAAACTACCCTAAGAATAGAATAGATTTCCCCGAGTAACAAGATGAAATAAAATATGTGAATGTTAAGTGAGCCTGCCTACTTTTTCAAGGGGAGCATGGCCAGGTTATCACTTGAAAATGTGATGCTTTGAGTTTTTTCTGTACTTATGTGAGGCCAGGCCGAAGAGATCAACATAAGTTACCCCCCGAAAACTCAAAGTACTATCAGAGAGAAAAAAATCATAAAAATAATACCTGTTACCAAGGTTAGGAATCAAAAGAACAGCCAAAGTAATACCTTACCAGAAAGTTGCCGCGCAAGCCAGGAGAGAGAAACATTGCCAGATCCGTATTATGTAGAATAACGGATTTAAAAAAAGTAAGAGGGTGGCTTGGAGATAATGTGAACAATTTAGTGCAAATGAAAGGGAGGGAAGAAAAGTAAATTTTAACAAGAAAATAAAATTATGACAAGGAGTAAAGATTGTGGGCAGTGATGAAATGGAAGGGAAAAAAAACGAAGGCAAAAGTGAAAAAAATAATTATATAGTTATGTTTTGGCTCCATCTGTATGTGAAGAAAGGAGGTAAAGTCAAGAAAGAAAATCATTTTTAAAGAAAAAACGTTTTAAGAAAATTGTTGGGGAAGTTGTTATTTAAGAGGGTGGTTTTAAGAGTTTTGAGCTGATTATCAATAGTAGTTTGGTCCCTGCAAATATGATGAATTCTATAGATTTGATTATAAATTAAGTTTCTGTAGATGTTGAAAGATATATTAGAATTCCAGGGAACAAGTCTGTTAATATTAAATTGAAAGTCATTTTTTTGTCATAGATATCGGTTGAAGATTTAGAACTGACATCAATATGAATGTCAAGGAAGTTAGTAGATAAAGGTGAGCTATTTGTTTTTTTTGAGGATGAGTTCAGTGGGATAAATACTTTTCCAAAAGTCAGTGAACTCTGGTGAGTTAAAAATGATTAAATCATCTATGTAGCGATAGGAGTTAATAAATTTAGAAGTGTGTGATCTTTCATAGAAATGGAGGTAGAGGTTAGCAAGAATACTGGAGAAAGTGGTACCTTGGGTTATTCCTTGTACTTGTTGGAAAAGATGTTCACCATTAAAGATAAAATTATTGAGGACACAAAGTTTGATAAGACTATTCTAATATTGTTGAGAAATATTAAGAAGAAGGTTAAATTCAGTGTAGTAGGAGTTAAGAACATCTATAAGGTTATGGAGCGGGATGCTAGTGAAGAGGTCTTTAAAATCGAAGGAGTCAATTTGTGAGATATTGTTATTAGAGGAAAGAAAATTAAGAACTGGAGTGTTATTATTAATGATCCAACAGTTTTCTTTAACCGTGATAGCTTTAAGAATGATTTTTAAAAATTTAAAAAAGATTTTGCCTGGTTTATGCATGTAATTTTGGCTAGTGCCACAAGTGATGAATCTAAAAGCTATGGGGGTTTTGTGAAATTTAGGGGAGATGGTAATGTAGGGGAAGAGTATATTGTAGTTCTTAAGCTTAAGAATTTTGTTGAAAGCAATGATTTTTTTAACAATAATATTATGAGTAGCATGTGGTTTTTTGTAGGTGATGGAATTTTTAAGTTCTGAATCTAGTAAGTTAAGATAAAGTTTTTTGCAGAAAAAACCGAAATTGCTGTTGGCTTTGTCAATTGGAGCAATAATAAAAAGAGATTGTAGGTTTTTAATAGAATTTTTAATTTCTGCCAAATCGAAAGTGCTAGTTTTAAAAGAAGTATAAGAGATGAATTTTTAAAAAAACTGTGGAGGCACCACTACCATTCAGTGAAAAAATCCAGTGCTAAAGAAAATTTGTTTGAAATTTTGAGGCAGAAGAGGTCTATGTCGTTAAGAAAAGATTTGAGTGCGAGGGATTTTTTAATTTTAATCAGAGGTCGGAATTTAGTGCCTTTTGCCATGAGTTGTCTAAGTGAAGCATTTTTGACAATATCGAGGTTACCAGTGATTATGTGGTTTCTCCTTTTTGATTTGTGGTGATGGTCTATATATATGCTTTCTGTTGCTTTCTGCAATAAACATCTTCATAAGTTACATGTTTTTCTTTCAGACTAGTTTCGTATGAAGTAGCATTTCTCTTTTTTAATTCATTAACGCTAGTTGGCAAGAAAACTTCGTTTGTAGTTTTACTGTTTGGCAGTTCATTTAATCAACTTAATAGCCACCAGACTGTTTGCCCTAAGTGTGTTTATCTTTGTAAGAATCAACACTGGAAAATGGAGTACCAGTACATTATTTCCAAATAACTTCATGGCATAAAACTTTTTTTATCAAAGTTGGTTTGTTTTGGGGAAACTAGGATGCCCCTCGTTTATCATCATGAAGCAGGTAATACGGTTACTTTTATCATGTTTAATTCTTCTTTGTGTTTAACCACAATTACAGGAAACCAATGAATATTAATTCTTATAAATAATAAAAACTTGTTTTGCATGCGTTGGACATTTTGTTGTTTTGTGAATAATGGTGACAAATGTAGGTTATATGAAATATATGGTTCTTTATGACCTTAAATGTTTCGGTTCTTATGTGATTACCTTTAATTTTAGAGCTTAAATATTGTTATATAATTCCTTCATAAAGTATTTTTAGCATGCTGTTACCTCTGGGTGCGTTTTCTTAGTTTCATAGAGGAAATAATATTAAATTTATTTGAGCCCAACAGTCATTGCTAATCAGATAATGACTCTAAAATGGAGCAACTTACTCATGTAATCCCTTCTATTTTTGAAGATGTCAGTATAAAGTGACAAAACTTTTGACACTGAAACCTATAGGGATGAGTAAGATTAAATATTTATAATCCATATCTCTTCAAAAGACACTGCTTTCATATTGAATTTAAAAATATAGATCAGAATTGAGAAAAACAAAATTTATAGATCTATATACTATTTTCAAAAATAATCTGCACCAGCTCATGAGTACTGGTTTAATAATATTTTGTATTAATTCTATATATAATGTTTTATTCTTGGATATTGTTTTATTCTACGTGCGGAGCGCCGGAACAGCGTTTTGTTGCATATGTACTGAAACGATTCAGTCGGTCCATCACCCAAAATATGGATCACCAGACCACGAGCTATTCTGCATAAACAGTTTAACACCTTTCTACATAGACCTAAAGGCCGATGTGGAGTGTTTTGTTTGGACCCTACAGTATGACTTAAATTCAGATAACTCATTCCCCACTAAATAGCGTTTCTTGAATTCTGATCACCAACAACTAGGGTAACAGACACGATAGAACCACAATTCGATCACTACTTTATAATTAAATTCTCTTATCAATTTTAAATTTCCCTTAAGTTTTTACTTTTACCTCCTCTCTCTTATTAATTGTTAAAGCTATTCTTAAGAGTAAACAGCAATACAGGGGTTAAGTCCCCGACACCAAGTCCCGGTCAGTAGATGGGAAGGTGACCTTGTGTCCATTGTGAGGCATACATTCGTAGTTACTGAAAGGGCCTCGATGACTCTTCAACACCAGGCCATTTACACTCAAAGGACCCTTGAGTTATCTTCGGCGCCGATTTTACGGAGAGATGGTTTATGTCTGATCATACTTTTTGATATACATTCCTCGTTCCACTACTCAAAGACGATACCTGTCACAAAACTTAGTAGCCCGGGGAGAAAAGATTATCGTGAAAGGATCGACCGATCTAGTCCCCGATTACCCTGTCATCGGAGACGAGGCTTTCCACCACCAAATATCAGTTTGTCACTTGGAAAAGAAGGGGAAGGAAACCATAATGGATTCGGGTCGTTTCGTGAGGATTTTGAGGTACACAACAATCTGACCACCCCTTGTGAAAGGACGGGAAAATCTCGGCCGCTTGGGCCGTTTCGATGTTGAGAGCGTTAATCTGTTCCAATAATTCCGATATCTGTTAAATTTTTGTTTAATGTCTTAATATGTTCCAAAGTTACACACATATATCGTGAGATTATTTATTCCCAAATGTTCTTTGCAAGAGCAAATTTTACTATGCAATCTCACTTGATACGGTTCCCATGATCCTTGATATGTGAAAAATTGGTTTATTATAAAGATTATTTAAAATCACATAATCTTTTTGGCATAAACTTTTGGAATGAAGTTGTGAGTACATCTTCCTTTTTCACTATTATTTCAGCGATTTTGTCATTGCGTGTTTAATTATTTTCTGATGTTTTTATCCGCCAGTTAGTAAGCTTTACAATGATGGTGATATAAATTTTTAATTGTTCTTGGATTTCTTTTAAAGCAGATTATCAACCACAAATTCCAACGAGACTTCTTACCCCAAAAAGTCGTGTAGAAATGTCTGGTATGAGGTTTTTCGCTTTACGATCCTATTTCAAGTGTTTTTGTCACTAGTCGTGGGAAGGTGTTTTTTTTAAGTTTTGCGAAATCAGCCGTATACTAAAAAATATTGACACGCGAATTACGGTAAAGATGTAACTTCACTAAATGTTTGCTTTTTTTTCTCTGGTGACTGAAGTTACCAAATGTAAAATTAAGAGAAAAATAGAAACGTGAAACAAAAGTTAATACCTGCATTTCATCCTCATGTAATTGAACAGATCACAGATTTTAGGGGCCAATCTTCAAAATCACTTTAATAGTTTTCTGTCTCTCATGGTCATAGTTATAGTCAATTACTACCTAATCCATTTTCGAAACAGCCGTCACGAACGGGTGGAACTTAAACCCATTACTTGACGTCGTGTATCATTGTTGCAATTTACTCATGACTACTCTCAAGAGTTATTGGACCATACATCGATTAAAGAATACGTTAGAGTTTGTTAAGACAGTAATATTCGCAAACCAGATAAATACGAGATTGATGCAAATCTTTAGGTACATTTGCTTATTCTTTTATATTACCTTTTACTATGTAACCAATAAATTAAATAAAGCTACATCAACTCAGATGTGATATTAAATTATTTTATTAGAATACTAATTCCCTCATAATTTTAAATAAATTATTATAATAAGTTTCATAACTCATAATTTTAAAAATATTATTTTAATTCCTTACAATTAATTTTTCATACATATATGTTATTAACAAATAGCTATGTTGTTTGATATTAAATTATAAGCACCACAATTTACTTCAACTTCTTGAAATACTATACTAGTATCTAATCAGTTTTTTTAATTAAGGAATATTATCGTTGGTTTTTTTCTTCGACAAATGTTATTTGTCAGTTTACAGCAGAAACTCAATTTTTATCGGAGACTCTAATTATGATGATAATTAAATATATTGGCATAGTATCATCAGCTTGAAAGATAATATTATCAAAATGCTTGTAATTTTTAATTGTT
The DNA here is from genome assembly GCA_933210815.1 of Meta bourneti. Lineage (NCBI taxonomy): Eukaryota > Metazoa > Arthropoda > Arachnida > Araneae > Tetragnathidae > Meta > Meta bourneti. The sequence continues at coordinate 57,473,016 of OW119926.1, forward strand.
GACTTAAAAACTACTAGTTACCATTAAACATTGTACTGTAAAAACCTCTTTGTCTTTTAATGAGTTCCTGCTCCAAGCCGGCAATATAATTGATAAATGAAAATGTATCATGAGATACCTAGATTACATATAGTTGATGAACCATAAAAAACTTAGTAAAGATGTTTATTTATTATTGAAATATTAGTTGTACATATAATTAATACACCAAATAAGTAGAAAATGTAAAAAACTTCAGCCTTCTAAGAGGCTATTACATCATTACTGGAAATGAAAGAGAACACGTCCTTTCAAATTTTAAACTAGTATAATCCTAGAATCAAGAGTCTCCTTGCCATTCTCCAATTGAAAACAGATGTACAAGGAAAAAAAACATCGAATGTTGGAACAAAGAGTACCTGAAATCGAATAAGACCCAGCGTACGAAAACATTCTTCCCCACGGTACGATTGAAGTACAAAAAAGGCATTTTGCACCGGATTTTCAACCTAGGAAATTCACCAGTAGGGATGAGAAGTTTAATGGATGCCTAAACTAACTTGGATTGTTTTCATATACCCATTGCGAATGTGGCAAAGGCAGAGTACAAAGGAGAGTATGGTGAAAGGCAGTACTCCAACTGCTCTATGATTGTTTTTATCTTTTGAGCAAAAACCTCTCCTTCTAAAAGAGCTGGAAATTTTATCCATTTCTTGGCCCTAGTCCATTCAGACTTGATTAAGTTAGAAAAGGCTTTTGTCGCGTTCTGTTAACTTGTGTATAATTAATATGAGAGATATTTTCAGAGTAAAGAAACTAATTCAGTTGAAAATTGAATCCGCAACACAAATGCTCTATCATGATACCTATTGGGGTTATCTTAAAATGGAGTTTATCGTCATTTTGGTGATGTTTTGTATTTACCTTAATTGACATTGACCAATCAACTATCATATATCATTTCGGAATTTCTTTGGAATTTTAATTGCGAAGTGCAGAAAATTGTGTTCTAAAAACAAACTAAGTGACATCACTTTGGAACACGGACAGGTACCACGTTATGCCCCAGAAACACTACCGCAATTAACAAAAAATGCCCCATTACATAAACATAGTTTGTTTCTTTCTTTGTTATGCTGGAATGTTGAATTTGTATTTTATTCTACTTACTAAGCCCCGAGTTGAACTCTGTGGTACACGAGGAGATAATTTCTTTCTTAAATAATCTAAATTATACGTTTCAATTTTAGCTGTCCCTTTTTTAGTTTTTATTTCGTTTTAAACTGAAAAATATTCTAACACACTATTATTTCAAGTTCTTTTGTATACAGTTTAAGAGAAATATTGCAAAGTAAGCAACATATATTATTCTAAGTCTTCGCCATCCTAAGATAATTTTAACCCAAAGCTATACCATGAATATCGTCCAGTAAGTCAACGCCTTGAGGTAAGAGGGTCCCCTAATTATGAATGTACTCAAGACAGGACCGATGAAGTTACCGCACAGGAGACACAAAATAAATTTAGTGAAACTGCTTCCGTGTTGAAAGATCATTACTTGTACTTCGAACTTCACGCGACAGTTTTGACAAATCATGCTTGTTCAGTAAACTGTGCGACATAGACTTGACAAATAAGTTTCAAGATTATGTTTTAAGAGAGTATACTCCGTAGCATTCAGTCACTCACTCTTTACTAGCAAACCTGTGCTCATTAGTCAAGAGCATCGTTTCACCTGGTATGCAGAAGTTATTTTAGGGAGCGTACTAGTTAAATATTGGAGTTGAAATTTACGGTTTCAGAGAAGAGTTTTATCAACAAATTATTGTTAACAAGTCAAGCTGGATGCGTGTTCGAAATAAAAATTATGATGCCTCGTAGTGATTTACAATTGAATTGTTTGTTAGGTATTGATGAACTGAGCTAGTTTAAGAGATAGTATTTTATTTTTATCATGTAATTACTTAACCAACTGGACTTCACAAGATTTCAAAGCAATATATTGTAGTATTTCTTTTACCTAACATTCCATTTAATGACGAAATATATATATATATATATATATACAAATAGAGGAAAATAATAAGTAAAAACTACCTTAAAAATACCAGATAAAATGTGGGAGTGAGCCCGCTTACTTTGTCAAGGGAAGTAAAGGTGGAATCACTTTTAAAAGATCCTCCCCGAAAACTCAAAGACTGCCGAAGATAAGTAGAGAATAAAAACATAGGACAAAACATCATCAGGGATATTTGAAACAGTGAGGAATATCCAAAGATAACCAACAAGGCAAGTAGAGTGAGAGGATTTTAACATGTGAAAAAACGGGGGTCATTTGTAAACAAACATATTGTCCAAAAGGGGGTATATATATATACTACTATTGGTAGATAGTGAATATATATATATATATATACTATCTACCAATAAGTATTTGGACACTCATGCAAATGACGATATCTGCGGTCCTGATATACGTCACGCCCTCCGCCATTAAATATCGTGTAGGAAACAACATTGGCATTAGTTGCATGCAAAATGCCACGAAGTGCAGAGTTATCTGATTTCGAGAAAGGTGTAATCGTCGGGTATCACAGAAATGGTCGATCCTTAAGGGACATATCTAGCGAGCTGAATTACCCAAAATCGACAGCAGCCTATATGATTCAGAAGTGGAAGTTGAGCGGTGATTGTCGGAATGTGCCCCGTGTCGGCAGACCCACAAAACTGGGAGATAGAGACCGACGGGTGCTGTCCAGAGAAATTCGGAAGAACCGCACCCAACCGATGGCCCACATACTCCAGGAGTTTCAACAGGCATCCGGAAGTGTTGTTTCGATGAATACCATCCGTAAGGACCATCCTTGGTTTTCATAGTCGTGCTGCCACCCATAAGCCTTTGATCACAAAGTCCAACCGCGCTGCTCGGTTAATGTGGTGCAAAGCACGTCGAAAGTGGACCGTAAATCAGTGGAAACGAGTTCTCTGGAGCGACGAATCAATGTTCACCCTCTACCGTTCGAATGGCAGGGTTTGGGTCTGGAGTCTGCTTGGAGAACGCCTCCTGCTGCCAGAATGCATTGTGCCCACAGTAAAGTTCGGCGGAGGTGGAATTATGGTCTGGGGGTGTTTCTCCTGGTATGGACTGGGATCCTTGGTCCCAATTCATGGTAAGCTCAACACCGACGCCTACTGCACTATTTTGGATGACAGTGTCCTTCTTACGTTGTGGCAGTTTTACGGTTTGGGCCCATATTACTTCCAGGACGACAACGCCAGCTGTCATGTTGCGAGGTCCACCATGGATTGGTATGGTGACAATGGGGTTAACCGAATGGACTGGCCTGCCCAGAGCCCAGACCTGAACCCTATCGAGAACCTCTGGGACGTGTTGGATCGCCGAATCAAGGGGTGCAGCAACCGTCCAAAATCGGTGAAGTAACTTACATGTCTTCTCCAAGCCGAGTGGAAGAAAATACCACCAGCCGTCACACAAGGACTTATGGAAAGCATGCCCCGGAGGATTGAGGCTGTAATTGCCCCCAGTGGAGGCTCTACCAACTATTGAATATGAATAAATTTTGTTTTTCTTTTCTATCACAGGTGTCCAAATACTTATTTGTAGATAGTGTATACATATACGTATATATATATATATATATATATATATATATATATACGTATATGTTTCTGGAATTTCTTGAATTTCTTGAATGTTATGAATTTCTGGACGACCCCTTTTTCAAGGCATGGAATAGTTCAAATTTCAATCACGAATATCTCCGCGAATTTTACAGATAACTCCATGAAACTTTTTCCTGTGCTTTTATTATGGTATTGCGCACATTTTATTAATTGAACTTTCTGGCTAATCTCCTTTAGTCCTCGAGTTATTTTTTTTAAAACTTCCTTATTTCACCGCTAGGAGCGCTGTAAGCTGTCTCAATAAATTCTTTCTTGACTATACGAGACGCTGTTTCAAATTTAAAGGGCTTAAAGGGACTTTACAGGTCCCCCTGTAAAGTATATATATATATATATATATATATATATATATATATCATGCGGATGTGATAGCGTAACCAATGAGGGGCGAAGGGGGAAAAATGTGCAGTGATTGCGTCAGCATTTCCGGTTTAGAGAAGGTAAACGCAGGTGCTTCATTAGAGCGCGTGTCACGGTCGGTGATGGAGCAAAGAGTGAATATCAAGTTTTGTTTCAAAATTGGGAAAACGGCGAGTGAAACCTACGAGTTACTGAAAATTGCATATGGAGATGTTGCTATGTCCCGCTCCCGTACTTTCGAATGGTATGCACGCTTTCGCGGTGGCAGGGAAGGCACGGAAGATGACCAGCGCAGTGGGCGACCCACCACAAAACGAACAGAAAATGAGGTCGCAAAAGTCAGCGCTTTGGTGACTGCAGATCGCCGAAATACCCTTAGGATGCTTGCGGACGAGTTAAATATGGGCAAAGACACGGTGCACAAGATTTTGACCGAGAATTTGGGAAAGAGGAAGATTTGTTCGCGGTTTGTGCCGCATTTTTTGACAGACGATCAAAAGCAATGCAGAATGGAAGCTTGTGGGGAGTTAATCGACGCAGCTGACCGAGATCCGTCGTTTCTCAAATCGATCGTGACAGGCGACGAATCCTGGTGTTACCAGTACGATCCCGAAACAAAGAGACAGAGTGCAGAATGGAGATCACCATCTTCTCCAAGACAGAAAAAATTCCGTTTCCAGAAGTCGAAAGTCAAAGTCATGTTGCTTGCTTTCTTTGATGCACATGGACTGATCCATCACGAGTTTGTGCCACCTAATCAAACTGTCAACAAAGAGTACTACGAAGCTGTTTTGCATCGGTTAGTTAAATGAGTACACCGTGTGCGACCGAATATGGATAAAGGCAGCTGGCTCCTACTGCACGACAACGCGAGGCCCCACTGTGCTCTCAATGTGAAGCGCTTTTTGGCAAAACATGAAATCGTAGAGGTTAATCATCCTCCGTATTCTCCTGATTTGTCACCTCCTGACTTTTTCTTGTTCCCAAAACTTAAGACTGCTCTGAAAGGGCATCGATTTCAGGACGTACAGGACATAAAGAATAGAGTAACAGCTCAACTTCGAAGCATATCTTCAGAGGACTACGAAGTGTGTTTCCAGAATTTGTACCGCCGTGCACAAAAGTGTGTGTGTGCCGGAGGTAATTATTTTGAGGACTATTAAACGTATTTATGTTTTTTATTATTCATTCCGTTGTATTAGCCCCAGTCCTGGAATTTAATAGACACACCTTGTATATATATATATATATATATATATATATATATATATATTATATTATATATATATATATATTTTATATATATATATATATATATATTATATATATATATATATATATTTTATATATATATATAAATATATATATTTTATATATATATATATATATATATTTTTTAAAGTTAATACTTTGAAGGCTCGACAGGCAATGCGCCTAGTTTTGTACCCAGAGATTTTGTGTGTGGACAACATTTTCATTTTAATATTTTTATTTCCTTTCTTAGACATTAAATCCGTATCATCAAATAAATACATTCATGTACCGATTATTTATAATCATTTTAAAATAAAATCTTGTATTTTAAATTATTTTGCTTGTCAAAATTTATATCTCTTAAACACGAAAAATATTATTTTGAATTTATTGATTGGTTTCTTTTAGTGTACTTTTGCGCTTTAATAAATCATTTATTCCATAAATTTTCCTTTCTAGAATTATTTCCTTATTTTATTTATAGATATAAAGACCGAGCCCTACAATTATACATTTTCTTAGTAAGACCAATGAATTATTATAAATAAGTTTAAACTATACTGAATACGACACATTGTATCAGGAATTATTGCTTTTCAGTGATGAAATTTTAATTCAAGTTATCTAACTAGTGGCTATACGCAAATGTAAGATAACGTTTGCTCAATTATATTAACGGCACACTTAGATAGTAATAATGGGTGAAATGATTCAAATTATTAAGATACACTTAGAAAGTTACTCATATTTTAAAGCGATTTACTAGCTTTTAAATATCATTACCAAGGTTTCAATTTTAATACAGCAAACTCTATTGACAAATAACTATACATATTAATAAGGGTTCCTTACGGGTAACTAGCTATTCATAGTCTAACAAATTAATTAGTCCTAATTTTGTGGATGATCGTAAAGCGATGGCATATTAGAAAGTCATACTAATCTGAGAAATTGTTATACACATGATTAAAAATTTAAACGTATAATACGTTCAAATAGCATTTTAGTCGAATATGGTGTTCACCTCGATTGCTACTACTTAATGATGCATATTCAATTTGAATGACATATAAGTGCAAACATTCATGTATGTCAATGAATACATTTGAAATCAATAGTTCAATATTTATGGTTCAATATTTATACCCAGTGTGCCTGGTTCAGACTGTTTGTGTTATCGAATAAACCATGAAACGTGATGATGCAATATGTATACAAATATATTTTCAATATTGTTTACTACATGAAGTTAAAATTTGGTAGTAGAAAATGTAAAAGGGCATAAAATAACTATTTAAGTGAAAAAAATGTGTTACCTCTAACAAGACAGTGTTGTAAATATTGTTGGGAGATGGGGTGACTCGAGTAGTTTCCTAATTCCATTCGAGATGAATTTTTTCTCTGATCACTTTTCAGGTGATCAGAGTATCAGGAAGATATTATTAAACAGGCTCAGAAAAGCTTTTCGATTGCATACATAGAGACAAACGCCTTTGGAAAAATTGATACATTTATTAAAAAGTAGGGACGAAACAGAAATACAAAGTACACGGATCAACTTTCTTTAACACTCCTCCGATTACTTGAAATTTCAAATTTATTTTTCATCACATTATTTATCATTGTAATAGTTTACACATGCATAATTAAAAGTACATTCACTAATATTATAGTTTGCGCGTGTTCAATAAATAAAATACCAAGACACAATCATGTTTACATGTACGCTATTAGAAAATGCATACGTATAATAAAAATTAAATTGAGGGAGCGCTTTTACGCGCTCACGAAAGTATTGACTCATTTTCATTACAACGCATGATAAATTTGGATTTGTCCTATTAGTTGCCATAATTATAAAATATTTAATATCCAAAAATGAATTGTAGAATCAGACATACTTACCTTTACATATGTGAGTATAAATATAAGGGGTTAAAAAAGGGTTAATTTATGCAATAAAAGGCCAAATTTACATTTATATTTGATATCGTCTAGATAATATATCACGTGACTCAATCAGACGAGATACAATCCATTCAGGAGTTTTGGCTTTCCACCTTCTTGAAATGTTTCATGCTAGGGTATAAATATTCTTGTTATATAGAGGCTGCTAATGTGCTTAAAAATTATACATTAGCGTATATTAACCCTCCTGGTAGTTGTCTCGACGAAGTATAATCATTTGATCAAATAGAAACCAAAAGCAACAAATATATCAAAACCACCTTGTCATAAAAAACCGGCAATATCCTTATGACGAGATATCTCGTCATTAGCAAAATATTTCGGGATGTGATAGACGAGATATCTCAACCACTTGGAGGATTATTTTCCTCTAATTTGATTCTAGGAAATCTGGGAGTGCTCTTGATCGTTGAAATAATGATGCAGATAGATGAATATTCATGTAAGGTGCCTTTATCCATATTTGTTTACAAAATATCTGTTTTAAGCATTGACTGAATTGTTCACGGTATTTTAATAAGATTGATGTAGCTGATGTGAAAATTTGAAAAATATATTATAAAGTATCAGGAACACTTTAAGGAACTGAATGTGACCACTTTTTTCATTTCCTAACCTCCTTCTCAGGTTCCTCATAGGAATGGAACATGCTGCTTCTGAATATATAATTAACCCCTCAGTGTTACCAGATTTCCTAGCCATGAAGTATTACGTTTTCTGCACAACCCACATAATGAGTAAAAATCTACCACTATTGGTTGAATGAATTCCAGGAAGAATTCTATTGGACAATAAATTTGAAACTGGTTATATTCATGCTGGCAAGACTGCAAGCTGCAAAACGGACGTATGAGTCCCTTCTGCAACTAAGAGGGTTAGTGCTTATTTGACCCCTAAGAGGGTTAGTGCTTATTTGACCTTCAATTTTGTTTTGATGTATGTCATTTCTCAAAATATTTACAATTCTGAATATCCTGAAATCTTTTATTCATACTTATATCACAGGAAAATCATATTTCAAGATATTTGCATAATAGGCACATTTAAGGAATATACGCACACGCACATATATTCTAAATCATGTGTAACTGATTAAAACGTTTTCATAGTATATCTTGTCATACAGGAAATAAAAGTTAAAACAATAATTTTTCTTAGCAGTTAAATGAAAGTATTTGCCGGTCTTAAGCACCGTTCATTCATTTGAGAAAACTCGCAATAAAAAGATAACATCGCATTTCAGCAGGAGTAAGTAGATTTGTAAAAATGTTGCATGTTTTATTTCAGTTAACGTTATTCCAAATTATGGAGAATGGTTGAAATTGCCTGAGACACACACATTAATTGTAAAGAATGTTGGCTTTAACTCATATTTAACTACTTTCGATTTTCCCCTTCTGTTACAGTCATATGTGCCTTGACATTTGAAACTCGTGTTTTGAAATATTAACTGTCGCAATAATTCAACAAAAAGACAAAAACCCACGGTACCTTTTCTGTTTCTCAAAGCTCTGAACATTTGATTCATTGATAAGTGCTAAGAAAGATACATCGGCTTTCTATTCTTAGACGGTAATCATATTCAACTTTACGTCGGAAGTGATCATGCATGGGACTTATTAGGAGCTTGATAAATAGTGTTGACAACTTAAATGCAGTCCTTTGTTCGTTTACAAGTGAAAAAATGATTATTTGTGACAGGAGTGACATACCCATCCATCAAGTTTTAACAAACATTTGCAATTTTTTTTATTTTTTGGAGGATATGCTGCTCTTGAAATCGTCTGTATGAAATATGGTTTAAATATTGAAGTTATGAGATATATTATTTTTTCCCTACGAAAACAAATTCTTAAATGAACCAATTGATGTTAGATCCGTTAGTTTGAGAAATTCAAATACTACTATAATACAAATTCGAAGATCAATCTGGATGATATTTAGTACGGGTTGAATGAATTTAAGTTTTCCATTCAAGAAATATAAAATAAAATAAAATTGTAATATATTCATTTTTAATTATCATTTTGAAGTCCTTATTCATTCAAGAGGAAGTTACCTGAATACTTCGAAGTTCCCGCCTATTTTATTTAAAATTTTAGTTTGAAACTTCCGATTTAGTTTAAAATGCAGATATATAAATAAAAATATTCAATTCATAAGAATGTTTTGTTAAACATAATATCAAACGTAACATTAGAAAGAAAAATATTTACAGGTTGAAGAATGTTTTGATATCATTATAGAATATCAGACATAGAGATCGCATTTAATATCAGAGTGCATACAATTAATATTTTGAGCTGAAAGATTAGTATGTAACTTATCTAGAAAATTCACCCACTGCATGAATAATGCAAACAAAAGTATTTCTTTAAAAATATGCATTATTTGAAACGGTTTGTAGAACGCATTTTAATTCACACATTCGAAATAGTTTGTACTATTGCTCTATAGCATTTTAAAATATGTATGTGTTCAAAGTATTGTAAACAATGTGATGTATTACAGTAGATCTTTCATTAAGAAGCAACTAGTCTGCCTTACAAAATAAATTTAACCGTTGAAAGGCAAATAAAAACAATACTATTGGGATCTCCCAGTGCTTTTATAAGCGTGCTTGAGCATATTTTTGCAGAATTAGAGAGAAAACATATCATATTTTACACATTTTATGGGGCGCTGTAGTAAAGTTGGATGAGCGACGCATTAGCAACCGGAGGGTTGCGAGTTCGAAACTCGGTCCAGTCAAAGACCGTCGTGTACACCGGGACAACTGCAAGTTTAATGTGTTCAGGCCTTAAAACCCCTCACGTTGGGGTGTGTGGAAGTTTGGAGAGTGGAATGCCGGCTCAAGTGTTGTTCTCGTCGTCTGACCGGAGTTCAAAAGAACGAGGTTTCGTCCTTGGAACTTTCCCTTCGAGACTGATCCCGGTTCGTCACAATAGCCCGTTGTGTTGCTCCAATTTGAAATTAATTATCCATCTACTTGCATATTTTATGCAAATCAGAGCAAGTTCTTATATCACTTGCACAGATTCATTCAAAACTGTGGCATCTCCAACTCCTCTATCAGTGTCTGCAAGTTGAAAATAATTCGAAGATGCGAAATGAGATAGCATACATTACATACACTTTTTATTGCCAGATTCACCACCAACGAAAAACTCGAAAGATAAAAATATATGGCGCTTCATTCTAGTCAACACCGCTAAGTTTATCATAAAAATAAGAGAAACACTGCAGCATCGCCAAATATAGCCTTTGGGAAAAACAAGGGAGAATGAGTTTTGTGTATTTCTTTCACTGTGGGGAATATTAAGTAGGAAGTAAATAGTTGACACCATTGCTTTTGAGAAACAAAGTTCCAGAAACTTTCCCAAAGCCTTTATCTAGTAATACAAAAAGTATGTGTCGAAAACAATATTCAAAGCTGTCTGTCTGCAGCAAATAAAGGAAACACGTCTCAATTTGAAGTCAGGAGGTTTTATTCAAAGGTCTTTGCTCAAAATGTATGAAGCAAAAAGTACTTCATTTCCGCCGAGTTTTCTATTGAGATCCAGTCTCCTGCATGTAGTAAAATTTATGCATTAAAATGAGACTCCTGACTGCTGGTTCAAGTTTCAGGAAACTACTGATGCTGGAAGCATCAAATCATTTTTTTAAATATGTCAGACTCTAATCTTTTCTTTAATATGCGAAACACCCTTGGTGGGTTTTACCAAGGACTAAAAATTCATCAGATATATAATTGATTTTAAAACTCGGCTCTAGTGCTTAAGTTCTCAAAAGAGCTTACTTTTTCTGTTGTATAGTTTTGACTGTGATAATATAATTTGCACGCGATAACAGAATTTTGTTGCAGGCATTTGATTAATGTGAATACATTTATTCATAATGCCAGCCATAATTATTAAAAAATTCGATGGTGGAAACATGAAAACACCCGGTACACCATGGTAGGCGCTACCACATCGTAGCACCCATTGTAAACTGGGGAGGAGACATGTCTTCCTAGAGAACTTTGGGGAAGCTGATCAGCATTTATATTGAATCATAACAAAAACGAATACTTAAGACAAGACAACATATTCATTTCTATGTCAAGACCATTACATGAAAAACAGATACGTTGAAAGAAAATGGCTGAGTGCAAACTTAAATTTAAGATAACAATTTAAAATCAAATTCTGGCTCTCCTTATCGTTGCCAGATTCAGTTTAACATTCAAAATATATCCGGCTCAATTATAGATTTTCACAACATCCTCCCACCTTTGTAAAACGGAAGGTTTAAAAACTTAAATTATATGGAATGTTAAGCTATTTAAATATGAAAAAAATACTTAAATCCTAAAAAAAACAAGAGTTCAAGTGTTCACAAATATATTTTAAAGATGTAGTCTTTCACTTGGTCGAACCGTTCGTCCAGAGCGTGTTTTCAACGGGTTCTCAATCACAGGTTTAGTTTCAGGTTCAGTTTCATCAACATTTCCTTTGATGCATTTAGATCTTTGGATCAAAGGATCTCTCTCTTCTAATGAATTCTTGATATTACAATTTATATCCAAAGGGTAGAGTCCTTGTATTGGTCTCAGAAAACTTCCTGTAGATGTTTTTACCCGCACTAAGCGCCGATTGATATTATCTCTCCTAGGATATACTTCAATAACTTTTGTAATAGAACAGTGTAGTCTTTTGTTGTCACTTCTAACTAACACTATATCTCTTATTTGAGCTGTATCAGCATTCTTGCTCTTAGGTGCTCGAAGTAGTCCAAGATATTCACGTTTAAAATGCATTCTCAACTTTCTCGAATGGTTTAGAGATAATTCAGTCTTTTGACTAGGCTCGCAGTCTCAATGTGATCCAGATAGGTCACTTCATATCCAGACAGACTTTGGTTTCAATGCACGTAACTCTTCAAGCAAATAAGTGAGGCGACGGTTGTTCATGATAGACTTGCATTCACAAAGTAACGTGATTAGTTCTCGTAGCTCAGTGACCCTCGACCCAGATTTTTCTTAAAAGATCTTTAAAGGTCTTATCAAGCGTTCCCAAAAGCCTCCCCACCAAGGAGCAGTCGAGGATTGAACTTCCATTGTGTTCTCTGTAAGCTGCATTCCTGTTGGATATCATTGCAGTCTAATTGTTTTAAAGTTGTATTCACTCCAATGAAGTTGGTTCCATTGTCAGCGCAGATTACTGAAATCCTTCCTCTCCAAGAAATAAACCTTTGTAGAGCTCTAATAAAAGTACTGCTACTCAGAGATTGGAACAGCTCAAGGTGCACAGCTCTGTAAACAGCACAAGTGAAAATGATAATCCAACATTTCTTCTTAGATCTAGTAAACAAAGATCCAGCCAAGTCAACTTCAGTTATCTGGAATGTAGATGATATCTTCGTTCGGTCTTTTGGAAGAGGAAGGAAAAGCACCTTCAGAGTCTTGGATCGATTTCTTTGGCAAATTAGGCAATTTCGGACAATGGATCCAACAGTTCTTCCATTCAAAATCCAAACCTTTTCTCTTAGAATCGGAAGAGACAGTGTTCCTGCATGTAATATCCTGCATAATATTTTTAATAAGATGTTATTGTTATTTTCTGACATACCAATTATAGACCACACCAATTTAGTTTTTATAGCTATTAAATGTTCACTATTCCTGTGAGATTTAGCTGTGATAATTTTATACCATGCTTGAGTTCCTAACAGTATCTTAATATCACGAAGATCATCTGCATCATTTGGAAAGCCACTTAAATATATTCCCTTATCTTTCAAACTTCTATTAAGAACAGCATCAATCGATCTTGATCTAGTACATTTACTTCAAATCTAAGATCAGAATCTGTACTCACTAATAAAAGCTTGTAATTGCAATGTGATGCTAGTGCAGTTTTATTGCCCCCAAGTAATTCTTGTTGTTTATAGACAGCACCCATAGGTGTAAGCTCTAATTCCTTCGCTTTCTCTGGCAAAATAACTTCTCTGTGACCCAGAATCACACAGAATTCTCACCTTTCGCAACACATTCTCATTAACTGAATTTATAAATACAGTTTGTAAATATGTTATTGGTGTTCTGTTCCTAGAATTAGTTAGCATACTAATTTAACTATCTTGTTTAACCGTAGAAGTATTATATACCTTTTAACCAAAAGCTTAGTGAATAAAATCGGATAATGTTTTCCATTACAAACAGCACACTTATCGAATGCTCTGCACTTTGAAATAAGATGCCCTCGTTTCAGACAGCAAAATCAAGCACCGATTTTCTTAACTGCCAGTTGTCTTTTTCCTCCAAAGAAGAATCAATAATCGCTGTACAGTCCTGGAAGCATGTGACAATTTGTTGCAAAATATACATCCGATTTCTTTGGAAACGCCCTCAGATAAAATCAAAGCAGTAGCAGAAGGCATGACTCTCGAAGCTTGTTTCTTATTAGCTGTTTTAGCAATATATTTTTCATCAGATGAATAAAATGCTGTCTTTCGTAACTTCAATCTTTCTTCGCCTTCTACTTCCAGCATTAGAAAAAGTCCAGCAATTCATTTAAATAAGAATCAGACTCTTTGGTTGATTTGTTTTGTGTTACCCGATGACTCTCCCAAACTTTGAATATATTTTCCCGAATCGCTGATTCAACCAAAGGGAAAAGCAAGGCAGCGTATTTTTCCTTGGTAACCCCAAGCGAATCTATGGCCCGTACGTCGGAAGAAAATTTATCATACAAATATGATAAATCTGGATTATACTTATCTTAATGTATAATCCTATCAATTTGTAGAACAAGTGACAATAGTTCTCGTGTGTAATATTCGATCAAGAATTATTCCTTACTATGCCTGTATTTCAACAAATCAATTGCCTTTTGATAATTCTTCTTTGATGGCGAAAATTCTTCAATTAATTTGTGGACTGGTGAATCTAGTTCCATAGATAAATATAGATATTCAAATTATTCTTCTCTTGTTAACTTTCATCACTGTGAATCAAACTGGCCCAGAACCCAATCCAACCACTTAAACGTCCATCATATTTCTTTAGTTCAAGTTTTGAAAAGCACATTTTTGTTTTAATTTCCAGCTTGAAAATCATTCACAACATTCAAGTTTTCAAATTCATTTATCAATTCTTTAACTTTAAAGAATTAAATTCGTACTCACCACATTCTTTAACTTGCTCTTCAGTTCATTTTTGGTCTTGTAGAATTTCTTTCAAGTAGGAAGAGTAAAGTATTAATCTTTTCAAACTTTAATGTTGATGCTTCAAATCTTGCCTTGATTTCTAATTTTTCTTCCGTACTGGAGATCCATGGTAAATAATCTCCGAAGAATGCGTTCAGCTATCTCCATTTTAAGTGTAGTTTTCTAACTCACAATCGTCTCGTCGCGGACGCCAAATTTTTAATCAGAACAAAACGATAATAAAAAAAGAATACTTAGAACAAGACAGCATATTCAATTCTAAGACAAGACATTACACGAAGAACAGACACGTAGAAAGAAAATGGTTGAGTGCAAACTTAAATTTTAGATGTCAATTTAAAAACAAATTCTGGATCTGTTATCGTTACCAAATTCAGTTTAAGTTTAACATTCAAAATATATCTGGTTCAATTATAACTTTCCAAAACAATATACGTATCGTCTTGAAAACCCAGGTAGCTCGATTTTGCAGTCGACTCGTCACATCGGCATATAAAGATTCAAATTCGTAACCAGGCGCTTCAGTCTATCCAGTTTTTAAAGCCTTCTGGTTTTTATCTTCATACCAATATTCAGCCTGCAGTACTGATGGGCAAATCGATTCTTTTGAAAGATTCGATTCATTCGAATCGAGTCAGTAAAAAGATTCGTTCAAAAGAGTCGTTCACAGGAAACAACATGCAGAGCCACCTGTTGACAAATTTTAGCACTATTCCGTGTTTCTTTGTTTGTTGAAGGGGGAGGGGAACCTGGGCTTCTTCGAATCCATTTGTGGGATGGGGATAGTTTCCCCCATTCATCGGGTGAGAACTGAGGGGTGTTAAACCGTTACCACCGAGATAACAAGGCCAGACCGCTGTGACGTTTGGATCACGTGACTCGCTTACTAGTAGTCATAACAAACATCGCCGCATGGCCGACTACTTGTGGATTACCTTTAATGTAGCGTAAGAAATTAGGGTTTTTTATACTATTTTACCGGAAAGCAAGTGCAGCTGCAGTTAAATATTGTTATATAACATTTGTGGAACATTACAGTGTCAAGGTGTTAAAGGCTTTCGTCAAACAACACGTTTAACGTGTGTCCAGACCGATTTCTTTAGGCTTAACCACGAGGCTATCCAAAATGCCCTTTAGATGCTGTGTACCTACTTGCTCTGGAAATTATAGATATGGTGATGCACCAAAAGTGGAGGTTCTCTCCTTTCCAGAGGATAAAAATATTAGAAAAAGATGGCTCAGGGCGATTCCACGAGCCGACTTTACACCATCAAAACGCAGCAAAGTCTGCGAACTTCATTTTCAAAACGATGATATCGTCCGGAATGTATCGAAATTCAACAAAAAAACTGGTGAGTGTTCTACCTTTTCCATGAAACGTCTCCGTTTAAAAGTTGGTACTATACCAAGTATATTTCCGAATTGCCCTAAATATCTCTCGAAAACTTGTCCCACCGTTTGTAAAAGCAGGGAAGATAAAATTTGTGAAACTGATTAATTCAATTTATTGAGAGCTATCAACGAAAGCAAATCTGAGTTCATTGCTCATCATGAATCTATTTCTTTTCAAAATTTTAATAGGCTGCTAAAAATTCTGGATTCATTACCCCATAAACAAAATTGGTTTAAACTAATTGAGGAGTCAAAAGTTACTTTTTTCAAAATTTGTTTTAATCCAGGACCTGCAACAAATTACACTGTTGTAATACATTCAAATCTGAAAATGGAAACATTTATATGGCCAAGAAATTTCTGTTTAGATAACAATCAAATCAAAACACCCTGTCACGTTAATAATTTGGAAGTTATTGAAAATTGTTTGAATTTTATAAATGAAATATCAATGAAAAATTCTTCAGCCAACTATGATAATAATCGCTTCAATTGCTTTTACAGTTCAATTGCTTTGATTTCCCATTTTTACAGATTTAATGATGAAGAAAACATTAATTAGATTTCTTTAGACTATGAGAAAGGGTTTTCTTTTCTTTTTGATTTATGGTCACATTTGAGAAACTATGATATTGGGCGGTATTAAGCTTGATTGACGTGTGTACTTTAGTTAATAAAAGTCATAAGCGAGTTTTTCGCTATTTTTTAATTGAATTTACGATATAATTTTGACTGGTTTTTTAATAAGTTATTGCTTTTACTATTTACGCACACTCTCTGTTATCGTTAGTAAATAAGGAAGAAAGACGCGAGGGTGTGGAAAGTTTCATTCTGAGATTATCATAGTTTTGACTGGGGAAAAACCATATTTACAAACTGCTATAATAATTTGCAATAACGTATAACAATATTTTCCTGTGGTCTCGACGTATATAGAATATATTATGTATCGTTGTAGACAGATTTCACTGTATTAGGCTTTGAATATTCCAATACGGCGGTGGTCGTTCGTATCGCAGGTATGACTACTAGGGAGACGCCATGACGGCAGCGGTCAGGCCTTGTTATCTCGGTGGTAACGGTTAAACTCGTTTCGTTGCATTCTTTCTGAGAAACGACGATTGCTGGTCGGGTTTTATTCTCACTTCAAGATAAGCTTTTTTCAACTTTAAATTTTACTTTATTCTTCATGGAGCGATTACAGTTCTGCTTTCGAGAGTCTATTTTGGAGGGGTTATACTTTTATCATTTAAAAGTCCTACCTAAGGCTTCTAGACCCTCCTCCTCCAACTCACCAAGAGGTTTAGAGCTTTTTACTGGAAGAGGGGAAGTGACTTCCACCGCCGACACGAAAGAGGAACGCCGGGAAACACAGCCCCAGCGCACAGAGAGGGCACACCCAGGCTCCAGCACGCGCGGCACTGAACCCCAGGGCACCACCATTTATTAAATCTTCAAAACGTCTTACAAACAAGGGACCAACAGGGACCAACAAAAGAAACCCAAAAAGACGACCAACAGGGCCCAACAAAAGAAACCCAAAAGGACGACCAACACAATGTCGGTTTACAAGGACGGGGAGAACAGCTCCCAACATAAACTCTCGATAAAACACCCAATAGCAATAGTAGAATAACATAAAAAATCTTAAAATAATAACTAGATGCGGATGACATATAAACGGTGATGTAAAATTAAATGTTTATAGATGCATATGATAATGAACAATAAATATATATGAAATGATTGTGAATTAAGAAAGGAATTTCAAAGCAAATAATTACTTCAAAAAATAATTCAAATTGTCGCAATTAAAAATTCCCATGGCAAGAAGAATCCCTTATCTCACAATTCCTAAAATTTAATATTAAATAAAACCACAAACATACAAGATTACATATATTAAAATACAATAAAATATTAAAATGGGGCCGTACATAGTCCTTGGCCTCCTTCGTCAATACAGGGCAAATCACCGGGCAACACAAAGTTCAATTGCTGAGGGGTGCGGGAAGCCCATCCGCCACCTCCCGGGCCGTCAACAGTGTCTGATTTTACTTTTCAAGACACCTTTCAGCCATATAGGCTTATTGACCATCGTAGGTTTCTTTAAATGGTACTGAAATGTACGTGGACAGCCGAAGAGGTAGTGATCAGCATCTCCCACCACCCCACAGCTGCAGATGTCCGTGTCTTTAATTCTGAATCTGGAGGTACGTAGCGAATATGGTCCATGTCCTGTCAGATACCATGTGAAGTGCCTACCTAAGGCTTCCAGATCCTTACCTATTCAGCTCACCAAACGGGGTAGAGCTGTTTTGCGAAGAGGTGGGGAAGGACTTTCAGCACCAAAAGGTCCCAGGGGACTCAACCCGTCACACAAGGAAAGCCCAGCCTCCTACCTCTCTGTGAGCACGTGCGGCTTTTATTTGAATTTGAATATATGCATTGGAAAATACATTTGAATATATTAGAGAGAGAATCTGAACATCAGAACATACAGAACAACAGTATATAAGAATAAGGATACAATCCGTAGACAGAATTTTGATATGTACAAAACATTGGACAAACATGAACAATTACTGTACAATTATGCATATTAGATCAATAAAGAAGAGAGGTAAAAAGAGTAAGATAAAGAAAAGTTTTTAGTAAATAAAGGAGAATATAATGTAGGTAATTTTGAATTTGCATAGGAGGCAAGAATGAGTATTTAGTTCTAAAGAGGGGTGACAGAGAGTAATAAAAAGACAGAAATTTCTTATTTTAATTTTAAAGCCGATCAGCTATCTCTCCAGCAGCCTCCACACAACTCCTGATCTTAAGGAGTGCCTGCGGATTGGCTAAGATGTTATTCAGCCAAATTTCTTTATAGCAATTCGCAGGCTTAATGAGATGAGGCTTGTAGATTGGTCACATTTTCTGGGCTGATCATCTTAGATAATCCGCCGCTGAGATGGTTGACAATAGCTGAAAATAATGAGCACAGCCAAACATATTTGTCTTAACTTTTCTATGGAAGGGATGAAACAAGGAGCCGGAATCAAAATTGTCAGCTACCGATCATGTTTCATATCTTACAACATGGAACTTATACGCTATTATAGCTAGTTTAAAAAATCCCTTTTTAATTCATAGCAATCTCAATGTTGTATTATGACTAAGCTAACTGTTCGGGCCTCTGTGATAGTTGGCTTTCGCTCTACGATCACTTTTTACTTGATCGGGGACTTACGGCTTAAAAAGTGTTTTCCGAACATTCATTCCATGACCAGGTTTCGTACCCAGAGCATGTTGAACCGAGGAGCAGAGCGCTTTGAGTTAGTTGAATAACAAGATTTCTCTCGAAAAGGCACATGCACCTTAAAAGTTACGAAAATTACTTATTTTATTTAAATGATTTCGAACTTCAATCAATTCATAAAAATAAAAGGATTTGATTCTCTTAGTTCCTCTTCCCAATTCAGGTAGAAGGAAATAATGTAATTAAACATTATTTTTCCTTCATAACTTCCTAATCGACTACCTACCATCCTAGTTCTCCTTGATAAAATAATAATGATTAAAATCAGCATTGAACGCTATAAATGTGTGTTGAATCTATAACTGAAAAATGTTCTGTTTGTGTTCGAGATTGAACATACAGGTCTCATATCACTCGCAACTTGAATTCAGCACACGTTGGAACTATAATATCTAAGTTTTTCGAAATACATTTGTTTTATGCTTAACACAGGTTATAGCTTCAAAATATATTTCTATACTGAGTAGTATTAAAATACTTATATATCCATTTGTATTAATTTCAAATTAAAGGCTAATATGCTGATTTACTGATTTTCTAAATTGCCACATTTTTAATAGTATAGCTATCAGTGCAATGATTGAAGTAGTTTACTTAATTGCATGACCATTTTAATTAATATCTAATGAATGTAATCAACATTTTGTAATTAGTTAATTAATTAATATGTATATAAAGCTCATATAGAATGAGAGATTTTTAATGATTCATAAGAAGAAAATAATTTTCAAAGTAGTCAATAAATATCCTCAAAATATAATTGCACAAAATATAATTTGATTGCTTTAAAAAATAGAACGGTGTAAAGAAATGTTTGAAGTGACGGAATTTTTCTAGGAAAGTGAATATAAAATGTTCAAAGAAAATTTTTGTCGTCAATTTTCATCAAAGGTATTTCAATCAAATTCAAAGCTAATAAATTAATTTCCTTTTCTTAAATTAAATTAGATAATATTTAACGAACACAAGTTTATTTATATGAAAACAATTTTTGTTTTCGAAAAGAAAACAAATTAATTTCTGGAAATAAAAGAAAAACTTTCACAATTACAGTTCATGCAATACATCTAAATAAGTGATACCCAATATTAAATTGAACATTTTGTGAATAAATTGTGAAAGGAAACAAAATCAAAGCAAAAAAAATTAAACGAAAGTTTTTTTCGTCTCATTCCATACCAAACGAATAAACTAGATCCACATCTCAAAGATACGAATCCCAAGTGTTTCGAATCCCAAATTAGTCGAAAGAGTCGATGAGTTGAAATAATCAAATGAATTGATGAGTCGAATGAGAGAGAGAGTTGATGAGTCGAATGAGTTAATGAGTCAAATGAGTTGATGAGTCGAATGAGTCAAATGAGTCGATGAGTCAAATTATCCGATTCGTGAACGAATCGAAACAACTGAAATGATTCGTTCACGAATCGAATCAGTTGGCTCCTACTGGCATAGGAGAAACACCCACATTTGCTTAATAGTATGGTTTGGCGGCCATTGTATGTGTCTCAGAACCCGTTCAACTACTTTTCAATGAGAAAATGATCACTAAACTTGGAAATGTAGAAGCCTTACAATGGAAACTAGTAACCCTACAGACAGACTAACGCTGGTAAAAAAACTAGGAAGTCGATGATTCGATTCATTTTGAAAAGAGACGGTTGACCGATTCGTTCACTTGAAAGATTCGATTCAAATGAACGAATCACTCATTTTCGTCCCATCTGACCCAGAGACTGACCACTACAGGGTCAGTATCTGGGTGCAGAAACCTGTTACTGTCACCAGTTCTGGGAAGTGACAGTTTGTGTTTCCTATTTGGATCTATATTCCTTTTGAGTAATAGAGCAATTTTGTCTCGACGTCATTAACAAAACTGACCAGATCTTGATCGACGAGCGAAATCACTTGGAGGGTTGAGCAACGTCTTTAGTGTCTCAACTACTGGTAGCATTTGTTCAGCACAATTACTGAACACATTTTATTCTGACTAACTTGTTTATAATACTCAAAAGATGTATCAGAATTGAGTGAATACTATTTGGGAGTTCACGAGATTTGTTAAATCACTGTTGATTTTATAATTTTCGGCTCTTGTTTCGTAACAAATGAACTAAAATAAATTCGGCTGACTGATTTCAATTTACTTTGTCTGTAAACTAGTTTTTCTGGTTTCATTTATTTTTGTTTCTAAAAGATAAGCAATATTTTTAGAGATGGCTTTTTTCGAAACGCATATATTATTTTTACTTTAAAACTGGTCTTTTTAATGTATAAAACATAACTACTGTAAATATAAAGTATTAAAGTTATAATGATAAATTTTCATACCATAATCCTATGTCTTAATACTTCTGACATTTGATCTCAATAGATACCATGTTTTGTTAACCCACACATTTTTGTACTTTCCCAGCAGTAAATTTTGTGCTTTGCTGAAAGCTACATAAACTCAACATAATTTGAAAGTAAAAAAAAAAAACATTCACACACACATTTTCCCACTACCGATTCTTTGAATGTGGTTAACAGCAAAATATTTTAATCTAAGCAAATGTCATCATAGTACTGAAATGTAAAAAGTACAAAATTGGAAAATACGTTAACCACATTGCCAAAGGTTCCAACTTTTAGTAGCTATGATTAGTTTATTCCAAACCATTTAGTATTTGCACTATCCCATTAGTAAAATTTTCCATAGTTCACTGAAAGTTATCCAAACCCAATACAATTTGAAAATTTATCGAAAGTGCCTACCAGAAATGGTTCACTTGCATTAAAATCACCTACTAGAAATCCTTCGAAGTTTTGACAGCAAAATATCCTAATTTAAGCAAATGCTATCATCGTATTGAAATACACAACTGTAATGTTAAAAATGTACAAAATTGCAAAATACGTTAACCACATGATCAATGGTTAAAACTATTAGTAACTATGGTTAGTGTGTTACAAACTATTTATTATTTGCATTATCCCATCAGTACAATTTTCCATGGGTCACTGAAAGTTATACAAACCCAATACATTTTGAAAATTTATCGAAAGCTCCTACTAGAAATCATTCGACTACATTAAAATCACCTACTAGAAATCCTTTGAATGGTTCACAGAACAATATCTTAATCTTGGTAAATACCATCATCGTATTGAAATGTACAACTGAAAAATAAAAAAGTGAAAAATTGCAAAATACGTTAACCATATGATCAACAATTCTAACCGTTAGTTACCTTGGCTAGCGTATCTCAAAACATTCTTTTTATTTGTATTATCTCAGTAGTGAAGCTATCTGTGGTTTACTGAGAGTTACATAAACACAATACATCCTGAAAATTAATAGAAATATTCAAACCGTCTACTTGTAATCCTTTGAATGGTTGAGAGCAAAATATTTAATCTTAGAAAATATCTTCATTTCATTTAAATGTACAACTTAACATAATTATTTTTCATTTCAATCTGTATAGAATATGTTCATGACTCGGTCAGACAAGAACAGGTCTTTAAGATGCATAATTCGTTAACATTAAGATATTAATATTTTGAAGTGCACATAAGCCTCGCCTTGTTTCTTTGACGGAAGTATAAATCATTCCGCCTGAGGAAAGACACAAGAGACTCCTTTGAACTCAAACTATTGTTCACCCTTTTGAAAATTCTCTAAGGACAAAACAACAATAACAAAAAAGCGTTGATATTTTGTTTCCCTGATTCATTGACGAGCAAGGGGAAAATGTAGATTGAAAACTCTCTAATAAATGGATCTTCAAAGTCCAAATATAATTGATGAAGATAACTCAAGTGATAGCAAAATACTTAAACCGCATTATCGTTAATTTCAAAACTCGTAGTAACCACAATTAGTTTATACTAAACCATTTTTATTATTTGTAGTATCTCTGTAGTAAAAATGCCTATGGTTCACTGAGAGGTACACAAGTCCAATAAATTGTGAGAATTAATCGAAACATTCGAACACTCTTCTAGAAATCCTTTGACTGTTTGTCAGCAGAATATTTAATTCCGAGAAAGTGCCTCCATCGCATTCAAATGTAAACATAATTATTTTACATTCCAATCTGTATAGAATTCGTTCATGACTCCGTCGAGCAAGAACATGTCTTTACAATGCATAATATCCGAAATATTTATTCCCCGAGCAAGAATTTTCGTTTTTCGTGTCCCTCGAAACGGAACATTGCTTTGCCATTTTGAAGGCAAGACATTAACATTTTGAAGTGCACATAAGCCTCGCTTTGTTTCTCTGACGGAGGTATAAATCATTCCGCCTGAGAAAAGACACAAGGGACTCCTTTACTGGCAAAGCATTGTTCGCCCTTTTGAGAACCCTCAAAGAATGACAAAACAATAACAAAAGCAAAAAAAGCGTTAATCATTTGACGTATAACTACACTCCCTGTCTGCTCTGTGACGAGCAAGGGAAAAATCTAGGGAGAAAACCCTCTAATAAATGGACCTACTAGGTCCAATTATGATTGATGAGGCAAAACTAAACACACAAGGAGAATGTTTCCCTTTATTTCTTTCAAGTGTAACTGGCGAAACAAGCTGTAGGCGTGTTATCTAAATGAGAATTGGGTGTAAAATTGCAAGTTCTTTTTCTCCTAGTGATGGACTTTTTAATCTTTGTCTTGCGTCGGCAATGCTTCAGAGGGGCTCTTGGTATGTGTTGTGTGTTTTACAGGCCTGAGCGGTATCGGATTAGTGGGTGGTCTTGAGTGAAAGTTTTCAGAGTGGTGATTAATGGAGGTTTTCTTTTCGGGTGTATTTGGTGGAGATCGTTTTACGGTTTCACTCGAAAAAATTTATGAGGCGAGAATAAAATGGCTGCAGATGGGTTTGAATGCATCTAGAATCTAATTGGGGGTTGTTGTTTTTTCAATTTCAGTTGGAAAGTCAATTATACCGTGGTAAATAGACTGTGTACGTGCAGGAAAGTAATTGATTTGATGGTGTTTTTATTGTCTGGTTTATATTGAGTCATTTGAATATTTGGAAAAGAAACCTTCACTCATTTGCGTGAGAGTAATTGCTTACATATTTATCAATATGACTCGAACTTGCAAACCCAGCAGTGAGCATTTTTTTTTTCAATTTACATTTGTAAAGTACAAAAAGTTCGCGTGTGTGGTTTTATTCCCTATTTAGCAGATTTCTTAGTAATATATTGTCTAACGCACATTATAATCGCCCCATCTTTTCGTCAATGGTAACATAATATTCAACGTTGTATGCCTCCTCACAATATTTATTGAAGTCATCAAAGAAATCTAAAATTTATGTTGTTTTCTCAGTTTCACGTCTCTTGCCTATCATAAATGCAACCAAATCTGAGGTATCTTAAAACTAATACGAACCTACTATAAGACGTGGTGATACAGAAATATCCAGTCCAAATTCATTTACACCCTCGAGAATGGCACAGAATGGTACATATTGAAGGGATAGCGACTAACGGAATATAAAGGAATACGTGAAACAAAGTCTCACGCGATGCTATTCATCCCAAAATTCTATCGATGGTAGAAACCTTTTATTAAGAGAAGCTGGATTTAGGAATGTCACCTTTGAAAATAAAGTGATTTTAATCCTCTGATTTTCTTTGTTTGCGAGGATGACTTGACCAGGAATGGCCAAACTCCCTTTGCGAGGCTTTGCATTGCGCATTCTTCTTAATCTCTCAAGTACATGATATTCTATGCGACGTATGAGAGTGTAATTGGACTTGGATTGGATATTCCCATGTCTCATAATAAGGTTTAATTCGTTTTATGATGTCTCCGATTTCATTGCATTTATAATAGCCACAAAAGACGTCAAACGGAAAAAATAGCAGAAATTCCTCTGACGGTTTCAATACGAATTGTAAAAATGCATACATGTTTGTAGGTAGGTTGGTAGTTGACTTTGTCTCTGGAGCAATACAAAAAACAGGCTGTTGGAGACGGTCCGCGATGAATCGCTAATTGAAAGATGCTAGGATAACTCCTTGTAATTTTGAGCCACGGTCAGATGATTATATCAACAACTGAGCTGGCCCTCTTCTTCAAACTTCCTTACTTCTATCAGCTGGGTTATCACAGCCGTTGGAGAATAAGTTACCATTTACGAAAAGCTTGTGCGATTAAAGTGTGTGTTACAATATATGACAGAAACCTGCAAAACAATGAATAAAATGGTACTAAATGATACGCGAACTTTTTACATTTTCTAAATCAAAATTTATGCACAACAGCAACATGATGATTTTAAAATTAACAAATTCTACAACTGATATTGTAAAAAGATTACTCTTTTCGTTGCATGGCTAAGGCTGTAATAATCAACGGATAGCTGGCATACTAGTTAACCCTCTTGGTGGTTGTCCCGAAAAGGTTTCTCTTCATATTAAAAAACTGACTAGATCTTGCTGGTCGAGATATCTCGTCACTGACCAGATTTTGATCTCTTCGTTATAAACAAATCGGCAATATCTTGATGACGAAATATCTCGTAGTTAGCAAAACTGGTCTGTTCTTACTGGACAAGCTATCTCGTCGAAACCACTTGGTTGGTTAACTTAATTTAAGTAAATTTAAGCTATTAAATTTAAGTTTTTCAATCAAAAGGACTCAACAAATAAATTTCTTTTCAAATAGCAACCGAATTGTGAGAAGAAACAAACCTGTTTATGTATAGTAAGAGTATTATACCTATTGTGATATTCCCCCTTGCGAGTGCTAGCTAAGCAAATCCAGCGCGAATTCCATCGGGTTAAAACATTTAAGACGTTAATAAATAGATACCACAGCATTATTAAAAAGTTTAATTAATTTATTAAAAAATATAGTCAACTAATTTACAACTACAAATGATTGATGCAAATAATTTTACGAACTGTTACAAGATTAATAAATTTAAATCCCCATTTGCGAAGATTAGTGTTGAAAGATGCGAAAGTTATTAACTTCTGTGCTTGTTTAAATGATACTTTAATTTTATAGCAGTCTTTTCAAAATTAAATTATTCGCAAAATAGAAAACAATCTAAAATTTTCATTTTTTAATAGTTTGTACTAGCTTTGAATAAAATAATATTAATCAGGAGATAATTTCGAAAATTTTGTTTGTTACTGATAATTAATTAAACAGTTTAAGCACATTATTTATTTTTATTTGTAATAAATTGTTTTTACACAATAAAATAGAAAAAGAACATGTGAATCATGTTAAGCAATTAAAGTATTGTATTCCTCCTTCCTTTTAAGAATATACAAAATCAAGTTCATTTGAATTCGAGAAATATCTAATTAAAACATTTTAAATATTATAATTACGCATAATTTACAATGTGATATGGAACGCGTTACTGAAATACCATAAAGAGTACCCTGAACTTGATATTGAAAATTTGGTAACTGCAACGTGTGTTGAGAAATTAAAAACCTTTTATAAAATAATTCCATTCTCAAATTTCTATACTTTTTGGATTAAAAATCTTAGTTACAAAGTGTTCTAATTGTACTGCCTAATGATAAAAATAATAATAAAACATGCAAAAATGTATTTATTTTTATAGTAATGAATGCCATTTTGAATCGGTCTGAACTGTCTTCACTTTGGATCTAATATTATGAGCCCTACCGGGAATTCTGAGAAATTATAGATTTCCTCAGTAGTAACACTATACCCTCTAATTAACAAAGAAAAAGAGCCCTGGTTTTTGGGGGCGTAACATGCAAAAGCCATGCAAATAACTCATCCTAACCGCACGATAAAACCAAAAGTCAAGTAACTTGTGATGAGCTATGGTATTTTGTCACGAAAGCAATGTGCTCGGCATTTTAAAGCATGCAAAATCGAAAAAAACATGGATTATAGTAACTACTGCTTTGAGTTGATATAAAAGAAGTCTATTTAAGGTTCTAAAGAGCCAGTCTCTTTAAGATAACTAATATAGCTCTAATTAATTTATTTATGAACATGATTTTTATTTAGGTTAATTATTTTGTTCAACGGACAGCCATTGAAATTGTCTGTTTAACTTTTCATTGTGTTATCTAGCCAACCTATAGTTTACTCGTCTGATGGCTTCTGGATCGAAAGATTCTTTCTTCGAATCCAGGGTAAGGCATGGATGTTTGTCCGTCCTTAATGAATGTGTGACCTCTCTATTAATGGACTGGGTCTAGAATGTATGGTTAGGTCCGGGATATTCCAGTTGGAAGAACAACGGATAAGCAGCCGGATGGTTGAGAATTCGAAACTCGATCCAGTCGAAATTTGTCCAAGGGGCCCAAAT
Source organism: Meta bourneti (assembly GCA_933210815.1). Lineage (NCBI taxonomy): Eukaryota > Metazoa > Arthropoda > Arachnida > Araneae > Tetragnathidae > Meta > Meta bourneti. The sequence continues at coordinate 57,500,497 of OW119926.1, forward strand.
CGTGTACAAGGGGGTTGGTGCAAATTCTTTCATGGCCTCAAATGACCTCACGTTATGTAATGTGGGAGTTTAGAGAGTGGGGTGCCACCTCAAATGTTGATCTCGTTATCTGACCGTGGTTTAAAATTACGATGCGTTGTTCTTGGATCTTTCCCTAAGGGATTAGTCCCAGACCGTCGCCAATTGCCCGTTGTGTTGCTTAAGTGTGACGTTAATTAACTACCTACCTTGAATGTATGGTAAGAATTTGAGGTGTCAAGCGAACCCACCCCATGATGCACCAGGGTAACGCAAAGTGGTTCACAAATAAGCCCTTGTAGTGCCATCATGGAAATGTTTAATGCTTAATTAATTAGCTTAGCATTAGAAAAAGTGTTATGCCTTTGTTTTTGTTCGATATTTATGTGGGAACATTATTATTCTTTTTATCTAAACCTAAAATACTAAGCCACTTAACTCTCGTCATTTAAAAAACTAACCAGATCTTGATATCGTAATCATAAAAAAATCAGAAATATCCTGATGATGAGAAATCTCGTCTTTAACAAAATTGGTCAGATCTTGCTGGACGAGATAGCTCGTCAAAACCACTTGGAGGGATAATTGGGTCATAAATATAAAAGGCAATACATTTAAAATGAAAATTAACAATTTGATATAGACACTTCCTAAACTGTAATCATGGGGAGAGAATCCTTTTACGGTCATAGAGTCCAAGAGAAGCAACTGTTGAGGCATTTAGACCAGAGAAGGGAAATGATTGCCTCGCCAACCATGTAAACAGATTTGAAATTTTGAATAGTCCCAAGTGTGCCATTTGCCCCAGCGATAAATTGACTAATACTGCGGCTGACTACTACCCGGCTGTTGTATTACATTACATTCGGCCTTGTCTGGAAGAAATGTTTACTCTTGTTTATTGGGAGGCTAAAAGACTTTTAACCTTTATAGTTTTTTAATTGCTTTTTCCGTACAGTTATTCTGATGTTTTAACATTTTTTGTAATGTATTTTGCATTTTACCTTGTGCTTCCAATTGTGTAGTGAATTGTAGGATGTTTATATATTTGTAGTACCTGCGATGTATTGAGAAAAGAATTCGAAAATATAAAGTATAGCTTACTCACTATATGCTATACTTACTAAATGTGGTTCTCAAGAAAGCTTACCTTTATGCAAAGAAAAACAGTGGACTTCACCAGTCAAAAGATCACCGCATTCAGGGTCTAGAAAAGCTAAAAAATTCATATTTCGAAAAGTTTGACTTAGTGTGTTTCACTTGTAAGCCGACGATATGTATGTAGATAAAGATGTTTCAAGCAAAAAATACTTTAAAATATACAACTCCTTCCAGGTAAACAAATATTTTGAATTCAAAGAGTAAAACAATTTTATTCTAGCACACACCAGCTTTCCATGCTTTGGTCAGCAGACATTATGAAGGAATAAATTCTGAATCTCCAGAGAACTGCAAATGCTAGCAACGAATGTAAGATATTTTTCATACGAGTTTATTCTTATCGTCTCATCTTAAGACAAAAATGGAGCATGATACAGCATCGATGCTTTTATATTTCTTATGCATTTTATTATTTGACAATCGACCGATCTCTGCTTATTGGATTAAAGCCAAACTGATATGCCATTGTGACTGTGGTTTTGTTATCTTAGATGTTTGTCTTAATGTATAGAAATTTTAGCTTCTTTAGTATGATGAATATATCTTCAGGACGATTCTTATCAAGCATGACGATTGTACAAGCTGATTAACGATTGTGTCTGAGTCTTTGCTTTTTGTATTAAAGCGTCTTTTCTAGGGAAACAAAATTGGCAATGATAACAATATTTAATTTGCTATGGACAAATACGAATTATTACTTTTAAAAACTTAAAAATAACATTATATGTTTTACAAAAATTCTTTTCAACAATAGAAGTTAAACTTTTAAAAATCATTGTTGCGTACCTTAGTTAATCATTAGCTAAACTGATCCAGATCTTGATGGACGAGATATCTTGTCATTAGAAAAACTGACCAGATCTTTATCTCGTAATCGTAAAAAATATATAATATATTGATGAAAAATATATAATATATTGATGAAAAATATATAATATATTGATGAAAAATATATAATATATTGAGTTACCTTGTCATTAGTAAAATTTATCAGATATTGATTTGACATGTAACTCGTCGAAATCACTTAGAAGGTTAATCATCAATTGCACCAGTCTCATAAACTTGGAAACAGTTCTAGTATTCCCCATGAAAAAATAGGGTAAAGCCCGTTTCTACTACAGCAGACAGGGTTAGACTGTGTCTGAAGTAGTTCTAGTCTAGTCAGACACTAGATCCTAGGAAACGTGCAGGACCTTTAAGTGAAACATTGATCTGGAATAACCATCCACATTTGGAATAACCATCCACATCTCTGGAATAACCATCCGTATCTGGAATAATCATATTCATAATGATATGTATGAATTCCATGATAGGTATGAAGTTCAGTCCAGATGCTATGCGTGTATCTGACAGTATTACTTATTTTGCTAGCTGTTCACTTTGTATGCGTTTTCTTTTACCCCGGTACTTTCTATTCCATTATGCCCACAACTCTCTTGTAACACAAGCACAAACTTCTTGGCAACTTCCATGTCATCGAGTATTCCTCAGTGTGGCTTTCTCTCGATTCCAGATATTAATGTTTCAGAAAGAGACGTCGGTATTTGTATAGCGTGGGAGCAAAATTCAGATCAACGGATGCGTGTATATCTGCGACAATCAGAATGAAATAAAAGTTACCCTCTATTATTTTAATAAGTACAGTAATTTAGAAATTGAGCAGACATCATTCCATTCTCTGTTTCTTTGACCAGTGTATATAAAGTCATATTATATGCTCTTTTGCTTTTAATTTATCAATGAAGTAGTTGGATATTAAGTGGATGTTATGAAGAGACTGCTCTGAATTTAAGTTGGAACCTTTTCGAAACATATATTTTATGTTTTCTTAGAAAATTTGATGATAATCCTTTTCAATTCTTCGATTTGTCGCAATAGTTAAATTTATACAATAAAAATTATATAAATTACTCGTATACCAACTCCACAAGCCTTCACTCTCTGGTTTATTTTTCGGTGTTTCCAAAACTAAACCTTCCACAGAAGGATCGATTTGGTTGGTTGAAATCGTCTTTATCAACGCATAAATTCTCAAATCGTCAAGCGAAACAATTCAATTCGTGGGTATACTTTTATTGTGTGTACATTATTTAAATCCGACAACTAATGAAATGATTTCAGATTTCATTTTGCTTCGTTGTGCCCTTGAAAGTTAAGACATATACAGTAATTTGAAATACAATTATGAAGACATTATGACATTTGTAATTTCACTGGAGTATTTTGCTCTCAGAAAATATGATACAATTTTAATGTAACGAAAAGAGATGATAAATATTTTTTTAATCCAAGTTTTTCAGCAATAGATTTCTACAACTCTTCGTGTAGACGACCTACAACTCTTCGTGTAGATAATTTATGTATAGGTAACGAATTTGGTAAGAGGTTAGATGCAATTAAATATTTTTTCATGATTCTCTATACATTTAGTTGGTGTGCAAATTGGACAATACGTTATAACCTAAAAACTGCAAGTGAACCTACTTAGACATGGAATAATCTTAGGTTAAGTTCCCATTGACAAAATTCTTGCTGAAATGTAGCTTCTGAATAAAGAAGAAAATACAAAAAACGACGTATCCAAATATATAATTAATAACTGACATCATAATCCATACATTTATTTTTGTATAACTAAAACTGGATATTTCGACAAAAGAAATGCACTTAAATTAATGTCCCAATAAATAACCAAATCTGCTAGACTGAAATGGCACCAGTAATCGATCGCGGCCGCTGTTTACAATAGAAGATAGCGCGATATCGAACAAAACTTAATGGTGCTTTAAAAACAAATATGTTAAGAGTTTAAGTTTCTCAATTTTATAGACGATTACAGATACGGGAATTATTGATTGCTCCTTGAAATTAATTTTTAATACGTATTTTAATGTATTACACTGTACTTACAAATGTCACCGGACACCTGGAGTAAATATAAAACAGCATTTATTTCAAGGTATGACTATAAATTTAAATTTTCAATTCCAGAGTCTCCATCCACATGGGTAACTACAGAACTAACTACTAGTGAGTATAAACCGAAATTTAATGAAGGAATACCTGATTGAAATGTGCAAATGTTTTATATCAAAATCTAAACGCTTGATGAATTTGGAGTCTAAACTTTTCAGCAACGTCTGTATACCAATCTAAGAGAACATCTGTAGAATTTAGATTCGATTCGTGTTGAAAAAAAGATTCTAACCCCAGAATTAATTGATAGGTAAGGTTTCCATTCCTTCAAAATAAGTTTCCGAAAAAGTAAAAGGCCATCTGTAGCCCGGTTGGAAGAGTTGCCGATTTGAAACCAGAGGGTTGCGAGTTCGAACCTCGATCCAACCAAACACCCTCGTGTACGTGGGGTCTGATGCACGTTACATCTGTCGTGGCCACAAATGTCTTCAAGTTGACGTGGTATGGAAATTTGGAGAGTGGGGTGCCAGATCAGGTGTTGATATCGTCATCAGATTCAAAATTAAGAAGTGTTGTCCTCGGATCTTTCCATTCGGGGTTGATCCTGGACCTTCCCCAATAGCTGTGTTTGCTCTCTTGCTCCAGTGTGAAGTTAATTAACTAGCTTACATTACATTACCAACAAAGTAAATAAATGAAAGATGTACGAAAATGAAAGAAATTTCCTTATCTTAAACATTAGGCCTTTATTTTTTAACACGATTATCATTTACTGCTTATGGTTTACTTTCACTGCAACATCAATTTCGGTATGGAATGAAAAAGTTGACCTTTCACTTTCATTTCAATTTTGGCAAAAAGAAATTATCTTGGCTGTAAGAAGGTTGTGACACAATGTAAATTTCAGGTTTGTCATTGTACCCACAGCTTGTGCACTGAAATCGGACCTTGCATTGTTGTGCTGCAAAAGAAGTTAAAAAAATATTACTGATCACTGCTTTATACGAAATTTGGTGGTAGTACTTCTGACTAACGTACGCTCAAAGACGATAACGTACGTTTTTTTTGTTTGACGACTTTTGTTTTGACGAAAGTTTGACTCAAGGACGTCAAGCAGTGAACTGAAACTAAGTTGGTATGCATATAATATCGGCTACCAAATGCACTCGTGAATATTTTTCTAACTCAACTCCTATCTATACTACTTCGTAGGATATCTTACTGATAAATCGACCCTTTTGTTTTTGACTATTTAAAAAAAGACTAAATATTATTTGTCTGGTGAGGTTTTTTGGGCTTTGATATGTTCTAACGTTAATAGATTTATTTCTCTATTAACAGATATAAGGTTCTAATATTTAAGAGAATTTACTTTCTTTCATTTTGATCGATTCCTGTCAGGTGCATTTCCCTGATCAACACTCTAGTAGTGAGATTTGCGAGCAAAGCAGTGCTGATTTTACTCCACAATACTCCTTAATGACTAAATAACCACATCATTCTGTAGAATCCATGGACCTTTCACCTTTAGAAAGATTTCATTGGTTACGTACTTGGAATAGAGTCCTTTGGGAAGATTTTAGGGATTCTTTCCATTGAATAGAATTCTTTGGAACGTTCCATTGGTCCTTTCCTTATAATATTATTCTTTGGAAAAATTCTATTGGCCTCCTTTTCCTCATAATGGAAACCTTTGGAAATATTATATTTCTCATTTCCTTAGAATTGAATCATACGGAAAGGACTGCTTCTTCATTTAGAATAGAAGGTAAAAACTGGTTAAAAGTCATACAGGGAACACTAGGTTTCAAAATGGAATTATGCTTCTGAACCCCTCAGAGGGTTAAAGTAAATTCTGAAACGCTACGAACAACAACCTCAAACCCGAGACCGACTGCATCAAGAGTCAAAGTGTTGATCTCTCGGCCTCCAGAATTCATAATACGTCTTGTTAGCCCAATTCCATTTAGCTGACTTCCATTTGGTAGAGTAATGGGAACTTTCAATTTCTAATTTATATTGAATTGTCATCTGGCTACAAAACATGTGATTCTGCGGCAGGGCAGATTTTGTCACATGTTCTCCAATTGCTCAGCTATCAAAATATTATCCCGCAATTGCTACAATTGGCTTACAAGCGTGTCCTAGCGATGGTAAAGTTTATGTCAGAAAGCACGATTAACCATGAGAAGATTAAATCACCTTGAATGCCTTTTTAGGAGGTACCTTCGATGTGTAGTACACATTACTCTGCCTGTAAATAGCTTCTAAAATTCATTGCAGTATATTCAATACTATAAGTGGCAGAATATGAACGTCTGTAAAAATACTTCGAATAGAGCTAAGGAAAATGGGATTTCTATACAAAAAGCCTCCCTAAACCAGTGATGGCGAACCTTTTTATGTGCGCATGCCAAAAATTGGTAAATAATATTCTTAGTATTGCTGACAGTCCGAGCAGTTTGTAATGAGGGTTAACAATAGAAAATTTATGATTGTAAAATTTTATTGAGACAAATTTAAAAAATAACATTAATTCATAGAGATGAACATATAACATGATATACACATAAACCTACAAATTAATGATATTTTGCTGCTGTGCATTGGATGCCAAATGCTTTATGTCTCGTTCATATTTCCTCACTTTTAGTAATACACAGGCCAAACTATATTTATCAGTCTGTTTCTTAAACTGAGTTCGGCGATTTCGAGCTGCCCAGGGAAGAGTGCCCAGTCATGACATTATGGCCTTCAGCCAATGGTTAGATGTTCTTAACATCAGCTGTAGTTTTCAGCTGCTGATCATTGTTCTTAGAGTGGGCTATATATGTTTATTAATTTCTTTCGTGCAAAACAACTTAAACTTGTGCAGTGTAAGAATTAAAACAAAATTTTGAAAAATTAATAAATTAATAAAATGATATCACCCGCAAATCGTTTACGTGCAGGCAAAATTTTCGTACGTGCCAACTCTGGCACGCGTGCTATAGATTCGCCATCCCTGCTCTAGATTATCCCCATTGTGATGATCCTGTGGTTCTACACAGATGCATCAGGGTAGCATATACCATGACCGTTTCCTGTATACTGTGGTGCCATGTGTTACTGTGCAACTGAAGTAGGAATAGATAGCATTACCAAGTTTAGAGCTAGTCACAATAAAGATATGAAGTAGTGACAGGAAATAATATTTACCTTGACTGCCACATCTGTACAGGTAACAGTATGGCTAGTCTTGAATAAGTACTGCAGGGTTTCGGGGTGTGAAGGACATCCATGATTATTCGAGACTTCTTTTGGACATTATAGAACTGATCCAATTTTGATCCCGAGAAAAGAAAAAAAGGTCATGAAACCAATCCTTTTTTCTAGAACTTGAATTCAGAGTTGAAAATCGATTGTCAATATTGAATCACGCCTCGAATATTCCTTTTTCAATTTGATAAATGTTCAAATCAAAGTTTGGCCAATGGCTACTGTCAAATACAGAACATATTATGTAATGATCTAGGTGTGTGTATCAGCAGTTGAAGCATATACATTTGAATTTATTGCTAGTACTAGGGTTCAATATGCACATAATTGATCTTTTCAAAAGAAATTTGAAACTTATTTGGAGGCAAATTTCAATTAAAGTAGAGATTTTGGCTTATCTTCAGTAATTCAAAAAGTAGTTATGCGCATTTAAAGGTCTGGTTGGTACTATATAAAAGATCAAACCGTTTTAAAATTTGACCTCATTTTAGAGATTTATATAGTACCATTACATTCATGAGAAAATCTGAATAAATCACACATTTTTGTCGTAAAATAGTGAAATCCATTGAAAATCTATTTTGAGGCAGAAAAGAATTAAATTGATTTCAGTTGGATCAAATAACCTGGTGCAAATTGTCTATTTAAAAAAGGCAAACAATGTATTTAAAATAAAATACAAAAAAATCATAGACATTAGACATGTAATTTTGCATTTTTATTTAACGTTTGTTCTTTTTGCAGGTGTCCAAATACTTTTGTCTATATAATTTCACGAGTTACGTTACATTTTAAATGCTTTCAGAAAACCTTTTAATGCGTATTCAACTGTTTTGATGAGAGGTTAAAATAGAAAGACAGAACTTTAATGAGGTAAAATTTGTAATCATAATTTTAAATTGTGTACACGGAGGTTAGTGCACGTTTATTCTGTCGGAACCTCATATATCATCATCTTGGCGTGGTGTGGAAGTTTGGAGAGTGGGATGCCAGCTCAGGTGTTGACCTCGTCATCTGACCATGGTTCAAAATTACGAGGAATTGTCCTTAGATTGATCCCGTACCATCGACAATAGCCCCTTGATTTGATCCAGTGTGTCGTTAATTATCTATCTACCCAATTAATCCTAGGCACATTTTGCACACACCAAGTACTTTATATATCGATATAATTGCTTGTTTTTCCAGAACCAACCAGTATTCCATCGCCAATTGAGTTTGAAAAACACTTCTCCAAAATAAAGAATCTAATTTGGAAACTCGCATTTCACAGCCAATCCCAACTAATATTTAGATGCATTTTACGCACACCAAGTATTATATATAAAAATATAATTGCTTGAGTTTCAAGAACATGAACTCCATAGCCAATCCAGTTTGAGAAACACCTCCTCAAATAAAGAAACTAATTTGGAAACTTGCATTTCACAGCCAATCCCAACTAATCTCTGGGTACATTTTTCTCAAAACCTGAAGGTGGCGTGACAACCGTTTAAACACGTAGGTAGCTCTCACGCTTTACTGTCATTAGGACTAAAATTAACCAGGTCAACGCAGAAGCGTAGACAACACTCGGAACCGCGGTTTACCTTGGCTCATATGATTAATCTAATCTTATTACCAATATTTTGGGATCGAATGTTGGTAGCTTTTCTACAATGTTGCTAATAGTAACGGTTTAGGCGGTGACTGAAAACATCATGAATATTTGAAGCGCAGCTTAAGAGAAATCAAGGAAATGCAGTGGCGTGTCAAGTTTTATAAGTTATTGTTTTTAGGAATATTTTATTTGCCTCTCACACCGGACATTACAAGCATTAGAATCGCGTGTTCGGTATTTTAGTTCTTAAATTTTTAAAATTTGGTTAATTTTGGGGTTAATTATGATCTTATGAATATACTTTCAAAAATGTTAAAAGAACATATCATTGCGAACAGTTGTTGAAGTTAAATGGGTATTCTGTGGGTTATTAGCTTTGTTTAACTTGCAAATGGTCATTTAAAGGCAATGTTTCCACGTAATGCTTTAATTCAGTTTTTTTTTGCTTTTCAAAAATAGCCTATTTCAACCGAGTAAAGCAGGAAACCCATTACAAACGGCAGGTTTGGCTTGGTGCAACCAATCACGAGTCTTCCAATTTATTTACAAAGAATTTCTATGGAAGGTAAACCATTACAAACGATCAACTAGGCTCGGTTTCGGCAGGAATCCCATCCCTAGCATTAATTTTGTTTCGGCATTTAATCTACAAGAGAATATTGTCAACACCAGGGGCAATCAGAATCAAAACATTCTTTATTCTTTTAGCAGCATGGAAGAAGTTCCGATTAATATATTATTTCAAAAACAGCGAACACACTAAAACGCAAAGGCTGGATATTTGCTCCTGGAATTAATCGAGTAACTGGATGGCAGAATACAAGTAGAGAATTCTTAGGACGTCTGGTTTTTGAAAACCATAGAATTCTTTTCATACCTGGAATTCGTAGAAGATAAAATTTGTTTGGAATTCTGTTCGACTGAAAAGCATTTTAGCCACCTCCTTCCACTGTGACTCCAGAACCAAGTTAAATGAGGGTCTCAATACTTGATTAGATTTCATCATGAAACCAATATGTATATTAAATATTCAATGTTAATCTCAACAGTTTTCTTAGTGAAACCAATATGCTTAGTATAAAAAACTGGTTTAACTCATTTATTTAACGCCACATACCATTTTGTCACTTCTATTTAACTTGTTCATTTAGCAATTCAACAATACAAGCTATTTTCACTTCATATTTTTAATTTACCTTTTACTCATTTACAAATTTATACACTTTTCTTGAATCACATCTTTGATTTTAATCAATTTTTACGATGCCTTTATATTAGAATCTCCCATTGTGCATACACTGACTGAAGTGAACTGGTCTGTGCTCAATTAGTCTAGCTAGGAGAATCAGAAAATTCGTATAATGGGTTTACTCCAAACTGAACAGTGCTACGCTGTGCCCGCTTTTTGTAATGGGATTATTCCTGTCTTAGGCTGTCTTTATATTACGACATAAAAAAGGATAATCAATAGCTATTATACATAAGCCGAGCTGAAGTGTGCTGATTTGTGCTGAGCTTTCTAATGGGTTTCCTGCTGAATAATCACTAACATCTACTAAACTAATGAACATATTCTATAATCACAAACAAATTAATTTTATTTTCATTTTTCCTCTATTGGTACTTAATATTTGTTTTAGAGGCCCACAATGCTTTGTAAATTTATTTATTTCATTACTTACAAACTATGCATATAGATATACGTACAGATGGTTAGGAAGAAAGATTGTTATAACATTGAATAAAAGATGTCGAAAACGAATCTGATTTGAGTTACACTTATAAAAAAAACAATAATTTCGTCAATATTTCATGTAATATGTAGTATTGGTGTAGAGGTAGCATCGTGGTTATAGGAAGGTATGGCGAAGGAGGAGTGGGAAGTGTAGTTGGGAAGTTCAGGAGAGTGGTACTCACTGACTGGTCTTTGCCATTAGGCGCTGAATTGTCGCTGATTCAGAGAAAGCTGAGATGAGGACGATGCTACAGAATCAGGAATTACTTTAAAGGTTTATCCTGTCGGTTTGTCGAGGAGCTTCCCGTCATCCACTCTTAGCATTTTTCCGATCTCTAGAGATCCTCGAGAGATTCCCAGATTTTGTTCTTTGTCGATTGCTTCACTCATAATAAAATCCAGTTTCATTCTTAATGCTCTGACCAATGTCAGCATGTCCACTTGTCTCATATTCAGTCACTGTAACTGTTTGACCCCTCCCGATTAGATTTGATCACTGTGAGTGTTAAATCGTTTCATTTTGAATTGATTATTACTTTTCAATTTGTCACACTATGAGGGCAATATTCTTTACTTGTGAAGCTAGCAATTAAAAAAGAAAGAAAACGAAACAACACACGTAATTTTACTATCCATTTATGAACAAGGCACTTATATTAAAAAAAGTGATTAAAAATACAAAATTTTGTAGAATAAAGTTTTTTAAAATTAGCAATGTATAAAAGTTCTCGTTTGTTTTTCGTATTTCAAACAAAGAAATAAAACAATAAATTCATAAAATATTTTAATAAATTTATATTTTTATACATTTATTAGCAGACTTGAGTATAAATCTGCGCTAAGATTTCTTAATTTTGTATATCTATTGATGATCGATACTGACATTTTATGGCTTATTTTAATCCATTTGTAATGAATATCGTGCCCATATTCACATAAATGCATTTCATACCCAAAAATAAAATAAATTTATCCAAAGGTAAATGACAGCGTTTCGTTTACTTTTACTGGTATTAATTCTTATTTCGAACAACAAGCATAGAAAAAATCTCACTTCACTCATGTTACACAACTAGATAATGAACGTCTATTTCAATTGCAACTCATTCCTTCTAGAAAGGCGATTCGGCATCCTTTGATGTTAAACCTATTTTTGTTCTAATTTTCTTTTCTACTCTAATATGTAGCTTTCGAATTTGCCATTGCTTTCTGTAATAAGACGACTGAATTATCAGATTAAAGTAGCGAGGGCTCTTCCGTGCAGTTTTAGTAACGTTATGCAGCTCCACAGCTCAAATCAAGCATATTTATACTAAGCCTTAAAATTGGCGAATGAATTCCGTAACGATCGATTTTACATTGTTTGTATTATTTTCTTTGCATTCTAATTTCTCTTAATACTATGTTCGAGAAAATAAAGCAACTAATACCTTTGAAGGAACAGTTAACCATCCTTTAACCCTCTGATGGGTTCACACGCATAATTCCACCTTGCAACTTGCAGTCTTCTCTACATGTCTTCTAACTAAGAGTTTTAATCTTCTTGATCAATAACGTCTTCCAAAAGGATCCTTCTGAGGAAAAGACGAATTGAATATTTCTAAGAAAATTAATAATAGATACTTTCCAGGGGTTTCTTTTCTAAGGAAAAGACGAATAGAATACTTCTGAATGATTATATTCACCAAAGGGGGACACCAAAAGGATGTGTGTGTGACCAATAGAATCCTCCAAATTATTCTCTTCTAAGGAAAGGACCAATATCTCTTCCAAAGAATTCTATTCTTAGGAATGGACTGATAGAATCTCCAAATTTTGAAAGAACTCATGGATTCTTTCGTAAATCTCGTAACTCTCAGAGGATAAGAAATTAATACTGTTAAATGACTATTAATTTTGCTTGACAATTTACTTGACTATTAATTTCGCTTATACCAAACTAATTATTAATTCGCTTGTATACCAAACTAATTATTAATTCGCTTGTATACCAAACAAATTATTTATTCACTTTCATACAAAACTAATTATTAATTCGCTTTTATACCAAACCTATTTTTAATAATTAGGCCTATACTAAAAAAATTAATACTGTTAAATGACTATTAATTTTGCTTGACAATTTACTTGACTATTAATTTCGCTTATACCAAACAAATTATTTATTCACTTTCATACAAAACTAATTATTAATTCGCTTTTATACCAAACCTATATTTAATAATTAGGCCTATATTTAAAAATAGGTTTTATACCAAACCTATTTTTAATAATTAGTGAATCTAAATGCCTTTAATTTCTTTGAAAGTGCCCGTTCAAGTTTATTTGACTTTAGTTTGATTTTAAGGTTTCCAATCTTAGCATAAATTATCAAAACAAATTGCATAAAAAATTTATACAAAAATATTGTTTCTTTGTTCTATGGATTTCATAAAAATATACGACTAAGATAAAGAAGTTCAAAATGATAGCTATTAATAAAATTACTGAATTGTGCTGTAGTGTTTGTTATCTATCGTAGAGCAACGAAGCATCAAAAAAGTCGAGCAACATTACGTTTAACCAACACGATTAGGGGCTTAACGTTTAACATGTTTTTGTATAAAGACTGGTTAACCGTATCGTATATAAAAATTAAACATATAACGAATATTATATTCTACATGCACAAATGTAGTAAAATAATGTTTTAAATAGCTTGAATTTTAAGTGCAGAAACGTATTCCTGCATTTTTTATTAATACAAACACTTAAAGCCATTATACGAGTACAGTAATCAGTTTTACTTATATCACAAAAGATAATGTTTACAAGCATTCAAATCTATGTAAGTATCAATAAAACTCTCATAAAGTATGTAACATAATGAAGGTAAACATTTAAAATTTAATTGTGTTTATCTATAAATGTACGCATAAGTTTTCCTTTAAGAGAATATTCAATAAAGATTTTACTAGTTTTGAAGAGGCATGGAACAATGAAACACATTCAACTACTTCTTTTTTCATTTAGACATTAAGTTTAATAATGCTTAATAGCAAAACATTAAAATAGAATGTTCGAAGGGTATGTATTTGAGTAATCATGGGAATAAAAGTATGTGGGTTTAAAAGCCTAATTAGTGTAATATATTGCATTTAACCTCTTAAAAGGGTTCCTTTTAAGGGGTTCCATTTAAAAATATGCTATTGATAATTTCCTTAGAATTGAATCTTTACAAAGATTCTATTTTAAGGAAATGAGTAATTTAATCATTCCAAGTGATTCTATTTCAAGAAAATGACTGATAGAATCTTTCCAAATTATTCTGCTCAAAGTGGAGGACCCATGGAATTTTTCAATATAATAGAATATTTTCAACCAATTTTACTCAAAGGAAAACAGCAATATAATCTTTACAATTGATCTTATTCTATGTGAAGGTGCAATATAATCTCTCCGCAGGTTTCTATACCAAGGAATTTGCCAATATAACCGTTCCAAATGGTTCTGTTCTAAGGAAAAGTCTAATTAAATAAAGGTTGAAAGAATCCACGGATTCTTAAGAAAGATGCGGTTATTTATTCATTAAATGCGTTGTGCTGTTAATCCTCCTAGTGGTTGTCTCGAAGGGGTATCTCATCATTAGCAAAATTGGCTATATTTTGATTGACGATGTATGTCGTCATTAGAAGAAAACTAACAAAATCCTGGTCTCGTCATCATAAAAAATCGCCAGTATCTTGATGACGACATATGTAATTCGCGAATTTGTCAGATCTTGATGGATGAAATAACTCTTTGAAACCACTTGGAATGTTACTTACTATCACTACTCGCTACATCACTACACTGCATTACTACAAATCTAGCGTCGTCCAGACAGTTAAGTAAAATGCTAGATAAATGTAATTGCTTTTTTATAAGGTTTCTACAACACGTACGCAGATACGAATTATCTGATTGTACCATAGCCAGAATCAGTAAATCACATTCAATGAAATCGTTCATATCTTTGTATTTAAATGAACAGCGTAAATACTATTTAGCATACCTCGTAGAATAAACGAGTTCCCCGAGGGCATGATACTTGGAATTCATGCTCTGATTATAAAAATTATTCAAAGTCAAATCTCTTCTTTTTATATCACTAACACAATAAGGGAGTTGAGTGCTATATATATTTTGGCACGCGCGAATGAAAGAATTATTTATGAAAAATAATTTATGCAATACTGTGTGTTCCTTTAGGAATAGCTTCTTATTGAAGATGCTGATAGGGAATATCTCGCTCAGAGGTCATATTAATATAAATGAGCAAATGTGATGACGAGTCAGATTTTCTTGGACCGATGCCAAATTAAGCAAACGGTCTCTTTTGCTTGCACGACTCTGTTATACACATAGGCGTGTTTTCTACTTTTAGGTTCTTTAGTCAACAGAAAATTAGCTAGGAATTCACTGTGTCCGACATTCTTTTGTTTCCCCTTTCTCGACCACTTTTCCGAGTTCTTTTATTTTTCAGTTTGTGGGGTTAATTTTCTTCCTAGAAACTTCTTGCTTGGCTTTCTAGTCAAATAAGTGAAAGAGACGTATTTGATAAGATCAAATACACTTGGAGGCGGAAGGTTATATGTATCGCAGGGATGTCGTAATAAAGAAGCATTTCAACGTTGACACAGAACGTATTTGTGTTTATTGCACTGAATCGAATGGTTGGTTGATGCTGAGCTCAAGGGTCATATTTGACCATGCTGTGCCAAACACAAGACAATGTCAAGTGACGGACATGAATACACAAGCTTTACTGGCAAAGACGAGTGAAAATATAGGGAGTATTCCAACTTTACAGAAATGAAAACTGCGCCCCCTACCGCTCGCAGGATGCTAGCGCAGTGGGTGAACCCGCTGAGCCACGACTGAACCTTGAAATGAATTAGTGAACTGAAGTTTTTAGTGCCCCTATGGAAAGTACCTGAACTAATAATGAAATGCAATTGTGTGCCTTAAATTTTTGAATTTTACCAAAGTATTAACCACCTGTGTTCAATTTTACAATTTCAAGACACTGCTTTGGAAATGAACTTAGATCTGAAATTATGAAGCTGTTAAATGAAAAAATACAAATTAAATTGCATATAAAACGCTAGATTTCTCGCTATTACTATAAATTCATATCAATCAAATCAGTAAAATTTAAAAAAATCTCTAATGAGGAGAATGAGCCTCTGGTATTGTGCTACCAATCTGTCTATACTAGGCTCTACTTTCGTCAGAAACATCCTTAAACCAACATATTCAGCTATTTTCAATATGTTCCTTTTTTTAGTTAAAAGAGTTGTTACCGCACAAAAAAGTACATGCTTGACTTAATTAAACGAAAAATGTTCTTGTCAGAGTCCACCGTCTTGAGTAAAGTCTACATTTCTGCTTTTGAAATTTCTTTATGCCCGTCTTCTTATCGCCCACTCCTGCTTCTCAACTCCTCTATTTCCCTTGGAGCCAACGTTGTTTCTCTTAAGATTCATT
Organism: Meta bourneti; assembly: GCA_933210815.1. Lineage (NCBI taxonomy): Eukaryota > Metazoa > Arthropoda > Arachnida > Araneae > Tetragnathidae > Meta > Meta bourneti. The sequence goes on from OW119926.1 coordinate 57,516,699, forward strand.
CAGTGTCCACATGGGGACGAGGTAGCACCAACTGTGGGAAACTATGCTTTATAGAAACGCATGCAGTATGTACCGAGAGTTCATTATACATATATGCAAAGATGTGAAGTTGAAATGTCCTATCTAATTATCAATTTCACTTGGGACTAATACACTGAAGTGCCAGAAAGACGGGTACACTAGTCTAATACTTGGTAGGCTTTGCGTTTAACATAAGTAACCTAAATTGATGCCTACACTCAATATATTGCAATGTCCATTGTATCAAACAAATAAATGCGTTTTTGTTGAAACAAAAAATTTTCAGATTTGTGCCTTTATTTGATGGTTCCGACGAAATACCAGCACTTAATGAAAAATGGCAATTGCTTTCCACTGACTCAATTACTCAAACTGTTTTAATTACTCAAAAGGCAGAATTTAACCCTCCTCGTGGTTATCTCGCAATTATGTGTCGCCACTAGCAAAATTGGCCAGATCTTGATAAACGAAATGTCTCGTCATTAGAAGAAAACTGGCCAGATCTTGATCTCGTCATCATAAAAAAAATCGACAATATCTTGATAACGAGATATCTTGTCATTAACAAAATTTGTCGGATCTTGATGGAAAAGATATCTCGTAGAAACCATTTGGAGGGTTGAACAGAGATATAAATAACACTATTTTTAAGATTTAAATAAATAATAACCAGACACATAATCATATTTATATAACACAAGGCATTTCAGATCTGGTAGTAATTTTCATTGAGAGGACATTCTGTAGACTATGAAAGAAAATCCATCTAGGGCGGAACAAACGATCGAAGGAAATGGGATGGAATGGGAACAGGATGTCATTTAACTAATGTTCTATAATACAAACACCAGCACTCATTATATATTGTTCATACAATACCTATATTCGTCCAAGCTGTAAATGATCGTAGTTTAGTAATGGACGAGTAACATGATCTGTGGCTTCAAACCTACTTTCCCTTTCGGGTATTTAAGCCATTTTCCTATATATAGAACTTCAGACATGGCATAGACATATAACCCTCTGAGTGCCACGAGATTTCCGATAAGTGTAATATCGCTTATACCTTTCATGTTTGATGATTAAATAACCAAATTTATTTAATTGAAAGAATCCTAGGAAACTTTCTATTGGTCAAGAAACTGCAAACTAACTAGAAGTCATGCATAGATGGTTGCCGAATGTAAATATATACATGTGCGTCTCTCAGAAGGGATGGTTTAGTCAGAACACCTGAATCAAAAGTACGGACTATCGTAAGGAACAAAATGGTTGGATGGTTCGGGTATTTTTACTGCTCAAAAGCCAGATTTTGTCAAGATGATCTAATCAATACTTGCCAGTCAAGTAAATGGACATATGCATACAAGGTACGTAGGTTGTTGAATTTGCCTCGCATCGGAGCAACACAACGGGATATTGGCTGCGGTCCGATATAAGTTCAAAGAGACAGATCTGAGGACTACACCTCCTAATTTTCCAGGGTCAGATGACTAGGTCAACACCTGAGCTGGCACCCCCTCACCACTCCAACATGAGCTCATTTCAGGTCACGATATATTAAAAGTGCATCACCACTTCCATATACGAAGGTGTTTGGATCACGTTTTGAACTCTCAAACCCCCGGTAGGTAATCCGTGCTTCTGCCAACTTGGCTACCGAAGCCAATAAACACAAGGAAAGATGTTTTATTGCATTTAGGAATCGAACATGCACCACCTACAAATCGAAGGTTGCTAGCGGGATGGACGAACTCTCTGATCCATGGAGGGGGGGGGGGGGTATTTCAATTAACGTCACACTGGAGCAACACAATGGGCTATTGGTGACGGTCCGGGATCAATCCCAAAGGGAAAGATCCGAGGACAACATCACGTAATTTTGAACCACGGTCAGATGACGAGGCAACACCTGAGCTGGCACCCCACTCTCCAAACTTCCACACCACGCCAACGTGAGGACATTTGAGGCCACGACAGATTTAACGTGCACCAGCCCCCTTTGTACACGACGGTGTTTGGCTGGATTCGAACTCGCAACCCTTCGGTTGCAAGTCCGTTACTCTTCCAACCGGGCCACCGCGGCCCTCTGATCCATGGAAACTAAAAGCTAATGGTAATGGTAATTAATTAACGTTGTACTAGAGCAACACAACGGGCTATTGATGACGGTCCGGGTTCCATCCCCAAGGAAAAGACTGAGGACAACACCACGTAATTGTAATTTTGTACCACGGTCAGATGACGAGGTCACACCTGAGCTGGCTCCAAACTTCCACACCACGGCAACGTGAGGACATTTTAGGCCATGAAAAATTTAGCATGTACCAGCCCCCTTTGTATACGACGGTCTTTGGTTGGATTCGAACTCGCAACCCTCCGGTTGCTATTCCGTTACTCTTCCAATCGTGCTACCTCGGCTCGGAAACCAAAAGGGAATTTATATGAATTCCATTTCTTGCCTCTTTCGGTCACCTAAGTGAAAATACTTTATCTAACACGTTCAAACATTCCTTTAAATGTCATACATTATTATAATCCCCTCAGATTTATACGAACATAATTGCTTAGACATTGACTACTGTACGTTGTACACATAACCATCCATTCCTGTTCTTTCGAAAATATTAATCTTAGAAGGATATCTTTACTTTCATTTTCATGGCGTATCTGTAAAATAGAGTGAGACAGTCCTTTAACCATAATACATTATCATAATCGCATCAGCTTTATACGAACATAATTGCTTAGACATTGACTAGTGTACGTTGCACACATGATATCCATTCCTGTTCTTTCGAAAATATTAATTTGAGAAGGAAATCTTTACTTTCATTTTCATGATGCATCTTTGCACTAGAGTGAGGCAGGAGCTTCTTCTCCAAAGCAAAATTCTTCCGCTCGAAACATTTTAGCGTCAACAGCATGAGACATCATGAAATAAACATCTCAATGCACATTTATATTCTAAGAGCGCTCTTCTGCAGAGCGCAGAAACACTACAGAGGTGAAAAGAGAACCGAAACTTTTGTGCGTCGGATAAGATGTAAGCATTTGAAATCCAAGAGCGCTCTTTAGAGTCAAGAGCAGTGAAGAGTGAAGTCAGAATATTAAACGTCTGTTCAGAGCACATAGTTGAAAAATGCTTATCCTTAAAATAATGACAATTGTCTGTTTTCAGTGTGCGCCCGAAGAATGACATTGTATAACATTTATTTGCATGTATATTCATTCGTGTAATTGAAAATAATTAAACGTTAGGATGCTTATTACTAAACTTTTTCTAGCAATCTTTGAATAATATCTCATGCTCTTACCAATAATTAAATGCTCGGATAAAATGGGTGATTGAAATATCACTAGTTTTATTAACTTACCAGTTTTCATTACCTCCATCAATTTGCCCTTTTGAGGAATTTTCTTTCTCTCTCATGGCAATCGCACTCTAAGCACATTTTCGTCATACTGTGTAGAGATGCAAAATGAAAAATGTGCAACTTTTCATATTTGGTTAATAATATCTCATTAATTGATCCTCATCATTGATATTAGCAATGACAACTTTAACCCACTTGGCTAAAAGAATAAAATTGCAATTTTTATGTTTACAATCTGATCCACTCTTTTCTTTGGGGTTGCGTTCACTATCTTCACCAATTTATGCATTATGCAGTATTATAGCGATTGGATTAAAAGCGGTTAGTTGTAAATGATGAACAGTAGTAAGATTGAAAGGCAGTAGTACAGTTTAAACATAAGAGGAAATGGCTGAACAGAGACAGAACATAGATTACACGTCCGCCCTCCATCGTGTTTGGTTGATTGGGTTTTAAAGCGCAGGGGCCATATTTCAACCAGCTGTTCCAAGAATTAGACAAACAACATCAATCAAGTAATGGAAGTACATACACATACAAAGAAAGTTTTACTGACACAGAAGAGAGAAATACAATGAGAAGGGGGACGAACCATGACAGGAATCGAACCTCGGCTACCTACAACTTTTTAGGTTGCTAGCGCAGTGGGCAAACCTAGTAGGTCAATGCAGCCCCTACACCCTTCGTCATGCCTAAGCAGAATGTACCTTGTTCTTTACCCCCATACCACTGTAATTTTTCAATTTCACACAATATCCTACAAACACATTTTTACAATATTATATTTATATATTCTTACGCCTTAAAATATGTAGTTAATATTCACTTATTGCAAGCATTTCGAATTGGATTATTAATTTGTCTTCAACAATTCCTCGCCATAGGTAAACGTTTGAGCCAGATAATTAGACAGATGATATATTAAATTAAAAATGCATTATGAAAACCAAACAAAGGTGGAAAGTACTGATTTATTAAGCACCTTTATTTATTTTATAAAATGTAACATGTTAGTTTCAAGAAGAGAGTGATGCTTATATATTTGAAACCACAGTTGGAAACTTGATTATCCGAAGTAATGTAAACCAAAGCTCTTCGGATAACGAGAAACTTGGATAATACTTAACAACATTAAACAGAGTACTAGCCTATACAAAAGACAGAAGAATTTAGTGCACATGTTACTGAAATATTCATAAAGTAAGGATTAAAAATAATCTGTACTAGGATTTGTGTCATAGCTTGTATTTATTGTGATAATTTTACTATAAATATGGACGTGAGTTACTTACCCCTTTTAAACTCCCTTCAAAAGGTCCTTAATGGACTTCTGTTTCGCAGCACTTTCTTGGCACTCTGGACAAAATGCAGATAATTGTGCTCGTAGCTTTTTTATAAGCTTAAAAAATTGTCGTACAAATTCATAGTAGTTGCGTTGAAATGGAATCGTGTTTTTCATAAAGGTGTGTTTTTTCTTAATCAAGTGGTTATTCAAAGTTTAATTTTATGATCACTTTTTGTTTTCAAGAGGAAAAACCGGTAAAGGAAAGTAGTCCTTGAGACTGATGAATTTCTTTAATTTCGATTAAAAGTATGTGTAATTAACTGTTTTTTGCTTTGTAACTTAAAACTTAAGAACAAAATAGCAATTTATCCTAAAGGGCATTTTTGAATCAACGGCCGATTAAAATTACTTTATATCTTAGATGAATTATAAGGGAATGAGAAAAAATTGGTAATATAATTAATTATGAATTTTATTCAATGATTTTAAAAACGCAGATTATTCGTTCGTATAGAAATTTTTTCAGCATTAAATTGTGAGTGGTTTTGCACTAATTAATTTTCTAAATTTCCCATTTAATTTTGTAAACTCCCCGTAATATTTCTATTTCTTCAATAAAAGTCTACTTCAGTAAATTTTCATTTTATTTTCGTAAGTTTTTGAACATTCGGTACAATATACTTTATACTTGTGTTGCAAAACATATCCGTACAACGACATGCCAAATCCATACTGAACCTTAACATTCGGTAATTATAAATTCTCTTAAAGGTGGTTAGCTTTTTACTTATATATTATTTTCTAATAAAAGTATAAGACCGTGAATAACACATTTTAACCCACTGAGGAGTTCACATGCATGATTCCACCTTGCAGCTTGCAGTCTTCCCCCTTACATGACTTAGAATCAGTTTTGAACTTCTTGACTTATAGAATATTTTCAAAGGATTCCATTCTAAGGAAATTAAAAGAACGATATTTCAAAAGGATTACATTATAACGAAATGAGAAATATAACATTTCCAAAAGATTATACTCTAATGAAAATAGAAATAGAATAGTTCAAAATATTCTATTTAAATGAAATGAGCAATAGCATGTTTCCCAAGGATTCAATTCTAAGGAAATAATCTTTCCAAAGGATTCAATTCTAGGGAAAGAATCTTTCCAAAGGATTTTCTTTGACAAAATGGGACAATAGAACGCTTCCAAAGGATTCTCTTTTAAGGAAAGGAACAATAGAATCTTTCCAAGGAAAAATTCTATTCTAAGGATAGGGCTAAACGCAATTTTTCTAAACGTCGAATGAATGCATGGATTCTTTAGAAAGATGTGGTTATTGAGTCATTAAGTGTGTCGTAGGGTATAAGCAACACTACACTAATCGGAATTAAATTTAACCAATACATGTAAACCTTCATGAATTTAATGTATAGTAATACGTTCATTTTAATTTTTTTATTACAACGACTAATTAACTCCTTTCATTGGTGTGTCAATAAAAAAAAATTAATGAAAAAGTCAGTTAGGCACTACCAAATATCGATCAAGAGAGTTGTACGATCATCCATTTAAAAGACAGCTAATCCATTTCAATTAGCGTTGGTCCCAGTCTAATTTGCCTTCGTGTAGAAAGCATTTTTCCGTAGAGAGAGAAACCAAACCAAACAATTTCAATTAGGATTACGTAATAGTTTGTGGAAATTTCCGTTCTGCACTGATAAATAATATTTTCGTCTAACGTAATATTATATTTTGGTTGTTCTTCATTCGATAAAAAGCTTAACATTTTAAAAATTGGTGTAGTTTGTATACCGTAATTATAAAAACAAATTATATCATTAGATACATTTAGCTTCAAAAATTTCTTTGCCAATGTTTGCCACATCTACATACATAACAATAGAGTGCTTGTGCATTAAATACTCTCATCACATTTCTAGTTAACCAGTTTGGGCCATTTTAATGCAAAATCACAGCTTTCCGCCTATTGTGCCGGTCTACCAGTACTACGTCCAAACGACTGAATATGTTTTCACGAAATATTATATATTTCTAATAATTCAATTAACTTAGTAAATAAACAACACAGCTTCAATCTGTCTGTCTTCCCATTTTATGTATGTTATGCAAATACCAAATAATATAATTCAATATGCTTTAATAAATTGTTATAGATTTTATAAAAATTCTTAGTGAATGTATTATGGATGTTCCTCTGTCGTATTTGTGTGCATGTTTCTCAATAAAACGGCTGAATGCCCGTATTCTTTGCCATATTAGTCAATCAATCTAGATGTGTTGGTAGATAGGTAAGTATTTTAATTAATGTCGCACTGGAGCAACACAACGGGCTATTGGTGACTGCTCCGTATCAAACCCGAAAGGAATGATCCGAGGACAATACCGCATAATTTTGAAGCACGGTAAGATGACGAGGTAAGACATTTGACACCACGACAGCTTTAACGTGCACCAGCCTCCATGTACACGACGGTCTTTGTTTGGATTCGAACCTTCCGGTTGCTAATCCGTTATTCTTTCAACCGGGATACCGCAGCACTTAGCTGTGTTGGAGAAGCAAAGATAGGAATTGAGTATTTTTGCGATTGCGGTTGAAATTTAAATGACTTGATACCAGTCCTGTTGGAAAGCCAAATTTGAGCAAAAATTATTTTTACAGAATATGAATTTCCATTATTTATGTGTTGAACTTATGTGTGTTTTTGTATTCTTTTTTAGATATATTATTTTTATCGAGTATTTTATTCTGAATATGTTTGGAATTATGTTTCGAAGTCAATATCCGGCTTGTTTGTTCATCTGAGGCTTTTCAAAATTCTACTTTCATTTTCAATGAAAAGATTTTCAATTATATTTTTAAGTGAGACTGAAAAAAAAATATGCTTCATTTTTAAATACATTATTTATGAGTTGATTATGGGCCCAATGTTACTAAAGAAATATGTTCATTTCTTGACGTCATGTTGCTCCATGAACCTTTCTCAAAAGCTCTAGGATTAATTCATGTGGGTGCAATATTCCATTTTATGAAAAGAAAGAAAACATACAGCAAAAAACTTTCAAAATAAGACTGATAGCTCTTAATCGTATTCTGTGATTATTCAATGAATTTTCAAATTTTGTCATAGCTTTCCATTACAAGATGTCTAAAACTCTCTTTCCATTACAAGATGTCTAAAAACTCTAAAACACTTATATTTTTCATATTGTAAATTAGGTTAATAAGTTTTATTAAAAGATGTACACAATATACAGGTTACATCATCATTCTCATTTTGTATAGGTAGGGATTTCCATTCGGAAAAAAAATCTCGGAATTGTAAAATAACGCACCGTACGGATTCTATTTCAAACTGGATTTATATTCCAGTAAAATAAATTTTTAGTGGAACTTACTCTTGAACCATTATTATGTTAAAAAACATCTGAACGGAGTTTTGAAAAGTTAAAACTTCTTTGTCGAAGTTACAGATGGTTGCAGTTGACTACTTTACTAAGAAGTTATTCTTAAGAAACTTCTATATTAAAAGTTAAAAATATAGTAAAAACAGTGCTTTTGCTATCAAATGGTCACAATTTTTGATAAATTTGCAAAAATTGATTGGTCACATGCATTATTTTTCCACAAATTATTATTTTAATTCACTTAAGTTTCTGTTCATATAATTAACTCAATTTTGTCAAATGCATCACTAAATTGCAAAGCTAAACAAATGTTTGTACTAAAAGACCTAAATTTTTCAAAAACGCATAGATTAAACAGCATTTTAAATATAAATTTCAAAACAAGGAAACACGATGAATTTTTCATTCTCACTTAGGTATATACAACATATTGCGAGTATTATCTAGAAATATCTTAGTAAGTCAAGAAAAACAAATGTGCAAGGATGTTCGAAATCAGAAAAATGCCAATAATTCTCAATCGGAGAAAAAGGCGTTTTAGTAGTACACTGACCACACTTATCTATTATGTTTCATATTGTCAATGTAACTGAAAAATGTCATATATGAACAATTCTTTTTGCTATCTATAATCTCTAATGTAAAAAATTAAACAATCAATTTTTGAGATTTTGTATGTTCATTGTCCTCTTTTTTTAATCAATACGAAAAACAGAAGGGTAGTTAATTTTGTTTTAAATACTAAAGGAAACTAAAATGAAAGGATTAATTCTAAGCTTAACTATTAAAATTAAATGAAAAGTATTATAAAAGTAAAAATTAATATTTTATGTTTTTCACTTCAAATATAATTTAGTATTCCACAGACCATTAAGGAGAAAATTGGGATTAAATTTTTATAAGAATTTTTAATGTGTACGATTTTATGGTATTGTATGAATTATATATATCGGAACACAGGCAATTGACTAGATTCATGTGTAGTGACTGCGAGACTAGAAATTAATTGTTCACTTCCAACAAAAAATTGAAAATAAAGTAAGATTCTAGTTTCGGTACACAAAGAACGCACAGAATTTAAATGAGAGATAGAGGAGAAACATATTTCTCTTCCTTCTTTCAGTTTATTAAATTTTAGGCACACGCGTTCATATATAAATAACTCGAAAACCAACAAAAATCTTCTTTCTAGTAAAAATTGAAGTTGAATGGGGTCTTGAATGGGTCTAATCTGATACCACTGAAAAGACTAAAATTCAGTGCGTAAACACAAAAAGTGTTTAGCTGAATAGCACTCGTAAATAACTATTCTTAACAGCTTTTGTTGAAAATAGTTTATAACATAAGAGCGGAACTTCTATTCTTTGAAACTTTTTAATTCATGTATACATACATATCCTAGAAATAATTATAACATAACGAAGACGTTTTATATATGTTCATGAAATACAGTTTTTTCTTAATTATTGATAATATACTAAAATTATGTATGGGTTTTGAGGTATGCAACACTTATTTTCAGAATATTGTTCACACTCACAGATAGGAATATGTCCCTTTACAGTAAAAATACTTTATATTGTAAAATCTTTATTGTTGAATTAAACGGATTTTTAATTGAAAATATTGTTCTCTGACTGGTTCAAACACATAATTCTACCTTGTATTCTGCAGTGTTCTCTGTATGAATTCTAACCAATTTTGACCTTCTTGACAGTAAAACTTTCCAAAGGATTCTAGAGGAATATTCTTTCCAAAGGATGGAAATGAGCAATAGAATTTTTCCAAATTATTCTATTCCTATGAAACGAGTAATCGAATATTTCCAATTGATTCCATTCCAAAAAAAAGAGCACTATAATCTTTCCAAATGCTTCTATTCCAAAGAAAGAGACAAAATAATCTTTAAAACTGATTCTATTTCGAGGAAAGGAGCAATAGAATATTTTCAAAGGATTTTATTCCTAGTAGATGAACAATAGAACATTTTCATACGATTCTATTGTAAGAAAAGCAACAATACAAGGTTCCCAAAAAATTATATTCTAAACAAAGTATTCTATTCTTGGAATATAATCTTACAAAAGGATTCTATTCAAGGGAAACACGAATTTCATGTTTATAAATAATGAAAATATCCATGGAATCTTTCAACCAATAAATGTATTTATTTAGTCATTGAGTATGTTGTAGGGAAAAGCAAGTACTATAGTTCTAAGAAATCTCGCTAAACTGAGAATCGATTTAAGAATTATAGAGCTCACTCTTGCTCAGTTATAAAACGTTTTATTATTTTCACTTCTTAGAAATAATGATATTCAAGTAACAATAGTTTTATTTGTAAAATGTTAAAGGTATAAACCAGCATTTTTACTTAATTTAAAAACCAATTAATAACTAACATACAATTCTTGCACCCTGCAATATCTAAAATTTTCATATCAACATGAAAAATATCTGATTCCCTTTAAGAAAATTATAACAAGCATTTAAGATCTGAGCCATTTTTGTAATTATTACTTTACCTAGAATGCTGATACTATGTTTTGACTTTATTTATGTCCCGCTTAAACCGGTTTGGCCAAATACGCAATAAAAAAACAACTTTCAATTCCATCAGAATAAAAAAATCACTCATTATTAATGTATCCTTTCAATTATTAATTATGAACTGTATGAAGAAGTGCACTGTTCTTCCGCCATATTTGAGCTTTTTGAAATGTCACTATGGTGGTATTATGAATCCTGGTCATATATTTTTACAAGAGGTAGATCATAGGCTCATAAAGATCTATCTAATGCAATTTACTTTATCTTAATTTTTGAATTTAATTTAATTTATATGCTTTAGTGGCGTCTAGCAGGTTGTAACTTAAACGTCATCTTATTACTGACAATGATCTTGTATCCAGTATCATTATTCCTTTCATTTTTGTCTTTTACAGTGTATTGAATAAAATTGTATTAGACGAAAGACAAAATTGTATTCAATCACGTATACTATTTTATATATAATATAATATTTTCATGAAACATTAATGTATTTTTTTCTAACTATAAAATAAATTTCTGAAGCTAACAAATATTTTATTTTGATACTTACACAAAGGATATTTACTCAATCTTCATTTCTTTTAAGACGATTTTCTTGAGTTATATTCTCTTCATTTTTCCACAGTAACGAAATCATTGTGATGATTCGCTGTTCACTGATGCTCATTTAATTTCTAAATTTCCTATACTTTTACACGAACTTCAAAGATTATTCATTCTGCATTTTCAAAAGAAGCCTTTCATGTCTTAAAAATCATAAAATTATCTCAGTAACGAGTTGCATTTTGCTATTTTCTACTTCGGTATCACGCTACCATAAATTTATTATGAGATAGTCCAGCACTTCATGAATTATTAATTGCAACCAGTAGCTTACATTTAAAAGTAAAATGCATTAATGAAAGGTAAAAAAGCATTTCTTTCTAATTTACAGTAAATAATGGAATTTTAAACAAGGCTAACATGTAATTAGAGCACATAGGTCACTGCATTTATGTACAAAGAGATGTGTGGATGTTCATTGGAGTACAGTTTGCTCATTACACTTCAACTTTATGTTCTAATAAGATTTTCAACAAATGTTAAATAGGAATTAGACTCATCGTTGTTAAAATACTGAACTATAAGCTATTACATCTTAAGCTTATTTTAAGGATACTAAACTTGGGCATGGTAAAACGCACATGCCCAGTGAGTACGTAAATATTAAAGATAATACATACAAATATCAATAGGTGTAAAAAGTTTCGCTGTTTTTAAAAATTGTAAAGGAAGCTCAATTTTTACCAATTTTGGTTAGAAAGGACATCATCAATCAAATTGAGTCTAAAACTGATGTAACATTAATATCATAACAAGAAGTATAACCAATGAATATACATATGTGAGTAAGCGCTTCAACAACTGTATCATCTAATGTAACTACTGCGATACGAATACTATGAAGGCAAATGTAGTTTCGCTACATTTCAAAATACATTTTCAAAAATTCAGACGCATATTTGCAACGACCCATTAGCTTCTTTTTAATATAAAATTATAATTCATATTCTTCCTCTTAGTGGTAATTCGTGCGTTTTATTGTCTAAGTTCTTGCACATGAGTGAGCAAAAAGTCAAGAAGGGTTCAATATTTAATAAATTCATTAGATTTTGTTTAAGATTTATAATACTGAAGAATTTTATACAACATCTGAAGGATATAAATATACTCTAGGTGTGTGTGTGTGGGGGGGGAATTTGAAATCTTTTAAATGACATCTATTTTCTCTTCGCAGAATTTTGCCCTTTCCAAGACGTTTTTCAGGACATTTCTTAGAGTTCTTTAAGTTCCAGTGCTCTAATTTCAGCCCGCATTGTGCTCTTCAGCTGTTACAGTTTTTGAGGCTTTTGTTAATATGAACTTTGTCTTTAAGCTAGATTCGTATGAAGACTGCAGAATCAGTTCTCTTTAACACTCTTTCTTACACGTTTAACTCTAGCTTTGTTCCTAACAGAACGTGGTCTGTATGTACATTCGCTGAAAAAAACCGAATCGCCCCCTATATTTCAAGAACTGTTCATAGTAGAGAAAATTCAAAGATACCATTCAATAGGGAATAACGTCCTCTACAAATACAAAATCATAAATAAGGGACCGTATTCATAACAAATGTTGCATAGAAAACAAAATTTCCGATGGCAACACCATATGTTGATGCCCTAATTAGATTCCACACTGTCAATGTGAAATTTCATGAATTTGCTTTCGTTATATCCGGAGATATCCAATGTTAAAGCCGTTGTCCGTTTCAGGGATAATCTCCACATTGAAAATAGTTAGTCGTAGATCGAGATTAATTGTAGTTAATCACGACCTGTGCTTTGTTGCTTGACTAAAGAAAGATTAAAAAGAAGCTTAACCCTCCTGGTGGTTGTCTCGACAAGGTGCCTCGTCATTAGCAAAATTGACCACATCTTGATGGACGATAAATTAAGAAAGAATGATAACCAATATTTATTGTTTAATTTCACCCTCAACTTCAATTTTTTACAGTTAATGAAAAGTGTTATACTTACTCAGTAACTATTGAATAATCTTTCCATAATAACATTTAATAATAAATTTTGTCGCAAGTTGGCAATAGCCGTTAGGATTGTTATCGTAAAAACACAGTTTTGCCCATTTCTATAATTAGATTAATCTTTGTTCAGCTGTACCACAAATGACAGGTAGAAGGCCATGTCCATTAATTATTTTTCAAAAATTTACTCATTTCTAAATTTTGTCATATTTTTTAACTTTTGGATTCCCCTAAAATCACCGTAGTGACGAAAATACGTTATTTCTTGTCGAATGCCATCTTGGAATTTGCTTTAACCTTAAAATTGGGTGAATGAAGAGGGGTGGTTCAATTTTCTTTCGCGGTTGTACATGGAAGGGCTCTAACTATATAAACCATGTTCTTCAAAACAACCAATGAAATACCTAATCATTGATTCACTTGGAGGATCTTTTATAATGGCGACGATATGCATCGGATTTGATAGTAAAATTTAATAATTTGCCTTCGATGTGCGGTCGTGAATTTTTCCATTTTTATTCTCCTGGGTCTCTAAAAATATCTGTAAAATATTTTTTAAAAATAATTAAAAGTTATAAAAACATTGGAACTTCCTTGACTTTTTCCCGATTTTACAACCTAGAGTCATTTCTGTATACACTGGTGGTTCATACAAGTTACTCTGCCAACTAAATATACGTATGCCAGATCTTAGATCTAAATTCAGTTAAAGGGAAGTCTACTGCGTGTAGGAAAATGCTTTTGTTAGTGAATCCCACTTTTAGTTAAACACTTGAACTTGGCGTTTCGTTCAAAAATTTTGTTATCTCTCTGGTCCGCCGAGAAGAAACTCATCAACACCCTAAAACTCTAAAATCCCTCGCCTATACTTTCCAAACTTTAAGACTGTTTTTAATTTGTGACTCTTCTTTCAAAGTAATTCTCTTTTCAGGGCAACTTGAGAATCTTTGCAGTTAGGAATCTTTATGCTATATATTTAAATCTAAAAATAAAATGTTTAAGAGCACATTTTCTCTGAGGCTCTTTCATCAAAAATGTACACCACTAAAATATTTCGCAGTACCAAACGTTTATTAAAAGTGAATTTTAAAATTTAAGTGTTCTGCTGTTTCTTACAAATTCTTTTGCCAACACATAATATTTTTTACCAGATTATGGATCAGAGACAGCATTTGTGTTGTCACACTGTTTTACAATTTTAGCCTATTTTACGACACCAATAGTTTTAGGTATAAGCTTTACCCGATTGTTTCGAATATAAATAAAATGTGTACATACTAATACAGCTCTTTCAGTAAATTGTTGTCTTCCCATTTTCACTTTCGTCTACCTTTATACAAATGGATTCAATGCAATTCTCACTTTGGTAACTTTATGCGATAGTCGTTTCCTTACATACTCTTGGATCTCAGTGGCTTACCTATAGTTTTTTAAAAGTGGGGTGAATAATGCTGATGTCGTCTTTCGTCCTAATCAAAATGTATGTGTTAAAAATGTAAAAAGTAATATATTAAAAAAACAATACTGATAACTTCTCCCGCTTAGTAACATATTAATTTTTAATAACTAATCTTTATTCATGTTTTTAACCCTCCAGGAGATTTTTACGAGATATCTCGTCCACCAAGATCTGGGCAATTATGATAATGACGAGATATCTCGTCATCAAAATATTGCCGATATTTTATGATAACGTGATTAAGATCTGGTTAGGGTTTCTTCTAAAGACGAGATATCTCGTCCATCTAGATCTGGTCAGTTTTGCCAATGGCAAGATACCTTGTCGAGACAATCACTAGAGAGGGTTAAGTATACAATTATAGTTACGTTTAACATAATAATTACCGATATATTACGTTTGCTGAAATGATCCCATTTTCACATGACTGTAAAATAGTAGTTTGATGCTAAGCTATTTTGACTGGTGTGTTAAAATTCTTGCCTCTATTTTGAATTGATAAACGGGAAATTTAGCATAGCAAATATTTGACATGCAAACCACAAATATGATTAATTCTGATCGCTTACTTATATTAGAGGGACCGGAAAGTAATGTCGTTTTTTACATTAAATTCAAGCAAATAAATTTTTAACAAGTTTTTATTTTTAATCAATGATGTAATCACCCTCGTTATCAACAACCTTATGCCATCTAGTGTGCAAATTGTCAATTCCGGATAGATAAAAATCAATTGGGTTTTGAGCAAAATATCTGGAGATGGCATTTTGGATATCATCCAAATTTTCAAATGTTTTGTCACATAGAAAGTGTTGTAGCGATTGGAATAAATGGAAATCCGATGGTGCAATGTCGGGCGAGTATGGTGGGTAAGGCAGTACCTCCCACCCCAATTCAGTAATTTTTTCCAGGGTTCGTCTTCCGCAGTGCGGTCTTGCATTATCGTGTTGCAGAATAACGCCTTTTCTGTTGACAATATATATCACTGGACACTTTTCAATTAAAGATTGATTTACTCGATCCAATTGTTCACAGTAAAGGTCTGCGTTCACAGTTTGTCCAGGTTTCAACACTTTGAAATGAACGATTCCGCGAATACTCCACCAAACACACAAAAGCGGTTTTTTGGGATGTAAACCTAGCTTAGCAGTACTTCGTGGAGTTTCATTCGGAGAGATCCACTGCCTTTTGCGTTTTGGATTATCAGAGAGGCCCCATTTTTCATCTCCAGTGATCAAGCGATTAAAAAAAACGCTTCTGTATTGTGCCGTTGAAGCAATAAAGTTGGGTGCGGAATCCGAACACCTGCTCTTCTTACTTTACCAATCTGCTGCAATTGTTCTTGGATGATCGACCAAGGGTGGTTAAGAGTGTTCGAAAATTCTCGATTGTCTGACACGGATTTGCTTCCACTTCCGCCCTTAACACGTCATTGTCTAAAGTTGTTCGTCTTCCTGATCGATACGAGTCGGAAAGATCAAAATTACCGGATCTGAACTTAGAAAACCACCTTTGGTATTTACGAACTTCTAATGCACTTGGATAAACATAGCAAATGCTTTTGGTAGCAACTGTTGCGTTACTACCCTTGTGAAACTCAAAAAGCTTACAATGCCGGATATGTACCTCTTCTGGTATTTGGCTGGCTGGCCATTTCACCCAAAATTGCAAAAAGAAAAATTAAGATTTAATTATTTACAAGTAAACAAGTCACTTTAGCCTAAAAATGTATTTGGCACGACTTTGAAGTACACAATGAGCTTATAAATGGTACACAAATATCGACATGCGCAGAAACGATATTACTTTCCGGTCCCCTAATACATGAAGCTGATTTCTTATTTAAAACATATAAATGAATTTTTACAAGATCAATATCATAATTATTTTTATAATTTCGACTTTGTCAATGGTGGAAAATGCTTCAAAAGGTTTAGAAGTTCTCACAATTTACGACTTGCCCGCGAAACATATATAGAAAACTTTAAAAATTATACAGTATTTATTATTCAGTCTGGAAATATTAATTTGCTAGCAAATCAATTGTACTCGACTTGTCATTTGTTAATCTGATGATTTAATGCAGAGCACAATGCAAAAAGATGTGATATTAAAGGAATTTTCTTGATGACAAAACTTTTGAGTGTCATAGTTCCTGTCTTAATAGGAAACATCTAGTGCAATTATTTAGTTAGCATATGGCAAAATTTTCAAGTGTTCAAGCATGCAACAGACCACGAACAAAAAAGTAAAAATATAAATTTTACCACAATGCTGAGAGAGAAAAACTTTATTCAATTGAAAAAACGTATTTGAATTAATTAATTAATTCCTCAAATTCCTTCATTCACTCAAGGCATTCACAAGATCTCTGCACACACCCGAGAAATTACAAGTTTCTCTTCTAGCCAGATCCACCCTCAATAAAGCATTAGATTTATAATCTATGCCCAGATCAACACAATCAAGTTCACTCATCACATATTCAATCACTGGCAGCTTGGCACTTCCCAGTTCCTTTTGGTCACTAACTTAAGTCCTATTTGGTATTGATTCCGATGCCATTAAGACGTATCCTTCTATTTTTTATTCGCCACGCCATGGTGACAGGAAAGTTAAATTTACATAAACGCCATTTATCATTTGAGATAACCATTACTATTTTATCTTGGTTAAAAGGTTTTGAGAACTTTTTACAAGCTTGCTGACTCAATATCCAATTAATTTCAACTATAAATATAACGAAATATAAATAAAGATTCACATATGTAATATATAAAGATCGTAATAAACTATAAATCTTATATTCCTAATTGTATATACTAGTGTAAAAAATAAATTATACAAAACAAGATCCTAAATGCCTTACAGGCCGCGGTAGACGAATTGGAAGAGCAACAGATTAGCAACGGGAGGGTTGCGAGTTCAAAACAAGGTCCAGCCAAAGACCGTCATTTACACGGAGGCTGATGCATGTCCTCACGTTGGCGTGATGTGGAAGTTTGGAGAGTGGGTTACCAGCTCAGATGTTCTCGTCATCTGAAATTGGTTCAAAATTACGAAGTGTTTCCTTAGATCCCTTCGGAATTCATCCTGGACCATCGCCAATAGCCCGTTGTGTTGCTCTAGTGTGACATTAATTAAGAACCAAGTACCTAAATGCTTTACATAAATTTTCTAGAGATCTTACATATAGATATAAATACCTAACAACAGTTTTCAAGTCATGTAAAAATAACTTAAATGTTAAATAATATTCGACATTGAGTACTGTACTCTATGTATTTATAGTATTCCAATAAGATTGGTGAGATCCGTTTCTAGGAAAGCTACCCACTCAAAAAAGCCAATTATGCCCTGATTGCTAAAAAATATAATTCCAATACACTCTTTCTTGAGTTAAATAATAAAAATGCATAAGGTATAGATTCAAAATATTGGAATAGAATACGCTTTGGGTGTGATAAAAAATTTGTAGTAGAATATGTCGGTAGACGTGGTCGTGAAATACGTGAAATTTGTAGTAGAATATGTCGGTAGAAGATAGTTGTAATACACACGCATATCATTACAATGAATCACCCACTAGATATCAAAGCATTTTTGTTTTCCATAATCTACAAGGATTTAACTTTAACATGGAATTAACAGAAATTATGATAATAATCTTCCATTTCTTATGCAGGTTGATACAAAAATAGACATATATTTGTTATACAGATTGACTCAAAAACATACATTTATTATACAGGTTGATACAAAAACATATACAAACAAACAAATACAAATATATATATAATACATTGATACAAAAACATATACATTTGTTATAAAGGTCGATTCCCTAGTCAAGCTGTAAAGGATGGTAGGGTGCATCAAAATAAACATTTTGCTTGTCCTTTTTGTCCGTAACTGTTGTGCTTTGGGTGCTAAAGGATCGAAATTGTTTCTTCTTAAAAAAATTCATTCGTAACGTGGATTTCGCACGAACACAAATGCCTAGATGGTTGCCATGCATCTAACTTGAGTCTGCAAAAGAAAACGGAAGAGTTGTTCGAAGACTGTACCATGACAGCTTCCATATAAGGCGTGTGCCGAATTGTCACACATTTGAGAATTTCATCGCCAGTTGTGTGAAACTGGAATGCTTCATATTGGCATGCATGATGCAAATCTGGTTCGAATACACGAAAATGTGTTAGGGATTATTTTTTATTCCCTCATTATGTCCCTCAAACTTGCATATAAAACCTTTTTTCATTTGAACGGTGTAGAAACATCAACCGTTGCCAGGAAATTACATCGTTGCAGATCCATTTTTACATAGGAAATATGTGCCTGATTTTAGCATTGAAAAATATAGCTGCATATCATTTCAGAAATGAATAATACATTCTGATTCGAAAGGCGACATTGAACATATTGTAAATATTGCAGTGAAAAGTCTTCATGTAATACATAAAACGATAAATCTCTTTAAGTGAAAAATCACAAAATTTCAAAATTATGCTATTGTTGCGTCTGATTATATAGGCACTCAATGGGGCATT
This sequence comes from Meta bourneti, assembly GCA_933210815.1. Classification (NCBI taxonomy): domain Eukaryota; kingdom Metazoa; phylum Arthropoda; class Arachnida; order Araneae; family Tetragnathidae; genus Meta; species Meta bourneti. The sequence continues at coordinate 57,535,936 of OW119926.1, forward strand.
ACTTGGCAGCAGAGAGGGCAACGATGCAGTGGATTTTAACTGTTACTTTTGAAGACATAAACCATTATAAAAAAATATCGATGAAATCTAACTGGCAAGATTCCTGAAATAAATAAGCACAATATAAGATCGACTATATACAGTCATCCATTACGTAACATCATCAACTGTATTCAGCAATGCAAACCTAAATAAGAAAATTGAGATACTATTGACATTATTTATCATAGGCTATACCCATTTTTCACACATGCCCTTATTAATCGAAGAACATGCTCCATTGTGCTCAACTGGTCATTTTCTGTATACAATTCAACACAATTTGACTGAATGTCAAGCTTTCAACAACAGTAGAAAAATCATGTTTGTATTTTCTAATTCAATCCTTAAAGACCATTTAGATTAGACACACCATTAGACCACCTAAGATCCTCATTATAAAAATTTATGTGTGTCCATTACAAACGTGCATTTTATAAACTTTATTTAGACTTCATAGCTTGAATAATTTCAGTTTGAAAATTTGAATAACTGAAACTTATATTTTAGGTTTCTTGGCTTTGTTTAAAATTCTTTTTGTCGTGTTTGGTGCAGCTTGGACAAATGTGTCTTTACGCCATACAACCCAGCCAACCAACGCTCAACCGTTGCGGATATTCATTCTTTGACTAACAAATTTGCCTCTTTAAAGCTTAACCAGGAAATTTCAAATCAACCAGCACAAATGATACGAATTCAAGATTAGCAGTGTTAAAAGATTTATTTTGTCAATTAAAATCATAAATTTTTTTTATCAAATTTAACCATTTAATGATAATTAAATTTTACTTCTATCAGAATGTTAAATCAAGAATAGGATTTTACGTGGATACTCTATCTAATATAAAGCGAAAGAAATATCATTTATAAGTACAATATTTCATTAAATTTCGTTGCATAATGTTAAAAAAGGTAATAAATTTATAAGTAATGTAAGACTTATATTTCAACTAAAGAATAAGTGTATCTTATGACTGATTTTAAGTTGGTTTTTTAAACCTAATTCAATTTTTACGATGAATAGATTAGGATTAACGTTTTAGAAGCTTTATTATATTCCGTCTAGGATATTATTAAAAATGCTGCTAGTAAAAACCTATTAAGTATGACATGCAAGCAGGTGATTTTGTATTATCAAGTGTTCAATTTCAACGTGTTTCTAAGATGCTCTTTTAAAAAGATTTATATTAGATTTATAGAGCGGAACTCGTTTTCCTTAACCAAGAGATTATTAAAATGAGTTATATTGCGTTACAATGTTAATTTTCATGAATAAATATGCGTTAGTCAAATATGAATTTTTCTCTAATAGTGTGTAATTATCTATTTGGTATAATTAAGATACTAGAATGAAAAGGTTATTGACATTATTTCAAAATAGTATCTATAGTCTAAATGTTACTACGTACTTTATTGACAATCTTTTCATGGCTAACGAAACAATACAATACAGAGTACACTGTTTTTTCTATTAAAAATTTGGTATTACATTTTCCCATATAAACCTGTCTATTATTATTTCTCTAAAATATAGCTTTAAGTTAACAGATTGAAAGTTGTACTGTCAGACTTTCCACAGCTTATTAAAATCTTTATCCATTCTAAATACGGTATTTTCTACAAGCGTGTTTCTTACTACACTATTACATCGCGATTTATCTTTCTGATTAACTATTTTACTTACAAATAACAATGAACTGCACAGCTGTGTACCTACTTTGGTGAAACAATATTTATATTTTAACTTCAAGAAATATTTGCGCGATGTTGCCCGTAGAAACTTAATAATATCTATCCTAATCTATCCGGAAAACGTCCAACGATGTAATATGAAAAAAAAAAGTGTTTTGCAAATAGTGTCCTTCAAAGTTGGCCCCTTGGACGTCACAAATTTCTCCCAGTGTATTTTCCATTTTCCAAATCACTCTACAAAGTCCATTGTTGTAATCGTCATCAGCTCCATCTTCATGTTCTCTTCAATCGCAGACACGTTCTGAAATCTCCTCCCTTTCAATTCAAGACGTAATTTTGCTTTCAGAAAAGCCCAGAAGTCGCAAGGGGCCAAACCTGTGATGTAGGGGAACTGAACCACCTGTGATTTGATGTTTTGTCAAAAAACCCTGCTCGAGACTTGTTGCATAGGCGGGCTTGTTGTCGTTATGAACCTGCCAATCACAAAGTGCCCACAGCTGCGACCATTTTCTTTGTACTGCATCTCTCAGCTGGCACGGTTCATGAAGGTAGTATTCCTTATAAAATGTTTGACCTAGACGAAAGGTTTTCGTGATGGACTACAGCTTCACAGTCAAAAAATACAATCAACACGTCTTATCGTTCTTCTTCAGGTGAGAAGGAGTAAGGCGTCTCTCTTTGGGAAGACTACTTAAGGGGGTCTGGGACTAAAAATATGAAAAAAAAGTCCAAATTTTTTTTATTATCTAAAAAAATAATATAGATATTTCTGAATTAAATAACACCTACATTTTGTTTCTACCATCAGTAGAACCGGAAATATTCGGCTTTTTATAACATAACATAACATATGAGCCTCATCCGTCAGATAATGTAAACAAACTGTTTTGGAGTCTACTTTCTACTGTTTCAGCTCTATTTTTTTCTAACTCAAATAAACTACGCTACGAACACTTTTGAAGTGATCTGAATTGATCATCGTAATATTCTCACTGTTTTTGTTGAATTTGCACGTTTTCGAATTTTCTGTACTATCAATATATTCAATAACGCTTTCCATAAAGGACTGTAGGCTTTTCAGTAAAGCGACGATGAAGTCCACAAATACTTTTAAAAGGTATAGGAAAAAGGTCCAACTTGCTAAAATTAAATTAAATGAAGCAGTAAAACTAAGAAGTAATACACAATACTATCCAGGAGGATTTTAAACAAACATAAAGTATGCAAAAGTGTTTTTTAATAACTTGAATATTTTCATAAATTTAAACGCTCTTTTTCTCCTTTTCTGTTAAATGGGATTTCGACAGTGAAAAATGGACATATAACTTAAAAACTACTTGTCATAAATGAATGAAATTTTCTACAATTACTTTTCAAATATATTTCTTTAATGCGCCTTCAGCAATTGTGTATATATATATCATTATTTTTTCTATAATTTTTCGAACTTTGTATACTATATGTTTTATGTAGTTTTTGAACAAATTATTTTTTTAAATTTTTTTTAACGGTTTTAACCAAAAATCACGAAGACAGTTTAAAGTATGAACTTTTTGGAGTCAATTAGTTCAAAAATGAAGTGATTTGCTATAAAATATTTTAAGATATATCAATTTTTCCCAACGTCACAATTTTTAAATTTTTTAATTTTACTGAAAAAAATTTCGAAGTTTTGAAAATATAAAATAGTTATTATAATTGCAAAATACAATGTATACCTACAGAAAAAATTTCAGAACAAAAACTTTAAAATTGAAGATTTTAGAATTTTGAGTCCCCGACCCACTTAACCATCAGAATAGTTTCAGAGGACGAAGTTAAATCAAAATTTGATGCAAATTCGTAATTCCACTCGATCGATCATGGCGAATACGACAGCTTACAGAAAGTACGCTCACTCAAGGGTATCTAAAACCCAAAGAATTAGTTCAATGGGTTCGTGACTTTTCACTCATGAGCAGTATGCATCAATGTTCTTTCTTTTTTGGGGTCGGGGTAGCCCGGTTAGAGGAGTAGCAGATTAGCAACCTGGGGTTTCGAGTTGAAATACAAACAAAGACCGTCGTGCACATGGGAGCTGGTACATGTTAAATCTGTCGTGGCCTCAAATGTCTTTACGTTGGCGAGGTGTGGAAGTTTGGAGAGTGAGGTGCCACCTCGGGTGTGACCTCGTCATCTGACCGTGGTTCAAAATTACGTGGTGTTGTCCTCGGATCTTTCCTTTCAGGATTGATCCCGGACCAGTGCCAATAGCCCTTTGTGTTGCTCCAGTGCGACGTTATTTAAATACCTACCTACCTACGAAACTTTCTTTTTGGATGCCAAAGTTATATCAACATGGCACAAGCTAGTCCATTATAATGCCAACGACTGGGAAACTTCCGGTTGGTCGGTATTGAATTAATGTCGCATTGGAGCAACAAATTGGGCTATTGGCGACGGTCCGGGATTAACCCTTTTGAACTGGAGATGATGTTTTCAGATGACGTGGTCACTTGAACTGGCACCCCACTCTCCAAACTTCCACACCACGCCAACGTGAGGGATACTTCGAGGACAGATCTCGTTATATGGTTTTGGGTGGTTTGAAGCATTCTATATTAATAATGCAATATATTCTACGCAGTTTATAATATTTATATATTCAGAATTTCAAAGTAGAAATTTAATAAAATTCAGTCTGAAATATGTGGAAATGCGTGTTTGTGGCATAAAACCGATTATTAGATATATTTTGTGACAGACTAGAAGTTATATTGGTTTCATCTATACGTTTATTTTCGTTTGGTATTAATACCAAGAGCGTGTGAACTCGACACTCAGTCCAAATATTTGTTGAAATAAATTATACGTTGCATTAAATTCAATAATGTCTTGAAAATATTTACTCGATACCTAGTGGAGAACTCGATACTAATATTTTGTTTCTTAATGTTTCACCGGGAAATTTTTTTTGAGTTTTTGATAGTTCACAGATGTTAAAGTCGCCAAGTGTCGTCTCGACTATTAAAATTTCAACAGTTTTAAAAATGCTAAGATTTTAGAAATAAAATTATTAATCAGAAAAGTGTTGTTAGGAAATAGTTATGATTAAGTGTCACTTATATTAAAGGTGTTGAAATTTTTATAAAAACACATAAAGGCCAACAAAATTTTAGACATGTAAAATTTATTAATCCCTTAAGGGGTTCACACATAATTCCATCTTGCAGTCTTCTCTGAATGACATCTAACCAATTTTGACCTTCCTGACAAATAGAATTTTTCCAAAGAGATCTATTACAACGAAACAAAACAATTTATACTTTTTAAGGGATTCTTACTTAAAGAAAGGACCAAAATCATCTTTTCAAAGGATTTTATGCTACAGAATGGGCCAAAAATCATTCAAAAGAACTTCATTCCGAGGAAAGGCTCAATAGAATCATTCCACAGGATTCTATTATGAAGAAAGGACGAATAGAACATTTTTAAAAGTTATGGATTTAAATTTATGGATTTTTCAACCAATAGTTATTTAGTCATCAAGTGTGTTGTGGGTTAAATCAATACAGTATTTCTCGGAAATCTGGCGATGCTCAGATGGTTAAACTTTTTATAAAATTTAATACTATACTAACTAGCATCTTCTTAAAACTTCTATATATCCCAAACAAACTTGTTCATTTTTGTCAATTAACGAAATATTCCTCTAGATTCGGACAAACCTTGTAAATGAAATTGGACAAATACTGCACATTTTAATAAATATGCGAACACGGGTTCTACAAATTTCAAATTCAGAATTAAATTGTATTTTATACGAAACTATCACACTTTAAATTTTTTTTTTCAAATATTATTACTTTTCTAGAGAAGGTGTGATTTGTAAGAAAATAATGTCTGTTAAACTCTATATAGAGGTCGGAATGTATCCTGCCATGTAATACAAAATAAGATATATTGTAATCAAGACTTTCGGCTCCTAGACTCCTTCAAAGTAAGCACCTTGGGACACCAAACTCTTCTCTTCCACTTTTCAAAATACTGTAACTTCCATTGTTGGAATCACTATCAGTTGCCTCATCGCGTTCTCCTGAATCACAGCCAATTTTATAATTGAGAAAATACAGGAATACAGAAAATACAGAAATTACAGGATGGAAAATCTTGGCAGTAGGGGGCTGAACCACCTGGGTGATTTGATACTTTGCCAGAATATCCACCTTGATGAATGGCGGGTGTTTAGTCGAAATGCTTTTGCCAATCGCCGGTTGACCACAGATGCGGATGTTTTATTCGTATTGCAACTCTCGTTCAACGAGGATCTGCGAGCTAATACTTCATATTAACCCTCCTGGTTGTTGCCTCTACAAGGTATCTCGTCATTAGCAAAACTGACCAGACATCTTGATGGACAAGATATCTCGCCATTAAAAAACCTGATTAGATCTTGATCTCGTCATCATAAAAAATTGGCAATATTCTAATTACTAGATATCCCGTCATTAGCAAAATTTACCAGATCTTGATGAACGAGGTATCTAATCAAAACCGCTTGGAGGGCTAATTGTTTAGTCTGGAGGGCCGTACTCGGGATTGATAGCACCTTTGTTATCCAAAAACACAGTCAACATGATCTTAACGTTGCTGGAATTTTGTCACACATTCTTCGGGTGGTAGAACTAGTCGTCTCCCATTGGAAATACCACTTAATTATCTGGATCATTTCGGAGAAAGAATTTTCAAGTTAATACTCAGAATTTGATGCAAATTCTCTGTTCAACTTATTGTAAATACGATTTTTGCAATGAACATACACTCACTAAGGGCGTTTAGCATCCAACTGATTAGTTCAATGGGTTCGTGATTTTTCACCCATGAACTTTAATGTCCCCTCTTCTTAGCTGCAACTTTATTCTAATGCCCCGCATTTTCGTCGTCTGACCGTTGGTGTGGTGTGGAAGTTTGGAGAGTAGGGGCCAGTTCGTGTGACCTCGTCATCTGATCATGGTTCAAAATTACGGGGGTTTGACCTCGGATCTTTCCCTAGGGGATCCAGGACCGCCACCAATAATCCGTTGTGTTGCTCCAGTATGACGTTAATTAACTACCTACCTTGATACCTCACAAACCGTTCGCGTTATGTTAGTAATGGCTTGATACTTCCTGGACAGACATAGTATATAGAACTAGCAAGAAAATATTGTCCATAAGGAAATAGGGATTAAATAAATATTGATACTGGATTTAAATGAAATTTTCCATTTTCATTTAAAAAATTGTTTCTGAATTTGTTTAGTTTTAAGCAACCCAAACTACAAACTAACTTCTAGTAAGGGTAAGATAAGTAATTTGTTAATAGTATAGAGGCCTCTCAGATTTCTAAAAGACTCGTTCTTTGGAGTCCGACACATTTGATGTATTTGAAATGAAACAGTCCCAACTGCGACATTTCACAATCAAAACAACGGTTCAGTTGAGCTTGCGAGAGTAATTTTAAGAGCATTAATTTCAATTCTTAGAAACTTCCAATTTAAAGTGTTTTTTCATTTTCAAGTATAGGATTGCTTTCAAGATAGGTATTAATTTCTTTTAGTAAGAAAATATTTTTATCAGGTAACATTCAATAACATAACCTGACCTTCAAGCAAAGTTCTGGTCTTACACAAGATATCAATTTTTGATCTCACTTTTCTTCTGTTAGGACTAAATTCTGGCTAACAATTTAATTCTTTATTGGCTTCGCATATTAGTTTTGTGTATGATCTTAAAATTGGTTGGGATTTGATTCCGCAAGGGCCATATTTGGCCAAGCTGCACCAAACTTCAAGTAAATAGACCACCACACAAGGAAAGTTGAACTGACACAGAAGAAAGGAGCAATCTTCTGATACCCAAGGAGAAATCTAAGCTGTGTCGTCTACAACTCGTACAAACTTAATCTTTCCGGATTCAACTATTCTTCTATTTTAGTCAGAACTTCATTGGTGATGTTGTTGCTAATCTGCACATGTAGCTCCAGCTAGACCAAATCCATAAATTCATTCATCCGCACAAAATCATACACCAAAAGAGGTTCAGGAAACAGGTCGTCTCGGGACAACCCCCGGCACTCGAGAATGTGTGCTGGGGAGGCCTGGTCAGACTGGCATTTAAGGCAAACAGGATGAATCTTACGACCACAGTAAAATGTGAGACACCTCAGATGTCAGGAACAAAATATGATAGAGACTTGTTATTGAGCATGTGAGAAATGTTACGAGGAAGGCCATACTCAATATGATTAATACAAATCACTGGATCATGGAAACTTAGTCGAATTAACTAACAAGAGAATTATTTTCTGTATCTAAGGTTCACAGGACCTTCTAAAATTTCAAGTGGACAAGAGCAGTAAATTATGTTTAAAACAATTCTGGCTCTAAGAGCATTTACTTTAGACCGTCATTCAAAATTTGGAGGTGTTATACTCAGATCTTTCGCATCCGAATTGATCCCTGACCGTCAGCAAAAGCCCTTTGTGTTGCTCCAGTGCAACTTAAATTCAACTACCAATATATTTTTAGATTTTATCCATGCAATGATTTTGCATTCTCTTTAACCGTGTGCTTTATATGTATTTTATGTTTTAAAACCTTATATTGAAGTCCAAATTGCACGACCAATGGTCCCAAAGTACAGGCTTACGGTCCAAATTATATGCATTTAGAATTGCATGCAGTTAGTTTTTAGTAATTTTCTACAAAAGTTTTCAAAGATTTTAGAAAGTTCTTATAAAATTTAATTCTAATAATCGGGTATGCGTTCACTTCATTCCCTCAACAATATTGTTTTACAGCCTTCGTGATTTAGATGATGTTAAAATTAAACCTCTTGGTGTGTCGAGATTTAAAAGTAGTGTAGTATTGCTTTTACCCCACAATGCACTTAATGGGTAAGTAACCACATCTTTGGGTGAAAGAATCCATTAATTCTTTCAACCTTTTCAAATATTCTATTGGTCCTTTCCTTATCTCTTGGTCTTTCCTTATCTTCCTAGTCTCTTGGAGAGATTCTATTGCTTCTTTCCTAGGAAGCCGATTATTTAGAAAGATTCCCTTGGTCCTTCACTTAGGATAGAATTCTTTTTAGTACGATTATGTTGACTACTTCCTTATAATATAATTATTTGGAAAGGTTCTATTGTTTCTTTGTTTAGAATAAAATACTTACCAATTATTCTACTGATTTTCTTGGAAGTGAATCCTTTGGACTGATTCCGTTGGCCCTTTCCTTAGAATAAAATACTTCAGTAAGATTCTGTTGATTATTTCCTAATAAAATGAAATACTTTGGTAAGATTCTATTGTTCCTTACTTTACAATATGTTCCCTTGAAAAGATTCTATTTCTTCTTTCCTTGGAATATAATCCTTTGGAAGATTATATTTGTCCCGATTACTAAAATTGGTTAGAATTTATGCAGGGGGAAACTACAAGGTGAAAATATGCGTATGAACCCCTCAGAGGGTTAAAGGATTCAAAAGTTTCCACCGACTTCTCGTATTTATTTCAATTCAAATCGAAGAAAAGTATAACTTTTCAATCTAATATTCATCTTCAATCACTTAGAAAACCTGCGTATGGTAAAATACCCATTTTGAAAAAGACAGAACTTCAAAATCTTTACTAACCAGCTCCGAAAACAAAAGGCACATTAAAAAAATTTCCAAACCTGGTAGCGTGAACTCAAATGACGTATGTGCTCATTCCCAGTCCCTTCCACTATCCGTAACAATTCCAATTGCCCAGACTGCTTGTGAAGAGAGCTTTGTTTAAATTTTAATGATGTTTAGTTCTGTTTCCTGGTCTTCAACTGCATTGGAGATCTTGAAAGAAATATTTATCTTTAATGTATTCTGCCTAAACAAACGTGTTCTCTTTCAGATGCCCAAATTAAAAAGACATTCCCGTTTCAAGAACCGTGTTGTTTTGAGATGATTGTGGACTGTAACGTACCTCTGTTTGTTCTAGGGTATGTAAATGGTAATAAATGAAAGCTGTTTGAATTTGTGATAATTTCTCGACTAAGTAAGGTTTTAGTGTAGAATAAAATGGAAAATATATCGATTCTTGTACCCAATTCAATCAGCAGGCTACAAAAAATTAATGCAACGCTTAAAAGAATACCTGGGGAAAAATTAAAATTATTTTTCCACTGAACATTTATTTCTGAAACAACATTAATTTGATTTAACTAAAAAAATTAAGTTAATGATATCATAGTGCATTTGTTAATAAGTAATTCATTTTAAAAGGTATTATTTTTATTTTTTAACATCTTTTTAAGATTCTTTTTTGAAAGCTCAAACAGTTTTAGCGGAAAATGTATAATAACGTTAAGAAAAAGAGTGTTTCAAGTGTTTTTTGTCTCTTTTGTAAGAATTGGAATATGAAATACTTTTAATACGTTTAATTCACTAACCTACATTTTAAAAAGGAATAATGTTTTTTTTAAGTTACAAGAAAATTTACTTATTATTGAGGAATATCAATACGAACAGTTTAGGTTTTTTTTAACATAATACAGAAATATAATTCTTACAAAAAGAAACTAAAAAGACCAATTGAATAACTTTTCTTAACGTTATTTTACATTTTCTGATAAAAATGTTCGAGTTTTTCAATGACAAATGCTTTAGAAATGTTTTAAAAATTATATTTTGAATAAAAAGTGACTAATGCATTCTACACCGGTGTTCAAAATTAAGAGAATTTGCATATTTTATCGAATTTCTCGAAAAGTGCTGAACGGAAGGTAAGACTAATGCTTCCAAACAAAGATATACATATTTGTTTAGTGCCGAATACGTAAGCGTACACGTGCGTGTGGGCGTTGTATTTAGAGGAACACGCTTTCTGAGCACACGTGACAATTTCCGCGCTTCGTTCGCTTGCACACCTCGGAAAATTTCGTGGTGTTTTATGCAACATTGGGTGATATTCAAAAGCAAACAGTTGCAATGAGAGTAACCACCAACGTTTGGATGTTGGAATGAGGTGGCAAATCGTCAGGAGATTGGAAGCAGGGCAGTCTAAAGTGTAGTTTGGTAGAGACTTGAATGTAAAGCCCAGGGTCGTGTCCAACTTATGGAAATAGTTTAAGGATACTGAATCCGTAGAGAGAAAGCCTGGGCAAAGTCGTCCAAGAGCCACGACGACCAATGAAGATCGATATTTGTCCATTACAGCGAGGCGTAACAGGAGTGCAACAGCTTCTCAGCTCTGTCGGGACCTTCATGCGGCCACAGGAAGCCGCGTTTTAAAGGTTACTGTTTCCAGAAGGCTAAAGGAAAGAGGTCTGTCTGCAAGAAGACCTGCTGTTCGCGTCCCGCTCACTTTTGCGCACAGGATAGCCCGTTTTGCATGGGGCAGGGAACATCTACTTTGGACCAGGGATCAGTGGGGGACCATTATATTCACTGATGAGTCCCGGTTCAGCCTAACCATTGATTCTTGACGTACGTTCGCCGGATAGAATCAGGGACCAGTTACCTGTCCTCCAATATCCGAGAAAGAGACCATGGCAGTGGAGGTTTGATGGTCTGGGATGTCCCATCATGTTGGATGGGTGCACAGACCTTCATGTCTTTGATAGAGGCTCTATGACTGCTGTGAGGCATAGTGATGAGATCTTGAAGCGCTGTTTGCCTTTTCAGGGATGCAGTTGGCTCTGATATCCTTTTTATGGACGACAATACTCGTCCATATAGGGCTCATCTGGTCGACGAATGTCTTGAAAGTGAGGATATTACGGATACATTGACCAGACAGATCTCCAGACCCAAACCCCATAGAGCATACCTGGGACGCTCTTGGGAGGGCAATTGCAACTCGACTTCCGTCTCCCAGAACCATCCAGGACTTGAAAACAGCGTTGCTGGAGGAATGGGAACGAACGCCACATGGACTCATAAGCATTTCCAGTATGAATACACTTTGTGAGAGTTGTACAATTGTAAAAGGGGACCATATCCCCTATTAACCCATTTTTAGTGTCAATATTGTAACCTCTGTTTTGGACCTTCCTGCGCTGATGAGTATTACACACGTTCATGCGTGTGTACTATAACTGTTGTGTGGGGTTTTTTTGTATTATGTCAGCCCATGTACATAACTAATTTCATTAAAATATGTCCAGTGATCCTGGATATAATCACCCAAAAGTGAAAATTCTCTTGATTTTGAAAACTGGTGTATATCTTTAATTTTTGAATTTTAATATATTTCGGACGCAATTTAATTAAGGATCCCTTGATTAAACATTTAAATAATGTGATATATTGTATTATATTTTCTGAAATTATTTCGAGGTCCAATTTGATTGAGTTCGTCATTTACATTTTATTTTTGGAGTGTTTGTACGTTGCATTTTCGCCTCATTTCAAGTTCTTCATTTTAGGTCATTCTGATGCATGACTTTTACGAGTTTCCACATTTGGTGTCTCTGTTTGTGTGTGAAAGTACTATGTCCAAACTACTCAATATATCCACAAGGAAACGAAAAATAGCATTATTTGAGATAGATTTGGTGAACTTCACAGCATCCTCTTCGAAGTGGTTTTCTTGTAACCTTTTAATATATGTAACGAAGGAAAATGTGTACAATATCTAGGATTTGCAGTTCATTCCATAAAAAGTAGTTCCGAACAATGGAAACAATTTTTCATCAGTATCTACCATTCTCACACAAAAATTGAGTATGAATAATAAGAGAGGAATGTTTGCTAATATTTTAAAATCTTATATTTCTTGGACTGCTTGATCCCTGCAAATGGTACAGGTGCAAATTGCTGTAAATGCTGCATCCCTGCAAATGGTGCAACTTGAACGCTATATATAAAAGTTTTACAAGAATTTTTACTAGTTTCATGGAAAAGTATATGACAGGGGACAAGAATAGTAAAACTACTAAAATAGGGTCATTAAATCTTTTTAAATAGAGACCTGAAAGAGAAGAAAACAGAGAGTGTAATGTCTTTAAGCCTCAATTTTTCCCATTTTCACTGATATTACTACCCTTTCAATTGTAAATCTGTGAGTAATACTTTTCGTGGGAGAATTAAGGAAGACATTTTACTGATGTATGAAACTGTACCTGTATACTCACTGGTTCAGCTAATCCTGAGGCGAAAGTTCCTCAATCAAATACCGCATTATATTGTATATTTCTTAGATGAGTTCGTTTTTCTACTCCATATATATTCCATATAAACTTTAAACCTCAACTTAACTAATACATAAACTTCGACTTATTTAAGTTAACGTGACTAATTTAACGAAGCTTAAACTAACTTAAACTTTATTTGTTAGAAAAATATTCGTAGCGTGTTAGTGAAAATCAAATTACATATTTGAATGCGGAATTTAATTACTGTCGAAATTCTCACATAATTTGGTTCGGAGGATAAAAAAATTGGAAATCCTTTGTTTTATTTAACCCTCTAAGGGTTCACGCGTATATACTCTATCTGTATATTGCAGTTTCCCTGCAGGACCTCTAACCGGTTTGGCCATCTTAACCAATAGAATCATTGCTAGGATTCTTTCAACTAATAGATGTGGTTATTTTAGTCATTACGTGTTGGAGGAAAAATAAATACATTACTTGGAAATGTGACACTCAGGCTTGATTACATTAAAAAGCTTATAACTAAAAATAATTCTCAAGCTCCACATATTTTTCATATTAATTCAGATGCCTTTTTCGACGTGAAGTTGGAATAGTAATAATGTGCATGAAAAGTCTAGTGTTACAAAAACGTTACAACTGTTTGTATTATAATTTCAAAAGTAAGAGAAATGTCCAAATGATAGTGTCGTGCAGCCAAAGGATTTTCGTATCTGATATGACATTTGGAGCGATTGTTCAGGCGCACTGAGAGCGCGATGAGGGAGTCCTCAATATGTCGAAATTCTACTGTTCTACTAGATTTGGGCCAGTGTAACTTTTTATTGCGTGGAATGAGGACTGTGTGTAAGTGGTGTTATTCAAAAGGTACCGAACTACGTTACAATTTATATTGGACAACAACAATCTCAGACTAACAATTACTACTAAATTACACTTTAGTCGTTCAAATTGTAAGGTGAATATTCACAATAAACAGTCGTAAAAAAAGTCTTGTATTTGGTTCATTCATTCCAAAATCCAACAACAGACCCGAGTACTCACTTCAAAACTACGGTTTGTGTCCTCGTCACGATCTACCAAGTTTTTATGTAATATCTTCGAAACTCCTTTTTCAGACGCAACTTAAAAATATTATGATAGAAAGTTTGAAATATGGTTGTTCATTTCATATAGTTTTAAGTAAAAATTGTTCTATTGCAAATGCGGATGAAATTTTTATCATAAAATATTTTTGTTACTGGAAATGGTATATTCGTAATGCACTTTTCTCATGTTAGCATGCGTAAATAAGAGATAAACAAAACTAGATTTACAATATTTATTACAAGAATATATTTCACTTTTATTTTCACTTTTTATAACAATGCCACATTCTATAGGAACGATACAAATAGAACATCAAAACAATTTTCTTGAAACAGGAATTTTTAAACATATCAACATTTAATTCAACAGCAATATGTTTCAAGTGCATTTCTCTATGAGCACCATTTTAACCCAACCAACACAAACAATCGTAGCAGTGCATTTTGATAAATATACTGTGATTTTTAAATGAACAGTTTTACTTACTCCAAAGAACACACTCTGGAATTTTTAAATATTTTACCTTCAAACGTAACTTTTTTCGTAGTTCTCATAATGAATTAAATATATATCTCTGAGATCATATAGAGTTATTAATCAAAATGTTGTGTCTTTTAATTAATTTTGGTTGATAAATAAATTTTCAAAAAGATATGTATTTATTAAATAATACTTATTTTTGAGCTCAACGTTTTATGATGTGGGTTACCATTACCATTACCGTTATTAACCAGATATTTGGTGTATTTCGCAGCAAAATAACGTTTGGGAAAATCAAGCTAATAAGGATTTTAAAAGAAGTAGACAGTCAGGGAAAATATTTCTTTATGTTTGGGTTGCATAAACGTGTTATCGCCAAACCAAGACTATACATAGCAAACGAGTTTCTCGTAAATCCGATTTTGCATTTGAATTTCAAACCATTTGTTGTACCCCAGATGTTATTACTTATTCTAATTCGTGTTTCTCAAATGCGGACTTCCTATTGAAATAAATTACATACCAAACTTTTCTTGGTAATCTTAATATTTTATGTTTTGCGCCTGTGCTTTCGCATTTGCGGCATTTGCATTTAAAATGTTTCGAAAGTTGAATTGAGCGTTGCGAAAGATAAAATAAATAGGGTCATAGTCTCCGAAACTACTACTTTCAGTAATTCCTTTTACTATTTATTTTGGATTCGTAGTAAACTAGCATCACTAAACCAGATATCCATGACATTTGGGATTAAGGACAATAAATGAAAAAGCTTACTGTCATACATTAGTGTTATGGGGAGAATCTCAGTCCGCTCTAAATTAGACGTGAAAAAATGCGTCAAATGTTTATTTAAAATGTACTGTTTTCAAACATAACGAAGTGAGAACTAAGTACTGTAATTTAGGATGTAATGAACTCTCTTTGTCTTTAATAACTCCCTGTCAGCTGAGTTTTATGTTGCCGGAAATGTAAAGTAGTTTTGAAGTGATCTTCTACAGCGAATCAATAAAAGTATAGCCTAGGAATGATATTATTTGCTTAAATTCAAATAAATAATATTGGCTTCACAAATACAGTAATTACTTAAAACTCGTTTAGAACGTTATATAGGAGATCTTCACGCTTTTCATGTTAAACATAATTACAACAAGTACACTAAAAGACAAATCTCCCGACACAATACATTTGCTTTGGTATATTGACAGTAAAGTAATATTTCGATTATGTGTATTCCTCTTTAATATATATATATATATATGTGTGTGTGTGTGTGTATATATATGAATTCAATATCTTCAATTTTAATTGCATTTCTATTCAACAGGAAATATAATTTGTAAACCTAGGTTAACCTAATACTTTCATACCATTAAAGAACTGTTAAAAGTTGAAATTTGTCTCTTACAATTTTCGCTTAAGGATTCATGTTACACTAAAAAGTTAAAAAATTATCTTCAATTAGGTACAAGGAACTAAATCTCATCATATTCAGAGGACAGATATTTTACCATATAGTCAAAATATTTTTAGAGACAATGACATATTTATTTTAAGAGACAAAATTAAAGTTCGAAATAAAATTTAACTTATACTTTTAGGTAGGAAAAGTAAATATGTCTCCTTCACTAGTTTTGGGTTGACAAATTCTTACCATAATATTATCACAAATGCTGTTTTCCACACTGCATTTTGCTAAACTCATATTTATGAGTGCACAATATTCAAAGAGTCTATAGTTATTTTTAATTTATTGTCCTTTCTTTGGATGAGCGGGGCTATATATATATCAGTTTCTAACTTCTTTGCTTAAAATGAATGGAACTTGCTCATTTTAGATGTGCATGATATAAGACGAAGAAACAATTTTTCAAAATCCCAGTACAAAAGTTTGGCAAATGTGTATATAACCTCATGTTCTGCAACTTCCATCTTGATAACAAGTCTCTTTTACAAAAATCACTTTCTATCTGTAAAAAAACATTCTGCATCGTCCTGAAATGAAAAAATTATAATACATCTTCAGTTTTATTCACGAACTAAACTGAAATATTATTTTTTGGAAAATGAAACAAAATATAATTTGATACATAAATATCTCGGGATTTTTTGAAAAAAATGGCGTTGCTTTTAAAGTTTTCTCTTCTTTCTAACGTTAAAATGAAAATATAATTAATTCATAGATGGTATTATTGTTTTGGACGTAGTATAAAGTGACCTGTTGTACTTTTCGAATAAATGTTTTTCTATTCAATTAGAAGACTTGTTACATTTATAAATTGTAAATAAAATATTATATTATGTATAATTTTATTTAAAAGTATGTACCATTAATTATATTGTTTCAATTTTTTTATCTATAACAAAACTAATGGATGAATGATCCCTTACTTTTTATGGTGCTTCTAATGAAATGTTTCATTTTAAGTGATTGCTAACATTGCATGTAAAAAAAATAAGTGTCGCAAAAGCAAGACACATTAAAGCTTGAAATCTGGAGGACTTCGAAACCGACAGAGGGCGTAAATATTGTATAGATAAATTAAGTAGTCTTGCATATAATATTTCATACACATATTTTTGATATTGGAGTAGAGTATTAAGCGTATTACATATTTATAATGTTGTAGTTACAAAAATAGATAGACTAGAATCAGCTTGTAAATATTTTACTTTTAAACGTGATTTCGAATCTTAATAAGATTCGAAATCGCGTTTAAAAGTAAAATATTTACAAGCTGTTTCTAGTCTGTTGACGTTATTATTTTCGTTGATATTTCAAAAAGCAGTAAAAGTAATACTTATATTTATTCTAAATAATTTCATTTGCCCGAAAGGTTCACTTTTCAAAGATAAATTATATCTTCTGAAGCATTAGAGATTGATATTCGTGTGTTTCTGTTGCAATGGTATGTAAATCTGTTTTTAATTTACTTTATTTAAAAAAGTATTTAATTAGCTGAGTATTATTTGATTCTTAAAACAAAAGGGACCCGTGAAATGATAAAAAAATCATTGAAAGAACAGCTACCCTGAAATCATGACGTGAGAAATTTAAACCATGCCGAACATATTTAATGTTTCTATATGTCATATTCATAACTAATACTTTAATTTCATTGAAAACCAGATAATCCGTGGAAGTAATTTTTTGAAAGTATTCAGTGAAACAATTTTCTGATAACGAATTGGTTTACAGTGTACTATTTATTAAATCTGACATTCTATTGTACTAATACTTTGAATAAATTTCAACGTCGAATATAATTCAAATTTTTATTCAAAATCCTTCTACGACTGCTGATATTCGATCCTGCCTTTTTTCGTAAATTTGATTCGACCCTAATCTTATTCAAATGAACATTTTCCAATTTGTATTTAAATTAATATTTTCCAATTTGTATTTAAATTAATGTTCATACAATTTACGTTTAATTTAAAAATTTTCAGAATTGTTTGTCTCAACCCTTTTTTCGATTTCGCTTTCACTTTCCATATTTCAAATCTGAATAAATCCTAATACACTACTCTGAATTCATCTTACCATAAATTTTTACAGATTTCTTGGAAGCCTTTCGATGCATTTTCTTTCATCAATTTGCTTTAAAACATTTCGATTTAAAGGATATGACACTGAAAGTTTAGTAAAAATTGACCAAATAGATATTTTACTTTAAATAAAGAAAATATTACTAGGCATTTTGTTACATAAAATATGCATGAGTGAATTTATTACAATCAGTTTCAAAAACCAGTTTTTTCACAATACAGCACTTTTAAAGGACGAGGTTCCTTTAATTCCATCAAAAGAATCTAACGCTTAATACATTTGTTCTTAGTAAAATTTTGGGATACAAAGTTATAGAAAGAAGAGCGACGCTGAATAAATTAATGCGTGAGAATTGATTTCCATTTGTTAGAGATATTAATATTTATTTGGTAATTAATGAACTTCTTGCGTTCAATGTTTAGAAAGTAATCAAACTGTCAAAAGATTATTACTTAACTTTGTCTAATAATGAGTAGATATTATGTGTACGGGTAAAACTCAATTCCTTCAAATTTTCCATCAAGTAAAAATTACAGTGGCATTGTATGTATAAGAAATTTTATATTTATTTTTACATTATCAAGTTGTAGCTGAGAATCATGCTTAAAATTACATGCAAGATTGCAAATTGAAGTAAAACAGAAGTTTCAGTATCGGGTTAGCTTAAACATGACACCCATAAGTCAATTATGCTAATTTCACCTGTCTATACTAACCAATTACTATGTTACCAATAGTAATGAGTTTCCCAATAGTTCCCTGACTTTTAAGTGGGAAAGTACAATTAGGTCGCCAAAAGTAATCAGTTGTGTCGTGTTCATTAAAATATTGTGAGGGATACTTGTATAGACCAATGACTAAGTTTTCACTACAGTTACAAAATTTATGATTATTTAAGTGACTTTTATTGAAACCAAACCTATCATTTAGTTGCTATTACTAATAATGATTTTTAAATATTTTAACAACTGTACAAATTTATTATAAGTTATTTTTATTGACTCAAACTTTGTACATTTCTTAGATTTCTTAGTCATAATTATCTTTGAATGAGACTATTTTATTTAAGAATAATGTATGGTCTTCAGTCTCTCAGCTGAGGCCTGATATTGCAAAAACGTTGAAAACTTCTGCTCAAGTATGCAATACTTTCCCATTAAATAGAAGTTGTAAAAAAGAAAGAAACTTCTGAAACCTTAAACGATATATCACTCCCAAAGCAATAAAGTCAAGCTGTGCAATTACAAGTCTAGCTGCAATTACAAGTCACTAAGACAGGTGTTCTCCAACTGTGAATCTCGATTCCCTGAGATATCTCCTGCTTTAGTCCAGGGTTCCATGTGTATGAGGAAAATTAAACTTCAGAACTCATAAGCAAGATCGCCTGTTGCATTTAGTATAAAAATTTGTTAGGAAATTTCTAAATTTAGTGTAAAATATGAAAACCAAATGAATTGTTAACCCTTCATGTGGTTTCGACGAGATATGTCGCCCATCAAGATCTGACCAATTTCGCTAATGATATCTCGTTATGAAGATATTGTCGATTATTTTATGATTACGATTTCAAGATCTGGCCAGTTTTTTCTAATCTCGTTCATCAAAATCTGGTCAGTTTGTTCTAATGACAGCCATTACGAACTGTATGCTTGAGGTCATTCATAACAAAATCTTTGTATTTATCTCCTTATATTTAAAATAAAACAAGAGCGTGAAATGAATATGACTATATTTTTAAAATACTACTAGATAAAATTTGTATATATATTTTTTAATTTTGGGTACAGGTGCATCGCAGGAAAAGTGACGTGTGAAGGGTTGCTTGGTCTGGTTTGGGTTGGTTTGCTGGTTCTTTTTTAAGGTGCAAGTGCCATATTTGACACAGCTGCGACAAAAAAAATGTCAAGTAAAAAAACATACACACACAAGGACACATTTAATGTCACAGAAAGAGAGAAATGCACATCAGGGAGGAATCGAACCTGACAAGAATCGGTCTGGTTCGAGAACCTCTGCACTAAGGTCTATTTTACTATAAATAAAACTGCAATCGGTTCCAAACGAAATGGTTGAATTATAAAGAGATGCTGCTTTCAATATTTGTATCGTTACCCTAAAGAAAAATAACCTAAATTGAAACTATTTTTATAGAAAAAAAATCTACAACGGCACTATTTTTAGTATGGAAAACGCCATTGCAATAGCACTAAATGCTCATCTTGGGGCTTATTATGTGATCTTAAACATAAATGGGAATTAAACGATGTTATTTCATCACCATAACATATGTTTTATACGTGTCGTACGTTTCTTTTATGAGGACCAAGAAGCGAGATAAAATCCTTCGATGGCTACGGAAGGGTGAAGGATTATGCTCTCCTATTGGTTCATGTGGGTTTGAATGTCTTCTAATAATACAGCTGGGATACAATGATGACTTCTGGTAGGCATAAAAACCCTTTTAGTTCGCCTTTGTAAGAATATTCCGGCGGGATCATGCATTTTGAAAAAGATGTGTTATGTTTAGAACAATGTTCGCTGAAGTTATCTGCTATAAGTTTTCATATTTAATGACGTATGGCAGATAAATGCAGAATACACACTCGGTACAATATTTTTATTTTGCATTCGTATATTTAAACAATCATTTAGCTAAGTTTTAGAAATATGCACGACTGCTCATTAGGGAAAATAATTGAATTTATTTCACTTTTACCGTCAGCAAAATGGTTTTGTATTTGTAAAATTTGTAAATTTTAATAAAATAATAGTTGATGAATTTCAAATATTTTAAGACCCGCGTTTACACGACGGAGCCATTTCAGACAAAATGTATCAAAAATATGTAGACACAATAACTATACAAAAATTGCAATAAAAATAAATACGAAAAATATTTAATTAAAATAAGCGTCAAAATATATTTAATAAATCTAAGTATAAAAATGTGTAATGAAAATAAGTTAATACTTTTTAGATTTAGGGGAATTAAACTCGTCTTTTAACGTCGTGTTTTGCAAAATTTGATATGTATATAAAATAGTTCACCGTTTTCCTCACAATATTACGAATAAGTTTTAAAAGTTAATAATGATTTAACATGTGGTGTTTAGATCCTTGCATAACAGAATCTGGACAAACTCAAGTCAATTGAAGCTGCATACTTTTCTGGACATAGTAATTCGATTTCTTAAATCATCTGATTTAAAAGTAGAAATTCCTTGAATTCATCGCAGGAATAGCATTGGTTCACTTTGATAAAGTTTAACGAGTAATGCACAACCGGGAAACGTAATCATCACGACTTGTCGCTACTACAAATTGATAGGACGTATTTTCCAAGCCGTCTATACATCCTGAGTTTTCTTAATGTATGAAATATTTCTTTTACATTATGATATATTTTACGATAGCAGGAACTTGTTACTTAAGCAATGAAATTTCTAAGTTTGGAGAGCTGTGCATATTAAAGAAATTTGCTGAATTGTATTCCATTATTCTATCTGTACACAGCTCTAAGCACCACCTATTTAAATAAAATACACTATATTTTCATCCTCGACGAGATTTCTCGTCGAAACAACTATCACGAGGATTCGTTATTAGCAAATTGGCCAGATCTTGATGGAAGAGATATAGAGGCATTATAAGTAAACTAACCAATTCCCCTTATTTCTGGTTATAAAAAATTAAACAATATCTAGACGATGAGATATCTCTTTATTAGCAAAATTAGACAGATCTTGATGGACGATATATCTCGTCTGATTTCGGTTTTCAACAGGTAATAAATGACTCACCAAATACGGAAGGGTGAGCTCATAGGGCAGACACAGTATCTTTCAGCATAACATTCACACACAGTCGGAAAATTCTTCTATGGATGGATTGGATGAAGAGTGAGTGAAAAATCCCTGGAAGCCTAAAATGGACAAATGTCATGCGTTAAACGCCAGGAAAATATTAACAAGTCCGAACAAAACCTTAAATCTTCCAAATGTGAGCTACTCAATTGCTGCATTTCAATGTAGACATGGAGGTAATTAGTTTTATGTGTTTAAAGGTGTGATATCTTTTTTCCACGTAAATTCAGTAAAATAGAATATCCATTGATAAATTGAAGTTACATCGTTCTTTTCTGTTAAACCTCTTCGGGGTTGACATGCATTTTTCCGTTAAGTAACTTGCAGTCTGTCTTCCCTGCATGATATCGATATTTTTTCCCGAAAAATATCTGAACCAGACGAATATTCTCTAAAAATTTACAGTACTTCCAGGTTCTAGACAAATATTCACAGCAATGCTACGCTAACGATTTTCTTGAGAATAATAACTGCAAGTTTCTAAAATGTATGCTGTTTTTTGTTTAAAATACTGGAAAGTTAATATTAGTCTATTTTCATGAACAAGCAATAATAAATCAATCACTATTATCTAACTAAATCAACAATTTCTTATTGTTTGCAAAACGATTTCAGTTCCAATAATTTTGATTTCACTGAAATTCACTATGCCTGAACAGTTCATTAGATGTAGGCGTGTGAGTAAATTATTGTTAATATATGCTATATAGTTTAGTGCTTGAATCCATGTTATTCTATCGAGATAATATGCTTCATTTTGGTTTCATCAACTCACCTGTAAAAAATACTTACTGTAGAGACAAACCAATTTTTTCCATTAAACCTCTCTGATTTTTCCCTTTGGGATTGATCCCGGATCGCCACCAATAGCCCGTTATGTTTCTCCAGTGCGATGTAAATTCAACTACCTACATACCTACCCTTTAAACCTCTGAGAATCCACACACATATTTCCGTTCTGCAACCTACAGTCTTCCCAGCAGGAATTCTAACCTGTTTTGACTTTGACCAATATATTTCCTAGGATTCTTTCAACCAATCGATGTGGTTATTTAGTCATTATGTATGTTGTGGGTAAAATGAACACTGCACTATTCCTTGAAAATACCATGACACTCAGAATGTTAATTAATACTTCCTTATAATCGGGTTTTTATGTTTATCAAAGAGGCAATAAAAATGCTCAAGTGATAGATATCACTAATGAACAATTATTAAAGATATTACCTTTTTATGATAAAAGAGTAAGATGTCGCATAAAATAGAAATTAAAGTTCTATTTTAAAAAATCAGTTATTTTCAAATCCATTAGGTATTTCTCGCTACAAACGTTTACTATAAATTTTCATCTAAATGAATAAATGTAAGATGTAAACATCTAGACAGGATATAAATGCTCTTGTCTGACTAATAGAGGATCAATTCAATAAAAAAATATGCTTTATTCTATTTATAGATTTATTGATGGTAAAATCCTTAAAATAAAAAATGCAAGCGAAAACCACGACGAAAAAAGTCTAATTAAGACGCTTTCCAAACATCTTGTAATTGCCTTAAATTAAAAAACGCACTTTGAGGGATAAAAAGTCGGGATAAAAACAATAAAATGTGACAAAAACACGACAATTTATCCTCATTTACTCTATTACTAACTATTCCAAGCGAGAATAGACGGGATCGATTTTAAATTGCATGTCCTAATTACTCGCCCATTTAATGGGAAACAGCGGCCATTATTTATTCGCTTGAGATAAGACGTCGACTTTAATTTCTTCCCTCTGTTAGAACACGTTCATCTGTAAAATTCAAAAGGTGGAAAGATTTATAAGACAATCAGAAGTCTCCTCCCGATGCCAAACTTCTACTTTAAGAACGGCTTACAGAGTTAGGCATCTTCCGTGAAAAACTTTTCACAAAAGGGTAAGATGGAAAGTGTGCAAAGTCCTGATTACAAATTCATTGAGCAAGTTCCTTATAAATTGAAATCCGTGCTTAAGTGCTTATGATTTACATGCAAAGCTGCTTGAGGGATTTAGTAGTGTATTATTTGTTTCGGGGTTTTGTGGTAATTTTAGTGAAACTGAAATCACCTGCTTCGTTTAGGGAAACTGAAATAACCTGCTTCGTTTGGCCCTTAATTTAGAAGTTTATATTTTAAGTCGTAGAGCACATTGTGTGTATTGGGATTGAAATAATTGTTAGTTCACTAGTCAAAGCTTTGATGAGTAAAATTTTACATATATCTACTGTAGTAAATCTCATTTCAAACATGCATTATAATTCTTTCTGAAAGAACTAAACAAAATTGCAGCCATGAGATTTAATTCAAAGTTGGAGTAATGCTTAAATATAAGTATTTTATTATTGTATTGTCAGACTTCCAGCAACACCTTCTATGTATAGATTAGCTCATGTGATTTTGGCATTCACACAGAAAAATCAGAGTGTAAAATCACACCTCTGTATATTAATACCTATTTGCAGAACCTACTCAAAAACATTTTATGTCCAATAGTATAAAGCTCTTAAAAATATAGTTATTTTTTTCTCTGGTGATATCTTCTACTTCAAAAAGTGCATGCACAGCTTTCTTATTCAACTCATAAGAGGCATTACTTAATCACTGACATTACTTAAAAGAAAAGTGCTAAAGATAAAACGCAATAAAACCTCTTTTATTTTTCTAAGCAAAATACTGTATGGAGCAGCGTACTCATTTTCAGATGTGGACAGTGCGTCCATAGGGATCAGGGCAAATTCATTAGCTAATACATATTATATTATGTATCAACATTAGTCTATATCTACTTAGTAGTATCGAAAGGGAAGTTAATTAATTATTATTTCGAGACAATGTTCTACTCACTATCAAACAGTTGTTACCAGAACCCTTTGATCTCCTTTGCATTCGTCCCCAAACTGATAACTAGTTATAAAAATTCGACATTGCAGGACATATTTCAATTCGCAAGTGAGTTCGTGGGTTTAAGTAGTGTTTAATAATATTGATTTATGTTTATTCGAATGTGCAAATAAATATAATTAAATGCAGATAAAAAAAATCTAGAGTTCCACTTCTCAAAATTTAGTGCATCAAGTTTTATATTTTGGTTGATTAAATGCAGTTAATTTTGTAAAATATTCTTTTTCAGTTTCTTTATGTTGATTCTTTTCGCTAGTTTGTGTTTTGTTATTTAAAAGGCTAAATTCAATTATATATATATATATATATATATATCATATTATATATATATATATCATATATTATATATATATCATATATTATATATATTTTATTATACAGCTTCGGTTTTTGTTTTTAACAGATAGTTATAGTCTTTTTATTGAGAAACAAATAGTTTTCAGCTAAATTTGGTTGGTAGGTACTTAACGTCGTGCTGGAGTAACGGGCTATTGTCGACGGTCCGGGAAAAATCCAGAAGAGAAAGATCCGAAGAACACCAACCACATAATTTTGAACCACGGTCGAGACAACACTTGAGCTACAGCTAAATTTGGTGAACAATTCTTAAGAATCCTTCTAACACTTCTAAATTGTGGTATTTAAAGTTTTATTCCATGAATTTGATGCAACTAAATAAACTTGTATGTGGTATGCCTTTGTGATAATATTTTTTTTTTATTTTTAAATTCTCAATTCTGATTTTTGCAGGTACTTCAGTGAATTTAGTCCAGCTGGGAAAGTGTATCCAACTTTTTTGAAAAAGTTCTCAAGAAACCGATTAGCATTTAAGAAGGAAACAAATGGATCCCAATAACATTTAATGGCAGTAATTCTGAGTCACTCATGAAAAATTTATTTCTTCTATAATTTTAATAAATTCAAAGCAAAATAAATCTTGATACTGTCATATCTACTTCTTAGTTTAAGTTTTTTTCAATGGTAGAATCAGAATTCAGTCAACTGCAAAAGGACCGCTGCACAAAATAATACTAATTAATTTCATTCAGCTTAAATCTTAAGATGAATGAACGTGTTTGCTGTGCAAATCCCCACAAATTGATTAAAGGTAAATATAAAACAAATCTGAAATATTTTAAATGCATCTATGTAGAAATTATAATGTTCCTGTGTTAGGCAGCGATAATCATTAACTGGATCATTTAAAATTCATTGTCTAATTATCTTCAATTTAAGACAAAACTGGATGAAAAATACATTTGCGTTACCTAAACTTTATAACCAAATAAAATGTATTTATGCACTCATATTTTAAAATTTACTGAATACTTATGAAAGAGAATTTCAAGACTCAATTTTATTTACAAAACAATTACATATTATTGGGCTATGAAAATTTCTTATAAAGTTGGGAAATTAAATACGTTTTATTGTTGTCTTGAAAAGATAACTATAAACTATTTTTGTTTCGTACAGTGACACGTAAAAACATAACCATTAAAATTCATTACTGAATTCAGCTTAGCTTTTAGTGTAATGGTGTTGGGAGTCATCACTTATGACCCACTGGAACGGTAAGATTACATACATTAAAGTCGTATTTGCTTTATTTTATGAACTTTCTAAGCGATCATAGTCGTCACTGCGTTTTGAAAAGTGTAATTGTATGCATTATTATATATCCGAGTATTTTAGAACATATTATATATTTTCATTAATTTAAACACTCATTAAAAAAGCAAACGTTAAAATATAAATACATTTAACATAGCACTGGTATCAAATATATTTTATTACAATAATTCGAAACATTAACATATCCTGTTCGATTTTTAAAATGCTTTCCAAAGCATATATATTAGTTGTCTTTTTATCTATGCCTCAAATTAAGTCGTAATGAAACTATGGAATATTATTATATGCTATTTAAATCCTTCATTTAGTAAATAACTAAAACCACAAAGTTAAATCAATTATCTCTTGTATTGCGGCACTTACATTATGTCCAGGATGTTTTTCAATTAAGACTAATTAAACTAAGACTAGGACTAATTAAAGTTTTCTAGGAACTTGAGAAGTGCATTCTTTAGTGTAAGAATGTTCAAGACAGGAATTTACTCAAACCCGCATGCTTCGGTAGACTTTTCTAAGAGCTTAGACAGTCAAAGTACTTATTTATAGGTATATAATATCATCACAAATTTTGCTTTATGGAGTAAAACTTGCCCTTTCCTAAATTAGGATCTTTCTTTGGTAATTTCAATTGAACTGCCTGCAATATGTATTCGACTATGATGTATGGTAGGCAGCATGCCAATCTTAAAATAAGTTTCTGAACTTTGTCCTTTCAATTTTAAGTCTAGAACAGAGGTCTGCGTTTGTTTCATTATTATACACTTATATTTATACTATACTACAAGCTTTAATTTTTATTACTATTTTCTTCAATGTTTCAATTATTTGATTTTATACTTAAACTTAAATGCCCTTTTAAATATAGAAAGCAGATAAGATTATTTCCCCTCAATCATTGAGTTCCTAGAAAAATATAAGTTTGCGCTCTATTTCAATATTCCATTATGTCATTCGAAAGTGAATACGCCATTCGAAAGTGATACTATTTGAACATTAGGCCATAGTATAAATATAGGAAGAATACTTTACATGTCCATTGCACTTCCAAAAACTACTATCAATATTTATTTCTCATTCATTATGTATGCAATTCTTTTAGAGTTATCCATGTAATCATGAACAATGTCTTTATAATTCAAATCACAAGTCTGGCTTGGTCTTGTATGTCACTCAACCGTAATATTTTACTACACAAAGGTCATTAAAATATATTATTAAAATTAAAAATTATGTGTGTGTGTTTGTACATTGCACATTTTTGCCCCATTACAAGTTATTTATAGGTTTCAGGTCAGTCTAATGCAAAATCAATGGTTCCCCTATTGATGTTTCTCTGTATGTCTGTATCTGTATGCTCGTACTGCGTCTAAACGGCTGGGCATATTTTCATGCATACTGTGAGTACTTAGTCATTTAGTGACTGAACTTCTCATTGAGTCAATCTGTCTTTCTGTTTTCTGTCTGTGTGTGTGTTTTCGTGTTTTGACAATCACACAAACTTTATTAAACATATTTTCAAAAACTGTTTAATGATTATAAAATTTATTTTAATTAATAAATGTATTTTTAAATTTCCTTTTCTTATATATTTAGGCAAGTTTTAAGCTAAAACAGCTGAATAACTGTACTTAAACCAGCCTTAATTTGGCAGTTTTGGAGAAGCTGATATGCATATTGAGCACTGCGTTTACTTGGATTAGTTTCCAAAAATATTTTTACGGAATTTAAATTCTACTACTTCACTTAAACAAATAATTTCCAAGTACTTGGGACAGTTGATATAACGTAAATAAAACATTCAATTTTGCACCATATAATGGTAGATGATAGGTAAGTAGTTGAATTAAAGTCGGACAGGAACAGCACAACGGTCTATTGGTGATTGTCCGGGATCAATCCGAAAGGGAAAGAGTCAAGTACAACACTTCGAATTTTATACCATGGTTATATAGTATATTCGTTGAAAGCAGCGATTAAAAACGCTGTCATATCAATCTACCTTTATTTGAAAAATTGCTCTAGCTTACCTTTCCTTCGCACTAAATTGAATTATATTCAATTTTAGAACAAGCCCTTTTGTTATTGCACATGCAATCCACTAAATGAAATTTTCAAAAACAATGTATTCACTGAAAAAAAATTACTCATGAATATCGAATCAAATTAATTTGTTACCTTCCCTTAAAGATGGTGAAATTCAAAAGTTCCTGGTACAAGAGTGTCATAAGTAAAAAATATTATGAGTGTCATAAGTAAAATAACTATGAGTGTTAGACTATTCGCCGTAGATTTGTCATTTTTTTTATCTCAGTTCTGCAATTTTATACGAAACGAACTTAAGAAGAGGCATTCAAATCACTCCGAACTCAAAATCAACTTTTGTACCCTAGTATTACCGTATGCAATTTGGTAAAAAATAGGCTCAGGGATGCGATATATGTGAAATGGATTATATGCGTAGATATCCATGCACTCCATTTGCCTATAAAAATGCCGAAATAATAACTATGTCGAAAGGCAGTTAAAAATTATTTTCCTAGCACTTAAATGATGTTGGCGTTTTTCTACGAAAGAGATAAGTGATATTTCTGGTCACTTTTTCAATCTACAGTTAGTCGATTTAGTCCAACTAAGGTCGGAAAATTTTTCTAGTAATTAAATAAATATCATAAATGCTGATTGAACTACTGTAATTTTTCTTTGTTTAATGGATAAAGATTAAGGTAAAATAATAAATACAATGAAGCAAAAAGCAGATTTTCGTATTACAATCTTAATTAATATCCGGTGGTGTAGACACATTTTATATTATAATATATTTTTTCTACTTCACATTTAAAAGAGCAATAAAAATTTTCATTCGTTCCATCGTCAACCTTTTTAAGCAATGTCTCTCATTTAAATATGTTAACAGTAACAAAGCGTAGAAAACTGCCTTAAGTATTTTTAGCTATTTGAGAAATAACTGTTATCGTCAGGATGAGATTTAACCTGCCCGTCACGTAACACCGTACGCGAAAGACAAAGAATATTTTTTATCTGGCTTGAAGTCCAGATACTGCTCTAATACATGGTTTACTCGATAGCATATACGGTCCTCCAGACTTTAGCCAGTTAAACGTCTGGAGAACCAGATAAAAGTCAGGACTAGTCTATCTGGTCCGCAGACTTGATACGGCAAACCAGACAGGTTTAACGTCCCGAAGAAACTGAAACAACACTGAAAGCACAGGAGGTGATTTCACAACATACCATTAGAAGAGATATTTAAAATATCTTCGGGGGGCTCTCTCTTTTGCTATAATCTAGTATCAGTAGTTCTTTGGCACAGCTCCGTTGGCGATCCTGGGAGTTTGTGTATTGAGCGAATTTGTCTCATTTGTTCAGTGGCACTACCGGTGAAGTATACTGAAATACAAAAAACACACTAATGAGTAATTGGAAATAATTATGAATTCAATGCATATTTGACATTCATGTAGAATCATTTTCAAATGTTTGATGATCAAAATTGTAAAAATTTCCAAGCTATTGCTAAACGTACCAAATATTACCGCAACAAGTAAAATTAAACAAGGTAATGTTTTATAGTAACAATAATGAGAGAATTGCATAATTTTTAACAGAAGTATGTTTCAATGTTAGGTTCCTATCATCTTAACCCTAACTATTTATATGGTACTGGGTACTTAGGGCTGTATAATAAAATTTTAGCACATTTATGCGTCTTTAAAATATTCAGTTCCGAATATAGGATTTAACATTTTTCTGAACACTACTTGAGTACTCAGAAATAATAGATTGTTCAACAGCTAAGTAATAAATATGCCAGATGATCGTTTGCTAATTTTATTTAAATATTTTCAACCTTTCAAATTTAAAAAGTTCCAAATATTTGTCTTGCATTTATCAAACTTCTAATGTAAGGTAACTGAATGCATTCCAAAAGTATTCACTACTTCGATATAAATGTAATTTTCAAAAGAGCTCAGTTGATATGTCCTCTTAACTAGCAACCTACAAGTTGTAAGCAGTATATGTTCGATTCCTCCCTTTACTTATTTATTTCTTCTTTGTCATTAAATCTTTCTTTATGTGTGTATGTCAACATACTTAACGTCGTGTCGGACGTGCTTATCACAGCTTGGTCATAGCCATTGCGCCATAAACCACCAAAGAACCATTTCTATATTATTTGCTTCTTGTTAGCTTTAGGAATACATATCTGATTAAAATTGAAGAAATAGTGACATCTGGTAGGAGGTACACTTTGATCATACGTACGTTAACTAAGACGGACATTATTGTTAGATGTAAATCGAATTCCTGTAACACTTCTGAAGCACGTGGTGGATATGATAGATAATTCAATCCATCAAACAGTATAACTTGCTCGTACAGAAAGGATTTAAATGCTTTAGTCAAACACACTATTTAAAGAACACAACCATACCCAATTATTAGTTTCGGAACATACATTAGTATTTTGGGTATAAAACCCAAACGGAGAGAACTATATATTTTAAAGTTATAAACTAAATTTTCGCTTAATGTTACTGACCTTCTGTTTCATTTGCGAAAGGTATTATGTCCGGACCCTTTCTATCTTCTTGACTGTCTTCCAGCTCTTTTTTCAGAGGTGTTTCACATCTGTCAAATAAAATAGTAAACATTCTATGTGTATATCTAAAAAGGAAAGGGAGTATGACATTTCACTTCATTGTAAAACTAACACAAAAAGTATTCACATTTTTAGATAATTTCTAAAACGGCTGTAAGGAAAGCTTTTTCTTTTCTCTCTCTTCAATTTTTCATGCATTTTTAGTTTCTTACAGAATTGTAGTGATTACAGTAAAATTGGTACAAGGATAACAGTCTAATAAAGGATAATAATTAAATGGTGTTTCTGACAGAATCCATATGACACTCGCCTCAGTTGAACGCATATTTCTATGGATGGTTTAGGATGAGTAGTTGAATTGTCAATGCGATTCATATCCCTTCCAATAACTGAAGGTCTGTGATATCAGTTGTTACTTCCACTTCTATCACAGCTTCATTATTCGTTGCCACTTAGCTTCAATAGAACTGATGACTGCACCGTGACACTCGGATGTAAAAAGCAACACAGGACAGTCAAACCTTCGCAATCATCTATTGTATGACCACGTATATAGAAATACTTCCGTAATCTTAATATATCTCGAACGATCACCCACAATCTGCAATCTATAAACTAGTCGTATCATCTAATGAATTCAGACGCTTTAAGTTATGAAGGGGAGTATTGTGGTGAAGTTAGCCACCACTACAAGAATTAACTTAACGATACAATACCATGTATAGTAGTGTAACTGCATGCATGTATAATAGCATGCATATAGTGTAACATCAAGAACTACTTTTTGTTAGAGATTTATGGTCTTTCATGTCTTGCTAAACACCATTCAATTTATTTAAAGAAATGAAAATTCTATTCTCAGATTTAAATAAGGACATTCAATGCAAACTTTTTGTGTAAAAGTTTAGTTATGATAACTATATAACTAAGAAAAATTGTGCCTTGAGTTTATAGTGTACTGCGACGTTGATGGATAAAGAAATAAAACAAGTTTATCCAGCAACAAATAAAGAGATTAATGAAACTAGGTTTTGTCGTTCTAAATTATGATATTGTCGTGCATTAATCCATAAATAAGATAAAGTAGGGAAGTAAGTATTGAAAAAGAAGTTTCATTTATTCAAACCAGCTTGTGTTATTCCATAAGATTTACCAGATGGTAAGGACATTGTTCATTGTTATATGAATTGGTATTCTATAGTACTCTTTATCTTATGTAACAGATGAATTGCTGCTGTACATTTTATGAAAGGAAAGGAAAGTAGGTTGAAAGAATAAGTACACGCGATCAAAAATATCGATATTGATAGTATGATCCTGATACTCTTATATTAATCTTCATATTCAGTTTCCCTGGAATCACAAATCTTTCACAAGAAATTGTAAGATTATTTTAGGAAACCAAATAAAATAGCACGAGATAGAATTTACAAATTGATTTGAATATTCTATTTTTCTGTGGGTTCATAATTGTTTCTTATTTATGCTGCACATTAAGAAACTAGTGCAACAAAATATTAATATACTGATTATCTGAAATCTACAAAATCTAACAAATCGCATAATACTGAATTCAAGATTTGTACATCAATATTTTATTATAAATGGAAAATTATTAACAAACAATTTCGGGTTATTTTTTGGTTTACTATTTCCTTTACAGGTTACTCCTACAATATATTATTTAGTTAAGTATTTATCCTAGATCTTGTAATAATTATAAGGTGATATCAGTATCCTTATCAAAACATCATCTAGTATTTACTTCCCCTTTATAATTACCTGCTAAATTTACAGAGTAGGACTATACGTATATTATACAAGATAACTTAAAAATCAGAGATTATAGTGAGTATAAAGTTGAAGAGTTGAAATTTAAATATTACTATTTATATCTTGCTTTGGAAAGGCGGTTAAACTATTTAAATGGACTTTTTATGTATATATAATTATATGCTTTCATTAAATTTGATTTTAAAACAGATTGGTAAGACATATCTATTAAAGACTCAAAAGTATAATTTTTCTTTTAAATAAAAAATGCAAATTAAGAGTTATTAAGAATATATCATCAACGTCTAAGTATAATACAAACTGGTTTACCTTATAGATTCTTCTTGAGCTGCGGATTCTGTAAAAGAAAAACAAAGCATTAAAAAATTTTAATTAATTATATTTTGAAGTTTTTATTGTAACACAAGAGGGATTAAATAAATTAAACATACGAATTTAAACTTAAAATGCTATACTTTGAGATACTGATATTGTAAAATGGCAAGCATATTATCTAAAAATGCTTAGTTTATCAAAAAAAAATATATATATATATAAAAATATATATGTATATGTATATGTATATATACATATATATACACATATATATACATATGTATATATTTGTATATATACATATATATATGTATATATATACATATATATATATGTATATATATACATACATATATATATAGAGAGATATATATATATATAGATAAATAGATAGATAGATAGATAGATAGATAGATAGATAGATAGATAGATAGATAGATAGATAGATAGATAGATAGATAGATAGATAGATAGATAGATAGATAGATAGATAGATAGATGCACAATCAAACATACGAAACATTAAAACGTAAAGTAACAGGAATGCAGACCAGAAAAACACCAAGGGGTCAAATATGCATACAAGCAAAAAGCCAAAATACTGAGGGTATAAAAATAGTCAAACAGAAGCCAGAATTCTGGGGGTATAAAAATAGTCAAACATAAGCCAGAATACTGGGGGTATAAAAATAGTCAAACATAAGCCAGAAAACAGAACTGTCCATGTATGCGCGCTGAAGCTGCAGACATAGCATGGATATCAATATAATTCAATATTATAAAACAAAGCAAAAATAAATTTAGGAATTTAAGCTTAAGAATATCAAGAAAATTTCGAAATATAAAGAAGTGTCGGAGGATCAGGGCGTCATCAGGGAGGAGCCTTACCCAGTCAACACAATATGGTGTTTTGTGTGTGTGGGCGGCAGTTCACTAAAAGTAGCCCACACCCTTCCAAACACTATAAGCAGAAAGGCAAAATTAGAAAATCAAAACCAGAGACATCCAAGGACACACACCGAAGACAAGTACAATACAAAACTATAGAAGAGAATACAAACTTACCCACATTAATAAACCTCAGCTTGACAACAACCCGCCGCAACCTACATGAGGACCGCCAGCAAATGACATTCATAGCGTCCAAAAATCACAGTTGAGAATTCGGAACTGGAATTCAGATTCCGACTCGGAATTCCGAATCGGTTTATCGGAACCGGAAACCGAAAAGATAGTGTATAAATCCAGTCTTTTAATAAATTAACAGTCCTATTATAATTAGTATGTCAAATAGAATTGATAGTCAACAGGAAAGTCTCCAAAATAATCTCATTAACACACTTAATAATAAATACCTTCACTCGTTTTTATAAGATTATTTTTGAAAGATTTAAAAATACTAATATTATTTAAGTGATGATTAACCATAATGGATTATTTTGGAGACTTTCCTGTTGACAATTCTATTTGATATATTAATTATTATAGAACTAGTAATTTATTAAAAGACTGGATTTGAATATTGTCTTTTCGGTTTCAGGTTTCAATAAACCGATTAGGAATTCTGAGTCGGAATCGGAATTCCAGTTCCGAATTCAACTGTGATGTATAATATGATTTTTGGGTGCTAGTAATGGCATTAACTGGCGGTCCTCATGTAGGTTTTTGCGGGTTCTTGTCGATCTGAGGTTTATTAATATGGGTACGTTTGTATTCTCTTCTACAGTTTTGTATTGTACTTGTCTTTGGTGGGTGTCCTTGGATATCCCCGGTTTCGATTTTCTAGTTTTGCCTTTCTGCTTATGGTGTTTGGATGGGTGTGTGGGATACTTTTAGTGAATTGCCACCCACACGCAGAAAACACCATATTGTGTTGACTGGGTCAGGCTCCTCCCTGATGACGCCCTGATCCACCAACACTTCATTTTTTTTCGAAATTTTCTTAGTATTCTTAAGTTTAAAATCCTAAATTTCTCTTTCTTTTATTTTGTAATATTGAATTCCCTCGAATGATTATTAGAAATTTCAGGAAGGTTATTTTAAATTTTAAGTACTGATATTTCTCTAAATTGGACATATTCCCTTTCGCACTGAAAATGAGATAAAACTTTACTTCCCCAGGCTTCTGTGGATTAACCTCCCACATTCAGCTTTCAAAATGTATTAGGGCGATGCTCAGTTTTGCTCGTCCCCTGAAGACAGCGACGGATGAAAGAGCCGCTAGAATTTCGAAATTTTTTGGAAGCAACGGGAAAAGATAGAAAAACCATTTACGTGAAAGCAATGCTATCGAAATCAATCTTCTGCTTTTCCAGCCAGAGTGCTATCCTTCTTGAACGCGTAAAATTAACCCTTTAGTGAAGCACCTCCTCCTTTTTACCGGCCTTCCAGAAATAGAAAAATAAATCCCATTACTCTGATGGTTCGGATAATTCCGAGTGTGTTCCGTTTTTTGAAGCCATCATTCTTTAGCTGTTATGCTTTTGCTGGATTTCTCACTGGGCCTCGACGCACATGCAGCTTAGGGTTAGGGAAGGATACAATGATGAAGAGAAAGAGCTTAGATGAGATATTGTTTAGATGCTTAGATCGGTAAGTGTGCTTTGGATCTAAATGTCGGTAGATGAGTATTGATTTGGAAAAAACAAGTTTTCCAAATGGAGTTGATAAAAGCTATTCAAAAGTGTATTTAAAATATTTCAGAAATTCAGATTTTATTTTTTGAAATTTCATTATCGTTCAATTTTAAATATCCGTACTTGGTAAAGAAATCTGCTCTAAAAGATTTTATAAATGTTACCTAAAACGCGTGTATTGCAATTATTAAAGAAATTTATAAAGTTTCTAATATAACTGCCCGGATCGTTGCATTTAACTGTAAATAAATAATTTGAAAGAAGTATTGTTTAGAAAAATGGAAGTTGACAAATGTCCTTTGTCTTCAAAAGTTTAAGATCAAATTGATATTACCATCAGATTTCGAATATATTTGTGTCAATTTATTTTTAGAACTCAGTAATTTTATTCACAATATCAACAATTATTAACAACATATTGTACCATATTTATTATAATCAAATAAAAAACAAAAGTGCTGCAATTTTCAGGAGTTTTAACCATTCAGAAGCATGAACTGTACCATTCATGCTGTACAAAGTAGTTAAGCAACATATGTAAAGTCGGTAAATGGCACACGAAAATATAAAACGAAATGTAATGTTTGTAAAATTAAATGCATCATAATGTATGTGTAATATATGTATGTGCAAACTGGTATCTAGTTTGAAGCTTAGTATTTCAAGTTCGGATTGCCAGAACTATGAATGTAAGGAGATAAACTGCACGCATAAGTGCACAACGAATACAAACACAAATACAATACAAAATAGTGTTTATCAGATGGTCATAATCTGGTTCTAAACATGATGTTTCAAGTTCGGATCACCAGAAGAACTATGAATGTAAGGACAAAAAGGGTACACATGTGTATAAAAAAATAATATTTATAAAATGAAATGTATCGCACAAATCTCTAAATCCAAAACCTGGATTGAAACTTTTATTTTCAAATTCTGATTCCATAACCATAGACGTGAAATATAAGTAGACTGAATATTGCTATTAAGATAAGCTTCGAAAATTCTGACCAACATGGATTTGTAGTAACGAGACTGCTCTGTGAAAAATTCACTTGGGTGGCCGATTTGGCATCTTATCGCCTCGTTTGGTGATGTAAAATCTTATGACAGGATAAGTATGTGAATCCGCATTTCTATAGAGTGGGGACAAAAGTGGTGAAATCGTCAAAGTCTACTACTATCAGATGATCAATCAGTGACAAATCAAATCATGAATCAATGAATGGGCGTCTTTTCGCATCCCTGGGACCAATCAGATGATTAATGTTAGGTTCCTCCAGCTGATGAAAGCAGTCTAAGAGTAACGTTACTGGGTTTGGTCACATGATCCTGGACACAAAAAGTTACCATTTCACACTCTACTTTTACATTTCCTCTATGACCAAAATCCCCATGAATATATGAATATGATGAATGTATCATGGATAGTAGGATCTCTACAGAAATCAAATGATAACATAGTTGCAGTGAAATTTTATAAAACGTGAAATAAAAATTTCCGAATGTACACAAACATTATGCAATAGTATTAACGAAGAAATAATACACAGGCATACATACAAATACTTTGAGAAGGAATTATTCTTGAAATATACATGCACATTTATATTCAGAGATATTTACAAAACGCCGTGGGAAAACCTATATTGAAACCGAAATTATTATATTTGTATCATATTACCTTCCCTTAGGGGTAGTACTCGTTCCCCGTACCGAACATACAACGAAAACCACCCCTATTTTCTGCATCATTAAATACACCCGAGTCGTTTTGAACTTTCCCCGTGAATGCTCAATCAGTTACAGTCATCGCCACGAGGCGATTGATCTTGCCGATATCACATTTATTCAGAAGTCTAGTCGCTGCTTTTGAGAACTAGCTTCACCGGCACGTTATGAAGCTCCCTGCAGAAATAGAAGAAACCGAAAATGAAAAGATGCGTCCCCTAAAAACCAGTTATCGGAAACCCAGATCTTGTTTATTTCGCCAGCATTGATCTTCCCTTTGGAACTCGAAGAGTATGCTTCGTTTCAGACCCAAAGACGGTTCTTTGGAAGTCGATAATTTTTTTGAAATCGCAAGCGGGGGAATTTATCGAGGCATTTTATTTCAATAACCGGAATCTTTGTAAATTGAAACGTTTTATAAGTAAAAGAAGTGCTGCGGATCTTGATTATAAAGCGGTATTTTGGTGGACTGAATGTAAATGGATTCATCGTTTTGGGGGGTAACGCAAAATTTAAAGGGGTATTTAGTAGTTACTCAGTCCACAATAGATGGTGATTTAAGTATTTCTGAAGAACAGGTGCCAACAATTTTCTAGTCGCAATATTTAATTTTATCACAGAAGTACAACACAAGGCTTACAGAAGTAAGTTGATTTATCAAAGAAACAGTGGAATATAAAATTTAACTAAAATTACAAGATTGGATGAGAGGCATGCAACTTAAGGCATACAACAATGCATATTAAATTGCATAGTTTTATTCCACTTGCTATGATGGAATTTTATTCTACGATATTTTGAAGCTTCTCTCCTCCATATGGACCTTTTACTATCGTGTTAATTTTCTATTCGATTAACTGTATCGATACAAATTGTAGTACCTCATGTCGTTTCGGTTTTTGCACCTTTAAACTTTTTTCTATTATATTCCAACATTTCTCTTCAATCTTTATCATACTGAGACGGAAAATCTTTAAATTTAAATTTCACAAGTTCTTTACAGTTTATCTCTTTTCATTCTAAGGAAGTGGGAAATTTTTGAGGCAACTTTTCACAACTAGCATATTCCGCTATACAGACATCAAATGAAGAAATTTTGTACAATTGATATTTGATCTTACTGATGGTTATCTCGTTATTAGAAGAAAACTGACCAGGTTTTGATCTCGTCATTATTTAAAAATCGGCAATACCTTGATGACGAGATAGTTTGCCATTGCCACATTTGGTCAGATCATGATGGACAAGATATATCGTCGAAAGCACTTGAAAGTTAATGACAGTTTACCTTTTAAAATAGTACTGTAGTATAAAATGAAATTATCATCACCGTTGGGTATGCATTGATGAATGACAGTTATGAGTTAATGATCTGCTCTTCTAAATAATAGTGCAAATATTTGAAAAGTTTATTCGAATTAGCTAATTACATGATCTTTTTATTCAAACAACAAAGGAACATATACGTCACTAGTATTTCATTAACCTTCCTTTTCCTTGACAACGGCTGTACATCTGCGGGGCATGAGCTTAATCAAATTCTACACGTGCGTTTCATTCAGATGATGCTACGAAACATGATTAATTGCTTTTGTAACTGCATTTTGGCTTAGGATTTGCTATTTCAAAATTTTCTCTGGTTCGTGGGATCAATTTTGCTTAGGTCAAGGTTATTCTCAAGACAGGAAATTACAGCTTGTTACCCTCTTTGTGTTATTTTTGCACTTGAAAAGTAAAATAAGTAAAAATGAAACTAAAGATCTTCTCAAAAACTGAATGACCTTAACCCTCTGTGGGGTTACCGCGCATAATTCCACCTTGCAACCAGCTTTCTTTCCTGTGTGACTCCTAACAAGTTTTGACCTTATAAACCAATAGAATTTTTTAAGTATATTAGGAAGAATTTTATTCTTCTAAGCAAATACGAAATAGAAAAATTTCAATGGATTCTGTTCAAGAAAAGTAGATATATAATGACTCCAAAGTATTCCATTCTAAGGAAAGGAGAAATAAAATCTTTCAAAGGGTTCTATACTTCAGAATGGGCCAATAGAATCGTTCTAAAAGATTTTATTGCAAGAAAAGGACTAATGGAATAATTTCAGTTTCTATTTTAAGGAAATGATCAATAGACTTTTTCCCATGGATTATATTCTAAGGAAAGGACCAATAGAATCTTTTTAAAGTTGGAAAGTATTCATGGATACTTTCATTCAATAGAAGTATTGTTTAGTCATTAAGTGTGTTGTGGTATAAAAGCAATACTACACTATTCGAAAATATCGTGATTTTCAGAGGGGTGATAAATTGTACACATGTATCCATCTCTAAATGTATGTTATCTACCACGTTTTAAAATGTTAAAATATATATTCCCAAATGTCCATAAAGAATGTGTGGCGTAGAAGCTGTTGCATATTATTCAATAGCTTACGGTTTGGGCGCAATAAATCGTGTATATTTCAAAATATCGAAGAACCTATAGGTGCTGTAAACATTATATTCACTGCTGTATAGACTACTTTAGTAAAGAATTTCACCCGTTGATCAATTATTAATGTACTTTTATCATTTTTATTTGATAAATTACATTACAAGAATTCTTAACGATTACAGAACTTCCAACGAAACGACTACAGTTCTTGTTCACAATCGTTTGTTCGACTATTGACCTAAATGTAGAAACTTTTATGTTATGACAATTTTCTGATGTGAGTGATGATTTATGTTTCCAATAATGCAATGAAAGCATTACTTCAATTGATTTTAATCTCTATCATTAGCTTTAAAACAGTGACTGATAAAGTTGAAAGTAGGTCGAATTTCAACTATGGTAGACGTATCTGTATATAAATGATCATGTGCTACCCGATTAAACTGACAACAATAACTCTAAAGGTAAAACTGAGAGTTAGCACTATCCAAAACTAATGGCAAAAATTTTAAAATATGAACAAAATATTTGTAGAGAACTATCAAATTCGTAACAAATAAAATGTCGAGACATAAAGTGTCACCAGGAAACGGTGTCATTGTCATTATTGCATATAAAAGATGGTTCTCCCTTGATGCAAAACATGCCAAGTAATTTGTAAAACTAAGTATCGATTATCATACCTACTTTCTAGTGTACGCGCACTATGAGAAGTAGCGTGTCAAAAACGATTATTATCACCTCTCGAAATGTTGACATACTAAATGCTGAATATTTTGAGTTAAACTGTATGTTATATTGCAAAAGCTTTTTTGCTTAATGGTATATTCCTACTGTTCGGTTTGCTGTTCTTAAGTGCCCACTAGTGGCTTATCGGCTAAGGGTGTCGCTCTTAACCCTCCTGGTAGTTGTCTCGACGATATATGTCGTCATTAACAAAAGTGACTAGATCCAGGTGGACGAGATATCTCATCATAAAAATGATCTTGTTATAAAAACGGCAATATCTTGATGGGCGAAATATCACGTCAAAGCAATTTGGAGGGTTACGGAACTGATAGACTGAAGTATTTGGTTAATTTATTTGGCTGAATTCGAATCTGGTATCTGTGTTAGTCGGGTAGGCTGTTTGAGTTTTCCAGTTTTTTTTTTAACTCGATACGTAAATGTAGGATCAAAGTCCAACAGGAAGACATGCCCCACCTCCAGTTCATAATGGGCGAGATATGGCAGCACCATATGGTGCCCCGTGGTGACACAGAGACTGGCACGTTCTCTAAAATTTTAGTGCTTTAAATGTCATACCATACATCAGTTAACATGGAGAAACATGTTTAACCCTCTTGGTACGAGGTATCTCGTAATTAGCGAACCCGACGAGATATCTAATTCATCGATTTCTCGTCTCTTGTCGTTAGAAGGAAACTGACCAGATCTTTATCTTGTAATATTCAAAAACTCAGCATTATCTTGATGACAAGATTCCTCTTTATAAGTAAAATTAGCAGATCTTGATGGACGAGATATCTCATAGTTGCCATTTGGAGAATTAATGTAAACATTGTTATGCTTCCTTAAACTCGTAGTATCTGATGCTTTAAACTTCTAATTGATTTCAGTTTCTGTATTCTTGTAGGTTCCATGATAGGAGTATTAACTTCCAAGATTTGTCGCTACAGTGGCTATCATTTCAAAATAATTTGGTCTACCTACAATTTTGTTTTGCGCATCCTGTATATTAGCATATTAATAACAATAAATGAATCAGGAATTTTATTTGAATTATTATTATTCCTTTCTTTCTAATCACAATGTCTGGGAACTATATTCCGTCAAATTTTCAGAATTGTTTGTTAGCAATAAATTCAAATAACTAAAAATTATCTGCCATTAAAATTGATAACCAAACCATTTATAATAAAGTTTTAAGTCCGAATAAAATATACATATCACAAACAGTTTACAAAATAAACAGTTTTTTTTCAATAAGAGAGAATTCTCTTATGAAGCTAACTGACATTATTCTTCTGCTTGAGTATTCCTATGAAAATTTAAATATTACAATTACTATGTCTTCTTACATTTTCTTTTGCTTTTTTAAGTTTGGTAACTGTTTACCGTATAATAAGAATAACCTAACAACTTATAGAAACATTTCCGGCGTTTTATATTAGTATCATGTCAGCGGCATTTGAAAGAGTCTGAAAAATGTATATGGAGATCCAGGTGTTTTTGACAATCAGTTACGATTTACTACCAAGCTTACCTCAGTTTTTCATTGCTTTTCAGCAGTTGAAAACAAAACGCAGTCACTAGTAGCAGGAAAATGAAAATTCAAGTCAGAAAGAAATAAACGAATAGCGTTATATTTTCCAAAACTTCGAAATAGGAGCAGTATTTTAGAATGAGATGGTATTTGAAACTACTTTTTATTTTCTGTAGACCATTACTGAAGCTCCAAAAAACTCAGAAATGATAAGTAGCTTTTTATTTCCTTTCACTTTTTCTTTAGTTTTGTTGTATAAAAAGTCAAGCCTCATTTCACATGTCTTGACTTCACAATCTATGAAAAGCACAAGGAGAATATGGAAAGAGCATATTTAAGAGGAATGCCTCATTTCCTCAGTCCGTAATCAATGCATGTTTTGAGATAGTTTGGTTGATTGCATTTGAAATCAAATGTATGTTTTTTCTAACAAGTCCCATATAAACAGCAAGCTTTATAAATTAAAAAAATATAGGTATTTATACACTTATATTTGTATTTCAAATTATTCCGGCTTTATTTCATACATTATAAACCAATTTTGAGGGTTTAAACCTTTGAGGAGTTGCATGTATCTGAAACCTGCAGTTTTCCGTGTATGACATCTAAGCTGTTATGTAAACTGCTATTTTCCCTCTAGGAGATTTAAGCATTTGTGCAACCTACAATTTTTCCTGAATTACTTTTATGCAGTTCTGAAACCTGTTTTTTCACTGCTTGAATTCTAAGGAACTCTGCAACTTGCAAATTTCACTGTTTGATATTTAACCTTTATGATACGGCGGCCAAATTTCGTTAACGTCTCGTAGAACGCCATATTTCGCTTAACTTCCTTCCTCCTACGGAATTTGGGCGAGAGAGTCTTGAATGACTTTTGCGACTGACCACCTAGCACGCTTTTCTTTCATAGTGTTGTCCCAATGCCGTTCAATGGAAAATGGGGCAATTGTTTGAAAAATCTCTCGGTTTCCCACTTTTCGTTATATGCGCTCTTTTCTACCCCACTTGATTCTTCGTACTAGGAACTGTGTGAGGTTTGAATTAAAAATCGTTTAAGGAAGTTAAGACAGTAGCAAATACATACTCCATTTGTTTTATTTATATTAGTATATAATTTATATTTCATATAATTTATATAATTTATATTTGATATAATTTATATAATTTATATTTGATAAGCTCAAATCATTTTTAAAATTAAATACAATATTTTGATAGTTCATTTTTAAATGGTCAGTGTGATTTTGTATAATCGTTTACCTTCTTAAATATCCTTCATAATATTCATATTTTGTAGAAAATAGAGTGTCAATTGTGACACTCAAAGAGGGTTAATTCAATGAACTTTACTGCCTGTCTAGCAACTGTTCCAGACACAAGGTCTTGGTTTTGGCGGCCAGAATAGAAAAAGCCTCGTCCATTTTGAGTGGAGATGCATAGAATGACGCTTTGGCGATGAGTGGTTTGGCGACTTTTTGAAAACAGCACCTTTTAATCACGTATCCACTTATCTCACAAGCGTCCGTCGAGCCAATTGTCGCTAAGAGAGTCAATGTAACAAGCTGCTTACTCTTCAAATGCTTCAAGAGGCAGGTGGATAGGTAGGTAAGTAGTTAATTGATATAACGGTTCAACTAGTATTACACGTGCTTCAAGAATCTACAGTATGAAATGAGAAGCTCGTTTCTAAAGACCCGGACTTTTTGTCTGGAACAGTTCTTGTGGTAGACAGGCAGCGCATTCCAAGTTTTAAAGATAGATGAATATGTGTATACGTATCGTTTATAATATAAGCATTCTTATTGTAATATTTTCTTAAAGTACACAGTTGTAATTGATGTTGACTCATTCAGAGACTACTCTATATCTTACCAATAAGTAGATTATCAATAAACATGTGTACACATATTCAAAGGAGAGGAGGAAAACGATTCTGCAATAAATGTTCAAAAACTGTCGTATAAAGGCACCTTACAGCAAAATACTGAAACAAAACAC
The DNA here is from genome assembly GCA_933210815.1 of Meta bourneti. NCBI lineage: Eukaryota > Metazoa > Arthropoda > Arachnida > Araneae > Tetragnathidae > Meta > Meta bourneti. Next base: position 57,580,150 of record OW119926.1, read on the forward strand.
TGTAAATTGCAACCTAAAATGACATTTAAACTATTATTTTGCATCTGGAAATGTAACGAATAGAATGTCAGTGAATACTGACGCCAATGCCGCTGAAAGCATCCTATGATCAATCTTATTTGCACAACCACGCGGATTGTAGTTGAGTAAGGGAATAGAAATGCTGACAACTAATGAATGGCATTCTAATCAGCTGCGAATTACCATCCCTTTACCTGAGCGTGCTTTCATTGTAAAGCTGGGTGATTGAAACGTACTCTGGATCTGGGTCTATGTGATTTCTGACTATGGTATGATTTTAAGAATAGAATTTATATTTTATTTGAACCATCCTACGGAGCCGATTTCGGAAGGATATGCTGCTGACTTCACTATAGATTAGATTTCACAAATAAATCAAGAAAACTTCACCCAAGGAATGGCAGAACGTGATACGAAGAAATGGAGAGCATTATTAAAACTGCATTTATTTCATATATATATATGAAAAGAAGAAACACAGAGCACTATAAATGGGATAAAATAGAAGTGAAACATAAAGTAATATATATTGCTGTTGTGTATTTCAGAAGAAACACAAAACATCATCACCAACAGGGCAAAGTATACAGTGCAGTTTCATAGGATAAGTAATGAAAATATCAAAGATTACAATCTACTAGCATTTTATTGGCAGCAAAACATCTATGCGTAATTCCGTAATTCTGAGTGTTTAAAGGAATTATTAACTGTAAGATATTTTCAATATTTTGATATTAACCTCCCAATGGATCTAGAAAGATCAAGAGTCTGGTAATTATGTGCACTTCGCTCCTATTGAAAATAGGATAGAAATATCGTACAACTTTGGCACGCTTAAAGTACCGTATTACACTGTATTTTCCAAGGATCACGGAAAAACAGTTGTGTTCAGCTGTGGAGAACACGGTTTATCACCTTCAAATTTGACACCTAAATGACGGGGAATACATGAGCAATGCTCAGTAAATGCTTTCACTATTTTGTTTTGGTTATTTTGTTGAATATTTTGCAGTAAAGCGGCCCTAAATGTAGAGTGTTTGAACTCTTTTGCAGAATCCTTTTCCTGCATCCATTAAATAGTCAGTACAGATATTCTGGTGCCCAATTGCCTAATGATTAGAGTTACAAAGTAATCTCAATAGGCCATCTCTAAATTCGATCACCCTGAATATTCTAAAACAGTACATATCGTCGGCACCACGACAAATAGAAAATGTCTGAGAAGCAATAAATTTTTGATGCTTAAAGAAGACTATTATTTTGAAGATATAAAAATTAATTTAGCCTATTTAGATTATTCGGAATCTGCGGCATTCACACAATAAAACACTGATATCACTCTAGAAAGTTCATTTAAGTGACAACAGCCAAAAATGTTGATTTGTACATTTGACGACGTGCCGATGATATATTTTGATGTTCTGTCAAGGATAATTTTTTAAACTTACCTTTACTTATTCCTCTTGAACTCTGGACTCTGACAATAATGATAATGATTATGGCTACAACAACTAAAACAGCTACTATGCCAATCAGAATGCCTAGTATAGGACTTACTGATGCCATATCTTCCTCTGCTATTGAAAAATAAACGAGATATATCGCTTGCCATGAATCACATATATCTATATTACTTTTATTTAAATAATAAATTGTTTATGCTATTATTTTCAAAAATTTTACAATATGTACAAATGTACGGATCATGAGTCAACAATTCTGTATAGAGTCGAAATATGACGATGTGTGAAAGCTAAATAGCTCCAACGTGCGAAATTTTATTATGTACACTAATAACCAAGAGACTCTATTCTACATTTTATTTTAAACATCCTGGTAGTTGTCTCGACAAGGTATATCGTCATTAGCAAAACTAATCAGATCCTGAAGGGCGAGATATACCGTCATTAGAAGAAAATGACCAAATTTTGATCTCGTCATCATACAATAATCGGCAATATCGTGATGTTGATATTAGCAAAGTTAGTCAGATCTTGCTAGTCTCTTATCAAAATTGGTCACATGTCGATTGACGAGATATCTTGGTGAAATCTCGTAGGGGGTTAATATGTAATAAAACAAATAATGAATCCATTCATCTTATTAAACATTAAAAACATTAAAGCAGTAGTCGTATGTAACTTTCAGTACTATTATATTCTTTAAAATGCAACGTGGTTCCTTTAAATTGCATTTACAATAATCTGTTAGAAAATGTATGATGCTGTTTTATCACTCTTATATACTGAGATTTTCCGATGTTATGACTAAAATTTGTAACTTTCTCTATATTTGGTATCGCAAAAAATGTGTTGATGATGTCATGTTTTGTTCTCTGGTTATTTTGTTACTTAAATTTAAATTTACATTTCGTCTTTAAATTTTCAAACATAATGATGACTTAATTTACCCTAACTTTTGCCAACAGTTTCATATTAAGAATTTATAAAGCTGTAGTGCTTTATTTGAATATTCCAATTTCATTTGTAATATATATAACATTGCTGTTCACATATACAAATCTTAGTATGGAATTCAAATACTACCTTGGACGATTGCCTGAGAATATTTAACACTCTAGTTAAAACTAGCAGAGTATAATAACGAATTACAAAATTGTTAAGCCGATTAATATACAACAAAAACTAAACAATGCGCCATGTAGTAAAATACGTTACCTGTTCTACGTTCAGGAGGTGGTAAAGTAGAAGCCATAAGCGCCACAGAATTACTCTTCCCTTTACCATTAGACGCGTAAAGGACTAGGACAAAAGCAGTTCCAGGTGGCAGAGTGTGAACTTTGAAAGCAGGGGCGTCGTTCGTAGTGAGATTGGCTGCTAGGTGCTCAACCACCGAGTTGTAGAGCTCTAGGTGAAACGTCTGCATCAGTCCACCGTCATATCCTGGCTCACACTCCACTGATAAGGAGTGCGATGATTGATTCGTTACGGCACAGTCTCTGGGTGATTCAGGAGCACCTGGTGAAATGAAATAGGATAAAATGCAGTAGCACAATGCCTTAACCTATGTAGTTCCTATAGGATCTTTATAGGTTTTTCTGTTGGAGAACTATAGGATTACATCCTATAATTTATAATATAATAAACATAATTATTTATCTTAAGATTCTATTAGGATTATTTGCCATCGGATTCCTGTGTGATTATATGCCATTGGATTCCATTGGGATTATGTACTATAGAATTTTTGCAGGATAAAAACTATTAGATTCCTATGGGATTATCTACCATAGCATTTCTTTTGGATTACGTACTATAGCATTTTTATAGGATAATAAACTTTTTGATTCCTATGGGATTATTTACCATAGGATACCTATCGAATTATTTTCCTTTTATTCTCATAGAAAAATAAACTAAAGGATTGCTGTATAGTTACAAATATAGGATTCCTATCGAATTACAAATTATAGGATTCCTATCGAATTATTTACTATAAGATTCCAATAAGATTATTTACGATATGATTTCTATAGAGTTATTTACCAACGTCCTTGAAAATGAAATTCTAAATTTAAATAAATATGCATGCAGAGTGAAAAAGGGAATTTTGAGTACGGAGGAGTTAGAAGGTCCAATACCAACATTATGTTATGTTACCTAAGTTCTACGTACCTTTATGCAGAATATAGAGAAGATCTGGTTAAAATTTATGTATGCTTAACTAGCTCTACTACCCAGATTAGCTACGCGAGTTTTTGCATCTCAAACTACGCCATGCCTGTTTCCGCAGAAATTTTCTTAAGTTGCCAAACTTTTTAGATTTGTCCGCTTCACAAGCTCTTATTCTTCCCTCTTCCAATATCTCGGCTCATGACAGATCTCACGTACTGATTTGAGTTTGATTTAAAATTAGTCTCTTTATGTATAATGTTCTGTATTAAATTTCACTTCTATGGTTCTAATGTAATAACATAGTGAGCTGAAAATAGTTTCGTAGACTTAAAAATTTAAGACAATAAACTGCGAATTTCATGATGCTCAATGTGAGGTCACCCCCAACTGCAACCAAAAGACTACATTGGGATGTGGGCAGAAAAAGCGAGCGGGAAAGAGGGTTCTTTTCCTTGTGCTCGAAGCAGGGTGGATGTGCGGTCCCCTGTTCCCATATGTAAAGCCTACGTGCTCTTTGTATATATGGAATGTATATAACTGAAGCCAGGGGGACCAGAGGGTCCTCGTCTAGTGTTTAAATAAACGTGCTCTCCTCAAAGCTCAGTGTTTTTAATCAGATACAAATTCATCAAATCGAACCAAAGAAATAATCCTACAACTATTTGCCGCTGCCGGTAGGACTGATATGGTGTTTTAATTTATTGAGCTTGAGAGGCAAAGTTTAGTGAGGTGTGCTGCCTTGGATTGAGTTCCTAATGTGCTTGTGGATAACGTCGTGGGAAGTTTTGACATGAATAAGTGGTCAGTGCAGTTTTGTGTTTGCTTTTCTGACCCTGTGCATTTCGAGAGTCGATCAACTTCTAGTGTTACTGACAGTGATTTCATTTGATGGCATTGTGATTTTGTGTATATTGTGTTCAATTATTGTGTGCTTTGATTTGAGCAATATTCTTGGTATATTATTTTTGTGTTACATAATGGGAAAAAGGAAAACTAGAAGTGAAATGTCTGTTGATAACAATAATGGTAGTAATGAGATTTCTGTGTTAGAAATGCAAATTGAGCTTGAAAAGATAAAGTTAGAACGATTGAGGTTGGAAACTTATAACCGCCTCTCAATCTAAAACTGATTCAATGACACCTGTGGTATTGAAACATAATTGGGTAGCAGATTGTTTGAAATTCTTACAGTTACCTTCCCAAGGGATCCAATTAACAATGTGCAATATTTTTAAACATTAGAACGGAATTTCGTCACACATTCAATTTCCCAGCAAAATCATCTTATGGTTGATAGATGGGAAGCTAGTAAACCACATACATCGTAAATTCGATGCACAAGAGGTGAATAATTATTAACAGGTTAAAATGGCTGTCTTTAACGAACTAAGGGTTTCTGCCGAGAAACTGAAGTATGAATTCGACAGCATACAGAAAAAACAGAATGAATCGGTTTATCAATTTGCCACTAAAATTGAGCGGTACTTAAAATATTATTTAACACATCGAAAGGACAGTGATTTTGAAAACCTAGTTAAATTGCTAACAGCAGACAAATTGAAAGAATGTCTGGATGACGACTGACGACGCTAAGGCATATATATTACAAGAGGTCGATGGATTTCTTGGTGCTAAGGAAATCGCACAGAAGGTGGATGTTTTTGTGAGTTCCACAGAAAAATAAACGTAATAAAGAATCACGCGAACGTTCTAATTTCAAAGAGAAAAATCAAATGACTACCGACAATTTTTGAAGCGATGCTTTTCTTGTGGGTCACATAATCACGTGGCTAAATTTTGTCGAGGAACTCAAGGTCGAAAGAAAAACGGAGAGTCGAAACGAGAAGGGTATGAAGAATCGGGGATCGTCAAGGTCAAAAGAGACGACATTATGGCGAGGGGAGATCATTATCAGTACAAGTGGGGTCGGAAGACATTCCGAATGAAAATAATGTTTGCGTTGAGAACGGGGGTACCTCAGCTGAGTTCATGGTCGACCCTGGAGCCGAGACGTGTGTTCGGGAAGGAGTTTTGGGAGAAGCGGAAGAACCGGCCAAGTGGTCTTGGAAGGGGCATTTGGAAATAGAATACGGGTTAATATTAAAGTATTGAAACTAAGGTTATAGGGAAGGAATAACGATGGCGATACGGGATCTGTTGCGCAATTACACCTACTTTGTTTAGGGAAGATTTATTGTCCTTACAGGATTTCAAAATTTTAATGCAGAGATCGCACAGGAAGGGAAGATTTCGGATCTTTCGTTTGGAGGGATAGGTGTAGTTACTACACGCAGTAACTTAAGAGGGAAAACTGAAACTTCTGGGAATATTGTTGAATCGGAGGAAGAGATTAGTCGCAATTATAGTAAAGGGCATGAAGGGAAAACATATTTAGTAGAAACTCAAGGTATTTTAGAGATGGAAATGGATGATCGAATAAATGAAAATCATAATTAGTATTACAGGAAAACGGAAAACAGGAAATTTTGGAGAGTGAGAAGTTGAAATTAGAGCAACGGGGAGATAGTTGATTACAGGAAGCTTTTGAATTAGCAAAAAGGAAAGGAAGGGAGATTCAAAATTTGCGATGGGTTTCTTTATCATGAATAATATATGCAGGATACAATCAAATGTCAGTTGGTGTTACCTAAATGGTAAAGACACATAATTTTAAGACTTGTAAACGTTTGGGAAATTGTAAATGTTGATTGTATTGGGGAAATTTCACCTCCTTCTGCTAGAGGACATACGAATGTGTTAACGATAATAGATAAAAATACTCGTTATGCAGAAGCTGTTTGTTTAAAACCCTTATCTGCTAAAACTACTTGCGATGCGATGCTATGTATTTTTCAAAGGTAAGGAATTAGTGAAATTATTGCATCGGATCAAGGGACAAATTTCACAAGCGTGTTACAATAAAATATTAGGTGTAACTCCACGTTTTAGTACACCGTGATATGCAAAAAGTAATGGTTTAATTGAAAGATTTAATCAAACTTTGAAGAACATGCTTCATTATACAATAAGGAACGATAAAAAAAATTGGCATAAAAGCATACCATTTTGTCTTTGGGCGTGTAATGAAATTTTTAGCAGTACAATTATTTATTCCCCATTTGAAATGATGTTTGGGATAAAACCACGAGGAGTTCTTAATCTTTTAAAACGTACGATACTAAATGAAATTTCACTACCGATAAGAATGATCAAAGGTGAAACTGAACATTTAGGATAATTGAAGCAGAGGTTAGAAGAGATTGCCGAAAAAGCAGAGATATGAACCGAAATTAATCAAAAGAAATATGAGAATTATTTTAATCGGAAAACTAAAGTGAAGCAATTCAAAGTGTGGGATCAAGTAATAATTCTTGCCCCTGATTTTAGAAATAAATTATATGCACGATGGCAAAGACCAGTGACAGTGTTAGGAAGAGTAAAACAAAATAGTTATCTTGTAGAAATGCAGAATGGTGGAGTTTAAAGCAAGTAAAATTACACTTAAGGTTTCGTGTTCAGTAGTCGGTGTAGTTTTTAATGAGGATATAGAATTCGGAGATATTCGAGAAACACCGTGGAAAGTAGAGAAAAATAAATTTCGGGATAATCTAGAGAAGTTGCTGAAGGAAAAAAAATTATCTTAGCAATCATCAGAGATCACAATTACGTGATGTTCTTTTGCAGTTTCCTAATTTCTATTCTGGGAAAATGGGCTGAAGTAATGTTGGAATACATGAGATTAAGCTAAAGGAGGGAAGCGAGTTACAAACGATTCGTTGATACAAAGTGGCTACGCCAATGCAATCATAGGTGGAAGCGCAAATACAAGAGTTACTAGATTTATATTTGATTGAACCGTCAGATACCAAATTCAGTCATCCAATTGTATGTGTAGTAAAAAATGTCGGTGGATTGAAATTATGCTGTGATTTCATAATGGTTAACTCACATATCTGCTTGAGTGAATTTCCTATGTTCCAAATATATCCCCAATATATTCCAAACTTGCTAGCTAAAGTAAGAGCGTAAAATTAAATTACTACAAATGACTGTCAACGAGGTTATTGGCAATTACCCTTACATACAGATAGCCGATATTTGACTTCTTTTACCTCAGTGCGCAATAACAGAAAAACTGATTCCATTTGGATTATCAGGTGCAGGAGCTAGTTTTCAAAGAATTATCAATATAATTTTAGCAAAAATAAGAGCTAATCAGATTCTTATTTAGATGACATTGCCATATTTTCTCAAATATGGGATGAATATCTTATTCTTGTAAGTGCAATTTTAAATGTATTAGAAAAGAACGGTTGGACGGGTAATATAGCCAAATACAAATTCGCTCAAATACCTAGGTCATGTAGTAGGATCTGAAACGCAATCACCAGATCCTGATAAATTGAACGCAATTAGAGATTTAGACAGACCCACTACAAAGTCACGTTCGAAGTTTAATGGGATTGTTTGGGTACTACTGGAGTTTCGTGCCTAATGTTGCAGAAATTGCACATCCGCTAACAGTGTTAACTGAAAAGAAAATGCCTGATAAATAACTTGGGAAGAGAAAGAAGATAATTCTTTCTGTATATTAAAGGAAAAATTGTGCAGTTCTCCAATTTTAATGTCTCCTATTTCGGGTAGACAGTTTTACCTTGGATGTGATGCTAGTAAGAACGGTGTAGGGGTTTGCTTGAGTCATTTGGATGATGGTGGTATTGAACGACCTGTCGGTTATGCAAGCCAAAATCTGACAGATTTGCAGAGAAAATGGCCAGCTGTTCATCGAGAAGCGTATGTAATCGTGCACAAGAAGCGTTGGAATGGAAAAGTTTGAGGAATAGACTTTCGGGACGAAAATAACTGCGATTTCGTACCACAATCCTTTATCCTTCCTCTGCAATTCATCACCACAGAACTCCAAACTACAACGATGGGCTCTAGCTCTGCAGAACTACGATCTACAAATACAACATCGTGCTGGTCTCCAAATTCCACATGTAGACGCATTGTCTAGAATAATTCGATTCTCGATCAATGCCTGCATTGAAGGGGAGAATTAGCTTACACTGCACTACTGCGAAATCATTCGTCAATAATTTGACTGATTAACGACTTTGCTGATGTCAAAGACAATTTTTGGGAAACTTTTATAGGTGTTTTTTTGTGTAGTTTAATGATGAAATATTGATATTTTTATGTGCTTTTATAAGTATATTTTTGTGTATGGACTCAATGTCTTAGGACCTCTGCGTCCAAGTTCGGTAGGGAGGTAAGAGATCACCACCCCTAACTGCAACCGAAAAGCTACAGTGGGGGTGGGGAGAAAAAACGAGCGGGAAAAAGGGTTCTTTTTCTTGTTCTCGAAGCAGGGCGGATGTTCGGTCCCCAGCTCCGTTATGTTTAGCCTACATGATCTTTGTACATATAGAATGTAACTGTAATGTCCTCGTCTAGTGCTTAAATAAACGTGCTGTCCTCAAAGCTCAGTGTTTTTAAATCAGATACCAATTCATCAAATCGAACCAATGAAATAATAATACTCAACTTTCAAGAGTTTTTGTTGCTTCGGACAAACATATTTCTACTTTAGGTATAAGGTAAACATTTTTAGATATAATTTAGTATAGATTAGATAGGGAGAATTTAGTATTATATCAAAAGCAATGGTTTTAAATATTGACTAGATATTCCAAAATCGTGTTTTCTTATCTCAAAATTTGTAGGTTTTAAATTTGTCATTTGTAAAAATAAAGTGCTTCAGTATATTCTATGCTTGTTGAACTGGTTAGAAAATTTAACTTAACCGGTTAAAGTCAGTTTCTTAAAAAGGTTCTTCGAAGACAAAATGTTCATTACAAGAATATTGAAATTAAAATTTACAATTTGAGTTTAATTCAATTTACTGTAAGCCATAGTCCTGTTTTCAAAATCTCTAACAGGAATTGAAAAAAGTTTTTTAAAGGGCAAAAAATGAATGAAATGTGAGAGTACAAAAATTTACTATCGAAATCTATCTTGGGATATGCTGGGTTCCAACTCTGTTTAATTTTGAACCATTCTTTAAATTCTTACTATCAGAATGAACGATTTATAATTGTTTCAATCACAAATGGAAATAACAGTTTATATATTCAAAAACAATACTTATACCCCAAAAGTATTATAATAAAAATAACAAATAGAGGATTAAAATTATGTTTACGATTGATTTCTAATTTTCAAAAGAGCACATTTCATCTCACTACAATAATGCCATAACATAAAAGTCGATCTTGAGTTTTCAAATGAAAATCAATACCCCATATTCAGTCCGTCTCATTTTGTAACTTAAATCGTGATAGCGCCAAAGCTTTATGTAATTTGAGTTACAGCCCTGCAGCAATTGAGTAACTGTAGAGTAATGGCTACGACAATATGCAGTAAGCAGTTTAAACTAGGGCAATTGAGGTGTGTTCGAACATAAATATTAATTTTAAAATCTACTTGTAAACTCTTCTCAACTATCTGTAACGAATGTGTATTCCAGTAATTTTATAATTGCTAACGACATCCGCAAAAATAATATAAGGCGGGCTCTTTTACTTATGCAAACCCCAAGAGATCAAACGAAAGTTCGTAGAAATAAAAAATTCGCCTAAAGGTATTTAAAATTTTTGGTATGATATTTGGACAGGTTAGTTAAGGAAGTTGAGTTAACGTTTCAATGGGCAAGATAACGAGTTATTGGAAACGGTCCGAGGTCAAACCCGAAGTGCAAGTTGTGAGGACAATGCCTGTAATTTTGAACCAATCAGATGACGAGCTCAACACCTAAGCTGGCACTCCACTCTCCAAGCTTCCATCGCACCCCAAAGTGATTGGGCAGGTTTTGATGGCAATTTGGAATATCATGTGGCATCGAAATTTGGAATTTGTTTGAACGAGCATAAACACTATAAATATACACTTGTATAAAAAAATTCGAAGCACCCCGAAGATAGCGTTTGATAGGAAACTTAGCATATGCAAAGTACATAGAAACAAAGAAACGATCGCAATATAAAATCTACAGGACTCATCATTATTGTAGAATACAACTGAAAGAGCATAAAGTTAGTAAGCCACAAATCCCTCTCTAGCAACGATACATGCCGATATACGGCTTGGCATGACATAGTCAAACAAAACCCTTATGATATAAAATGTCAAATTAGCCTAAGTGTCGCGAATGCGAGCCTGCTATCGTTTCTGCGGACTGGCCGTGGAAGTGCACGAAGGAAAAACAGCTAGAACAATTCTTACTTTTTTCAGAACGCTCGTATTAAGCTGGAGAAAATGTGCTGTCCTTTTCGTGTTACAAATGTAAATATATTTCAGCGCAATTAAAGATTAGTGAAATTTATCGCAAGTGTTTTCATTATGGTTGAGCTTCATTGCGTGAATGAATATATAAGTTTCAGCGAAAGAAGAATTAATAAGAAGCATGAATAAAACAAAGGTATTGGAATTCGATCTATTTTGCCCAGCCCTAGAAAGAGGGTGAAGATTCAAGAAAAAGGGTGAGTCAACATCCCACATCTTTTATTAGTTATTTAAACAAATTTTAACCTCAATACTAAGTATCAAAACATATAAAAATAAATTATTTGAATTTAAAAACATGTTTTTCATTAGAAACCAAATAATAATCGTTGAAATGAATTTTACTACTCTTGGTTTGTTTATAGATATGTGGGAAAATGGAAGCCTTTTAAGGGCCAAACAATTATTTCCAACCGTATCACAAGACAATGTAAATAAAACAAACCTAACAATGCCCATCGCATAGTAAGTACAATGAAATGTCTCAGACCACAATTCCAAATTCAACCACACTTGACAAAGGTACGTCTCCCCAGCTCGTACTTTGAAGCAAAATTACATAATTTGAGTTACAGCCGTGGAATAATTGAGTACATTCAGAAAAAATTACTTGAATTTAAAAACATGATTTTCACTAAAATCCAATTGATAATTATTACATTAATAGTTTTGCGTTCTACAGGAAGGACCAAATGAATAAGTAATTCTCGAAGGGTTTCATAAATTAGAAACTCCTTTATTTTTGAATAGCCCGTTGTGTTGCTCCAGTGCGACGTCACTTGAAAATACCAATATCTTTATTTTTTGTTTAACATGAAATTGAATCTTATACAGTATTAGAAAATAAATTTATACTAAGTGTGGAAAATCAAATATTTTAAATTGCGTTCATTTCCTGTTTCGCACAATAGTACCCTTTCCATACCCTTTTGTATCATACTTCTTCGGGGTTTTGGTTCCAGTGCCTTGATTTGAGTCTGAATATTTTTCTTCGGCTGGTGAAGTGACTGAGATAAATATTTTCTTTGAGATAACCCCATAAAATATCAGGTAGGTAGTTATTTCAATTAACGTCACACTGGAGCAACACAACGGGATATTGGTGACCGTCCGGGGTCAATCCCGAAGAAAAAGATCCGAGGATAACACCATGTAATTTTGAACCACTGTCGGATGACGAAGTCACACCTGAGCTCGCACTCCACTCTCCAAACTGCCACACCACGCCAACGTGAGGACATTTAAGGCCACGGCAGATTTAAAGTGCACCAGTCCCCTTTGTAGACGACGGGCTTTAGTTGGATTCGAACTCGCAACCCTCCGGTTGCTAATGCGCTGCTCTTCCAACCGGGCTACCGCGGCCCGTAAAAAATCAGTTGTCCTATCTGGAGAACGCCATTGTTAAGGAACATGCTTAACTGAGGTTTCGTTCCTAACTGAGCGTGGTCTGCATGTTCGTGGAATGTTGCTAACTGAGTCCTGTTCCTCAAAACTACTAATCAAACGTCTATTCTTTTATTCGCTTGCAGAATTTTTCACTGCATAATGGAGACGATATATTCGTTGGATCAGAATTATTGATTCTAGGGTTGATTAGTAAAATTTTATAATTGTGTTCGATGGTCGGTCTTCTGTATAAAATAACCGAAGAAAGATTAAAAAGTTATTAAAACTTTAGACCCTTTCGTTAGTTTTGACCCACCCTGTATATAGCAGAAGAAAAATTAAAGTTACAGCAACAATTCATTTCAACCCTAATCACAAGACAAAATATCAAAAAGCCCCTAACAATGCCCCATCGCCCAGCTAACACAATCAAATGCCCCACACAATTCCAAATGCCACCACACTTGACAGCGAAGGCACGTCTCCCCAACTCATACTTCGAAGCAACATTACATAATTCGAGTTACAGCCGTGGAGTAATTGAGTAACTGCGGACTGGTTCCCCTCGAGTCACATTTGCACAAACGCTCCAGCCCGAAGGCAATAGCCAGACCGAGCTGCAGTAAACAGTTTAAACTATTGAGCAACTGAGGCGTTGAAAGACATTAATATTTGAAAATCCACTTCTGAATTCTGCTGTGAGGTGGCTCTGAAAGACACGTCTTTGTCATGATAAGACATCGGTAAAGGGTATTGGAGGGTTAAGACTTCGCATGTAGATTACTTGTTGGTTTAGATTAATTTAACGAGGAAGAGCTGGTGGTAATGACTTCCGGAAATGCCATTGAAAATGAGAATTGTACAAGGAGACACGATTGCTCTTTGCTGTGAATATTTCAGAGGAAACCCTGAACTAGGTTAAACAAGCGTTTTGTCTTATTGGCAACGTACAGTTTGTATTATTCAGGTGAGACTAAAATGCTGATTCAATTCATTTACACTAAAAGATTGTTATCTAATTGAAGGGCTCCGGGAAACATTGTGATAAGCCACAGAAATACAAAGATATATAAAACAAAAATATACAAAGAAACCAGAAAGATAAAAAATAAGAATATATTAAACAAGAAACAAGTAAGATGAAAAATAAGAATATATTTGAACAAGAAACAAGAAAAATGAAAAATAAGAATATATTTGAAATGCTTGCATAAATTTGAACAAAGCTATTTGCGAAGTAACACTAAATCCCGATTTGCTACTTTTTAAATATTTATTTCTTATGAATGAATTTTCTTTAGTATTAAACTGGTATTCGTATCAGGTCTGCGCTCCGGATAAACCTATTAGCTAATCGGAAAACCTTATGAAAGAATTGGCCTGCGCGTCTGGCAACAATTCGTAGGGCTGTATCTGGAATGTTAGACAGAGATCAATCTATTCATTATACCTTATTTATCTTACGCGTGCAGAAATTTTGTGGACGGGATGGTTAAACCTAACACTGGTGAGAGCGGCAACTATTTCTCACTAAAAATATTCCATGGAATCAAAACAATTTCTGATTGCATGAATGAGTGCGTAATATTTGAAAGCTTAAGACAACTTGATCTCAATAATGGTAGATGAATCATTATAATTTTGGAATCTTTTAAAACTTGAAAATTGATAGCCTGGAAAATGTGAAAATTGGGTTATCAAATGCTGGCTAAATCGCTTCAATCTTATTTGTAGTTCTCATTCATTCTAGAACAAATAATTGTAAGATTCTCTATTCTAGGTACCCCTTTTCTACAACTAGGTAGTCAAGCGAATTGGTTGATAAGCGATGAGTAAACATAACAAAATAGAAAGTGAGCTGGCGTGCTTAGCGAAAGAGAGAGAATAAGTTTTTCCGCTCGGTATATTATATAATATCGTGTGACGTCATACACACGAGCTGCTTGCAGCTGCGCTCTTTAATCAGGAGGGAGTGGATCGCTATAATATTATCCAGTTTTTCTAGTTAAAGGCCGGCTGCAATTGGCATTCGCGGCCTGTCCGTTCAACAAGTGAAATTCCACATTTTATTGCACATTGTATCCGTGACCGGCGATGACTTTGGCTCCGGTTTTGCCGGTGTGTGTTAAAGCTGCCGAAGAAACTGATCTTCCGCGCTGAAGAGTTGGTACGATTACGTAGATGTATAGGATTACTTACATGTATACCAGTATACGTATTACGAACATATATACCACATGTATACCAGTATACGTATTACGAACATCTATACCACATGTATACCAGTATACGTATTACGAACATGTATACCACATGTATACCAGTATACGTATTACGAACATCTATACCACATGTATACCAGTATACGTATTACGAACATGTATACCACATGTATACCAGTATACGTATTACGAACATCTATACCACATGTATACCAGTATACGTATTACGAACATGTATACCACATGTATACCAGTATACGTACTACGAAAATGTATACCACATGTACTTCGAACAATTTTAATCACATGCGGAACTTTATGAGTTTTTGAGGAACCATGTTAAGTTCCTAATTATCAGGTATCTTATAGCTAGTTGATAAAAGCATATAGCTTTTACTGGCACATCTCACTTCATTGACTATTTAGATTACGAAATATTCTGTTTCGTCAATCAAATTTTTATGACTCATAATTCAGTACTGCAGTTAGGCAGTAGAGGAGTAAACCAAACAAGATTCTATCTATATTCCGCATTTTTTCATCTTTTTTAAACCTAAGGAAAAAGGAAGATAAGTTACTATCCCAGTGGAGAGGAATGGTGTATTAAGGAACACTATATTTTGATCTTAGCCAAAAGGCCGAGAACTGATGTGCATTTAGAAATAGTTCTGAAAGATAAAGCATCTATTGTTAAGATCTTTATGTGAAGGGATGCACTTAGAACTATTTCTCAGGTGTTGAAAGTGAAGAGTGGGCGAGTAAACGCTTTCCTTTAAAAAATAAAACCATTCCATTAAATTAAATGCAACTTTTCATAGATTTAACAAAATTAAGAAAAACGAAGGCCCAAAAGGAGAGGCCTCACTAGGTGATGGCAATTATTTCGTTTAACTTCACACTATTTTAAAGGTGTTATTAAAATGTAATCAAATTATTGTTTTGCGTTCTCAAAAGTGGAACGAATTGGAACTCAAAAAGGAGTTTGAATTTTTTTCAATAAAATACTCGTGCTCCAACCATATATTACCCCATTATGCTTGTAATTGCTTCTCCCAAGATATTCGAACATTGTCTAGAAAAGCATTTATACTTTTCAGAGAATATATTAATAAAGTCAAATCTTTGATATGCTTATGTACTAGCTATGGATTATTCTTTATTTGTTTATAAGCATATTTTGATTTATTTTCTCTAAATGTATTCTTTCTTTTTGATTTATTTCTCTTCCTCAAGCAGTGTGCAAATCTATGTGGAACATGATAGTATACCCTTTTTGGAAAAATGTACAATTTTAGACCTTTAATTTTCCAATGTATTTCAGTTTAAGCACCTGGAAGTTTTAAGTTTAAAACTCATTATCTAACATTATTACCAGAAGTATCAATGGTCCAGTCCTAAAAAGATTCATAAGGAATTACTCAACCCGTCACGATGCATAACTCCTTCATCCAACTATTTACGGTAGAATATTTTTTTGAACCATCGAAGTACAATAGCCCTCGTCACACAAACTAGTGTAGCCTGCAGTATGGATGCTGTACTTATGCATAAGTCAATTATTCATCTCGCGTTCTAATCACTTTTAATGAAGTATTTCTACGTGAAAAGGTTAATACTTCCCCTTAAGCAGACAGACCCCATAGGCGAAATGGGACAGGTGTAAAGACAGGCGTCTGCATTCAGTTCTTGACTCGAGCTGATTTATATAATGAGTAGAACAAACATTGAGTGAGTATGGATAGCAAATTCAGATTTTGAGACATTTAAGAGTTCACTTACCGTGATCAAGACAGAAAGGTATATAAGAAAGATTTATCACCATCACATTTATTATTATATTCTATTATCATTCACTTCTAAATATAATTGAGAAGCAATTTAACTTTTACATTATTTATTTATTATTATTTTTATGTTCTAACTATCAAACTAATAAGTAGTATAATCGGCCAGTTTCATTACGAACAGGGTTTTCCTCATCTTGGGATAGATCAGTTCCATGATATCCTTCTTGCGAAAAATGTTCTAAAGATTACTCAGATCATCTTAAATATCCATCCTTTTGTCACTCCGAAAATGTAATACCTGGTCAATACTAGCCATGATATTACCATGGAAATTATATTGAAAGATATATGGATATCCCCAGAAAACATACTCAATAAAGCTCATTCCCTGAAAGCAGTTTCTGAACAATGAATTGGTCTTCTTGACCAATAGAAACATTCCAAAGAATTTTATTATAAGGAAAAGAGCAATGGAATCTTTCTCAAGGATTTTATTACAAGGAAAGGAGCAATAGAATCTTCCTAGAAGATTATATTCCAAGGAAAGGACCGATATAATATTTCCAAGTGATTCTATTCTAAGGAAATGAACAATAGAATCTTTTTGAAGGTTGATAAAATCCATGGATTCCTTCAACCAATAGATGTAATTAATTTCTCATTGTGTGTGTTGTGGGGTAAAATCAACTCTTCACTACTCGCAAATCTCTCGACACTCAGAGGGTTAAAACGTTTTCTTCAACACCATCACCAAAATATTCCCACGGGACATCCTCAAAGGGCCTCATTGGAGTTCCACAACACATCACAATGCATAACCCCCTTATTCAATCATCTTCGGAGGAATCTCCCTTTTGAATCACCGAGGTACAATGCCCCTTCGTCAACCAAATTAGCACACCGTCCAGGTAATCTAAAGTGAATTATTCATCGCACGTCCTAATCACTCCTAATGAAGTATTTCCACGTGAAAAGGGCAACCCTTCTCCCTACTCCGTTGGACCCCGAAAGTGAAAGGGGGTGGCAGGCAGACAGTGCCTAACGATACGCTCAGGTACTTGACTCTGCAGCTAATTTATAACAATGAGCGGGAAAGTTCCTTTGTCAAAGGGAAAAGAGAATTCGAACTAAGATGGAATGCTGTTGCTGTCTCCAGGGAGTTGACAAGGAATACGGAGTTCTCTCGTGTTGTATAACCCAGTCGTGTAATCCTTCTTTTCATCGCACTGTCGGGCGCGTTCCTTCAAATATTCAT
The DNA here is from genome assembly GCA_933210815.1 of Meta bourneti. Taxonomy (NCBI): domain Eukaryota; kingdom Metazoa; phylum Arthropoda; class Arachnida; order Araneae; family Tetragnathidae; genus Meta; species Meta bourneti. Next base: position 57,597,800 of record OW119926.1, read on the forward strand.
TAAATTTGGGTGGAAGGGGGGCGCTTTAGTTGGATTTCTGGAGGAACACGAGAAGCGGGGAATTTATTTGCTGTTGTTGGTGAAAGAAAAGAAAGACAGTATAGAAACGAATGAAAATGGTTGATTTTGTAAAACAAATAGGTCATAGGATATCTGAGTGTAAAAAGAAACATTTCAAGTCAACTAGTTTGAAAATAATCATTGTTATACTGTGTAAAGGTGAATACTCTTCGCGTTGGAAGCTTCCCTGTAGTAGCCAACCTCTAATGCAAAAATCTGCGCCAAATTGTCACAAGTGGGCAAGGGACAATTTGTTTTTCCTACTGGGATCTTCATTCTCCCTTGGAGTTTAGGCAGTTTTACCTCGACAAGATATCCCGTCCTAAGCCAAATTTACTAGATTTTGAGCACGGTATCTCATTCTTTGCGAAAATGAGCAGATCTTGAGCACGGTATCTCATTCTTTGCGAAAATGAGCAGATCTTGGACGATATATCAATACAAACCACTTTGAAGGGTTAACTATCTGAGCCTACATAATATCTAACTAGCCACATCTATTGCTTGAAAAATCTTTAGGATTCAATTGGTTAAAAGGTGAAAACTGATTAGAAGTCAAGCAGGGAAAAGCACAGGATGCATGTTGGAATAATGACTGACACTCAAAGGGATAATAATTGAAATCGGCAAGCTAGAAACATATTCTATATATATATATATATATATATATATATATATATATATATTTCTGAAGACGGTTTTTGGGGACTGAAATAATAAGACATTGAAATACAGTACATTCTTACTCTCTTGTTTTCTTATTGTTCATTAGTCAATAAGTATTCATTTTTATAAAAATTGTCAATACCAATGCAATTGTCTGTGCGAGTTATATTTCAATAGATCAGCTTGTGGAAATTTGAGAACCATTTTCAGCAATTCATAATTATCTTCAACGCAGTTATGTTACTTAAAATGAGGCGTGTTAGATTGCAAGTAGAGTAAGCGATGATATGACCAAATTTTTAGAAATCCCAGCATAGACTTTTTGAATGGTTTCAAAACTATAAAAATTCAAATGTTATTAAAAGCATTAAAATACTTTATTTTGGGTGCACTATTTTATTTTGCATTCAAACAGGTGACAACAAAAGTACTTGTAAAGGGATATAACTAAAATTGTTTAGCTAACTGACTTATTTTTAATTCTGCTTCGTAAGTTCTCACAGGGCATTAGCAATGGATCATTTTTCAAAGGATACCGTTCTATGACAAATGTATTGATAGTAATTTGTAGTAATTACTATTAAGTTAATTAACTATTAGATTTTCATCCTTGGATTATATGCTGAACATATTTTAGCTTTCAAATTCTGAGACAATGCTGTTCAATCGTCTTTATTTTGAAGTTCTCTCTTTTCATAAAGGCATAAAATTCGTAAGAAATTAAACTAAAACCAAGTTCAGAATTAAACATAAGTGTAATTTTTATGCCCCGTGAAAATGAAGCCTAAACCAGCTGTCTCCTATTTCAGGGTCCTCGATCAAAGGTTTTGTTACAAATTTAGCGTGTTTAATATTAAGAGATTTTTCTATAGTTCTCAGCAATTTTAGCATGCTTAATTTAACCTGTTTGATATTAATTTTACCAACATTTGCGTATATCAACGCGTCGGCGTCATTATGTTTAATGTTTACCTTTATGGATCCTACATGGTATTATAGATCATACACCCAACCTATTATAACATAAAATTACATAATTGGTCCATATTATTTACTAATAATCTAAGAAAGCTATACAATGACGGAAAATTCAAATTTAGACCGTTTGTTGAAAGTTAAATGCAGCTGGTATGCAAAAAATAAACAATTTTTATAAAATTATTATTGAGAAAGTTAGATCGCAAAATCTCTTCACTGGAATTTCTTGAACATTGTTTGATTGATTTAATTACATTTTTCGCAAACATTTACCTAAACGCATTTAATATTCACACAGCTGTCGATTTCGCATAATTTCATCGGTGCAGTTTGGCGAGTGCAGCATTACGTCCAAATACGTAATCCTAACGCTTCGAAATTAGCGCTTACTTAATAAAAGAGGTTTATTAAATACTGGCTAGAAAGAAGACATTAATTAAATACCGAAGAACGAAATAAAGTACTATGTCCCAAAGGCACATTCCGGAAATCGCTTCCAACATCAAGGAATTCATATCGTTACAAGAAAAAGTGAGTGTCAGGTGTAATAAAGTTAAAAAGGAAGGCGGCTGTTTAGCAAAAATATTCCATTATATTTAAGGTTTGGAATCCAAAAGAATTATCATTTCTTCTAACGAAGACCGTATAATCAAGCAAATTGAATACTCGTAGCAATCGCTGCTTCTTAGAGCCTACTTCGCAATCAAGATTCGCGATCAAACGAAGTCTTATTTGCATAAATAAGAGAGAAAAAACGATACAATTTGCAGACGAGGATAATAAAGGTTGATCATGCATAAAAATATTATACGTGAGCCGGCCCCTAAGGACTTAATCAAGATCATTCTCAAACAATAGGAAACGGTGATGGTTGCCAAAGAAAATGATTTAAGTCCGATTTCTTGATTCGTATACTTGGCGTGTTGGATTACAGCGTAATACATCTGTATATTGCGAAGTTATAGACTTCACTTTTTGTTTATTTTTCTGGTTCTTAATTTTATTTCATTAAAACATTTATATATTCATTTTATTAAAATGCTTTTATTGTAGGTTTAGGATATTCGAGAAACAGTTATCCTATAACATACATATAGCAGAAACTCATTGACAAAATGAATTTTTTACTGTACATATGTTTAAAGACTAGCTGTTAGTCTTTAGGTCAAAAAAGGAAAACTACAAGCCATTTGACAGTGTTATATATATTTTAAACAGATTCCGATATGATTATCTGTTTTTCCTCATGAAAATAAGCACTTAGTGTCTTCTAAACAAATGCCAGTGAATGAATTTCTGCTCCAAGCCGACGATATGCGGTATCTTAAACAACTCTGACAAAACCGTAAAATCTTTTATTTGGTTACTTCGAGATTTATCCGGGACTGTCGCCAATAGCCCATTGTGTTTTCTCCAGTTCGACATAAAATCAAATCTCATACCATATCACATTTGACTACAAATGTATTCGGCAACCCTAGGTATATAACTATTTTCATGTGTTCATATATATCGTTTTTATTTGCCTGATGTAATTGGTTACGTTACGTTGTAATTATTTTAGAAAAAAATTCAATAATTATTCAGTTATTTTTATGGGAGACTAAAAGAGAATGACAGATCTTGTAAAATTTAAAATATTAATTTTAACTACATCCTTATAAAGTATATGAAAACACATTAACCTGTAGGTGTGGTCAAATACTTTTCTGAAATACTGTATATGGTATTCGTAATTATTATATTGCTGACAAATGACATTAATAAAGTTTAATTTTGTTTTTTCTATCACGCTATATTCTAATGGGTAGAACTTGAATTATGCAGAGATTCGAAGATAAATATAAACCCTCAATTTCGTAGATATGCAATTGAATTCTAATAAACTACTTTTTTATTAACGAAGTTGATAATTAAGGCCCTAAGAAGGAAGGCCCTCTTATGTGTGTTCTTTAAAAATATTATTTAAAATTTTAAAATACATTAAGCTATATTCTTAACAAACATCACACACACACACACACACACATATATATATATATATATAATATAATATAATATAATATATATAATAATATAGAATCCCTTCGGAAAATTCTATTGCTCCCTTTCTTAGAATAGAATATCAGAGATATATAGCGAAGTCCAATGAATTTGATTACTATTATATATATATATATATATATATATATATATAATATATATATATATATATTATATATATTTAATATATATATATATATATTATATATATATTTTATATATATATATATATATATATATATATAATAATAAGTAAAACTACCCTAAGAATAGAATAGATTTCCCCGAGAAACAAGATGAAATAAAATATGTAAATGTTAAGTGAGCCTGCCTACTTTTTCAAGGGGAGCAAGGCCAGGTTGTCACTTAAAAATGCGATGCTTTGAGTTTTTTCTGTACTTATGTGAGGCCAGGCCGAAGAGATCAACAAAAGTTACCCCCGAAAACTCAAAGTACTACCAGAGAGAAAAAAATCATGAAAATAATACCTGTTACCAAGGTTAGGAATCAAAAGAACATAGCCAACGTAATACCTTACCGAAAGTTGCCGCCCAAGCTAGGAGAGCAAAACATTGCCAATATTATTGTTGTTATTTTGCTCCATTTTTGTTCTTATTTTTGTTCTTGTTATTATTTGCATTTTGTTTTTGTTTTTATTTGGTTTCTCCTTTTTGATTTGTGGTGATGGTCTATATATATATATATATATATTTAATCTCATTTGGGTGTTTTGGAGATTCTGATTATCATCAGTTTGGAAAATTATTTTAGTGCATTTGACGGAGTCGGTAGTTTTCAGTGTGATTACTCCATCAAGTGAATAAAGGAGCATGTTTCTATCTGTCCTTTGATTAGGTGGAACAAACCTATCTTCTTTAGGAATTCTTGAATTCTTCTCTCATCTGCAGTACTCTGAAATTTCACAAATTCATTCTTTCGTCAAAACTTTCTATTTACAGCTATTTCAAATAGTTTATTGATTTCTTTCGTTTTTCTTTTACTTTTTTCTATAAATTTCCCTTTCTTGCTTTTCCTCTTTATTCTGTTTAAACAATGATCATCTCTGAAAACACCTTTTCTGTAGGCGAATTGTCTGCAAAGCAAAAAATATGCTTTATAACAAGCAAATTGCTCCACGGGACGTAAGAAGTAGCCAATACATCGTAAGAAGCATGGTCTTGATGTATTTCTTCTGACCCGGAGAAAACGATTAATTTTCCCATATCCTAGAATTCACCTTTGAAACAGGGATTTATGGTAACTCTATTTATGATTTGTGTTGATTCAAGGTATATGTTGATATCAATTATGTTGTTATATAACTTGAGGATATGAGTAATATTGCTTAACGTTTACATCGATTTCTTTGCATTAGCAAAATTCCTGACCCTATAATTTAGGATTCCAAGTCCATGGGGGCACCTCAAAACGTCAACTGAAAATTTTTCATTTGGATTTTATTATTGAGAGAGATACCGGACACCTTTCCCCAGCGATTCAAAATTTATTATCAAAAGTAGATATTTTTGACTCTCATCCTAATGAATATATAGTTGATATATGTCTCCTTTTCCGAAAACTGTAGACACATATATAAGGATAGGGATGAAATGTTGAGATTCTTTCATATTAAAGAAAAAGGTCTTGAATATTTCAGAATTGTAGTGATTCAGCATTGTCTGCATTTCTCTTTCTAAAGAGAAATTGAAATTGGGTATCTGATTTAAAAAATAAATAGAATGTCGTTCAGAAGTCCAAATGAGTTTAGAATTAGCATTTTAAATGACTGGTATCACTTTAATCAAGAATGAATGAACTAATTATCTGGTTATACTCATATAAATTCGTTAGAACTAGTATCAATTGCCTATTTATAAGAAGTATTGAGACATAAATTGTCCCGAATTACACGTTAAATTACTTATTATTCAAAATAAGTATTTGGTTACATAGTTTCTTTTTACTTATATTACATTTATATTTAGTTCATTTGAAAGCTTTTCTAAGTACAAATCATTCATTCATAGAAGGATACTTATGAAATGCAAAATCAGTGTTAAATACGAAACAGTTCGTACATTCTACATCATTGGTAATATTTGCTTCAAAGTTATTTTAGCATACGAAGAAAATTGCGATTCTGAATTAAATCTGGGATATTCGAGTTCAAGCAGCGCATAAACGCAAATATGTTATTTAATTATAAACTTCATGTATTTGATAGAATATAGGCGATTTTGTCTCTTTAAATTGCTTTAAGAGGTTTAGATATACACATTTGAAGCGACTTATTTAATTAAACCCAATATATCTTTTAAACAAAGCCGAATGTGTGAAAAATTTATTAAATATTTTGCTTAAGCGTAAGCGGAATGAATACATGTTGTGTTAGATTTTTATCTATAATGTAACATATGCAGCAAAAATAACAAATATTGTGTCTTCTACACTTAAGGTTGGAGGTAAAGTGGCGCATTTCTCGAAACTCATATTAGAAAAAATAATATAAATTGGAATGAAAGTATGAATAAATTTTAAAGTTTTAGCCCACATTAATGTCAGTCTGAAATTTTTCTTCCCTAATTGCAATTATAATCACATAAGATACAACTTTCATGGACCCGTTATTTTCAATTTACAAAATCAATCCAATCACACCTTTTTCGAACTAAAAGTTTCCCAACATTAAGCACATCTGTTAGAGTTCACTGAATATGATTTTTGGTGGGTTCTGGTTCATTTGCATTATCATAAGTACCGTTATCTTTAATTACAGGTCTGGTGTGAATGGGGATTGGAATGGAATTATGTCTTCTAATCTAGGCCAAATCTATTTCTGCTGATTACATAATCAACAAGTCGTTTGTTATTCTTCTACCCCAAGACACCTCGATGAAAAACAAAAATAAGCAGTTGAGTTTGATTATGTACTCATATCATCCCCAGGCCTATTTCCAAGACAAGAGAGAAAGTAAGCACTGAATTGTCATTCTACGTGGCCCCAATGAACCCTAGACACAAATGTGCACATTTATTTATTTGCCTACGTGTCCGTTTCGTATGCTATAAATGCGTTGTGCTTCACAGATACCAATTTCTTTAGAATTTATGCGGGAAACAGCTTGACTTAACGCTTCTTCGTATTACGTAGTCCTAGGTAATTCGGAATGTTTCCGAGGATAAACTCGGTGATCTGATCAAATCGACTTGACAAAGTAGGACATTTAATTATTTAGAAAGATAAAAATATATTTTCAGAACTATATTAAAATACGTAGCCGAAATAATTTTTGAACAATCGAAAGACAGTAGAAAAGCTGTAACTCATCTCTCCACGAAAAATGAAATTAACATCAGAGCGTCACATTACTTTGACAACCTATACACGATGATAGAACCTGACGTCCTCCAAATGTCAGGGAGTTGGTGTATTTTGTCATTTGATAACGAAAATAGCAACATTGTAAGGGTAACATAGTTACTTTCACACGTATTAGGGTATTTCTCTACAGTAAGAAGCAACTGAAATAACGAATCTTTAAGATATGCTAAAGCCAAACGCGTGTCTTAAGTTATAAAAAGGATATATTTGAACTTACAATTCTTCAACCAAATATTAAAGCTGTCTTAAATAAGAACTCAGAAAAACTTGCTCCATTGAAATTTCTGAAGTAAGAAAATTGTGAGAAAGGAGAATTGCTACAAATGCTCGGGCAGCATCCATGTAATTGGTATTGCGTCATCTCTCCCGTTGCATCATTTGTCTCTCCTTCATTTATATGTTTCGTGAACATGTGACCCGTAAAAGGATTTTTAAATACGTGAAGGTTAAACCATTGATTTTTCTGTATTTTCAGAGGATTAGGACGGTACCGTCGTAATTTCATTGTCTTACAAAAGTACCCCTGTCAGTTCCATGTAATGGCATTTCCTTTTTGTGGCATTTAACAATGCGCTTAGATGGTGCGACGACAAACACTTCAGAGTTTCCAGATCCATTATGGAAGAGAATTGAAATAATTTCAAATGCTCTCTTTGATTATGACATGAACATAATATTGCTGGGGCCGTCGTGGTTTAGTGGGTATGTCCACTATGCTAGCAACCTTAGAGCTGTAGGGGGTGCAGCTTCGGTTCCTATCAGGTGCATTCCTCCATAGATGTACTTCTCTTTTCTGTGTCAATAAAACTTTCATTGTGTGTGTCTATTACTTGATGTTGTATGTCTTGTGTCTGGTGCAGCATGGTCAAAACCCCAAAAGACCAACTGACCCTAATATTGCTTGCCGTAAAATATAAGGTTGATCGATGAAGATATAAAACATCTATGAAGCTTCTAAAAGTTAGCAACAGATAAGTTGGTCCCATATAACAATAAAGTTAACTTACAAATGCCACCATAAATTTATGTCTATACATAAATAGTTACTGAAATCTCAAATAGCAATATAAGAAAGTTATCTAATTTCATTATTTATATCAATGAGTCTTGTTATTTACCATCAAACCAAAACCTCTGTGAATATACTGGAAGAGTTTAAAATTAATTAAGAGCATTTCCACATTAGTTATGATGAGTTAAACGTAATCGTATCATACAGTTGAATACATATTTTACCATGCTAAAACCATTTTACGATGGATGCTAATTGATGCAAGAAAAAAGATTCAAAACTGGGTTGCCGTTGCATTCTGAACGTTTCAAAATTCAAAAAAGAATCCTTTATTCTTGTTTTCAATTTCGAGGTAACATGACATGTAGTTTTGAAAATATGTAAAATGATAAAATTACTGAGTCAATTTCTCTACATATATGCTGGTATAGGTACTTGAAAAAAGCTCTAGCGACTAAACATAACACTCTTCCCATGAAGTTTAGGTAACCTTGGAGGAATTCCAAGATAATACCTTAAACATTTACTATATATGACAACACGACTAATTGCACTACACTGCTAATTAAGTAAAAAAATAGCCAATCGTGCCAATTCAATCTCACAATAAAATCATATAAAGCAGAGTTGGCATCTATCTGTCAGTTATTTATACAAATCTATACCGTTTGACCAATCTACACCAAATTTGGTACACTTATTCTTTGAAACCCTGCGGGTAAATGGGGGTTAATATGTAGACTACATATTAACCCCCATTCTATTTGTCTTGGGTGTGCAAAGGGGTGTAACGTCTCGTCATCCTGGACAGAGCACTTGCTAGGGGGCGGTCTCTCCCGGTCTGGCTGTGCAGATGACATCAGAACATCTACAGGAGTCGCCTCTCAAGATGACCTTGGAGTTTTTTTAGAATCTTAGATTATGATGCAATCGCAGATGGGTGCGTTTGCACTGAAAATCGCTCACTATCATATCGTTTATGTATCCTGTCTGTAAATTCTTAGCTGTAGCTTTATTATTGGAATGCAAATTTGTATGATAATATACGATTATTTTCATAGAAAGTGGGGTTTTTTATCGTCGATATGGTACAGGAGCTAAAGACAATTCGAAATACTCATAGGAATAACATTGCGTATTTATACGATCAATGTTAGATCAATTCACACTAGATTTGGTACATTCTTCCTGTAGAATTCTGCGGGACACATAGGCTATATATTAACCCCGTTCGATTTGTCCTGGTTCTGCAGGGGGCTAAAAGCAATTTCAAGTTTCCATAGGAATAATATGGAGTAATATTACGATGAATTATAAACAATTCAACCCGAGCAACGCTGGGAATTCAGCTATTATATGTATATATATGTATATATATATTATATATATATATATATATATATATATATATATATATATATTATATATATATTATATATATATATTATATATATATATATATATATATTATATATATATATATATTATATATATATATATTATATATATATTATATATATATATATTATATATATATATATATTATATATATACACATGTATGCCAGTGGTGATGTGTTTCGGTGAGAGAGAGGGTGGGTTTAAAACTATTTTCATTACCTGAAACACATTTACAAATTAAATTACAATTTTAAACTGATATATGACATTTAAAATGTTAAAAAGTTCCAAAATATTTAAAAGTGGTCTAATATTTTGAAATTAAATGTTCTTGGGAGGACTTCACAACATTAATTTAATCACTTGAAAGTTTTAATATGAATACATGAGTCTGTAGGTAAAAACTTTTGGCAACAATTAAATTTCGAAATTCGAAAAAAAGTGAAATTGAATGTAGTTTCCCTCCACTAATAGGTTTAATTATTTTACTGTATAAATATTTTACTTATAATCTACATATGTGTCAATTATTGTCTACCTTAAGTGTATTCGTAATACTGCTGATACACCTTTAAGTTATTTACACTGAAGAAACTTTTAAAGCGTAGGTAAAGCAATATCCAGATCATAACCAGCAAAGGATGCTTTGAATATTCTCGTAAGAACACTACAGCCAGTAAACGTGTGACGGCATATAATTAAAAATAAATAGAGAAGTACATCATGGTTCAAATTTCAACAGAAATAATCATTAATATCTATTCCATAAGTTGATAGGTTATATTCGAAATAAATTAAGGAATATATTTTAAATTAAAATTGTTTTAGAATAAATAAAGTAGAAATATATAGTGTGCCAATAGTGATGCATTTGAGTAAGAGTGTTTAAACATAGTTTCATTGCCCGAAGTTCACAAGAATTTCTAATAAAGGAAGGACAATTACGTTTGAAAAGCACGTCTGTTTTTGCCCATTAATCCTTTGGAAAGTTTCCAAAAACAAGATCCAACAGCAAGCGAATACCGCCTGAAGAATTAATTGCAGTTCTTTGAGTGTCGAAACTGGACGCTTTGAATTAAATTCTGATCATCGAAGACGGCATTTGTGTCTTATTGGACTTATAAGGAAACTATTACAAAGAAAGTATTTTGAATCTCTTTAAGAAAAGGCTAACCATTAAAACAGTAGAGATAGTGGATCGCCTTTATAGGACAAGGAAGAATATTTCCATTTTCAGATCAACTTGTTTGAAAGGATTTTGAATACTTCGCCAAATACCACAACATTTTACAATTCTTAACTTTTATTACTATTTTGGGACTAGGGCAATAATGATTTTGCACGATAAAATGGTATACAGAAGCGTCAAAATGTATGTCACCAATATATGGGAAACAATTAACATTGAAATATGATATTTCAGCAATTTACATGTCATGTACAAAATGTTTATTGCATTATATGCTTGATATGATTGCATGTATCCTCAATTGGCATGTATTTTTCGTAATAAAAGTATACTAGCTTTACTACTCGACATCGTCCGAGAGTTTTTGCTATTTAGACAAATAAAGACTCTTCAGCAGTTTCCTTGCTTCCACAAATCACTTTTTCAACTTTGCCTGATACAGGTACTTGTGCTCTCTCTTTTGATTAAAAAGCTGGTGAGAATTTTTGATTCTTTGTGTTGATTCGAGTTTGATTGTGAAAATGGTCCCTTAATTAATTTTTACTTCTGTGGTTCTAAGGGAATGATGTAGCGAGCTGAAAATAATTGCATTGATCTAAAAATTTCAGACAATAAAAGTTGCGCAAATTTCATGGCGCATGAACTCAGCGTTCGTGAGATTTTTCCGTTTCAGACAAAGTCTCGTCTCTGTTTCCTAAGCAGTTTTCGAGAGTTTTCGCTGCTTCAGACAAACGTTTTCTTTAAGATAAACATCGATATTAAAAGGGGGATATCACTAAGGCAGGAAATGAAATGAAATTGTAAAAATATTCAAATAAAGAGGTTAATTGGAAGCTTACCAAAATACATAACATTTATTCTTAATTATGTAACTAGTTTGACTGTTCTTGGAGTTATATATTTTAAATACTAATTAAAATTAGAGTACACTGTAAAAATTAATTTACTGCTTCTAAATGAAAGAAAGATATTCTACCTAAAATAAATATATGTTTGTATATTTTATGTAGAGTAGAAGCATAATATCTCTTTCTAAGCACTGTGACAATCGTTGACTTTCTGCCATATATATCTTTTACATATAATACTTCATGGTGCTGGCATATCCTTCCATTCTATTTTAGGAGTTTTTAAATATGCATCTTATTCCAAAGAGGTGCAATATTCTGACAATTTTTAAACCACATTTTGAATACAATTTATTCCCAACTGCTTGAAAGAGACAACTTAAATGTAAACTCTCAAACCATAAATTTATGTAGATATTTCCAAAATATTTTAAACATTACATTTCAAAACCGTTTTTAAATTTAATACGAATGCATTGTTTTAAAGCACAATTATCTAACTTATCAGTAATTATCATGATTAATATAATAGAAAAATCTCAAAACATTATAAATAAAATATATATCTGTATATGTAAAAATTTTCAGTTCTGATTCAAATTAGTGAGACATTTAACTGAATATCAATTATACAATATAATGCCATTGTGTCGAATCATGAAATCATCTTACAACGTAATAGACGGAAAATTATCGGAAGAACGTACATATTGTTCAATTGGCCTGATTGCAGGATAATTAGAATTCATTCATGATTACAGCATACTGACAGACAACCCAACCTACTTGTCTTGCAATATATTATAGTATTTGTAATATTAACCTTATATATATAATTACCATATATTATTCAGAGGAGATGAACAGTAGAATCTTCCAAAAGGATTATATTGTGCGAAAAAGAACACTAGATTCTTTCTAAAGGTTGAAAATTCCACTTCTTTCAAACAATATATGAGGTTATTTAGTCGTTAAGTGTCTTGTGGGGTAAAATAAATTCCAAGACACTACTAGGAAATCTCAAGATCCCTTCAGAGGATAAATGCTGCGATTTGCTTTTGGTGTAATGTGTACCTTTCCATGGAATGGTACCAAACACCAATCACATATTAAACATAATATTAAAACTTATGAACTTTCTTTCCGTAAATTTCTATAAACTGGATAATAAATGCATGAGAAACTATGAGATAATGATATTATTTCCGAATCAGTCCCTTTGTTATGATGAATCTGGATGCATGCAATGAATTGGTAAACACAAGTTGTGTACTCTTATACAAGTAATGCAATGACAAATAACTTTAACTGTATTAAATCAGTAAGACGTGTTTGGATAGTCGGGTTCACGGAACCAGGCTTCAGTGCAATCGGGGAATCGATACACTTCCAATGTCTATTCTCATACCTTCAATTTAATTTGTTAAAAGCAAAACCCTCCGAGGGGATATGTATGTAAGAAAAACTAGCAGCTCACTTTAGCAAAGTGAATGTAATGCATTTGTAAAGGAATACCTAACCTTATTCCCATACACGTTGCCCTATACTAATGATTTTCTTTGTCGAATTTATGCTTCAGGGTATATAAACAATACGGCTTTTCTAACTAGCGCAGGGGCTGTAAAAGGTAGAGGGAACTGATATCTCAGAAGCATGCTTTGTTTTTTTTGTGCAAGTTATTTGCTCTACAAAGTATGTTTTGTGTTTGTAAATGCATACAGTTCTGTTAGTATATTACACCTTTCTGCCTAGCGGTAAAGCGATTGATGAACATTTTTTGATACTCATTGTTTGAATCATTGGTCATTAACCTTCTGTGAGGTACACAGGCATACATTTGTTCTGGAATTTGCAATCTCTCCCTACATTATTTCTAAGCATTTTTAACCCTATTCGAAAAATATCTTTCCTAGGAAAGGAAGATTCTTAGGAAACGTCTCTTACTTCTACGCCGGGTTCTTGTGCACGTTAAATAGGTCGTGGTCTCAAATGTCCTCGAGATGGCGTGGTTTGGAAGTTTGGAGAGTGGGTTGCCAGCTAAGGTGTTGACTTCGTTAACTGACAATAGTTTAAAATTACGAGGTGTTTTCTATGGATCTTTCCCTTCGGGACGGATCCCGAACCGTCGCCAATAGCCCGTCGTTTTGCTCCAGTGTGACGTTTATTAACTTCCTACTTTCTGCTTAACGTGGATTATTTCATATGAAAATGCTAATCTTAAATTATCAATGGGAAAATGACTATGTTCACAGGTTGACATATTTGTAACGAATCCACTATATTAACGACTTAACATAATGCTTGAAAATAGTATCATGTGTATGAGATGGTCATGTACATGTCAACTGTACTTAATTTTTCCATTAATGGCGTAAAGATTTACTTATAATACATACGTTTTATTCAAACACTGAGAAATACATTTTTGTATATAGTAAGAATAAGACAAATGATTCCAATAATATTTCATTAGTTACGATTCTACGAAGCAGTAAAAAGTGATTACCATCCTCGTAAAGATTGATCGGGCGCATTTCAATACTTAATTTTATTTCTGCTAGAGGTAAACAATTCAACATGCATACCTCTTGAAATATTGGATTAAAAAGAAAGGAAAATGTTTTTTTTGTAAACGGAGTAGTCTTTTATTCAACTTCCTTTGAAAAGGATTTGCTTCTTAAATTCCAATCAAGAGCTGGATTCCTTTCTTTTTGGGAAAGATAACTTTCCCTCACCAAATTAACCAATCTAATTCATCACTTGGGGTTCTTTTGTCCAAAGGGAATTACTCTCCCTGCCAGCCTTTTGTATTCCTTTCACCATGCCGTTGCCTGTAAGGGTGTTATTCTTACCTTAGAATCGTGACGAATTGGACAATAAGGAGATAGGATGCTATTTTGTTTGAATATTCATTATATGCCTGGGGATAGAGATAAAAATAAAAGTCTGAGCATTTATTTTCAATGCGAAACTGCTTATGTTATTAGAAAGGGTTTATAAAGCTTGTCGCTCGAGGACTAGGTATTCAATAAATTGCTTTGTAGAAAGCTTCAAATCCATCTAATAATTTATTTTCGTATCAATATATTAATGAAGCAAATATAAATTACATTTTGGTTAATAAGAGGTTTTTCATCTGCATCTAATAATGATAAAAGAAAAATATATATGAGAACGATCATTTCATTCCAGACTGCATAGACAAAAACGGGACATTATATAATGCTTATATTATAGGGACCTTGATAGTCCATTTGGAAGAGTAATGGATTATCAACCGGAATGTTGCAAGTTCGAAATTCGGTCAAACCAAATACCGTCGTGTACACGGAGGTTGGTGCACGTTGAATATATGGGGGCCTCAAATGTCATTACGTTGGCGTGGTGTGGAAGTTTGGAGAGTGGGGTGCCAGCTCAGGTGTTGGCCTCGTCATCTGACCGCGGTTCAAAATTACGAGGGGTTGTCCTCGGATCATTTCCTTCAGGATTGATCCCGGACCATCGCCAATAGTCCATTGTGTTGCTCCAGTGCGACATTAATTAACTAACTTAGTTTATGCAGTTTGTCACTCCTGGAATAAGTATTAATAATTTGGCTTTGTGGCAAAGCTTCAAATCTTAGTAATCTAGTCTTATTTCTTTGCATCGGAATTTTTAATGTAAACCAATATCAATGATAAAAATAAATTTATCATTTATATAGATTATTTTGGTTTTATCATTTTCATCTACGCCTAATAATAATAAAATAAAAAAGTATGAAAACCATAGTATAGTTTTAGACTGCATAGACACTAACCTGTCTTTCTAATGCCCAAGTTGGGGAACATATATCCACCATTAACTAAGAATAAACACTAAAATGGGAAGTGTGCCATCAAGAAAGAAAATTCAAATACATAACTCACAAAATTGCATAATTGCCTTTCAAAGCACTGAAGTTTTATCAATAAAATTCCGAAATGAGTTTACATTCAATTTTCACGCTCTTTTATGCATTGATTACTTTTCTTTAATATTTTCTTCATTTTATTGATTATTTGTTTGTTGAAATGCTGTTGAAATGTTTGTTAAGATGACATTTATTATAGGGCTTTGTATGGAGTAGAATAGTTAAAGAAAACTCAGAGAAAAGATAATTTGATTAGTTTAAAAATTCCTCAAAAACATTTTAAATTAGTTTACTCTAAAAAAATTCAGACAGAACCTGAAATAGTGATTTCTGTTGAACCTTATACTAAAGTGAATGAAATAAAAACAAAACGGCTAAAGTGACATTTAGAAGTTACCAGCTAGAGACAAGCACTATTTGATCAAATCTCGTGTTACTAAAACATATTAATGCATTTAAATATAAAAATATATTTAAAAGGAGAGTTTATTTAAAAATTATACTAACTGAAGTTTTTTGTGCGAATACTTATTTGATCTGCACTTGTTCAGTGAATTAGCTAACTGTCTGGTACTTATAATAAATTGCTGTGTTCTGAAATTAATCCAGCACTCCATGGTTTCATAAACATCCTCCCTCTTCTGATTTGTACAAATCTACGATTATAAGCACAATGGTGCTTCATGAATACCAAAGCAATACAATCGCTCAATGTCAAAATAGTTTGGGCGTAGATTTGCGTTGTTAAACTTCTGGACTTTGAAACTTCTCATTAAAATAGAAGACCGAAATGTCTTTAAAAATAAATTATCACTCTAAATGAATTTAAAACAAACTCTATATGGGAGTAGAAAAAGCTTACACTTTCCTCCATAAACATATGTAAGATAAATGTTTTTTATACGAAATTTAAGAATTATCATGATTTGAAATATTCAGAGAAAAATTAAAACAAATAATTATTCAAAGGATATTTTTTCTAAAAATACTAACCATTCTAAAATGGAAGCATTTGAGGGATAACATAGGCTAATTCAAGGAATACTGTACTGTTCGCTATTATATCAATATATTGGTGCGTTTCCTTTAAGTGGATACTTTTTCCTGTAGTCTTTTTTCTGATTTACGGTAAGCTTTCAAATGTCAAATGTGATTGATTGGATTGTGGATGCACCAGGTGGTTCTCTAGTACTTAAAATACAGCAGTAGGTACCTCCTTTCTGTAAATGAAGCAATAAAAAGAACTATGGCGATACGAAAGAATTCACTGGGGAACAGGGAAAATTAATCTAAAGTGAAATTCTTAGAAACACTCTAAGTGCATTCGAAGAATCACCTTAAATCTATCTTTTGTATCTGTAGAGATTATATGGACAATTTAGTAAGGCCTATACTAGACTAAAATAATCGACGTTTAAAACACTGTTTCCACTTATTCTTCTATCAACTTGGCGCTAACTTGCCAGTTGGTCGAAGATCTAGGCCTAGTGTGGCAGTTTGTAGTGGTTCGGAATTCACTTTAAACATCATAATTCCATCTTGCAACCTGCAGTCTTCTTTGCATGACCAATTTTGACCTTCTTGACCAATAGACAATTTCAAAGAATTTTATTCTAAAGGTGCAATAGAATCTATTTCCAAAGGATTTCCTTCTAAATTAAAGAGAAACATAATCTTTCCAAAAGTTTCCATTCCAAGCAAAAGACCAATAGAATATTTCCAAATAATTCAATTCCAAAGAAAATACAATAAAATATTTCCAAATTATTCAATTCTAAGGTAAAGACCAATAAATTATTTCCACAGAATTCTATTCTAAGGAAAGGACCATTAGAATCGTTCTAATATTTGATAGAATCCATGGATGCTTTCAATCAATACATATTGTTATTTTGTCATTAAATGTGTTGTGGGTTAAAAGCAATACTACACAACTAGGAAATCTTGCGGCGTTCAGAGTGTTAAGCAGTAGGTCGCAATAGTCCCGATATAATTAGTATACCCTAGGCAAGCCTGTTCATTGTGATTCGGAATCTCTTTCAAGTCATAAGTGCCGGTCTAATTGACATGATCTAGACATGCCTGTTAGCAGTAGTTCGGAATGCACTTTAAGCAGTAAGTTCCCTTCTAATTAGCATAAAATGAGCAAAGATGACAAACCAAACCATTATTAACTTACAGGCCCCATAGATTGCAAAGTTCAAGCAAAACGAATCCCACATACTATGTTAAAGGATAAACACAAATATAATCAGATACTTCCGATATTAAAAAATGATTATAACATTACTTTATGAAGGGATACTATTTTCTCTGTCATATTGATGAGTTTAATTTTATTCTCTCTCCTTTACGTCATCTAAAATAATGTATAATTTTAGTTTGCAAATACAAAAACTCTTCACCTAAATATTCATTGTGTATGTAAATGCTGTTATACATCAATTTACAATGAAGATTTTTATAAGCATAATTATCTCTGTTCTGGAATAATTGGATCGATATATCGGAATTATTTGCAATCAATTAGATCAATTGACAATGGAATAATATTAAATCTCATTTAAGTCTGAACATATCATTTGAGAAGTTATTTACGAAATTAATTTTGACTCATCGAAATGTATCAAAGATTTAATGCATCTGAGATATGAAACAATTGATTACGCTACACTAAATGGTTTGATATTTTACAAATGAAGAGTTCTGTCTATAATATAGAAACTAAATGTTCGTACTATCTTCAGCGGTAAAGCCAATATAAAGAAAATATTTCATAAACAAAGATCTGAAAGTAAAAGTTAAATCCTTAGAGCGCGATTGCAATTTTTCAGGAAAATTCTTCCACAAAAATGCTTGAAGTTCTACTTTCAACTAAGAGATAGAAAGTTGTAAAATCTAAATTAAAAATAATCCAGTTCTTAATAAGTCTCTTAACGCCGCTTGAAGCTATTGGATAGAATAGTTTTTAAAAAGATCCAGCATTAAAGGGGATAATGAATGATTTTCTAGTGTTTACTTTGATAAAAATAAAACGAGGAAAGTGTTAATCTTTGGATAGAATAGCAGCTCGAGCATGAAAATCCTGGACATGGTACTTGATAGTGAGTAGCGAAAAAATATATCGCATTTAAGAAACTAGTTTTATAAACTTCCTCAATGAGTTTTAAAGAACTTAGGAATCGCCTGGATTGCTTTAGAAATTAATTGCACATTGATTCATCAAGTTCTTTTTCTATACTTAAATCAAAGATCAAACTATTTTAAAACTGTCTGAGATCATTGGAAATACGTGCTCTCTTCATGAAATGAAATTCGGAATTTGGATTTGTGACAATTCCCAAAATAATATTCAAAAAAGAGTTAATAAACACACCACATCTGTTTGTGTATATAGTAAACAAGCATGTCTCTAAAAGAAACACATAAATCAACTGTAAAGAAAGTTTTACTTCCAGATGCACACAAATATGGTAATTCAGGTATTTTCTGATGTCTTGATGTTTGATATTTTTAAATTTCTTCCTTAAAAATACCAAACATAAGGATTTTTAATTTTATCCTTAAAAATACCAAACATAAGGATTTTTAATTTTATCCTTAAAAATACCAAACATAAGGATTTTTAATTTTATCCTTAAAAATACCAAACATAAGTATTTTCAATTTTATCCTTAAAATTACCAATGCGAAAAATTGAAAAACCTATAAGTGAATAATTTGGTAAAATATTCAGTGTTTTGAACTTCCTGTACAAACTTTAACGGCAGAGGGGACCACAGCATCAATAGTCATATAAAGATGTGGCCACAAATGGCACCTGGATTTTCTAGAGGGCACTGTGCAGTACGGCCACAAATGCACTCTGATTTTCTATGAGTAGCATAATTACTTTCGCAAATACTCAGATGGTTAAAATGCACTTAGAGTATAGAGCAGTTAACGAAAACAGACGAGCCGCTAGGAGATTGTATTGTGAATTGTACACCGAGAGACATGAATGAGTTCAATGTTGCTTTTTATTTTGATACTTCATTAATGGACGTAAGAAGTTGTAATGTTTTGAAATCGCTTAGGTGCATTTCCTGGAATTTAAGAACGCCTTGCAAATCTTAATATCAAAAGTATGCTGTGACATTAAGTATGTCTACAAAAGGGCTAAGTATGCACTTAACTCTCAAAGTAATTTTGACGAAATATCTCGTCCATCCAGTTCTGACAGATTTTGCTAATTACTAGATATCTCGTCAAGATATTGCGAATCCCTTTAAGATTACGAGATCAAGATCAAGTTAGATTTCTTCTAATGCCGGGATACCTCGTTCATCAAGATCTGGTCAGTTTTGTTAATGACCAGATACGAGCGAGAGCCAGATACGGCAACAAGATACCTCATTGAATCAACCACCAGGAGGGTTAAATACATTTTTCAGAAGTGCCCATACTCTCTTGCAACTTCAATACTGAAACTTTATTAGTTGAACTGTACAGTATGTTCAACAAGACCTGTACCGAGAAGTTAACACCGGAATAATTCTATCAGAAAATATCGAAAGCATGCTGTGTAAATTGATTCCAGTAATGCATAAAAATGACGAAATATCTCGTCCATCCAGTTCTGACAGATTTTGCTAATTACGAGATATCTCGTCAAGATATTGCGAATCTTTTGCAACTTCAATACTGAAACTTTATTAGTTGAACTATACAGTATGTTCAACAAAACCTGTACCGAGAAGTTAACACCGGAATAATTCTATCAGAAAATATCGAAAGCATGCTGTGTAAATTGATTCCAGTAATGCATAAAAATGACGAAATATCTCGTCCATCCAGTTCTGACAGATTTTGCTAATTACGAGATATCTCGTCAAGATATTGCGAATCTTTTGCAACTTCAATACTGAAACTTTATTAGTTGAACTATACAGTATGTTCAACAAAACCTGTACCGAGAAGTTAACACCGGAATAATTCTATCAGAAAATATCGAAAGCATGCTGTGTAAATTGATTCCAGTAATGCATAAAAATGACGAAATATCTCGTCCATCCAGTTCTGACAGATTTTGCTAATTACGAGATATCTCGTCAAGATATTGCGAATCCATTTAAGATTACGAGATCAAGATCAAGTTAGATTTCTTCTAATGCCAGGATACCTCGTTCATCAAGATCTGGTCAGTTTTGTTAATGACCAGATACGGCAACAAGATACCTCGTTGAATCAACCACCAGGAGGGTTAAATACATTTTTCAGAAGTGCCCATACTCTCTTGCAACTTCAATACTGAAACTTTATTAGTTGAACTGTGCAGTATGTTCAACAAGACCTGTACCGAGAAGTTAACACCGGAATAATTCTATCAGAAAATATCGAAGGCATGCCGTGTAAATTGATTCCAGTAATGCATAAATCAATAAATCTTAACGAATCGTTACAAAATTGAGTCACATAAAACGACTTACCAGCTGGAATGATCTTGGCAACACATGGATCTCTTTGACCTCCAATAGCATTATTTCCCCAGCATAACAAAAGTCCATAGCCGGCTAAAGTCCTGGGAGTGTAGCTAAGTACACTCCTGGATCCTTCACTCCACCATTTCTGGAGGTTCACCATTTCCAGAGTGTTATTTAGTGCCCATCTAAAATTTACATCAGCTGGATCCGCTTCCACTTCACAAGTGACGTTTACCACCTCTGTTCTTGCCACACCGTACACCTTAGGATCGGATAACTTGCACACTGGGGCATCTGGAAATGTATTGCATATTATTATTTTGTTTTACGAATGCTCTGCATAATTACATAAATAAAATATTAAAAATATAAAGCAAAAATATTTGACTAAATCGGTTGGGTTGGGTTGTATGGTGCAAGGACCATATTTAGCTAAACTGTGCCAAACACAAGACAGACAACATCAATTGCTGAAAAAGTAAAGATTTAGTGAAACTGATTAGAGAAATACACCTAGGGTGAGAATCGAACCTGCGCCGACTGCAACTCGCTGAGTTACTAGTTCGGTGGGCAAGAAATAGTACTGCCTTTTGAAGAAATAACACTGCCTCTCCCAACACAATAACAATGATATTGTGTATTTGTTATGAATTGACAGTTTGGCAACATTTGGAGGTTTGGTGACATTCTCCAGGCCACCAAATAGGAGCAAGTCTAACGCATTATGTAACTGAGATAGAAATGCCCTGTTCCCCACTCTAATGGTATGGTCTTTGGCGGATTTCCGTTTTTAAATTGTACCAGCTCCAGAACTAATTTGTACTAGCTCATGTAAGCTAATTTGTACTAACTCATTGGAGCACATTTCTTATTTTTTTTTTAAATAATAGGAAAACCTTTTTTGAATTTCGCTGACTGTAGTCTTTGCCCGAAGGTAGTTCTAGTTCTTAAGAAGTATAATCCCTCTTTCCGAGATCTCTAGATATTTAGCCATTTGGGAAATATATGTTGTTCCCGTTGAGGTCAGGAGCATAGGAATAACCGAATTAAACCTCTGAGGGGTTCACATGCTTATGCCAGTTCTGTCACTAGAAATATTCTCTGCATGACTTATACAGTCGTCCCTAATGCAGCCTTAACAAAAATCCTACTTTGGACTTTGCTCTGTAAAACCCAAACAACAGAGAAAATCAAATCTTGTTTTGTCTACTAAAGGGTTAAATGTTTTCCTCCCATGCCTTTCGTATATATTTCAAGCATTCTATGTTTTTAAATCTACTTTTTATTGTTGATTATATTTTAATTTTGGGGTTTTTATGAATATATTTTTATTGGGTTTCATTCTATCTTCCGTTTGTCGCAGCTTGTCCATTTTTAGACGCCTAAAAACCCAAACCAACCAATCTTATCTAAAGTATAAAATAAATCATTAATTTATTTGATTTAATATCAAAACACGTCAGGTCCTGTATTTTAAATAAATTATCACCATGCATCCAATAAACAATACTTTCGGATCAAATGTAAATCTTACTGGAACAACTCATACACAACAAATCCCTCCGAAAAATATGGATAAGGGAAAAAAGAAAAAGCAATATCTCTACTCACATTGCACCAGGAGATGCAAGTAATCACTGATGCTTTGACCTTCAGAGTTTCCAGCTAGACATCGGTAACGTCCTCTATGTTCCCGTCTCACGCTTTGCAAGACTAAGGTCTGATTGCTTATGATGACTCCGGCTGATTTGTTGCTGGAGACGTAATGATCCTCAAACTGCCACATAACGTCGTTTACCCAAGGATTGGCGCGGATATTGCATTCCAAATAGACGTCACTTCCTTCTCTGATGTTGGAGATACTGATAGACGCGCCAAGAGCCAGATTTATGATTGGAGCATCTGATGAAGAAATATCTTTAATATTATTTAAGACTTAGTATATCATGTGCATATTTCAGAATGCGGAAATTTATCTCCTTATTAACCCTCCTGCTGGTTGTCGCGACAAGGTATCTCGCCATTTGGAAAATTTAACAGATCTTGGAAGCTATATAACGTCCTTAGAAAAAAACTAACCATATCTCGATCTCGTCATCATAAAAAAAGTGACAATATCCTGATGACGAGATATCTCGTCATTAGCAAAATTGGTCAGATCTTTATTGACGAGATATCTCGTCTAAACCACTTGGAAGGTTAACCAGATTAATATCGTCGGAACCAGTCCAGACATAAATTTGAATTTTTGTTGGTTTTACTTAAATGTATTTTCTAGACTTGTTCGATGTTTCACCACCGACTTTCTAATGAAATAGACAGATCATACGGGTGGAATCTCTGTCGTAAGATTTCAGAACGGTAATTCACCTGGGTTAAGGAATCAACTTGGGCCGATTGACTATTGAAACCCAGTCTAGTATTTTAAGCACGGATAATGACTGACCAATCAATAAATTGTCTCACATTAAGGTTCATGCTCTTTCTCACGACCCTGTGAAAAATCTGTAAACCAAGCGACTGGAAGAAATAGCATAAAGCTGCGCGCACATATTCCGTCTATTTTATTAGAAGGTTGATGTGTTTTACAGTATGAGCAATTTATGAACTCTGATTTGTGGCCTAAAAACAACCTAAATTTTATCCGACAAGTTCAATGTAACACAGTTTTTCCTATTTTGTCAAACCTGTGAACACATTTTCATCGAAACAATGATTTTTAAGATTAGTGATTGCCGAAGTGCCGTGGTGCCGAAGTATTTTGTGGTATAGTATTTTGAATAGTATTTTTTTTGTGGGCATCACGCCATAAATAAAAATCTGCAATTTTGTTGCTTTCACCTAAATATATTTCCTAGAATATTATTACTAGAATCATAAGTATTTACGTTATGTCCAAATTCACGAGCTGTTTTTTTAAGTAGGACCAAACATGGTCTCCTATACTTTCCATGTAACACACTTTTCCTATAGCGTCAAACCTGCGTGAACTCGTGTTACTCGAAACCATGGTTTCGAAGATTTACGCTATTGGTGTGGTGACCAACTATGTATTCTCTATTCTTTTATTTATATTCATAAATAAATTGGAAATTTTATGGAATTTCTAATGGCATATTTTGTATCTATGAAGATAATATTATAAGCCATGAGGATCAGTTTTACTTTGGTGATACTTATAGCATATTTGTTGTGTGATTTGAAAAGAGATAGTATTTTTTGTTAAAGTGGGTAAAGACAATTATATAAGTTTAGAGCAAACAGTAGGTTATTAAAATTTTAAAGCAAATTATAAAAGCTGTGGATTTTCATATTTCGCTTAATAAAGAGTTTAATACTGGTTACGAGCATATAGCAAATGAACATCTTTAAAATGTCATATACTGATATAAATTTGTTTATTTTACCTCATAGTCAAGTCAATTATAATTCAGTTAAAAAACACCAGACATAGAAATTTACATTATTGAAATAAGTGCAACAATTATTTTTACTATTTTTAACCGTGCCAAAGCAAAATTTTCGTATTTTTGTTGTAGCGTTAATAAGCCTTTTATTTATGACATAGAGTAAATCATACCATTTGAGTTTTTCTTGATATAAATGTGATCATTTTCTCTAAAAAATAAATTAGAAATTGGCTTAGGTGTAACTAGTATAACTTCAGTAAATATCAATTCATTCTCTCACAATAGTTTCATTTTCTCGGTTATATTTCAACTAAAATTCTTCTTAATTTTATAGCTAAAGTGGAGGTGTATGTAAATGAAAATATATTGCGCTACAACTTTTCCACAGATCTTGTCACATACAGACTCATCAATTTATTGTTCGTGAATAAAAAGGCAACCTAGTTCACATTTGTTTTTAATGCAGAATAAACAGCACTGAATTATAATAATAATCGTAAATTAAATTAAGTATATTTACTAGGAAAAATTATTCCCTGGAGGATTTTGTTAAGCATATTTCGCAAAACGAAAAGATTAAAGGTTTTTAAATTCCTGTTGAATGAATTGCAAATAAGTTATTTAAATTACCATACAAATTACAACGAAACAATTATTTTATTCAAAACGATGAAATTTCAGCTGCGAGATCTCGTTATCTATGATAGATGATAGATCGATATGAATAATCTACTTCAGAGTTCACAGTAAGATAATAAACAAAACCTGGAAGAGCATTTGCATAAATCGATAGTCATCTTTTTGGTCCGCGTGCCTCGCATGATGTCCATTTGTTTAAACTGCATGAATAAAAAATTGTGTTTGGATGTGAAATAACGGATTCTTCTCATTTGAATTTGAATTCTGTGAGCTTTTGTGCATTGATAGTCTTATTCTAAAAGCAAATAAATGTATTTTATTTCTAGGAATTTATTCGAAAGTAATTGAATAATTTTTAAACACAAATAGAAAGAACTTAGATTGGATCACCACTTCAAATGAATAACTTGAAAACAAATTGTGTATAATTGAGGAATAGAAACTGAATAGAAAGAGGACATTTGTACAGATACCAAAATGCGAATCTATATTTACTATTTTTTGGGAAAAGCTTATCGTGTATCATATTTCATATTTAAAAATGTAAACCACAATTTTAGAAATGAGTTGTATTATTTCTGCACATTGTTAGAAAAAGAGTCATTGTATTATTCGTCGAATTTTAGTTACATCAACAAATGAGTTTAAAGTAAGAAATGCCAATGCACTATGAAAGAATAAAAATATTGGAAACTATTTTTTGTACACCGTATTAAAAATTATTAAATCAGGTGTTATTAAAAACTTTCAAAGTGGACATTGGCCTATATTCTTCCAAGGTTCTATATTCTTCAGATTTAATTGTTTAAAATTTTACTATTGTTAAAAGAAAACATATTTCAGTATAGATATAGAAAGATAATGTTAAATCTATATATTAATGCGTGAAGAAAAAACTTTGTACCCCTTTTTAAGTACATTGCGCGCACGGAGAAGTATGAGATTTGGCATAATTAAAGTTTCTATGGAGAAGGAGTGCATAAAGATAAAATTAATGTATAATATGCGTTATAAATATGTTGAATTAAACAAAATAAAACACTCATTGTTTACGTTCATATACTGTAAAATTTGAAAAAGATAGGCAAATTAACTGTGTAGCCTTGACGAAACCTGTGGCCAGTATATCAATAAAAAGAACCCAAGAAAATGTCAAACAACGCGTTATTGTTTTTTAGATATGGCTTAACCAAGCTATACCGCATTTTTCCTATGACGTATTGGTACATGCTCGCAGCTTACGTAATAGAACAAAATTCAAAAAAATTATATGCAATGAATATAGAGGTATACTCTTTGACAAAAGAACCTTATTAACGTTCAAACTTAAAAATTAAATGGATTATGGTCGAATTTCGACCAATGGGCGACCACGAGTAATAATTGTTGTGTTAAAGCTATGAATAATTTTTATACACATTTTTCTAAATAATTTTGATTCTCAACATCTTCTTGTTATTGTTAGGTATGTTGTCTCCATAACTTAGAATTTGTATGCTGATTTAATTATTCTACGAAGGTCATTTCGTAAGTAATGCACAGGTTGGCAACATGGATGACGTGTGATCGTAAAAATTACATCAGTTGTAGTTCAAGGCTTGTGGAAGAAGCACGTGTTTTTGTTTCAACCATAGCGTAATTTTTTTAGTAACGCGAGTTAGAAATGGAGCCTGCACCAGTCTCGGGTACTGTGACTGTTGAGGATCAAAGATCGTACATTAAGATCGAAAGTTTACGTGACAAAAACCCGACAGAAATTCACAGTGCTTTAAATGAAGTTTGCGGTGAATTACCAGTGGACCGTAGTACAATTTCTCGTTGGGCAAATCATATTCGTGAAGGTCGTGTAAGCATAAACGGGGACCCAAGACCAGGACGAATGAAAATATCAACAGATGATCGAAGTGGGAAACATGCGACAGATGTACTGGATGAAGATCATCGTGCGACATGTAAGGAAATTTGTGAAGTCTCAAGGATTTCACCAACGTCTGTATTCCGAATTCTGTCAGATGATTTGAACAAGAGAAAAATTTCTGCGCGATGGGTTCTCACTGCTTGAATGCGGAACAGAAACGCCTGGACATTGCGACCATGCTGAAATGAAGATTTGATGTTGAAGGTCAAGCATTCTTGTATTGAATTGTTACCATTGATGAAACGTGGGTTAGAGATTTAGAGCCGGAGTTAAAATCACAGTCCATCGAGTGAAGAGGTCAAAGTGCCCCACGACCAAAAAAATTTAGACGAGCTCAATTACGGTGAAAAAAATGATGATCTTTGTTTACGATCACCACGGAATCATCATGACAGAGAGAGTTCCATGTGGACAAATTGTCACAGCAGTGTATTATCGTGAATTCATTCAAAAACTGAACAAAAAAAATCGCAAAGCCCGACCTCAGTTGCTCGAGGCTGGGCCACTCATTCTCCATGACAACGCTCGCCCGCACATCGCCAATGTCGTAAATGAAAAGCTGCGCGAATACGGCTGGGAAGTGTTACCCCATTCACCCTACAGTCCGGACATGAGTCTACCAGACTTTGACTTATTCCCAAAGTTGAAAAACCTATACGTGGACGTCGTGTTCCTTCTCTGTAAGAGCTTTCTGCCGCCGTTACCCGAGCCATTCGCCAGATGAACAGAGATGGTGTAGTAGATGGAATAGTAAAGCTTCCCAGAAGTTGGGACTCGGTCATTGCGAAGTAAGGAGACTATATTGAATGATTGTAAATAGACAGTATAAAAAATAGGCATGCCAGTAAACAAAAAATTTGTGAGAATTGAAATGACCCTCATATATTTATGTGTTTACATTTATTTACATGTTACATTGCTGGTCATTGAAAATGGAACATTAAGCAGGACACATAAGATTGGTCATAATTTTGTAGTATGGGTAGTACATGTGGGAATGTGGAAATTATCAAAAGGGCTAAGGATTTGTGGCATTGGATCAGCTTTAAGTTGTGTAAAGAACATCTTAAAGAAAATACAAAAACTTATGTAAAACAATGATATCGTGTTTAATTAAATTTTTGCTCCCTAAAGGATCAAAAATGTTCTACAGAATAATTCAATATCCATACGAGCATGTTGTAGATTTTGATTGAGAGAATATTGTGAGACTATGGGAAGGTGAATTATTCTGAAAAGATGTCGGTTCTCGTGTTTGATGAAATGATACCACAATGTCATCAATGATAATAGAAAGAAGGAACTATCAATATGAGATGGAAGGAATCAATATGAGAGATCTCAATAGCCCAGCTAGATACGCGAATAAAAAGAAGGTACATACACATGTTGTTAGACATATGCACCATTGGAAAATCTTTGATGGAAGCCCATTGCTTCGTCTACGATTTATTCTGCATCCCAAGCCTATGCGACTTAAATGATGGAAAAATGTCACGTTAGTTTTCTTATGTAATTGCACCTTTTCATATGAATATCGCTTCAGTATGCAGCATATTCAATATGTCATAATAGGTCAGTCCATGTTTGATGGTACAGCGCAGATAGACTCATTGAGGCTTTCAGAATGCAGCCCAGCACATGTACTAAATGTTGTTATGGGATTTTACGGGATTCCTCTCCCGCTTCGCTTTGCATCCATTGCAGATACTACGGCAGACCAGTGTTAAGTAATTCATGAGTTGGAGCATGTTGTGACATCTTATCATCAAGACCTATCTAGCGACCTACATCAACAAAATAATGCGTATCCACATGTATCAAATAATATCTAACCCCTATAGAGCCACAGTGCTTCGCAAATTCCTTAACATATGCGTCCACCAGATTTGCCACCGATTTAATTTGTCTTGTTCATAAGCTACCCACAACGATAGCTCCGGACGCAAGCCAGCGTACATGTCGGTACCTGTCCTCGGGCAGGTACCGACATGTACGCTGTAAGTACATTCCTTATCGGATGTGTAGCCTGAAATCTACTGTGTGTCTCGACAGTAGATTTCAGGCTACACATCCGATAAGGGGTTCCAACTGTTCATCATCCGACAGACTCCGACCTCTTGAAAACGTTCAATAGATCCTCCAAATAAAGCCTATGCAACGGTTATATGGACACCATCAAAGTTTCGATATGTAAATCCCTAGCATGTACCACCACACATTACTGTTAAAAATATCTTATCTATCTACTAAAGAACAAATATTAAAAAATTGAACTATGTATTGTGTGTAATGAAAAAAAAATCAAACTTAAAGTGTAGACTACCACTACAGCACTATCTTTCTACAATCTACTATTCCTTCAACATTCAACACATAATATCAGATAATAAAAGATAATTACTCTCTCCGTTCACAGAAACATCGCTAGCGCTGCTTAACCTACGATTTGGAGGAAAAAACAAAGCGCTTGTTTTCAAAAACATTCAATGGATAATTTTTAGTGGAACGGCGAACGCGAAAATTAAGTGCGCCCATTAACTCTCATTTCTAAACGGCGCCGAAATTCCCTACCGGATACTTTTGAGTTTCCTGGGTGAGAAACATCACTTTTTAACTCCAACATTTCATTACCTAAGTGTTTCCTCAGTCACGTGTTTGGCGCGAGGGCTGCAATAAATGGTACGAACAAAAATAAGTACCAGACACTGATCATAAAACCTACTATACTTTATTTTCTGCAGTCGTAGAGTGAATAACGGGACAATAGAGATGGAATGAAATGCAAAAGGGCCATTCTAGCTTTGAAGTTGAAAACTGAAAAAAATGTCCAACATATCCAAAAGAGTTTGGTCTTAAATCATGTTATAGTTACACCCTTCAGTGGCATAGTTATCTCTTAGATGAGTATGGAAATAGCTTTTTATAGATGGAAAAATAGACTACGTCTGCAAGAAATCATCATTAGTCTAGACAGATTTATTTGATTGTAAGGTTGCTATCAACAAATATGATTGATATTTGTGTATTGAGACAGAAAGGTATAATTGTATATAATGTAGTGAATTTATCTTTCCTGGAACTTTGGAATTTAAAATAAAATCAACTGGACAATATTAACTCAATAATTGTAATAAAGCCTATCTATTGGAATATTTTTATAAAAACGTTCTACAAATAGTTATAGGGGTCGCCATGGCTCAGTGGGTATGCCCACTGCACTAGCAACCTTCGAGTTGTAGGGGGTGCAGGTTAGATTCCTGTCAGGTGCATTCCTCCCTGGGTGTATTTCTCTCTTCTCTGTCTGTAAAACTTTCACTGTGTGTGTATGTCTATTACTTGATATTGTAATGCCTTGTGTCTGGCGCAGCAAGGCGAAATATATCCCTTGCGCCATGAAATACCAATAAACCTACCAAACAATCAACCATCCAAATAGTTATAGTCATTAGAACATCTTAGAGACTTGAACAGGGTATGTAATGTTATTGAAGGATGGTTGGTTGTTTATGTCGAAAGGGTCAGATTTGGTCAGGTTGCAGCAATCAATGTTTTTACCATACAAAAGGACATACATTCACAAATAAGTACCACAGGAGAAATACACCCAGGATAGTTACGGAATTAAATCTGTGCCACCCAAACTTCACAGACTGCTAGCACAGTGTGAAAACCCGCTAAGCTATGGAGGTCCCTATTATTATTGGATGAAAAGACGAAATGCATTGAAATTGAAAAATTTGTAATGATGTAAAATAATACTAATAGTATCAGTAAAAGTTTAGAATTTATTCAAGACTTATTGTTTAAGTAAGTTTTTTTTAGATTAAATCGAAATAAGTGCCTATGAAATTACTTTAAGTTATGAAATTATTCCTATCATACCAAATCAAGAACGTATGTCAACCACAAGAAAGTATAAACCTATTCAATTAGCGAATGAATAAAATTATGAAATACTTTATCCATTGGTAAGCTGTACCATTACACTTATAATTTATCCTTGTTTGTCAAATCATGTTTGTCGTTGTTACTTATTTCACAATGCGTAAATAAAATTGCACCAAGTCTAAGTCCTAGAAACTTGAAGACGAGACATGATGCTGAATGAATTAGCTGGACTGAGGGATAGCCAAGACAGGATATGATACGTATTAAAGAGCCTAATCTTACTGCATATCTCATGTAAATGAAGATTGAAGGAAGTGTATAAAGTGAATTAATGAATCTCTTGAATAAAGTGTATTTTACAAATGGTACTTAATTTTCATTTGTTTGTGATATTAGTTTCCAATCCAGACACATTTCTTTGTTCATTTTTCCCATTTCACGTTCTTCTTTACAATTTTTTTTCACGAAGGAAGTCTAAAAAATCGAGATTTTTTCAGGAATTTTAACATTTAAAAATAAACTAAAAATTCATTTCTTAACCAATAACTTCGACTGAGGGTCAAAACATCCACTGTATTGCATAGATTATGACACAAAAGTAATTATAATAGATCAATTCATTGTTGAGTTATCACTGTTCGAAAGAAGCATCCTATTCTATAAATATAGTTTGAAAGCTAAGGGGTTGGAAAATATTTTGAATTATTTAAAAATCGATCGATATTTTGGTCAATTTTCGTGATTTCTAGTGTATACATACACATTAAAGCATAATCTATAAGATACTAGAGAAGGAAATATGACCATTATATCTTTGAAAAATGAATTTACTTATGAATGTATTGAGTGTTTCGTCCTTGGTAACAAAATTATAAATCAAAAGGATTACACTAAGTATTTCATTAGTTTTCCCAAGTAAAATTGCTGTTTCATTAATGGAACTTTACGGTTGGCTGGAAACAACATGCCGTACTACAATATCTGCAGTTAAGTGACGCTAAAGTCAAACTTAATAACGATAATATATTTCGTAGAAACAAATAACAATTACTGTGAGTAAACCATTTTACATGTATAGGCATCCTTAAAATAATTTATTTATCTTTGCTTTACCAAATATGACTCTTGCGTCACAAAACCCACATCAACCAACATTAAAGTAGTACAAGTAAATCGAGTTTACGCAAGAATAATTCTAACTTTGATGACAAACCCAATGACATTATGAAGTTTCCACCTGTTTAACTTACATATTAGTGCGGTACTTAACTCTTAGTAAGATTTGTCCAAGTATTCTTTGCAAAGTAAGACATGTTCTGCCAAACCCCGAGAGCTATTACACTCAGTTTCAAATCCATTCTCTTGATACAGATTCTAACCCACTAAAGGAGTATCATTCTATGACCTTCAAGCGAGTAAACCTTTGGATCTTTTCTAATTCTTTCCTTCCGGCTGTATCCCAAAGATCTTTAAGGCTACTCAAGAAGTTGTATCAAGTGGACTGCTTTGAGCATCTTTGTGAAACGTCTCGCTAAAGAGAGATTTAACCAGAAAGAAAACTTTAACAGATAAATACTGAAATAGTAGGTAACTCGACGATCTTTTGACAGCGATGTGATCAACACTATTCTAAAGCTAAACTGTACTTCAAAAATGTGTAACTTCGATATTCAGTGGTAAAACACAATCCCATATAGTGAATCAAAGTGAAATCTGTACAGACCTTACAAGAAATAATTTACTTAAAATCTTTAAAAATTGAGTAAGTATTTTTTTAAAAATAAATATTTTAATTAAATGCATCTGTGTATGGAACCTAATAAACAACTGACTTTAAAAAAAAAATAAAAATGTTCGATCATTCGAAAAAACTGGTATATTGTGTATTCATTTCCAACCTCTGATATTTAGTTGGTTGCTTGTGCTTAGAAAGTTTATAAGGCAGAAAATAATTCATAGTTCACTAGATCTTCACGTTTATTAGAGTTTTAGACACATTTGAAGTTCGTATACGATGTCATACCAGTACTCAATCTGAGTTCATTACGACTATAAATATTAAAAACGTGTTAAAAGGTTAACGAAATTAATAATATAAGCTCACTACTCTGAATTCAAAATGATTAGATGCTTTAAAAATAATGAAATCGACAGAAAGTTTATAGTTTTCTCACTGTGTAAACCAATTGTGTACTGGTGTCCAGTTTTTATTTTGACTCCCCTTTATAGTAGCATTGAATAGGAGTAGATAAAAAAAGTGTTCGTAAAATAAATGTGTAAGGATTTTTATTACAAACAGTAGCACTTTCAAATAGTGGAAATGCGATACGATTAGCTCACACTTTAAACTGTAGTTGCGTGTACTATATTTCTACACTCGGAGACAAATTATGTAAATTTTAGGATGTTTAATAAGCAGTCGAAGAAAACAAATTTTTCAGTGTCTGAAAATGACATTATTTTGAAGTTTGTGACTCATTTTCGTATTATTGATAATAAAGCGAACCAAATATTCCAAATGTTCTATTTCATAAAGACGATGGGTTTTATTTGCTGCGTAATATAAATATGACACACGATTTTTGACTTCTTCACTGTGCGTGTTATAGCACAATTGATTCCCGTACATCCAAAACGGATTATTATCAGCTTCTTTTTTTAATATTAACTCTCAGTTTTATGAGATTTTCGAGTAGCATTGTATCGCTTTTAAATCACAACATACATAATAAATAACCAGATCCATTGAATAAAAGAGTCCTAGGATTCGCTCAACCTTTAGATAGATTCTATTGTCCTTTCCTTAAAATGAAATAATTTAAAAAGATTATATTTCTCATTTCCTTAGAAGAAAACCGTTTGAAAAAATTATATTGATCCTTTTCTGAAAAAATAATCGTTTGGAAAGATTCTATTTCCACTTCACTCAGAATAGAATCCTTTTTAAAGATTTTATTGGCCAAGATAATTAAAACTGGTTAGAAGTCATGCAGGGAAGACTGCATATTGCAAGGTGGAAGTTTATGTGTGAATCCCTCAGAGAATACTCACAATGTACTCTAATGGTCCATTCATCTTCGATGGCTGCGTTAGGCAGGGCGGAGTTCTCGGCTCTGCAAGAAAGGATCTTGCCATTGTCATCAGGAGTGGGGACGAGGTGAAGAGTGCTGACTGTCAGATTGCCGCCATCAGAAACCGTGTCTGTTGCTCCGGCTCCGATTTTTTTCCCGTCAAGCCACCATGACAGTACCGCTCGGGGTCTTGATCCCGTGGTCTCGCAGATGATTTGTTTGCGACTGCCAGCATTTAGGGGGTAGTGGGGAGCTGCGATCTTCACCTCTAGTGGCCTCACTAGAAAGGCAGAAATATCATTATGATGACATATCAAGTGTAATATAATCAACAAAATTATGGTTGCTGATGAAAATTATCTAATGTGCAAATAAAGGACATTAAAATATGTTTTTGTTGAATATCAGGTAAGATGAACAAACTCTAAAAGTAAGATATAAGTTAATTTTCCATTTGTGAATGAAATCAGAATTTTAACTATTTTTATGAGATATATTAATGCAACACGCAGTTCTTCATCAATGTCGAAAGCTTTTTAATGCACATGCATTTAGACAAACGAATCCATTAAGACTAATGCTTCACTACGTGATACATGAAGTTAGAGCAAAGAACAAAATAAGTAGTATAAAAATATCAAGACTGCAGTTACTTCGAAGGTTCTCGAGGCCTCAAGAATAAAATCAGAATTTTAACCCTTTTGTGTAAGACATATATTAGCCCAACACGCAATCTTTCACTAAAGTTAAAGATTTTTATTGCAAAGGTTCTTAAAGGAATAAATAAATTCACACGCATGTGTCATTACGTGACGCATGAAGTTAGAGCATAGAACAACTAGAAAAGTATAAAAAGATCAAGATTACACCTGCTTCGAAAGTTTTCGAGCCTTCCTATAGCGTGCGTGAACTCCTCCCTATTAACACCGAACATTCCAAAAGGTGGTCACAGTCCATATTAGTCCTCCCTCTGCATAGAACATATTTCAGGCAGCTTAAGTTGCCAAAACGATGTATTTGCTTGGCCAGGCAATCATGTCCTGTAAATAACATAAATGCTGCCACTGCTATATAGTGAGCTAGGGTAGGGATGTCATAAATGGACTTTCCTTCAAACTTTTTATATTTACTGCTATCAGCCACTCTGTATTTCATGTTAAAGTTACTTCATCAAAAAATACAGTGGGAAAAATTTAAGGGTACTGTCGGACATTCCATTGAAGACATTAGACCGAGAAGACATCATTCCCCAATAACTAGAGACGCTGTTGAACGTTACATCCTAGAGATGGAATTAGATTCTACTTCCAGTCTTAGTACTCCAACAATGATTAAAAATAAAATATTCTTTAAAAAAAGGAAATGCACGAGTGTTCAAATTTAGCAACTTTGAAATACACGAGCATACATGCCTCTTCCCGGAATAGAACAAGGGACATTTCGATTCAGAAGCCAGCACCCGCACAACTAGACCACCGATTAGTTACAAAAAGTTTTAAAACTATTATCCCTCCTTGGGTATTGACTGTACATGCAAATCTCATACAACCGCTCTTAGAAAAATATTCAATGTCCAAAGTAAATACGCCTTGATGAATAATTTTTTATATTTTAAGTAAAACTTAAAATAGAAATGCTTACGCATTTAAGGGTCTTCAAATTCTATTGAATTCATAACTGCCTCTATCCCGACTATTTCTAGGGGCCGTGGTAATCCGGTTGGAAGAGTAGCGGATTAGCAGCAGGAGGGTTGAAAGTTTCAAACTCGATCCAACCAGACAGTCGTATATGGGGGACTGATTCACGTTAAATCTGTCTGGCCTCAAATGTCATCACGTGCCATGCCGTGGAAGTTTGGAGAGTGGGGTGCCTACTCAGGTGTTAACTCTCATCTGACCGTGGTTGAAATTACGAGATGTCGTCCTCGGGTTTTCCCTTTGGAATTGATTCCGGACCGTCGCCAATAGCCCATTGTGTTGCTCCAATGTAATATTAATTTAACCACCCTCGACATTTTATTGGAAATATTTTAGCGACATTTTAGTTTAAACATTTGATTAATCAAACACTGGCTTCGTCATTGAAGCCGCATTTATTCTATTTACTGAAAGTTATTGAAGTTGCCGCTGATTTTCCCTGACAAGTCCCAGCACACCACACAGAAATGGCCCTAGCAAAAATTCAGAAAAACTCTCCCTCAATTTCGATCCTATTGCAAAAAATGCGATGCTGTCAAGATTTATTAGAGCAAGCAAAATTAATCTTACGAATAAAGAGAAGTGAGAAAGAAATTCAAGAGAAAGAAAAAACGTTTAATGTTTTTAAGAATTATATTTCAATCATCTAATGGAATGTATAAAAACACGCTGCTTATTTGAATAGGAGTTTTAAATTGGAACATAATTTTTCAGAAAATATTATGCAAGTGAAGCATAATTTATAAAAAAGTTAGTAAATTTGAATTTGTGACAGTAAAAAAGACGAATTGTGTAGACACAGTGAGATACTAAGCGAATCTTCATAGCCTATTCAATTATTTTCCAATGATTATGATTGTTATTTAATATCTTGTCACTAGTGTTTTTCCATTTTTAACTAAATGAAATCCGAATATTTCAATAGTACATGAATTTTGACTTTTTTCTATTAATTACGACACTTAACCCTTTGAGTCTTAAGTGATTTGCGCGTACTGTTGCTTTTTCCCTCAGCACACATTATACTTATGCTAAATAACCACACCTATTGTTTGAAAGAATCGGTTGGATTCCATTGATCAAAAAGGTCAAAACGGGTTAGAAGTCATCGAAGAAAGACTGGAAGTTACAGAACGGATGTACACATGTGACCCATTCTCATGGTTAAATATTAATTTAAATATTCGCGTCTATTTTTAAGTCACCAAATTTCCACTAAATTAAAGAGTAATGATGCATTAATATTTTAAATAAAATTCTGATATATTGCTGAATAGGGCACTTTTCAGCTTCCATTAACCCTAAAAGTGGTTTAGACGAGATATCTCCTCATAAAGATATTGACAATTTTTTGATGATGAGATCAAGATGTGGTCAGTTTTCTTCTAATGACGAGATATCTCGTCCATCAAGATCTGTTCAGTTTTGCTAATAATGAGATACCTTATCGAGACAACCACGGAGAGGGTTAACTCCTCACGTAAATAATAAAATTTTGGACAGTTGTAAGTTGCAAAAAAAAACAATTACACCGAAGTTTAAAAAAATCGTATCCATTGCCAGAACACGTTTCATTTCCACAACATGAAAACGAGGTACTGCAAAAATACTCTTTGTTTTCCACTAACCATATTTTTTGCAAATACATCTGCTTGAAATGATCTGGAACAACAAAATATTGAAGAAAGAAAAATTGGAAACATTAAAACTAAAATTTCAACTACATAGCTGCATAAAAATGATGACGGAATACAAAAAATATGTATAAAATCAGAGAAAAGGAAACCAACAGAACATAGGATCAGATTCCTACTACTGCCTGGATTTCTCTGAATAAATGCTCTGATATCTCTTCTTGTATTTGACTGTTCAGAAGATGCTGGAAATATAGAGGTAGATTTATGTTTTTCTATCATTTCTGATGCATTGTGAAAGCAAAACTCAGAAACACATTTTATTTCCATAGCAGGCAAACGAGGTGCTGCATGAATACTTTGCTTTCCTCTAAATTATATTTTCTCAAATCATCAGCTTGTAAAGATCTAGACTAATAAAATATTGAAGACAAAAACTATAAAATTTAAACTAAGATTTCAACTCCATAGTTTTATAAAAAATGAAGACGGAATAAAAAAAAGTGTATAAAATCAAAGTGTAAAAGAAACCAAAAGAATATAGACACGGATTCCTACTACTGGCTGGATTTCTCTGAAGAAATGCTCCGACATCCCTTTCGTATATTTATCTTTTCAACAGATACTAGAAAAATAGACGTAGCTTTACTTTTTTCTCCATTTCATTTCTGATTCTTCTGAAGTTTGACAAGTGCCATGCTGAGAAAATGGAATTTTCCGAACTCCCTTTTGCCCATACGTTTACTACAATTTTAGTTAAAAATCAAAACTTTTCAATCATATTTTCTTTCTTATGCAGCTTTAGAGGAACAACAAAGCATATCCCGTTCAAAAGACGGAATTTTCTTTAGATAACGAAATTTTAAGGGAGTTTTTCAATGCTTTGACACTTAAAAGTATGGAAAAAGGGATGAAATTCACAAAAATACTAACAAATTAGATGAACTTTACCATGGAAAAATTGGGTATCCAGATCTGAAATATGTATTTGTGTTTTTAAAAATTCTGATAGAGAAAAAAACAAATTTTCCAAAGTAACACAGTAAGAATATATTTTTTGCATATTTTTTCATAGCACACATTTCAAACTACTTTTAAGACTTTTCTGATACACATCTTTTGAATAAGTCACGGATACATACTTACGTTTCATATTTTTTGGAGCAAAAATCTCTTTTTTGATTTTTATCAAACGCATTTTATAATTCAAACATTGAAATACGATTTAGAGACTAAAATAAATTATTGTTTAAAAATGTAAATATAAGTAGATTGCATCTAACAATGGGTTAAAATATACTATGTTTAAAAATGTTCAGTAGAAATATCGAGCTTATTATCGTGATTATTAATTTAAAAGCAGATAGCACTGTATTTTGTCTTTATTTAAAGAGCTTTGTTTTATTCATTTTATATATATATTTGATGTAGATAAATATTTCTCTCTGTAACTTGCTCATTTTCCTTCAAACTTTTCTCCCGTAATAAACAAAATACCTATTTAAGATAATTATAGTTAAATGGATTAAAATATATGGTGTTAATTTATGCATTGTTAAATATACAGTGTTCGTTCATTTGTTCTTAAATCTATTTCTAAATTTTGTGTTTTATCAAAACTTAAAGTTCATTTATTCACCATAAAGAGTATCTCTTGTTTACATGGTGGTTTTAAAATGTTAATAAAAGCATTACTTCTAAAATAATTAAGAATGAATAGAAGTTAAAACAAAACGGATTAGAGGCAGACTAGATTTCTGGTATGTTTCAAGGAAATACATTTACCTTATGCAGTTATGTAAAAATATTTACGCAATTCATCTAATAAATGTACATTAATATTACAAATAAGGAATAATCGAATAAAACAGCAAGGACGTGTTAACAAATTCAAAATATAAAACTGAATATGTTTATTACTTTTGAAAACTGATTGAATAAAAGTTTTTAATTACATTCTAAATCATATAAAGTGCCGTATGAAAGTCAGACTACTGTGAATCGAGTGTAATAGAATGAATACTTCACTGATATGTACCAACCACCAGAAATCATGAAGGAACTTTTTACTTATAAATTGCATTTATGGATTGATACATAGAAAAGTTAAGCATTCTGAAAGGATTTCGGAATGATCAATTTATTATGGAATAAGGCCAGATGAATATGATTCTGGTTTAGCAGCAAAGCTTAATCTTTGAAATCAACACATGCAATTTAAGTAGGTAATGTATTGTGATGATCATTTATTATAATTATAGAAGTAGTTTGAAGATCTTGAATAGAGTGATTTGAAAGGGTTTGTGGAATAGAGATCTTTTCGGGAGTTCCAAAGACTTTCAATTACAAACCTGGCGAAAATTGTGGGTAATGTATCCTTTCAAAAATGTTCGATGCTCCCTTGTCTACATATTACAGTAAAGGTATTGAGAACCAATTGAGAGCTAACTCACTATTGATATCCAATCAAACTTCTGAAGTTGTGTGATGTTGGTATACAAAGAAGTTATTGAAAAAACTCGGAGACAAATTGCGATTGGTTTCCAATCGAACAATGTAGCTCTATGACCGAGTGATAGTATACGTGCACAATATAATAAAGATATCGAAGACCGAGTGGGATAATTTAAGAATGATATCCAATCGAACTGCTGAAGTTCGTGTCCGTGTTATGTGTATAATTGAACAAAGGTATTGATAACAAATCGAGAGCTAACTCACTATTGATATCCATTCAAAGTGCTTAAGGTCGTGGCTGTGTGAGGTTTGCATTCGTGGACGATACGTCGAAGGTACTGATAAACACCTCAGAGCTAAATTACGATTGATGTCCAACGAACTGTGAATCTCTGTAGCCGAGTGAAGTTTGCATACGTGTTTCAAAGGTATCGAATACAAAGTAGGAGCTATAACTCACGATTGATATCCATTTTAACTGATTAGATCTGGACGATTGAGGTTGATATACGAGTACAATACAGATAATTTATTGATAAAACTAAGGGATAAATTGCGATTGGTTTCCATTCGAACTGTGAAGCTCCATGACCGAACGATGTTAGTATACTTGTACAATATGGTAAATATAACGAAGGAGGATTATGAGGTAACTTACGATTGATATCCAATCGAACTGCTGAGGTTCGTGGCCGAGTGAGGTTAGTATTCGTGGCTTGGCATGTGAATTCTGCAAGAAGGTCGGACCTTCTGAGTTCAAAAAGGAATAGTTCATTCCGAACAAAACCTTGAGGAGTAACATTAAAGCTGTCATCCAGAAGAGTCGTTCCGCGCCACCATGTTACTTCAGGGGATGGATCACCTATATTGTTGAAAGAAATTATCTATTAATATAAATTAAATTACAATGACTCAATTATTTATTTTCATTTATCTGAATAGCATAAGTAAAAGTACGATAAATGGTAGTGAAACAATACAGTTCTTTCAACTATTATTTGAATGCATCATAGACCTTATTTTCATTTCTTATATATTTCCCTGAAACGATACATGATATTTAGACCAATAAAAAAGCAACTGGACTAAAATTTTCAAAATTGAGTTATTAATAAACTATTACATACGAATGGATTTTTATGCTTAATTATACCGATTAAGTCCAATTTTAGATTCGAAAGTAACTGAATGATTTACGAATGATTACTGATTTTAGTGACTGAATGCTTCAAGGTATATTTCTCTTGGAGACCAAAATAACCATCAGAAATATTTCCATCCGTGGGGGAAAACATTGGGAATGCTCTCAGCATTCGTTTTTCCATTCACATTAGGTTAGAGTTCTTTAGATTTTTGTCTACATTTGGTCAAGAGAAGACGCTTGGATTGAATAGGAGTATGTTGAAAATATAATAAGATGCGCTTACAAGTTGAAAATAAATGAGGAACTGTGTTGTAATATCAAGAATAACTGGTGATTATCGTTTAAATAATATCATGTATGACGCGTTTCTTGAATTTAAACACATAGTTAAACATTCTCAAACAGTTTAAATATATTAAAATGCATCAGATATACAATTAACTATTTTTAATATAAAAACACATATTGATTTGTAGAACAAAGCGTAAAATAAATGAAATTCTTGGTTTATTTTTATTCCCGTTATGAATAAAAAATGAACCAAGAATTACATTTTGTTTCCGTTACTACATTTCAATATTCATTTTTGCATATGAAATTTCCCTGTACCATACCTTCCTAGGTTGCAGTAAAGTTATACTAAGACTTATAACAAGGTGACAAAATTTTAATTATTTCACCGTTTATAAATATTCTTTTCAATCAAAATGTTTACCCTTTTATCATCCACCTTTCTCTCACTAAATTTTAATTTTCGATGGTAAAGACTGATAACTAAGGAACATCTTTCTCAGAAGAGTTAGAATTCTCCATGCAATCAACTTTGATTGTTTTGTTATTTATTAAGGATTAATGATAATTTCAGTACGTTCTAGTAACAATCTCTTCACAAACTTTTATTTTTTGAAATGTAAAGTTCTGTGATGTATCTCCGATATATGTTCAGGAAACAAATGATAAAAGTACTGTTAAAAAGTATGTTATCTGAATATATTTTTGAAATGTATAATATCTTTCAGCGATGTGTCTACGGTGACTGTTCATGTAATGAAAGATAAAATTATTGCTTTCGTATATTTTGTCTGAGTTTCTGAAATATATAACAAAGTTCAGTGATGTGTCTATGGTGAATGTTGATGTAAAGAAACATATTTTTTTTAATCAAGACTAAATAACTTATTCTTCAGCTCTACGAGAACCTCTTTTATCTCCTTTCTAAACAATGAACATCAGTGAAGTGATGAGTTGATTGGTCTTATGGCACAAAGACCAGGACTGGCCAAGCTGATGAGTAATGAGATAATTATACGATGACTAAATATATTAAGCTGTGAGCGCAATATATTTGATTGTGCACGGTGTAGTAATTACGACTTGTAATAATTCTGGAAATGTGTTTCCAATCTATATAAATAACTATGGAATGTTTATACATTGAATATTTTCGCCCCATTTCAAGTTATTTATCCGTTTTGGGCCATTCTCATGCAAAATAAGCGCTTTACGCGTTTGATGTATATCTGTCTGTATGTATTTGAGTGCTTTGCATACTGTGAGTAATTTAGTGGTTGAACTCCGCTGCGCTTTTGGGTCTTTGTACAAGTATCACATAACATTTTGAACCCATATTTCGAAAATTTTGAATGCCACAATTAAAAAATATGAATAGAACAACTATGAGTACTAGAT
Source organism: Meta bourneti (assembly GCA_933210815.1). Classification (NCBI taxonomy): domain Eukaryota; kingdom Metazoa; phylum Arthropoda; class Arachnida; order Araneae; family Tetragnathidae; genus Meta; species Meta bourneti. Next base: position 57,640,282 of record OW119926.1, read on the forward strand.
TATTCTCCATAGTTTAATTATTTTTACGATTTGAGTTATGGCGTTTTTCTGGAAACGTATTTTAGAGAGGATTCATAATAACCTCCTAACTTAATATAAACTTTTGTAGTAGTCATCTTAGTATAACCTTTCGTAATTTTGTCTTACAAACAAGGATACATATGAAATGGATTACATGGAAGGGTTTCCATGTATTTTGATCTGCAAGTTAGTTGTAAAAATTATGAAAATGCCGAAAGGCAACTAAAAAATTATTTTTCTAACAGTTAAATGTTGGAATTTTTATACGAAACGGAAAAAACGATTGTTCCAGTCACATTTTTCCATCTAAAGTTAATCAATTCATCCCTAGTGAAGTCGGGTGATTCTGCTAGTTAAAATAATAATATTGCGATTGTTATAAATTCAATAATATAATCCTAAAGTCACTTTTTTCGGTTTTAATTTATAGATGCATTGATAAGAGATATATATTGATATTAATATTTGAAGGAAGCTACTAAAACAATTTCGGGCTAGAAACGAATTTAAAGTTTTCAAACTTCAGGGAATTATTAAATCAAATTAATAAAGACATTATTTCAAGTAAATAAAAATTACAATCAACTTATCTTCATTTCAGCATTTGATTATTCGTTACGCTAAACTGCATAACAAATTTAATTTTCGTTTCATGAAAAAGCAAATTAAACATAATTTACCTTTATCAAAAGAAGTTGCATTATTCAATTGAGAAATGGGACAAACTATTCCAACCCGTATTTCAACGACTGCACTCTAGAATGATTTATTATATTGACCCAGAACAATTATGCCACAGGAAATCGAAAAGTGAACCGGGGACCATAAATAATCTCACAACTAACGATTTGTTTGAAGTCTTTTGAAACGTTTGAAAAGCACCCTGAAAAACAAAGCGGATTCAAAAATCAGACTCAACTTCGTCTCCAAACCTGCTTGTCATCCTTCTCTGAGTGAGATATTCAATTTATCAAAGGATTTATGGCACTAGAAATTTCATAATAACTCATCATAAGGATAGTGGATAATAACGGTGTATGTTCCCACGATTCCTATTTCGGATCCATTCCTGAAAGATATATGTTCCTAACCTTTCATTTTTGGGATTTGTGGTTGGTGGAAGAGCTATCGATTATGGACCCGAAACCAATTTCAGAGAAGATGGGTTGGGAAACGTTTTCCTGTAATATGAATCATTTACTTTATCTTCTTTATTTGAGATCTGAGAGTAGTGTTTGCCCGCATTTTGGCTCTGATTTCCTTTTTTTATTGGCTTTGGTATTTCTGGAATCTTTCTAAATAATACATTTCACCGATTTTGTTCTTTTGCGGGGATATGAATGAAATTTTTTATGATATTTTGTTTCAAAATGTTAAAAACATATTAAAACATTTTGGAACAAGATATTTAATTTAAAAAATATGTATTTATTTTATACCAACTTTTCTAACATTTAAGTGCAACATCTTCATTTTTAAATTAAAGTATTAAAATTAGAAGCTCATTATAATCATAAAAATTGTATATAAATACGCTTTAAAGTATTTGTATTTTTGATAAATTGTTATACCTGGAATATGTTGTTTTTCTTTTATTTCTTGTTATGTGAATAGAAATAATTGTAAAATTTAATCATAATATTCAACCTAATCAATCCTGTTACAAATTAATTTTCTTAAAATAATTTTTGAATAAACTAAATTTATACTTGGCTTACTCTTAACTTCAACCTTTCGAAATAAGATTCACGATCTTTATACTTTAAACAAGTAAGCAATAATGGACAGCTTTATTAACAGCATTGATGATTTTAAATATATTTTAACTCTAAATGACAGGAGAAACTGGTAAAACTTCCAGTTTGCATTGTCCTTTACATTTGAAAACTGGTATAAATGATGAAAAAATCTTAATGGTATAAATGATAATGAATACCGAATAAAATTTGCATTTTATATGGGTTTATTTTCGTCGTATATTTTTTATCTGAGGAATTTTTCCATTATAAATTTTATTGAAGAATTATATTAACAGCTACTATTTTTGACGTCTAACTTTTAATTTATGGTTATAAGGACTATTTTAGGATTTTTTCCCATACAAAATGTGATTGGTTTTTAAAGAATTATATTAAATTATGTTAACTTGTGTTTAGACATATTTTAATTTTTAATCTACGGTTATAAATCTTCAGTTTTAAATTTTTCTCTCTAAATTTAAAGATAACCTTTAACGCAAATTAATTCACGGTATTTTCATGTGATAAAAATGTTATGTATGCAAGTACATTTATTCTTATAGCCGATATAAAATTATCTAGAAAAATGTTGGAGAATTCAACACAGGTTACGGTAACCTTTCTGATTGAATGAATCTGAAGACACGAATAAAGATTACGTAAAAAAGTAATAAGCCTGGAATGAGTTTTAAATACCCTTATTTGAATGATAAATAAAATTAATGGAGCCTACAACCAACTCCCGAATATATACAAAACAATAAAAAGTATTCTAAATTAACAGAGGAAATCTAAATCGAACAATTTTCATTTCTCTATTTTATACACTTGGTATGAAAACTGAAATGTGCTGTATTCTAAACAATTGGAATAAATTTGCTTACCTCCGTCAACTTCACAAGCAAGAGTGAGAAATGCTCCTTCATCGTAAGGACCTATAACATCTCTTAAACGCTGGCCATGTTCGTCCATAATATATGGATCTCCTGGTGGAACTAAAAGAGAAAAAGGAGCTAAGTTGAACTAAGAGAGATGGACAGTTTATGTAAATTTAAATGGTTCTTTAATGCGTAGAAATAGTCACTAGGGAAGAAAATGCGTTTTCCATCAAGAAGAATACATTTGTAGATTTGATAAGTAATCTTTAAACAGTATGGTTGTAAGAAAACATTTATTTCACTTGAATCAATTTATTAATATATTGTTACTCGACATAAAAAGACTATAATTAAATAGTTGTTGAATGAAACAGTAGTAATATATCTATTGGTTTATAAATTTTAAACGTTAGAATTTAAAAGAGCATAATTTATTTATTGCCATTTAACTGCTTTATACCTACATCTTTTGTTGTGTAATATCCGATGTGTTATTTAGTCATTCTGAACACCCGGAAGCTCTTAAAAAATATAAGTCACTGAAGTAGAATAGAAAAAGGGATATTATGGGATATAGTGATATATTTCTCTAAATCAAGTATTTTTGCTGTAAAATGTTTAAATATAGTATAATCAACATATTAAGACACCAGAAGTTTACAGACGTAAAATGCTTCTGTGACAAATTCCGCTACTGTTCATTTAAAGTATAACATCAATAAATGTTGTTGAAATGATCGAGAATGTTGCAGACGGGAAGCTTATTATGATAAATGCACATGATCAAAATCTCTGGTCTGGTATGTATATAGGAAGCTGACTGAAAAGACTTAAATGTGACTTGGGAGATAAAAGAAGAAGGCACCAAAAAGAAAATCACAAACACTGTGTTAGTGAATACGATTGATATTCATCTGCTAGTAAGAGTTAGCTTGCCTCGTCGCAAATCGAGACAACAATTTGAGGGAGTTTCAGAGAGGATTATTGGGTTGTGAGATAGAGAAATTTTTCATATGATATTGCTGCAAGCATTAGGTGAAACACTAGTACAATTTTCCATATATGGAGACAATGGACAGAAGAAGATTATACTCATCACTGTGAGGGATCTGAAGCACCTAGGGCTACGTCAGCATTTGAATATAGTCACTTGAGATGACGAGTTATACCGTGGTATCTACAACGTTTGAACAAATGAACACAAATGAAGGAGGATTAAATATGAGATAATGGCTGCCAGCACTGTTTCCCGACTGTTGTTACATCCGTACTCTGACTTCCTTTAAGTCTATAACATATAATCATGTTTTCTGAATAGTCTAGATACTATATCGGGATCCATGACGGCCAAAACATTGTTTACAGATACATTAGGGAACGTCTTATTATTTCAATACAGAGAGTCATAGTGGTCTTACTCCAAATGTAATGGTTTGGGGGTACTGATTCATTTTTTTACACTCCCACCTAATACTGATAGCAAGCACTGTGAACAGTCAGGGGTACATTACATAGGCCTTGGAAATACTAATCTTACCCCTCATACAGACTTTTCATGGAGTTACATTTCAGCAGGACAATGCTGCTTCACATATCGTCCGGATTTTCCAACGTTTCTTCTGTGACCTACAAGTATCACTTCTTTCTTGGCCTGCATGGTCACGCGTTTTTCCCATCGAACTCATTATGACATGATTTTCCAAAAACTGATCCCTATGTCCTTATCCGCAATCACAACAAACGTATTGTTCATGAACGTTGAATCTGCTTGAAACGCATTTATAGACAACTATCCAGAACCTTTATAGGTCAATGCCTCGCCATATTCAATTGTGTGTATTGAATTGTTCGCGATATTTAATTATATTGTGTGCCACTGCAAACTGTTTATACACAAACTATTGATTTTAGAACTTTTCACTTGCAGCTCAGGTGTTGACCTTGTCATCAGAGTGTGATTCAAAATTAAAAGATGTCCTTGGATTTCCCTTCAGGATTAATCTCGGACCGTCACCAATAGCTCATTGTTTTGATCCAGTGAGACCTACCTACCTTTTGGCTTCCATGTCAACTATCTAACAAAAATACAAAGCACTAAACAAGTATTTAAATACGAAGAGAAAATTTCCTCCCTAAATTGTTTCACTAATTTATGTATTGTACTGCATTAAAATGTTTAAATGGATTGCATTTCTGCAACTTCGGTCTTTATTGGCTTAGAAATTTCAATGAGCAGAAGTGCATTTTCAAACTCCCAAATCATGCACTTTTACTAATAATTGTATTGAATCTCGTGACCCATTTTTATCCATTTCAGGTACTAAAGTTTCATTCATAAATTGATTTGTGAATAATACGTATTGAAATCGCATCATAATGTATGATTAGAATTTAATGGAATCATTACGAGGTAACGGTAATGGATAACTTTAGAGTGATATTTTAAACCTAATTTTTTAAAAGTAATTTTCGTTCTCTGCACTGAAATAAATTAAAAGTATATTCATTTTAATTTGTCATTTGGTATCTGATTAAATTATTTTCTCCATCGTCGAGTTCCTACGGATCTTTTTAAGATAAACTACAAAAGCAAGCGTGTAATGTTAGAGTCAATTCGTTTTATCTCCGGCAACATTAGAATCTAATTATACGAACAATACACTTTCTTCCAATATTTAATAAATAATATTAAATAATACCACATTGAAATAAGATAAATAAGTTTCTAATTTCATTTCATTTGACAATTGCAAGAGATAATAAAGATGAAAACGTTACATCCATCTAGGGATAAATCATCCCGACCAGATTAGATCCCTGTTGAAGTTACAAAGTGGAGTGTTAAGGTAAGCAATTCTAAATCCGTGTTCTTAAGTGCGATGAATATGCATATTAACTTAGTTACAAATGTTTAAGAATTTAATGTGTCCCATCTAAGTTAAAACTTCTTTCAAAATGTATGTTTACAGATTTTCTACTAAATTTACATTTTCGTTACAATCTTAATTAAAACTAATGAGTACCCATTTTTTAATTTTAACAGTCCTGTAGAATGTAAAATATATTATTTTTGTTTTGTTGTTATTTCCCGAATAATTTTCTGTTGTAATAAAATAAGTCTCAAAGGTGCTTCATCTCGTTATTGAGCGTCTAGTTTCATTCATAGGCTGAAGCTGTTTAACTACTTTTCGATTGTATTAGTTTACTAATGAAATTATGGGTAAAAGAGTATTGCAAAGTGAGAAGTAATAATTAGTTCATGAATTCTGAGCTCAGTAATTGCTACTAGGATCCTGCGTGATATATAGGAAAGTTGGTAGCTTCTGCAAATTGTCTTCGTTCTAAACGAATTTACTCCAACGTGAGCTAACTAAATTGAGTTGATTGTAACCAGTTGACTACTTCATTATCGTGCATAAATGAGAGAAATTTTAAAGAATATTAAGGTTTAATAATTCTTAATAAATTTGTAGAAATCTTCAATTGGGTTCCAATTTGCTAAACTTTATAGGTAGTTGTATTTATTGGACTTTATTGAAATGAATTTTGATGGGTTTTACTTGAGGAAAGCCAATTATTTCCTTTAGTTCCAAATTATTCTTTAATCAAAAATTTAAAAAATACTAAACATACAATCTACATCGTTGAAAATGAATTCATTTCCTAATTCCAAAAATTAGATGCATAGTTTAGAAATTAATTTATTTTCAATCTGTAAAGGATTGCCGTATTAAATAGTAATATTTGTAATTTTAAACCAGGTATATTTCAGTTCCTGTCACAAAAAACTGTTATGCAACAAAATTTTAAATTACCAACAGGTGGTTTGTCATACAATGTATTCTACATATTTAACATTTTAGAGTAAGAACCACGAGGTGAGAAAATATTTTTCAAAATATCGTTTATAAATGCCATTTCGATTGATGATAAGTGCATAAAATTATGTTACGCTTATTTCCTTGATTCTTGTCAAATACCATGGTTCTTGTCGATTACATTTTCAGTATCGTAAATAAAATTATCTGATTTCGAATATATTTAAATTAAAGTGATAAGTATCAGTGATAGTAGAGAAGTTATAACTTTATATACTAACGTATTAGGTCTTAATATTACGATTACATAATGTGATTTGCTCTGAGACTCTTAGAGTACATTTGCGGAATCTAAAATAGATGATAAAATGTTAGTTTTGTCAGGCTTTTTAGGAATTTTGTTGAAATGAGATTAACTTTACAGGAAAACATTTAATATGAAAAACTCATTTTCTCTCATTTTTTGACAGTTCGGCACATTTTTTTTAGTTTCATTCCAATACATTATCTTGTAGTGGTTTACTATGTTTTAGACTTTGATGTGTACAAGAGGATTCAAAATTCCTGGCCAAACATTAGAAGTGGTAGAGTGTTCCAAAATAAACATCTCAAACACTTGGGTAGAATATCTTCTTTCCTTTCTCTGAGGTGCTCAAACATCTGATCCGCCATTATGCTTTCATAGATGAAATGCATCTGTTTCACATAGGTGGTGATCAAAACACTCAAATATTTGACTATTCGACACTCGTTTATAGGAGAAACATTGAGTAGAGTTGTCCAAACATTGCACTATGAATGCTTTATGTCAACAGGCATGATGCGGGTCAGATGAAAAGTTAAAGGATTTCCGAAATAGGAAAATAATGCTTTTTGTATTTTTACCGGGATTTCTCTCAAATTCACGTATGTCTTCTCGGCTCAATGTTTGACGATTTGGCACTCACCTATAGGAGAGGCCTTCACGGTGCAATTCTTGAGCAGCTCTTTTCTTTCTCTTGACAGATCCATACGCTAAGTGCAGCCTTCCCTAAATTTATGTCATGCTTCATCTGTAGGATTCAACCGCAAGAAACTTTCAAGGAACGCAATTCAGGTGCTATCTCTCGAAGGTTTGATAAAGAACATAAGGGCGGACTTTTCGAAGAGGGAGAATGCGGAGTAACCAACAGGAGGGCCATATGTTGCAGGATGCTGTGCTTGTACAATACTTTATGTTTTAATTAATTCTTAAGTCTAAATCACTCTTTATACCCTTTTATATCTATGTAAATATCACTGTCCTGTAAATAAACATTTGCTTAAAATTATAGTTATAATCTGTTACCTTCTTTCTTAATAAATTGCTTGTCGAAAAACAAAATGATCACTCAATGCTCATCCAAGCACATTTGAAGGAACGAACGAGGAGGTTTCAAAAATTCTACTACATCACTTACGAAACCCACGTTGACAAAGTTTTAAAAAAGAACGATTTGCAAACACAACAAACAGCCTTCTATAACTTACGTTCAACATTTCGAAAGTACATTTATTCACAAAACTGTTAATTTTGATGCACTAAACCATCTTCTAAAGTTTGGCCATAGAATTTGATTAAATAATCTCTAATATTATTAACCATGTCGAATCTGGTGAATTGAAGTCGATTAGTATAACTTTCTCACTCACTGAAAATGATGCCTAAATCCTCAAAGAGGAAAATAGAGATAGATAAGTTACCAGAATTGTACTTAGTGGTCTTTTCACGTTTAGCGGACTTTGGCGAGAAGGTAGATGACCTTGGAAAAGTTTATTTCTGAAAAAGCAGTAAGCTCGCAAGATAAAAGAGAATTTGCTATTAATTTATCACAATCTAAACAATTTTCTGCCAATTGGATTTAATTTCATTTTTAAACGCTTTGGAGACACCAAGAAATAGGGATAACGAATTCTGCAGTACACACCAAGATCAGTGACTATCGCCATAGGTGGTGTTTTGTTTCTATAACTCATAACTAACTTGAGATCGAACGATAAAATCAGTATTTGAATCCATGCTAAAGACGCCAATTGTTGGAACTCATTTCTTACGTTTAACCGATCCCTTAATTGTATAGAACTGTTTAAAATTACGTGACTCAAACGCCAACTAGTCAGACATTCTGCACCATTAACTGAAACTATGTGAATTGGGCACGTACCTATAATATGAAGCTTTGTGTGAAGTATCAGGGTCCTGGATCTTCTCAAATCCACTCTGCACTTATAATCAGCCTCGTCTTCAACCCGCGCTGGTTCCAGGATCAGTGTCGGTGGATGTATGTTCATATTGAAATAAGATCTATCTTTTATTTCGGGACTAGGAAAATGCTTTGCCTCTTTGATAGTCCTTTTACGAATGTCCAGAGTGTAAATTGGGTTCGGCATGTCTACCCGATACCACAAGATCAGAGACACTTGATCATCGGAAAGTGGTGTAGAAATGTTGCATGGTATAGCAGCTTTCTCCCCTGCCACAGCAAAATGCACAGGAACACCTGTAAATAGCGATAATATTTTATTACACATGCTTTTAGATAGTAAGGAATATTTATATAGTAAATCTCGTTATAAAGTGCACTAGGGTGGGTCAATTTTTAATGTTTATAATATCTAAATTGCTTGTGGTGGGAAAAATGTTTATTTGTATAAAACGTTTGTAAATCTAAAAAAAAAATATATTATATTTAGAGCTCCTGTCAAACCCTGAAAATTTCTCAAAATATATTAAATACAAAATTGTTATACGAAATCGAAATATTTCATGTACAAAGGGCTCTTTTTCTTGCTATGCGAAAATTCCAGAACAAACAATTAACTCTCCAAATGTTTCGAACGAGATACCCCGTCCAAGATCTAGTCATTTTTGCTAAGGACGAGATATCTCGTCGAGTCGAAATTGCCCTTTTACTCCAAAGGAGAATGAAAATCCAAGTGGGCAAAAAATAATACTTTTCCCAGAATAGGTGACAGTTTGAAACAGTCTTTTGCACCAGAGGACACTACTGGGCAGTTTTTGAAGCGAAAATAGACCAGCAGGAGGTTTAAAAATTCTTATATCTAACTATACATGTGGTTTCGACTAGATATCTCGCCCCCACACATATCTAGATCTGAAAAATTTGGCTAATAACGAGGTACCTCGTCGTCCAGGTATTACCGATATTTCGATAATGACGCGATCAAGATTCGGTCAATTTTCTTCTAACGACGAGATATCTCGTTATTAAGATCAGCTCAGGTTTCTCTAATGACGAGATACCCCGACGAGAGAACCACTAGGAGGGTTACAAATAAATTGTACTTAATATTTTTGTGAAATTTCAAGGACCTGTCTGGAAGTATCAACTGTAATAATTGAATTTAAAAAATACAAACGCTTGATACCGATATACAAATTTTCCCAGGAGAGGCGATTTCGATTTTAAAAAATATAAATCGATTCACCCTACCATGCATCTTGGGGAACAAGAAAAAAGCTTGATATATCCCTGGAAAGTGAAGTAGAGAAGGCCAAGAAAACTTGCTTTTTAGAAATATACAGGCTCATCATTATTATTAATATTAACAATATGAATACACAGTACAACCTTGATAATCCTAGATCCGATTACTGAGTGTCAGTATTATCCGAACGGAATTCTATACCGAGTTTAAGTTTTAAATAAAGTTTCAATCACAAGTATGAACACTTTTGTCCAAAGGGGCGAGGAAGTGCTGCGAAACGTACTACTTTTAAATATTTTTGAAGGAAATTTAACCCTCCAAAGTGGTTTCGACGAGATATCTCGTCAGCCAAGATATGACCAGTTTTCACGATGACAAAACAACGAGTCGAGACAAAACTGCCCTATTACTCCAAGGGGAATGACGATGGAAGTAGAAAACAGATTCCTCCTTGACCAGAAGTGATGACTGTTTGGAACAGATTTCTTCACCAGAGGTTGGTCACTACAGGACAGTTTTCACATTGAAAGTATACCACAAGGAGAGTCAAAAGGTTCGTTACTCACGTCCAGATTTATCGCAAAATTATCAAATTATCACAATAAATTCAGATTGACAGAAATTGTTTGAATTATCCTTAATTATGAGATTGAATTATCCTTAATACTAGCTTGATGGATATTTTAGCATCAGAAGTAGTAGCATCTACTACAGTGATTTTTTTTGTACTTCGTATAAGCTGTTTTGTGTGTGTTACTATATTCATGCTATCCGATTTTCTGGAGGTGGCATTGGTCCACATTACCTAGGATAATCAAGATTCAATTTTGCATGAAATTTGTCATTTTTGTATTTACAGTTGCACGAAACAAGTAAACCTCCAAAATTCGATAATTAAACCTTTAAAAAGTATTAAATACGATACAATATGAACACAGAATGGTTTCTATTTTATGCTTTCCGAACACGCCTCCATATATTCATTATAGGATAAATTCAGTCTAGGATACTAATTTAGTACAGAAGAAGTTGTATTCAGTACATTCAATTCAGTGTCAGATAAAAAAATTTTGTATAGGATAAAAAATTGAAGTGACTTTTGAGATCCTAGTCCGAAAGGAACAGATTGAAATTTTTTCTTCTGTTCGTAAACCAAGTACTCATAGAGACATGTATAGTTACAGCTATATATACGAGTATAAACTATGCATAATTTAAATCTTACACTTGTATTATCATAAGAGTAATTTTTAATATTACACTCTTATTTAAATATTTTAATCACATTCACATCTTGCTTTCAGAAGAGTTTATTACCGACATACTAAATCACGTTAACTTTCTTTCAGAAATGACTACCAACCCTCATTCATCATAATGAACGCTCGTCTATTGATAGACCTTGCGCCATTAAACCTAAATCTACTATCAAGTATGATGAACACATAAAAGCACTCTTATTCTAGCATAAATCATTCCGTAACTGACTTTTACATTCCGTTACATTTACATCGAGTGCTATTAAAATGTATGTTTCATACATGTCATACAATAAAAATGTATGCATCTTCAAATTAATTCATATGTTTATTTAACTTCCCAATGCTTATATAATACATTATAAATTACAATTTTAATTTAATATTCTAACCATTCTAGAAAACTGTCAACATCATATATATTTAGATGCATTTCGGAAGACCATTTCATATGAAGGCAGTTTAAACTTCATAAATATGTGACCATAAGCATAGCTTTTTCAGTGTATAGACAGATCGATATCTTGGAAACGAAGCCGCCTTGCCCTCAAGTACTGAAATATTCATACGGAATACTCGGCTTCTATGGACAAAAAAAAGGTCCCTGTCCTTCGATAAAAGTTTCTTTTTTGAATACAAAATATCCACTTCAAAACTTTGTTCCCAAATATATTCACCATCTGTTATCCAGGATGGATAACTCTTTTCATTTATGATATTATTTGCCGTCCTGTTCCATCTTTTACGTTATACATTAAAATATTTTCCATTTCGTGAGAATAGTTCTACCATCAGAATATTGCTCTTTGGAGATAATTTTTAGAAGATGCGACAATTTGTTAAATACAGTTAAGAAGGATCTGAGTCAAGATATTTATTTAAGAAATTTCTAAAAGTTGTGTAAACACATAACTGAGAAAAACAATTTTTGATCCAGAAAACCGTTTACTAATTTATTAAATTAGTTTTAAAGTTTTATAAATTATTTTGGGACTATTTTTATACACTATTTTATGATAAAACTCTTACTGTACATCCACATCTACCGTGTGTTTGCAATCGAAGTTAGACCTACAAATTATAAAATTATAGTAATTCCCTCATGGAGAACTATTATTATGAATAATAATTATACAGAGGAGAAAGCGTTTATAAGTATATTAAAGAGAAGGAAGTTTTTGAGTAAGACTCAGTTAAAAGTAAGGAGAAATCTTTGGTTTCAAACTTTTAACTTTGTATCAGCAAGACTATGTTAATCTAATAAGTGAGAAAACAGTACAAGATATTAGCAATTGTTTAACTCTTCTTTTGTGCAATTTAAAAGTGCTACACACATATTTATTATCAAAAATGAATTTGCATTAATAAATAAATTTAATATATAATATGAATTTATATATTACTGGTTTTAACAAAATGTGTTATTTTAGGTTGGTACTTTGATAGATCTATAATGATAGATAAAAATTAGCAAAATAATTGTTTTGAAAAACATATTGGAAGTTTAAAGCTGGAAATTCGACTATCGTCCGTTTAACTGGGTTTCAAGATTTATTTGGTAACCATCGTGGACTTTATAAGTGAATAGCAGAATTCCCCGGCGTTGCTCGGGTTGAATTGGTTAAATATTGATTGAAAAGTGATTGGGCTAATCGATTTTATTCACAGAAAAATGAAAACGCCATTTAAGTTGTACGGAAAATAACTTTTTAACATCGTTTCAACTTTTCATAGCTTCTACGATTTCGTATGAATTCAAATAAATATGTGTACTTGATATATCCATCCTTATAATCCATTTCATATTCATTGCACTTCTACTGTAAGACAAGCTACAACAGTTATTCAAAGGTAAATACTTCAGTAGACGAATTAGAAATATCTTTGAACTACAACGTATGACTACTCATTTTAATTTAGCGTAACCTTTCTTATTTTACAATGATTTTATTTTAACCGGTCATTTTAAAATAAGAAGTTACACACCTTACTTAAAAATGTTTGGTTTTGTATATTTTATTTACTTTTATAAAACAGAATTCTACATACCAATACGAGTTCAACCAGACTTAAAGAAAGTTAGTCGAAATATACATATACCGCCAAGAAATTACCTGTTTAGTGTCACTTTGCAGGAAATAAAAAATAATTCATTAGCATTTAACTCCTAAATAATATATCTGTAATATGTAAAATTCTGGAACACGTAAATACAAACAGAAACAAATTACAATCATTGAAAAAATGCAGAATTCTGATAAACGAAAGAATGAGCAAACGTGCCAAATTTGAATTTCTTGAGTATATTCTGAAACAGAAATTCGAAAAAAGACCTTTGAAAAATATTGATAGACAATGAATTATTTAAAAAAACCTCACATTTTCAAAGCAGAAATGCTCAAATATAATCGCAAGATTTCGCTGTATTAACTCAAATACACAAACAGATTTCTAAATCTAATTTATAAAATAAAATATTAATTCTGGCGTTGCCAGACACCAAATTGCAAAATTACGCTTTTGTGATCAATGAGTTTTTCGTTTGGGCTTCCCTTATTCCATTACAAAATGTAAGTTGTGTAAAATTAAGTATTTTAACTATCCATTTTCATCAATCAAATATTCATAAATTATTTATATTATGGAAAGAAATAAAAATCAGTTCAAACATAATTATAATTTTAAATTGTTTAAATATAATATTTTGGATTAAATTGTTTTTCAAGCAATACTTTTAAAACAAACTGAGATGCGTACCGCAATCATTTTTTGCTCAATGCTATTCCTATGACAATTTCGAATTGTTTTTAGCCCCCTCTGTGCACCTAGGTTAATTATAAGGGAGATTAATAAGTAGCCTACGTTAGCCGCAGGGTTTCAAAGTATAAGTGTACCAAATTTGGTCTGGATTGGTCAAACGGTGTAGATTTGTATAGAGAACAGACAGACGTCAACTCTGATTTTTATATAGATTTTTTACCAGTGATAATGACATATCAAGTGGTAAGCAAGGTAGAACGAGCACCTGAAGATTCGAATAATCAGATTTCTACCCTTTCTTTCAGTTGTACATGTCATAACTGTATTGGGATATTATTTCAATGAATGTCGTAAAACATTTGCTACTTTTGAAATCATTCTTTTGAGTTCCTTTAGCATCTCTCTTGGCTTTACGGATTTTAGGCTGCAGATTTTAGATAGCAGATTGTCGTTACTCCAGAGTTCACGAATTTCGTACATCGGTCCCTTAAATAAGATATTGTTTTTAAATTTCGAAACCAAATAACAGATATGTTCATGGATGGTCAAACCTCATCACCATTATAATTTATTCCGGCGAAATTCGATTTTTCGGTCCACCTATACACCTAAGAGTGGCTAAAAAGGGCTGAAGTACATATGCATCTGATAAACTTCTGACTGGATTATTGATACAGGTCTTCGCAACGTTTCAAATACACATATAATATGAACGATATTTTAGTGATAGATTATTATAATCCTTAGATCATTAGAAGTGAAAGAACAAACGTAACACTAATTATTAGACCCACATAAATCACCTGAGCTACAGATTCTTAATTGCTCATATCTATTAATAGTAGTGTCGTTTCTCACAATGTATGCCTAATTTAAATCCATTAACGATGAATACATCAATCAATATGCACATTTCAACGCTAAATAAAACAAAACTAATCAAAAATATAATACATCATTTTTGTCATATCATATTTAGATCCTTAGCGTCCACTTCAATTGCATCCAATTCACTAAGGTGATTATGTGTTTTTTAACAGCTAAGCCTAATTTCACGTTAGCTCACATTTTATTTTTTTCGCTCATTTCTACCTTCCTGATTTTTTATTGCTTTCTGTAAACAGACTGCTGGAGAATTTCTTACAAAGGCGAGAGCTTTTCCTTGCAGTTCTATCAGTATTATGCAGAGCCAGTTCAAATCAAGAAGATTTAAACTTTGCGAATTTAACTCCTAACGGATGATTTTATGTTGTACATATCCGTAAATTGTCATTCGATAATTCGATAATATAAAATAATGCCCATTTCTATGCCACGTGCATTACATATATATATATATATATATATATATATATATATATATATATATAATAATTGCAAACCTCTATCATAAAATACGGATTTTATTTCTCCAAGAGTGCATCTAAACGGTGTGGCGATGTTTTTTTTGCAACTGAGTAGAATTTCGGAAAGCAATATCCATTCATTCTGCAAAACCACTCATGGATTTATGCTCAACCCTTAATTATCGTTAAATGATATATTTACCCAAGAAAGTCTCTAAACGGAGTCGTGTCGTTTCCCCCTACAACTGAATATAGTTTCGGAAAGTAAATTAATTTTACTCTGAATCACTTCTATGTTAACCAAGTGTTTTCAGTAATTTTTTAACAGTTTTCTTGGAAAAAAGAACTGGTTATAACTAAACAAAATACTCGGGTTATCAAATAAGTTGTAGAGCAAAATCAAAATATTCTTCATCTAGGTATTTGAAAATAGCAAGAAAAATTCTACTTATAGGTAGAGAAAGACGCCTTATATACGAGGAATGAATATTTTCGAGTATTTTCTTTACACAGAAAGTTATACTCACGTATCATGAGTTTCAGCTAGTTGCAGAATTTGAAAAATATATTTTATAGAAAAAATAAAATATTTCTTCTAAGTGTGGAAAAAATCGTCTGCACTTAGGTTTGAATTTAATGGTACATCTAGCCGTTAGCTTACTATCTTTACTGCAGTCCTTTTTTCTTGGGTTGTTATTTGAGGTAGTATTTCCCCCTAGAGAACTCGAAAGAAAATCCCTGAATTCTTTACCGAGTTTATGACTAAAACGAAGCCTTTTCTGTAAAAACAAAAGTAATGAAAAAAAAGGAAATGTTGAAAGTTAAAGTGATTCAAGTATAAATAAAATGTTTTTCTCGTAGGCAAGAGATTAAATACTTCTAAGTAAACTCTCTTGGTATGTGACCAATTATTAAATTGCAAACGTTTTGCTGTAAACCTTGTCAGTACCTAATGATTTATAAAGTTCATAAAGTTTTCCAATTGCTGAAGAACTTTTGACTAAAGTGACTACGGTTAATATTTGTAAATTTAGTATAAGACGGAAGGATTTTAAAATTTCGAAATGTGCTTCAAGAAATAACCAATTACAGGTAAACGTAAGGTAATCGAAATATGAAAATGTATTTAACAAGTGTGCAATTGCTTATGGCATAGTGCCTAAAATGTAAATGTGACTAACCATCGAGGGTAAAAGAACTTTAGTAATGCATAATATTTTCTTTGATATACTCTAAAACCATTTTCTTAGTGATATAATTTTCAACACAAATATTATTCTTTAAATTGATAGACATTCAAAGTTAAACGCTGCCCACTTTTCTCTCAAACTAAATCTTTCTGAACAAATCTCCCGAAGACAATAAGCCTTTAAGTTTTCGATTATGCTATGAAGTGAACTTGATTTTGTTCCTTCCAAGTTTTGTAAACAACAGCAAAATTTATTTTCTGATGTGTTCCATTGATTCTCCCTTCTTAGAGAATCTAATGTCGTTATTGGAATGAACACTTTTATTGATAATTAAAATACTCGCAGCAAAATTTTCTTGATAAGTGAGTTAAAATATGATTACCTTCACATACACACAATCAACAGAATATTTTTTCAAAACTACTCTGGAGAAGTAAGGTAAATTAACTATGCAGAGTTTAGCAAACTGGTTAACGTGCTTAATGTTTACTTTAAAGGTAATTTCCCTATCCTCATCGAGCCTCAATCATTGTAAATTGAAAGGATCAATTCTGCGACCTTAGAAATAATTTTTACGCAAATTATTAAGTAATAAAATTCAATACATTTTGTACTTTTAGACATGAAAGAAATGAAACTTGAAAAGCAGAACTCAATATCTCTGAGAAGCATTTCATTTTTCGAGTAAGCTGTTTAATGAACTATGTTCTGTTCATTTGCATTTCGTAGACTACAGTACTTCTTACTTTACGCAACTGTTACAACTGCTTCCTTCTTAGAGACACTAATGTAGCTTATAACATCTACAATTAAAATGCTCACATTACTTGCAGTTCACTTTGTTGAAAGCTGAGTTTGTAATTCGATTCAGCAAACGCAGTGTTTCATATGGGGAAGAAAAGTAACTGTCAGTTACTTGATATAAAAGCAGATTGTGTCTATACTAAAAGTAATAATCAATACTACTAATTACATAAAGTAATAGTAATTCCCATATTGCTACATTTTTAGAACCCATATTCTTACTTATTTTACTTTTAGCGATACTTGGCTACCGAATTCCTTTATACTCTTTTATGATTAGTAAAACTCGTCCGAATAGCGCAATGAGTGAAATTTTCATTTAAACAAACCACCCAATCTAAGATTTTATTTCCGGTTACCCAATATGGAATACGTACAAGAAGCACGTTCAACTACAAAAACATTAGCGGCATCCACATTCAACTTTACAGAAATACCTCCTTGTAGGTACATTGCAACTATTTGATTGGCCGTAATTATCAGGATTTCGTCGAAGGAAAGGGTCGGAGTAAGAAGTGCAAAGCCCAATTTTTAGTTGAACTAATCTGGTAATTTTGTTCGCAAAATAATAAATTACTATGGAGCTTCACAAATTCTTTAAAAAATAACAAATGATGGTGTACAACATTATTCTCACGTAAAAAAAAAGACTATATCTAAAACAGTAGATAGTATGGGGTGACTTACGGAAGGTCACACGTGGCAAAAAATAGGTTTATCAATTGAAATCTTTGAAAATAAAGTGGGACGTCAACAAGAAGGCAGTCGGTCTTAGGTCAGTCGATTTTAAAATAGGTGTTAAAGCTAGTAAAGAGATGGGCTGTCATAGGCAAAAGCATAAGGGGTTATCGACGTGTATGGTTTCCTCACCCACTAGCTTGTTATCACTGCTATCGCTTTCGGCACCGAACGATAAACTTATAACCAGAATCCACGCTAAAGATGACAATTGGGGAAGCGCTTTGTTTGCGTTCCAACCTATCACGAACTTTGAAGAACAGACGTTCAAAATCACGTGACTCAACTGCTCTCGAGTCACGTGATTTCGCCTCACTGCCCTCCTCCTTGTGTCGTGGGAACGGTGCGCTTTGAATGATCTTTCAAAGCGATCAAGCATTCTCTTGCTAATCTCTACCTCCATTTCTTTGAAAGATTACACACATCTAAATTTGCTAGCTCTTATTCTTACATAGATTTAATCATTTTTAATTCACCAGAGTTCACTGAGTTTTGGAAAGATATTTATCCCATTGAACTCATCCACAAAAAATAGTTCACTTTTATCCACTAATTTCCTCGACATTCATATTGATTTCAGTTCAAAATCAACAATCAATATTTATGACAAAAACGATTTTTAATTTAACATTAACAAGCTGGACTCTAACATTTCTATCAGTATTTACAGGAATTTAATTTACAATCAAATCTATAGAATTCATCATAAATGCAGGGATAAAATTACTATTTATAATCAAATTAAAACAACCCTCTTGAATAACGATTTTCCCAACAGTGTAAAACCTCTTGAATAACAGTTTTCCCAACATTCTTAAAAAGTTTTTTTCCATAATTTTTCCTTTGGGATTGATCCCGGACCGTCACCAATAGCCCGTTCTGTTGCTCCAGTGTGACGTTAATTATAGTACCTACCTACCTGGCCATAATTTTTCCTTACTTCCTTACTCTACTTTTTTAACCTCATTAAAAAATTATTTCTCTTTTCGTCCCACCACTAGATGGCACCATATATTTTGTTTTCATTATATTTTTATCACTATTACCCTCCATAATTCCCTTAAATTCATCCTTGTCACATTCATAATTTTTAGTTTAAAATTTACCATTACCCTCCTCTTCACATGGACAAATGTATTCAATACATCTTTGAGCCTCATGCTCAACTCGATCTATGCTATTCCTGATAAAACAGATTTGCCAGCAAACAGTTTTCCAAAATAGCTTCATAGGGCAGCATTTCTGAATGGTAGGTCTATTTTTGTTGGTTTTTGTTACTCGCCTGGCTGTTTTTGCTTGACCTTTTTATGTTCTCTCATTGCTTCAAACATATAAATATACATTATTAAAATATACACTATCAGAATGTAACCCATGTAAAAATAAAATATACACGATTTTGGGGGCGTACTGGCTGACTATCAATTCTTAAAATCAGGAATCGAACACTATCTACTATATATTTAACTATTGATTTTACAGCAGTAATCGAACACTATTTATTTTATTATGTAATTGAACACTCTCACCGCGGCACTTTTAATACACTACTAATATATTAAATGTATGATTCATAACTGTATCCCGTAGTATTAGCATTTTCAGGGTGTTAATAAATGGCATTTGATGTCATTTTTCGTGCGGAGTGTGGCTGGCTGTTCTGACCGTTGCTGTTTTTGCTGATATGAGTAAGCTATTCCATCCTTGCTCCTTTTTGTAGTGTTTTACAGTCCAGTGTTGTGTTTGTTATTATTCTATTGTATTTGTGTTTGTTTTAATATATGGTGTTTTTTAATTTGTGGTGTCTTCTGATACTCTAATTTTAACTCATGCATGAAATTTTCACCTAGTTTGCCTTATTTTTCTTTAATAATACTTCACCCTTTTTCCACTTTTGTTCACTATGGTTTGGGGGAGCGACTTTTGGCGTACGCTGCCCCAACGCAGAAAACACCATTTTGTGTTGCCTGGGTCAGGCTCCGTCCTGATCCACTAACACCACTTCATTTTGAAAAATTCTTAAAATTTCCCTTTGGTTTTCTTTAATTGATCGCTATCCTATGTCTGCGGCTTCGGCGAGCATATACGATTCCCTATATGGTTCTAAAAAGCATTCCAATAACCCCATATAAACAAAATGAGTTCGTTTATATTCGTTCTCTATACAATTCTCGACCAGTTGACCAATTCGGAACTAATTTGGAAAATTAATCTTCAGAGCCTAATAGATTGCATTTTAATTCGTTGATAATGTTTTTCTGAGTGTAGAGAAGGGTCCTAAAGACAACATTGCGATTGAAATTTCGAAACGAATATGAATTATTCGGTTATATAATGCTTTCATTTTTTGTGAGTGATATTGTATAGACTAATTAATCTTTTGAGACATTTGACTAAATGTTATCGTGACAGAATTTGAAATTGTGTGATACTTTAAGCTTGAACTTTTTACATTTCATTTCCAAACTTTTGATACTCATTCGTGAGATTTATGTTTACTTCCCACTTGATTAGTACAATATATTCTCGGTATTTAGTTTTAAAATAAGGATCAGTGTAATTGAAAGATTTATTCCATTGTAATGACTTTATAATTCCGAATTCGACATGATTACGATTCAGAAAAGAAAAATTCCCTTAATGAAAATGAGTACTGAGTGGATTCTCTATGAAACTGTTTTATGGAATACTACACGAGATTTTATTTTCCCGATATATCTAAAGAGTAATTAATTATGTTACTTTGAAGACCATTTGATCTGAACTATCGTTAAAAACTTGCTGGTATTTTTCAGAATCGTATTTTATTCAGCTAAATTTACAAACGATATGCTTAAAAATAAGAGGTGACGAAAACATATTATTTTACTATTGCTTATAATTTATGAAAAAATACATTTGAAAACGTTTATCAATACACTTCAACAACATTTTGTATTGCAACTTTCAGAATGGCATGCATTATTCCACCATGAAATCTGCGGCTTTCCTTGTATGACTTCTAACCAGCTTTTAACGTTTTGGTCAATAAATGTGTAACAGATCTGTTCGAACACACTAGATATTACTGAGCTGAATACAGATAGGAACGCAATCTTACCATACATAATTTATTTCTATACATATATACAATGTGTTATTTATACAGGCTGTATGGATAGTCTCTCACAAATTCTGTTCTAAAAAAGCTACAATCGCCTCCTTTATTTGAGGCCAGGCGTTGGTAGAGTTGAAAGCATATTATTTTTATTCAATTTTGATTAAAGTTACTTTATGTGTTTATTTACCTAATTATTCATAGTATGAGTGTTTATGTTTATATGAAATCGTTTCCATACGACGGAGCCCAGTTCTTTTCCCAACCTTCTGGTCTCCGGTCTTTTCATAGACTATCTCGTCTAGCTCTCTACTTCTTCCGTCATGCCCAAGGTGTCCCCCATTGACCGAATCCTCTAGACCCATGGTGCCAATTGAGGAAGAGATGTAAATCTCAAAGCATTATTCTATGAATTCTTTCAACCATAGATGTGGCTATTCAGTCATTATGCCTGTTGTATGGTAAAATAAATAAGGTTAAATCACAAAATTTTGTTACTTAAGAATACTTACGAACTACAAAATTACATTTGTATTAAACAGATTAGAACAAGGGAATTTGAATAATGTTTTACATTCTTTGTAATGATAAATGTTTACAATATAATTTAGCATATTATATTTCTGGGTTATTCTTAGAATACCAATAAAAGATAAAAAAAGAATTTCTGAGAATCACTTTAAGTATATGGGTCATTCCATGTAAGTATATGGGTCAAAATGCACAGTACACATCCGACCATCTCCGATTTTTTTAAATCGGCTAATTTGTTTCCAGCTATAAGAAATTCTGGAAATTTTTAGCTTCCAACTTGCAATATTTTTTATGCAGATTAATTTTAAGTTAGAAAAATGTGGCAATTTTTCATGATTTTAGACTTAACTAAATAGCTTGTACCCCTGGAACTATTTGTCCAATCATACTGAATAAAAACTTATTTTGTAGAAAAGTGTACAATCTTTCTAATGATGTACCATATGACATTTTAAGTGACCTTTTCAATTTCATGGTCATTGAATTTGACCTTTGACCTACAATTACAAAACAAGTATTTTTTTATATTTTTTTCTAAATAATATATGTTAAAGGTACACTATTTATCTTTGCTTTCTGAAAATTCCATAGTGGGACGAGCATAGGTTCATAGCTAAAAATATTCGAAGTAAATATAAGTATGTAATCCGTACACATAAACACCTGTCTGTCCAATCAAGATGAATGTGAGTTTATTTCTTAGAAAAACGTATAACTTACCTGGTGATATATTACATGATGATATATTTTGGTAAAAAATAATGAAATACTTTTTGAAATTCAAGGTCAAAGCCTTGAATTTCAAAACCTTCAAGGTAACATTTCTGTTGATATATTACATGAAACTATGAGTGAATTTAAAATCAGAATGGTCACTCATTTTATCATGTAATATATCATCCGTAAGGGCATACTTTTTTCTATAAAAGAAGTCATATTTTATCTTGATTGGGCAAATAGCTCAAAAGATACAGGTGTTTATGGGTATTGATTACATACTTCTATTTACTTCGAATATATTTTAAATATGTACCCATGAGTTTCCCACTATGAAACTTTAGAAAGCAAAGTTAAATAATGTACTTTTAACATATATTTTATGGAAAAAAATAAAAAATACGCTTTTTTGTAATTGTAGATCAACGATCAAATCGAGTGACCTGAAAATTAGAGAGGTCACTCATAGTATTATGTAATATATCATCAGAAAGGTCATACTCTTTTTCTATAAAATAAGCACACTTTTTCATCTTAATTGGAGAGACAAGTCAAATACAGGTGTTTATGGGTAGTGATTATATACTTCTATTTACTTTGAATATTTTTTAACTAGAATGAACCTATGCTTGTCCCACTATGAAACTTTCAGAAAGCAAAGATAAATAGTGTGTACCCTTTTTTATGTAACATAATTTTTAGGAAAAAATAGAAAAAAATACTTTTTTTGTAATTATATGTGAAAGGTCAAATTAAATTACTTTGGAATTGAAAAGGTCACTTAAAAGGTCACATGATACTCAATTGGACAATTTGGTCCAGAAGTACAGGAGATTTAGTAAGTCTAAAGTTATGAAAAATTGCTCAATTTTCAAATTTAAAATTTTTATACATAAAAAATTATTGCAAGTTGTAAGCTAAAAATTTTTATACATAAAAAGTTATTGCAAGTTGTAAGCTAAAAATTTCCAGAATTTCTTAAATATGGCTGGGAAATAAACTAGCCGAGTTAAAAAAAAATTGGTGGGGATCTGGTCGAAAATGACCTTTTCTGTGCGGTTTCACATGGAATGACCCATATTCTAATTTTCTGCGATTTTAAGTTGGAAGTAAAATATATAATATTAAAAAGCAGAAATATATGGTGACGATGAAAAGTATAAAATAATTCAGTGCATTTTTAAGACTTAAAATGTTTTAAATTGTTTTAATTTTAATATTAAATTGGTATAAATGTAAGAAAGACCAGTGGTATGAAAACATTTTTATCTGTAAACATAAAGTGGGGTGTTTGAAAAGTCACGCACCATTTTAACAGAAATGTTCATATTATGCCTTTTAATATTTCTTTGAGGCAGAAATCTTGCTTTTTTCATCTCTTAGAGGAGATAATTCCCGAGAAAACTCTTTTCTCCTTTGCAGTTAAGCAGCGGAATAGCTCCTATTTATTGTTGCCACTAAAGAGAACAAAATGCTGCCCACGAGAATTTAAAATAGGTTCTACGGCACCTCTTTTTCTTTCGAATTGGCTGTTGATCGCAGAGTGACGAAAGTTTATATCGCTCTTGTGCCAGGGTTTTATTATTTTTCCTACACTTATCTATTCGTTTTATTCCGTCTAAATATTGAGGGTGTTGTTTTCTAAAAATAAATAGAAGACGAATATGAGAAAAATAACCTATTCCTTAGATATATTCCTCTTATTGGATCGCAAAACTCATACTTTTAAATAAGCAAATAGATGTAGAGGCATTAAAAATGGAATTATGCGCAAATGGTAGTAAGATAAATTCTGATTAGTTCAATACATGGACTCAACTCGATTGTGTATTTAATCATTCTTGCATCAGTTAAGAATGTTATTATTTTATAGTATAACATAATTCGTTTCCGACTTGACTCAAAGTACAATTTACTCACAACGTGTTCGTGAAATGTTCTAAACACACTAACAT
This sequence comes from Meta bourneti, assembly GCA_933210815.1. NCBI lineage: Eukaryota > Metazoa > Arthropoda > Arachnida > Araneae > Tetragnathidae > Meta > Meta bourneti. The sequence goes on from OW119926.1 coordinate 57,664,606, forward strand.
AGTGTATATCAGATAATAAGTTTACGATTGAAATTTCGTTCCAGCTAAAAATAATTTAAAGCATATAATATACCCTTTGAAGAGAAGGATAATATTATCTACAATTATAAATACCATTACAGATATTTGCTTGAATTATTTAAATATAGTTGATAGTTAAAAATTGCATACAAATTATTTTACGTAGTTTTTAATTTTTTTTAATAATATTTTTTAACATTTTTACACAATTTATATGTACTGTCATTATATATTGCACAATTTAACTATATTACTTCCTGCATTGCTACTTACGATAACCATCATTGTGCTTATCTATTTGTATACTTCTGCGATTCCAAAGTGTTTCTCTTGAGCTTTTAATGAAATAATGGATGCATAAAAATGTTAAATCTTATAGACAATCAGCTCATATTTTACTGCCATCCTTGCGAATTTTTCTCTTTACTTACAGAATCCTTTTCTGATTCTGTAATAATTATTTTCTGTTTGTTGAATTGTGACATCCAGTAATATTACAAATAATATTGCGAAGTTTCATTGTTGTATAAGAAACTGCACTTTGTTATAGAACTGTATCTCGAAATTGCTAAAGAAATTCTACAAATACATGTTCTCTAATAAAATCTTTTACGATTTTGACGTTTAGTACTATTTTTGATACTAAAACTATTTGATTAGCCGAGTTTTTCTTCGAAGTATATTTCTTATCCTGCCGTGCTGGTATGAATTGGCGTCTCAGAGTTTCTTTTATTCGAGATGGCGCATTACATAAAAAATCTTAACGCTTAGCAGTACTACATAAAATTAGGATCTTGATTGAATGTTCTCTATTTTCTAGAGGATATATGGCGTAGTATTTTAATGATACCGTTAGCTTTCATCTGAGGGTTTGATCCCAAATTTTGGTCGTAATAAGTGAGTTGACACTGAGGGATATGTATCTATCTGTTCCATAACCTATCGACTTCCCTACATGAATATTAAACAGCTTTGACTTCTTGACCAGTATAATACACTATATAACAAAAAAAATCGACGCACCAAGAAGGAGTTGTAGAATTGTAATGAAATTTCGTATGCAAAGACATTTTGAACGAATATGCAAATGATTAAAATTTGGTGTCCAATGAATGAATAGTGGGAGCTCCACCGCATCGGAACTGCGCATTCAGCAGGTGTATATAAGGAGCGATTCTCAATCTGTGGTCAAAATTTGTGTTGCATTTCGACTGCGGATATCTTACGTCGACTGTAACAATGCCTCACCTAAACATTCGTGCTCATTACGAGCATATGTCAGAGTTTGAAAGAGTTCGTGCTATCGGATTGAAGGAGGCTGGTTGGACGAATCGAAGAATCGCTCGACATGTGGGTCGAAGCGATGCGGCGATTAGACAAGACTGGTAAGAGTGGGTCAAGAACGGCAGATGTCAGCGTCAGGACGGCAGCGGTCGACCTAGGGCCACAACAGAACTGGAGACAAAGCTATTGTCAGAGCAGTGTCACAGCACCGGATTCGTCGTTAGCGACTATCCAACGAGTGACCCACACACATGTTTCCAACATGACCCTCTGCAGACGACTGAGAGAGCGGAATTTACGCTCGCGCCGACCGTTACGCCACTTACCTCTCACGCCTGTACACCGTCAAGTCCGATTACAGTGGTGCCGGGCTCGATCAACTTGGAACGGCGCTGACTGGGGACGTATAGTCTTTAGTGACGAGTCCCGCTTCCAACTGTGTCCTGACTACAACCGAAGACGTGTCTGGAGACGTCCAGAGCAGCGTGGGGATCCTGCCCTTCCCATAGCACGCCACACATGCCCACAACAGGGCGTTATGGTCTGGAGTGCCATCTCCTTTGATAGCCTTACCCCTTTGGCAGTCATTTCTGGTACACTTACAGCACAGCGGTACGTAAACGACATTCTACGACCGGTTGTGTTACCGTTCCTTTTGCGACACCCCGGACTTACTTTTCAACAAGATAATACCCGGCCGCACACGGCACGTGTTGCTATGAATTGTCTTCAAGCTTTCCAATCACTTCCCTGGCCAGCTAGGTCTCCTGATCTCTCTCCCATAGAGCACATTTGGGACGTTATGGGAAGGCGATTGCAACCATCCCGGAATGTTGACCATTTAACCCGACAGTTGGAGATATTTTGGCAAGAAATTACGCAGGACACCATCCGGGAAGTTTTTCAGTCTATGCCACGCCGGGTGACAGTTTGCATGGAGGCCAGAGGTGGACCAACACCTTATTGACTTCCTCCCTTTGTAATGGTCAAACTCTGAAATAAATCATTCAATTGTTCTGAAATTTTTATCGTTTGTTTTTCTATGTATGCTCTTCACATCCACCAATTTTTATCGCAATCGGACAACTCCTTCTTGGTGCATCAATGTTTTTGTTATAGAGTGTATTATTTAGGATTCCTTCAAGCAATCGATTAGGTTATTTAGTCGTAATATGTGCTGGATGGTGAAAAAGCAATAGTATCTTTGAAATCTAAAGACGCTCTGAGGATTAAATTTTGAACTTGGAAATATTGCCATCTTGATTAGCACAGCATATTATTGTCTCAATCTAACCTAATCCTTTAGCGATTCTATGGTTGCAATCATCTCAAAGGAAAGTAAAAGTCACATTTCACTTGAGTAAACGAAAGATCTCGCAATTTGGAATTCCAAATTGTATTCCGCCATTTAGTGAATATGTAGGAATGCACTAAGAATGTAACAAAGAACATAAAATTATGCATGATATTAAAAGGGTTAAACACTATCCAAAGGGTTTCATTACCATTTAAGATTACCAGGATAGTACATTATTATGTAGATAATGGACTGTATAACAATTTGTATAAGCATATGACCGAAATATTTATCTACATCATACTATGCATGCACTTATTTCATAAAGAAAAAAAACATTTCAGCTTTTCACATGTAAAATATAAAATTTTGGAATTTAACTTGTATACTACACTTTAGAATGTGTGCAAAATATATTTACTCATGCAATATAATAGCACTCACGATATTATTGTCTTAAAGTATTTTATAATAAAATTATGGTCACGAATTTTTTAAAGTAAAATAACTATCCATTTGTCTTAATTTATTCATAATTATTATGAATTAACTAGTTTTCATTTATGTTTCCAAGTTAATTTTGATCACCAATTATTTCAAAATCCTTCATGTACTTCTAAAAATTTTCTAACATTTTTTTTAAATCCGGAATTAATTACTGAATTGTAAAACCTGATTGTTTATTGATCACAAATTGTTTAAAACAATCGTTAATATTTTTAATCATTACATGTATTGGAAAGTTAAATAAAAATCTTACCATTTTCGTAATTTGTTATGAATTAACTCGTTTGCATTTCGTTTCTAAATTAACCCCCATTAAAAGCTCAATAGTTATTAAAAACAATTCCCTATATTTTTAATTTATTTTAAAATCCTTATTGGTACCTAATACGTAAAAATTCAGTGCATATATTTGATCAATCCCCAATTGAAAACTAAGTATTCATCAGAATCGAATTAAATCTTAAAACGTTCATATAATAAATTTTGCTACGCATTCAATTTCTGAATACCCTACTCTGGAAGGAATAAAGAGCGGCCAATAGAATGAACAATTGCTCACAAATGCAAATAATTGAATGAATTCACTCAGCTTTATCAGCTGAGCTTTCAAAGACAACGTTAAAAAATCTACTTGTCAAACTATTGAATAATTAGATGTTTCGGTGTTTCGTAAAAAGTAAGAGACATCGAAGGGCATCTGTGCATTAATTATTACCAGACAAGTTTAGTCACCCTTTACATTAGTAAGAAAAAAATACCGCTTTCCACCTCTTGATTTACTTTTAACCGTATTTATTTATGCTTTATTTCGTTGTTAATGCTACAATTGAATACTTTTTTAAAGAGTAACACTATGTTCTAACATTTAAGATAGAAATTGAATTCGATAAGTGTTACAATATAAATGAAGTGCTAAACCACTTAACTATTCTGTCCGTACATCGTACGTGTGCTGTTTTCGGTACTTTGATTTGCCCATGTACTGTACGTGCAGTTCCATTTTTCGGTTCCTTTTTCTGCTTTGTCGTTATTTTTATACGTGTTTAGATTTCTTCGAATTGAAGAATTTTAAACGGAAAGAAGAAACAGGTAAGTATAATAATGGAAACATTGATTTGACTTATGTACCAGAATTCTAACGAGCGTGCGACGTTACTGTTTGCAAAAAGCCAACTTTTACTGTAAATGTTTACTGCATTTGAAACAAAAACGAATTATTCTTAATACTTCAATTTCATTGTGACAACAATTCAAATTTTAATTTATATTTTTTAAATCTAATCTAAATGATAAATTGCAATAAAAAGGGATAATTCTTTTAACAATTGGATAAAAAGTAAGAAGCTCTTAAGTGGTTAATACAATGTATAGATTATTTTTAAAGTTTGATTAATATATTGTCATTCAGTATGGAAATGTCTTTATTAATAGATTCTACAAATAAATATTAGGTTCCTTTATATATAATATTTGAAATTGAATTTTTTTAAAAACATGACATCAATAATGGCTGTTACCAGTTGATTACCAGTTGATTAAATAACTGATCTAACTGTTAAATACCTACTATGGATTCGGCATTTAACGCTGCAGTTACCGTGTGGATAGGCTTATACTTAATATGTTTCAATAGCTTACTTTTATGATAGTATTTATAAATTTACTTCACAAATGCACATATAAAATGAACTACAATGAACTTATTTAAGAAATACATAGTAATTATTATTTAAACTACTTCGCAACTGTTAAGCCATATCAAAATTTGAATTATATGGTATTTGTGACAAATAAATATTTAAGGCCTAAAAAGACTCGGTTACGAAAAGATGTTTTCATCAAACTATACCATCGATCCACATTGTACACTGGGATAATTTAGGAGAGTGATTGCAAACTTTTTACCGTTTGTAAAATGTACAACTCTTTTTTCAACTTTTATTAACGTTTGAATATTTCATATATTTCATTCTTGATGTTTTTGATATTTTCATGCATACCTTGCTTTAGTTTCTAACTTTTGATTTACTTGAAAGAAGTACCAATAATTGTTCATCAACACGAGATTGCACAGTACACGAAAGGTAACCAAATACTTCATTAAGAACCGTTTTTTACAATATTTGCTAAGCATGGATTATATGGATTACATATTATTAAACATTTGTGACAGCAAACGAGATACTTCTTTCCAAGTACGAAAATTCAGCAAATTTGTGATAACAGACGTGAAAAAAATATTATTATATCTCTACAAACTAAACGTAGCTTTCGATTCGAGCCTTACAAATCCTATGAAAGAAGAAAATTTTTCAAACACATTTAAAAACTGAATCCGTAACTTCACAGAATATCAATATTTAATTATGAGACAGACTCAAGAATTCTTAACATTTTTCTGCAGAAATAATAAGCCAATTTTTGAAAGGGCAGTAAGACCATTATTAAATTACTATATCTTTCTGTGCCAAAGAGATCAAAAGACAGGAGGCGCAATGGTTTAATTGGAATATTTTTATAAGATGAGACATAGTTAAGTAAAAAACATACAGTAATAAGACGGGATATGAAAAAATTCTCAGACATTCTTTTGACACACTTATATAATCATTTCCTTAAATTAAAACAAATAAGGAAAGGGTGGATGTGGAAAATAATACTCACTACTTACTCAAGTTAAAAGTTTCGTTGTATGGTGTATGCAAAAATTATGCATATTCCATGTTTTCGTATAAGAAATAATACCAAAAATTCAATTATTAGTTTTAGCTCATAATATAAGAAAAAACAAATGAAAATAAGTAGTGTTTCTTTCAAAGAGAAACTTTAATACACAATTCTACAACACTTGCAATTATAATCTACTTTTAAACTTTTAAGAAAGAGGAAGGATTGAAACAACCAATAAAAACAATACTTGAAAATAGCAAAAACGTTAGCTCCTTGTTGTCTTTTGTGATGCTGTTCCTTGAAAATTGCAAATACACTAAGCATCAATACATTAAGCATGTATCAATACAATGAACAATTTACCTCTAATTACTACCTTAAAGTCCTAATATATAAAAGTGTATAAGATTATATTTTTAATTGTTGACTTCTGATTTATATTTATTTAGTTTGATGACAATAAATGTAAATTCGCTGTCTAATTAATTAGTTTTCCTCAACAATCTACGTATATACAGGAAACATTAGAAGTATGAATTCATACATGAGCAATATAATAGTATTTTAATTTTTCATTTAGAGGTTCGGAAAAAAGAGAGACATACAACATCATAAGACAACAACAGTATTAATTTTTCTTACGGCGCGAGTTGTTTCATGCTAACGAAGACTTATGAAATCACCTCAGGTATAATTAAGCAAATATTTACTTATTACGTTTCACAATTACTTTTGTTTAGCTTGAATCAATACCATTTTAATGCCTTATTATATAGATCCTATTTTCTCAACAAGGATGACTCGAATTAGCGAAAACGGGGTTAGTTTCGACTAATATTTAAAAGGTGAATATTACAATACCAAGAGAAGGAAGATGATTAGTAAAAAGGATGACTGAATAAGAAAATAACAATTGTTTTTTTACGTTTACAGATAAGTATTTTCCATTAGATTCAGTTCAATGAAAAATATACACGTTATATCACTAATTTACAAGCTTTAAATAAAACCAGATCTCAGGACGAGATAAAATGTTGACTAAAATAACTTTGTTACAGTTTTTGTTATTTGCATATCAAAACGTGAAACAAGGTAACAAAAACCTTTTTTTAATTTTATGAAACCGAATTTTATTCGAATTCAACTTTCCTAGAATTCATCATTCTTACAATTAACCTGTTAGGAAGCAACAAAACGGACACAAATAATGATTGAATGTACTTTTATACTGTAACATGAAAATAAATAAAATAGAAGAAAATAATTACAAGAGAAATTATTAATCACACTTTTTAAATTTTGGGGGTAATATTAATCGTAAGCACTAAAATTAATAAATAAAAATGAAAATCAGAAAATGACACCAATAAGAAATTTACACCAAAAAGACTTAGGGTATTAAGTCAGAAGGATTATTTAAAACATTAAAACGCACAAAAGATCTTTAATGTACGAATAAGACGTTTAAAGCAAGAAACGACGTTTCATTAAAAAATAAGAAATTTCTGTATTTATCAAGAATTAATGTATTTTTTAATTGATGTCTATTTTTATGAATTGATGTCTATTTTTATGAATTGATGTCTATTTTTATGAATTGATGTCGTTTTACTTTGTGTTTATTAATTAATAGTTTCACATTCATCTCCATTAAACACTATGTTGTGTACAAGTATCGTATATTCATTTATTTACTTGTGTGCTTTTCAAGAAGACTAACCTTCGTGCAAAGAGAAAGTAGCTCTTTGAACCTAACTATTCTACAGATCACCATATTCTGTTTAAAAAAATACTTAAAAACTCACATTTGAAAGTTTTGACTTAGTGTGTCAAGTGAGTCAACGATATGATGTTAGGTAACTTATATATAATTTTAGACTTTATTTGAAACAACATTACTATATTTCAAATCATGCAATAAATTTAGTTCGAACTCGTATAAACAATTATAATTAAAATTCAATTATAAAAGCGATGTACGATAGAAAAATATTGCAATTAAATTATAGAAGGGATTGTATTTCCTTAAGGATTTTCATGAATACTTTGAATTTGAATATTGTAGTGATTCTCTGGGTAGCGTGGTAGATTCAAATCTACAGAGAACAGTCTGGCTTAAATAACAAACGATAATTTTATTTAAAACAATTTCTTGACTATATTAGAATCTATTTACACGACACTTTCACGAATTTCTATGCCTCTGCTAACTGGATGCGACAGGGTGTCGAAATCTCAGGACGTACGAAAGTCTCTGAGTTGGAGAAAGGTATCTCAACAGTCTCTAGATGAAACTCTACTCGTCGGGTGACGATTTCACAAGATCAGCACTGGATCCTCACTGGACGACGGGACAAGGCAGGTTCACTGCCGGACGAGAAGTCGGTACCGAACTCTCCGCAGGTCGTCGGTTCGGCACAATCAGGGATCGGCTCCACTGAGGTCGTCGGGTCAGTACAAGACAGCACGGCTCCGCTGGGGTCGTCGGATCGGCACAAGACAGGCACGGCTCCGCTGGGGTCGTCGGATCGGCACAAGACAGGCACGGCTCCGCTGGGGTCGCTGGTTCAAGTCTCGAACGAGAAATAAGCAGGAACTCGAGATAGGCAGCCTACGCCAGGCTACAAGAACGCGTCCTCTCAGGGTGAGAGAACCGTCTTCCAAATTATTAAGAGCTCCTTAATGGGGTTGACCGCTCAAAGGGTCACTGAGCTAAGACGCTAGCTCGGGAAACAAACAAGACTCGAGATGGGCATCCTACGCCGGCTACAAGAACGCGTCCTCTCAGGTTGAGAGAACCGTCTTCAAAAAATATATTTTCTCCCTAAGGAGTGACCGCTCAAAGGGTCGCTGAGTTAAGCTGATCGATCGAGATCACAAGCAAGAACTGACGATTCGACTCCCTGCTTTTCCTTTTGAAACCTCCCAGCCTTTGTTCGCTGGTGGTTCTCGATTCGTTCGTTCTTGATTGGTTCTTACTTTTAATTGGTTCGTTTTTACTTTGCTCATTTTTGAGGTTGCTGATTCGGTAGAGACTCTCTGACGTAAAATGGGATCAGCTACTTAGCGCAGGTGGCTTGATTACCTAGCAGGTGGACTTAATCACCTGGCAGGTGCACTCCTAAACACCTGGGCTCCTTCCGGAACGAATCCCCTTTTGTCCTCTTCGATCCAAGTCCCGACCGTCTGGCGCCAGAGAGATGGCCATGTATTGTCCGGCTCTTTTACGACCTGTCGGCGAGTTTGCCTTTGGCGCCAGAGAGATGGAAATGTATTGTCCGGCTCTTTTACGACCTGTCGGCGAGTTTGCCTTTGGGAGGGATAATTGAGGGGTCCATGAATGAATCCTCACAATATCATTTGAATAATAGGAACTGAAATATATTCATACTTCCCATGCCTGTTTCAAATGAATTTTGCTTTCGTCGAATCTCGGCGGATTCGGTGATAATTTCCATGTAACCAGACCAATCGAATTCCAAAAATTCTTTATGCAGAAAACGAAGCACTACGAAACACGAATTAAATTTTTCACTCCCATAATTTTGAAAAGAAACAGCCGGGATACATAAATTCCGATCATGTTTGAAATAAAGAAATAATTATAGTTGCTAATTTATTTTCTTGTACTTTATTTTGCCTTTTTTTACCTAAGAAGTCGGATTATTTCGTCGACATCTGGAAACAAACGAGAATACTGCTTCTGAGTTTTAATGTAGCGTACTTATATTTCAGAAGGGAATTGAAAAATAATCGTTATCTTGCTCCAGTACTTTTAACGTTTGAAGGGAATTGTATGATTCTGCAAGTTTATATTTTAGAAAACTAACTTTTATGTCTATTTGCTATATAAACGTTGGTGATGTATTCACCTGGGAATATAAAGTTCTTACGATATGACACTTCATGGTATTTTTATGTTTTCAAATAATTAACAAAATTCGTTACATAATCTTAGAAGATATACAGATAAATACATTTGTTTTAGGAAATATTATCGTCATGGAAAACATGTATTAAAATTTTTTAGTCTAAATACATTCGTTGTTTTATAGCTAAAAATGTTGAATGAAATCACCTAATGAACACAATTAAAGCTAGTGAAAATATATAAATTTCAAAAACGAATAAATATTAAAAACTTATGATACAATCTTCAATACTGTGAGAGTAGTGTTGACACAACTCAATCTTTTAAATAGCCTTTCCATGCCAATATAAGAGATCTTCTTAAGTTGAATATCAGAGAAGCCATATCTATATTTATGTTGCCTAACATACTAGTGAATGACGTTAGTGCTTCCTGTTTTTACACGCGGTTTGAAAAGGCTTAATTAAAAAAGTGATATACAGCAACACTATTCTAATACAACATATTTAACATCACGTTTCCATCTTGTGACTTAATTCTTTCCTGATAAAGGAGGACGTCTTGCTCCATCATGGTCATGGGCAGTTTTGTCGTAAGTGTTTAATAACTATTAGTGTTTTTTGACGTTTTGCACTTTGATCACTAATTTCACTAAGCTTTTGATCTGTTTATCTACAATTAAATTTGCGTAATTGAGTAATTATTCGTAACTCACGGGAAATAAACTAGTGAGATGAAGTTTAAAACTGGTTAGTGACATTACCTGCAATTAAAATTCGTAAATTTTTAGAAAAATAAATGAATGGTAGTTTGTATTAATGTTACTATTACTTTTTCTGAGCCATTAAGATTTGATTACACTGGAAGACATTTTTGGTTCAAATCCAAGAGCCATTCTTCAAATAATCAATATGCCATCCACTGTTTCTCGAATAAGCTCTCCAAATTGCACTACCTATTATCGTGTCTACATTTGAAAGTATCATTGATATAGTGAATTACAATAACTTATGATTTTTCTTACTAGATAAAGAACAAAATTAAATCTTTTTATTCATTCTCTAGAAATGTAGTCTATAGGGGGGAGGTTTTTGATGATATCTGAGTTGAATTTAATTTAGCATTGAGTCACTAGCCAAAAAATCCACTTTATGAAAATGTGGTCTTTGAGGGAGGTTATCGCTTGCTTGAAGACCACAATCTATTATCTTTCAATTTTCATACATGAAAGTCGACGAATTTTTGTTAGGACCGTACTATTGTCTGATTGGCTGATAACGACTCTTCTAGGTTACTATCAAAGTAAGAATAAAATTATTACATGAAACGAGAATATTTTTTGATTCAACGATCCGATCTAATAAATCAACTTCTTAAATTTTATTTTTTTATCTGACTTGTTAAATGTTTCTGCGAGCTATTTTGATTGCGTTTACTAAGTGAATATATGACATTGACGTTTCCAATATATACTTGGTTTTCTTATGTAAAGCCATAGTCACGCAATAGTTTTGACGGCAGTTGTTTTAAAGAGGATGAATTTGCATTTGAAAAGTATATTTGTTTAAGTCCTAGCTAATTATTACAACAGAAAAACTCAACAACTAAAAGTGATATATTTTATTAACTATCTGTTTAAGGTTCTTTGAAAAATTTAAATTTTTATCAAATATTGTATAAAATATATAAAACTAATGTGTACTTTTTTAATCTTGAACTTATAATTTTTTTTAACGAACCTTACGGAATTTTCAATTTTTATAAAATTATTTACTTACATATTAATCGATTTAATTAATAAGAAAATCATACGTAAATATAGTAAAATAGCAAATACATTTAATTTGTATAAAGATTAAAATAGAGTAACGCTATCTGTGAAACTTAAGAACGCACTTTCATAAATATTTATAGAAATAGTTTGAACCCATTCTCCAAATGCGGAACTGAATTATCCATCCCTTTTATACAAAACTAGAAATTAGCCATACTTCTCCATTTCCTAAGGGTGAATGATAACCTAACATGGTATTATTTGAAGATAAAACTTTACACGAAGTATTTCAAATTAAAATCCGAAATAGCAAGCAGCGACAGAAATATGCTACTGAAAGAATTCAAATTAAATTTATATTCTTAACGTTCCCCGAGTCCTTTGGGAAATTAGCAACTGAGGACGCTGTTCGCCTTCAGACGGGCTCAATTTAGGCGCTTTGAATAGTTTTGTTCCCATATACAATCACAACTTGGTATAGACGCGCTTTTATAAATGCATATGCTTGCTTCATAAATTTGTATTCGAATCAATGCAACACAGAATACGAATTTTATTTCAGTTCTGTTGCAGTTATGGCTTGTTGATGTAACTAATAATTAATGGTTTGAAATTTAATATTCGCATTACTTGAATAATTCATGATATTTTAATTTATCTTATAAAAAGATAATTTATAACTGTTAATAAATGTGGGTTGGTAGTTGAATTTACATCGCACTTGAGCAACACAACTGGCTATTAATAAATTTGGGACATTAGATAATTGATAGGTTCATAAATGTGGGTTGGTAGTTGAATTTACATCGCACTTGAGCAACACAACTGGCTATTAATAAATTTGGGACATTAGATAATTGATAGGTTCATTAAATTTTGAAATTATTGCATATTTGAAAATGTAAATTTGAAATTTCGTTTTTTCAATATTGGTATAGGCACACTAATTTTGTATTACGTTTAAGGTTACGGATTTTTATTAGATTCGGATATATATTTCCGATCTATTCTCAATTAGGGTTTGTTAACGTAACTAATAGTTAATGCTTTGAAAGTTAAAATTTACATTTACTCGAATCTATTATAACAAATTACATTATCTTATAACACAATAAAATATTAATAAGTTTGGAAAATTAAATAATTGATTGGTGCATTATATTTTGAATGAAAATTTTAAAATGTAATTTTGAATATTCTATGTAAATATTGGTACTGACAACACTACATTTGAATTCTAATCAAAGCTACATAGAGAGCAAACTTTTATTTCTGATCTATTCACATTTACGGTTTGTTAAAGTAACTGATAGTAAGTAGTTTGAAATTTAATAATTGCATTACTTGAACCAATCATAAATATTTTACATTGCATTAATATAAAAAGATAAATAAAACTTTAATATACTTGGGACATATAAAACGTTATCGATTCATTAATTTTGAAATAAATGTAGTTTTAAAAATAAAATGTATATTTATCTATTTTTAAATATTGTCACAGGCACTCTAATGTGTTTGCATTTTAGCCCACATTGTCGGCATATCATGAATTGACATTTTTAATACCATCTATTTGGCTTACGTTTAATTTGCACTGCATTTTGTTAATAAGTTTACTGTATTCATTAAAAGTGAAGACATACAAAGTTATGCTGGAAAAGTTAAGAGATAATTTATATTATTAACCCCCCTTACAGAGATACGTAGGTATTTTAATTAACGTAGCACTGGCTATTGGTGACGGTCTGAGATCAAACGCGAAGGGAAGATCGAGGACAACACGTAATTTTGAACCACGGTCAGATGACGAAACACTTCAAGGAAAATAAAGAAAAATATTTGAAAAAAAAATTGAAATTTGCATGAGTAGAAATTTAAAATATTGAAATAACTTGAAAAAATTGATTCTTTAAAAATTATTGTTTATGCAAAAATGATATTTTTGTTATGTATATTTTATAAGTATTTTGGAATGAGGTTCGACTAAAGCACTTTATTATGAATCAAAATTTATTATGAAATCAAAGACAGTTGCTTAAAGGGTGCTGTGTCCCCTTAAATTGAAAAGAAATTAGTTTGAGATAGCGAATGCTAATCAGGGGTCAAGTTAATTAAAGTTTTTGGATTACCTCATAAAAGGCTACATCTCATTATAGCTGGTGAATCTGTTAACAAATCTAAGATCTGTGCATTCGGTCTGTCGTGGCTCAAATAGCCTCACGTTGGCGAGGTGTGGAAGTTTGGAGAGTGGGGTGTGAACTCAGATGTTCAACTCGTCATCTGATCGTGGTTCAAAACTACAAGGTGTTATCCTCGAATCTTCCCCTTCAGGATTGATCCCAGACCATCCCCTTCGGGATTGATCCCTGACCATCGCGAATAGCCCATTGTGTAACTCCAGTGTGATGTTAATTAACCCCACCTACCCAGTGATAAAATATTTGAAATAAACTTTTAACTCAATATATCCTTTTTTCACGATTTATAACCTCCTCGAATAATACATCGATAATCGCAATCGTAATAGAAGGAGGATCTTCACCTTCAATTGTTGCGAGGAAAGTTCTACCATAAACTATAAACGCAAGGGATTTTAGTAGTTTATACAACCCTTTGCCTTATATGTAACCTAAACCTCAACACTTCCAGGGTAATGTGGCGTCGTGAAAGGAAGAAAAATATTGAAATTCCAGAACTGAGAATTCAGAAACGAGTTGTTGAGAACTGAGAATTGAGAAATAATTGTTGCGAGCGAGATTCATAAACTATTTGCTCAAAGGATTTTAATAGTTTATATCACACTTTTCCTTCTATATATATATATATATATATATATATATATATATATATATATATATATATATATATATATATATATATATATATATATATATATATATATATATATATATATATATATATATATATATAACCTAAGCCTTAAGTAGTATAGCGTTCTAAAAGGAAGAAGACATATTGAAATCCCTGAACTGAGAATTCAGAAACGAGTTCTTGTGAGAACTGAGAATTGATAAACAATTGTTGCGAGAGAAGTTCATGAACTATTAGAAATTTTGATAGTTTATGTAACCCTTTGCCTTCTACATATATTATATAGCCTAAGTCTTAAGTAGAGTAGGATCCAAAAAGAAAGAAAAAATATTGAAATCCCAGAACTGAGAATTACCCCTTTCGAAGGAAGGCGTGACGCACACATTCCCCCTCATTCATATTCAATACACAATTAACGCATTCCGAAACAATAAACCAAAGTGGAACAAAAATGTGGCACGTTCTTAAGTGTCTCTTCTTCACCATCAATTGTTGCAAGATATGCTTTTGGATCGAGAGAAAACGACGGCGTGCAACAGCTGTACGGGGAGACAGAAGTAAGAGCAGGGGAGCGACAGATAAGATCCCGGCCGGGGGGTTCTGGGAAGCTACCGATAGAACTAATTAGTGGATAATGGAGATTCATGTTAGAGTACCAGATGACACAGCATAAAGTTTTAATTTTGTGGTATCATCTCATTCGTGTAGATTTAAAATCATACTTTCTCAATCCAGGTATAGTATAAATGTTTTTATTCATGGATGCAAACATTTGTCATCTAAATACCAAGAAATGTTTTACAGAGTTTGAACTCGAAATGTTAGGAGGAACAGCAGTAGCCAAGTTGGAAGAGTAATCGGTTAGCAACCGGAGGGTTGCAAGTACGAAAGTCAGTCCAAGCAAAGACCGAAGTGTACGCGGTGGCTGGTGCAAGTTAAATTTGTCGTGGCATCAAATGTCCTCACGTTGCCGTGGTGTGGAAGTTTAGAGTAGGGTTTCAGATCAGATGTTAACTCGTCATCTGACCATGGTTTAAAATTACGAAGTGTTCTCCTCAGATCTTTCCCTTCGGGATTGATCCCAGACCATTGCCAATAGAACGTTAGGATTACTCCAGAGCGACATTATATAACTACCTACCAGAATGTAAGGGATTGGAAAAATAAAATAATAACTGATAGTTGAAATAAAAAGTAGTTTTTAAGAATAAAATATCATTCAAAAAGACTAGATTTAATATCCTTTCGATTGAAATAAAAAGTTTTATTCTCATCGGAATGCAGCAGTCATATACGTATTGATGGGTTGTTTACCAAATACAGTTGAAATGTGTTCAAAATGTCAAAAGACTGTCTTAACCAGTTCTTGAGACATTTATCAGTGGTTATCAAGGTATTAGGTTTTGACGAAAAGTCGAGATTATATAATCGAAAGTATATTTTTATTATAGGGAGAAATCCCAATTTGGCTTTGATAAATTCTACTTTACATCTATGTACTTATATCTTACATTAGTAACGAAGCTTTGAAGCATACTTATTGATCACTAAACAAATTCACAATTGTAAAATTATAAACGCGAAACTTTTATGAAAAGTATAGATGCTAATCTGTCCTTATTCACATGTAAACTGTTAAACTTCAATTTATTTATGCCTAAAATTTTAAAAAATGTGAGATTCACATCACGTTCGCTCTGTTGTGCGGAGGAGCTATTATATGAAGTGGTGAAATGAATAACAAGTAGATAAAATATAAATTAGTCAAAATTCAATAAACATAATATGGTGACATGTCTCTCAGCGCATTGCCTAAATTAAGTGCCCCAAAATTAATTAGACGATTGTATTAAAATTCACAAAGTCCGCATGTGATACATTTATTTAGAAACTTTTGACAGCATAAATATTGAACATACAGGCACATATAACGCTTTACAAAGCTCCTTTGAATCATTTTCAGAATTTTAAGCACTAGGAAGCTATTGCTTTGTGATTAAAATTCCAATAGACTCTTAGAATAATCATATTAAGAGAAGAATTACGAACTAATGCTTTATGCTCATATAATGTGAGACATAGTAATGGTAATGATTAAAATTGTTACATTGTAGAAAAATCTAGATTTTGTTAATCAAAATGTTAGAATGTGTTGCAAATAGAAACAACTTTAACCAGGATTTTTGTAATTAAAACCAATAGAAATTTAAGCATGATTATATAATGGTGTTAGTAGTGTAATTTTAAAGAAACCTGATTGAAACTTATCTCGATAACACATTTCATGTAATCTAGAATTCACTTTTATTGACTTTTAGAAAACTTATTTGATGCGCCAAACGCCATTATGAAAAACTCACTGTGTGAAATACACTCTATGCCAAAAATCTCGAAATACATAGAAACAATCATCGATAACCATAAAATCTATGGATATCGATTAATGGTATTTCTGGGTGTTTCGAGTTCTGAAGAAATTATCTGTACCACACAAAAGATTAGTTTGAACGCCAATGAATGTCAAGGACGTTCCCTGGCACATGTGATGTGCGTATTCTGCTGTTTATAGAAAAGACATCAACGGTTAGCCGTAAATATTCTGGTTTGGTGTTGTCGGTGAATTGACATCATTTGAGTCCAAGAATACATGGAATAGTCACTTGAACACCTTGTACTCAACTGAATGAATTTGAAAGGGATCACATTGGGAACTAGGGGAACAGGTTGATATTTTTGACAAATAGGTTGTCATCTAGGAAGACACTGACTGGCAAGGTTCTCACAGTAGAACAATACCATTACGCATACATCCCAAAGACATTGGCTGGTTTAGAAGGACATATGCCATAGAGGATAGGCTAATAGTGAGACAAGCTCAAACTGCTCCATCATCCTTATTGACCAACCAATGATGCGTATAGTACGCTATACAGTCTCGTGTAGCCTAAAAGGACCTAGGGCTCCACAACTTCCCTGATGCAGTGCCCGCTGTTCAGGGTCCCCACAATTTGGAGTAGGCGGGATAGCCCATGATATCCAATAACGCCCCAGACCGTAACGCCAGGCGTTCGTCCACTATGAAGCTGAATAAGACACTCCGGGAGAAGGCGTTCACCTCTGTAGCGTCTGACGAGTATGCGTCCATCGTTATAGTCAAGATTGTAGCTGGAATCATCTGAGAAGACGACTTGTTGCCAATCGGCACGCCATTGGTTGTGTTGGTGAGCCCTTTGTAGCTGGAGGCGTTGGTGGTTCAGCGTCAAGGGAATCCTTGCACGTAGCCTATGGCGCGCAGACGTCGACGAACCGTGGGGGCAGACAATGACACATCTGTAGACGTGCTCCAATGCTATGCCAACGCACGAGAGGACGCTGTATGGTCCATCACCAATATGCGGATGAGGTGTCTGTCGTCCCGTGGGGACGTCATATTGCGTGATCTACTGCCGGGGTTTCGACGTCCGGTTCTCCATGATCCATCTCTTCCACACACGCATCACTGTTGTGGCATTACGCCCCATGCGAGAGACGATTTCACGATACGAAAGTCCACCCTCACGGAGGCCGATTATGCGGCCCCGTTCGAACTCCGTTAGTTGCTCGTATGACACTCTGTGTTTTTGGCGAGGCATACTGACTTCTAATCAATCATTTAGAGCAGTCAAACGACGATACACACATTTTAAAGCATCTTTACAGTGCTTTTTATTCACGGCTCACTTGGAAGTTTAGAGGGTGTTTCTCGGCCTACACATGCGTGTAGGCCGAGAAATTTGTAATTCTAGTCATTTGCATATCCTAACCTGTTTTGCATTTCCTGCAAGTTTCGTTCAATTTGCATGATTCCTTCATGGTGTTTCAATTTTCACAAACAGTAGTGTATATTATTATTTTATACCATTTTAGCCATAAATTAAAACATATTACATATTCTTTTTTATCAAGTTGGGATTTGTTAGTATTAATTGCTGAATTGCCCAAGTAATTTAATCTAATCCCAACCAATCTCTGAAATTATATACGATTAAACAATAAGAGAGAGCTATGCTACGAAATTTTTAAATTATACTGACTATAAAAATTATTTTAACACCTGGCAGGAATTGAACCTGCTTTGCCTACAACTCGACGGTTGCTAGCGCAGTGAACATACCCCCTGAGCCACGGCCTCTATTTTATCTATGATATATCACATATTAAAAAACTATCCCTAAACGTTTTAACACTAAAATTTCACAGCTGAATTTTGATAATTTGAACATAAACTGTTAAACTGTTGGTTGGTATCCATGCATGGAAAATACAAAGCATTTGCACCATGAAATCACTATCAATTACTCATAAATAAATTTCATTAAAAATTTTAATTATTTAAGTATTATTCTTCACTAATGGTTAAAATGATTTCAAACTTTTTTAACAGTTTTAATTCATCTCCTGTTTCTCATTTAATAGTCACACCCTCAACTAAACTATTTTTCTATTAAGTGTATTTCAGATAATACATTTCCATGAGGGAAATAATTAAAACCAAACTAAGTGAGCACGCAAGAGAACCGTCATCAATTTCCTAGCACTGAAACAGTTGGATTTCATAGCAATTTTGTTTTGTTGGAAGTGGCCAGAAGGCACGACGTATCGCTTTTGGAAAGCTGCCAATATATATGTACCAAAGTAGAGAAATTCTTCCACATTCGACGTAATTATGAAACGATTTACAATGCTTAAATAGCACGAATGCAACTAAGTTTGCTGTAACAGCAAGGAAATTGTCTTTTGTGGACAGGGACATCAAGACGTAAATAATGAAAACATTCATAGTTAACAGATAAGAGTAAAAGGATACTTTGAGAATATATATGACTCCAAGAAAATACGGAACATCCAAAAATATGGAGCAATGAAAGAAAGGACAATTTAAAAAATATGGGATTTCCAGAGTATTTTCCGAAGTATTTTTAAAAAAATACTCTTATTCGTAAATTAAATGAAAAATAAATGAAGGAAAAAGTGTTGTAAGTAAAATTACTCTAGTTTGATAAATTACTTTGACATAAAGTTTCGTTTCCAAATCAATTATGTGCTCTCAAATTTAAATTATTACAAAACTTCAATTTAGACAACGATGCTTAAAGTTCTAAGTCACGCAATCGTAAAAAGGACTAAATTGTTTTTGTTTTATCTCATAAAACAAGTCTGATTGGAATTATCAGTATCATGTAATTAATATTACATCAAACTTTCAGTAGTCTACATGATAATCAAATCTCTTCAAAACGTAAGAAACTGCTTCGAATTTTGAAAACTCAAATCAGAAATCTTTCGGACTTTTATAGTTTATTTCACGCACCCCACGCAATAAAAATTGAGGTTTCGTGTACCTAGGAACAATCTTGGTCCAAGTAATCCTATATGTGTATTTCAGATAATATATTTCCATGAGAGAAACAATTAAATCCAAGTGAGCACATACTAATCTATTTTGGATATTGCAATGAAAATGGTACGACTTCATTTACGAAAAAACATTGTTAATTGCCTCGTATTTAATCCAGTTTTGACAAAGATATAGAACATTGTGCTGCCATTGCATTCTGGAATCCCATAAATTAGCAGACATTATAAATATGTTTATCGTCTGCACGCATTATTAATATGATAAAGTTGTCATTCTCAATACACTTTTTAATTAATTTTTGAAATTAAAAAAATTTGAGAAAACTTTTTAATTACAAAATCATTTTTCAATATAAATTTACTGGTTTGAAGTGTTCCTTTTAACAGTAAGTGCAAAATTTGTAAATATATATAAATATTTCACTAACGCAAGCAAAATCGGCGTTATTTATATGCTGAAAAATGGCAACAAAGGTATATAAACAATACAAAACCAACCGTTACGAGATTAATTCCAATATGCAGCAAAATTTAAATATGCTTAATTTGAACTAGAAGCTGCATAATATAGCTAAAACTACACGGATGAGCTCTGGTCGGTGTTGTTAACCTTCCAAGTGGTTTCGACGAGGTATCTCGTCCATTCAAATTCGAGCAATTTTGCTAATGACGTCCATAGCAAAATATCTCGTCCATAAAGATATGGTAAATTTTGCTAATGACGAGATAGCTCGTTAAGATAATGCCATTTTTTTATGTTGACGAGAAAAAGATCTGGTAAGTTGTGTTCTAATGACTCGATATCTTGTCCATCAAGATCCAATTAATTTTGCTAATGATGAGACACGTCTGCTAATGATGACACACGTAATGATGAGACACGAGTAGGTTTAAAGTCAATAGATTTCCAAAACAGTGCACCTTACCGTGTGCTATATTGGAAATAAGAATTAATACCAGTAAGATTAGATTTGAAAAATATAAACAAAATTGTGTTTCATATTTTTAACTAATTTTATTATAAATGGATTTAAATTTGGTTTGAAATGTAAGTAACGACACTACTATCAATAGATATAAGCAATTGAGAAACTTTAGCAGTCTGCTTTTCGTCTGCCAGTTTAATGAATTTCATAAAATGCAAATATTCAATTAGTATATTTCCGCATGTATCCGACACCAACAAAAGATGATTTATTAACCTGTCGATCATACACATATTTCTATCTACTATTTTTAAACTCAAAAATATTTCCCTACAAAGCAAACAGGAAATTCATTTTGTCAGGTATTAGAAATAAAAAAGATTTGGAGTTATCTCGTTCTATATTTTCTGTCAGATGAAGCTATAAGATTTATTTTCAATATCAATATTTGCTTTTCATATTACCTTAACTCAAAAGCACATTTGCATAATTAAATTCCGTTCTTCGAATAATTTGTGAACAGCATAGTGGATGCATTTAATTTCATGGGGGTGAATTCAGAATTAATTATAATCCGAACTCAATTAAATGAAACGCAACTCCTTTATAACTGGGCTTCTGATTCTTAGATTAGGACGATCAATAATTTTATGACATTCATACAAAATAGGGCATAACATTTCCAGCCTCAACAGAAGCATCTGCATTCTTTTGAATATTTTGACTGGAACTGTACAGCATATGCAAATAAACTTTCAACACTTCTTGTAATGGTATGATTGGCTTGTTTTTATATAGTAGTCCATGCATGATATTATGCTGTGTAAAGTGGATGGTATATTCTGGTACTTGTAAATGCTCAAAATTTATTTTGCTGCAAAATATTTTCATCTCATATAATAAAAGCTATTAAAAAATTTTAGACAAAATTAAAATTGTTTTAAATTTTATCATTACACATAGGAGCCTTGATCATTATTTTCAGTAACCCTTCGACTTGGTACACTACGATGAAAATAAATTAAGATGATTAAGGCATATCTATGCGCATGTGCCTATGCACGGTGTTATTGATATATTTTCTTCCGCAATAAATTAATGACTTCACTTCATATTTCAATTCACTTTATTTTTATTCCTTAAAGTCACTTTGACAACACTTTGCAAATATCTTTAAAGCATCTTTATTTTTAGTTTAGATATAAGTTTCGTCGTCGAACTTTAGCTTAGAGCTAATTAATTTAAGGACTCGTGAAAGTGATCCTTATTATATTAAAACAACGGCCTCTACTTAGTTCTATGTATAAATGTAAATATTAATGAATATAATTAATTTAATTGAATATAATTTGACGAATCCACTGCGTTCGATCGAATGTTTGTTTTACTTTATAAAACAGACGAGAATTACAGCTATCAGTTCATGTGCCACAATTCCCAGTTGTTGCAGGTGCATCGTAAAGACATTGTGTGTGACAACCGATTATTGCTTTGCAATTTGTTCCTGCTCTCAGAAAAGTGAAAGATACGAACGGACGTTTCATTGGTCCACATTTTAAGTAGTGTGCCGAGTTCCTTTCAACACATAACAGGATTAGAAATCCAGGCAGTGTCACCATTTGCAATAAGAACCACATTTCAGTCTGAGATTTTGGAGTGATTCCAAATTACTAAAGACACGAGTCCATGCTGTTGAGGTATATGAAATCTGTCCGAAAGGCATTCAGCCATTTAATATAAATCAAGATACATTTCACCCAGGACTGTTAGCACCTAATAAAAGTTGGCACTTTGGAGTCACACACTTCTCTTAGCGCCTTTTCCACTTTTCGAAACACTCTGCAAAGTCCATTGTTGGAATTACTATCAAATGCCTCGTCGTATTCTCCTGAATCGTATCACAGCTTTGAAATCACTTTTCTTGGAGAAGTGATGGCCGTAGGAAAAGTCAGAAGTCGCATGGTGCCATATTCGGACTATAGGGGGCTGTCGCCTGATTGATTCAATGATTTACCAAAAAACCCTGAACGAGACGTGGGGAAAGGGCACCGACACACGTTGCAGGTTGAGATCCTTCGTCAAAATCTCTAACATAGTAGTTTTTGCACTGTCAGTGGCCGATCTTTGTTTCCTGCAGTCCGTACACGTACAAAATTCCCAAATTCTCTGCTTGTTAACGGTCTTGCAGAATACGGATAACTTTCAAAAGATTCCCTGCACTTTCTACCATATATTTATTTGCGCTGCATTCATTGCATTGTGCCTGAAAGACTTCTCAATCATTTGAATAGTTTTCGTGGACGAATATTTTCAATCTGTACGCAAACTTCGTTGCTCTAATCGCTCGGTCATTGTAAATGCAACGGTCTAGCAGAACATACGCTTTCTCAAAGGAGTCTAGCTCCCTTTTAGTTTTACCATTTTTTAGTCCAATGGGTTCGTGACTTTTCACGAATGTGATCGATGACTCTTCTCGTTGTCTGCCAAGTTATTACGATGACAAGCTAACCACTTTATTTGTGTTAACAGATCGCTGAATACTTAGCGATCTCGTATTTCGAGAAAAATGTATGATTTTCTGTGATGTATGCTAATAAAAAGTCTACCACAAAAATATCCTGGACACAACGGAAGAAAGTTGGGGGCAATAGTGTAGATATAGGGAGTAGATTTTAATCTAAGACAGACAGTCGGTTTTAATCTAAGATTAGCAGAAGATTTTAATCTGACTAGCACGTCATTTTAATCTAAGACTGGCAGGAGATTTTGAACCAAACATAACAACCGAAGACTGCAAATAGCTTTGCGAAGTGTTGAATCACATCTATTGACTGGAGCTAAAGACTAATCCACGATATTAGACGACTGAAGGCCGAACCACGATTGATGAAGTCTTTCGTGGTTCGGCCACGTTTCATTTTTTCGGTTTCCAAGTTTAATTTCGGCCACGTTTCACATTTAAAATCGTTTCCACGATTTTAAATGCTGCGGAATCTACGAAAGCATATTCAGCTACCATATTCCGCTGCACAGAACTGACATTAAGCAACACCCAAATCAATTGATAAATATGACTACCACGGGAAACATGCAGACTTATACACTCTAGATCGTAACTTGTTTTAGAAGATCACTTGATTTAATATTTTCATTCAGATTTGGTTAAAATAAAATTGCAAAAATCCTCAGCCATACTTAAATTATTTTAAATTATATTTATTTATTTTATATTTGGTCGTTTAATTAAACTTAACTATATCGAAGCTAGCAGACCCAAGCACATAGCATCTGCCCTAGAGTTTCTAAATTACTGATATCTATTCATGGCGTGTTGTTACTCGTTTTCATACCTTATTTAGAAACATTTATAATAAATATAGGCATTAGTATGTTACATACATATTATATGTAAAAATGAAGTAAAGTTAGTCAAAAATATCAAACTATACTTGGTTTACATTTTTCAAACATACTTTTACTGATGTTAATTCTTGTTTGCAATAGGTGCATATTAAGAAGTTCCCAACTCAATCATATCAAAATTAGTTTCTGGAAGTTTAATTCATTTGTATCTCACTCACTTGTTCAAAGGCGATTCGATATTTTTGACCTGTAGATATATTTTGGATTGCCTTAGATTATCTTTTCTGCCCTAATTTCAAACTTCTGCTTTCTCTAAACAGATTACTGAGGATTTTAACTACAGAGACGAGAGTTCCCCTGTGCAGTTCTAACAATATTATGCACCCCTTAGCTCAAATTAGACATATTTAAACTTTATGGCAAAATTGGCGATTTACTCGGAACAATTAGTTTTGTATTATTTATACGTTTACATTATTAGTTTTATATTATTTATATTTTACTCGTATACGTTTATTGGCCGACCAATCAGTATAGTGGTCAGGGGCTGGTATACGGATCGAAAGATTAATTAGTTGAAGGAAAGTATATATGTAAATACAATTTATGCAGGACACTGGTAAGTGGAATTTATAAAAATTTATAATCCTTCAAAAAGAAGCTTCTCATTAAGTCTATTCACGAAAGCTTCTAACGGAAATTCTACATGCGAAATATATCCATTAAACATATTTTGGAGTTATCTAATTGTAACAAATATTTTAGATTATTTTATTCAAAAGTATAATTTCATAAAAACACTACAGTTTGAAAATTTAAGAAACAAAAAAATATTCTAGTATATTTTATTTACATGGTATACCTGATGCATGTTCTAATTAGAACATTAACATTGAAAGGCGCATTAAATGCAGCAATCTGCACTTTGTGATATTGTTTGAGTATTTAGAGAAAGTAATATTGTTTAAAAACCAACATTTAAACAAAATTAAATTAAAAGATATCTTTATTACAAGTTATTAAGAGAACTATTTCATTTTCTCCTCATTTTTATGATTGATTACACTCATCAGATTTTACTCAAACGATTAATAGATACTATCTTTTCAAGCTTTCTGTATAGATTAAAAATTATAAATTTCCCATCCAATGTAGTATGTAACTAACGAAAAATTAATTTTATTTGCTAATTTATATTCTCGGTACACTGTATGCAATCATAATACCAAAAGTGAAAGATGCAATAAACAGAATAAATCTAATCTGCGATACTCCTTGAATATTCGAAGTTAATATTATTGAATAAAAAAACAACTTTAAAGAAATATAAACAAAAAATTATCTTCATTACCTCAATGTTAAAAGAACTATTCCATTTTCTCCTCATTTTTGTGGTTACTTACATTCACCAGTTTTACGTCAACGACTAATTGATGCCATCTCCTCGAGCACTGAATAGAAGAAAAAAATTATCTCATTTTCCCACCCAATTTAGTAAGTAACGTACGCAAAATGCCCGAAGGTTCGTAGAACTTGATTAGCAGTATTAATTGAACGACAGAACAGAAGTAGAAAAAACTCATTCGGAAGAATAATAAAAGTTCGGAGAGGAAAGGTAAATTTAATAGCATGGGCAGTTAAAATAATTGCTATCGTTCCACTGTTAAGGTCGCCGTGTCTCTACTGACTAATTCGAAATGGATGATTCAGTAATATAATTTCCCAACTTGTTAAATAATTGACACTAAATACCGATCGGAAATTGCAAGAATTCGTGACTGAGTGGAATAAATAAAATGCAGAAGAATTGACCATGGAGGCTCTTAGATCATATATTCCTGCTTCGAATTGAAATATGAAGTGAATAATAAATTGAGATAAATCCGAGTCATTAAAATTATGCATCTGGTCGAACTAGAACTTCAAGTTCAAGATATTTTTATAAAAGTGCTGATTGTCGATTAAAAAAATATTGAATATTGTAATTTATTTTAAAATAAAATCTATTTCTTTTTTAAGATTTCGATAATAGTAGATTTTTTTATTGTTAAATTGTGACTAAATATGCTTAACTGAAAAACCATGTATATTCCACATATATTTTCCATTGAATGGTATCTCCATGATTAAAGACAGGAATAGAAAATTAAATATTTGATTCATTAATTCATTGTCAATACAGGAAATACGAATTCTTTAGATTTTGACTTCGCATTTGCTAAGGAGAAAAGAAATTCAGGATTTCTCAAAAGACAATAACAATTTATTTACAAAAAGAATAGATTCATAATACTAAGAATTGCTCTATGACCGCATAATTTTGCTGTCTTAACTCTGATTCATAAACTCAGATTTCTAAGTAAAATTAGAAAATGAAACATAAGTTATGACGTTGCCAGCAATATAACATTGTGCTTTCCGCATTAGACTCGTTTCCTTGCGAAATGTAAGTTATTCATAAATGAAATGTTTTTAATCGTTTTATATTACCATTCAAATATTTATAAATTATTGCTATTTGAATGAAATAAAAAATAAGTTAAAATATAAGTATTATAACTGAAATTCCAGCAATGCGAGTTTCGTACCTAAATAGTAATGTTATTCTTATGGGATAATCGTAATGTTATTCCTATCTTAGTGTTATTCCTATGGGGATTTCGAAATATTTTCAGCGCTCTCTGAACACCTAGGACGGATAGAACGATGGTTAATATGTAACCTATGTTACCCGCAGGATTGTAAAGAATAAGTGTACCAAATTAGTTGTGGACTGGTCAAACGGTGTAGATTTGTACAGTGAACAAATAGACAAGTGCCAACTACTTTATATAAATAAGTATATTTATTAAGTTATAATGTTACATTAGTTAAGTTATGGTCGGTATTTTTTAGTTAATTAAAAAAAAATATTAATATCACAAAAATAAGCTAAGAAAGAACTTTGTTGTAATTAGACAAAACGTCCGTAGTACATGTATAAATATAATACATAAATACATATATCCTATGTCCTATCTTCTATTTTAGATTCATAAGTTATTCGTCTGCTTTATCCACCAGATTCTCTGAACGTATGGCTGTCTTTTGCGACCTTAATGGCCTAATTAATCCATTTTCTTACTGGAGTTCAAAGAGGTTTCTAAACAATGCACACAAAGCAATCTAAACCAGTCTTGTACCAGTTACACGAAACGGCATTTACTAAAACACTTGTATTTAAGAAAACCGGCTTGTCACTATCAAAATCACTCTAATGTTACTCCATTAATTTAGCTCAACTACCAAGCAAAATAGCATATTTTATGCGGAACCAAGTCTTCAAACACATTCATTTCATCCCAATGATCATAGAAATAAATCAGCGTGAAACGCAGTAACAGAGCCATGGATAACTCACTATGAATAAACCTCGGCAATACATCCAACAGAGTAATTTTGCGAAATCAATTTCTCCAATATGGTATAGTTTCACAGCGAAGTTATTGAACCAAGATCAAAGTGCTCCTCCCGCCTCGCTGAACAGATCACAAAAGTAACGGCTCCAGTTAGATTCCCGGGGCTTTTCCGGAGAGGGAATCTGCCGGCACAGTTTATGGGGCTCGGATTTCACGGCATAATGCCTCCCAAGAAATAGCCGAGCAATCAACAGCTTTGGCAGCGTTCTATGAAATCGCGATTCATTGTGGAGGATACGTTATGAGTTTGGACGACACTGTGGAGGACAGTTGGGCTGGCAAATCCCGGGCATTCTCATTAGGGGCGGCGTTTACGTTCCCGACGTCATTGCTGTGACAAAGGGCTGTTGGGAATAGACGGGCAATGAAATTCTCGGGATAGTTGTCATTGGAGATCATGGTGATTCGCTTGAGTTGACTACGGAGTATGGAGTAGGTTCTTGAGCAGTTTTATGCTGATGGAAGGTGGTTGGGTTCTTAAGATTGCTCAGCATTTATCATTAGCTTTAGCATTTCCATGGTACTTCTGAATCCTCTATGGAAAGCATGGATTACAGGTTTAATATCTGTCTTAAGTATTGCTTTCTCGAATGGGAATGCTCCATCCATTTCTAGTTGACTTGTTTAAGATCATGAGAGTCATCATTTCTAACCCTTTGAGTGTCATGAGATTTCCAAGTAGTTTAGTATTGCTTTACCCAACAAGACACATCATGATTAAATAAACACATATGTTGGTTGAAATTATCCTAGGAAAGATTATATGAACCAAGTTATTATAGAACCATGTGACCAAGGAGATCAAAAACTGGTTATCCTCCATGAAGAGAAAACTTCAGGTTGGCCAATGGATACATATGATTTATACACAAATGGTTGAATTTATATAGTTGGATTTTTAAGATTACTTAACATTTATCATTATATTTAGCGTACTGGTACTCGTGAATCATCAATAGGAAGCATTAATTATAGGTTTAATATGTCTTTAGCACAGATTTCTCTAAATGGTCATCTATTTCGATTTGTCTTGCTTAAAATCATGACAGAAGTCAAATTTTTAAAGTTAGATAAACTAAAAATTTGAGTAATAATATTTTACAAAAGCTAATAAAATAATTTGAAATTATTAAATGATGCAAAAACCGTAGGACCAAAAAATATAAAATTTCTAAACCTAAGATATACTTTTGGTTTGATTGCTTCTTTTAGATGCATAGGTCATATTTAGCCAAGCTGCGCCAAACAAGAGAGACATCAAGTAATGAAGACACATGCAAGAAGCGTTTTACAGACACAGTTTTTAAAAATTCAGTTTTACAAAAATGCATTCACGTGAAGTTACAGGAAATGAACCTGATCCGTTTATATTTCTCAGGTTGCTAGTGTAGTGTGCAAACCCACTGAGCCACGGCATCCCAAAATACGTCTGGAGAAGAGTATAAAAGACATAATTTTCAGATGCATTTATTTTTATATTTTCTGGAGGAAAATCTATTGGATAGGTTAAGAAGATATGACTTGGCAAGTACAGAGCCAATACAATCACCTTCCATCATCATAAGCGTGCTGAAGGATTCACCCTTAAGTAGTCAATGCTCGCAAATTACTATGGTACTTCGAGTATTTCACAACATATCCAGCAAGAAACAACCAAACAACCAACAGTTTCGGCAGCGTGACATGAAATTGCGATTCATTGAGGAGAATTCGTTATGCGTTTGAACGACACTGATGAGGGCAGTTAAGCTGAGAAATCTCTGACTATACTCATAAGGGGCGACTTTCACTTCACGACGACATCGTTACGAGTTATGACAACAACGTATGGTAGGGATAGATGGCAGTGAAATTCTCGAGGTCGTTTTGTATCTCTTGGAAATTTGCTTGCATTGGCTACTTAGGATTGAATCTGTACTCAGTTTTATAATGATGGAAGGTGATTAGTGTTCATAGAATGCTTATCAATAGCTTTCTTACTTATGTCGGTGCTTTTGAATCCTCAAATGCAAGCATTGATTGCATATTAAGCTTCTGTTTAAGGGTTTCACTGAACCAGATGTGCCATCCATTGCAGTTGTTGACTTAATTATGTTTTCATATTTTAATCCGTGTTAGCCCAGTTGATAGAGATGAAGATTAGTTACCGGAGTGTTGCAAGTTCAAAACTCGATCCAATCAGACTGTCGTATAAATAGGAACTGGGCACCTTAAACTTTCCGTGGCCTCAAATCTCCACACATTAGCGTGGTGAGGACAGTGAAGTACTATCTCAGGTGTTGTCCTCGTCATCTGATCGTGATTTAAAATTACGAGGCGCAGTCCTCGGGATTTTTTCCTTCGGGATTCCGGACCACCGCCAATTGCCTCTTGTGTAGCTCCATTGCTACGTAAGGTCTATCTACCTTCAAATAAAGTCTATCTACCTACTAAAGTCTATCTACCTACAGTATTCGTATTTATAATTAAATGAACAGTCCTTTTTAAAATCTGAGTATGAACGTGACAGAAATCGGCATTATCCTTGGGACAGAATGTTTAGGTAAAATTAGATTACCAATTTCTATAAAATAGAATACTTAGGAAAGATTATATTTTTCTCCCTCATTTATCCTTAGTAGAATCCTTTGGAATATTATTTCGTTCCTTCTTTAAAATATAATCCGTTGGAAGAGTTATACTGCTCATTTCCTTAGAATAGAATCCTTTTAAAAGATTATGTTGTTCATTTACTCGGAATAAAATCCTTTAGAAAGGTCTTTCTATTGGTCCAGAAAATTGAAACTGGATAGAAGTCATTACAAAGTGGTCAAAAGATGGAATGCGTGCGAACCTCTCAAAGAATTGTCACGAAGACTCACGTTAGTTGAAGCAATATGTAGAGAAATCATATTTTTTGAGCAAACGAAAACCACGATTTCTTGCGATATCAGGTTTTATACTATGTTCTTAGTCAAATCTCAAAGCTTATAAAGCTAAACAAGTTTGAAATGGAAGAATTGTGTTCCTGAATATTGTATAATACAAGTCGTACTTAGGCATACATTTTTATATGTCCTCAGGAGAGCATTTTTCTTACATGTGTACGGGCTTCACGGAACCGAGGTACCTTTGTAATCCCTTTCCCCATGCTGTTTACTGTTTTTGGTAGACACAAGAATACCAAGTTATTTTTTCTTCTTTTATCCAACTATTCTATTCTCCGATCCCTTTCTTTTTCCTTTTCAAGTTTTTTACTTGATGTTATCTGTCTTCTGTTTGGTGCAGCTTGGCCAAACATGGCCCTTGTACCTTTAAATCTAAAACAACTGATCATTTCTGCTTACTAATCTGTTATTGGAAATATTCGGAGTGTGCTTGTAAGTTAGACCTTTCCTGCTGACATCAAACAGTATTCAAAATAATGCTTACTTTCCCATGCTTAAGAAAGTTCTCAAAGGGTTAGTTATAAGATATTTTCAAAACTATATTATTTTGAAAAAATCATTAAAATATTCTGTTTTCAGGAATTACAGTGGATTCTAAGTCAACTTCTTAACTATTGTGAACAAAAATGACTGTACATTAAACTGTAAAAATAATTATAAGAAAACCAATGTAATTTGCATAAAATATGAAATAGATGGACACAATCTAAAAATATTCGTTTCAAGTAGTCAGCTTCTGTTTACTCCCTGTTTTTAACCTTTTTATAACCTATGAAAGTATTTAATCTCTTTAATTTATCAAAATATGAATTGTATCGAGTAGTTCCTTGTGCCACTCATAAAGGGCTTTTAACAAATTTATATAGTACGTTCATTACGTGTGTTCAAATTATACATTTACTAAATTAATATCAAGAGATAGATTTCAAAGGAATTTCCAAAGTATATAATATTTGAATACAATTTTTGTGAGATCAAATTTAAGGGGACACTGAAGGTAAAAAATAAATTTTTGCAGTTATTATCCCATTGTTATAAAATTTGCATCGACTGTTTGTTTTCTACTAAAACGTCTATAAATAAAGTTTGGTCCAAAAACATTAATTTATGCAGAAGTTATGTAAAACCTGGTCAAACATTTTGATAAATTAGGAAAATTTAATAGTTTTATGCGCATTGTCTATGTATATTCGAAATTTTAATTTACACAGTAGTTTATATACATAAGAATCAGTTTAAACTCATTACGTAAATGTATCACTCAGATGTAAGGCAAAAATAAATTGTATTAAAACACCACATATATTTCAAAAATCAAAGGAATTGTAAGCCGAATTAAAAAACTCGGATGGCATGATGATCAAATCAGAAGAGTTCAAAAAATCTCAATCGGAAGAAAAAGCCTTTTTTACTAGACTATTTATCTTTTATGTTTTATTATGTGTTGTTTACGGAAATACGTCAAAATATATCGTAATTGAACGACTATTTTTTGCTATCTACTAAATTGGACATCATTCATTTTTTAATACAAAAATACAAAACAATGATATTTTGATCGATTTTAGTGATTTTGAAAGTTCAAAGCCACCTTAAAAGTGGAAAAATGGTAGGATAACTGAAAATATTGCAAAGAAAAATTATGTTATGAAAGAATTATTCACATATACAAATTAAATTTGACGTATCTCCGTGAATGTGCAATATGTTATTTATAAATTGTTTTGCGTATAAAGTCTGTTGTTTGAAACATCTAATGTTATTCTCAAACGTAAATAATCTTGTGAGCGGGAGATGTATCATGGTGGATTAAAAGTTTTGCAACATTAAAACTTAAAGCATTAAATTTTAGGTTTCAAAGCAGCTAATTAATGACATGAATAATTCATTTGACTTAAAAAGAAAATGGTTCTTTAAGCTTAAGTCAGATTGTTAAAGTCAAATAGGAACGGAATTTAATATAATTTTATCTCCAAATTCTAGAAAAATGAAGTACTTATGTGTCAGATAACATACAATAATAAGACATTTAAATACTCATTAGCATAAATTCTCCAAACAATCATTGATCGTGTTAAAATAGTTAGATAATAACTAGTTTCATAACTAGTAATATTTAGTTCTTTTATTTTCGATCCAAATCCTCAACTAATGCTTGACTCCCAAATAAGGACTTTAAGCCTCTGGGCATTAAATAGTCATATGTAAGGGGCTCATATGCATAATTACACCTTATAATTGGCCTTCCTTCCACCTTGTCCTTCCTGGATGATTTATAACCAATTTTGACCTTCTTTAACAACATAATCTTTCCAAAGAATTATATTCTAAGGAAAGGAACAATATAATCTTTCTAAAGGATTAAATTCCAAGGAAGTGAATAATAGAATCTTTATAAAGGATAATATTCCATAGAAATGAGCAAAAAATATTTTCAAAGGATACTATTACAAGAAAATATGAATAATATTTCCAAAGGATTATACTGTAAAGAAATTAGCAACAGAATATTTTCAAATGATTCTATTCTACAGAATGTGCCAGTAGAATCTTTCCGAAGGAATGCATTCTAACAAAATGAGGCAATATAAACATTCCAAACGATTCTATTCCAAAGAAAAGAACAATAGAATCGTTCTTAAGTTTAAAAAAATCCATAGATTCTTTAGAAAGGTGTGGTTGTTTAGTCATTAAGTGTGTTGTGCGGTGCAAACAACTCTATAACTCTATACTAATCGGAAATCTCGCGACACTCAGAGAGTTAAATTAGCAAACTTGCAAATTATTATGTATAGATCACATCAAGGAGCAAATTAGGTGCAATACAAAAAATATATACAAGTTTTTACTCTTAGAAATTTATAAAAACAACTTGTTTTGAACAATAGGTAGATTGGTGTGGTGGTGGTGTTAAATTGGTGTGTAGATTGGTGTTAAATCCGCCATGGTCATTTGAGACCACGGCGGATTTAACGTGCACCAGCCCCCTTTGTACACGACGGTCTTTGGTTGGATTTGAACTCGCAACCCTCCGGTTGCTAATCCGTTACTCTTCCAACCGGGCCACAGCAGCCCGCGTCATTCGTGGAGAAAAG
Source organism: Meta bourneti (assembly GCA_933210815.1). Lineage (NCBI taxonomy): Eukaryota > Metazoa > Arthropoda > Arachnida > Araneae > Tetragnathidae > Meta > Meta bourneti. Next base: position 57,698,031 of record OW119926.1, read on the forward strand.
TTACATGATACAGTTTGCAGTTCAATAATCTGACCGAGATTATAATACGAATAGATTTAAAATTTATTATTCTTAAAATACTTAAACCTTCTATTGGCTAAGTGAGAAATTTACTTATTTGTGTAGTTTCAGTTTTCGAGGAATGCAATATGGTGACAATTTACCGAAAACAATCATAGGTTATTGTACTACAAAATTTCGATTTTTTTTAATTAAATATTTCCAATCTTCTGTTCCCTCTCGTAAAATTTACTTGTTTGAACTCGAGAAATGCGACACGATGACAGCTTTCAAATTAACAATCGATCAGAGATTATTATACTACTCGGTATCTAATTTCGTTCGCTTAAATATTTACAAATTTTTTTCTATCGTAAAAGTTACATATTTGAGTAGTGTCATTTCTTGACAATTTGCCGATCAAACCACTATTATAAAACTACTAGGTTTCCAATTTCTTATGCTTAATATTTTTAACCTTCTTTTGGCTTCTTATATAGCTTATTTATTTGAGTTCTGTCACTTCTCAAGAACGTGGTATCGTCACAGCTCGCCGATTAACAATTAAGCCAAGATTAAAAACTCCTAGATTTTCCAATTTCTAAGCATCGAAAACAAGAAGAAATGGAGTATCATCTTCGCCCAGAATAATAAATATTCCCAATCAAACGATTGAGATTTGGCTTCACAGTATATTCACGGGAAATGGATCATACAATGCACAGTGGTTTGTGAAACCCGTAGTAACACTCTCTATTACTGATATGCTTTGACAGTACTTGCGTGTGGACTTGCCGATGTTGGGGAGGACCAATTATCTGCTCCTGCCCAAAGGACATGACAGATTAAGAGGATAGTGCACCGGAAGGCAGAGAGAGACATCGATTTGGGATTGCTCCCCTGGCTATGGCTTTGGCAATATGACGTTTTAACTGAAACCGAATGGGATCTGATGGTCACATAACACCGCCACTCTTGGTTAGTTGCTTAACTACATATACGATTTCCAAGATGCCTTTTATATTTGTGTGTTTTGCAAGCTTGTTGTATTCATAGTACACATGAGATTCCCACTGTTCCAAAATAACACTCCTCCAACGCTTCCTACCATAAGAGGCCAAGTAAAAAATCAGAGAACATGGAAAGATTGTTAAAAAGGATATATAATCTGTTGTATAATATTTGATCGGGACTATTGCAGATCGAGTGGGTTCGTATAAACGGAGTTAGTTACAACGAGTGAAACAATTGACATAAAATATAATTATGCTATAATTTCTGAGCGGATATCTACTTATGTTTAATATTTTCCTAGGATATATATCAACGTGCATTATTATATATTAGAAAACCCGAGCATAGCTTGTTTCTTAACTGATAATTTCTATTGATAGCAATGCCGTTACTTACATTTTATATCTTATTTTAGCCAATTACAATGAATATATGCAGCGATATGCGTATTTTGGATCTACAAATGAAATATTTCTTTTCGGGATTCATCCCAGACCAAAATCCCGTTATGTTGATCCAGTGTAATGTTAATTCACCTACCTACCCAATTACATATTTGATAAAGAGTAGTTATCTAACTATTAAATACTTGAGTCAATAATACAAATCTATTCCCTTAACGAGTTAAGAATTCAGGATCATTAGAGAAAATTATTAACGCTCTATACTTCGCTTAAAAGGCAGTTTCATTGTTAAAATTAATAATCTAAAATTTGTATTCGCACGTTTAAAATGTTCTTGTGTTTTAAGTTTCCTGTTTATGGACACTATATCGCTCTCGCGTTCTCACAAACTGTGCATCAGGTCACATTAGTTGTACTTTATAATTATTTTGCCTGATACGTTAATCTTCATAGCTGGAACAATCTATACAGGGAAGACTGCACATTGGAAGGGTAGGTTAGGTAATGTAGTTGAATTTATTTCGCATTCGAGTAACACAACGGGCTATTGTCGGCAGTTCGGGATGAATCCCCAGAGAAATATTTGAGGACAAAACCTCATAATTTTGAACCACGCTCGGATGATGAGGTCAACATTTGAGCTGGCACCCTACTCTCCAAAATTTCACACCACGCAAAATGAGGACACTTGAGACCACGACCAATTTAACGTGCACCAACCCCCACGCACATGACGGTCTGTGTTTGGATTGAGTGTCGAACTCGAACAACCCTCCGGTTGCTAATTCTTGATTCTACCAGCTGGTATATAGCGGCCCCATATTGGGAGAGTATGTATGTGAGAGTGAGCTCATATGCTCAAAATGTTAAAATTAAAAAAAAAATTCAATGTACAGATTCTGCGACTATTGTTTTATTTCGGCCCCTTTGCTTCAGGATAAGATTGATGGAATTAAGTGACGTATAAGGGTAATAAATACTCTAGGCAAACAAAGTAACAAATGCCTGCATTAATCCATATACCTGCTTGAATATCATAACTATTTGTAATTTTCTGTGTAGTTGCCCTCTGGGGGAGTGTAGCGAGATTTCCTAGTGTAGTATTGCTCTTACCCCACAACAAACTTAATGACTAAATAACTACATCTATTGGTCGAAAGAATCCACGGATTATTTCAAACTTTAGGAAGATTCTATTGTTTCTTTCCTTAGAATAGAATCCTTTAAAGTGTTTCCATAGATTATTTCCTTAAAATAAATCAGTTTGCTCAAAATTAAGAAACCTGACACACAAAATAATGATGCTACATTAGAATATGACATGGAAATTTGCGGTACTATCTTAATCAGACATTTGTAGGAAAGATCACATTCGAGAACGTTTCGTGATTTCTTCTTTAGGATTTGGATGGGGAAATTGGAGTTTACCGTGTTGTGCGTATCATACATTATTTACCTTAATTGAGGCATTATTTACCAAAAGAGCTGCGATATCAAACCCTTGCCCAATGGAATCAGGCCAGATTCAAACTTATGTGGTAAGATTGTGAATGGGAGTCCTGTAATTCATAGACTGCGAAGAAAATCCCGCATCTAGAAGGTACAACCAAGGAAGAACCAACGCACGAAGGCCAAAGCAGTTCTCTCTTCACCAAACCAGTGCAGATATGCTTTTGCTACGGGTAACGGAAGACTCATATCTGGAAGCTGGTGTATATATTAGACAACCAGCAATGCGTGTACCTCTCATTTCAGGCTACAGGAGGGAACGGTGCAGTTGGGCATCCATGCATGTCAGCTATAGTGAAAGCCAATGAAGGTCTATATTCTTCACTGACGAAGATTCAATAAATTGATGAAAACTATAAATCGATTAAGATTCAATTTATAGTGATTCGCGACGTATTTTCATCTGGAGATAATCGGGGACCAGCTATCATCCCAATATTATCAGTGAAAGACATCGTTATGGTTGAGACTATGGTTTGGGGGCATCTCTTTAGGTAGATTCATAGACCTCTATGTGCTATCAAGTGATATCCTCAATACACAAAAGATATAGAGACAATATCCTTGATCCAATTGTACGTCATTGCAATGGGTGATTCCTTTATTCTACTAAAATGACAATGCTCGTCCTCACAGAGCTCGCCTTTTGGATCAATGATGATGATGAGATCATTGTGCGTACGAGATGGCCAGCTTAATATTCTCACATCTATCAAATTACTCTAGAGACGTCTTGCTGTGATCAATACGTCCCCTCCTACCAGTGACAGGCTTTAAACTGCATTGAAGAAAAAATGGTATTTGCTGCATGTTGAGTTAATAGAGCATGGAGTCATAAGGAGCATGAAACAGCTTTCGCCTCTGGATATCTGTTAGAGGTGACCACAATCCATATTAAAGCATTCAACTCAGGTATTCTATTTTTGCGTCATGCATTGTGGAATCTTCCTTGGGTTAATATTTTAAGAATAATATATAATATTTTTCTAATAAATACTCACACCAAATTTCATTAAATTTTACCAATAAGAAGTTTAACTATGGCGTTTTCTTTAACTTATGGAAACCAGTGTATTTTTGAATATTGATGGCCATATATAAACTGTGCTTCGTTTTTTGTATTAGTTCGTTTTTTCTGTTAGTTCGTTTTTGTATTTACAGCTTTAAATTATTTTTGTCCTTTCAAACTTCTTTATTTAGAAGCAACATTAGTGTTCAGATTAGTCTTTATTTATTTTCGTAATTCGCAGAATTTCAACATTTTTTGAATTTGCAATTAATTTATTTAAATTTGAAATAATTCCTATATTTGAACGATCATTAATTTCATTATTAAAGTATAGTATGTTGAACTAAGTTTTACATTTTCAGTACCAAGTTGTGAACAACATTATATTTTATAATTTAGAATTTTGGTAGCATCCTCCTGATATAATAATATAAAACTAATCCTCCGAAACGGATTCAAGTTAGAAATGTACGAAATTCTCATGAGCAAATAAGGTTATTTTCTAAAATGTAAACACAAATCTAGAAGGAAATTGCGTGAGTTGCTCAAACCCAACTAATTAGAGCTGGCTAATATAAATTTACCAATTTGTTTCCCAATCAAACGGAATAAGCCTTTCACATTACCCAAATAACCCCACCATACTGAGCCCATCCCTCGGAAAACACCTGCATCCAATGGGTTCCTATAAATCACGGATGAAGTTGTCACATCGTAACTGTCGGCGCACACCTGAATAACCCCGACTACATCGCGAAATAAAGGGGCTCTTGATTCCGAACGTAATCACTGCGATCCAAATCCATTTACACGCCATTCACAGTTCCCCTGATTAGTCAGTTCCCTTCAGTTTGTGACGCTCACTCTGTGCCTATGCTTCTCAATTTTGCTACCTCAGCTCAATTAAGGCCTTGAAACTCTGGTTGAGTGTTACCGATGAATTGAACGAACATTGTCCTGTTTGTGTGCTGCCGCCTAAGTTAATTCTGTTCAATAGCAAAGGGATTTTCCTGTGTGTGGCTGTTTGTGAAATTAGGCAAGATGATTTCGTTATTCAATTAATGAGTTCTGTAACGCATCGCAAACAAGGGACGGGGAAGAGGTAGGAGCGATGTAGCAACATGCATAACTGAAATTTTGGTGATGTTTTGAGGCTTCTATTTAAGAAATTAGAGAACTATGTTGATTGTGTCTTGTAATGTAGGAGACATAATAAATGTTGTGGTTTACTATTATTCATTCTAGACCTCCTGCTAGTTGCATCAGTGAGGTATCTCGTCATTACAAAACTGTCCAGATCTTGATGGATGAGATATCTTATTAGAAGGAAACTGACCAGATTTTGATCTCGTCATCATCGAAAAATCGGCAATACCTCAATGACGAGATACCTAGTCATTATCGAAATTGGTCAGACCTTGAGGACGAAACCACTTAGAGGATTAAGGACGCTTATTAGCTGTGCTTGGTTTCATTTCTTCACTAAGCAATCCGGAAAAAATTCGCTACATATGCTGTATTAAAACGAATCTGTTATGCACCTACTTGTTAAGATAATTACAGATGATTTGTCAAGAAATAATTTAACGACATTATGAACATTAACAACGAATACATCCCTGTCACCCCTGGGATATCGAACCCAGGGATTAAGACATCCGAGCACAATGCACGCTACCGAAATAAGGGAAAAGCCCTTGCCGAAAGACAATCAAGCACAATGGGATGGGTAGCGTAAAATATGGAAGGCCGCAAAAATAAAAATTCTTGGGTAAAAATTCACTTAGTAAAAATGTTGACCGTCCACCTGAGAAATACCTTAGTGATGGACAGGAGGATGACGTTCTTGAATTCTGGCGTTTTAAGCAGTTCGGCAAGACACCGTCTGAATCGCTCCAGTCAAGGGTCAAACAGAGCCCAGTTTCAGTATAAATGGCCTCATACCATGAATGAATTAAGTAATACGAGAAATACACGTCTGTACAAATTCGCATCCAGCTTTTGTAGAGATTCGAATTATATTAGAGTGAAATGTACTAAGTGGGATTGCTGGAAAATAAAGAAATGGGAATACTTCACCTACGATGTAGTGGTAGTGATGAAAATATAAAAACATGTGACATATTCCAAGGAATCACCAAAAACCTCGAAGAGATTGATGGCCGGTACATGCATGATTTCTGAGTCTACTACACTCACATGTGTGTGAAATGCTTTTTTAATTCTCTAATTCATGCATCTATTGATGGTATAAGGCGCTGATTAGAACCTATCAGAATATAACATTTGCAATTGTGAAACACTACCCGTTATGAAACTTAAGGACAAATACCAACATTCGCAAATATCCTTCAGCGTTGAGTAGACTTCTCCACCATGAAAAATTATAAACATTGATTAATGAAACACTGATGAAATAATATGACAAAATATAGCCAGAAAGATCATCACATAAAAGCGGATCATATATATATAACAGAGAGAGAGAAAATAAATCATTTTCGATTTTTGTAGAACTCCTAATATACGCCATTAATGTTTAAGCTGTGGTGTGGTTTAATTTATCATCCCTCTCGATACGGGGACCGGACCAACCGGCCGAAAGTTTCGAGTCCCCTCGTTACGAAAGGCTCGGATTCTTTCAGACCTCAAACTCCTGAAGAATCTCCGAAGCCCATTGCGATTTCCATCCCCTCTTTTCTGCGCTACAGAGACCCACGCTTGAATAGCCTTATCTCTCCGTTGAAAAAGATGTTAGGGGTATCGACAAGGAGCCTCGCAAATTGTTTATCTTCGAGTATCTAGTCTGTGAGAGGTTGAGCAAAAGAAAGGAGATACACTTAAAAAGTCACCGCCGCCCTTTCAGTTTACCCGGGAAGAATCTGTCCTTTCTAGGCATACCCACGAGCCGACAATAGAAACCGGCACATTAGGTGATAATGAGATGGCACATATTCCCTCTCCTCCTGGGGAACATTGCCGAAACGGCCCTTACATTGTAAGGGCCGTTTCGGCTGGTTTCAGTAAGTTGCCTGTAAAGCCGTTGGGCCGGCTGCCGTAACCAAAGAAGGAAACGATATTCTACACCTACGTATGCAGAGGGTTAAAATCCCAGGTAGGTAATATGCAATAAACCCTTGAATGTAGCTTAGTAGGGGTGCATCACCAGGGATTCCTAGTTATCTCTTTGACGGTCTATATTTGACTCTGTAATAATGATAAACTCGTTTCCGGTTCATCCAAAGAACACCGTCCTCACAATGGTGATTGACGGAGGCATAGAAATCCGAAAGTTAGGATTGTACATTGTTATCTAGAGAAAACTTGATAGTAGGGAGTTGAACTTTATATTGCAGGAAAGACAAAATTCGAGCATGACCATTAATGTTTTAAAATCTCCTATAAAAATAATAAATCAACAATATTTACAAAACGCTAAGCTTATTCGTTGGATGAAAATTGTATTTACTGATCCACAGATTTTGTTCCATGTGACATTCACGACCTTTAAAATAGTAACTTATCTTAAAATCCATCTTAAAATTCTATCTTAAAATTCTTCTTCCACACTTACTCTGATACTGTTGTATGATGCGGAAAAATTGTATCAAGGTTCTACAGAGTTCAATTATAAACTTGACTGGAATGTGTACACCCGATCCACTCTCGTTTCACAAGACGACATACCCCAAATGGACTTCAAACTAAACTAAAGGTCTCTCATATGCTAAGCACGTTCCACAGATGGTAGAGAGCGAATGGATGGAACATGAAGTCTAGACGCCTCTTTCTAGTGAGTCCAGGCTAGATTCAGAGTACCGAAACATGACTGAATTGCATATTGCACTTTAAATAGTAGAAGATTTGAAGTAAACTGGGTAGAAACTTTCATAGACGTTATGTCGTCCTAAAGCAAACTCACTGTATGCGGCCATTTATATGGAAATTGGGATGATTGGTATGGATGTTTGACACGAATTGGACGTCTTGAAATGTTCTACAATTCAAACCATTGTTTTGGATTACTTAAGCACTATCCATGGAAAAATCCCTTTACTGGGGAGATTTCAGGTGGTGCCTTGTGGACTACCAAAACTCCAGAATTCGAGAACTTCAAATGTAGGTCCCTTCACTAAGATGTTTTAAAATTTTGAAACGATTCGCAGATATGATCATGGGTTGTCGAACGTTATTTCTATTAGGATTTGCTGAATTGAAAATTTTTCTTCGGCCCATCCAAGTATACTGTAATTTAAGGAGTTAGATCAGAGGTGCCTGAGAAAGGTATGTCTTTGAAAGTATAATGTCTTTGAATTAATGATTCCTCCTAAATGTCTCAGAACTCTCGAGAAATGAATATAGAATATACAGCGATTTGAAGGAAAAGGTTTTTGGATTTCTGTGCCTAGAGAATACTTCATCCTTTTATATATAAATCAAACCTAAAGAAAATCTTATGAGGAATTCAAGAAAGCTTGCGATAGTGAAGACTGCTACAGTATTGTAAAATACATTCATTACTTTTTAAAACATGTGCTTATTTGAAATTTCAAATATGGCGCATCATGTTCTTTGATTTGAATAAAGAAACCCGTCTAAATATTTGACAAATCATTCATTTCTCAACTACTTGGATATTCTATTAGGTATTTCAGTCCCCCGTTTTTTCATTCCCTCTGGGAAATATTGTACATACTGTAGTGCTTCTCGTATTCAATTACATCTTCGTGCTCTGCTTCAAGTTTATCTTAAATTATATAAATCCTTAATCATGGTTAAAGTTTTATGAATATTTAAATACTTTTACGAGAAAATGCACACTCACACTAAATAAAGAGGAAATCATGACTAGAAGTAAGAAAACTATAAAACTAGCAGTATTTTATGATGAAATAGAAAAGCGAGCGATATTTACACAAAAACTTAGTGAAAGTAACGCATGTGATAGTATAATTAAATTTTATTATATAATTTTCTGTCTTTGACAACACCAGTGTATTAATTCTTTAATTTCATCAATAATTCAGCATCTTGGTGTAGAAAAAGGATCTCGGTTCAAACTTGATTTTGAGTTATGTCGACAAATCACTTCAAGGTAAAGAACGTTATAATTAAAAATCGTGCCGCTGTCTTGATGTAAATACATTATGAAAGCATCAAAACATTGGAAAATATTTCTTGCACTCTGTATTAAAAGGAAAATAAATAAATTTATCAAAAACGTAGTTTCCCAAAACTTTCAAAATGGACATTGACCCTTTTTTCTGCCAAAATACAGAATAGTTAATTAAAATTTATTTGTGAGATGTGAGATCTATTAATTCGCTTACTATATTTTGCGTTGTAGGTATTCATGAACAATCAAGTATATCAAGGGTACGTTTCAATGCTCACTCATTATTCACAATTACTCCACAAAAGATAATATGCACTTGAATAACAATAAATGATTTCTAGAGCCTGTCTTATTCGTACCTCAACGGACTTCACAGCCAGTACTATGGTAATTTTTGGTGATAATTTAAGGCAAGGCGTATCAGTTGAAATTGCTTTTTTATAAAATGGTATTTTGGTATTTTCAATTAACGTTTTTATAAAATGAGTAAACATTGGTTATCATAATACATTAGTTAAATGTTATTTTGTACTCTCTTGGAATCTACAGATTCGATGTTACATTTCAAATTCATTGTAAAGCTAGGTAGGTATTTAATTAATGATGCACTGGAGCAACACAACTCTCTATTGACGACAGTCCGGGATCAAACCCGAAGGGAACGGTTGTAACGCTAGAATAGACTCAAAGTCATTCAACAACATTTAAAATATTCTCTTATTTTAACTTCTTAGAGGTTCGTACGCAAAATTATATCTTATGATCTGTATTATTCATTGTATGACCCCTAACAAGTTTTAGTATTTTTGACATTAAAATCTTTCCAAACGATTAATTCTAAGAAAACTACCAATATATTTTCCATTCTAAGGATCAGCGAAATCTTTTCAAACGATTCTAAGGAAAGTACCACTATAATCCTTAAAAGTGATTATATTCTGAGGAAAGGAATAATAAAATCATTCCAAATCATTCTATTTCAAGAAAATAACATTTCCAAAGGAATCTGTTCTATAAGAAAAGATATAATTTACAATATAATTTTTCTAAACATTGAAAGCATCTGTGGATCCTTTCAACCAATTAATGTGGGTAGGTAGGTATTTTAATTAACATCGCACTGGACCAACACAACGGGGTATTGGAGACCGTCCGGGATCAATCCCTAAGGGAAAGATCCTTGGACAACACCACGTAATTTTGAACCACTGTCAGATGACTAGGCGACACATGAGCTGGCAACCCACTCTCCAAACTTCCACACCACACCAACGTGAGGACATTTGAGGCCAAGACAGATTAACGTGCCAAGTCCCCATTGTACACGAAATGTTTGGTTGAATTCGAACTCGCTACCCTCCGGTTGTTAATCCGTTACTTTTCCAACCGGGCTACCATGCCCCCAATAATTGTGGGTATTTAGTCAATATGTGTGCTGGGGGTAGAAGCAATGCTAGATCTCGTGACGCACATAGAGTTAACGTATTGCAAAAAATTACATTTCTCCTGCAAATGCTTTTTAATGCATAACTCTCTTTATATTAATATGTTACTTGAGAAATTATTTACATGCTAATTTTCTATGAAAACAATAACCACAATAATCTTAGTGAACAAACTTAAAATGGAAGAAGTCTTAGACTACAATGCAAGTATCCATCTTCAAACAATCACGTAACATGTTGTTGAATAATGGAAATGCAATTTGAACACTATTTAAATTATGTTCAATTCATTAGCAAATATAAACATAAAATTATCTGAAAATTAATTCATCTCCATCTGAAAACTCGAAAACTGATACACTTTGAGGATGTGCCATAATCAGTTAATGCTTATGGTGAATTAATTTATAAATAAACAGTCCAGCTATGTGGTCTCCTATTAGCATATCTCATACACATGACAATGGGTCGATTAATTATGTCAGCAGTGGGCACGAGTAGCAATCGTATTCCTGAAAAAATGTATCAGAGGATTGAAGATGAATACTTTCTAATGACATGATGATTTCAATATTTTCTGTACGACAAAGAAGTCGCTTCATTTTTTTTAATAAAGGCTCGTAAATAGAGCATGGACACTTCATTATAGTTCGGCTCCAACGAGATGGCAGACGACTTTGGACCAGTCAATTTTTGAAGAGGTATGAGATTGTTGCAATAAGGCTGTCACGCATGTAGAGCCAAATCAAATGGAGATTGCATTGATGGTTTTCATCTGTGAGCTCGTTATCACTGCTATTGCTTTCGGCACTGAATGATAAACTTAGTTACAGAATCCACGCTAAAGACGCCAATTGTGGAGATCCTTTTGTTCCAACTTATAAACTAATTTACAGAATAGACTCGTCCAAAACCAGGTGATTCAACTGCCAACTCATGGGTGCCGTACTATAACCCTATGAGCTTTAAGAGATTTCCTAGCATTGTAGTATTTCTTTTGTCCAACAACACATGTACAGTAGCTAAATAACCACACCTTTGGGTTAAACGAATCATAAAAAAGATTATTGATCAAGATTAAAACTTATTAAAAGTTATGTAGGGAGACTGCAGGTGGCAGAACGTATTTCTACGTGTGAATTCCTCAGAGGGCTAATAATGATATGAAATTATAATTCTATCTAAATGATGTAGCTAACCACTGTTGGATAATATCTACCTATACTAAATATATTTCCCTAATATAGCAAATGGCTAGCCTTAGAATAGAGTTGCAATAATTATCATACAGAGAGAGAATATAAATTGTTCACGCAGAACTTTTAACTTTCTGAGTGTTACGAGATTTCTGAGTAATGTTGCATTGCTCTTACCCCACAACGTATATAATGACGAAAGCTCATACATATTGGTTAAAAAATTAATGGAAAGATCTTTTGACCAAGAAGGTCAAAATTGGTTAGAAGTTATACAAGAAAGACTGCAGGTTATAGAATGGATATATCCGTTTGAACCCCTCAAAGGAAGCCTTGTGCCTGGGAAAGGAGTTATGTTCCATTAGCTTTAACCCTCTGAGTGCCACAATATTTCCGATTGAGGTAATATTTATTTTCCTCCATAACACGCATAATAACTAAAAACCCAAATATATGGGTTGAAAGAATTCAAGGAACGATTTTATTGGTCAAGAAACTCAAAACTGTTGAAGAGTCATGCCAGGAAGACTGCAAGTTGCAGGACAGATATATGGATGAGGATCCTCAAAGTTAGAGTTCATAAAAACTAGCATATGTTTATACTGCAATTCGCCCTTACAATGTATACACCTTTTAATATACAACTGATTTGTTATGTAAAATTAAAGGAAAATTGACTGAAATCTATGGATTGAATATAATTGTTCGTCCGTATAAAAATCTAATTAGAATAAGATTTAGTAATTTATTAACGTTTCTCCTTTGGAAGAATCAAGAATCACTTGAAAGGTTTCTCCTTCACCTATTTATAACTGATGCTATGAAATAAATTTCCATATTTTTAGATTGCGTTTGTGTGACGTAAGTTTATATGAAACCCACGCGAAACTTCTTGATTATCAAGAAAACACGATCAAAATACCTCAATTAATGTATCAATTTGTCTTCAATTAGTCTTTAATTAATATGTAATTTAATTAGCGTTTGATGATTAGAAGAATCAGATGAAATTTTTAATTGAATCTATTTTTATCAAGGAATTGAATAAGATGATTTAAGTTCTTTTTCTCAATCTACGAACAAAATTGATAAAAAGTACTTGAAGCGTGTATTTCTAACAAATGGTTTTGCTTCTGTTTTTACGAAATTAACTTTTTGAAAAAGTTTACTTATGTTGGTCTCGTTTAGCCATAACTTTAATGCAGATTTTTCTATAGTAAAAAGTAAGCAGTGTTCCTTATAATTAAAATGGTGCTCATATTAGTAATTAATAAATGGAGTCATATCATCTATACCTATAGTAATCATGAATAGCAACCCGAACAAACCGTCTGCACCAAACTTTCTTAATGGTTTATATCTATTGATGGAGAAGTGTCTACTCTTAGCTTGCTTCAAATGTGAGTGAACATTGGAGGTATAAAACACTTTTATATATTATAGAAGAAAATGCTTTCGCTCTAAATTAGCTCTAATGTGATTATTCCAGTTTTGATTTTCCTTGTTATATATGGTAGCGTTAGCAATTTGGGTCGATATTCCACCCTAGCCATAGGACTTGAGTTGACTGGTATGTCTTTGAAAACTGCAGTCTGTTAATTGCCGTTTACCATGATATCTCAGAACATGTATGCAATTCTAAGGTACAGCATTATTTGATGTGACACCTGTGTGACGTTGAAAACTGCATGCTGAAAATTCACATTTATCATGCTTTCTCAGACATGAATGAGACAGCACAGTTTGTCACTTTCAGCGTACCAATGTCTGGATTCAAGACGCCCTTAAAAATCATCGATGTTTGTAGTTAAAGGCTAGAGGAATTAAAGGTGTATGCATACACTAGAAAATTCGGAAATTGACCAAAATATCGAGATTTTATGCCTTCAACATATTTTCCAACCTTTAGCTTTCAAACCATACCAAGATCTTGTAAATATTTGGAAATATTTTTCTAGTTACAAGGGTTTTTCGTTAGGTACTGTCAGCATGTACAAACATGTTCCCAAAACAATAAACTGAATTTCTGAAGAACTGCTTTTGCAACATTATGCTTTGTTCAAACAGTAATAACTCAACAATAAATTGATGTATTATAATTATTTTTTATCGTTATAATCTACATAAAACAGCGGATATTTTGACTTTCAATCAGAGTTAATTAAGATATGAATTTGTGGTTGATTTTTAATCTTAAAATTCCTGAAAATTTTTGATTCTGTTATACTTCCTTGATGAAAAATTTGTTAAAGCAAACTTATTCCTTCTAGTAACTTGATTGAAAATCAAAACATGAAGAATTATGTTAAAAATAATTTCTAACGGGAATTTTCTCCCTGAACAAATCAGAATTTAAGTTATCACTGCTAAAAATCATGCTAATTAGCTAACTATATCTAAATTGGAAAATTAATGATTAGCTTATTCTGATTTTTCACACTGAAATTATTTTAAGCATAAACCAATGAATTATTGTAAAAAAAAATGGATTTCTTGTCAAAATTAAAAAGCAATTTTCTAATGTACGCATACACCTTCAAGCAATAGTGGCAAGATATGCTTTGTGCAATCGATCACTGCAATGCAATGGAGATAACTGTCATCATATGTTGCGCTGCTGTTTTATCGTTGATTTCCTGGATTTATTTAAGTACGAGTCTCATACTTCAATTACCACCACGTTGTCATCATTGCTCTATCGTTTCGTCGGGTAAGTGACTATTCTGCAATAAAAACTCCATCCTCACAGCTTCCAAGATGTCTTTTCTTTTGGCAACCTAGTGTCAAAGAAAACCTTTTCTCTAACAATGTGTAATGGAATAGAAAACAACATCCAACTCAAAGTAGTTTTTTCGTAAATTGCAATATATTATTTGTATCGCTTATTCATATCCAAGACTAAAAAATTAAAAAACATGGTATATGGCGCAAGGACCATATTAGGCCATGCTGCGCCAGACACAACACACTATATCAAGTAATAGATACACACAGAATGAAAGTTTTACTGACACAGAAGAAAGAAATGCACCCAAAGAGGAATGTACGTGACAGGAATCGAACCTGCGCCGCCTACAACTCTAAGTTGCTAGCGCAGTGGGCATACCAACTGAGCCACGACGGCCCCTCTAAGAAAAGCACTATAATATTTCCAAAGGATTGAGTTCTAAGGAAATGAGCAATCGTATCCAAAGTATTTAATTCCAAGAAAATGACCAATAGAATCTTTCCAAATGATTCATTCCTGCAGAATGGGCCAATATAATAATTTCAATGGATTATATTGTAAGGAAAGTTCCAATAGAAACGTTCCAAATAAAGATTTTATTCCTAAAAATGATCTATAGAATCCTAGCAATGAGAGATTCATTCTAAGGAAAGGACCAATATAATATGTATTTAAGGTTAAAATAATCGATGGAGTTATTTAGATGTGGATATTTAGTCATTAAGTGTGTCATTTAGTGTGTTCTACTACTTGCAATCTCGTGACAGTGAGAGGGCTAATTTTCATTTCTCTGTTGAATATTATTGAATTTCCATAAACAATAAAAAAAACACATAATCAATTATGCACGTTTGATGCATCAACATCATAAAAGTGCGCGGTTTATTTTGCATTTAATCAATATTTTAGAAAACAGAGATATGTTATACCTGCTTGATTCCCAAATATGTACAGATTACTCCTATTTTTCATTGTAGTAGTATCGCTTGTGAATTTGCGTTTTGAATGTGTGAAAGATTGATTATAAAATATTCAATCTTATAATATCAAAACCTTTAGTTTGACACAACTCACTACAATATCAAGAAAATTAGATAAATATAATCACAAACAAAATTATTGATATCACTGAGTGCTGGACTATTCACCCACATTTTTCATTTTTATGATTTGAGTTATGGCAGTTTTACAGGAAACTTAAGGGTCATTCATAATCAGCTCTGAACTTAAAACTAACTTTTGTTGTAGTCACCTTAGGATCACCTTTCGTAATTACGCATTTGGTCTTACAAACAGGGATGCGATGCATGTGAAATATATTATATGGATGGAGGTCCATATATTTGATTAGAGTGTAAATTAAGATGAGAAAGTATAAAAAATATATAAAAGCAATTGAAAAATTATTTTTCTGACACTTAAAATGAAGTTCGCATTTTTCTAAGAAAGGTAAAAGTGATTATTCTGGTCACTTTTTCAATCAACAGTTGATAAATGAAACTTGATTATTGGATAATTATACTAATTACTAATACGACAGCGAAATTTCCACCAAAAAGAAACACATAATCTAAAAATAAATATAGGCAGTCAGCTCATTATAAGTCATACTACTTTGTACATCCACAATGGAACCCAGTCATGAAAGAATTGTCTCCGAGATGGAACATATAACTTCCAGTTTTTGGATTTTTGTGCTTCTGCAAATGCACGAGTTCTCTTATGACATAGATTGTCGTGTTTAAGTTGAGTTAAACAACATTTATATTGAGCTCCCTTGTTCAACAAAAGGTATGGAAAGATGTATCTGAAATTCAAAACGGCGTGACGCAGCTAAAGAATAACAAAAATGTGTTATGATAAAGGTGTATCGTAGGGGAGTTCAATTCGGCACCAATTCTGGAAACCTATTTTCTAAGTTTATTAACGTTCAGTGTGGCGAACCCTTTGAATTGGCGACCAACCTTCACTTGGCGATAAACGACCCGATATTGCATTTTTACCCGTTTCCTCTCTTTGATGAAATTCTAGTATCGACTACACCTAACTGAGGGACGAGTACGTGTTTAGCTTTTACAATACGACAATGTCCCTTATGTATACAAGAATAGGAGGATGCAGTTAATTGAAATGGATATGACATTTTGGGATCTATACCCACCAATTCCCGGATCCAATTATTGCGTATATTTTTCTACACAAGTTTGTTCTTATTCCACCCCAGATAGCAACACTCCGCAGAATTTCCAATTAATTGTCTACGTAAGCATATATTCTTGTATGCCCTTTCTAATAACCTGCCTAACACTATAAAACAACATTTTAACATTCCTGGTGGTTGTCTTGACAAGAGATCTCATTATTAGCAAAATTCACCTGATCTTGATTTGCGAAATATATCGTCATTAGAAGAACTGACCTGATCTTGATTTCGTCATCAAACAACTGCAAGATAGCATTATTTGGCATTCAATCTGCAATCGTGATGTCGAGATATCTCGTCATTAGGAAAATTGGTCATATCTTGATGAGATATCTCGTTGAAACTACTTGGAATATTAATAAATGAGGTCCGTAAGCTTTCACCTATTAGCTGGACAAGATAAAAGAATAATATGACGATGAAATGTCAATAGATTAAAATTTCTATAAATGCATAGGGGAAAAATGAATATAAAAACTTAAAGAAAAAGCAAGTGGGAAATTGTAGACTAGATAATGTAATGAAATTTATTTTAAACTTTATGGATTCTGTCGTTAGCTGATTAAGTAGGTGGATTTTTACTATTTACAACTTATCTATTTTTTCTGGATTCCAGATATTTCATTGGATGGATCTGTAACATACCTCCTAAACTATTATATTTCAACTTCATAGCGTTTGGGCTGAAATTAATTGATTGTTCTGAAATGTTTTCTTTAGATAAATTATTCGTCTATAACTTAGAATGCAGAGTATAAATTTAACAATATACTCAATGCAATACATGTTTTTTTTACATATTTTGGGCAAAGGAGAAATGAGCAATGTTAACTAGCCACTTTTTACCTCCATTCTATAATATAATTCATCACAGAAACAAATATTTGGTGAAAATGTAACGGAATAAACGTTTCTATAATATATAGTTGTCAATTGTTTTTATTGCAAGTGCCAAGAAGCCCTAATATTGCAGAGAATTAATCTTTTAATATCGTCATTTAAAAACTTAAGTTATTTCATACCACTTCCAAGAACCATTTATGGATAAAAATTAAACTTCATGAATCATTTCAGCAAACAAAATAGCATTTATTTACATGTAAGTACAGATATAAGCCATCACAAAGAAACAAATGGAAAACTAACAGAACAAATTATTAAAATAAAGCAATAAAGCGAAAGTCGCACAAAAAATTAACAGATTTCTGAACTGTGCATCGAAATACACTTATTTATTTATTTTCAAAATTAAATACATTTTGCCTCTGTTTATAATTTCTATTCCATATAAAATAGTAAATAAAATAAAAACAAATATATAAGTTTTTATCCCTATTTATTTTAATAAAAGGATGCTTTTATTTTTGGAGCTTTTGCTCGTTTTGCTTTAGAGGTGCATTTCTTTTTATCGTTTTGGCAACCGTCATTTTGCATTATCTTCACCTTCTGTTGCTGCTCCTGAAGTCTTGCTGGAAAGGCTAGTTTTAAGTCATGTTACTTCGCCGAATTTTAACCTTTTGTCTCCATATTTTGAGTTCTAGGGAGAGTAGCAGGTGTTTATTATTTGACTTCATCATTCATAAGTGCAGAAAGTCGCAACTGTATCTTTTTAAAGTGTCCTCTCTTTGCTTCACTTTAAAAGTAAGACTCACTTTACTTTTATGTGTATTCATTTCTATTTTGATGTTTTCTCGCAATTTTACTGTATTAAATGCCATATACCCCTCTTATTGCATCTTGCGGCACTAAGCGCTTTTCTGTGGTTTCTTACTTTCGTGTTTGGAAATAAGTTTTTCATTTTTCTTTTCATTTTCTTTGTGCCCCGTCTTATATGTACCACTATATAAAACTAATCGTACTTACGTTCATGGGATATCAACTCTTTTCCGTTGTACCATAATAGTATTGGAGAAGAGATATCAGTTATAAATGAATAAGAGTTTTATTGGAGGATACGTTTCACTGTACCTTGGAAATGTCATTGATTTCTGTTTTTCGTGACTTGCAGCTTTTTGACCACTGCATGCTTATAGTTCGTAAAGTAATCACGATAATGTTACGTTCTTAAGACGATAATTGCTATGTTATTAAGGTTTAAAAGCATCTCGTTGGATAAGTAGCAATGTCAAATGGAGCATTTTCATATATATATATATATAGATAGATAGATAGATAGATAGATAGATAGATAGATAGATAGATAGATAGATAGATAGATAGATAGATAGATAGATAGATAGATAGATAGATAGATAGATAGATGGATAGATATATTCCGGTTTTTCAATTAATGTACTGGGACTCTAATATTTCTAGAAAAATTTTAATACAATTGCTGATTAACTGATGCGTTTCAATAAAATTTGCAACTCTAAATCTAACTTTCTCTTGAAATATAATAATCTCATTAACACACTTCTTAATAATAAATACCCTCACTCTTCTTATAAGATTATTTTTGAAAGATTTAAGATTACTAATATTATTTAATAGCTTATTTTGGAGACTTTCCTGTTGACTATCAATTTTATTAATTTATTAAAAAACTGGATTTGAACACTATCTTTTCGATTTCCGATTCCGATGTTCCGGGTCGGAATTCCGAGTCGAGGTTCCGTGTCGGAATTGAGGTTCCGATTTCTCATCTGTTGATTTTTCGTCGTTGTGAATGGCATTTGTTGGCGGTCCTCATGTAGTTTGCGGCGGGTTGTTGTCGAGCTTGCCAATCAATGTGGGTAAGTTTATTTTCTCCTGTTTAATTTTGTATTATACTTATCTTTGGTATGTGTCCTTGGTTGTCCCTGGTTTTGTTTTTCTAATTTTTGTTTTTCTAATTTATATTTTTTTAATTTTACCTTTCTTCTTATGGTGTTTGGTGTGGTGTGTGGGCTACTTTTGGTGTACTGCCGCTCACACGCAGAAAACACCATATTGTGTTGACTGGGTGAGGCTCCTCCCTGATGAAGCCCTGATCCACCAACACTTCATCATTTTTTTTTCGAAATTTTCTTAAATTTCTTAATAGATATAGATATAGATATAGAATAGATATAGATATAGATATAGAATAGATATAGATATAGGTATAAGATAGACAGATATGAATGTCTTCCATACTCCGTAAACGGTGATATAAATCAAGATTAGTTCTCAGTTAGAAGTTGTTTATGTTTACACTTAAGAATCCTTCAGTACAGTACAGAACATTGAATTATAATTAACGTGTCTAAAACTTCTGATTAGTAGTCAACGATAAAATTATTGAAACAAATTTTAAATGTTAATGTTGCATCTTTATGTGTTTATCAACACATTCCTCATTGTTATTCATAATGTACATGAATTATTATGGAATATTGTCCTTCTGAATTCACTCATAATAGTCTACCTGTGCCAATAAACATCAACATTTTTCACATTTTGGAAATTCATCGTAAAGCGGCATTTTATAAGCATACAAATCAATTACGACGTAAGACTCCATACAGATATACAAACCTCCTCATAAGAACCCCGTCCTAGAACATCATTAAAAAATGTATGAGTTTTAGAAACCACTTCTATTGCCAGTAAACTTCCAGTCACATCACGATTCGAATAGGGGAAAAGATTTTACTTTCCGTGAAGAAGGATTTGTCTGATGATAAATTGTTAAAGAAACCAGAATTCTACTCAGAAAGAGAATGAAAACAAAACTTTGGCAAAATATTGATATTGAAGTTATGATAGTTGAATCAGGTGTGTAAATAAGGCTCCATAAAATCCAAGTACTCTTAAAATAGTAATACATACGTGGGGGATTTATCAGAATAACACTATATCACACATATAGATATCTTCTAGAAACATAGTTATACCTTAAATGAAAAATAGTAAAAATGTTGTTTTTCTCTTAATTTGGGTAGTTAATTGGGTATTTTATGTTGTAATACATTGCTTGCTTACGTATTTACTTTTGTGTATATTTTCAATAGTCCATTCACACTCTTAGTTCTTTACTATGGTAACAACCCAAGGTTCGATTTCTACGCAAAGTTTAACATTTCCTACTTTGCTTCCGTTTCGTGTATAGTCGTCCTTAAAAAATGAAAAATTCCTTATGCAATGAAATCCTGAAATGGTTATCATGTAAAGAAGTGATAAGTGTGTCAATCACATGAGATCCTACTTCAACTCCTGACTATATATAAGTTCTGCGAAAGTAACAACCTTTCAGGCAACGGAAAATCTTACATAAGAGATGGAAGTTCTTGGTACAGGTTCTTCAACAAGTCGCTACACAGATACTACACCATGGTGATAGGATAAGGTGAGACAACGCTTGATCTTTAGGAGCCAACCTTCTGACCAGCCTCTGAGGCGTGCATACATATATATCTATTCTGCAAGCTAGTCTTCACCGCATGACTTCTAACCCATTTTGATTTCCTTGACTAATAGAATCTTTCCTAAGATTCCTGTATATAGTTGTTTAGCTATAATGTGGTGAAGAAGGAACCCAACATCACACGGAAATCTGATGATGCTCATGGGGTTAAAGATAATGGGGCATAACTCCTTTCCTATGCCCAAGTCTCCCTCTTTGGGTTGAATATATCCTTTCTGAAACCTAACGTGTTTCATACCTTTTCCTGTGGATTTCTAACCAGTTTTGATCTTGATCAATTACATCTATCCTAGAGTTTTTTTAACCATTACATACGGTTATTTAGTCGTAACATATGCTGTGGGGAAGAATAAATATGATGACACTCGGAAAGCTCTTCGCGTTCGAAGGGTTAAAAACAATTTAACATAACTTCTTTCCCATGCACAAATTTTTCTCTTATGTTTGCATATATCCATTCCGAAATCTACCATCTTTCCTACAAGATTTCTACCCATTTTTAATCTTCTTTATCAATGAAATCTTTTACATAGATCTTTCAACCAATATATGTGGTTAGTTAGTCATTATGTGTATCGCGAGGAAAAGAAATATGATACCTCTCGGAAAATCTCGTAGTGCTCAGAGAGTTGAAGATAATGGAGTATAACTTTTTCCCCAGGCCCAAGCTTTCTTCTGAGGGATTCACACGTATATCGTTGGCTTAGAGAAGAAACTCATTAGCTGACATTTTTTCGGAGACATTATATACTTATTTTCATGATGACGAGAAATGCATCTTCATATTGCAATATGTTCACAACATATATATATATATATATATGTGTGTGTGTACTAGTGTTAATATGCATATAATATTTATATTTATTTCCAAATGCTTATAGTTACTCTTTAAACAGCGCGTACAGTAAAATATTCCTTTTGTCAGTTAATGAGTTTCTGCTCCAAGCGTACTATATATTCGTTCGGTAACTTAGTCTTCCCTGTATGACTTCTAACCAGTTTTCACTTTCATGGCCAATAAAACCTTTCAACCAATGTATGTGTTTATTGAATCATTATTTGTGCTGTGGAGGAATAGAAATACTAGAATACTCTGTATTTTCGTGACAATCAGATGGTTTATATGAAAACAATGCTAATTCCTGTACACAACAAAACTGGTAAACATGAAGTGTAACAGGTAGCACAATTGCTTGAAAAATAGACACATTCCGATAAACTGAAGCCTTACTTTTTATATAATATATCATTAATTTGCAAAAAATCTATTAGTAAGTTAATAAATGGTTTGAACTAGTAATACATATGTATAAGTAAAGAGTATTTAAAATTTACAGCACAGTAAACTATAAATACACAGTAAAGTGCACATTTACATTTATTTGATTCTAAGTTTAGAGGAAGAAAGTCATAAAAATGGATGATCATTCAAGTCTATTTCAAGGAAATTTTAATTCTTAAAGAATTTAGATATACTGCAATAGCTATTTCTTCAGAATATCCTCATGGAGAATACATTTTTTAACATTCAGAAATTCCATTGCATTCAATATACTTTAAACTCTCCAAACATTTGAGATAGCTGAGACATAAAAAGTTATTGGTTATATTTCTACTCTAGATTAAAGAAGAAAAACGAAAAACCCCATAAAAGAAAGCTTTATTAATACCCTAAAACAAGATTCATTGTATTAAGGTCACGTGACCTAACAGATTTCTGCTTCAAAATGTAGTCAGTGATTTTTCCAAGTAAGAAAACTTTAAGCCTTAGGATAAACCCAGAATTCTGAACTAATTAGTATTCTGATTATAAGTGTTATTTTCTGAAGTTTTGATCAAATTTGTTGATTTTAACTTGCGAGGTATAAAGTGTAATTTTGGAAAATGTTTTTTTTATTTTGAAGATTTATTATAAAAACTAGTCTGCAAATTAATCGCAACTATAATTAATGAAAATACTTAAGTGTAAAAATGGAACTGATTACTCGTTTTATAATTACTAAGTAATGATAAACAACTCACTAAGTCCAAAAGTATACAGCAAACATGACATTATTTTTCGCAGCAGTGGTTATTACAATTTGTAATTAGCATGAATAATAACTAAATTTAAGCAACTACGCTTTAGGCTAATGCGTTTCTAGTTAGTATCTCGTTTTAAGTTGCATACATTTTTTATGATGAAAATAATTAATTTTTAGTGAAAATGAATGAACGTCACATAAAACAAAATGTTATATTCACGTGTAAAATTTGCACTCGTAAAAATAAAATACTACAATTGAGATCATTTCTGAAGAAAGTGTTTACGTGGTGCCATTGAAAAATCCATGTTGGTTTTAATTTTTTTTATTAAATTCAGACTTTTATCAAACGTTTTGAAAGTTAAAAGAAACTTATGGAGAACCAGAGGATTTAAAAGGAATAACAGATTTAATGAAGACTTAAATCGTATTTGACGACAAACTTCGATTTCCAAGCATTCCTAAAGAGACAATGTAAAAATTATCAATATAGTGTTGGAAATTAAATACAGCTCTTTGCTAAAATAGTATCACAGATGATATGATAAGTCCTCTAGAAATATTCAACAGAACATTATGAGAAGGCCAAAAGAATAGGCTGAAGTTGTCTCAGAGGTCTTCACTCTTAAACAGAAGGAAAAAACGGCAGAGCATTTTCACCCCATTTTAAGACAAATCGAGATAGGCTTTGGCTTTATAAAATTACAGGCTCTGACAATTGCAAATTCTAAAATGATCCTAAAGCTAGAAATCAATCATTGCATACGTAAATCACTGGCATCGCCAATACTTGTGTAAGACAAGACAAATCGAACGAAACCTTTTTCCTATGTTGCGTTGCTATACAATTATATGCCATTGCGTTATAAAAAAGACTGAAAATGATTCGTAGGTAAAACCACATAAGATAGCAAGCAGAAGCTTGGAAGTTGTGTTAAACAGAGATCATAATCCATAACCAAGGATTCTATCTAAGCTATGAATCGTCATTCCTCTACGGGTGTTCAATCCCGTTATTTTTTCCCGTTACACCATATAATTGATGCAGAATTGAATTAATTAAATTAAAAAACTATAAATGATTTATAATAATTTTTCTTTGCATGATTTAAAACACATTTTTATTTCTTTAAAATATATCTACTATAGTTCATTTTATTAAAGCTAATGAAAACAACCAAATATATAGTAATCTGTATTCTACCATCATTCAAATACACATAAATATCCTCACAGATCCTCCTTTTTAGAATTGCTTATATACATGTTAGTGTTACAAAGACTATACCAAGCTTTACTTAAAATGTATCGAAATCGCGTATCTACGGTAGTTTCAAAAACAATAATTACTAAAGCAATGCAATTTATTTAACAACTAAGCTTTTATTGAGTTATAAATATTACAAGTGTTTCACTGTTTCATATTTACCCTTTCCCAAGGGGATTCTTATTTACAAAATGCATAATCTTTTTGGTCTCATTATGCCCACGTCATATGGGTAGACCAACGTATATCACAAAGAAACTTCTCTCCAGAGATCGAGTATCACTTTTATAGAGCATTATAAGCATGTATTTTATAAGCCATAACATTTAGGAACACAAGATTCATCACCCAGTCTTACCCTATAAAACGGTCATACATAAATATTATGTAAAATGTGTCATACTGGAATCACTCTGTTTTGAAAAATACAGGAGGGGGAAAACCCAGAATAATTTATTGGTGGATAAGTGTATTTGCTGGAGTCGATCAGAGCATTTATTATGGAGCTGGAGTTCCATAGGGGTGTAACCGGCCACAGATAACTATGATTTTTCCTGTTAAAGGGGAACGATCTTTTTACTGCTGAAGCGTATGGATCTGTGATGAATGTGCTCGACGAGAAACCCAAAATGGGTAAGCAGCTAGCTATCTCCTGAGAACCGGTAGCATCATCCTCATCTTACCCCATCAAACGCTCATGTACATTGCGCGCTCATTCATCTTTATCTCTTTTTCCAGGTTTTCATTACTTTCAATGTACCTCATGTTTTCAGTTTTATCAAAATTTTATGCCCACTTTAATTGCACGTAGGTAGATAAACGCGAAAAAGTAACATGTCCAACATTCCACTTTCCTCAACATTAATAAGCACCTTATATCTAGAAACACGAAGTACATCACCCAGTCTTAAACTTTACACAAAACTTATTAGGAAATATTGTATATACCATGCTTCATTCTTATCCCTTTTTCAAGGTCATATCTTACTTTCAATATGCCTTTTCTTTTTCAGTTTTATTAAACCATATTTGCTCACTTTATCTACACACATGTCAAAAATGTAATGTAACACTCCAACATTCCACCTTCCGGAACTTTATAACCATTTTATACCCCATAACATTTAGAAATAAATAATGATCACCCATTCATACCTTATGAAGCACTCTTAACGGAATATATTGCATGTATCAATATTTCATTCTTATACCTTTTCAAGATCATTCATGCTTTCATCATACCTTATCTTTTCCAGTTTTATCAATTTATTTATGCCCAAAATATCTGACCAATATTCGAAAATATAAAGAAAGTAACATCTCCAACAGCCCACTATCCTGAAATTTATACGTATCTTATACTCCATAACATTTAAGAACTAATAATGCATCGCCAAGTCTTATCCTATAAAACATCCATACGAGAATATTATATACATGTACAAAGCTTCATTAATATATATTTTTTAAGGTCATTCATATTTTCAGTATGGTTTATCATCTTCCTCAACTTTATCCAACTATATCTACATTATGTACACACACGCCGCAAAACATAAAATAACTTCTCCAACATTCCACTATCCTAAATTTGATAGGCATTTTATACTCCATAACAACATTTAAGAACAAATGCTGCATAACCCACTCCTATCAAACACATATATGGGAATATTGCATGCACAATGCTTCATTCCTCTCTTTTTCAAGGTCATTCATACTTTCAGTACGCCTTATCTTCCTCAGTTTTATCAAACAATTTATGTCCATACTATCTACACACATGCCGAAAAATGTTACAAAGTAACATTTTCCTGAGCAATAATGCGTATTTTATACCCCATAACACGCACACATTATGGAACATAAAATGTATTACTCCTATGAATCACTCATACAGGAAGCAGACTTGAACACAACGTCTTTCGACCACCTTCATGTTGACGAAAACCTATCTTTCCATTACCAGAACCCCCTATTCGATCTCACATCCCTTCCATAAAAGCAATATATTTATCCCCCAAAAGTTAATCATTCGGCTCGATGGGAACCGGTGGCGAGTCTAAGCGCTTTTAATTACGAGACCTCTTGCCATCAAGCCTCGACAGATACCGATGAGTTACGAGATGGTGAAGGGGGGTGGCCGACGGTGGATTATCGTTTGGACCAATGTCAAGAACTTGGTGAAGAGTGGGTGTGCCTGTGATTTATTGAAAAGATTGAGATTCACGGTGTGCGATAACATTTTGCTGTTAATTAAGGGTAATAGCTCAGCTTCGAGCATGGCTGCTGGAGAGAACTTGAAACCGTGTCTTGTTTTTTTCAAGCACGGAATGAATTGAGGATATCAAAGATTAGGTATACGTCCCGATTTATTATGAATACTGATTTCAACAGACAACTCATTATTAAAATGTTATTATTTACAACTTTCCGGGAAAAATTCTTAAATGTAGGTGGGTGGATTTTTACTTTTATTAACCCTCCTATTGCACAAAATGAGCCGAATAACTGGTATAGTGGTCTTAGCATTTGTTGGCTAACCAGTAGGTTAACACAATAAGTACGCCAACTTAAGTGTTGTAGGTGGTGCGGGTTCCCTTCCTGTGACTCACCCAGGATCCACTAACCGGTAGCCAGGTTAGTAAAGTAGTGGATTAGCAAACGGAAGTTTGTGTGTTCGAAACTCGATCCAACCAAAGACCACCTTGAACATGGGGGCCGATCCACGCTAAATCTTTTGTGGCCTCAAATGTCCTCGCTTTGGCTTGGTGTGGAAGTTTGGAGAGTGAGTTGCCAGCGCAGGTGTGTTGACCTCGTCATCCAATCGTAGTTCAAAATTAAGAGGCGTTTTCTTCTGATCTTTCCCTTCAGGATTGATCCTGGAATGTCAATAATAGTCTGTTGTGTCACTCCAGTGTGACATAAAGCCAATTAATTACGTACCTATCTCTTCGGTGTGAAAGTTCTTTGTGTGTGGTTATCTTCCTTTGAGGTTGATCCTAGATCATTGCCAGTAGTGTAGCTCCTGTGCGGCGTTAATTCAATTACCAACCAAACTTGGTTGTCTTGACAATATCTGACCTGTGTTAAATATGACCCTTGAGCAATAAAAACCACCTAGTAGGGACACACCGCAACATTATTCTCAGAATGAAAGGGTGGTGCAAAGCCTGTACCAGTGTTCGAGGTGGTCATAGATCCTACTGAGGACTCACACCATATCTTTTTCTCTGTTTTCACAGTTACTCTTCTGTCTCTGGTACTCATTACAGTCTCACCACTTCAGTTCAAATACATTTTTTACATTTCGCTTTGGTTCTTGTTATCGTTTTGCTTTTACTCATCGGTTTGAAAACTCTCGACATACCTTTGTACCATTTTCCCACATCCATATCACCTTACTGCACTGAATAAGCTAAATACTTTACTGTTCTTTAAGTTTTACATGTCAAGGAATTATAGGGATAAATGGAAACACATTATAAAGTGGCTCCTTTCCTTTAGTGATAATGGAATAGCATTAAACAAATATAGTTTTGCTTTTCAACAGTTGCTTGTACAGTGTGTATTTTGATTGTTTATGAGGAATAACCTCAAAAGTGAATGATAAAAGTAATTATTCAGTATATGAACACGAATTTCAATAGTTTCAGAGAAAAAAATTGAAGCATTTGAAGCATGTGGGAGCTTTTAATTGCTTCACCATATGATTACACAAATTTGTATACAGTGACCCCTAACTTTTGGTAAATCAATCTGCAATTTACAACTTTTAATATATGTTGATTTGAATGCTCAAAACGTTTTATGAATTTTGTTTTGTACGATTGATATGTGTTCTACATAATAGCGATATCCTACACGAGTTATCACCATAATCAAGTGCAACCAACGCTTTTATCTACATACTCCAACTGTCAAGAAAGGGAAACCGATAAAAACTTTTAAGTAAATGTCTATTAGACTTATATTGCATTATTTTTGTATTTTTAAGTGTTGTCTATGATCACAAAAGGGCCATCTTTAGCCAAGCTGCGCCAAATACGACAAATAATTTCGATACATACACACACAGAAAGTTATGCTGACAAAGGAGAGAAATATACACAGGGTAAGTTACAAGAATCCAGCCTGCGTACTGGCAGATTGCTAGCACAGTAGACAAACACACTGAGTCACGGTTGGTCCCATATATTAAACTAAAGCGTAAAATATAAGTTCTACATTATTTAAATGTACATAAAACTTCTTTATATCATCACGGGATTATTAAACAGATACCATTTACAAGTAGACAGGTGACTTTTCACTCATGTATTTCTTAAGAGTATTTGGCAACAGGTATTACCTTATAAAATTAAACATCATTTTTAGGGAATAAAGCTAATAACTTTGAAACAAATTATACATTATACTTGGAATTGAATACTATTGATAATGCAACATCTAAATATGGACAGTCTATGTGGATAATAATAAGCGTTATTGTCAAAGTGGTATTTGTGAGTGGGTTTTTTACTTTCAATTAAATAATTTTTCTGGCGTACAGCATAAGAAGACTTAATAGTAATGTTACATTTACCCAGTAAACGGAACATTTAATGTCTGTTTAACCTACAATCTCATTGATTATTTACGGATTTCTGAATCAAAAACAAGTAAAGTGCTTTTAATATTTTAAGTACAAAATATAAGGTATGAAAAAAATTCAGAGCACCATCCTCTCTTTATATAATGATATTAGTGATTTAAATATCAGCTTTCCGCTAGCAAATTTCACTCTTGTATACTTGTGATAAATAGCTGAGAAATAACATTTTTCTATTGATTGTTTCACTTGTTTTCAAATAGAACTGAAGATAATGCTGTATCTGACGAGGATGAAAACTCATTTAAACTATCAGATAGGTGTAGATAACGAAATTGAAGCTTTTCTTTCTCGACAAAACGATTTTTCATGTTGTAAGCAGTACTAAAAAATAAAACTACATTTTATTATCAAGTCTAGAACAGTTAATCAATATTTTATTATTTCCCAGTTATTAAAAGTCTTGATTTCTGAAATATGTATTTGAAAGAAATGTAGCTTTTGACTTGTCTAGCCCGATATTTCCATAGCTACGGAAAATATCTTATGCATATACAGAAGCTGCATAACTATTCCTACATCCAATTTAAATAAAAAGTATATTGACATACTTTATTCTATTTAGGGACATCACTTGAATCACCCCACTTATTGATTTAATCAAGGCTTCGCATACTTCTAATTCCTAATTTCGCTATTGAAGGAAATGCAGCAGTCTATGCCAATACGATTATAGTCTGTAATAGAACTAGATTCTCCTCTAAGCTTCTAGCTTAGAATCTGAATTTCCAACTACTGAAAAATATCCGTGTGGGGATATTTTAAATTAACCTATTCACAATCTATTTTTCTTAAATTATACTACATTTACCAATCCAGTGGAGAAAGAATGTTTTACATTTTTAATTATGCGTGAACCCACTCATGTTCCTTTTATTTATTACAATCCTTTTTATTGTTATAAGTGATTTTCATCATAGATCCTTACAGACTATCACAGTCTGTTCAACACCGTATACTCTAGGAATTTTTATGATGAATTTTGAAGTTTTATTTGGTATTTTCTTATTCATATGATAATTTTCTCTCTTAAAAACGATTGTAACAACTTAGTCCTTAGAGTCGTAGAAAACTGTTTCTAAATAAGATAAGTTTATTGCTTTCAATCTACCACTGTATCAGCAAAGGCTGTTGTTGTATATAGAAATCATTAATATGTTTACTTGTGTTTACTACAACTATGTAACTTTTTAATAATATTTGACCACTGACTACTTTGACCATCAGCACAACACCGGAGTTCAGAACAAGGGAGAATGGGAGGCAATTTGTAAAGGAGCCCGCAGTGGGTAAGCCCGTGTTACTCCTATTAAGCACAAACTGAAGTGCCAGAGAAACTGATACAACAGTCTAATACTTGCCTCAAGGAGAGCATAGAATTGCAAGTGATAGGTTTTGCAATTCTTCTAGTCGCGTTAGTCTTGTCGCATCTTTGATACGATAGTACGGGTAAATCCATACTTTTCCTCTACGAAATGCTAAGACCCATCGCACGAACTCCAATTATTAAACTGGGTTGAAAATGGTTAAATCGGGATAACTTACCATTCTCATGACGGATACAGCTCTAGATGCTTCCAAGGATATCTTTCGTTTTATATATGCACTGGCAGCAGCAACGATGGTGCATAGGTATGGTCGCTATGTATTTTGCACATAAACTCGTCTGCACCAGTTTTCTGGCACTTCAGTGTATAAACCAAATCCATCCGTTGAAGAATCGGAATTCATACTAGGGACCTACTGGGTAGTATACAAACCCTAATGTCCAATATAAGAGCTAGTTTGAACATCTATGTAACTATGAATGCCTAATTGACATTTTAAATTTACGTTTGGGATCCACCTGTGCATGCTTAATTTGGTTATTCAAGTATATGGTATTAAAATAGAATTTGCTGCATTAAAAATTTCCTGAATTGGTTCGTAATAAGTAATTGAATATATAAGTAATGAGTCTAGCTTTTTCTAAATTATACGCAAATGTGTCTCTTTTTCTTATTTATATAGTTGGTGGAATTATGAATATTCTTATAGCATCATCAATTTGAATAAAACATAGCATCAGCATTATGTTTATATACATACTTTAATGCCATACTATCTTACAACTGCATGAAACCGGAGTCTTATGCTTAAAGATGCATGACGAAAAACTTTATTTTTAATATTTCTAAGTTATCTCTGAAACGCAATCTCTGTTTCCATAATGTGTTCTTTGCCCTTAGCTCACATTCCGCTTTCCCTCTTCTCGATATCGTTTACTTTTTCGAAATGCCAGTTGAGAATCCACGTTAAATCCACTGCATAAACTCAAATACAATAAAAATGTGACCTTCCGTTTCGATTTAGTTCATTCTGGCTTTGGGCCAAGCCTTCAAAACCCGTCTTGAGAGCTATGACTTCATTTTAAGACAGGGACTTAAATACGATTTCTAAAGCTATAAAAGAACAAGCCTCTGATATTCAGATTTTAACATATTGAAATTTTATTGCTATATTACCAAACGGAAATAAGTTTATAAGGATTTCATGCAACACATATATTTCGTTCAATAATTCCCATTTCATAGAACAATAGACATTTTAAATTGTCTGTCCTTTAGGGTTTAAGATAAAAATTATCGTAGAAATATAGAATATATTTAAAATAAGGTTTATAATATGTAATATTATCTATGAAACATGGATAGATAGATTTTATATGAATATAAATATGCAGAAGATTTTATTAGCTCAATATAACTTAGTAAACTTTTATTTGTATCGTATTAAGCTTTTGACTAAAATATAATAATTATAGTTCATATTAATGGTTCAGCATTTCCTTCTATAAATTTAATACAATATTAATGACTATGTCATTAGACTCTACTGCTTTTAGAAAAAAAATTAATATTAGCGCCCCGGAAAAAGTGTGCGAATCTGAAATGTTGATGTTTTTCAAATAAATTCATTTCTAGACTTAATTCTTATTCATTGTTTTAAATTACACAAAAGGTATGTTTTATGCTCTGCAAAATGATTCAGTTTGTTGATTATGTAACCTAAATTTATACACAACTTTCACCACAGTACCTTTTTTTAAAGTCCAACCTTTAAACATGATTCTTAAACAGTAAGTTTGAAGATTCGTTGTTGTGGCATGGTGACTACGATTTATATGCTTACAATACAAGTAAATAATTAGTTCTCTAACCTGGCTCTGCTAAGTTCGCAATTTAGTCAGATGGTTTCAAGTCAATTCACTCCAAAAGGTAATAGGTTAAACGTAGACAAAGAGATACCACGATTGGAGTCTGGCGCGAATTCTAGCTCTAAAATTTTCTTTCTGGGTAGACATTGAAAGTCAGCGAAACAAATAATCACTACTAGCAGCTGCTATATAGTTCGACGCCAGCTACTTGTCATTTGACTCACGTGGTTTTGAGCAAGTCTATTCGTTAAATTAGAGGACAAGTTAAACGTAAATAAAGCAGTCCCGTGCGTGGATTCTGGCTCCGAGTTCATTGATCGATGCTGAAATTGATGGCAATGATGATGATTGGGTGAAACAAATAATCACCTATGGTGATAGTCAAACTTGATTTTGCTTATGCCAACCCTTTACCCTACTCCCTTCCACCTTTGTATAAGGCACTACTCTAAGGACATATAACTTTTCACAGGACCCGCACTATACATTTTTCTGCATGGAATCCCTTTTTCCTAGCCAGACATTACACTTTTCTGGATGTAGGCATTTTCCAGGCCATCTGCCTTCTCACCAGAGAAGAACAGTTTAATGAAATTCAATCCAAAATTCTAAAAAGAAGATTCAGGAAGATGTTTCCGTCAAATAATCTATGAAAGTTAAATTAACTTTTCTCTTCACATGTCAAAACTCTTCGCAAAATATCTAGATTAGAAAAAAGGACCCTTTATTCAGCCATGAAGTTAAAATTCTGAGCTAGTAAGCTGATAATAAATCAGATACTGTTTCAAAGGGCTTCTAGCATACCACAATAAAGTGTTCATTTCACACAAGACTTTCATTGTCTAAAATGAACGCTTAAAGGGGAAACGTGCATGTTGCCTTTACAGCTTTTGTCCCACAAGTTGAAGTTTGAGCTTTCAGACTTTCAGTTGTCTTGAGGAAAGACAGGAGGAGGGTTTCTTTCACGCAGGATTTTGTTTTGGCTGTTAAGAGAGTGATTGATACTGGTAATGTTCGTAAAACCAGTGTTTAATAAAGACAGTACAACTTCCATCTTACTGGACATTATTGAAGAATGTGCGTCTATTACTGAATAAAACTATTTGACGCTTGGATTTTGTTTATATTCTAAAACAGTTTACCGTCGTGATATAAAATATAAATTTACGCATTTAAAGGATACAAAAAATATTGAAATCATAGCATGATGAATGATCTATAATGTTAAACATGCATCAAAAATGATTCGTGTTTTTAACTAATTATTCAAAAAGTTGTAATTTTTATGTATTTTATTAAAAAGCCCATTGACATTCTAATGAAGTAAAAGCAACTTTTTTGAGCAGCTACATGTAATTTCATCCGATCGCTTAGTTTGAAGATCAATCATGTCGTATTGGGTCAAGGCACGAATCATAATGTAGGATTATCCGACAAGAATGATTAAAAACACTAATCTGTTATTCTATAGCCAATCGGCCCAAATCCACATATTTCCAAGCCCATGTGACCTATACTTTTGAGATCTTACGAGCATTCATTACAATGCCATTGATAAAGTTGCTTCGTGGCTGCTTCATCATTTTTATTCTTGTATTTACATATTTGTATAGAATAGTATACCATTTTATTAGCATATAAGCTACAAGATCATTAGTCCGAGAATTCACTGTAAAAATCGTAAATGTTCAAGTTTAATTGTTTTCCAGTGGAGAAATATGAATGTACTAGATAAAATATTAAATTGAATTATCTATAAAAAGTTTAAAAAGTATATGCCAAAAACAAATACTTTGTGCTAACTAGTAATAAAATATGGATAATTCCTAATTCAATCAAGTTGTGTTGCTACATTGCGACTTGGATCCAACTATTAACCTAATTCAATCAAAATCTTTATGCGTCCCAATAGGAAATTCGTTATCCAGCTAGTCTGATTATATTGGATCTTTCAAAATCTAACTGCGGTTGTATAGTCCTCTTTGATATTTTGGAATGTTCAGAGCAATGGAATGTTTGTAGAATCAACAGAAATTTAGAAGTAATATACATAACCATGAATTGATTTTCAGTTCCACGCACCTTTATATTCAACTCCGAATTCTTACCCTATTCAGATTAAAAAATAATAACACCTCCTTCTTAATTCGAAGTAAACCCAACCAATACAAGCCCCGAAATATTTGATTTATTTACCACTTCCCCAGATGCATTGGCTTTAATTACTACAGAAAAATCCATACAACTACTACTCACATAATATCAAAAACAAAAAATCCTTAATTTTGATACACGTCTTTTTCGAATTTGAAAATGGAAGGAATAGGATAGTTTCTTTGTGTGGCAGAGAAAAACATAATCTCGAAACCTCATATGGATAATTCTTAATCCATTAAAAATCGATTCATCAATCCATTCAAAATCCTTCTATGTTAGTAAAACGTTCCTTGTGCGTGTATGTATGTTACTTGATGTTATCTGTCTTGTGTTTGGTACAGCTTGTATAAATATGGCTCTTTCACCAGAAAACGCCGAATCCAAACAACTTTATGCGTCCAATATGAAATTCGGTTGCCCAATGCATTTCGCGAATAGTGATACAAACTCTAGAATCATTTTTATTTTCAACTTTGATATTTTATCCTCATTTCGCAGCGTCTGCATAAATTTAGAAGTAATATGCATCGTCGTGCATTGATTATCCGTTCCTCCCACGCTTATTTTGGACTCCAAATTTTTATCCTATCCAGATTAAAAAGTAATAAAACCCACACCACTTCCCTAATTCGAAAAAAACCCAACCAAGACAGGTCCCGGAAAATTTAATTTATTTACCACTTCCACAGAATGCTTCGATTTTCATTACTACAGAGAACTCCAGACAACTACTACTCACACGAACAACACCAAGAAACGAAAAAAATTCTTAAATTTAGAAGCGAGTCTGTATCGAATTTCAAAAGGGAACGAAGGGTAATTTTACACTTCAGAGTTTCTTTCTGTGGAAAAAAAATGTAATCTCGAAACCTCATAGTACATCAGTTAATAGAACGAGGGATACGAGAATTTAATCAGACCAGCGGATTAGCTGGTCAGAATAGAAAACGGGTGAAGGTGGGGACTGCCAGGGGATAGGGCGTTTCGAATCAAAACTCCGCCTTATTGCGGTTCGGTCGCCCGTTACAAAGGATTTTTATTCGAGGCTCTTGATTAAGTAGCTAAGTGAGTGAAATTTTTCTTTTAGTAATTTTAAGCCTGCTGCAGAGTCCACTGTAATTGAGAGTCTGAAATAATCACTCAAATCTGTGAAGTGTTTTGAATTAAATTAAACCGTCGACTTTCGGCCGTAGTATTATCTTAAGCGATTTCTAATTATGGGATAATAGACATAGATTACGCCAATTAATGATGTGATTTGGCTATCTCATTATTTCCAGGCTCCTGTTGTGTGCCTTCAAAGTTTTTATTTCATTCTCGAAAGCGTAGTTTCAGAACTTGTATTAAGTTGAAAATAATTTCTCATTCATCTCTTAGTTGCGCAATCTAATCTCTAAACTGAGAAGGATCTTTCCAGATTAAGGCAATACTTCCTCAACGGAACATTAGTCCTAGTAACTTTAAGTAATTAGGTATTCACACTATATTCAAGCGAAGTATTCGGAAGGAATTTGTGAAATTTATATATGCATTTTAGGATTAATAGTTAATACTATATACTCCCAAATTGAATCATTTGCTTCAACTTTGGAATTAACAGTAAATGGAGATAAATTAAACTGAATGAAGGATTTAATACTGTTTTAAAGTATTTTGTAACAGAGTTTTATTCTTTCAAAGGATTCAACTTTATCCCTTTTATAAGAACTTGCTTTAGATTTTCATGTTATCGAATCTTTAGTAAGAGACTAAATTTCTGGAGAAAGTTATTTTACAAATTAATTGAAAGTGTCATTGATAATTAATTGGAAGCGCTTTCACCAAAGTTTGGATAATAGAAAACGGAGAAACATGGGTAATCCTAGTAAAGGTACATAGATGCAGATATGTGATGTTTCCTAATTTTCTCCATATTGTCGAACATGGTACACAGTATTATATCTCCCCAAATTTTATTAGTAGTATTAGGTATCAATCTTTTTTCGTCTGGATTCTCTTCTAGGTAGTTCAGTTTATTAAATATCGCAGCAACAACTATTCATATGAAAGTGGTTAAAGTATAAGAATTGGATTAATTTATAATATTTATTAATAATTATAAAGAAGGCAATATACATTGCTAAATAAATTAATAACAGTATGGTTTGAAAGATGTGTTGCATTAATTAGGTAATAACAAGACGTTATCACATGATAGTGTAAATGATTCTATTGATTAGTTCTATTGTGTAAAACTTTCTAAAATGCAAATTAAAATTTTTAACGTTTTACTCAAAATATCTGCTTTTTAAAAATCACACCATGTACAACTCTCTTACGTTAAAATAAATAACTTTTAAATTGATACCACAAACTCATGCACTCCTTCACACTGCCGTTATATGTAACCATGGTAGCTTCAAAAGCGATCGACGCAGAGAATTATTTTATCTCACGGCAGTTAAGGTTCGTGATTCTATTGTTAAGGCTTAAGTTGGTATCCAAACTCCAAACGTAAGTGGGAAAAGTAAATTCGGTGTCAGGACAACGGATATTACCATAGTAACGAGGGAAGAAACAGAGGGCGTGACCTTGAGATATATGTTTAAATTAATTAACTATAACAAGAATTTAAGACATTTTAATCAATACAATTTTCAATTTACTCATCATGTGATGAAATTAGAAATATATGGAAATACATATCCAAAGAAGAAGAATTGATCGGAGGACAATCTAGGACATTAACTACTTCAATTATTACTGATCGAGGTGTCATTTATATATTTTGAAGCTTATATACCGTTTTAGTAAGAACGTATTAATTATACATAGCATGATGCGATCCGCCGCTCTTTGAAGTATAGCCAGTCATAATAATGACGACAGGTCTAATTTTTTGCACTACGCAGATAGATTTGCAACCTACAATGATTTCAAACTCTCAAATTATTTTATGACATGACAATGTTAAAATCAATTAATTTGATTCATATTTCAAATTAAATTTGGATGTCGATATCCTTTATAAATTACCTTTGATTCAAGAGTATAGGAATGCTGCATTTTGAGCTGCGTTTCTCAAAACTAGTTTAAAAATTATGAACATTGCCGATTAACTTAATTTAGAATCAAATAATAAAATTCGTAGATATTTTCATGTTAATCACATAAATCAGACCCCTCTGAGGGGCTCACACACATAATTCCTCTTTGAGAGCTGCAGTTTTCCTTATATGAATTCTAATCAGTTTTGATCTTTTTGATCAATATAATTTTACCAAAGGATTTAACTTTAAGGAAAAGATCAGTAAAGTAAAGCAAATTCTAAGAAAATACCAATAGAATATTCCCAAAGGATTGTATTCTGAGAAAAAGATCTGTAATATCTCTAAAGGATTGGATTCAACGAAAAAGAGCAATAGAATGTTCCAAATGGATTAGAATCTGAGGAAAAGACCAATAGAATGTTTTCAAACTATTCTATTATATAGAATGAGCCAATAGAAACTTTCCGATGATTTACATTCTAAGCAAAAGACCAATAGAATCTGTAGAAAGGTTCAAAGAATCCATGGGATCTTGAGAAAGATGTTTTTACTAAGTCATTACGTATGTTGTGGTGTATCGGGACACTTCATTGCACGCGACTCTCAAAGGTGTAGTATTTATATGTTCGTGATGAATTATTGTCAGATTTGAAATAGAAGTGTGTCAAATAACTAAATAAAATACGTGGTTCAGTAATAAAATATATCTTGCAGATTAGTAGGGGCCTCCCAAACAGTGTCTTTAACTTCTTAACGTAGTCCTTTTCATGATTGCTTTGGACACAAATAAAAACTCAATATTCTTTACATGTACCCTCTCATTCTATTCTTCATAAATAATAATTCACCTTGGACTCTTGGAACTTATGATCATTTCATTATTATTCTGTGTTGCAAAACTCGATTCTTGATGAAAAACACGACATTTTACCATTTATGAAAGCTGAAATTGAATTGACATGACGTCAATT
The DNA here is from genome assembly GCA_933210815.1 of Meta bourneti. Classification (NCBI taxonomy): domain Eukaryota; kingdom Metazoa; phylum Arthropoda; class Arachnida; order Araneae; family Tetragnathidae; genus Meta; species Meta bourneti. The sequence goes on from OW119926.1 coordinate 57,736,340, forward strand.
ACTCGACGAAAAAACAATTTAAAAATCACTTCAATATATTACTAATGCTTCCGTGCTCTTTATTTCTATATTTCAGCTAGAAACGCTCACTAGCATCACTGAAACATTAATTTCAGGAACAAGACGTTATTTTGCATCTCCGAGGATTTTTTTTCCTTCCCCAACAAATCAGACTCGAGCATGTGTTAGATTTGATTGTTAAAATATTCATGGGAAAAGAAAGCGCGTACACAACAATGGCAGGAACATTTCAAAAAGTAAATGACACGTCCGTGTTAGTACTCGCGGAAAATCCGAGGTGAGTATGTCGAGAAATAATGAAACTCGAATGCTGGTGAAAATGGAAAAACAAAGAAACTTAATTCAAAAAGTCAAATCTCTTAACCACGTCACGTGACGAATTTATCTTTTCTCGTAAGCGAAGTAATTTTTTTCTTTAGTAGCTTTTCACATCTTTCCGCACGTGTTCCTTTCATTTCAAGAGATTTTTTCATAAACTGTCTATAATGAATCTTCGCGTCTATTTTGATGTTTTCTGAGGTTTTCACGCGATTCAAAATACGCCGGTTCTTTGATGGAGTTTTCAGAGTTCAGAAAAATTAATATTTATGATGAGGCTTTCACAAAGATATTTTTCCCATTTTAAATTAATTCTCTTTTCTACTGGCAAATACATCAAGTGAAGGATATATTTTGCTTACATATGCATAAATCGATCTGTTGCGCATACAATTTTCTCACTTCCAAACCGTATTTTATGTTAAGTTCAGTAAATTTGCATTCGGAAATCTTTTTAGAGCCCAGTCAGCTTAGTGTACTAAGATCAAGGTATGGTGGAATGCAAAATATTTTAATAAGAATAAAACATTGATAGGAATAATGCGCATTCACTATTTTAAATATAATGTGTTTATCACAAATATTTGGGCTTCTGTAATTTAGCAATCTTCTCAAGACTACATTTTAAATGTATTCAAAAAAATTGGAGCAATGCTTTTGTTGGCAATAATATATTTAAATGTAGGTTTTCTAATTTTGTTTGTTTGCTTGTATACTAGAACACGCTTAATGAAAAAATAACTATATTAAAACTAGAAAGACGAAATGGGCCTGTGTGACTCTTGCGCTCTTTGGAAACCTTTAACTCCCCTACAAATTATTTGAATAGGCTGTTATTTTACGACTTTTAATTATTTTGTCCAAACTTATTGTACATTTAAACATTTCATTCTGGCTTCCATAGAACTGAATATATTGGACCTTATACCTAGAAAAACGGTAGGGGTCAGACATCGTAACTGCATAACCCTTCCCAATGATACCGCGAAATTCTTCACTTTTGGTTACTATTATCACCTTGCAATGACATTCAAAGTAGTTTGTCCTTGTTTTCCCCTCTTTGCATTTTGTTTACAAACGTTTTGTTCCCCTCCCCTGTTTTAAACATAGTGTTTTGGCGACAGACTGTCGTCTGTCTAGTTGTATTCCTGATCGTTGAAATGTCTGATACCTTGCTCTAGTGATGGATTGAAAAATGTCATATAGTTAGGTTTTTCTGATAGAGAATAGAGAAGGTGGCTTGAAGACATGGTCCCACTCAGGAATATATTTTGAACGGACTGCAACGATTGGATGAAATACAGGTGAATCGGAACTCATGGGACAAACTTCAAGGGGTATTGGAGCATACTAAAAGAATCATGTTTTGTATAGCTATGTATGGGCGCAAGTGATGAGTTTAGGCGCAAACACAAGAATTGTGCAGGAAATGAAATAAAATGTTTGTTTGTATCATTATTTTACAATTACTTATTTACAAGGATTTTTTACAATAACTGCCCTAAGGTAACACGACCAACATTAATGCAAGCTTGCTAAACCCGCCTTTCAACTGCGGGATTCCAGCAAAGGAACGATGTTCAATCGTGCCAAACTAAACAGAGCGTTCTAGCGGCGGAAAGGTTCGTCAAGTCATTGATCGATAATGTCAAGCTCGCATTAATGTTAATGGTTGCACCTTTGAGCAGTTATTGTAAATAAATAATTGTAAAATAATTATGTAAATAAACTTCATTACCTACGCAATTCTTGTGTTTGCGCCTAAACGTGTCACTTGCGCCCATACATTGATATAAAAAATAATTCTTTTAATATGCTCTAATGAACTTTTTCCATCAGTTCAGAACCACCCGGTAGATCCGAGAAATAGAGAAAGTAGCTATTCTTGAAATGAACACTTTCTGCTTAATGAAGATAGAAAAAATAGTTCTTAAGATGAATAAATTATTATTATATTTCAGCATCTTTTGTGCATGAATAACTCACAAAACTGTATACCAGAAGCAGTCAGAAATCTGAAGATAATTAGGCGAAGTATGGCGTTGACATTGTAGACTAAATGGTACCCCTGTATACTGTGAAATTAAAAAAAGAACTCGTCGCTGGTTTATGCATATGCTTTTACGGTGTTTTAGATAAATCTGTGATAAATTATTGGATTTTATATAAAGAAGTGAATGGGAAGCATATACTTAGTCTAAAAAATTTCATCCTTCACTATATAAAGAGTTTCTTACTCAATACCTGAAACCTAGAAATAATAATGCAGCTAACATAAACGTTTCGACACATGCTCCATAACAGAGGTAATCAGAAAAGATCAAAATACACGGCGAAAAGATATTGCGAATGAAACCACGCAACAATAGACGCCCCAATTGCAAAAAAAGCCGTACATGAAAAATGCGTCTCGAGAGCAATAAGATCTACTGATTGTTTCAACAAATGCAAAAGTAAAATTAAATTAAAGAAACTGGTAAGATGATATAGTGTATTGTAATGACAATCAATTCATCTTAACCTAAAATAATCTGTCTAATTTTATCCAGTGCTCTATAAGAACGTGGGGACACACTGACCTCTTCCGTCTTTCTAGGTATGACAACTTCCCGTCTTTCTGGTGTTAATTGGTGGGAAAGTATAGGAAAGTAACATTCCTCGTGTGCTTATTTTTGTCAAAAGAAAGATATCACTTGAAACTCAACAACACGTTTATTGAATAAACGTTATAACAAGGAAATACAAAAATTGATAATCTTTAGTCCCAGGGAAGAGTCTTACAAAGTACGATCGGTCTCCAAATACCCGACGTTTTCTTTGATCTTTAGTTCCCGATCCCTATCTGACCTTTCTCCCATTCCGATCACCCTTAAGTCAAACCCCTTGCAGTGTCACCATGTGGTCACTTCTCTCAGTGACCACGTGAGTCTTGCGCATATGCTTTCCCCATCCTGTAGAGGTTGGGTGAAGGAGCAGAATATTACACTACAGAAAGATTCAATTGGTTAAGAAGATCAAAGTTGATTAGAAATCATGCAGGGAAGACAGCAGCTTGCCGATCAGAAAAATGCGCGTGAAACTCTAAGAGATTTAAAACAAAAGCAAAAAAGGAAAAACAAACATACATTTGTTTATGTTTAGTAATTACTTAAATGTGAAGATGCATGTAATGTATGTCTTTATGAAAACATGTAATATATGACTTTCTGTAAAGTGCAGTTAATTTTATTATTACGATTAATAGTTGAACTCTTTAAGCAAGTTAATCAATTCATTAAAAGCATTGAGTTAGTTTGTATAATTCAAAAAAAAAGTATGGTATTTTAGATAATAAGATAAATTAGTACCACAATTTGAGGTGTACGCATACACTAGAACATCGTTTTTTCGATTTTGACTTTAAAAATCCAGTTTTTCGCAATAGATCATCGGTTTGTGTTTAAACTCATTTTAGTGTGTAAAATTCATATTAAACCACTCATTAATTAGCTAATTATACATAAATTAGATAATATCTAATTTAGATATAATTCGTTAATTAGCATGTTTTAAACAGTGATATCTCAAATTCTAATTTGTTCAGAAAGACAATCCCTGTTGGAAATTATTCCTAATATTATTCTTCACGTTTTCACCCTCGATCAAGTTGCTAGAGGGAATAGGTTTCTTACAATTCTCTTCGCGAAGGAAGCCTAAAAATAAAGATATTTTCAGGAATTTCAACATTTAAAATTCAACTAAAAATTCATTTCTTAACTAATAACTTTGTCTGAGGGTCAAAATATCCATTGTATTATGCAGATGATACAAAACTAATTATAATAGATCAATTCATTGTTGAGTTATCACCGTTTGAACAAAGCATCGTATTACAGAAACACAGTTATTCAGAAATTGAGTTTAAAGTTTTGGAAACATATTTGTATATGGTGACAGTACCTAACTAAAACCCTTGTAACTTGAAAACTATTTAGAATATTTACAAGATATTAGTATCGTTTAAAAGCTAATGAATTGGAAAATATCTTGGATTAATAAAAAGTATCGAAATTCTTTTCAGTTTTCGTGATTTCTAGTACACCTTAATACACCTACATACACCTTAATGAAAACGTACTCTGCCTTTGTGATAGTGCAATTTCTTCTTATTAATTAGAAACAGTACTTTCTTGGTATGAGACTGAATATTATCGATACTATTATTACTAGAATAGTATCTGCATTATATATACTTTTTAATGTTATATGTATTACAATATACTTTTGAATGAATATAATAAATAAAATTGTATAATTTGTGCAGATAATTAGATTTATTCTAAAGTTTTCATACATACCTGAAAGAACATTTATCTTCTAAATTTGGGATTGATACCATAACTGTCATTTATGAAATATGAAAGTTAATATTTGTAATTTTTCACAATGATTTCAGTTGTTGCAAGACAGTTGCCAAGCTCTACGAAAAAATAGTTAGGAATAGTCGATAAACTATTAAAAGTTTCTTATAAGATACATACTTCTGTAATAAATGAGTAATAAATTATACAAATTACCAATTCAGTTTCTAATAATTGATTGCAGTATTAATATATGTGGATATAGAATACTTGGCAAAAGTTTTGTAATAATTACAACGCTTGATGAAATGGTAACTTCTATCTTAATCAACGATTTTGTGCCATTACCAAGATATTTTTATCAATTTCAGTGTAAACAAACAAACCCCCAGATGTGATTTTACTTTATGTTACCCAATGCTTTAACTCAGTAGATAACGAGGTTCATTTAAAAAGTTGACAAATGTCTTCCAGAGTACGTACAGGAAACACGTCCTACTAAAAAACTACAAAGTTAAAATTTAATACTCAATTCCCTAAAGTTTACCCTCCATTGTAATATTTGGCATTAGTGTATTGAAAAAATAAAAGTACCCATCCTGATGGAAAGTTATTTATTTCAATATTAGTGAGAATTAAGTACAATAAATTTGATTTTTTTATAATTTAAATAGAACTCATGGTATGCATTTTGTTTAAAAAAAATAGCATTTCATACAAATAATAAAATGTCACTTTAATCACAGTACCCATAAAGTAAACATTCCATTGAGGAATGTATTTGTACTATATATGCAAAGGATATATAACTTTCAATTTTACGATTGTGTGATAACTTCGAATTCATTCCCGAAAATAATTATGCAAGAATAACATTAGACATTCTATGATATCTGACACATCCACTCGATCGCCTCCAAAAACAACGTTTATTTGTTCAATTCAAGCCAAGTTTATTGAAACAAGTGGGGATTGTTATGACATGACATGATGTAGACGATAGTATGAGGTAACACAAAGGAAACGTTCAAGCGATAATGCTCTTGTAAGAATAACCTTGACACTGATCTTTTATTTTTACCTATAAAATTGCATGTCTCATAGACCAAAAGAACGGAAATTTGTTTCTTTAAAAACCTATTGAGCGTAGAATCAACGGGAGTTGTTTTCACAGAATAGTTTAGTGTAATACAGGAGTTTAATTTTAGTACTTTTTGGAGTGTACGAATTAAAGCTCGCGATTGATATTTCAAATTTATTTTCATTTTAATAACACGTCCATTGAAGTCATATCCTCAATTTCACAGAATTCTAATTTGGCTTCTAGTCAGCACTGTTCTTCATTTTCTGATCAATGTTCTTTTTTCATTCATTCGTCACATACTTCCCACGATGCGGTTCACCGATAAAATTCTAATTCACAACCTACAATACAGTTCTGTATAACCCAAATTTTCTTCAAAATGCACGCAACACCGAAGCTACGGCTCCGTAGGACCGAAAATGACCGCCATTGATTCTACGTAGACCCAAGTGTCCAAAAATTTTCTAAAGACGGTAGCGAGAGAGAAAAAGCTACACTGGAATTCAGAAATAAAACCGACATTTACTAAAACTGCTCCGTAGGACCGAAAATGACCGCCATTGATTCTACGTAGACCCAAGTGCCCAAAAATTTTCTAAAGACGGTAGCGAGAGAGAAAAAGCTACACTGGAATTCAGAAATAAAACCGACATTTACTAAAACTGCTCCGTAGGACCGAAAATGACCGCCATTGATTCTACGTAGACCCAAGTGCCCAAAAATTTTCTAAAGACGGTAGCGAGAGAGAAAAAGCTACACTGGAATTCAGAAATATAACCGACATTTACTAAAACTGCTCCGTAGGACCGAAAATGACCGCCATTGATTCTACGTAGACCCAAGTGTCCAAAAATTTTCTGAAGACGGTAGCGAGAGAGAAAAAGCTACACTGGAATTCAGAAATAAAACAGACATTTACTAAAACTGCATATTTACACGACACCGGCTGTTCTGAAAGAAGAACTCTGTTCTAAAATCTAACTTTGCCATTTGTCCAAATCGGATTTCCAATTACGGTTAAAGATAAAACAAAAATTGCGCAGGAAAGTTGAATAAATATTAAAATGAAAACAAATTCAAACATCAATGCCGAGCTCGAAATCGAAAGCTTCAGCACTAATGTTATATTTAGTTAGACTGAGCTGGTGGTCAGGGTGTTGACTTCTAGGTCCTTGCCTCACTTTTATACGGGTTCTGCCTTGATTGTATGGTATGTATGTAAAGTGCAACGTGAATCCCCTATAGTGCACCAAGGTAACTCCATGTGTTACGTAATTCTTTCGATCATGACAAGCTCTTCTCCTAACAGGTTCAAGTTGACCGGGCATTGGTTAAAAAAGGAAGATAGATATTTAGACATACTCTATCACCCACTCACGAAAGACATTGTTTCTTTTGATACGATAGAACATTTGGGTTTTATGGCGCAAGGTAAAAAACGGACAGGTTGAGCCTTGTTTCTTTGGAACCTATTCAATTATTTAAAAACCATTCACATTTTTGGCACAATAAGTTTTTAAAACTTTTTTTTATTTCCCAAGTACCTATGCCTTGAGGTAAGTTTAAAAATCATGTTGTGTAAAATTTCATTGAATGAATAACAATTACATTTTAAAAGTACATTAGCCGTTGTTCATTGATGTCTTGAAGCATTATTGAGATAAAATGCTAGCGTTATTTTACAAATTCATACATTAGTTTCATTTCGACTGCATTAACTGAAGAGCAAAATTGTATATATTAAGCAATAGAATTCAGTAAAAAACTATCTATACATTAATAATATTAAAATAAGCGATTATTATTCATTAATAATATAAAAATGAGTTTCAGATAATTACAATCAACGAATTAATAAGATAGAAAGTTGAATATGCATACGTTGGATAATTTCAGATGCATTCGTTTGCATAGTTGGTGATAAATTAGTGTTTATAATTATCGTCCGAAAACAGACTTTTCATCTATTTCCTAATTAATCTGCACTGAAGTAAATGTAAATAGCAACTATGTAGAAAATCACATGAAAACAAATTCTTTTGCCGATGACAATTCAAACAGAATTGAAAGAGCAAGTATATTAATCAACATAATGAAGTAAAAATGTAAACTAAGTTGGGATTAAATGAAAGCTGTATTGCATTAAAAATCTATTTATGAAAGGGTTAAAAAATACATCGAATAAATGTCAATATGATCAAATAAATATGCAGAACATGCATAATGATTTCACTGAAGTATTTCATGACAACTTGAACCATAAATCCAGTATAAAAATGAGTAGATTGAAAGAGAACAAATATTCTAACAGAAAAATAGAAATGCTAAATACTTTGCTTAATAATTCTTCAAGAAATATCAAGTCGAGTGTTTACAAAGGAGAAATGTAGAAGTTCGGGAATAAATACAATTTCCTTTGATACGCCTTTTTATACACTCTAAATACAACTGGAATACATTTTGACTGCTTTCTAAGAATTGTAGTAGTTAAATATTTGTATTGCATGATACAATGCATTTTAAGGTACAGCTATGTAGGAAAACAGAAATCCTATTTATACTTCGTTCATAATAATGTAACATTCATATGGAGCGACGTATTTTATACATTTATTTTACTTAAGGGGTTGTCTTTATATTGCACTGGAAATGAACTTTATAATTTCCAATGACAATACCAAATTTCGAAAGAAAATTTCGAATCTGTCTCAAAATTTACCTTTGATACGCATTTCTTGGTTATTCAATCTATAAATTTCTGGATTACGAAAATGGATTATTTGGAGCACCTAACTTTAGTTAGAAATTTATTCTTAGCTTACGAAATAACTTTCCTATCACGCTGAATTTTTATTAGCTTCCTTTCAAAAAGCACAAACAAAATATAAGTAATGCTTCTTTTAAGTTAATTTTTAATATGCAAAGTCAATATTTTAAGAAATACTGTGGATATGAATTTTCATATATTTTGATGGGAATAGAGTCAGGACATTTTATCTGAATACGCAAAATTTCTGATTGTTAGTATTTTCACTTTACACAAAATGGCTAAAAATAACGATGATAAAATTATTATAATGAAAACTTATCAAGAGGAGTGCTGAAATTTGTATATTTACATTACGTTTGTAGAAGGAATCTATTTACATCAAAATATGAGATCGTTGGTATTCAAATTTCTTTCGAATAACTGTCATATAATTAATATTGCATATTAAAAATGAGTTTAGAATTGAAACATAAAGTAAATTTTGTTTCTGTTCTTAAAAAAACATCATTAAAGTTTACTGCAACTTGAATACTTTTCTGAACATATGCATAAAAAGAGGAAGCTTATTTAAATAAAAAAATTTAAATTTTTCATTCTCATAATTCAGAGATGGATGGATCAAATGACTTGAAAGTAGATTCGAAACTTACTATCAAATTTGAGTGATGTCATTGGAAATCATCGAGTTTGTTCGTGTTAAAATAAGTTTCTAAATAATTTCACATCCACCACATTTTAGAAATTATATTCCTTTAAGCTCCTCGTCTAACAACCATTAGCTGTTTTGTTTAAAACTGTTTTTGAAAGTCTAATATGTACATTTTTGCTTCGCTCAAGAAATCTATTATAAATACCTGCTTTCTGCAGTAAAAGTTTTGTAAACCATTATACTGTTATTTTATTGCAGAATTACAGTTTTTTAATGAAAAATAATGTAATTTGTGGGACAGAACAGATAAATTGCGTTAAGAATTAGTTTTTCATCGACATAATAGCTTAAAAACTAGACTGCAAGTTTTACACTTTAATTATATAATAAAATGACGCATCTTTAAACACTAAGCCTCGCTTCCTTTCATAATCGGTTCCATAATTGAAAGTGCCCTCATAAAATTGACTTCGTGTTCGTCATATTTTCCGAAGAAATATTGGCCTTCGAAGACTTAAGTAGAAGATTCCCTACGGAGCATGCGCCGTATGTTCCGCATTAGATGACGCCATTTGATATGATCTGCACGTAGCATTGCTTACACGTGGAGAAAGGGTATAATAAAAGACATCTCATCTGTCATTCTTCACTTAGGGCTTCATATTCTACTATAGAACATCTATTATTTTTTTCGTGAAATGTATCGCATGATCACTTGCCTGATAAGAAGACTCCACTGCACTGATTACGAAAATGTAGATTGTAATGATCTACATCAATTATAGATTTGCGCTACATCAAAATACTAACACTTGTAGCACATAGCATTTCAATGTACCACGCAAAAACGGCAAAATATTGTGAAATGAATGATTAGTGGTTACTGCGATTACGGTTAGTGGTAACTATTGTTTGTGTTACTTTAATGGGGGGTTAAATAGTTCTATTAGTTCTGTGTAAATAAAACTGCATGAGAAAACTTATTCGATGTTATAGAAGTGTAATGGTTTTAATTATAAGATATGTTGGGGAACTAACATCACACATTGGTCAGGTTGAACTAGTAATTTGAACAGGCAAACTAGTTAAACCTAGTTTGTCTTATTATCTTTTGCGATCCAAATACAATATGTATTCTCTAGAATGCAGAATAACTGTCTTCGTGTTTACATTTTTTCATAATTTGTTGCGTAAGAAAATAAATTGTAGCAGTATCAATTGAGATAAATACTTGTTTACCCACTTGTAATACGCTCAGTAAAATTATTTTGAAGAAACTTTTTTCAGAAACAATTATTTGGAAAATTTACCAATTGCCCAGTTTGCAGAACGATCAACAGTTTAGCCCAACCCTTGATATTTTCTTTGATGTTTTAAACATTTTAGTAATTTTATAACTTTAACGTTTGAAAATTTGTTTGACATTTTTCTCTGTGCTTGTTTCGATGTTGAATTTTTCTTGTATTTGCCAGCATTGTTCTATGTAACTTTTGTTTTGTGCTTTTATGATGTAGTTTTTTGTTCTATAACTGTACTGTTTTTCTTTCTCTGACATGCAGCTAGAGTAATCCGTTTCACAGCATGAATAAATAAATAAACAAATAAAAATATTTCAGTAAGCTTCCTAGTTAGATTATTTTCATTTTAAATGGCGTGACCTACTTTTGGCAACTGGGAGCTTACGAGAAGAGTTTTGGAGTTTTCTTTCCGATATAGGACATTGAGTTATCTTTGGATTCAAGTTCATATTATCAAGGGACAATCCTGGAAGGTCCTTAGATAAAACATCTTACGCTTCTTAACTTCCAGAAATCTTAGTTCCATCGCTGTAAAAAATAACAGCTATTTCCAGTTATCAAAATTTTCTTATGATTATTTTTTGTAGTGGGAGAGTTACAAATTATTATGTAGTTGATGACCGTTTATGTATAGAGGATTTGAGGCAGTATGTTTTACTTCAGAAATGCAAAGGCTATTCTTAGTAGAGGAGCTAAAACCGTCTTTCTTCTGTATAAAAGTGTTAAAAAGTGTATTTATTAAAAATATCCTCATACATTAGCGTAATTACTACATTTCAATTTTCATTATTCAATAACCATTCGCAATTTTAATTATCGATTGAAATATATTGATGTTTTAAAATAAAATATTACTTCTAACATAATTTCGAATTACAGATAAATTACGTTTGCATAGACGAGTTTACCTTCACACACTAATTTAAAAATAGCTAGACACAAATCTATTTTGACCAAGTGTATTAGGTTGGTTGATTGGGTTTTTATGGAGCAGTGCCATATTTGGCCAGGTTGTTCCAAAAACAAGACATACAACTTGTATCAATTAATGTATATACACACATAAGGAAGGTTTTACTGACAAAGAAGACAGAGGCATACACTCATGGTAACAAGTGCATGGGGATGATAAACCTTAGTTAATTAATCTCGATATACATCTATGAATATTTCTCAAATTTAAAAGGAAATTAAAAATTAAAAGGAGCTTCACAAAAGAGGCTTAATTAGGTAATAGTATCCTAAAATCTATACATTTTCTCGTACAAATTTTAAAAACATTCATTATAAACTAAAAAATGACACGGCAGTAATGCATTTGAAAATTGTGATTAGTAATATTAGGATTACACTTCATCGATCTTGTAGTAAAATATTTAAAGCCTCATGGATAAGGACATCCCGAAGATCGAGAGAATAGAAAGTAACATTTATGATTCTGATATACAGATACCACACTCAACGAAAAAATAAATTCTAAGTACACGGAAATCATTTCAGAAATGCCATCAGTAAAAGAAATATTTTAACCAGGAACAACACGAAATAAAATAAAATATATATTCTTTGATCTAGTTCTAAATAAAGTCAAATCGATTGTCTCTCTACAAAAAACATTAAAACAAAAACAAAAGTTATAAAATTTTCAACCCTCTGAGCTTCACGAGATTTCAGAGCAGTGCGTTATAGCTTTTAACCGCAATACACACATAATAATGACATCTAATAGCTGAGAGAAAATTTAAGAATGTGCCTTTAATATGATTTGAGAATATTAGGTAAAAATGGCCAGTGAAACTCAATCTGCTTTTCTACTCATTTGTTAGGTTCATCAAATCTTGTAATTTTAGTTAAATTGTTTTCCACTGTGTCTTTGTTAAATCAACTTACTTCTGTAAGTCCCGTGCTGTACTTCTGTGGTGCACGGGGAGTTTGCTTTTGTTCAATAAAAAAATAGCTGAAAGAATCTATGGATTCTTTCAACCAACCAAAATAATCTTAATTTTATTAAGATTTTTTTGGTCGGTTTCTTAGAATAAACTCCTTTGGAAAGATTCCATGTTTTCTTTCCTCAGAATAAAATCATTTGAAAAGATTCCATTTAGCATTTTCTCGGAATAGAATCATTTGAAAAGATTCCATTGAGCATTTTCTCGGAATAGAATCATTTGAAGGATTCTATTTGTTCTTACTTTAGAATATAATCCTCTGGAAAGATTCTATTGATTCTTTTTTTGAATAGAGTTGTTTGATAATATTCAATTTGCTATTTTCTTAGAATAGAATCTTTCAGAAAGATTCCATCGATCCTCTTGATGGAATATGATCTCTTTGGAAAATTTTATTTGTCAGGAAGATTAAAACTTGTAAGTATCTATGCAGTGAAAAAGGCAATTTGAAAGATGAAGTCATTCGTGTGAACACTACAGAGGATTAAATAGAAAAAAAATCAAACAATTATTATTAAAAACGCAGAGAGGTTTTCATTAACTCATATCCTGACTCACTGTATCTTTATATTTTAACTGGTGAGGAAAGGATTCGAGATGGAACATACTGAAAATTTTCTTTATATTATTCACGTTGCATACAATCGTTCACACCCAATACGGAACATAAATAAGAATTATGCTCTTCTAAGAATATTTCTTGTTGTATAGCACCATATTTCGCACATTCAAATTCTCTAAAATTAATAAAACAGAAACATTTACCAAAGGCGTTCCACTTTTCCCATACTTTAAATACAATACATACGAATTTGGTGTTATTTCTTATTATTAGTGAGATTCAGTCTCTGAATAGGGTAACATAAATATGATTTTCCTGTAAATGTATTTGATTTTATCATTATATTTTTGTTTGATATTTATTTTTTTATAATCAAATAGAACAAATTCAAGACCAAAAACAAAGAACAAAGTTTGAGAGTTCATTAAAAAATTCAATAGTTGACTCTCGATTTCATGGTGCAAGGGCCATCAACAGCTGGGAAAGTCAGCTTATTAGATAACTTGATCCTTAACGTTTGCTGGTTTTACTTGTGGGGATTTAATCAGGTAAATATAACATGCCTCTCATAGCAATATCCAAACGCCCAAGTCCACACAAGGCCAAGTTAAGTATGGGAAACAAGTCAATTTAAGGAAATACACCTTTCGCAATAATACTCTTAAATATAATAACACAATTAATTAGCATAATCACAATGTCGTACGTCAAGTACAACATTGCGTTCAGCTTTGTGATCGAACATAATTCATTGCTTAATGCGATTCATTTTCTCAAGTTTCTGAGAGGTATTACAAATTTCACAACAGTTAGGTAATAGAATAATAGAAATGCTCTTTAAAATTGTAAGGCGTGTGTACTCTGAAGGCGGTGAATTCCGTTCTTTGCCTTAACATTACAAGATTCAAAAGTATTTTTGTCCGTTTTTGCATTCGTAATATCTTCAAATCTAACCCATATACTGTACGTATCAAGACAATACATACATAGGAATATAATACATAGAATGGCTTATAAAATCTTGAGTTGGATAGAATAAAGGACAGAGTTTAGTACTTTGCTGACGATGAATGGGTTATATTGCTTGATACAAGCACACCTCATTTAATGAATGAGTTCCGTTTCCTACTACAAGGTCGTTGATCGAAATGGTCGATAAGCGAGGAACTCAATCGTTTCTATTTATTCCAAATAGAGGAAAGCCGTTCACCCACACTCAGGCATTAACGGTGTCGATAACTAGTTTACTATCCAGAACTGAGTAATCAAACAAAAAATGATAGATTCAAAGGTCGCGCCGATCAGTGCCAAAATATGTAATGAGAATATCCGGCATCTGATTTGTTGATTTCATCGCAGGCTACATTTCCCGATATCGGCGACATTACCTACAAATCTGCCGGATCAAGCTATCAAAACTGAAACTGAAATCCTCTAACCTACTCACTAAGAAAATCCTACATCCATCAACATTGTATACGATTTTGGCGTTCGCACCAGCTCCGGTTTGTTGGTGTATGTGTGTAAACGGTCTATGGACAAGATAGGGAATTCCCTGTGCTGTAGAGCTGGTCGTTAAATAGGAAGGCCGTAAAGTGATGATTACCTACATTATAATTTTTGAAACAGCATTTGTCAGTGTCTGTATTTTAACTTCTTCAGCTTCAAACCATTCTCTATGCATACAAGACACGTTCCATACATAGAATTTTGAGTTGGATGGAATGAAAGGCATGCATTATCACATACTTTTATAGGACACGAATTGAAGTGAACATTTGTACTTTTCTAAACAAGAATGTGTTTTATTGCATATTACCATTTAAAAAGGAATTTGGTAGTTTCTGCATGAATAATCATTTCAATTCCAAACTTTACGGTATTTATTCAAGGCATTTATCGTGTATAAGAAGGTTTATAAGAACCTGAGTTGGTTAGAATAAAAGACATAGACTTACACAGACTTTCATAGGACGAATTACTATACACTTTAGTACTTAGCTGACTGAGAATGCGTTCCTTTCCATAATATTATAATTAAAAAGTATTTGGTAGTTTCTGCATGCATAATAGCTTCAACTCCAAACCATTCGGTACGTATCCAAAGCACATATCGTACACAGAAGATCTTATAAAAATATTGAGTTGAATGGAATAAAAGACAAGGACTACCACAGACTTTCATAGGACGAATTGCTATAAACGTTCGTACTTTGCTGACGAAGAATGCATTCATTTACTTAATATTATAATTACCAAAAAAGCATTTGGTAGTTTCTGCATATTTAAAGTCTTCAGCTTCAAACCATTCTCTATGCATACAAGACACGTTCCATACATAGAATTTTGAGTTGGATGGAATGAAAGGCATGCATTATCACATACTTTTATAGGACACGAATTGCAGTGAACATTTGTACTTTTCTAAACAAGAATGTGTTTTATTGCATATTACCATTTTAAAAACGAATTTGGTAGTTTCTGCATGAATAATCATTTCAATTCCAAACTTTACGGTATTTATTCAAGGCATTTATCGTGTATAAGAAGGTTTATAAGAACCTGAGTTGGTTAGAATAAAAGACATAGACTTACACAGACTTTCATAGGACGAATTACTATACACTTTAGTACTTAGCTGACTGAGAATGCGTTCCTTTCCATAATATTATAATTAAAAAGTATTTGGTAGTTTCTGCATGCATAATAGCTTCAACTCCAAACCATTCGGTACGTATCCAAAGCACATATCGTACACAGAAGATCTTATAAAAAATATTGAGTTGAATGGAATAAAAGACAAGGACTACCACAGACTTTCATAGGACGAATTGCTATAAACGTTCGTACTTTGCTGATGAAGAATGCATTCATTTACTTAATATTATAATTACCAAAAAAGCATTTGGTAGTTTCTGCATATTTAAAGTCTTCAGCTTCAAACCATTCTGTATGTATCCAAGTCATGCGTCATACGTAGAAGGAGTTTTTAAATCTCGAGTTGGGGTGGAATAAAGGGCATGTATTATCACAAACTTTCATAGGATTCGATCGAAGAAAAAATAAGACACGTCACTCCAAGCCATATAGAAGAAAAGCTTTCAGGGTCTAAAGATATGCGCATAAAAATTTTGAGTTCCGTTTTGATATTTTCTTATTTCTACCCGATTTCGTTTACCCAAATGCATTTATCCATGTCAGGTCTATATTATGTGCATATATAATATCTTCTTTCCATTTTACATTCTGTACCTGACCGATAGCGTGCAAGTTTGAGTTAAGACATGAGATTCGCTAGTCAAACATCTTTAGTCAAATGTACGGAATCCAAGTCTGTTCGTCGGCTACAATGTAAGGACTAAAGCAAAATGCTGAGACACATGTTCGTTTAAAGGAGGGTAACGCACACTTTTTTCAGTAAAAGGAATGTATGCTTTCATACAAGAATATATTTCTACACATAATCTTTGAAATGTTTTTCATGTGCTTTGTAACCGAATTACGAATCAAATACATAATTAGTGATAAAATTAGCGTAACACATGAGATATTTCTGAAACATGTTATAAAATAAATAGATTTTTACTTGTTATGCATTTATATATTATACCAATTAATTTATGTTACAAACTGTACAAAAATATTTTATAATTTATAATCAATTTTCTATTTTAGCAACTTCATCCGAGTGTTGGTATTGATTTTTTGTTTGGGAGTTTCTACTTTTAATTCAAACGGGTTGATGAAATATGTGAAAAATACTTAAAGAATGAGTTCTGTCAGGTACTGTTATCTCTGAGATTTCAATTGAATACAGTTTCTGTTCTAGAAATTTTGACGAATTCTCTTAAATTTAAAAAAAAATTGTTCCACCCAAAAGTATAACAGGAACTTTAAATTGTCAGATAGTGAGAACAGTGGATTTCGATTCGTCTACTCTCGAGTAAATAATGCAAATTATTATATTCATCCACCATATAGTGATTGGATTACACCAGTTAATCAGATTAGATGTTCAGTGAACAATAGTCCGGTGTCTAAGGCTCTCAGCAACAAAAAATAGTTTTTACAGGTACTGCGTTGAGTAATTCTCGTTGAGTAAAGTAATACTTGCAAAACTGATGTGGGGAAACCAGTACAAGTTGGCCCGGACATGGTCATATGAGCATGCTGCATCAATAGTGATATTTTATAAACTATTTGATGGACCCCTAAAAATCTAGGAAAGTATATCTTGCTACAGTTTGTTTGAACCTTGGTTCGCTGCGTAAATATTGATTCGCACTGTAAATATTGATTCACTGTGTAAACCATGCTCGCTATATGTGCACCCTAGCATCTAAATTTTTTTAAGTAAAAAATATGAAATCAAGGGATGAAAAGTTGCTGTTTTCATGTTCGATAGTTTAACATGATATCGACATATATGAAAAGCGTTTTGAGAAAACAGACAACAAAATGTCGTAGAAAAATTCATTATATAGGTTAATCAAACTTTAGGTAAGGCATTATTAATTTTTTCAACTAAGTAGCATTTAAGCATTAACCCTCTGGATACGGAGACCGGCCCAACCGGCCGAAAGTTTCGAGTCCCTTCGTTACGAAAGGCTCGGATTCTTTTAGATCTCGAACTCCTGAAGAATCGCTAAAGTCCATTACGATTTCCATCCCCTATTTCCTGTGCTACAAAGAGACACGCACGTGAATAGCCTTATCTCCCCGTTGACGAAGGCATCAAGGTTATCTACGGGGAACATCGCAAATTGTTTATCCTCAAGCATTTAATCTGAGAGATTGAGTAAATGTAAAGAGATACACTTAAAAGTCACCGCGCCCCTTCAGTTTACCCGGGAAGAATCTGTCCTTTCTAGGAATACCCACGACTCCACAATAGAAACCGGCACATTAGGTTATAATGGGACGACACATATTCCTTCTCCTCCTGGGGGAAATCATTGAAAAGGCCGTTTCGGCCGGTTTCAGTAAGTTGCCTGTAAAGCCGTTGGGCCGACTGTCGTAACCAAAGACGGAAACTATATTCATGTATGCGGAGGGTTAATTACATATTTTAATATCAATAAAAACAGATTCGATGAAACAATTAAAAATTAAAGTATTCAAGATCAATCTTTGAATCATATTAACACCTTGTGGTAAGAGTCGTGGAATCTGCAAGTCACACAAATTATTTTCCATCAAACTATTAACTCAATAATGGCCAGTATCTCAAACACGAAATACCGATGTTAGTCTGTCCAGCCTTCGCATCGGGTACACTAGCTTAACTCATTCTCATATTTGTTGAGAGCGAGTCCCCCATATGTCAATTATGCTCCATCTCTTAATTACTACCTCTATTCAGCATATTTTAACCCTCCCGGTGGTTTGTCCGCGTCCAAAACTAAGTATCCAGGTCCTGTAGCAGCCAGGCTCTGGTTCAAAAACCTATTCCAACAGTCACCATTTCTGTACAAAGGACTGTTTCCTACTTGGAGTAATAGTGCAGTTTTATCTCGACTAGGTATCTCATGATCAGAATCGGTTAAATCTTTATGGACGAGATAGTCGAAAACACTTGGAGAGTTAGTTGCATATCCGTCTTTCAATCATTATCATTCAATTCTTTTTTAAGTATACTTCTAACAGTACAAGAATTGATAGGGTACCCATTCAAATCGTTTTGCTTTCTGTATATTTTTGGCTGTTTGAATCTCATATAAATATAAAACAGAAATTCAATTGGATTCATTAGTTGACATTTTCAAAACTTTTCGAAGTGCGAATTCCCCCCACCCCAAAAAAATTCAAAGTCTTCATGCACGTAAATTAAATTTCTGCATCGGATTAATTTCAATATTTTCCTTGTTTGCCTTTAGCTTAACGGTGCTATCAATATTTTAATACATATATATCGCTGCGTTTGGCGCAGCAAGTCCATTTTAGGTAGGTAGTTAATTAACGTCTCACTGGAGCAAAACAAAGGGCTATTGGCAACGGTTCGGGATCAATCCCGTAAGGAAAGATCCACGACAACGTTTTGTACTTTTGAACCATGGCCAGATGACGAGAACAACACCTGAGCAGGCATCCCATTCTCAAAACTTGCGCAGTACGGCAATGTGTGTCGATTTTAGAACAATGAACCATAAAACCCAAATTCAATCCACCGTTGTTTATCTATCCCTAAAACGCATAACATAAAATAAAGTAGACATTTTCACGAATCATAGTTATCCTCCCCATTACCATCAATAAGAATATCTTGAAATGAATTAAGTGTCACTTGTACTTAAAAATCCTCATGAAAATATTTCCTCCGTATAAAAGCTACGCTCAATCTAAACTAAAGTGTGTTCAGATCATTAGCGTCACTACAAGAACTTCTAACACTCACTAGCACTCAGTTTTCCCCAACTTCTCTTCGCTTTAAAATATTCCTTGTAGTAGTTAATGAAATCGTTGGAATCATGGAGGAGCGATTGGTCCCGCATTACATTTTTATGAGCTCCAGTTAAAGAGTTTCTCATTTGCGACAAAGAGCACTCCGCGTTTCATTGCTTGGAACCGCTCACTTCCCCAATCCAATCATTCGAAATGGAACCGAACGGAATTTCTTTGAACTCTTGACCATTTCCAGAATTACCCTTGAGTTCCTTTTTTCCTGTCCAACAGCCTTAAGAACTGAAGACTATTCTTATCTATTGATTGCGTTCAATTCCAGACATTTAGGTTGCGCTCTGTCCTGAGTGGTTTTACGGGTCTATAACGTCTACTCGCCCATTTAGTAGTTGGCGCTGTCATATAAAGCACATGTAGATGAGTCGCTGGGATGTCCAAAGTATTAGTAGCTGGGAAGTATTTAAGATAAGTGCAATGATAAGTTATTTTTACTCGCTCGTCAGTCAGGCGTTGTCGTATAAGGCAAATTTAGATGAGTAGCTGGGATATTCGAATCATTAGTGTCTTTGAAGTATTTTGGACACGTGTAATGAGTACATTGCTTTATAAGTTTTACCATAGGCTGAAAGGGAAAATTAGTTTTCTGTAAGACGTCTTTAACAACATACTTCCTAGATAATAAATGTTAGTACCTACACAAGCTCTTCGAATGTCATTGAAATGTAACTCAAAATAATGAGAAATATTTTATCTCAAATATTTGGAAGGTTAAGGTGGGGCCAGTGCGTTTGCGGAATATATGCGTCCATTAAATACAAAACATGTCTGTGATTAACCAGCAGCCAAGTGGTTTTGACGAGATATCAAGTCCATCAAGATCTAGCCAATTTTACTACTGATGAGGTACCTCGTCAAGTCAACACTGTCATATTTCTCCAAGAGGAATATAAATCCAAGTAAGGAAAAAAATTGTCACTTGCCCAGAATTGATGACCATTTCGAACAGGTTTTGTATCATAGACTGGCCTATTACAGGGCAGTTTAGGACACTAAGATAACCCACCAGGAGAGTTAAGATAGGGGTAACTATCTAATGGAAATGCTTGAAGGACTTCTATAGATTAGTTTCGTTGCTAGAGCACTTTCAATTTTGCCTGTTAAGTTGCGAAGACCAAAGAAGGAATGAATGTAATGATATGCTCTTTACCATTCGCAATACTATCCCATAGATAATAAGAAAACAGTCTATGGTGCGCATTTTCCCCATTATGTGGTACAAGTGCGACCCCATGAGAGAGCATGAGAGATGGAAATGATTTTTTAAAATTATTTTAATTGCATATATATGCAAATAAGAGTGTAAACATATTAGTAAAAGGACTAGGAGTGAGTGGCAAAAGTCTATTATACCCTTCTCGTTTTTTAGCCTTTATAAAAGACTGCCATCAAGCTCTCAGACAGCTTTTGGATCACTCATACAGGCCACGATTCAGCTCCTTCGATTCCTTTCTTTAAATTAGGGCTAAAAAGTATTTGCATTGTATTGTCTTAGTGCAAATGAAACAACATAGGAGGGAATTGACTTTCCAGGTTCTCTAAAGCTAAGCATAATATTTTTATTTCCTTTATATCGAAACTCGGCATTCCCTGTTATCAATTGCTACACTACGTTACTGTATTTGTGTGACATTATTTTTATCGATGGAACGCTACGGAACAACCTATTATGTATAGCATTTTATGCGGAATGAAACTTTTATCTAATATTACGTTAAGAGTAAAATAGTAATTCACCATGAGAATAGTCTCATAAGCGTTAAGTAATCATTCGAGAGCTTGGTTTTGCATATTGAGCCACTTGTGTTCAGTAACGGGCATTTAGCAATTGCTTAAGTAAATCCCTATGGACTTAACAATAATAATTTGGAGATAACAAACATTCAACATTTTTGTCACCAAACAGTAGATTTCCCGAGGAAAATAAACCATTGGTTCCCTTGTCATTTTGAACATCAACATAGTAATTGATAGTTAATTGACAATAACATAGCAGCAAACTTACCAGTTATCTCCAGAACAGTAATTAATAAGGTAGTTTTCATTATCTTGGATTTCCTCATCGATTAATTAGTAATTGGTCCAAACTTTGGAAGAAACTATTGTCTCTATCAGAACTAAAATCTGACGTATATCTATAGCCCTTTGGAGAGAAATTGAAACATTTATCTAGAATAAGAAAGTAATTTACTTTGGATTAGTTCCT
Organism: Meta bourneti; assembly: GCA_933210815.1. NCBI lineage: Eukaryota > Metazoa > Arthropoda > Arachnida > Araneae > Tetragnathidae > Meta > Meta bourneti. The sequence goes on from OW119926.1 coordinate 57,757,993, forward strand.
AATGAATACTCATGCATTTTACTGAAGTAGACTCTTTATTCATAATCTGCAAACCACTGGTTATGTTTTAAATTGCATGATATATTTGCACATAATATATTGTTGTGATTATTATAAGTAGCATTTTTTTTATGAATATCTATATCTTACTTAATAAATTCTCTCCCTAGGATATTTTAAAATACATAAACTGTTTTTTCTTAATATTCGTCTTGAAAACACGTGCATGAATTGATTCAAACAATACATGGATTGACATTATAGGCAATTTATAAATTCGTCGTCAAGCTACATATCAGCAATATAAATATTGCTGTCATGAAATGTTTTTGTTGCACACTCGTTAAAAGCAATTATTAAAATTAAATATTCTTTGAACTCAAATAGTAATTTTTAAATAACTTGTTAACTTGAAATATGTGGCTATAATTTTGAAATATTAGTTCATTACATTTCCACAGTCCTTTTATTTATAACAGGTACGTAATTAAATAATTGGTAAAGCCAGGGTACGTTATTAAATATTTGTAGGTGAAAAACGATAAACAAAGAAATCACATTGTTTCTAATATGATATATATAGTAGAAAAAGGACACAAAAATGAGAATGATATAATGATGAAAATAATGCACATGGATGATTTTTAAAAAGGTAAATATAGCTTATTGACGCATCATTGATCATAAAAACTAATATTACTTTATACGTTCTTATTACAATTCGTTTGTACAATTGCCATGAAAAGTGTCACAACGTTAAAATATGGAGCAAGGATGTTAGGTTAATGAATTTTGTTAAGGGGATTGCAGTAAGGCTCGAATATGTACAATCGCAACCTGAGTTCTGGAGTACAAAATGTACTATAAAGGCTCATTTGTAGGATTTCGAGACGGTTCCAATACAACTGGTTAGGATAATAGCCTTACTAGGTGGACTAGAGTAATGACCCACTCAACAAAATCGGTGTCTTGCATAAACTACATTACGATGTACATAGAATTATGTGTGCACTGCAAGTCAAGCGGCCTTGGAATAGGAGTTTCAATGCAAGCTGTTTACCACAGACACTGAGAATCACATATTAACACCAGTTACGGAGAAGTGTGCGGCTTGCTTAACTCAGTGAATATGAGAAAGAAACATGATGGAATGATTCACAGTAAAAATGTGTTCTTTTCATGGAATCATGAAGCATTTTAAGTTTATCCTGTATAGTATTAACACTAGAAACACTGTAAGTACCACGAAAGATAAAAGGACCAGTGTGGCTCCACGTCGTTCTTATAGGGACCTAGATAAAATTATATTTGTTTGTTTAACAACAAGGTTATTATTCAGATTCAATCTTTATATCATATTATCCTGGTTTTATATCTAATTTTAGTTTCTACATTCTGTGAAGTGATCCCAGTACATCTAACTTTCGTCGAGACGCATTTTCCGCATACTGCTTTCCAAACCGGGCATCTATTTTTGTGCGTTTTTGTTTGCAAAATCTTCACACTGCGCATTTGATCGTTTCTGATGGTCTCTCTTATGCCTTGCAAAAACATTTGTGATAGCTACATTATTATTTCTAAGTACAAGATATTGCATACAACGCTTTGCACAAAACGGGAGGTTTAAGTTCTCCGTCTAACTATCTGCTTCCCCGTCACTTCTTTCCACAGATATATATATATAAAATATTGTATAAATACATGCATAGCCAACGTCGAGTTCTTTTTCTCGACTTGACAGTATACAGATGTACCATTTAGTCTACAACGTCGACATTATACAATGTCTAGTTATCTTCGCATCTCTGACCATCTCTAGAGCACACACATGTCCACTGTTTTATGCATTATTCGTAGATAAGTGAAGGCTGAAATCTAGTTTTAGCGTATTCATCATTAGACCTGATACTTTTCCTAAATTCATCAGACGGAAAATGTTCTTTATCATCCAAATAGCTTTTTTCACAACTTCCCGAATCTATTCCATCCAATCTTTGCAATCCTTTCAAAATCACTTCAAGCGCAAGACCCTGTATGCAATCCATCTTCTCCTTTCTCTACCAGAAAAGAAATTAACGATATATCCCTATTAACCGCGTTGTGTCAGAAATGTAACAGACATACCAAACGTTTAGAAAAATAATTACTAGTCAGCCGAAGCTAAAACAATGTCCACAGCTGGGAAGGGAAAAAAGTTTGTAAACATAATGCAAAGAGAGGAAAACGTGGTCAAACTACTGTGAATGTCATTGCGAGTTCATAATATCCCAAACCGGAAAGGGAGTTAAAGGCTAGTGAAGAACGCAAGGGTCACGTCTTCCTAGTGTTGCATATATATACGTATACTGAAAATATTCTTCATCATCCAAATAGCTGCTTTCACTATTTCCCGAATCTATTCCATTCAATTTTGCAATCCTCCCAAAATCACTTCAAGCGTAAGACCTTGTCTGCAATCCATCTTCTCTATTCTCTACCAAAAAAGAAACTAACGATACATCCTTATTCACCGCATTGTGTCAGAAATGTATCAGACATACCAAATGTTTAGAAAAATAATTACTTGTCAGCTGAAGCTAAATCAGTGTTCACAGCTGGAGAGGGGAACAAAAAGTATGTAAACAAAATGTAAAAGAGAGCAAAACATGGTCAAACTACTGTGAATGTCATTGCAAGTTCCTAATGTCCTCCAAACTGGAAGAATTCGGCGGCGTCATTGCGAAATGGATCTTATGTCTATCTAAGTATAAGCTCTCATATTTGCGGTTCGATCGCAGCCACACCAGAATGATTAAATATTCAATACGCGTGGACAAAATAATTGAAAGTCAAAAGAACAATCTATTGGATTAAATGGTAATGGAGTCAAAGGCTGGCGAAGAACGCGAGGGCCACTTCCTAGTGTTGCTGGAAACTAAGAACTCGTCACAACCTCAATTACACGAAAAAGTAGAAAGAGTTTGCAGGCGGTGTCATTATGCACAGTCATCTTTTTCAATGGGCACACAGAGCCATTTCTTTGAAAAAGTTCCCAACAATTCTCCGAAGACGCTTTGTACAGAAATCTTATTTTAAAGGGACCAGGTAGCCAAAGAACCAATTTCGCAAACATGAATTATTTGATATTATTGGGAGTTTAAATTTATCTTCTTGAGTCTAAATAAAGCTTTTTCAGGAGAAAAATTTAAAAATTACCTCCCAGTTTTGAAAAAATATTTAACAAACGTTTTTAATGCTACTCCTCTTTCTCAGTTTAGACATTTCTGATGTAATCATAAGACCATTCTTGTGAATTTTAAGGATGTGATATCTTAAACATTTATTGAATAAAAAGATACGAAAGTGAAAAATTTCCCAAAATCAAGACGATATTTTCTCTATCAAAAGTTAAACTTTAATAAAAATATTTATATTCCTTTTAGTGAAGATCCCATCCTCAGTGTTATTAATTTAATCATTGTGAGCGAATCAGAAGAAATTCCGATGATTTGGAGTGTTAGTAAAAACGCCTTAGCATTGTAATTGAAAAATCGGAACTAAAAAAATCAATTTAAAGATTTTGTATTAGTACAAACCATATAAAACTTAACATTAATACTATTTTTGGCAAGTTAATAACACCCAATTGTAAGCAAACATAATACACATTTTACCTTTATAAAGTCAAAGTTAAAGATGGTCAGGACATCGCAAAAATTGGAAAAATTAGTATTGGTACGAAACATTCCATAGAATTATTCATCATAGTAAAATAATATTTTAAACGTTAAAATAATGGTTTACGAGTTAAAAATTAATGTTTAAATAACTTCAGACAAAGATATTAATTCTATCATGACTAAAAACCAAAATTTTAAATGACAGTTAAAAGCAGATTTACCAGAACGCACCGAACTTGTAAATCATAATTTTCTCCTTTTGTTCGCCAGTTTTTATTTTACAATGGTATTTTTAATTAGCTTATTAACACTAGAAAGGCGGACAGGGCCTGTGTGACTTTCGTGCTCTTTGCCAGCTTGAAACTATCTTTACAATGAAATGAACAGACCGTTGTTTCATTATTTTTAATTATTTTGTCCACACTTATAGTGTATTTAATCATTTTAGACTGACTACTATAGAACCAAATATGAATAGAACCTTATAACTAGAAAGGTTGGAGGTACAAGAGGGATCTGATATAGTTATCTCGCAACGATAGTTAGTAATTATTTTTCTAAACGTTTGCAATGATACCTTTCTGAAGCGACGCATTCAATAGTGGCATATCGTTAATTTATTTTCCGATGGAGAATATAGAATGTGGCTGTAAGACACAGTCTCACTCACGAATAGATTTTGAACCGATTTAAAAGATTGGATGAAATAAATTCGGAAAGTAGTGAAAGTAACTATTCTGAAAATGAAGAATATTTTCCGCCTACCAGATAGTGAAACGTGATAGTTCTGCAGATGAATAAGCTAAAAACAGATTTCAGCCTCTTTCATGTACGAATAATCCACAAAGAGTGGACGAGGGTGCACCAGAGGCGATCACAGATCCCTAAATAACTGGAAGAAGTATGACGTCAACGCTGTAGACCAAATGGAGACCTGCATACTGTCAAAAAATAACTCGTCGTTAGCTTATATATTTTTACAATGTTTAAAATACATCTAAAAATGATTGGATTTTATATAAAGCGTCGAGGAAGCAGATACTTTGTAGGGAAATTTCGCCCTTCCGCTATATTAAAGATTTTTGTAGTCAATATCCTGCACCTAAAAATAATGCAGCTAACACGCAGGTTTCAACACAGGTAATAAAGAGATAATCAGAAAATATCAAAATGTACGGTGTGAAGATCTTGCAAACGAAACCACACAAAAAATAGATGTCCGGATTGCAAAAGAGCGTTATGCGGAAGATGCATCTAGAGAGAGGTGAAATTTAAAAATTAACTAAAAGGCAGCATAAAAAATATAATATAAATTTTGAATTTAAATAATAATCTGTCACGTCTGTCACCTAAAATATGTCTATTTTGATCCATAAGAACGTGAGACCATACTGACCCATACCGTCTTTCTAGGTATAAGATAGCTTCCCTTCTTTCTAGTGTTAATTTGAAATTAAAATGTGCATCTGATTTCCAAAAGTGTTTTTCGTCCAACCAACAATACGGCTTATATTTTCATAATTCCGTCCTAAAGTTCTTAGCTGTAGTGGAGATTTTGGACCTAAACGTACAAAAACAAACCAGAAATGCTTGAAAATATATGTTTTTTAAAACTTGCTCCAGCTATTATTATTGAGAGTCGTTCCCAAAGTCGAACTCACATTGAAGGTTTCTTTTTGAAGTTTCATTTTTAACCAATCTTTTATATTCATCCAAAAATGTATGGGAAAACAATCTCATTAATTGATGTGTGACACACTATTAGTCACTGAGTTTTACAAAGCCTTATTTTATAAGGTTTGGTTGATAAATTTGAAATCTCCAACAGTGGAATAAAAGCAAAACTTAATCTTAAAATTATTGCAAGATATAAAACTTGGCAGAATAACTTTTCCATGTAAAAGTATAGCGTGAGACAAAAAAATATCGACTGTTTGACCGAATTTTGGGTGCCAAGTCTATAAACTATCGGAAATATCGTGGGTCCGGAAACTATATACATACACAATAATGCAAGCACTCCGAGAGCCCAGATGGTTAATATCTCTCTACAAAAGAAATAAATCCAATTTGGATGAAGCATACCTGAGAGACGAATTTTACCCTTCAAACTTCAGTGGGCTGTTGTATCTTGTATAACTGTTTTTCTTCAAATGTTCTCATGGAGCTTTTGGAAAATTGAAGGAGAAATAAATCTAAAGATTGGTTGGATGCGAATGGTAACCGTATTGCTATTATCACATGCAATGCCGTTCGTTAAAATTGCAAGAAAGTGTTCCAAGAAATGTTTGCTCGATTGACCGTAAATTTGGCAAACGGGAATTAAAACATACCAAATACGAATGATCAAAATCTTAGCTGTGTATGAAAATAGGATTCCCGTGCAATTCCGGCTAAATTGTAACTTGGAGGATATGAAAGAAGACCTCAAAAAGCTTATCACATATCGTGTGGGTGAATTCGATTGGTATTGCTACATTAATAAGCAAACATGCCACGTCGAGAAACGTGACAACATTATCAGCTGTTTACGGCTTAAGTTACATGTCACTAATTCTACAGGAGGAGCAAAAAGAGATCAATAATATTCCTGGTGTCAACGCTGCATAGGTGGTAATGCCACATAGACTCTTATTATCTTCACAATCCGTTAGTTACCTTTTAGACATTGTAAAGACTTCAGACTAAGATAGATGGCGCTCTTGCGCATGCCCAGAAGGACTTTGAGAAAGGAAAGAGTTGAGAACGAGTGTGGCGAGAGACGTGTGGGTTGTGTTTTTTTTGGAGAGTGATCGAGACTGTGTGAGATGTTTCGTTTTTGATATTTACTACCTTTATTATTTTGTGTTGTGTGTCGTGCCTGTACTGTGTCCTGTGAGTTCATTAAAATGGTTTGAACCAAAAAAAAAAGGAGTATTCCTTGTGATGATAATTTAAAATTTTGAGCAAATCAGTACAGACGACGAAGAAATGGTGGCAGCCGTTTGGATACGATCCTGGTATTGCTGATATCTCCAGTGCAAATTATTGGGTGAGTACCAGATTTCATTAGCAACAGTGCCTTTTTAATTGTAATTTGTAAAGTTTTGCATGTTGAGTTTTGGTTCATTGAAGAATCGTTGTTTTGGTTTCATGCAGTTTTGTTTTGTAAAAGGCAGTTGTAATATGCAAAAGTGTTCTTATTTTAACTAGGCTGATATAGTTAAAATTTTGTTTGGTGAAAGGTAGTTGTAATTTTGCAAGTGTTCTTATTTTAACTAGGCTGATATAGTTAAAATTTTGTTTGGTGAAAGGTAGTTGCAATTTTGCAAGTGTTCTTATTTTAACTAGGCTGATATAGTTAAAATTTTGTTTGGTAAAATGGAGTGATAATTTTGAAAAAGTGTTCTTATTTTAACTAGGTTGATATAGTTAAAATTTTGTCTGATTTTGAAAGGCAAATTTATTCTGTTGATTTGCAAAACTATTCTTATTTTAGCTAGACTGATATAGTTAAAATTTTGTTTGATTGTAAAAAAAAAAAATTTAGGACACTCATGTGGTATATAAAAAAGAATTTTCTGTTCTGAATGGTTAGAATTAGAACTATTCAAATGGTCAGTTTGAGTTTTGTTTTCTGAGAAAAGAGAATTATTTTAAAATTTTAAATTGAGATAGCCTAGTTTGTTTTGTGTTCTTTTGTATGATGCTATCTGATGACAATTGAAGTGTTGTTAAAATTTGATTTGATTCTGTTGTATGATTCAAAATAGAATTAAAAATTTGGTGTAGAAGTATATAGTTTGAATTACAAGTATAATTCTTTTTGATGAGTGTTGTCAACAGCACCAAATGCCTAGAATTTTCAATATTTAGTGCGTCTTGGGTTATTTTGCTTTGGAAAATATTTTGTTATATTTCTGAATGAATCGGAAATTCATTTAAAAGAGTTTTGGAGTGTTTTGAAATTGTCATTTTCATTTGTTGCTCATTTAAATGACTAAAAAACCCCTTAGAATTGTTTATTTATTTTGCGGAATTTTGAATGTCTAACTTGTGTACTTAAGGAAATTTTTGTTAGTAATTTGAAATTGCTTTGTGTAACTAATTTGGCAAATGTGAGACCATTTTGTGTTCAGAAAAAGAACTCGAAAAAAAAAAATCTGAAAGTGTGGATTTGAATTATTCACTTCCTGTGTTTGTTGACGAAAAAAAAGAAAAGGAAAAGAATGATATTCTGTTTTATATTTTTGTGTGTCCATTTATGCTTCTGAGTGTGAATCAATTGTTCATAGAGAAAAGGGAATTCTTTTGAACTGAAAATACCTTTTCTTGATTAGACAGGAAAGTTGAGTTTATATTCTGAATTGTATTTTAATTGTAGTATTATTTTCAAAACAGCTGTTCTTTAGTTGAACTTTTCTTTAACTGTTTATTTTCTTCTCAATTTGAAAACATCTTTAAAAAAAGATATTGTTTTAATGAATGAAAATTTTAATTTGTTTATGTGTTCGAAAATTATTTCTATTGATTTTTGGTTGTTCGGTAAGAAAGTTGTAACGTAGAATTAGCGAATTTAATTCTTTGATAAAGTCTTGTGAATTCTATTGGAATTTAATACCTTAATAGAGGTTTTTGATAGTGTTTCCCCTGGCCCTTAATCATGGCATTTCTTGCATTTGGTAGAAAGCAGGACTTAATTGCTGTTGCGGAAGAAATTGGTGAGAAGGTACCAACTTCGTGCAAGGTTGCGGATATTAAACAAATAATTTTAAAAAGCCCAAATTTCGATCGGGAGCAGGTAACGATAATCATGGAACGAGTCATAAAAGATAGACTGGAAGAGGAAGAATTAGCTAGACAAGAAAAAATTCGTGAGGAAGAATTAGCTAGACAAGAAAAAATTCGTGAGGAAGAATTAGCTAGGCGACTAGAAGAACGACAAGAGCGGGAAAGGGTCAGACAACATGAACTCGAAATTAAAAAACTAGAAATGGCTCAGAAGGAATTTCGCCGGTCTGAAGAGGAATCTGAAAATGGGGCGGATAGAAACAGAAAAATCCAACTTACCCAAATCACTCCCAAATTTGACGAAAAAGGGGATGAAATGGGATTGTATTTGATCAATTTCGAGAGGAAAGCAGAGATGGCTCGAGTGCCGAAGGAGGACTGGGTGGCTTATTTGCTGGCCGTTTTGCCAGCCGAGTTATCTAACATGCTTGCCCGAGAACCTCCTGAAGTGGCCAACAATTATGATGTTGTGAAAGATCTCATTCTGAAACGATACAAAATGAACGCTGAAAAATTGAAACAGTGTTTCTACAGACATCAGAAAACAGCAGAGAAAACATGGAGAAATTATGCTCATGAACTGTACAGCTACTTCACTGAATGGCTTGCTGAATTGGAAATTGAAACCTTTCAGCAACTAAAAGATTTAATCGTTGCCGAGCAATTGAAGTATCGTGTACCAGATCAAATCAAGGAGCATTTTCTTGACAAATGGATGAAGTTGAAGACACCTTTTGAATTGGCAGAAGTGATCGAGGAGTACGAAACCATCAGGCAGAGTTTCAGGAAGAAGGAATTTCCAAAGAAGTATGGCTATCAAGGTTCAAAGGGACATTTTAGTGGAAGTAGACCCAAAGTACCATTCAAGGATGACAAGAACAAACATCCGGTCAAAACCGAACCCGCAAGCAACGAAAACCGTGAAAGAGAGTTTGAAAAGAGAAGACAGCTCCGATGCTATGAATGCGGTTCGTTATCACATCTGAGACCCCAATGCCCGAAGCTCAAGAGATCTGAAGTAGTAGCTGCCAATGAAGTCTTTGGAAGACACGTGCCTGAGTTGATGTCTCCTTATACTAGTGCTGGGACAGTAAATGGAGCCCAAATGTCTATCTTGAGAGATACTGGTGCCAGCATCGATCTTATTCCCAGAAAATTTATCAAACCACATATGTACACAGGTGAGCATGTGTGGCTCGCTTCTCCATTAGTAGACAGCCCGGTCTGCTTGCCCATTGCAGAAGTTGATTTGAACTGCGAATTGGGACATGTCCTTACGAAAGCTGCTGTAAGAGACAGTTTTCTGGATCAAGAGCATTACCTACTAAGTAACAAAACCGTTGCTCTGATCGAGAGTATGAAAAAAGATAAGGAGCTGGAGATCCAAGTTATTAATGCAGTTCAGACGAGAGCTCAGAAAAGTCTTTTGACAGCCGAAGTTGAAGAGTATCCAGTTGAGTCGAGTCCTGGAGAAGAGAATGACAGTACCGTGTTAACAGAGGAAGACGGAGAGGTATTGCCTATGGCGGAAGAAGCCTCACTTCCAGATCTGATTAAAGTCTCACGGAATGATTTTGTCGAAGAGCAGCGCAAGAGTAAAGAGTTGAAACCACTTTTCCTAGAAGCTGAGGAGTTAGCAAAGGAAACCAAGTATGCAATCGTTAATCAAATGCTGTTCTATCTGAAAAGTGACAAGGATGGTACGCAGAGAAAACTGCTGATTGTTCCAGAGAAGTTTCGGGACCAATTAAAGAAACTGTCTCATGAAGGAACAGCGGCTCACTTAGGAGTGACCAAGACTAAAGATGCTCTTTTTAAAACTTTTTTTTGGCCGAATTGTTACAAAGATGTTGAAGAATTTGTCAGATCTTGTGACCAATGTCAGCGAGTCGGGAAACCTCGGGATAAGAAGAAGGCACCCATGAAGATCGTTCCTGTCATCTCGGAGATCTTCACAAAGATTAATGTGGATGCTTGTGGTCCTTTACCTACTACACCATCTGGAAACCGGTATCTCATCACTGCAATTTGCATGTCTTCCAAATATCCCGATGCAGTTCCTGTCCCAAATCTTAGTTCTTCAACCGTGGTCGATAGTTTCCTGCAAATCTTTAGTCGGATGGGTTTCCCGAGGGAGCTGCAAAGCGATCAAGGAACGTCGTTTACAAGTGCACTCACAACGGAGTTCCTGGAGAAATTTGGAGTTAAAGTAGTGCGAAGTTCCGTACATCATCCCCAGAGCAATCCTGTGGAGAGACTACATAGAACTTTGAAGAGAATTCTTCGAGTCCTGTGTCTGGAGTCAGGACCTGATTGGGAGAAAATCTTGCCTCATGCCCTGTTTGCTCTACGAGTTGTTACTCATGACAGTACTGGATATACTCCAGCTGAGCTGGTTCATGGACAGAATTTGAGGACTCCCATGACTCTACTGTACGAGAACTTGACGGAAAGCGAGGAAGAGAAGACTAGCGTAGTATCATGTCTTCAAGCTACTAAACCGCATGAAAAGGTGTCAAGAATTAGCCGTCCAAAACATGGAGAACGCCAAAGACAAACAAAAACTATGGTATGATCGCAAGGCTGTGAAGCGTAAATTTTGTGAAGGCGACCTTGTGCTGGTTGTCGCTACATCTAGGCCTAACAAAATGGCAGTTCATTGGATCGGCCCAGGGAAAGTCCTTAAACAGCTTTCCGAAACCAACTACATTGTGCAGTTTCCAGAAAAAGACAAATCCCATGTGTACCATGTGAACATGCTCAAGCCATATTTCCAGAGACCCGAAAATGTGAATTTAATCTGTCTAAAAGAGATTAGGAACTGTGACAACGAGGAGGACATTCCAAGTCTCGAGCAGAAGCCTGAAGTCTCGGAAATGACACAAATTTGGCAAGACATAGAACAAAATGGTCGCTTGTCAGAAGATCAGAAGGAGCAGCTGAGAGAGTTGCTATCAAAATACTCTAGCTCATTCTCAAACCAGCCGGGGTGTACTGATCTTACTGAACATGACATTGAGCTTGAATCTGAGAGGCCCATCTGTGCCAAACCTTACAAGATGTCTCCACGCCAAACAGAAATTTTGAAGATGGAAGTGGAGAAGATGCTGTCGCTCAAAGTCATTGAGCCAGGAGAATCTGATTTTACTTCTCCTCTTATTCTGGTAGAAGTACCAGGAAAGGATGCAAGACCGTGCATCGACTATCGAAGACTCAACAAGGTCACTAGAACCCAGTACTTTCCTCTGCCAAACATTGAGCAGCTTGTTGAAAAAGTGTCAGCTGCCAAGTATATCACCGTTCTAGATTTGACCCGAGGTTATTGGCAAATACCTCTGAGTAAACGAGCCCAAAGATATTCAGCTTTTGTAACCAGTTTTGGGACATTTCGACCGTTGAGATTGCCATTCGGTTTGAAAAATGCCCCTTATGACTTTAGTCGTTTGATGGCCGAACTGTTGAAAGACTGTGGAGAATTTGCATGCCCTTACTTGGATGATGTAGCCATCTATTCCCTAAGTTGGGAAGATCATTTACAACATTTGAAAACCGTCTTAGAAAAGATGAATGCAGCTCATCTGCACATCAAGCCTTCTAAGTGCCAGTTTGCTCGTGCGTACGTAAAGTATCTTGGGCACTTGGTTGGTCAGGGCCAGAGAACACCTGGAGAATTGAAGATCCAAACTGTAAAGGACTTTCCGACCCCTGCGACTAAGACGCAGATCCGATCTTTCTTAGGACTTGCGGGGTATTATCGAAAATACATTCCTGACTTTTCAGTCCTCTCAGCACCAATTACAGATCTGCTGAAAGGAAAAAATCGTCGTGCTGCTGTCATATGGACTGATGCTTGTCGAGAGGCGTTTGACAAGTTAAAGAAACGGTTGTCGGAGAATCCGGTGTTGTACAGTCCAGATTTCTCGAGACAGTTTCTCGTCCAATGTGACGCGTCAAATCTTGGGATTGGCATCGTTTTGTCCCAAAATAATGACATTGGTGAGGAACATCCTGTCATGTACTTGAGTCGGAAGTTCTCAAATGCAGAACAAAAGTACAGTACCATCGAGAGAGAGTGCGCAGCTATCGTGTTCGCCATCCAAAAGCTGCGATGTTATTTGGATGGACACCAGAAGTTCATCATCCAGACGGACCATAATCCCCTTGTTTGGCTGGACAAAAATACGGGAACCAACCCTAGACTTTTACGTTGGGCTTTGATCCTGCAGCCATTCAATTATGAGGTTGTCCATAAGAGGGGGAAACAGCATCAAAATGCTGATTCATTAAGTCGCATCCCATAAACCTCGTATATAATTTTTTGTATAATATTTTTGAGTTCAAGGCACTGATTGCTATAATCTGGTACATGTGCAGTGTATTTTGTGTACTTGAACTCTTGAACTTTTCCAATGACTGCACCTATCTGGAGACTTTTTCAGGCAGTGGAGTCATCAAAACTTTTCCCTCATTCTTCGAGAAAAGTTTCCTCCTTGTGGGGAGGAGTTTATAAGTCTGTAAAGACTTCAGACTAAGATAGATGGCGCTCTTGCGCATGCCCAGAAGGACTTTGAGAAAGGAAAGAGTTGAGAACGAGTGTGGCGAGAGACGTGTGGGTTGTGTTTTTTTTGGAGAGTGATCGAGACTGTGTGAGATGTTTCGTTTTTGATATTTACTACCTTTATTATTTTGTGTTGTGTGTCGTGCCTGTACTGTGTCCTGTGAGTTCATTAAAATGGTTTGAACCAAAAAAAAAAGGAGTATTCCTTGTGATGATAATTTAAAATTTTGAGCAAATCAGTACAACATGTTCTACCCCCAATTGTACGATTGAATGAAATATTCTGATCCACAACAAATCTAGCAGTCTCCTTGGAAATTAATTATAACAATCAATGTGTCTAATACTATAGAAACCATTATTCCATGAAAATAATAGGTTCGAAAGATTTTCCACATAGACGATAGTTGTCAGAAAGCTTTGATGGAATTTAAGAGAGAAAGAATTAGAGGGTTAAGGGAATTATATAGTTGAAAAAATTATAGGACGGTTCATCGTATCGTGATATTGCGGCATAATGCACTTAATCTTATAATTTCCTATTTTCATATGCGGCTAAAATTTTGATTATTTGCATTTGAAATGACTAATTGCCCATCTACCAAGTTATTTCGATAAGATATCTCGTTCATCAAGATCTGATCAATTTTGCTAATGAAGAGACATCTCGCCATCAAAATATTAACAATGTTTTGATGATGACGAAATCAAGATCTGGTCAGTTTTCTTCTAGTGACGAGGAATCTCGTCTGTCAAGATAGGATCATTTTTACTAATGACGAGGTACCACGTAGAGACAACCACCAATAGGGTTAATGACAACGAAATTAGGAAACATTGCATCCATTGCACAAATAAAAAGCCATTGATCGGAATGTGAGCGACAAGACTATGCACCGTAGATTCGTCATTTTTACGATCTGAGCTACGGTAATTTTATAGGAAAAGAACTTAAGAACGGGTATTCATAATCACTCTAAAACTCAAAATATACTTTTTATTAACTACCTTAGCGTTCCCCTTTATAATTTTTTCTTACAGAAAGAATGCGTTGCAATTGAAACGGATTATATGGCTGGATATAATATTGCACGATTTTGCGTTTAAAGTAAATTTTAGAAATTCTAAAACTATTCAAATAGTGTTAAAATTTTGTTTCCAGACAGATGATATTTGCATTCCCTGTGAAAGAAAGACATAACTATATATATATATATATATATCCGGCTCTCTTTTAATAAACATTTTATCAATTCAACATGAGTAATGCTGGGTAACTCTGCTAACATTAAAGAAACTTGAACCAGTTTTTGAAATCACTATGATAATATTTCAAATTACATATAATAAGAGATCAAAAGGGGAACCTACTTACAAGAATTTAAATTGATACTGAATAGTTTTGCATTAAAATGTATTTTTACGAATTTATTATGCATTAAAATAGCTGCATTTTCATTTAATATGATCATTTATGGATTATTTCACAAAGATAAAAAAATTCAAGTATGCTTCTAGGTTTAAATTCTGGAAATAAACATACACACATACAAAGATAATCTAAGATAATGTATTCCGTAAATCAAAGTCCGGGGATTCTACAGGTATTAAATAAATTTGAATCAGCAATTTTTTAAGCATTACCACTGAACTATTTCATATAACGTATAAGTAATTTTAGAATAAAAGAAGTTGAACCTACCTAAGAAAACGTAAATTGATATTGAATGTTTTTAGTTAAATTTCTTTTAATAAAAGTATACTTTAAAAGGTTACATTTTCATTGTGTGTGATCATTTATGGATCTCTTTGATCAGATAAAATACAAGTATGTTTGTAGGATTAAATCCTTCAAATATATACACTCATGTAGAGACCATCGGGAATGTGAATGTATTCCCTAAATCAATGACCTGAAGGATGATGCGATGTTTAAAATGCATGTGATGCGAACGTAAAAGGGATAAATTTAAGTTTAAGGCTTTGTCGATTATTTGGAGACAACATAAATATGACCATGGAATTTTACCGCTACAAAACAATTACCCATGAGAGTTTTGAAATAGCTTTGGTCTAAAAGAATCTTGTTTCTATTTTTCTTGAGCGTTACAACGATGAATCTTCATACTGTATAAAAATGATCGTATTTTAAGCTTCGCATTGATATCCCATGGGAACCATTCTACTGCGCTCGAATCGGCATTAAAATTGCAAATAGTTAAGATAAAAATAACATTTTTTATTCTGAAGTTCGTTATTATGCAGCTTCAAGTCGAAATATTAGAAAAATTCATTCCATTCGTAATTTTAATATCATTTAGCTTCGATTTAGCGCAATACATTAGAAAAAGGCAAGCGACAAATTATTTTTAGATTTGTAATTTACCCAATTACGTTAAAAATTAGAATTATTAATTTCGATGAAAATTGGATGGGAAAAAATATTTTAATTATTCATAATATTAATTCTCGAAAGAGATGCTTCAAATTATTAGAATATTTTAGAATTTTTCTAATTGGTTCAGAAAGACGCAAGGTGAGAATAAATTTACCTGCTGTAAGAATTTTTCCTGAGTTAGAAATATTTTTCACGTGCATTTTTTTCATTTCCTAAAAAATATTGATCGCACGAGGGATCTGCGTACCTTCATATTGTTGATTTACATAAACAATGCAGTAATTAACAGTTTATAGCTAATTATTTGAAATGTTCTCATACAAAAGTAGTAGGGAATTTAAATAACATTCTAACAATGGACCGTTTGGAAAGAATCGTGTTAATAATAAGGTAAAATAGATAATAGAAACGTTAAGGATATTGCTAAGAGAAAGCTTTTCAGAAATGTACGCGCATGCGCTGGAAGTGCAAAAACTTTAGAAGGATGTTTTGAAATCAACAACATTAAACGTTCCTATAAAATAGTATTTCAATCTCGTACACTAAATAACGAAACTCATTATGACTACAAAGCAGAAAAGTACTAGAATGCTATGGTGCAAAAAGAAGGCAGATAAGAAATTGAGCCCATAATAAAAACATATTGTGTCCAGTATAAAATTCATATTGGCATGCCTGGCCAAACAGTACTTTGATCCGCTTGTAATTAATATGCCAAATCGATTGCGAGCTGTTATTGAAGTTAATAAATCAATGTAATGGCTATGCTACTAAATATTAAATAATTATTATTTTGTGAATTCTGGAAAAATATGTCTTATGTGTTACGGAATATTCTAGCTTTTTGAATCAAGTAACCAAGTAAAATTATTTTGTGATTCCCTATCTTTTTATATTCTTTAAATGTCAACTATCCTTTTAATTTGCTGTGCGTTTTCACAGCTTTTATACTAAAATATTCTTCAAATTATGTAGCTTTAAACATTCAGTTTTATATTATGAAAATTTTGTATGGAAAATAACATAAAACCATTTTTATGGCCTAACTCATTTCTGTCTTCCTTTACCGATTATTTTGTGTTGTGTTATTGTTGAATAGTGTTTAGAATTTTCGCTCATTTCCAAACATTTTTTATTTTGAGTTTTCGGGGGCTATTTTATTTCTTGTGTCGCAATGAAAATGAAGATGAACAAAGTAATGTAGAACTTGACTAAATTAGTTTTTAAAGGTGCTAATAATGAAATTAAAATAGGATTAAAGAGCAGTGTTGAAGGAGTTTTGATCACTTTAGAAGTGTTATAATGCATAATAATCTACAAATATGATTATACCGTCGTATCGTAACACTAATTGAGTATAAAATTGACAATATGCTAATTTTTTGCACTTTCTTTTAAGGCTTCTTTCAGAATATCTTCATGCAGAAATTTGACCATTTTACAGTCGACGAAGTGTCAATTTATTTTAGAAAATTAGAAAAACACTATTACAACATAAGACCATTTGTTGACATCATCATGTCTTATTGTAAGAGTCAGCTCATGTCAATATTGGATCTATATTTCAACCATTTTGATTTATCTAAAAATATAATCGGTTTACAGAATGAATTTTAAAGCTGATTAATGTAGGCTTTGAGAATTGTCATTTTCGGCCCTTTGATTGGTTTTTACATATGGCTTTTTCTTTAGATACTCGACAATGTCAGATTTTCTTACAATTTTAGCATTAGGAGAATGTTTTACCCTCCAAGTAATTTTGATGAGATATACCAACCATCAAGATCTGACCAATTTTGCTAATGACGAGTTATCTAGTCATCAAGATATTGCTGATTTTTTAATGATGACGAGATCAAGATCTGGTGATTTATTTTTAATGACGAGGTATCTCGACTATCAAGATATGGGCAGTTTTGCTAATGATGTAATACTTCGTCAAGACAACCACCAGGAGGGTTACACATACTTTTGGCTTCAAAAGTTAATTTAACGTGTCTGATTTAAAATACGTTAAGAATATTTCTTCACTGACACACTTTAGACTTTCGAATCGTGGATTGTTTTAAAGTAGGTTTGTTAAAAATAACGTAATTAATTTTTGTCTAATCCACATTTGACAGGAATAAAGGTACATTGGTTTCGAGCCTGGTGTTCCATTTCGCTGATAGTTATCAGATTTATAGCATTCCAGGAGAAAGTACACGTTGGTTTTACAACGGAACGTACAAGTTTGTCGTGATGTGGAAATTTGGAGAATGGGGTTCCAGTTCCGTTATTGACCTTGTTATCTGACCGTGATTCAAACTTACAAAGTGCTGATCTTGGGTCTTACCCTTCGAGGTTGATACAGGACCGTTGTCAAAAGACAGGTGCTCTAGTACTACGTTCATTATATTACCTACCTACCAGGGAAAATGATGAGTTTTCTAACATTGAAAGAAATATCAGTTCTACCGATTTGCTGCGAATACTTAAAATTGCAATTTTTAATGTCAAGTCTCTTTCAAAGTATAGTTTAATGAATAGATCCTAGAAATATTTTCCTCAATATCTTTAGATGGGCCTCATTTCTACAAGGTGCAAGGCCTCATTTCTACACGGTGTTTAAAAATTGCGTGATCATGTGATTATGCTTAAGAATCAAAACTCGCAGAATGTAAACAAACTTTTTCAAAGGATATAAACAAAGCAATTGCTGTGTGGGTTTTAAATTCATATTTTAAGTGTATTTAAATAGTGTGGTAAATAATTATAAACACAACTGAGAAAAGCGCAATAAAAGAGCAGTATAGTTTGAAGAAAACTATAAAAGTAAAAGAAAACAAGTTAAAACTTGTGTGAGCATTGAGCGTAATAATGAAGATGTTGAGTGATTCTGAAGAATGCAAAGGGGTTGAACTTCGTGCAGACTGTTGGGAACGAAAGATATTTTTTTCTGAAATTGCACGTGATGCAAAAGTTATTTCCAAGCTGTTGTCGCGACTAGACAAGCTGCCACAATGGAAAAGATCTTCTGAAAATATTAATTGTTCTTATATTTCAATAATTTTTTTGGGTGGCAATTCTGTTGAATTAAAAAGTATCGATAACAAATCAAGGAATACAATACTTGATCACTTTTATATCCACAAGTTTCAAAACTAAGGTACATACTGGAATAGAACCATATTGTTTTAGGGTAAATGATGATATATATGGATAGATCCTATACAAGTCCATTAGAGTTCAATTATCTCTTGCAAGGAATCCTATAAATATATAACTGATAAGTCTATTCCAAAACTTTAAGTCATATTCCATAAATTCATATTTTATTTTAAAGAAAACGCTTTGAAAACTTGTGTTGCTAGAGAGCATTGCATCGCGATCCACCACCAGTTATTGAAGAAAGCTGACAAGAAAATGGATTAGATGCCAATTTATTTCAATGCTTTGATTGGTTGGCTCGCTATGGACATTTTTTTACACAAGAACTGGAGGTCCAATTTGACCGGAAATTCTAGGAAGCTTGAGGTAAATGGGTAAAAGGTCTTGAGTATAACGGTTTCTTCAAGTATGGAGGTTAGTGAAGATTGTGAGATGCATAAAAATTTGGAATATTGAATTTAATTTATGGATTAGAGAGATGTAAAATTCTTTTCAAATTTTAAAACATGGTTCATTTTTGACAACACTGTTGACTGCGTGTTTAACGTTTATAGGTTGTAGGAATTTAATTTGTTCAGATAGTTTCCTTTTTTTAGTTTTTACTTATACCATGTTGTGAGAAAAATAGAAATGTCGTTGATAAGTTCATGCTTTGCAAGAATTACCGTGATGAAGCTGGGGTAGATATGAAAGATATAATTGTTTTATACATTCTAACAAATAATGTTATATTCAACAATGCCACAGGCATTTCTTTAAAACTAGCACAAGGTTTTAAATAATACACAAGCATAATGCACGAGTGACTACAAAAACACATGAAGCTTAAATAGTTTTAAAATTCAATGCTGTTACTAGAAACTGAAAATTCTGGACGGATGTATATAAGACAGATTTATTCCAACCAAAGACTAGTGTGAAATTTTTAGAATTCAACAGGTGTTGTGTGATATGATCCCCACATTCTTTCTCAAGAACATTTTTACTGCACGGTGATACAACAAAATAGAAAGATAATGCACTTAGTCACAGAAACACAGGTTTTAAAATTAACTTGATTCGTTCTTCCGTTTTAAAATATAATGCATTAAACTTTTTACTTTGCTCAATATTTTAAAATAAAAAAATCACAAAAACTGAATATTACCATATGATAATATCATCAAATGAAAGCATAATTGGAGAAAAACAAGCATTTTACTAAATAAATAGTTAAAGGCTTTCATCTGCATCATTGTTAGACGTTTGGAATAGTTAACATAATTATTTCACAAACCATCCAATTAAAATTTTGTCAAGGTTTTGTCCATAGCGATTTCTCACACGAATTGATTTGATTTTTTTAACTTGATTATTTTTCAACTTAGTTGAGTTTTTCACGTTGTGTCACATAGTAGAAATAAAATATCAACCAACGAAATGTTTAACTGATTAAAATAGTTCGATGTATCTATTAAATAAATCCGCTATTTCTGCACTATTCTACACTGAAGCACAAAATTAGAACAGATATAGCAGATTAATGTTTACTGAAAATTTTATTTCATTATTTAGGATGTAAAATAGATATCTGGCCAGAAAAGCAGAGCAAAACGGACCACTGCCGTAAACAAGACTGGCAAACAAAATAATAGAAATATATATTTTAGGGAGAGAAAAATACGCTTAATCGTTGCGTTTGAGCAAAATGAGCACTACAAAATCTGCTGAAGATTTAAAGTAATGTATTTGCAAATCAAAGGACCACTTTTTTATTCAATCTAAATCGTAAAAATCTCTATGCATATACATATATATATATACCTCTTGAAAGTTTCACTCAGGCGTAATCTCGACGTTTCGGAAATGCTTGAGATTTAATATAACAAAAGATAAAATTTTTCTAACGAATTCATTCTATTTCTTGGTAAATTATATTTAAATTCATGTTTAGTAACAGTAATATATCGTATGCAAATTATATTGTTACATGCTAAACTGTTCAGACGATAAATAATTGAAAGAAAACAAAAATAGTTCCTAGTTCAAAAACGCAATTAGATATTCAAATGAGGCATTATTTTGCCGTAACTATTATTTTTACTAAAATTTGTATTTTTGATAATGGACTCGTAGAACTTTGAAGAAGCATCTTCCAACCAATCATAAAACTTGAAACAATATTTACTATCTCTTTTTGGGGTGTGTTTATTATTATTTTTCTTTCCATTTCTCTTACATTAATCCATTAAATTTCTGTATTTCTTTTCCAAATAAAACTTTAAAATATCTTCCTTCTAGAATTTTTACTTATTTATACTCTGTAATATTTTGACAAAAAGAAATTTCATATTTTTCGATCGTTAGCATAATTCATATTCATATTTATATAAAATGAACTGAATCTCTTAGAAAAATTTAAATCTACAAAGAATGGGGAGGATTCTTGTCAGAGTCCGCTGGTATATTTATGCAGTTGTTGTTTTATAATGATCGCTATATAAATATAAATCAATTAAAAATGTTCTTAAGATGGATTTTGCTTTCCATACGTGTACATATTTCTGTGTTTCTTTTCCAAATAAACCTTTAAACTGTCTTCTTTCTAGGATATTTACTTATTTAAACTCTAATATTTTAATAAAAAGAAATTTCATTTTATTCGATCGTTACATAATTCTTATGCATATCTATGTAAAAATAAGTTAAAGCTCTTTGAAGCAATTAAAGTGACAATAAATGGATTCTTGTCAGAGTCCGCTGGTATATTTATACAGTTGTTGCCTTATAACGATTGTTATATAAATTTTCGTCAATTAAAAATTTTCTTAAGACAGATTTTACATTTGAATTTTAACATATTCCTTTCAATTGGGAAACGATTATTATAGTCTCAATTAACAAATATTTTCTGATTTAATATCCATAGTTTATTCTAGTTTAACAGAATCATTTGCAATTTTGAAAATAAAAATAATTAAATATTTGAATTACGTTACTAATAGTTATGTAGCATATTTTATTACCTGAATTTGAACAAACTCTTGTTCACAAAGTCGATATAATTTGTTTCTTTGAAAAATAACTTGCATAATCTATTGAGGCAGTATGTTTTTAAACATTTAACTAGATAATTGATTATAGTTCATTTTTATTACCAGTGTCAATTAAATTTAAATGTAGCGATTTAAGCATATCGTTTAATTCTGCGTAGAAAAATACATGAATATAATATGAAGTGACTTCGCTTTTGAACAGGAAAATCGTAATAAATGGCGGCTTATTGTAGTCATATGTCCTTCTGGCATTATTGATCCATAAGAAGTATAGGATATACCATACTATGAAATAAAATCCGATAAAGGCATAATATATTACAACTGGGAACGTATAAAATATTCAGATACTAGTCGTGTTCCTTTAGATGAAAAAGACCGCAGCATAAAATCCAATATTTTATTCGGGGTACTCTATTCTCTCGTGCGAATTCTTTTATTTGCAAGTATGCAAAACACAAGACTAAAAGAAGCTCCAGATCAAGCATAAAAAGTCACGTTACAATGAAATATAAAGTCACAAAATATTTCATAAACACTTTTTCGCCTCAATCATTTATCACTTTATTCGAATGGAATGTGTTTTAAACTTTCTTTCGCGGATGGAGTATAGAACTATTTATTTTCAAACCCAATATTTTTCAAAATACCACGTGTAACAGTACATTTGTTACAGTAATATAAGCTATTAGGGAATGCAGTCACCGATGCTACCATTTCTGAAAACATATTTAATTGTTAATGAAAAGCATATTTAAACTGAGTTTCAAATTCACAAATTATCGATTTATATATGTATATATATATTTATATATGTATATATATTTATATATGTATATCTATTTATATATGTATATATATATATTTATATATGTATATCTATTTATATATGTATATATATATTTATATATGTATATCTATTTATATATGTATATCCATTTACATATGTATATCAATTTATATAAGTATATCTATTTATATAACGTACATGAAACAGAAATCGATATTATTTGTATATATTTGTATGTAACGAACGTATATAAGCCATACGAAATAAATCAATACTAATATTTCCGTTTTGTTTAAATGCGCTTATTTGAGCAAAGAAGCAAGAAAAACTTTTAAAACTACTCGGGAAATTCTTCAGCCATCTAATGGTAAGGCAATAAGTAAATCGGCAAATGGAAGCGAAGCAAAGAAAATGTAAGTGAAATAGAAAATATGTTTAAATGTCACAAAATAATGAATTATGCTTCAAATTAATGCGATGAAATTAAAGTAGACGTCCAGAGACTAATTGTGGTAACGTGACTGAGGTATGATTTTTTTGCTACTCACCGTAATTTAGATAAAAATGTCAAAATATCGATTATAAACGGATTTAAATAAGGCAAGAAAAGTAACGGTCCTTCTAACTGTTGATGTAAGTAGAAATTTGAGCGCAGATGCGGTTTTCTAGTTTAGATAAATTCACTAAAACTATAATGTTTAAGAGATATGATAGTATAAAAATGGTTTTCTAATTTCTTTTTTTTTTAAGTGTAACTACATAATCCACTTACAAAATGTTTGGATTTTTAATTATTTTAATCTTATTACATTAAAATAAAAGTGTCGATTCGTGGGGATTATAATTCTAAATTCATTAGAATTAAGTTTCAAATTATCACAATCGTCAGTTATCAAATGATAAAATATTGAAATACTGGGTGAATTAACAGCTCACGAATTGCTTTCCCATACATATTTTGTGAACAATACGTTATATTAATGTAAATAAATCTCAATTTTCCAATCAATGCGAAAATTAAAAAATAAATTTATTAATGAATATGTTTTAATCTTGTTCCTCCGAAAACCATTAACTTTGTATTTATATATTGATGTTGGTAATGTATTGTAATTTAAAAACATGGCTATTTGAAAGGATATTTGCACTATACGACTATATTACAAGTACGAAAACTTAATTCTATAGAAAAGTGTATATTCTAAAATGAATTTTCCAGACATTAAGCAATATTGATATTTTTAAGAAAGAGAAACTAATTAAATTATTATTGATTTCTATTTACTTATACTAAGTCGGGCTATTCAAGGAAAGTTTACTAAATAAAACTCGTGATTCTATACACAATTATATGCTGTTATGAGTGCTTTTTTAAGTACTTTAATTTATACCATTTCAATAATATTCAATTAACGACTATATTTCAAAAAGGAATTTCGCAATCTTAGTAATTGGTTCATTTGAACTGATTCTATATATGTTTATTTACTAATAAAACGTTTAACTATAACCCATATGTTGTAATCAAAAGTCTGTAACGTTTGGTTAGAATTCAATTAGTTTAAGAATTAGTATTTGACTAAACTAATTACAGGAAATGCAGGAAACATTACGGTATACATGAGACTAATTGCAGTTTGAAAACAATTTAGTTCTCATTCAGGATTTTCTAAAAGTCCTATTCATCATTGAAACCAAACAATTAGGTTTCAGATGGATTAAATAAAACTAGACAACGCATAAATTTCCCCTCACACCGTTCACACTCAAAAATCACTCTTTTAAGTACGTATTTCATGTAATTAATCATATTGTAGTATGATTAAGACAATACATTGTTTGCATCAGAATTTTTTAAGGAAGTATTCAATGTAATTAATTAAATTTTGGTAATTATAAGACACTATTTTGCCCTGTCATACATTTTCTAATGTTACAGAAACACAATCATTAAAAAGAAATTAAAATTTATAAACAAAAGCATTAGCAAAATAAAAGCATTGCTTAGAAAGCGGTGAATAAATAATTTAGCATTTTCAATCATAGTATCCTACAATTACTTGGTGTAACATTTATTTTATTTTCGATACGTAATTTTCCATATTCCATTATTGGATGAATTCGAATTTTCTACAATTGAAATGCATATTCTACAATAGAAAGAAGTTCTAATGAAATTAGACGCTCTATTAATAATTAGGGCATTAGATGAAACAGTTTAAGCATAATGATGTTGAAATAATCCATGAGTGATTTATTTTAGTTGTATTAAAACTTTAAATAATTAAAAAACATTATCAAATCCATATTGTTTATTCCAATAAACATCTGAACTGTACAAATATTCTTTTAAATGTACAGTGCTTCCAGATAAAATTTAACAAACATTCACAGCTTTTGAAATGTATTATTTAACTCTTCGAGGAGTTCACAAGCATTTATTCGCTGGTAACCTGAAGTCTTCCCTGTATAACTTCTCATCAGTTTTCATCCTCTTGACCAATGGAATCTTTCATAATATTCTTTCAAATAATGCGGTTATTATGTCATTATGTGTGCTATAGGGTAAGGCGATACTACCCTACCCAGAAATCTCATGACCCTCAGAGGGTTATGTAATTAAATAGTTTAACCACCACCACAGGAAGTTAAGTAATTATTTAAAAAACTTGTCTCTAATATTGGATAACCTTTCTAAATATATTATACTTTAAGCGGACTAGGCATACACAACAGAGCTGAAACAAATGTTTTAAAAGTACAACGTTAAGTTTACTATTTCTGAAATTGTTTATTTTTGAAAGCCGTGATTTAGAGACCAAACGAAATTGTTTAACAAAGGCTTTACTCCTGATTGAAGTATAAGGAATTTTCCAGTAAATACTTACATTTCGAAACAAAACAGATAGAAACTCGGGTAAGGAGATTTTGATTGGTAATTCTCTTCCACTCCTGTCTAGCATTTGTTCACCTTAGTGTGTCTTGTCTAAGATCTCGTGATAAATTCTATGCTCTACTGTTGAACTCTGGGAGTGGTAATGCGCTTTACGCACACCCGTATGAATAACGCATGAACTATCACTCACAATTCTATCCGGAAGATCTTCATTCATCAATCCGTACTTACAGAATTTTACAGTTGCCATGTTCTGAACTTGGCCGGCATAACGTCCAATTTTATTTGACTCCACAAGTATATTTATTCATTGAATGTAAAATGCATTTTTCAAAATTATTTTGCAACCAATAGAGAGTTAGACTTTCTAACATCTAATTATAGTCTATAAAAGTGTTATAAATTAGAAGTAAAATAATAATTGACTTAATAGACAGATTTGTGTGCTGTTATAAATATCTTGGGTCAAGGTAAAAATACCGAAACAGACCTATGGAATCGAAATCATGGGAAGAAGTTATTGATGTTGCAGAGCGTGGGCAAATTGGAAAGTTCTTATTCTTGTCACAGAAGTCATATATATTGGGTACCCGCTTCTAAGACTTCCAGAGCAGTATAGTAAGTGTTCCATGATTAGTCTATGGTGCTTTACAGGATATCAAGAATATGGGGAAGGAACAGATCATATTTAGTAGTCTACAGACCAACTGTCCATTTTTTCAAATGGTCCATCAATCTGTAGCTCACATTTTATATCCGTTTCTAAACACAATCGGATAAATATATAAAATTCTCAAATGGAATGTGGATAAGGTTTGTACTGCAATTGCGTCTACAATAAAAGATTCGATTGAATTCGTAATCAGGAAAATTCTTGGGGTAATAAAGAAATTATTTACAATAGGAAGTGATGCAAAACTGTAATATCAATGTCTTAAAATGGCAATGTTATAGGAGACATAAATAGAATACAAATATATTATGATTGAAGTATAATTTTATCACAAAACGAAGACTGAAATGAAACTACTCATATTCTTCAGATATGAGTGATATATGTTATTTTCAGATATGAATAGGATATAGTGAATCACTATATCACTGTAAAACCATAATCTTGGACAATAACATTCAATCTTAACCTTAATTAAAAGTGTTTGAATGTTTTATATGTTTATATATTTATCCAAAACTTATAAATTAATTTATTTATATCAAATTGCTTTTTTTATTTCTACGTTTGGCCATTAATATTACTTCCACATTTAATATTTAATTTGTCTATCAACTTTTCTCTAGCAATTCATGCGAATTTTTCAACTTATATTTTAATACTCGCTTTTCAACATTTAAATAACAATCTGTACAACTTGAAAAGTTTATCTTTGAAGTTTTTATGCGTTCAGTCAGTTAGAACTGTTCGCAAATTCAAAACGAACGTAGTTTTATTTGTACTACTCTCAAAACTATTCTCCAAAGATTCAATACTCCTTACTAGACACACTGAAAGATTAACAGGAGACTCTTAAAGGATATTTGCGCTCACTACATTTTAATTTAAAGGCACTTCCTGGAGAGGCGTACAAATCACATTACCATCCTCAAAATGACGAAGATATTGCCATCGGGCTGATTTTATTTTAGGTCTCTTTTTAACTTGTCTTATTCTCCTGATGATGATTAAATCGTTTAAGCGTGAAAAAATACTTTTCCGGGAAAGATTAAATGCCAAACCTTGAACATAATACAAAACCATCAATTACAAAAATTGCAAAACTGTTCTCTCGGGATACTTTAGAACGATAAATTTAGCTTTTTTAGAGTTCCTTTTTTTGTTTCGAAAGCCCCAAGTAGCAGTTCACCTCATATGTATGATTTACATAAGCTTATTATCTTTCATATATTTTTCTTACGTGTAAGAGATTTGGTTAACTTTTTTCAGGGGATTTTTGATGCGTTTATTAATACCAAATGACCAGAAGTGGGTAGGAAATCCATCAAACTAATTCAAGTGCACGTTTGAATAGCGGTTTTTCTTTGCCCTGAGGCATTAAATTTCAATTATCCTTTCATTTTTTACTCGGTGACATCTCTGTATAACTTCTGTCCATACTTTTAAGAATGTAACTTTTATTATTACCGTAATTCCAAATAAACGACTGGTATAAAGAGGACAAAACTAAAGGATTTTTTGAAATGGAGTATAAAAAGTATTCATCTAGATTTAAATGTATATTTATTTTCAACATCCACTGGCTAACTGGTATAGTGGTCAAAGCGTTTGAATGCCACCCAATGGGTTCAGATTCGAATCCCAGTTTGTAAGCACAGGTTATTGGTGATTGTCCCTGTTAGTTGTAGAGACACTTACCCACTGGAAGCTTACCTTTACAAATAGCCGCCAGTTCACCCCTTGTAGAGCCGATGGAGTCAGTCTTCAGGCATAAATAGAAACATTTTGACAGTAGTGCATCTTGTTTGGTAAATTTTAAATGTTTAAAATAATATTAAACTGGAATAAACAAAGTTGTAGACATTAAATTAATCAAAGAATGGACAAATCATATTTTTATTTGTGAATTGAGAGGATTTAGGCGTTCAACCATCTCAGTATTACGAGACTTCTGGGTGGTGTATTATTGCTGTACCTCACGACACACCTTATAAATAAATATAGCTACATATATTGGTTGAAAGAATCGTAGGAAATATTCCATTGATTAAGAAGATCAAAAACAAAACTAATTATAAATCAGACAGGAGACTACAGGATAAATGCTTGTACCCTTCAGATAGTTTACTTTAAAACTACTGTCCACATCTGTGCTCTAAAGGGTTTCCATTAAATATATTACACGTGTAAGGGGAACGCAAGTGGAATTTACGTATAAAAATAAAAGTAACCATTTATTCAATTAAATAACTACTTCAACATTTACTCTCTCAAGCATATCTCAATTCGCATAACTATGAGAAAAATTCGATTATAAAGTTCAGACATACACAAACATTAAAACGTCACATCCATGTAGCATCCATGGGAGCCCAGAAGTCCAGCATCCCCTAGTAAAAGAATAAAATTATACGGTAAAAATAAACAAAAATCGATAAAACCTGAAGCAAAAAGGACGATTTTTTAACGTAAATCGAGTGAGACGTCATTTTTTCTAACGTCTTTCATTTTAACCTCCAAAAGTCAACCTCAAAATCTACCCCTTTCAGCCTCAAATGGTTTCTGACGATGATTGGATAATGGCGTTTGTCACACGCAATGGGATCTTCAGCAGACTCCCCTACTCCATGCTTTCTACTGATACTAGAATCCAGTTCACATGTACGCAGTTGGTCTTTGCACATAACCCATCATTTTCTCCCTGTTTGCTTATTTACCTTCCTTGTAAAAAGCAGCCTCAAGATATAAGACGATCCACAAATTGGTCCAACAATTGATCCAACACTAAATTGGCTGAAATACCCTTGTGTGTATGCATGCTTTCTGTACAGAAACCGAGTATGCATGCCCTATGCTTTATCGCATGCTGCTTTGGTGTGTTGCTACGCTAAGAGAGTATTTGGATAGTCCACACAATTACCATGATTGACAGGCCAATTACATCTTCCGGGCTCAGTTTTTAACTTATGGCTAGAATGATTCGTATTTTATTGCCTTTGAGAAATAAATGATGGTGAATCTAGTTGACTCATACGGTTGTCTAAAGCATTATATTTGTTTTTGACGTGAATATGTCTTTAAAATTGGAACAGAAGTGGGGACATGCATGAAAAGCCGAGTTTTACAAAACAACCGTTAGAACTGTTTTATGTCATGATTTTGGAATTAGAAGAAACATCCAGAAGATAAATATATCGCCGTGTAGACAAATAATGTCCATACCTAACATGATCTTCAGACCGAGTGCGCAGGCGCTATGAGCGCGGAAAGGGGTCCACAATGTGTCGAAATTTTGTGGTGCCGGGTGAGCTTTGGGCCAGTATAACTTTGGATTGCTCGGTAGGTATGTTAATTAACGTCGCACTGGAGCAAGACAACGGGCTATTTTGAATTGCTCGGAGTGAGAACTGCGTAAGTGGTATCATTCGAAAGCTACAAACTACGCTACAATCGCATGACTTAAAATCAATACAATTATGACTAAATTAAAATTATGACAATAAAATAAATAATGACATGACTTAAAATCAATAAAATTATCCTTAATATAAGTATCTAACTGCACATAAATTAATTGTTGAATATCCACAATAAGCAATCGTTCAAACTTTCTATGTTTGCTTCATTAATTCCACAATCCAACATCAGGTCCGAGTATTAACGTCAAAATTAAGGCTTGTGTCCTCGACACAACCTATCAATTTTTTATTCATGATCCAATTCCAGCATCTCCAGTTGCCAATATTACATTATCCTACTGCTAATCACGCCAGTCAGTTTCTGTCACTAAGGAAAGTAGAACTAAAAACCGGTAAGTACCGATATTGATAATTCCCGCCGGCAGTAAGCTGTTTCCCTTACGTTCTACCGGTAATAAGGACGCTAGTAACTTACAAGTCCTTGTTCTCAAGCAATGTGTGTTGAAGTGAGGATGAGGAATTGAACATGGTATCATTCTTGAATTAAACCGCTTCCAAATTCACAGTTTCCTTATGCTCTACAGGTACTGAGAATACTGGTTATTTGCAAATACTAGTTATCATACAATGTGTGTGGATGATGATGAGGAATTAAATAATTACTCTTGGATAAATCGGTTTCCGAATTCAGTTTCCTTACGCTCTACCGGTACTGGGAATGCTGGTTATTTGCCAGTCGAAATTCCAATGTAATATGTGTGAAAGAGGAAGGAGAAATTGGACTTGGTACCATTCTTGGATTCACCCAGTTTCCGAATTCATCCAAACCAATCACGTACCTCTTGTACATTTCATGTCACGGCCTTTTTCCTTTGTTTCATGGAAATTATCAAGTCACCGAAGAATCAATTTGAAAGACCGTTGACCCGATTCCGTTACATGGAACGGGGAATTTACAGTCCGAGAGAATAGTATTTTTCATTTAAACTCCTCTAGCCAATCTTTGAAACTTTGCCAACTCTAAAAAAGTCATTCGTAACTCTTCCCCTGCCAATTCATGCCCACCCTTCTTTCGTCATTTTTTATTTGTTTATTTTTTATCTCCGTGCTTTCGGTACCATCTGCCGTGGAGAAAGTTATAAAAAGTAATAAATAACGTAACCAAAGTAAAAAACGTAAACTTTATATTTTTTCCGTTACAGAAACCACAGGCTACGTCGTTACTTAGCGATAAGAAATTGTTGTTTGGCGTAAAACGAAAAATAATTTTTTCTTGCCGTTTTACCGTTAACGTGTATTGGAACCTATTTGGTGAGTCTCTACACTAGACGCAGTGGGCTGTTTCTTTACGCTCTAAATGGTTCCCTCCCAAGAACGAACAATGGACACAGAATTCCTGGGAATAAAGGAAATAGGAAAGAGTTCCCTTCCTACATTTTTAACTTTCGACTCTGTTTCGTTGAAATCCAAGAGAGGGCATGGAACAATACGGGTGAATTCAAATTGCCTGTACGGATATCAGTAAGCTGAGTAAATACAAGGTAGAAGAGTGTTTATATCAGGGGTATCCAATCTTTTAGCTTGCATGAGCCGCCTCGAGAGAAGAGGCATTGTCTTGGTTGGTTGGTTTTTATGACGCGAGCGCCGGGTCTGGCCAAACTGCCCCAAGCACTGACATTGTCTTGTGTTGACCACATATAGAATATAATATAAAATTAAATGATTATAGGTGAAAACGTTGCTTTTATTTTTTTACATTTTGACTTAAGATTACGTCTAACTCCTCGGATAGTAAAGAGCGACATACACACAATCACCTGTGGCAAAAAAGCCCCGATTGAAATCGTTACAGAGTTAACCCTCACCATGGTTGTCTCCACGAGGAATCTCGTTATTAGCAAAATCCTGAAGTACAATACATCTCGTCATTAGAAGAAAACTGACCAAATCTTGATTTCGTCATCATAAAAAAATCGATATCTTCATGACGAGATATATCGTCGTTGGCAAAAATGTTCAGATATTGATAGACGAGAAATCTCGTCAAAACCACTTAGAGGGTTAAATATGCGCCAAACAGTAATCATATTTGCGTATTTGTAAACGGAGTCGTCCAATTTGCATATTATAAAATTTGTCGTGTGAGCGAAGCTCCCCTCCCCCTGAGCTGGCGAAATGATGCAATATTTCTGGGTGTGGATCTTGTCAATTGCGGTAATCACAGTACATCTAGATTGACTTGAAATAGAATGTGAACCCCACTTTCTTTATACGACAAAAAATAATTTGACAGTGATGGATTAATCTTACGGTCACCAGATTGGTAACATTATGACAAATTGCAAATCTATAATTGATAAACTACAAAATGACACAAAATAGTAACAAGGTTGTGGTGAGTTTTCTAAATGTTAAGTACCATTAATCATAAGATTTAAAAATATTAATGGATTTTATGAAATTATGATCTTTTAGCTTCATTAGGCCAATTTCTATTTTTCCCTGTTCTGTTTGAATGTAGCTTCATACATTATGGAAGGTAGGTAGCTGAATTTACGTTCCAATAGAGCAACAGAAAGGGCTATCGTCGACTGTCTGGGATCAATCCCTTAGGAAAAGGTCCTTGGTAGGTATGCAGTTGAATCAACGTAGCACTCGGGCAACATAACGGACTATTGGTGACGGTGCGGAATTAATCCCGTAGTGAGAGATCCGAGGACAACTCGTAATTTTGAACCACTGTCAGATGACGCGGTCAACACCTGAGATGGTACCTTAATCTCCAAACTTACATACCACGCCAACGTGAAGACATTTGATGCCATGGCAGATTTAACGTGCACCAGCCTCCACATACAACCGTCTGAAGAGATCCTAGCAAAACAAACAATTTTGAATCACAGTCAGATGACGATGTCAAAACCTGATCTGACACCCCAATCTCTAAATTCCAACACCACGTCCACTTGAGGAAATTTGGTAGTACGTAGGTAAAAGGGGGTTGACTTTACGTTCCACTGGAGGTAACACAACGGGCTATAGGTTGAATGGTGCGGTATCAATCCCGAGGGTAAAGATTCTAGAACATATTTTATTTTGAATCAAGGTCAGATGACGAAGTCAACATCTGAATTGGCACCCCCGCTCCCCATAGTTTATGAGAGGAGGTTTTGAAAATTGAAGATGATAGGTTTCTCTAATATCTTCCGTAATATGTAGTGTGACTTGGCATGTTACTCGAAAGTAATTTCATAACACTTAGATTATAACCTAACATCAAATTTTGTCTAAACGGTGATAAATCGAAGTTCTTAATTAGTAGTATTTTACTTTTCCTATAGTTCATTTATATTACCTTGAGACATTGCTCTTATCAGAAACAATTAATATTGGTAGGCTTGGGTTTTATGGCACGCACAAGGGCCTTATTTCAAACGTAGACAGAAGGCATTACTTAATGGACGTGCACAGGAAATTCTTACCGACTTCGTCAAACATATGACAGAAGACATTAATAAATAGACATACACACAAATTCTTACTGACTCAGAAGATGAAAATACAGCCAGTTTAAAGTTCAGAAATCGAGCCTGTGCCACCATCGAACTCACCAGTTGCTCGAGCAGTGGGCAAACCCACTTAGCTAAGTCGAACCTGTATCTGAAACAGTCTGAAATGGAGGGAGAAATTTTTACTCACTATGTTTTTAAAGTAGATATTGTACCATCATGCAAAGAAAAAATGTGTAAAGATTATTACACCCTCGGTGTAAGGATCACCTCATTTTAACTCAGAAAAGTTAACAAAACTCGTATCTTAAAATTTTAAACTTAGTTTGTTTCACTAGTAAGCAGACTTCATTTTTATTCATTCAACAATTGTATACCGTGCGTTTTCCATAAAATGTCCATTAACTGAAAATTAAATGACAAATATCATACTATGAATTAGTTTTGTTGGATCAGGTCGAATTCAGAAAATGATGATCACACGTACTATCAAGTGTATGCTTTCTCGTCCATTTAATGTAACAAATTAAACGTTCGTCCTATGAGAAACTGAAAAAATTACTTCTTCTATCTCGACTATCAAAATACATTAAAGTCAGCCTCTTATTAAAATTTATACATAACCTACTTTTATAGGCGCAGCTGTTTCATCCCAGCATCCTATGTTGAGGCCATTCATGGTCTTTTCATCCACCTAAATTACGATAAGTACGATCCCCACTGTCATTTATAACATGTTATGTTAAGATATATATATATTTTTTGATTCCCATAAATTCACAGATTTGATATAGTAACCACGATAAGAAAGAAACCTGGAGGCAGAAGTCTCTGGAATAGACGTGCAACTGCAGCGAAAAGTATGTTTATTGTGGTTGAAAACGACTTTTATATCATTTTTAAGAGTTCTTGATATACAAGTGTTTACTAGTATTCACATACATACACCATCGAATATAAACACCACAATTTACTTGGAAACTGCTTTACTTATTTGTAGATATTATGCAATGAATATTTTATTTAAGAAACTTACCTTCGATTTCAAATCAAATTTTTTTATTTAAATTTGAAGCGAAAGCTGACGACTGAAGCAACGATATTTGCAGAATAAGTTACTTCTAGACTTAAGGGAATTTTTTTCAAGAATATTTTAGAAAAATATTTCATTTTCAAATGAAGGTCATTGCTCTGTGGAATTTTCACTATTTAGGCAGTTGCAAAATGGTATACATTTCATATTATTGTTAAGTTCTATGATTCTAAAGTTCTATGGTTTTGCAAATTATTAACCCTTCAAGTGGTTTCGATAAGCTATCTCGTACATCAAGGTATGCAAATTTTGATAATACTTGACGAGATATCTCGTCATCATGATACTACCGATTTTTCGATGACGACGAGATCAATATCTGTCCAGTTTCTTTCTGATGACTAGATTTCTCGTCGTTCAGATCTGGTCAGCTTTGTTAATGACGAGATATCTCGTCGAGATAACCACGAGGAGGGTTAAGTATATAAAATTTTATAATTATAGATATAATTCCTAGTTTCATGAAATTTACATGTTTGCTTTTTTTAAATTTCTATCTAAATGTTCCTTTGAATTCTTATAGAAATTTTGTTAATTAAGAATTGAATTAAGTGTCCTCATGATTTGCGTTTGCACAAATTGACCACTATGGACAACTAGACGGTTTATTTAGGGAAAATTTAATACATTTTATGATTAAAAACTTCTTTTAAGCCCAGTTAGTTACGAAACCTGAGGAATAATTTTCTGTAAAACATAAATCTGGTGCATAATTTGATTTTTATGATCAACGTCTTGTACACGATTCATCTACAGTGAATCAGATATTCTTTTTACTAACGCAATAATATAGAAGATAATGTGTGCGTAAGTTCTAGTGTGACTCAATACGTATGCAGTAAACATTAGTTAACGACGTTTTTGAATATGTTAATTTTGGTACCTTATAAAAAATAAGGTATGCGCATAATACATGACTGACAATGCATAATTTATACATACTGCATACCAAGTTTCCAATGAATCGCTGAAACTAAAAGAACTGTAAAGTTTTAGCAAACACAAATTGGGAATACTTCACAAGTTCTTATGACCTTATAGGTGCTAATGGACCATCGTTAAGGATTTATAGATTTCGTATTTGGACACAATCCTAATAAGAGTTTAAAACTTCCGTATGGATTACCGGTATTCAAACCATATCAGAAATCGATAAATTCCAGTTCTTCAAGGAAGTGTGGAAGGGGGTCAATTGCTATCAAGCGCCTAAATATATATTCCATCAGTTCGACCCTTAGGGTTTGCGAGACTGAATCGCTTAGGTGTGACGCCAGAGTTCACGAAGAAGCGACCTCATCGATTTTCATATCAATGCATGCATAAATCATTCCGCCTCCGTGGATGTTGGTGGAAAGAGGATATATTTCTTCCCTTCCCCTCTGCTTTCCCCCCTGGTGATGCCTCGGTAATTTTTTCTTCAATCCTTGTCACTTTCACGATAAGCTCCTAAAAACTTCGGGAGTGAAAAATCCCTTGACTGAGTAGAGATACTCGCGAAATTGATCCTCAAAATTTCCGTCCTAGTGTTTAGCGATTGATTTCGATTTAAAGATTCGTGCATGTGTTGCTGGTGAAATAAATTGAGTTCCTACGATTCCGGTGGCCGTTGGGCGATTACCAACTTTGCTATAGTAACGCCCTCTCGTGAAACACAGAGTATATTGCGCAAGTAAAGAATACTGTCGCTTTTGGTGCGAAAACCTTAAAACTTAGGGAATGAAAATGCCCTTGAGGGAGTACAGAATATTGCAAAAAGGATCTTTAAAATTTAGGTTCTAGTGTTTAGCGAATAATTTCGATTTTAAATTTCGTGCATGTATTAATCATCCTATTGGTTTCCATGACATATATCGTTTAAGATCTGACCAATTTTGCTAATGACGAGATATCTCGTTTAAGATCTGACCAATTTTGCTAATGACGAGATATCTCGTTATCAAGACGCTGGCGATTTTTTTATGTTGACGACATCAAGGTCCGGCCAGTTTTCTTAAGTTGGACGATTACTGGGTTTGCTATAGTAACACTCTCTCGTGAAATACGACGGATATTGCACAAGTAACAAAAAATGTTGATTTTGGTGCAAACTGTTAAAAACGTCGGGAATGAAAATTCCCTTGAGTGCAGATTATTCCGAAAATTATCTTTAAATTTTCGGTCCTGATGTTTAGATATTCATTCCGATTTTAACTTTCGTGCATGGGTTAACCAACCAAGTGGCTTCGACGAGATATCTCGTCCGTCAAGATCTGACCAATTTTGCTAATGACGAGGTATTTCGTCATTAGGATATTACCGATTGTTGATGATGCCGAGATAAAGATCTGGAAAGTTTTCTTCTAATGACGAGATACTCCGTCGAGACAACCACCAGGAGGTTTACAGTAAAATAAATTACGTCCCTGTGATTTCGGCAGGGTTTGGCAGTTATTGTGTTTCCTATAGTAAATTTCCTCCCTCAAAATAAGCCGAATACAGCATAAGTATCGAATACGGCCTTGGTAATTTTTCTTCAATCCCTGTCACTTCCTCGATAAGCTCCTAAGATCTCCAGAAGTGAAACATTTCTTGACTGATCAGAGATACTTGCAAAATTGATCCTTAAAGTTTCGGAGGTTTCCGTTTCATGGCACTAGTGTTTAGTGATTGATTTCGATTTAAACACTCGCACAGTTGTTGCTGGTGAAATAAATCACGTCTCCGGGATTTTGGTAGAATTATGTGATCGCAGTATGCTGTAGAATGGTGTATTAATAAAGCGAATAATATCTTGGATTTATTTTGGGAATGTTCTTATCACATATAATAGAAATTTTTTAAGTGATGTATTTTTAAAAGTGTATCATTTAAAACATATGGTAATTAATTTTTATATTTGTTTAATTTTAGAAACTAATTTGCGGGAAATATGGTTTGCATACTGTCATTTTTAAGAATACATATAATTATACTGAATATAAAAAAGTTGAAATTAAATTAAATTAAAATAATGATGGAGAAAAGAGTATTTAATTCTTCCCAATCACCCTGATGATACTTTGGAAATTTAGTCTTCAATCATCGTCACTTCGGTGATAAACTATAAACTGGGGTGTGAAAACTATCTTGATGAGTAGCAATACGTATCAGATTCATCCTTACAGTTCCGAAGGTTCTGTTTCATGACACTAGTGTTTAGCGATTCATTACGATTTAGGAAATCGCGAGTGTTTTACTAGTAAAATAAATTGCATTCCTGAAGATTGTGATGGAATTATGTGTTTATTACAGGAACACCCTTTCTCTTGAAATGCTACGATTATTTCACATCTAAAAATATCGTCTGTGTAACTTTTATTTCAATCCTTGTCAGTTCAAATATAAGCTCCTAAAGACATTGGAGTAAAAAATATTTTGAGTAGAAATATTTTGAAGTGATCGTTTAAATTTCGAAGGCTCTAAATTTTCCTCGGTACAAGTGCTTAACGATTTATTTCGATTCAACGAATTGTACATGGACGGGTGAAATAAATTGCGATTTCGGTATTATTATAGTAACACAGTTTCTTCTCTCGATTATCGATTAATGTTTAAGTAACGAATATTGCATACGTAGCTTTACATTTAAACCGTGGCGGCACTTACGATAAGCTCCTAAAAACTTCAGATACGAAAGTTTCTTTGACTGAGTTGACATCTTTACCAAATCGATCCTTAAAGTTTCGGAGATTCCGTTTCTTGGCATTAGAGCACATAGATTGATTTCGATTTAAAGATTCGTGTGTGTTACTAGTGAAATAAATTGCGTTCGTGAGAGTTGTTGAGAGAAGTTGGGAGATTACTGGGCCCTTCTGGTGTATCATTCTTGGAAAAGACGAATCTTTAAATCGAAATCAATCTATGTGCTCTAATGCCAAGAAACTGCATCTTCGAAACTTTAAGGATCGAAAGACGAATATTGCAAGAATACGAGATATTTCAGCAACATTTTCTTTAATTCTTGACCTTCTACGATAAGGGCCTAAAAATTCTTCGAGAATGAAAAATATTTTGAGTCAATAAAAATACTTGTCAAATTGATCGTTGAAGTTTCAGTGGTATCGTTACTCGGTACTTGTGTTTAGGAATTAATTTCTAATTAAATATTCAAGCATGTGTTACTGGGGAAGTAAATTGCTTTCCTACGGTTTCGGTGTAATTGAGCAATTACCGGGTTTGCTGTAGTAACACCCTTTTTTATGTGAGATATTTTTAACATATTCCTATGTGGATGGAGATTTTTAAATTATGTGTTACAGGAGGGTATGTTTTTAATCATCTGAGGGCTCAGATGCATAGTTCCATTTTACAGCATAGATACTATTCTAGGAAAATAACGATTATATTCCAAGGAAAGGAGCAACAAAATATTTCCAAATGATTCATTTTATTTTAATTGAAGAGGAATAGGATCTTTCCCTAGGAATCTAATCTTAGTAAAGGGTGAGTAGAATATAATTTTTGCAATTCAACAGCATACGTAATATATGTATCATATCCATTTTTCATTGTAATAACACATTGCAATTGATGTCTATGAAATCAGGGTCTGAAAATAAGTACAGATATTTTATTTTGGAAGTTATTGATACATTTGAAAAATTTTGATGCAAGCTCAAATTTTACGAATTCAAGTCGGTAGATTTGAATAGAACTGATGATTAAAATCATCAACTTTTTAGAGTTTTGATAATGCCTTATGTTGGAGACGAAGATTGATCATCAAAGTGTTTTTCTCATGTCTTTCAATTTGCTCAAATTTTAAAAACTCATTTCTTTCAATTTGTTTACGAGAGGTGGTTGAACATAAAAATAAATTCAATCAAAATTCCAATTATATGTAGAGTTTATGGAAAAATACCGAATAACGGATAATATTTTCATTTGATTGTTCCTGCATGCGACAATAACTCTTCTAATTTTGTATTTTTCTATTTTGAACATCAGTTTTTTTTCCTTGTCACTGCCTTTTGAAATGAGAACAATTATCCTGTTTTCTCCGCAATTAATCTTTATGTAAATGAAAGAGTTAATGTCACTAAAAACCTTATTATTTTATAGGGTTAATATAAGGGCTTTGTTTTGTAACAAGCATTGATGGAAACTATATTAAGTTCTGTGGAAATATGTAATTCATATACGTAATTAATTTCATGCGATGATTTTTTACTCTTTTTACCTTTAAATAACACTATTTAATGTAATTAAATGTATTAATTATTTTGTTTGAATTAATTAATGAATTATATTACATAAATTAATTATTATGATTTATCCCTAATTACTGTTGAGAAATATTTTAGTCTTATGACAATCTTTCGATCAGCAGTGTAGAAGAAATAAAACTTTTAATACTCATACAAATATTCCTTACTACTTTCTTTAGCAACCTATTCTAATTTTACAATACGCTTTTTTAAATTTTAATGAATCTTTATATCAGATTGTATTCTTCTAATATGGTGTACAAAAGTGTTATTTCGAAGTGGTAACAAAATTAAAAAAGCACTTTTATTAGATGAGACAAATAATAATAAAATGAAGCATTCTAAGTCAAACAAATCATTAATTCACAAGTATCACGAAATATAGACTCGTGTAACTATTTGCAACGCAGTTAAAGACAATTTTCAGGAAAATATAGATACGGAATTATTTGTGTGTATTTTCATATAAGAAATTAAGTGAAATAATATTTTATATAGAGAATAGTTTAAAAGCCGCTTTTAGATCTTTTACTATAAGTTTTGTTTGGAGCTATTCAGACAAAATTTCGTATCACAGATCTAGGTAACGCTATTTATATTTTATGATATTCGTACAATATAAACATGCATTTCGATAAATTTTATTTTGAGAGTAAATAAATATCAGTACAAATCTTTTAGACTAAAATTTTGAAAAACACTCAATCCAATCTTTACGAAATCATCTTTCTACGAGTACTTATAAGCAGACATTTCAAAGATTATATCTTTTTATGATACTACCGAGGATTGTAAGTTCTTTTGCCTTTAGTTTGTAGTTTAGAACTGCGAACAGAGCAAGAAACATAGATAATTGTGAAAACTGAGGATTTGTCCAAAATCCCCGGATGTTTTATTTCGTGTTAAATGATGGAGTGTTTACAGTATTTACTCTAGATATAAATAATACAGTACTTTTAAAAACTAAAATAAACTGAAGGAAAAAAATCACATAAAACATTTCCTCTGCAGTTTATATCTTTCTATGGAGTTCTTTCTATCTTAAAGATTGCAATAATAATTTACTGCAAGTTATTATTGAAAATAAATGACTCATTTATTGGTTTATAATATCACTTTTTTTATTCCTACTCACTAAAAGATACTATTCCCAATACGATTCTACGTATTATTATTTTTCTGAAAAATAGTTTACGCTATAGTGATCCGATTGTCAAAAATATAAACACCATAAAAATATCCATAATTGTTATACACTATAGTTACTGGTCCATCAATGCTAACATTATCTTATAATTAAGTTCCATAGAGAAACTACTTTGAAACGAACTAGGCAAAACTTTTTCCTAATTAACGCAATTAAAAATCTGCTGAGAGTCAATTTACAATACACTATTAATTAAAATGAATAACCCATGAATTTTACCGTATTTGACTACAATATATCACTTCTTATTCCTCTATTAAAAGATACTATTCACAATAATTGTAAGTAATATTGTAATCTAGAATTACATAGTTTATTTTTGTTGGTGAAATTCCGATGCAACCATAAATAAGTTATAGTTTGGAAAATGTCCATGTGTATATAAAAAAGAATATATACTTTAAGAAAATTCAAAATTTATTACGTTTAAATTGTAACATTAAGTCAAAAAAGATGAAAACACAATTTAATTATAAGCACATAAAATATTAAAATATTACATACCCGCGTTCGAATCCATAGCCCACGAAGTATAACCACAAAACGCGATGAAAAATAATCCGGTTACACTCAGTAGCAACACCATTGCGCCGACACCGAAGAAAACAAATTCCACTTAGCTGCCACACATTAATAAATATGAAATTCCAGTGCGGGCAGCAAAAAATGCATCAAGTCCAAATCTCCAATTCTTCTTCCCTTTAATAAAATTCAGCAAATATCCCACCGAAATCTATAGTACCAGTTACGCAAAACGACGATAATGTAACTAATGAGCGAGCCCGAGAGCAGGAATTGTGAGAAGTGCGGAATAAAAATAAAACTTGTCGAGTCTTCTCCCTCCGCTCTTTCTCTCTCTCTGCTAGAGTTTTGTGTGAAGAGGAGGAATTGTTCAGCGATAATTCGCGTAAGAATTGAACCAGAGGTGCGCGTCAGAGAACAACTCTTGGTGCTCTGACTGAAACTCCTCTTCGACCGAGTCGGCGAGCGAGCGAGTCCATCTGGAGCGCAGAAAAGGGGTGCAGTGTGAAGCGCATTTTACAGGGAGAGTGTGAAGCTCTTTGGTGAAGTTGGGGAGTTTCGCTGAGCGATTATTCGCGAGTTAGGGCTGATTTCTTAAACCGTTGACAAATGATTGTTGTTTAGACCGTTGAAGGAACTTCCATTCACATATAACTCGATTGACAGCTTATTTGATTCAAACAAAAGAATATATCTCTATAGAACTTTGCCTGCCTCATATTGTTTAGTTTTGAGCATTTATAGATTTAAGATATTAGTACAAATCAGATTTTAGAAAGCAATATTTAATCAATCAGATATGATTTCCAATCTATTTAATTTTAAGTATCTTTGCAGAAGTTGGAGAGTCTCCTTGAGGAGATTAATGGTGATAATGGTAGATTTCTTGAACCGTTGAGAAATGATTGTTGTTTAGACCGTTGAAGAAACTTTCATTCGCATATAACTCGATTGATAGCTTATTTTATTCAAACATAAGAATATATATCCTTATAAAATTTTGCCTGCCTCATTGTTATTCATTCTTGCACATTTGTAGATTTAAGATATTAGTTTCGAAGTACAAGTCAG
Source organism: Meta bourneti (assembly GCA_933210815.1). Classification (NCBI taxonomy): domain Eukaryota; kingdom Metazoa; phylum Arthropoda; class Arachnida; order Araneae; family Tetragnathidae; genus Meta; species Meta bourneti. The sequence goes on from OW119926.1 coordinate 57,799,968, forward strand.
AAATTTTAAAATGCAATATTGAATCAATCATATATGATTGCTAATCTATTTAATTTGAAGCATATTTGAAGGAGAAATTCGCTGAGCGATTGATTATTCGTGAGTTAGGGCTGATTTCTTCAAGCGTTGATAAATGATTGTTGTTTATACCATTCAAGAAACTTCCATTTACATATAACTCTATTTTGAAAGTTTTTTATTTGATTCAAACAAAAGAATATATATTTTTATAAAAGTGTGCCCGCCGCATAATTATCAGTTTCAGAAACAAGCCACACATTTTAAAAAGAAATATTTAATCACTCAGTATGATTTTGTTAATCAATTGCATTTAAGTTCTTTGGAGAAGTTGCAGAGTCCATTGATGGTGATAGGTGTTGATTTCTTAAACCATTTTCAAATGATTGTTGCTTAGATCGTTCGAGGAACATTCATTCACATAACTATATTGACGGGTTATTTGTGATTCCGACAAAAAAATATATCTCTAGAAAAATTTGCCAGTTTCATTGCTATTTATTCTTGCACATTTATAAATTTAACATATCAGTCTTAAAATGCAAGTCACAAATTTTAGAAAGCAAGATGTAATCAATCAGATGTGATTGATGGTAAATTTTTTAATTTTAAGTACCTTAGAAGTTGGAGAGTTTTGTTTTGAGAGGAGATTATTGGGTGGGTTACGGCGGATTTCTTATGCAGTTGATAAATTATTTTGGTTCAGACCATTCAATGAACATTATTCATACATAATTCACTCTACAGTTTATTTGATTTGAATATAATAGTATATCTGTATGAACTTCTACCAGGCTCATTTTTATTTATTCTTGCACATCTATAGATATAAATTCCGAAACACGTCACACATTTTAAAAAATACAATATTTAATCAATCGGACATGATTTTTAATCTGTTTAATGTTTACCATACTTGAAAAAGTTGAGGAATTTCTCTAGTTTATTGGAGGGTTAGAGTTCATTTCATAAACCGTTGACAAATGATTGTTGTTTAGAACTTTAAAGGAAATTTCATTGACATATAGTTAGATCGACACGTTATTTAATACAAACAGAAGAACATGTTATTCCTTCAAATAGTGTTTTCTGTCTGTTATTCTCTCTTGTGCAATAGTAGATTCAAGATATCAGCATGAAAGATATAATTGTGTTTTTAAATATTATGTTGTCAGTCAAAAATTATTATTAATCTGTTTAATGTTTAACTATTTAGGGGATGTTTAAAAGTATCGTAAAACAATTGCTCGTGAATTAGGGCCGATTGATTTTTAGTTTCAAAACCGTTGAATGATGTTTATTGCTTGATCTAGAAGAAACGTTTGACGACTATTACTATTTTACTATCTTTATTGAATTTGGGAGTTTTGAGAAGGATTATTAGTGAGTTTGACCTGATTTACTGAGCCGTTCATAAATTATTATTGTGTGCTGAAATTTTAAAAACAAAGAGTAGACATATAATTTGATTGACAGATAGTCTGATTTTAAAAAGAGGACACTAATATATCTTTATGAAATTTAGTTTCTCCTGTTTCTCGTATTCATGCTTGTGCATTTATATATATTTAAGAGATCGGTTTGGAATTACAAATGACAAATTTTAAAAACAATATTCTAAAATCAGATAGGCTTGTTAATGTACTATTTAATTCTTCACATCTTTAGAGAAGTTGAATTTTGTAGAGAATATTTTAGAGATTGGGATGATTTCTAGTTTTTAACCCTTTTAGTGAATTCGATGAGATATCGTGCTCATAAAAATCTGACCAATTTTGCTAATGACGAGATATCTCGTCATCGCGATATTGACGATCTTTTAGTGATAAGATCAAGATCTGGTGAGTTTTCTTCTAATGAATAGAAGACCTAACGAGACACCTATTTCAGACAACCACCAGGAGGGTTAAGCCACTGAAACGTTATTGTTTTCGGACCTAACTGGAAATTGTGTTTACATGTAATTTAATTGCATATTTTTGTCAAAACGAAATCATATAAATATATATTTAACCCTCCTGGTGGTTTATCTTTGAGTCGAAAACTGCCCTGTTATGGCCAATCTCTGGTGTAAAAACCTGTTCCAAACTGTCACCAGTTCTAGACAAAGAAAATTCGTTTTTCCTACCTATCTTCATTCCCCTTGGAGTAATAGGGCAGTTTAATCTCGGAGATATCTTGTTCTTAGGAAAAATGACCAGATATTTGACGAGATATCCCGTCCAAACACTTGGAGGGTCAAAGCTTACCTTTATTTGCATTTATTTACTCTTTGTCGGAATTGGCGATCGCGGGCTATATTTGCTTGCAATACCATCTCACGTCAATTTATTTCTTAATGAGATAGTTGATTTACAGGCTAAGGAGAATTGCGAGCAGATCAGGCCAACAAATTTTGATCACATCGCCATAGAAATTTACTCTTCATGCATATAAAAACCACAAAACATGGTCTTTTCCCCCTGCTCTATTAGTGGTCTGGAAAAGCGCCCTGGACTGGTCGATGCATTTTAAAGGTTCTACGCTAAACTGATCTGACAAGACATAGAACTGTCACCAGTTCTAGACAAAGAAAATTCGTTTTTCCTACCTATCTTCATTCCCCTTGGAGTAATAGGGCAGTTTAATCTCGGAGATATCTTGTTCTTAGGAAAAATGACCAGATATTTGACGAGATATCCCGTCCAAACACTTGGAGGGTCATAGCTTACCTTTATTTGCATTTATCTACTCTTGTCGGAACTGGCGATCGCGGGCTATATTTGCTTGCACTACCATTTCACGTCAATTTATTTCGTAATGAGATAGCTGATTTACAGGCTAAGGAGAATTGCGAGCAGATCAGGCCAGCAAATTTTGATCACATCGCCATAGAAATTTACTCTTCATGCATATAAAAACCACAAAACATGGTCTTTTCCCCCTACTCTATTAGTGGTCTCGAAAAGCGCCCTGGACTGATCGATGCATTTTAAAGGTTCTACGCTAAACTGCTCTGACAAGACATAGAATAGGACACGCAAGTTAAATATGACTTTTGACAGAAGGATTAAGAAGTAGTTTCAAAGTTATCCTTGCACTGCAACTTCAGCAATTATTTCCCATATTTTGGATTGTATATGTGTCTCTGTGGTATAACTCCTGGAAGAACAAAGTATGAAAATGGTTGGTCGCTGTGCGATTTGAGAAATATGGATTTTTGGACTTGGTTTAGATTTCACTTTAAACAAAGGGATAAGTAACAGCAATATTTATAGAGAAGTAATCTTTATGGAAGTTCAAAGTTCGAAATTCACAATTCTCAGTAGCCCAGACATATACTGAATTTTTCCTTTTTTGAAAATGTATTTGCACTTGTTACTATCTTTATTATAGGGTCGTTGTAGCCCAGTTGGTCACGGATTAGCGACCGAAGGGTTGCGAGTTCGAAACTCGACCCAACCAAAGACCGTCCTTTAAGTGGAGGCTGGTGCATGTTAAATCTTTATGCCCTCAAATATCCTCACGTTGGTGGGGTGTAGAAGTTTGTTGAGTGGGCTACCAGCTCAAATGTTGACCTAGTCATCTGACAGTGGTACAAAATTACGAGATAGTGTCCTCAGATCTTTCCATTCGAGATTTATCCCAGACCGTCGCCAATAGCCCGTTTCGTTGATCCAGTGTGATATTATTTCAATTACTATCTACTAGCCCAGACTCTTGCTGCGCATTTCTTTTTTTTATTTCATTTATAATTTTTGCTGTCTTTAGTGATGTTGTGGAGTTTAGTAAAGTGATTATATGCGAGTTAAAGCAGATTTTAAGTTTTCTTATCTGTTATAAAATGAGAATTGATGGTCGTTTAGACGGACGATAGAGGAAATGTTGAAGAAAATAAATAATGTTGTCAGAAAGCATTAGCATTTTATTCAACTGACAGATTGTCTGATTCAAACTATAACAATTTAGATACAAATATCAACAACGTTATAGAAGTTTAACGCCATTCTTATTGAGTACTTGAGTTCTTTTAAAGAAATTACATAAAAGTCACATCGGCGGTAGAAATACACACTAACTCTAGTAGCAAATTGTAAATTTATAATTTTTTAGTTAAATATAACTGTTATTCCAGTCACTTTGATTAATATCTTTGGTTAAGTTAATACGTTTCGCAAAAATTCGCTGATTGCTAGTTTCTTCAATCAATAAAAAATTATTGGGTAATATATTTCAAGAAATTAGTATTTCAACATAATTTGATTGAGAACTCTTGTCTGATTTAAACGTTACTAGATATTAATAGTATTTTAAGTTTGGCCTTTTGTGTATTAGTGAAGGTTTAAGATCGACCATACTAGAAACAGACAAAAACTATTCACCTCAGATTTGAATTAGATAAAACCGTTTATATATTTTACAAATTCCTTTACTTCATAAATATACTTTACAAAACAAAGAGGATATTCTAGGGTCTAGACATATTTATAGAAGATAATTTATCATTGTATATATATATTAAAGTAGCTGTTCTTTATGATTAGTTTATTATATTGGTTTATCTGGATGTTTTGAACCATTATGAGTAGGATATTTTGTCTCTAGAATTGTTTTCTTGATTAGTATTATATACTAACTGCAAGAATATTTATCATGTGTTAGATAGTTTCAAGATCTGAAGAATGTCGTTATTAACAACTTTGATGGACACCAGTACTCAAGCCATTTTGGGGTTTTATTCGAGTCTTCACTACATTTTTCAGTGTAAATTCCTACAAACATTCTAAATATTATAATTCGGTATGTTCACATACTAGCAAAATACATTTCCATTACAATGCAATTTTTATTAACTACTGGTATAGTAGTTAATTTTTATTAACTACCATAAACTTATATTTTTAAATCAAAATATAGAAACTTTAAGATTAAATAAAGTTTACATGACGAAAATTTAGTTTAGCTTTTATTTTCTGCACAGATTATAGGTTGAGGTTGGAAAGTTTTTTATTAACTAGTTATATACTTTCTGAAAACTTGACTACAAAATATTAGCTTCGACTTTTTAAATATTATATCGACAGTAGGAAGATGTATAATATCATTTCTCTTAACATAAACATATCTTATTAAGAGATTACCAGATCATTTGGATATTCTTCAATACTTAATTAAAATTGTTTAATTAAGTTTTTTATAATGAATAAGATAAATTGCTCGAAATAATTTTGCTCTTCTAAATTATGGATTGGGAAAATTAATAAAAAATTGAAATGTTAAGTTGTCGAGTTTTCTTCTTATTGCAATAACTAATATTAATAATGCAATAATTAATAATATAATTGGGATTTAAAAGTCTTAACATAGCAACACTTTTAAACCGAAAATTGCACAAATTATTTTATTTCATTTCAGGTGATATCGTTATCACTGAATACAAAATTTTATATTTCTTCGAACATTCATGTTTCACATAATGCAACTTTTAAAAATTTCGAATTAAATTAACTCTTCTTATGGGTTGTCCGAAGACGAGGTATCGTGTCATTAGAAAAATATTTACCAGGTCATGATGAACGGGTTATCGCGGCATTAGGAAAAAAACTGACCACGTCTTAATCTGGTAATCATAAAAAAACCCGGCAATATCTGGATGATGAGATATTTCGTCACTTACATGATGAACAAGATATCTTGACGAAACCACTTGGAGGGTTAAGAATATAGGTAATATTTTCCAATTTTTTCTATTCTAGCGAGCCTAGTTTTATTTGAAAATTAACGCTTAACATAATTAACTTGTTTTAGTTCAACGCTTTAACAAAAAATAATTCGTTTAAACTCTGCATAATAATTAAAAAATACCCCCACAAATTGATTTCACATGTACGCTAGGCTGTAGACGATGTGCAAAATAAATTATAATCTGTTGTTCTAAATAAAAATTAATGTAAGAAAATATCATTTTAAAAACATTTTTAGCAAACGTGCAAATAAAAAGAAACTTCTAGAATTATGTATAATCTCGAGAAAGTACTACTCGTTAAAAAATGAACATAATTCATTTCAGATAAAAAAGAAGTTAAACGGCCTAAAAAGCAAGAGCACAATCATGCTTTATAAAAATTAAGTATAATGTGAAGAGTTTGTTCTTTTTTGTCGTTAAATTGCTGGTAAAATCGGTTTTCATAAGATAGCATGAATCTCGTATTTATTTTACTTTTAATATTTTTCTAGAAACATCTTTGAAGATTAGTGTCATGTAGTTCAGGCGGTAATTGCAATTTTGAGAAGCCATCAATCATATCCAGGACTGAATCTTTTCATGGGTATCTTATCCTGGTAATAAAACTAGCAATTTTTTTCAGATAACCGTCAATTACAACATCACTTCAAGTTAAATTTGCTATCATACTTAGTAACTGGGAAGATGTGAACACATGCTCAAAACTGTCAATTTAAATTGACCTTTTAAAAAAGTCTTTGTTGATAGGGAATTTCACAAATGTGTCACATGTGCACATTTTTTTGTTAAGAAACCTGAAAGCTTGAGAGTTTACAAATATACTTTGAATGAATCAAGATATCTAGTGTATGTTGAATATTTTAAAATTCTAAAGCTTAAAGTTCTGTGCAGAGGTGGTAAAAAACGAACCAACCCTCTTCATTCGAGCACTTTTAACAGTAAAGCAAATTCAAGGATGACGTTCGTCAGGAACTAACGTCTTCTAAAATTTTAAATGCATAAAATTTGCATAAGGGGCCGCCTTCATATTAAATCCTTTGCAATAGCAACCTCTTATTTTGTGACACACTATTTCGAATTGATATCATAATTTAGCTTCAGATACCAAATTCCATGTCATTATGTCTTGCTGTTTCGAAGTTTTGAGTACAGAAAGATTGGAGCTTCTAAGTTAAATCAGTTTCTTAGACATTTATGGATGCCTTCCTAAATAATATTTCTATATTTTGTACCATGTTACTGTTAAAGAACTCAAACAAAATTCACCTAATATTTATTTTAAAAATAGTTTTTAGTATGTAATTATAAATTACTAAATTCATGTTTGAAAAAATTATGAATTGGAACCTTATTATATTTTTATAGGAATCGATACAGGAGTCCTAATATGACCATGGCAAATTTCAGCTCATTACAATGGTTAGTTTTTGTGCCAAAATTAAATTTTCCTGATAATAACGATTTTAGGGAGCAACCAAAAGTTTAAAAAACATCTGACAAACCTGAAGAATGTTTAAATCTTTGAAAAATGGTTGGAAATTTCATTTAGGTAATCTAAAATATATTGCCTTTTACTAGTTATGTGTCGTATAGATGAATCCATGATCAATTGAATAATTCAATATTCACTTTTTGGATGATCGGAGTATCAATTTTATTGTACTAATTAATTGTAGGTGGGTTTTTGGTTGCATACATTTTGTATTTGCAAATGATTTTGCCAATAATGAATATTTCTTTTAAGGTTCCTTGTAGACTTCTTTCAGTCAAGCATCAAATGAAAATTCCTAAATAACTAAAATTAATTTCGATCTACGAATAGCGATTTCAGTATGAAGATGATCCCTGAAATTGACAACAACTTAATTTTGAATATCTCCGGATGTAAAGATAGTAATTGAATTACATATTTAGACTAACTTAGCAATGTAGAATCTAATTAAGGCATAAAAACATGGTGTTTCTATTGAAAATTTTGTTGTTCGTGCAAAATTTGATATAAAGACGGCCCCTAATGCAATTGTATTTTTATTTACAGAGGACGTTATTCCCTATTTAATGATATCTTTGAATTTTCTATACTATGAATAGCGCTTGAAATAAAGGGGTGGTTCATTTTTCTCCGCGACTGTACGTACAGATACATTGAATATTTGGAACAGTTTTATCTATTGTATTAGCATTAATGCACTTATAACTCATCTCGAAAGGATAATGTATTCTATACGTATTCTTAAAATATGGTGGTTATGTATCGTTTTTAACAGTCAGTTATACATTTTGACATCTTGTAGTTAGTTTTTAAAGAATATGCATAGAGTTAAGAATATGTGAAAGGTTTCCGATATATACCTACTGTGTACTTGTTAAGTCATATAGTAGTTCGTTATATAGTATTTTGGAACATAGTAAACCTGAAACTGTTTTATTAAATGCTAAAAAATTATCCAATTAATGAAAGAAAAACATTTTATAATCACATAAATACTATTATAATATATCAGAATAAAAACAAAATTAATCACTTTTTTTAAGTATAACATATATACTCAACATTTTATTACGTTGCGTTCATATATGGTTGAGCATATCATCGGAAATTTGGAAAGCTTTACAGAATACTATGTTTCTTAAAACTCTGAAACGCCCATAATATTCATTCATAAGTATCTGAAATTAAACCATAATTATAAAGATAATTGTCGAATTAATATCACATTTAATTTTTAAATTTTACTGACCTTAAAATCTAATGAATGAATGCTTATGAACAAAATATATTTACAAATCCTGATATTTACTATCTTAAATAATAATTATTATGATTACATTATTTGAATTAATTTAATCGGTTAGTTTGAAATTAAACCGATTCTCTGTTTTTCAGAAAATGTTCATTCCTATTCCTAAATCTATTGACTTAAGAAATAGGGAGGAAGATGAAGGAAGACTTCAACAGCCGAAAATCATTGTACAATTAGCAGTGTTCTATAGTCCAAATTTGATAATTATACAATTTGTATTAATACTTATATACTGGAATTTTCATAAGAGTAAATAATAAAAGACTGACAACATTTATAGCATAACTGTATATAATATTTTAGAAAGGATTAAAGAACGGGAAATATGTGTGTGTTACACTGAGGAATGCACGCACCACATATATTTCGTATCAATAACGTATGATCTTAAGACGCTAAAAAAGAATTTTTTAACTTGAGAAAGATTGTATTAATATATTTTAAAGGAACGATAAACTTTGAAAACAAACTTTTCAGTTATCCTATTATAATGATATTGGTACAGCTAGTTTGTTTTCTACTAAATAACTATATGTAAAGTTTGATCTAAAAATATTGAAAGTGGGGAAGGATTATTACACAAAACGTGGTAAAAATCTTTGAAAAATTAGCAAAAATTTTTAAGTCCCGAAAGCATTAATTTTCCATATATTGTCAAAATTGTAAAACATAACAGTTTATATACATGTAAATCAAATTAACTCCATGTGGTATGTGTATAACTCAATCGTTAAGGAAACAAATTGTACTAAAAAATTAAAATTTTCAACAAAAAAGCATAGGCAACATTTTAAACCAAATTTAAAAAATTAAGAGCCTGATGAGTTTCTTATTTGCTCTTAGATATTTCAAAAGGTTGCAAGGATTATCCATAACAAATTTCAAGAAAATTTAATAAAACCTAATAAGCAGCGAACATTTCGAAATCTGAATAGGAGAAAAAAATAGTTTTTCTAGTAAACTTGCGAAACTTATCTATTACATCTTTGATGCTGTTTCATGTACAACTCCACTAAATATCGTCATTATTGAAAAATTATTTTTACTATCCACAGAGTTTTATACAAATTAATTTTTAACTTTAAAATTTAAAAAAAATTTCGATTGAATTTCTTTATTTTGTAAGTCCACTGTCCCTTTAAGCAGTGTTAAAATAAACTATTCAATAGCAAAGGAGCGCCAATATTATCTGGCAAATTTCAATGTCGCTTCTTAATTTAATAAAAATATTTTTCTATCGATTGCTGTAATAAAATCTCGTTTTACGAGCTTGAATGTTTGAAAATACAACTAACAAATATTTAATACATTAGTAATAAATAAATTAATCTAAACACTTTGCTCTTGAGAATTGTTTTGCCTAACGTATTTAAATGTTATTTTTTGTTATTGTCTTGATTAAGTAATAAAAGATCTTTATATAGTTCAGATACATTTGAATTCTATATATATTTATATTTTCAGTATTTTGGACTATTTACAATTAGTTTTGATAAAATATTTTGTGTATAGTAAACATAATAAATATGAATAAGCATAGCTAATTAGTTTAAGGTTTGGAACGTTTAAGAGAATGTACACAATATAATAGTTCAAGATTTAAAAAAAATCCAGACTGTCAACCGAGTGGTTAGCTTTCTAGGTTCCTATCACTGTCTACGGCATGTATGCTCGTTGTGGTTCGGAATGCACTTTAAACCGTAAGTTATGATCCATTTAAACCTCTTGTATCGTGAAGAGATGCAATGGATCAATAGTTTAAATAAATCATAAAACTTTAAGCTTAATACGTGATAGTAGCTAAGGAATGTGAAAAACGTTCATAAAATCTTAGAAATCTCTTACGAATTCCACACAATCGGAAAACTTATTTATTTTAAACATATGTTAAAATTAATTGCAAGTTATTGTGATTTGGAAAGTCCTTACAGAATAATCGATATTTAATGTTACACGAAATAGTAGTTTAGTGATCACTCCTGTTGTATCTGTTGAATGACGTTAAATTTTTAATTGAAACATTCAATTTCAGAAATAAAACAGTTAAATATATCTGATAATACTAATTCGGAATATTAATAGATTATTATATTTACCAAGGGAAACATTATACAACACTTTAGGATGCTAATGTCTACATAGCATGGAAACTGACAATATATTTCAATCCACTTCTCTGTCTTTTGTCTTTAAATTTAATAATAGGTGGATTCTTATTTGTTTTATCTCTAGTAAACACGCCAAACAGCAATACAAAGGGGATATGGAATTTAAATAAATGGCACCATATAATAGTCTTTCTTCTAAATCACCAATTCATTTTCTGAATGTTAAGAATTCTGCACGCATTCTCATTTTTCATACTTATGAATAGGAATGGAATTAGTTTAAAAAAGCCCAAGTTTCTATCACACGAACTGATTTTTAAGTAAAAGCTGTAGAACCCACTAACTCATCTAGCCATTGGTTTTTCGATTTATTTTCTGGCAATATGACAGTTAGATTCAGATTTTGTTTAACGTGAATCAGTTATCTATGTTTACAGAAAAAAATTAACTTTGTGCATATAGACTCTATGTTCCAGATCGTTTTATTCAGCATCATTTTCAACAACAGTATGTCAAGTGTAGTTCAAGATTATTCTGTTTTAACCATCCTGGTGGTTGTCTCAACCAGGTTTCTCAACATTAGGAAAATTGATCTTGCTGGACGATATATCCCGTCATTAGATAAAAATTGACCAGATCTCGATCTCGTCGTCATAAAAAATCTATGACATATTGATGACGAGATATCTCGTCATTATCGAAATTGGACAAATTTTGATGGAAGAGATATCGCGTCGAAACTATTTGAGGGTTTATTCCATTTTTTGTCAGTTGAAATTATCATGTCAGTACAAACAGATGAAATATATAATTAAATTTATTTTAAAAGTGCTGATAATTATTTAAATAATAATTTTTTACGGAATCATTCTCACTAAACTACTACACATTTGAATTAAATTATTTTACAGAGCAAATATTTTTACTCCGGCAGTAAAATAGTATCTACAATAAATTTTTTCAAGCTAACGTTTTTTTAAGAACTGTAGGCCTCCCTTATTTTTTTAACAACTTTTGTTTTCAAATCAATTATGTCCGAAAAAAGGAAGAAAATGTCTTGCCTCATTTTTCAAAACCAAATTTTGTAATTAATCATTTCGATGTGTGTTGTAGTTATGTATAAACTTACAATACGCTTACAACCAGTTTACTGCTATAAAAGTTTGAGTAAAATGTGTGTCGTAATAACCAAATTCAAAGTCATATGTGGGAAAGGAGTGGTAGGCAGTCGTCGGGATGGTTTCATTGGTGCTGAGTGTTGTGTTGTGACAATTACAGGTTGATTGTCAAGCCAGATATAGTTCGAGATAAACATTTTATCGGAACCCTCATTTTTTGCATGATTTGAAACTCAGTAAAGAAATAAGGGAGGGTTTTTGTGCTAGCTCCAGGGCATATGGAACCACTCTGAAATTTTTCTTGAAATGGGTTCGTGAAAGAATGAGAAATTAAAAATAATCCACTAGGGGTTAAAATTTAGAGGAAAATTATTGAAATAGGAGGCCTGTTAAGAAAGTTCATTAGCAGAAAAAGCTGGGTTTCTATTAAGTTGCACTTACATCTCAAGTGCTTAATGCATCAGCAATTGAAAGGAAGTAGAGACAAAGAGCTCCAGTGAGGTCTGTTTGAAGCAATGATTAACGAGGTGGGATAGCTAAAAAGGTTAAAGTTGTGACAAGATGTATTGGGAACCAGATGGCTGTACCATCGAAACATAGACTAACGATTGAAAATAGAAGAAAAAAATGGTAGTTTGTGTCAAGGACAGAAACCCTGACTTGACCATTCGAGCCTGATGTTGGATTATGCAATGAATAAAGCAGGCAAGGAATTTTAACGATTGTTTATTGTGTATATTCGACAATTGATTTGCAGTTTGATATTAATTGTTATTGAGAGATCGTTGTTATCTAATCTTAATTGTAGTTTGATAGCTTTGGAATGAGTTCTCACTCAGTTCTCACGCAGTTCTCACTCAACGCAATCAAAAGTTACACTGGTCCAGCATCATAGAATTTCTACATCTTCCGGACCTTCTTTCAGTGCTCAGTGCGACTGCAAAGGTCATGTTAAGTGCGGACATCCTTTGTCTACATGACACTAAATTCATGTTCCGGATGTTTGTTCTAGTTCTGAAATCATAGGACAAAACAGCTGTAAAGATCTTTTTTAACGATAGACTTGTCATGCAGTACTTTTCCGATTTCGACGTATTCACGTCAAAAAGGGAATTTTATTTGCGTACATTAAAGATTTATCTGTAGTGAACACTATATTTTATAAGGAGTGAATTTTAGTATGAATTTTAGTTTCATGAAAGTGTTTGTATATATTTTGAAAGTGTTTGTATATATTTTGAAAGTGTTTGTATATATTTTGAAAGTGTTTGTATATATTTTACTAAAACTTCACATTCTAGAAATATAAATGTAATTTTTTTTAAATATTTGATAGTGATACATTATATTAGAAATTATATTGTTTTACTTCGATACATTATAGTTTCTAAACACGAAATTAAGCTGAATTATTTAATTCCTAAGAAATAACATGTTGTAACACTAAGGGTTTTCTAATTTTATTTAATTTATGCTTAAGTTCAGCATGCTCGCAATTTTCAGTATATTACAGGAAACACAAATATGGAAGGAAATCAGTGTAATATCTTTAAATCACTTTCTTTTTTACCGTGTCAGAGTTTGATAAAAAATTAATTGTCGAATAAGTCGTTAAGGTTGGTTTGCAAACAATTTTAATTTTCTTGAGTCCTTTAAAACTTATACTTTCATGGGTCCAAACAATTTTTAATGTATGAATGCCGAGCTTCCTTCACTAATATTTTTTTTTCGCATTATCTTCTTATAAATACAGAGAAACAAAAAATATGCTTTTAATACTACTCTTTCTATAAAAACAGAATGTGAGGTACTGGTGAAAGCGCTTGACTGGAAGATAAATGTTTCTCGGAAGTACAAAACTTGAGTCGCCAATGTAAAAAATGAACGCTTCTTGAAAAAATGTACCGAAACGAAATTTTTTTACTTGAGATTTAAATCTTTGAAATGTGAAATATAATAGTGAATAACTTAACCCGTATCATAAAAGTTTTGACTGTGAAGAAAAATTGTACTACAAAACTTAAAAAGAAATGTAGAAAATTATTTAAAAAACGATAAATTATTTGAGTCGCCTACAATTTTAAAGTATGGAAAAGAAATTCGAATATATTTTTTTGTTTTTTGGTAGAACGAACAATTACTATAACAGCATAGTTTCAAAAAGCATTGCCAATTTGATTTATATTAATATTGGATTTTGAAAATAAAATAAGTTTTGCAGTTCGATAGTATTTTTAAAATGCTCTCGGTAGAAGTCATAAATTAGTTTCTTATATTTTAAATATGGATACATATTCTACTTAAAAAACATTTTCAATTCGAGATTTCAATGTAATCTCAAGAATAGTTTCAGTCGTAACTAATTTAAAAGCAACATACAATGAAATCTATTATTTTGATAGTAACGAAATAATAGATAGAATAATTAAGTAGCAGCCCCCTTACTTACGTTAAGAATACTCATAACAATGTTCTAAATTTCCTTACAACCCAAACTCACAATTACATTGAAATCTTTAGATAAATATTGGTGAATCACATTATAAATGCACCTTCAGATAATTTTAAATGTGATAAAACCATTAGCCTGTCATACACGTTTGAATGTAAATATTCAAACTACGCCTGGTAAAGAGAGCATTTTTGAGAAAAATATTTCTAAAGCACCCTCAAGTGCCGTGAATTTTTAAGTACTATTTCAAATACTTTGAATGTAAGCAAATGAAATACCTAATAACCACACAACGAGCACATATGTGCACACGTAAACATATTCATAAGCCAGACGCATAAACTATTCATTTCCCGGAGGCTTCAAGTCATAAATTCCGTCCCGACTTAGTGTCACAGTTTTATGGCATTATTTTAAATTCTTTTTAAAGCTCTTCTCATCTCAATCCATTCGAAAAGGATGAATAAAATTAAAGACAGCCGCAGCTCGAGCGCTTCTGTTATTCAATTTGACAGTGAAAGGCGTCCTCCCAACGAATGTGAATACTATTTTCTTGTAATCCGCGAGATAATTATCTCGCTATTCTCCCCTGGTGAAAAGGGAGTGGTAATTTGTCTCCGGATCTGCCGATGCATGTCATGTCTATCAACCCTGCGCTGGGAATTCGGGCTCCAAGCAAATTTTCAACTCTATTCCCAAAATGAGTGTTCCTTCTTATGGGATTGTGTGGAGATATTGTGAACAAGGCCATGTCAGAGAGCGTTTCTTGGGGACCAGATAAAATGGTGTAATTATCTTCCGACGTATGGCACAAAATTCCGATTTAGATAGGAATATGAGTCATGTGTTGTGGAATAGGGTTTTTCTTTTCCACAGAATTTTGCTGAGTCTGACACGATGATAAAATCGATGTCTAACGGAAGATGGATAATTGCCTTGTGTTTGTCAAAGGGACAGTTTCCTTCATCCTTTAGATAAGGATATGGATTCGGTGTGTGAATGGGGATAAATAAAGATGAGACTGGTAAACCAATTACTTACTTGTGACACTTCATTAGATCTTCCTTTCAGAAATTATATGCAATTAATATCCATCCAATTTTGATGAATACTTTCCTTCATACAGCTAGGAGGAATTTTTACAATTGGATTCTACATAGTTAAAAAGTATTGCATGCACATTTGGGGTAGGTAGTTGAATTAAAATCATACGAAAGCAACACAAGGGTCCATTGTGCATGCATATTTAGAGGCTACAGTCTTTGGAAGTCAATTTTTGTTCTGAAAACATATTCGTTTTGAAGTTTTAAATATAGTAATGATTATGCAAGACGTTAAGGTTTAGAAAAATTAGTATCTCTGAATCCAAACGTAAATACTGTTTTAAATATTGTTGGGAAAATCATTTAAAAAAGTAACATTTTTTTATGTAATCATTGACAAAAAATAGAGCACCTGTCTAGATGAACCGGCAGTTCTTAAAAATAAGCTAAAACTATTTCTTGACCAGCTATATTGTTGTCTATAGTTTTAGTGTAGGTGGTATATGCATTCTCTGAACTTATATTTCTCAAACTATTATTACGGATACAATATTGTTTCGCATATATTCTGAAATCATCTCAATCGTCCATAATTATAATATATGAAGCTCTGTACGACTCTTTTAAATTGTTAAGCAAGTAAGGAAAACGCTTTATGTTCATATAATGCTCAATTCAAATTTAAAATATATCCTATTATAATTTCACACACACACATATATATATATATATATATATATATATATATATATATATATATATATATATATATATATATATATATATGTAGAAATAGGGAGAGAATATTTCCATGTGGAAAGACTCATATTCAACAGTGATAAAACACTCTAGTGTACCAGCTCAACGTTCTTTGTTCTTAACTAAAAGTTGCTAAAGCATAATGATCAATAAATCCAGTTAAAAGAACAACTACTATTTCGCTTTTCCTCATTTCCAACATCCGTCATCCACCAGAGGATTTTGACATCCCGCCCTAGGATACTTTGTAGACTGAAATTGGGGTTGACTTCGGTGATATGCGAAGCCAGGTTTTTTGGTCAATAAAAGAGCTTCCTAGGAACCACATATTTTCTTTTGTTATAGGAGCTCCGATTGTGTGCGGGGCATCCAGTTTCATTATAGAAGTACTCAACTGAGAGAATTTTTGTCTTATCAATATGTAAGGAGAGCAGATTCATACACAGTCACCTCAAGTTTAAATTTTAAGACTTATATATTAAATAAAAACTGCTTTATAAATTCCCTCTGATTCCATAACATGAAATTAATTGCATAATAAAAAAAATTCGTTGTTGGAATTCTTAAAAATACTAATTGTAATGAGTCCTCATATATTTGGCAGAAAGGATTATATGTAGAAGTGAGAAAACTAATGAAAAACAAAGGGGAAAAAATAAAAAAAATATTATTTGGAGATGTTAAGTTATTGAAGAAATATCTACGCTTGGTGCAGATTTATCACTCTACAAAGATTTTTTGCTGTACTTGTTTATGAACCAGTACTACGGCTTAACGTTGAACCCTAACCACTTTGAATACCCATGCCCAAATCTCAAGAACCACTGCACCACAAACACAAACAAACTTAACCACCCAAGTGAAAACTATTATCATTCGACTACTCATTGCAGATATGGAGCATAATAGCAAAGAACAATATGCAAATATGGCAAGGCATTTTAAATATCTTGTTTTAGTATTATCATTTCCATTGCTAATCTCGAGTCACAAAGATTTTCGAACGATCCTGAATCATTAAATTTGGTGACATTGAATATTAATAGCAAAAGTGGACAGTATTAATAGGAAAGATATTAATAGTAAAAATGCGCTGTTCCAATTGGGGTGCTTTGTGTGGATTGCGGCTTGGAGTATATCCTTCGCTTTACTAAGAGTTAGTAATGTGTAATTTGAACTCCATTGAGTAGTTACATTTTGGTTTAGTTTTGTTTTGTATGACAGTCCTTTTCTCTGGCAAGAGGATTACTGCTTGCTAACTTGAGAACTGCTTCTGCTACTACACTTAGATGGTTGCGGTTACTATTGGGTCATGCCATCTTTTTAAAAGGGGGACTTTGGTGGATGTATTAATTATGTTTTGTATTTGTTGAATGTTGGCGCGTTGGAAATTAATCTCGTACTGTATATATCTTCCAAACAAAAAGTAAAACTTATAGCAATTTTATTTCCAATTTCCCATTGTGTAGTTATATTTTGTTTTATTTTTGTTTAGTATGACAGATCTTTTCTCTGGTAAGATGAATACTGTCTCCCTGCTAATCACGAGAACTGTTTCTGCTACTGCATTTGGATGGTGGCGGTTGCTATAGAAACATGGCATCTTTTTAAAAGGAGTGACTCTGGCGGATGTATTAATTTTATTTTGTATTTGTCTGAAATGAATAGCTTACTTGTATTTATCCGCTGGACAATCAGTAAAATAATAACAGTTACATTTCTATTATTTTCTCTGTGAGGGCTCCAATATGACAAACTTGATCGATTTCTTCAATCATCCTAGCTGGAAAATTGTATATGGTTCATTTCTACGGCAACAGACAGACTCAGATATTGTGAGGGGAGAGGTTTTCATGGTAAACAGACAGTACCCAAGTTGTAGTAAACTTCACTATGGTCACACAACTTATCACGAACGCACAGATCCTAAACCTCTGCATAACGCTATAATTTCTAATGCTACTATCCTATCTGAAAAAAACTCAGAGTAGATAATATTCTGTTTTATCAATGCAAAGAGAAAAGATCCTTGCTATAGGCATTTGTTGGTTCTCTTTTTATCTTGGGGTATTGGTTTCACCTTTGGCCGGAATCTTGCTTTTGTGTACCAAATAAATCTGTTCTTTTACGATCTTCTTGATTTAGTGATGAAAGATACCTTTGTGTTCACTTGCCACTTCCCAGCTCGGTAAAGATAAATTGCCGATTTACAACAGCCATGTTTCTACCCCGATATTCATTAATCAGATGACACCTGCAAAGAATAAAATAGTTCCGACAATTATATTTCCACAAAATCTTTCTATATCGCTGAAATATTTCCCAGCATATGGATTTCTCAAAGAATACATGCAATAATATTAGAAACCCTTCTTAATAAATGAAACAACTATAGCTAATAATATTAGTTCATAATATGAATTATTCTAAAATTACATTTACAACTAAAATTACAATTTAAGATATGCAAAGTGCAATGAAAGGGTTTGTATTGTTATTTATTTTATTTATTAATAATTAGTTCATAACTAGTTTAAATATGGCAACAGAGATTTGAATTTTTATTCTGTGCCCACAATAAAGAATTTATTTTCCACTTTCTTAGAAATCTGTGTTTAAATGTCGTACATTCAGTTTTGTTTTATATTTACTGTTTCCCATACCGTTTTAGAACGAACCACTCATGGTCTTAAGGATAAGGTTATTTATTATATTTATTCATATAAACTATAAAATAGATTATTCTAATTACATGCAGCGAGAAAAGATCAAAATACCAAACATACAACACAAATAAAAAAAAGCACTGAACAATTATACAACATAAATTACTAGTCGGCTTACAAGTGAAATACACTGTCAAAAAATATATTTCTCAGAAAATGAAGGGGAAAAATTCTATACTCTAAGGTTTACTCGTTAAGAGTGTAACTCAAGGAGAAATTTAACCTTTATGCAAAAAATTACTTAATGGACGTCACTACTATACAGATCACCACATTCTAATCTAGAAAAGCTAAAACACTCGAATCTTGAAAATTTTGATTAAGTGTATGTTTAACTAGTAAGATGATAATATAAACAAGAACTATTGATTACATAGAAAAAAGGACAGAATAAAGTAAACACACGATCATAACATAACAGAGAACACTGTTATTTTTTCAAACGCTAAAATTATAAAACTACTAAAACGTATTATATCATAAAAGAAAATATCAAAGGTTGGGGTAAAATACTGATCATTCTGACAAATTGGGATAGTGGTTGAAAGATGCTGATTTATTGAAATATAACGCAGCTTCATTATGAATATAAATTACATTTAACGGAAAGTGAATTCAGAGGTATCGGACGTCCGAGCTGAGTAAGGTTCAGTGTCAGAAGAGATGAAATATGTGCTAAACGGCAAGCAGAGCATGTGAATAAGCACATCCAGCTAATTTAGTGGGTGATTCGCAAGATTCTGAGAGAGAGTGCATTGGAATTGAGATACTAATGACCATGTTCCTGGGAGCTCGATGGAGAAACGATTAGCGAAAAATATAGTGTGTTGAAAAAAATGTTGCCGTATTTCGGCCACAAGCATTGTTAAACATATTGCTCCACAGGTCCTACACATTACACGGAAATTGTTCCATTCATGAAAATTCATACTTTTAAAATTAAAAACACAGATTCTTATAGAACTGTATTGCAACTGTTGCTGAAGGTTAACAGAAAATAAGAATCTTGGCCTAATATCATGTACTAATCTCTTGCAACATGCTTCTGTTTCAAAGATAAAATTTAACCGTTCTGGCGGTTGTCTCGACAAGGTATCTCCTCGTTAGAACAAACTTGTAGGTACGTAGTTAGGTAGTTAATTAACGTCGCACTGGAGCAACACAACGGGTTTTTTGCGACGGTCAGGGATAAATCCTCAAGGGAAAGATCCAAGGACAACGCCTCGTCATTTTTGATCACGGTCAGATGACGAGGTCAACATCTTAACTTATAACAAAAAGACCAGATCTTGATGGAGGATATATATCACCATCAGAAAAAGTTACCAGACCTTGATCTGGTCATTATAAAAAAATCGCCAATATCTTGATGACAAGATATGTCGTCATCAGCAAAATTGGTCGGATCTTGATAGACAAGATATCTCGTCGAATCAATTTGGAAGGTTAAATACATTTAAGAAAACTTCCAAATGAGTATAAAATTGTGGTACACAATAAAAACAAAACTGGCTGATTGCGCTGTATAGATGATGTTTGGTAAGTGTGTGAGAAATTGCAGCATCTCCAGTGGTGTCTAGGAGAATTGCAGAGACTTCCACATTCTAGCAAATTAGTACTTCAAGGGCCATAAGATTCAAAAGCTGGCACTAGCAAGAAATTATATTTGGTAAAAGCCATGTATTCGATTTTAAGATAAATACTGTAGAATAGGATTACTGTCATGGCGTTTACAAAATATGGCCTAATCTGATGAAATTTTTGTGGTATTCTCATTGATTGGTTTAAGCAAATTTCATTTATTTTCGTACTTGAAAGGAAATAATATTATTTTATATCGCATTTATTATTATAACAAATATTATGTACCATGTTTGAACGATGGATCATGCTAAGTATAGATGTTATAGATATATGTCAAAAATATCTGGAAAAGGAAAAGTTTCTTATATAGAACAAGAGGGGGGGGGGCAAATTTCAAGGGTGCAATAAAAATTGAAATAGCTTAGACTTCTAAAATCATTTTAGGAGCATGAAGTTTTGTAGTAATGTATAATAAAAACGATTGTATGGGAATGTAAGGCATTTCCAAACCATTGTTACAATTTTATCGTCCTTTAACAAAAATTTCATACTTAAAAATGAAATCTTTACTATCTCGAAATGTTTTTCAAATAAATGTATTTTATATTTGTTTTAGTGTAAGGATGCTATCGGAACATTTCCGAGTACGGATTTTAAAAACATGCTCTTTCCTTTAAAATCTGAGGGACAAGTAATCATTGTTCTACCATGTAACCTGCAGTTATCCAGTTACCTGTAGTTAGAAGGAGGAAGTTTTCTAATAATCGTGAAAAGGATTACATGGAATATAAGATAAAATATAGTTCCAATTTTATCTTCCGTTAACAAAGATTTCGTATTTAAAATCCAAACCTTTAGTAAATAGAAATGTATTTTAAAAGTGCATTTTATATTTATTTGAGTGTAGGGACAGTACCATAATCAATTTGAGAAAACATTAAAAAATGCTTTTCTCCTTACCTTGTGAGGACCATGAGAGTTTTTTACACCATGAAATATTTCAACCAGAGATGTGGCTATATTCGGAATGATCCTGACGCTTAGAGGATTACTTTTAAATTTGTAATTTCTATACAGTTAAAGGAGTTGAGTTTTTTTATTCTTTAGTAAAATTTGCACTTACTTTTCTAATACGTAATTACCTTTTAGAATTTATTCATAGTGCAGAATGCAGTTATGAAAGACAACAAATGAGGATAGATAATAAACAATGCTTTAGTCTTTCTCTGCATCTTTATATAAAGTAAAATGACATTATTTAAACAGCAACAGCATTAGGAGTAGTTTTAATTAGCAACTACATCAGCACACCTGTGGAACATAATATACGCAACAAAGAAATAGAGCTCTAAAACAGAAAAAAAGGGGAAAGCATCTAGTGTCGTGCCTTAAATGAGTTTAAAATAAAACTCGTTTACGGAACCTGTTTAGTAGCTGTTCCTTTTTACCTATTCATAGTACTTTCCCATTTTAGGGACAGATAAGATTTATAACCGCCAGTAAACACAAAACTTGCATAAACACAGAAGTACTTCTGAAGGAAAACAGAAAAAACTTTAAAAAATGCTTTTCACAGCATTTTATCACTGTCATCTCTCGCGAGACAGGAACCACGTGATATATCACGTGACATTTGACGTGATATTCCAGCCTCGAGAATGTTTCGTATTACGCGAAAGCTGTTGGGATTTCGGAAGCCCACTATAAATAATGCTCAAATTTGATGAATTATCTACACCCTTCTCTAAGCGTCTCCTTCTGATGAATAGTCTCCCAGAATAAATGAAACAAATCGTCCCCGTTTTCTCAAAACACATTACTTTATTGTGAAATTATTCCTTTTTAAGAGAAATGAATGATATGATTCAAAATGACCCAGGATGCTGTGTTATGATTGAGGAAGCAGGTAGTTGGAAGAAATCCATTCTTTTTTCACATAAAGCTTTCAGAGTTAGACATTAGATACTTACGCCCGTTTGTCTGCTCAATGAAGATTAAAAATTTATCTTAGAACTATAAATAAATTACATATCTGATATTAGCCACGTCGAGATATTTAGATATGTATATTTATTCAACTAAGTAATTAAGATTAGAAATGCATGCTTGACGTTATCAATATATATATATATATATATATATATATATATATATATATATATATATATATATATTTATATATATATAGATATCTAGTGCCCAGACTGCCACTAGAGGGCACCTCCGCGCTGATGTCATCTCCGACCACTGCACAGCCATTCCGCGCATTGGAGGAACGCAGTCAAAAAGCGACACAGAAGGAAGACGACGAAGCTACAAGACGGATGTAGCGTTAGACTGTGCAATGTTGACGGGCGACGAGCGCCGATGGAGTTTATGATGTCTGTGCTGTGCACTTAACTTTAATTGTCTAAACCAAATTAATTGTAAATATTCATAAATCTCATTAAATTTAGTTATTCTTTAAAACTTTCGTAATGTTGCCAATCGCCCACAAACCAGCACCCCCACATATATATATATATATATATATATATATATATATATATATATATATTTATTATATACGTATATTATATGCGTTAATATTAAATCATTGTTAGCAACAAAGATAATTTAAGATAGGTAGATAGTTTTGAATTTTAAACCCTTTGTGTGTCGTAAGAGTTTCAAGTACTATACTGCTAGTTTTATCCCACAAAACAGATGTCATGACTAAATAACCATATATATTATTTTAGAATTGGTCCTAGGAGAGTTTCTTTTGTCAAAACTGGTTAGAAGTCATGCAGAGAAGACAGAAGGTTGCAGAACTTTATGCGACCCCTAAAATGGTTATATGAAAAAATAAACAATTAACAGATTTATTGTTCAAGAACGCAAGTTTAACGATTGAGCAATTGAGAAAATTTAATACAATGAGTAATTCATGAATATATATCATACTACCAATACAATAATAAATTAGCTCTTTCATCCACCCTAAGAAGAACTATAAGTAAGGGCAATTTGCAAAATATTTTTTGTTTTTTTTCGTAAGATACATTTTTTGTACGCGTGAGAACCACAAGACCGAATGCCAGCCAACATTAATTGCCGTTTCGTTCAACATTATTCTTTTAACGAAGTGTCTAGACACTTAGAAATGTGCAAAGAGGAAATGGGGAATTAAAATTATTAGATAGTGACTAGGTCTGTGCATGACGGTACTGCATATCATATAATACTGTCTATAAAATTTACATATCAAAAGAGGAGTCTAAATGCAACTCAGTTCTTTGGATCTAACAATGAAACCACGCATACAACAAAGAAATTGGAATACTTATATTAAACTGAACACAGATTCCCCTCTTATTTTCCGCTCACTTCAGTCACAGGAATGACAAAGTGTTCTTGATTCATACTTTTGAGATCATATGGCATGAAGATGCAGTGGATTGTGTACTGAAAATTGCAATACAAGCCACACCCTGCACTACTCTTGATGTGTCATGCACTAATAACACAGGTTCCCTGCAATGAAAAAGTCGTTTTTGTTTCTCCGTGTGTTTTTAATGCAATTTTGGATGCAGGATTCGAAAAAGTAAGCAATTTTTAACCACCTCATCAGCATTTTTCACCACAGGAAAATAGTATTTGAAATTATACACTCCTCGTTTAAGGTCTTTGATGAACAAATATATCTTTATATATGGATTATGAAGAAAAAAGTTGATTGTTTGCGTGTAATTTTAAATTATACAATTTAGAGAATGCAAATAATTTAATAGATAAGACTATGCAGGTAGTTGTTAGTGGTAACAAAGTACAATTATGAGTAATAGTGCAGCAAATGCCAACCTGTCGTTCAGCACCATGTATGCCCGAATAGAAACGTCTCTGAATCAATTTTATTCCCTGGGAAAGTCACGAAACATTTTCAGTATCACTGTTTCGGTTGACTTGTATGAATAATATTCTTTTTAGTAAGGCTTTTTATGTTAGTTATTTAAAAATTCTGAATTTAATATCAAGAGTTGTGTAGTGTTTTTATTTGGAAGAAAGCAAAAATGGCTTACAGAGGTTGGGTAAACAATCCAAATTCCGTTTGTTATATAAATGGAAAATTTTATATCCAAAAGCAGAGGCAGAACAGAACCGAGTTTGTGAGAAAGGCTTAATATGCCTGTTTTGGTGTGAAACTCTATGACTAAGAAAACAGCGGGTTCCGCATAAAGTCTGCTCTATTTGTGTTGAAGAACTCTTGCTTGCTTTGGTATTCTAATGATTTGGGGAACCAAAGAAACACATCGGTGACTGTTATTTTTATTCATGCAAAATACGCTATAACTAAAATAGTAAGAATAAGATTTTCTAACACAATCATCAGACTTGCGCCGCATGGACCTGATGTTTTAATCCCTACAAATCTGGATTCCACTGTCTGAAACTTAGAAGAGACTTCGGAAAGTTATGATCGAGAATTCATTCCTGAGCAATCAAGTAATGAGCCACAACCCGTAATTAAAAGCAAACTGAATGATTTAGTTAGAGATCTTGAGCCTCCTAAGGATGTAGACGAGCTTTTGTGTTCTCAGTACAAAGTACTCATGTTTTCTCAGCAATTAGGACAGTC
Source organism: Meta bourneti (assembly GCA_933210815.1). Classification (NCBI taxonomy): domain Eukaryota; kingdom Metazoa; phylum Arthropoda; class Arachnida; order Araneae; family Tetragnathidae; genus Meta; species Meta bourneti. The sequence goes on from OW119926.1 coordinate 57,824,923, forward strand.
GAGCAAACAATATGCATTATGTTCAAAAGGAATGGCCTCTCAGACAAGCTTTGCAACTTTGTGCCAAGAATATAATACAATCGAGTTCGGTTAACACAGAGAAAGTGCTATTAACACTCCTTCGTAACAAACTTGGACTGATTAAACAATTCGTCTAAGGATGGAAACTGCTTTTTGTACCTAATTAATAAATTTCTATCCTTATGGTGCATGCATACACTAATTTTTTTTAGTTTTGACTTTAAAAATCCCATTTTTTCTATAATAGGTCATTGGTTTATGCTACATTAATTTCAGTGTAAAAATATCAGATTAAGCTAATCAATTATTTTCAATTTTAGATAAAATAAACTAATTAGCATATTTTTCGAACAGTGATATCTCAAATTCTAATCTGTTCAGAAAGACAATTCCTATTGGACGCTATTCCTTTTTTTCTTCATGTTTGCTTCAAGTTGCTTTAAAAGGGAATAGGTTTTTCCAATTTTTTCATAGAGTAAGCATAAAAGAAAACCAAGAATTTTTCACTAATTTTAAAATTTAAAAATCAACTAAAAATTCATTTCTCAACTAGTAACTGTGATTAAAGGTCAAAACATCCATTGTATTATATATATTATAATGATAAAAATAATTATAATAAATGAATATTCAGATAATAGTAGAATTGTCACAGTTTGAATAAAGCCCCCCCTTTTACTACAAAAACACTTCTTTAGAAATTGAATTTAAAGTTTTGGAAACATGTTTGTACATGTTGACATTACCGAACGAATAAGCCTTGTAACTAGAAATATATTAAGAATATTTAGCAGATCTTGATATCATTTGAAAGCCAATGAGCTTGAAAATATTTTGAAGTCATAAATAAAAACGATATTCTGGTCCACTTTCCAGTGCCTCATCTGACGCGAAATTGAGGACGGAATATTTACTGTATCAAATATTGAAAAACATATCTGGTTCAGAGTTCAAAGCAGTCTTGAACATCTGAAGATGTATACAAACGTCGTGTCACTAAATGCTGTTTTGGATATAAAAACCAATAAGTGAGAAAAATAACACATATTATACAAGATATTAATTGATACCTTTCCCTTTTAGACATGAAAAATGCAACAGTGATAATGACAAAATGAATATACAAATGATGTTTTGAATTATACTAAATTTTTTACCAAATACTTTGAATAGGTAACTTTTGAAAAAGGTTTTATGTGAAATTGTGACTTGATAGATGTATTTGGGAAAAGATTTTGTATTATGTTTATTTGTGTAAGTAGAAATATCTAAAAACGTTTCAAGCAACTTTTTTGAAGTTGAATTTCGCAGATCTGTGTAACAGTATAATTTTAACTGATTAGAATTGGAGTGTTTAATTTCACACAAATGTATTTATGTACCACAATTCTATATATTCCATACGACAACCCAGAAAATGCCCACACTCACTCACAATCATTAAATATTACTTTCTGGTGACGGCAATGAACAATAAGGAAATCTATTCAAATCTCCAATGATGTAGCTTCTTTAAACTGTAGATTAATTAGAATATTTTTGTATTGTACATTTTGCTACTGAATATTGTATCGATAATCTCTGTTTTTGCATGAATTTGTTGACCTTCGTTGTGTATGTTAATATGATTGATTTGTTTTTAACCATGGAGGTGCAGTATATAGGGTAACGTTATTACTTGATGTGATTACTTATTACATTTGACATCCATTATGGTAGGCATGTATGTAGGTATTTTAATTAACTTCGCACTGGAGTAACGCAACGGGCTTTTGGTGACGGTCCAGGATCAAACCCGAAGGCAAAGATCCGCAGATAGCACCACGTAATTTTGAACCACGGTCAGATGACGACATCTATTACGGAAACACAGCTATTATAATGTGCGAAAAAGTTACACGATACTATTTTATATTACGTATATTGCATCTTATTTATTCTTGTATAAAGTAAGTATAAATATAGTTTATTTAGTTTTTTATATTGCATGTGTTATAAAATAAACTATTTAAAAAATTTTGTGGTGAAATTAAAGTATAAGCATAATATGTATTGAATGAAATTGTATAAAACTGTGGACTATGTTTGTACAAAATAAGGTAAAGAAATAGGAGTGTTGAAGGAAAAATAACGTAATTTTCAGTCCCTTTGTTTCAAAATGTTTTAAGAACACCAGGTTAAGGCATACTTGAAATAAAAAATAAAAATATTACAAAGCAATAAATAACATTAACAATGAGAATCCTTTCCTTTTGTTCATGCTGCAAATCATTTTTATGCTCATAAGATATGATATTTTAAGATTTCAGCTTAACACCATTTTTTTATAATAAAAATATGTCCTTGAGTTAATAGACATACAAATCTAATCATTCAGATTTTTATATCTTTAGACTCTATTTAAATAATAATGAACATAAAAATGCACCTAATATTTAATTAATCTTGCCAGATTTGTGAACAAACAATCAAAATCAATAATACGATTTTTGAGTAAAATGTAATGAATGTAAAAACATATCTAATACTTGTTACTAGAGGTTAAGAGAATACTTTCAAAATTAAGATTAATAGAGATGCTTATAAAATATTACCGTGTTTACTCCTTACTGTCAATATTTATGTGATTAGGTAATTTGTGAATAAATGGACTGAATACGATTTGTACTGTAGTAAAGTGTACTACATTTTAAATAATCAAATATTCATTTATTGGAAAAAAATGATTTTCGCATTAAATTTGTCTTCTTACATTAAACAAGGTTTCCATTTTTTACATAATTGCCTAAATATTAATATTCGATAGCAACATGTGTGTATATATTGTTACGTAAAATCGAGTATCCCATAAATAATAGTGTTTTGTATACAAGAGGGACAAAACAAGATATATTTCATAAAATAACAAACATTGTGTACTCGGTTCAAACTTCGGCAATATTAACCTGGACACGTAAAATACGTCTTACAGATGAATATGTATTATCCGAAAAACATCGCGCAAGTTAAAACATCTTACAAAACGTTTCCAAGTTAATGGTTCTTTTCAAAGTAAATTAAGGCTTAGATTTTTCCCTTAATATTTGACGAATTATCAATGTTCAGTAGCAAACTATGTGCAATTAAATGTATATCTAGTAGTTTACAAGTGACAGTGGTTTTTTTTATACAGAGTGGTGCAAAAACAACCTATTTTTTGAAAAATAGCAAATATCATGTTAGTTCGAATTTCGCACAATTCACCTGTACACGTAAAACATGTCTTACAAGCTACAAATTAACGTGTACCATCCCGAACACATCACGCAAGTTAAGACATGGTACAAAACTTTCCCCAAGTTAATGACGTACTTGTCCAAACACGCTTTCTTCAATTTTGCGTCTTTTGGCTCAGTTAATTGGGTTTTCTTCTCAGGGCTATTCATCATTAATGTTTTTTCTCTCTGCATCCACGGCGATATTTGAAAAGGTAAAGAAACTGGAAGGCACTTAGATTGTAATGGCGCCAAAAGAAAGAGCATTGAGTGCATGGATGAAAAAAGAATATATATTTTCATTATCCAGACGAAGAAAGGCACAGGAATGCTTTTCCCATACCCTTTTATTGTCACGAAACATGCTTGGGACTAAAGAGGTGTAAGTGATTATAATAAAAAATCTTATGCTCAGGAAAGCAAAGCTTCTGATGGCGTGCGGACTGTTTTTCTATCGTTCAGCCTTGGGAAGATCCAGGTGTGGGGGATATATTTCAAAGATGTATTTGGTCAGAAGATCGTAGGTACAATAAACATTCAGGTAAACTGATAGGAATCGTGTTTTCTTTTCATTTGCATTCGAAGTTTATTGATAGGTGTGTTATCGGATAAATATACACATTCAATTTACAGAAATCCATGACAAATTTGGATGTACCGGGAAGTTTCCGTAATTGAGATCTTGATGGTAAAGGGAATTATACTATTATGGTGGTAATCATTGCAAATAATGTCATTTTGTTTCATTTGTCATAATGCAATAATTGAGTAGGAAAAAATAATTTATCAAATACTATATTTTGTTCACTATACGCATTGATGATATTTAAAGAATTCCATATAAAATTCGATTCACATTGAAATATATTTTGCTTAAAGATATTTGATAGAAAAGGATGAAAGTGTCAGAATATCATGTATACTTAGTTGAAGAATATTCATAGAATTATGATGGGAAATGTCGAAAGTGTCAAAAAATGCCATTTCGTTTCATACGCGATATTACCATAAACTGGAGTCAAAAAGTTTGTAGCAATATATTATTATATTACTACGCTATTTTGTCTCAAAAACCATATTACTATAAGACATAATTTGGAGTTTAAAAAATTAAAAGTTTGGAAGGATTGACATGTTTTCTTACATGAAGGTATTTCATTGAAAAGAGTGACATTGCCAACATATCAGATATTCCTAGTATAACAAAGGTAATAGGATCATGGTGGAAAATGTTAAATATCAAAAATGCCATTTTGTTTTATGCCATATTACTCTAAACGGCATAGAAAAAGGGTTTGGTTACATAAAATTATATTATTTAATTCCAATTATCATTATAATTCATATTACTGTAAAACATGAATTGAATTTGCAAACCAATAAAAATGGGATACATTAATATGTCGTCGTCATTGAAGGTATTTGAGAGAAAAGTTTGAAAGTACCAATTATCAGATATTCCTAGTTAAATGAAAGCGATTAAGGTGCCAAATGTCTAGAAAGTGCTAAAAATATAATTTTCGTATTCCTATTTCTTATTACTATAAACTGGATCCAAAGAGAGTGTAGTAAGATACTATTATATTACATTATACTTTTGTTCCAAACTCATATTACTAAAAAATCTCATTTGACTAAAACAGCCCCTGAAAATTGGATACATTTGAATATTTTTATAAGTGAGTATATTTGATAGAAAAGGATTGCCAAAATATCAAATAATCGTAGTTGAAGGATGACCATAGTATTATGATGAGGTATGTCGAAAGTTACATAAAATGTCATTTTGTTTCACATGCCATATTATTATCAACTGGATAGAAAAGGGTGTAGTAAAATAATGTTTTGTTCCAAAAAGTCATATCACTAGAATATATTAATTGAATTTAAATAAACCCATAACAATTGGATTCATTGAGATGTTTTCTCAATTAAGATATTTGATTCAAAAGGGTGGAAATGCCACAATATCAGATATTACTAGTTGAAGTAAGATATAGCATAATGGTGGGAAAGTTTTGTAGTGTCAAAAATATCCTTTTGTTCTGTAACAGTCCGAAGTACTGAATGGCAAGGAACTTTAAATTCACTTTGTAAAGGAAAAAAATAATTTTTCTCATATCCTTTACGAAATTGATATACAAATATATACTTAAATAATTTCATTCATTTCGTGTAAAGATTAAAAAATATTTTCTATCTTAAATCATTACAAATGAAAAATATAATTCATAACAATTATTGAGAATTAGCATTATAATAAGGCATGATGAAAATTGAAATGATTATTCCTTCAAATAAATTAAAATTAGCCAAACTAATAAATACATGGTATGATGCTGGTAATATACATAATCATTAATGCGTGAAACACAAGCATTCAGTTTGATTAGTCCAATTGTTCCCACTATCAGAAAAAAATAAGATATGCAGTTAATTGCAAAAAAGCGGAACACTTTGAAAAATTCGTAATAAGAATAATACTTTTTTCATTCATACGAATCTTAGATTTTTAGTACAATTCGTAACGAAATTCTTCAATGAGCAAACAGCAAAATGTTTTTCTTTAATATTCTTTGGATTACTTTAACATTTTAGGAAATTTTATACTTAAACATTTAAGTATTTTAAAAGAAAAATGAAATTTTATTTTAATCTATTATACGTAAAAACAAATCATTCTTAATCTTAAGTCAAGAATATATACCATTTCCTTGACTATTTCAAATTAAATGTTCCAACTTAAATTTATAAACGCTCTTTCTTTCCTGCCAGAGCCTCTCAGAGTTAATGACTACCAAGATAAGATTCCTGCACAACTTGACAGTATGTAGGAGCAGATAAATGTATCAATCTAACAAAATCAATAAGTCTTGTCGATCTACCACTTTGTGATAGTAACAAAGAACATTTCCATTTCTCTTTAATTCAAGTAAGAACAAAATATTTAATATATTTTCTAAACTTTTCTATTATTCTAATCGAATATAAAAATAAGTAGTTAATTATGGATTGATGTACACACGCATTGTCATTCATGAAAGTTGGAAAATGTCATTAAATTAAATGTGTGCTTTGTAGAAACTACTACAAGTATTCTGCAAGAAAATGTTTAAAAGGAGCTTTTTTCATTTTTCCAAATTTCTCTGCAATTTATGATCAGAATAACGTTAGAACTGTGTTGGATTATTTGTATTTCTTTTTGATGATTGGCATACGATTAAAAAGGCAGATATTTTCAGGACAACACGTTTATTTCTACAATACACGAGGCCATTACAACATCAAGAACAGATAATATTTACAAGAAGCACGTAAGCTTAACATAACGGAACAGGGAATAACACATTCACCCTTCCTCGAGCACCAACAAGAAGTTTCTCTTTTCTCACTCACTTTTTCTCCCCACACTCCATTGTAGTCTTTCGGTTGCAGTTAGGAGTGTCGATCTTACACCTCCCTTCCGAAATTGGACACATAGATCCTAAGACCTTGAGACCATACATAAAAAATACTTTTAAAATAGAAAAAAATATCGATAATTCACCATAAAATATATCAATATATTGCTTTTTGAGGTTTCTGAAAATTGTCTCTGGCATCAGCAAAGCTTTTGATAAGTCAAGGTTAATGAGATCGCATTAGTGCAGTTAAAGCTAACTCTTCCCTTCAATGCATGCATTGCACGAGAGTCGTATTAACTAAGGCAGTGCGTCTACATGTGGAATTTGGACACCAACACGACGTTTTACTTATAGATCGTAATTCTTCAGAGCTGTGGCGATGACTTACAGAGGAAAGATAAAATATTGTGGTCCAAAATCACAGTTATTTTCGTCCCGAAAGTCCAATCTTGAAACTTTTTAAACCCAAAAACAATTGCATACGCTTCTCGATGAATATCTGGCCTTTTTCTCTCCGAATCTGTCAGTTTTTGCATTCCCGGCCGGTCGTTCAATTACACCATCATCCAACTTACTCAAAGAAACCCTTACACTGTTCGGACTAGCTTAGCATGTAAGGTAAAACTCTCTACCCGAAACAGGAGACACTAAAGTTGTAGAACTACACAATTTTTCCTTTAAAATATTGAACGAGAGAATTCTCTTCTTTCTCTTCCAAAGTTATTTTACCAGGCATTTTCTTTTTAGTTACCTCTGCTGACGGACGATTCTGTTAACAGCTTCTACGTACCCTTCTCGTTCCGATTCCCCGTTTTTCTTTCGACCTTGAATTGTATAGCTCAATTCTAGTGGCAAACTGATAAAACGATTCGATTTGTTTTAACTGTGTGTGTCAAACTCCTATTTTAGATTCTCGACAGAAACCCTTAGTTCGCTAAAGATAGTTGCCTTAACCTCTTCATAATTATTCACCTCCTATGTATCGAGTTTACGATAGATGTGGTTTGCTAACGCACCGTCTATCAAGCATAAATTGATTTTGCTATTAAATTCCTCAGCAACTGAATGTATGATGAAATTCTGCTCTAAAGTTTCCAACAATATATTGCATTATTTTAATGGGATCCCTGAGATGGTACCGGAAGCTAATTGTAAGATTTTCAAGTAGTCTGCTACTGAATTTTGGACAATACTGGTAATTTGGTGGTAACTGAGTCAGTATTGGATTAATTGTTAGAACTTTGTAATTTCAGTCGCTATAAATTTAGCTTTTCACGCTCAGCCTCACTCTCCGCAAACTCACTTTTCATTTCTAACACAGAACTATCATAATACGTTATCTACAGACTTCACTTCTGGTTTACCTTTTTCCCATTAAATCACACAAAAATAATATACCAAGAATATTACTCAAATCAAGATCACACAATAATTGAACACAATGACAATTAAAATCACAATATCGTCAAATAAAATCACTATCGCTACATTCGACTCTCGCAATGCACAGGGACAGAAAAAGCAAAAACAAAACTGCACTCACCGCTTATTTATGTCGAAATTTTTCAATGTCGTCATCCCGTAGACACATTAGGGATACAGGGCTGTACACCTCTCTAAACGTTGACTCTCAAGCTCAATTATTTAAAAACACCAAATCATCATAATGGCGAAGTGAGCCAAGTTGTTGGATTATTTTTGGTTCGTTTTGAGGATTGGCATAAGAATAAAAAGACAGCGATTTTGGGGACAACGCGTTTATTTCTACAGTAGATGAAGACATTACAACATTAAGAACAGATAATATTTACTAGAAGCACGTAAGCTTAACATAACGGAGCAGGGCACAGCCACATCCATCCTGCCTCGAGCACCAATAAGACGTTTCTTTTTTCCGGATCACTTTTTCTCCTCATACCCCACTCTAGCGTTTTGGTTGCTGTTAGGGGTGGTGATCTCACAAACTGATTAGAATAGCAATACTGCCGCGATAGTCAAGAAGGCAGTGTCTCCAAGTTTGGTCTTTAAATTAGCTTTGGCCCTCCTGTAGTTTTCTCGACGAGGCATCTCGTCATAAGAGAAAAACTGACCGGATCTTTATGAATGAGATATATCGTTATTAGAAGTAAACTGACCAGATTTTGATCTCGTCAGCAAGAAAGCGGCAATAATTTTATGATGAGTTTTCTCGTCATTAGCGAAATTGTTCAGATCTTGATGACCAAGTTATCTCGTCGGAACCACTTTGAGGGTTAAAACAAAGTGTATACAATTATCGAATGCTGTCGCAATATTGTGACAAGTTGAAAAGTAAAAGATAATGTATAAAAGCTGTAACCAATACCAAATGGAAATAATTACATCATTGTGAACGTAAGAATTTGGGAGGGGTCAAGCAGCTACAGTGATTTAACTTGAGTGGACTTTAAGTGAGTGGACTTACTGACATTGCTCAGAGCATTGGGTAAAAAGCTGGATTTTATTGCATGTGGAGACACCTGAAACGGCAGCAACAGGGAATCTCTCGGAGGTGCAGAGATATCTTGGAGATGCTGCAATAGTTAAACCAGTTCGAAGTTATCCCAAGCCCTGTAGAATCGCCATGACAACAGTGTCCCCTGGATCAGTACACCCCAGCGACTTATGCCAGAAACCTGTTGGTGAGTACAACTCCATGGAACTTCCTAAGTATTCATACTAGACCCCTCACCAGATATATAGTATATATATATATATATATATCCATCATGCTCCATGATACTAATACGACATATGACATGAACTATTTACGGACTGAGTGCTTTTATGACCACAGTGGGGAACTTGATTAAATTAAATTTGTGCGGCACCTTTTCTTCGATGTGATAGTACTCTTACTACCTTAACTATAATACTAATCTTATTCTCTCTCTACATAATTTGTAATGAATGAATAGATAGATATCTAACTTGTAACAACGCATGTAACCTATGTCCCAGATGTTTCCTAACGCTTGAAAAATAATTAAGGCAGACGTATTAATCAATTGTATGTGTGATTATACTGCTGTTTAACAAATGTTGCTAAGTATTAAATAGTTATATACGCAGCATGAAGAGTCTTCAACTGGAAAAGACAAGTTTGAAAATAACAAAATGGTATAATAAAAGCTTATATAAGCTAAATACTCTGAAATGAAATATGTATTATCAACTAAATTTTAAATGCAAAAGTCTATTTTTGATTCTAGATTTCGAGATGTTAGATGGCATTTCAAGTATTTTATATCATCTTCTTAAATATATTCTCGGGGTATCAATTTAATTCCAGCCTTACAAAAGCACTTTATGGACTTATTTTCAGCACGGATCATGTCAAGGACTACTTATTTTCAGCGTTATAACTGCAGCCTATTTGCTATTTTGGCGTGCTCAAAGCCAGACTCTTTGTTAATAATCTTTAACGGAAGTTATCCTATTCGGAGGAGGCTTAGAGTGTGAGAGAGTATTTTCGTATCGTTTTGCTGCGAACACACATGCTACCATTTGTTTCATCACGAACTAACTAAGCCGATTACCACATACGCTCCCGAAATGAGCTTAAGTGAAGTAGGTTCAACCACAACAATTAAGGCGGAAAGGTAAGAAATAAATGGCATCTTGCGTCAATGAAAAGCTTTTATATTCGCTGGTCTCGCTAAATTAAATTTTCAAAGTGCATATCGAAATGCATATGAATCTAAAAGCATCAGATTTGAAAGCATAGGTATAGGTTATTATATTATTGAATATTTAATAGCTTTTATTTTAAATGACTTGGAGAAAAGTCATTAAGTTATCTCAATTTTTTAAACATTTTAAACATACTTAAATGCGATTCTTTGTTTTATATATTCACTTAAGCATGGAAGTATTAGCTTCAGATCAATTCCTTATAACATCCTATCTATTCCTTATAAACATCTTTAATAATATATATATATATATATAATCCTATCTATTCCTTATAAACATCTTTACTAATATTATCCTACCTATTCCTTATAAATATCTTTATTAAATAATTCGAAAGGAGTATATAGGGAGTGCTGGCTATATATTAATATGAACATTCCCGTTTGAAATACCTAAACTTTTAGTTTTAACATTACTATAGTACATACGTTATTACCTAAAATCCTTGATCGTGTTAATTATCAGCAATACGATGTGATGATATATTTCGAAATCGTAAATGTTATGTTAGAATTAAAATATATTTGAATGATATGGGGATATAATTTTAAGTTTATAATTTAAATATTTTAATTAAATTTAAATCTTCGGAAAACCATGATAAAATTAAAAGTTGATAGGCTTTTCAGGTGATTTTTATTTGAAGAATCAGTATGTATGCTTAAATTTGGGTGTCATTACTATATAAACAAATAGTGCTTTAGAATATGCGTTACTTTCATAACGTAACGCAAATTATGAATTTTTATTTAAAGTAATCTAAAGATTACGTTTTAAAACGTTACAATCGGTGATTATAGTCAAATGCTTATATAGAATCGGTATATTCAGTTATTTGATCACACACTGGTATCGGCAAATAATTAAATTTTTACTCTAGCATGAGGTGTATTGAATTAATTAACAATTATCTAAATCGTTTTAGGTTCTATTAAAATTTACCTTTCCAATTACGTGTAAATTGGAAGAAAACCTGTCAAGGAAAGCGTGAAGACTTATCCAGTGTAAGAGTTGTAATTTCAAATTTTGTTGCAGTATATATACAGTTATAGAATTAACACTCAAAGTTGTTTCTATGGGATAACTCTCCCATCAAAATGCGACCAATTTTGTTGATGACGAGATATCTCATCATCAATATATTGTCGATTTTTTTATGATGACGATATCAAGAACTGATCGATTTTTTTTCCTAATGACTAGATATCTCGTCCATCAAGATATGCTCTGTTTTGCTAATAATAACGAAATATCTCGTCGAGACAACCACCATGAGGGTTAAATAGATTTCATAAACTGCTTTAATGGTTTTGGTGATACAGTTATGAAAAACTGCAAGAGTGATTTTATTGGAACTCCGTTGTATGTATTAAAAAGGCTACATCATGATTAATTTGTCTTAAAGATTCCATCAAATGACCAGCATCTGAAATAAATGCTGCTTGGAGATTAATAAAAATTTTACGACTTTTATTCGTACTTCTTATTTCGTGATGTCTCTAGAATGTACTTGACAAGCCGTGGCAAGACGGCAGTTAAGACTTTCCGCCTTGTAACAGGATATGACAGCATTCTCACTTGTATCGCTTAAGCATCTCCATACAAACCTTTCTATCCACTTATAGATTGTGGAGAAGTAATGGACAGAAACCACCTGTTTCGACGTAGAGTCCTCATTGAACTAGTGTCTAGATATTGGAGGCGAAAACAACAAACAAGGGCAGTGACTTCGATCTTTTCTTTGTTTCTCTATCTTTGTTATATTAATTATACTGTGTTTCGGTGTTTTTCTTTTTATGATTAGCGCTTAATATTTGTCTTGTATTATAACTATGACCTAGTCATTGTAAATTCAAAACAATTCTCATTTCGTCTGCTTGGAGCAGAAACTCATTAATCCTCCAAGTGATTTCGACGAAATATCTCGTCTAACAAGATCTGACCAATTTTGCGAATGACGATAATAATGTATATCTCGTCATCATGATATTGCTGATTTTTTATGGTTATGACGAGATCAAGATCTGGTCAGCTTTCCTCCAATGACGAGATTTTCCGTTCAACATGATCTGGTCAATTTCTATATTGACTAATTACCTCGTCGAGTCAACCACCAGGAAGGTAAACTGACATTTTTTCGGAGACACTAAATGCTTATTTCCATCATGAGAAATATATTGTCATATTGTAATCTGTTTAAAACCCATATTTCACAACAAAAACCCTTCTTTATTTTTAAAACAAAAACTTATTGTTTTTAAAAAGCAGCATAGCAAAAAAAATATTTCATCATTTAATGCGTTTCTGTTGTAAGCCGACAATTTTCTATCCCTTTCTACCAATATTTTCTAAAGAAGCCTTTCCTCAACTATATTCCATTAAAACAATATCACACAATCGCACATTTTACAGGAAATACCAAACTTGCCCATTTTCGAATCAACCAAATCGGCAACAAACATTCCTTGAATCGTTCCCAAAGCCATTCTCTCCTGATCAATCTCCCACAGAAATGACTCGAGGCCAAAAACTGCATCAAACCGCCCGACACCAAAATAACAAGCATGCCCCTACAAACATCCCTAACGATCGTGCACCATTTTACTTCCAATCTCAGAAGAAGAGTTTGAGTTCCAAACCATTATGATACGTTCTCGTTAGTCAGGGAACTGCAACGACGCCTTTTTCCCTTTTTTCCCTCTTCCCGTCAGTTCCTACGACCCATCTATGTCGTGTTGCTTAGTTCCTGAAGCGAGCAGCGTTTGTTATTTTCTGGTAATGGACCACCGTCTAAATGACACGGAAAATAATGTTTCGGGGAGGATTCGGCGCGAGTTTTTTGTCCCTGTCCCGAGCCAGTGTCAGCAATCGCGCCGAGAGATGAAAAAACTCGTCAAAAGTGGAGCTTCAATTCGTTATCGAGGTGGGGAATTTTTTTCCCTTTCAGGTTGGATGAATTGTAGGGATTTGCTTGACCCTTGAGCTTCTCTTTGGAAGTACTACGCATCGCTCTTTTGTTGATTCCTTCAATTAATTTCCTGGAGTCTTATAGCTGATTGAGAACCATATTGATCCTCATTGAATAGGAGTTGCGTAATTTGATTACTTTTGTACTATTGATGATTATTGCTCTTACAACCTGTACATATCTATCTGCCATTGAATTCCTGCAGTATATTGAATTTACTTAGTGGTTTTACTAAGTGTTCGACGATATATCTCGTCCATCAAGATCTGACCAATTTTGCGAATGACGAGTTATCTCGTCATCGAGATGTTGCCGATTTTTTTATGACGATGAGATAAAGATACTGCCAGTTTTCTTTTGACAACGAGATATATCGTCCATTAAGATCTGGTCAGTTTTCCTAATGCAGAGACGCATCTTCGAGACAACCACCATGAGGGTTAAGCTTTGCTACTTTTCATTAGGGCCTTTTACTTACTTACACAACTAACCTTGTTGCTTTTTCAACTTTCCCTTAGTAATGCTTGACGTAACTAGGATTCTGTTGTTTTTAACTTTTACTTTGTGATGCTTGACACAACTAAGATTGATGCTTTTTTTACCTTAACTTTGTAATGCTTGACACAACTAACACGTTTTTAACTTTTACTTTATAATGCTCGACACAGAACTAACATTATTGCTTTCCCTTTCAAGTTGAATAAATTGTAAGGATTTGCTTTACCCTTGAGCTTCTATTTGGAAGTACTGCGAATCACTCTTTTATGGATTCCGTCAATTAATTTTCCGGTGTCTTATAGCTGATTGAGAAAGATATCGATCTTTATTCAATACGTAGTTGCGTAATTTGATTACTTTTGCACTATATATGATCATTGCTACTGCAACCAGTGTAGGCGCAATAGTCTGCGATTTATATATATAGTCTGCTATTTATGTCTGAGATTGAATTCCTGCAGTGTATTGATTTTACTTAAGCTTTTTCCTACTTTTCATTAAAGCTTTTTACTGGTTTACACAACTAACATTCTGGTGTTTTTAACTTTTACTTTGTAATATTTCACACAACTACGGATGATGCTTTTTTTAACTTTTACTTTGAAATGCTCTGCACAAATATACTATTGTTTTTTCACTTTCAGGTTGGATGAATTGTAGGGATTTGCTTTACCCTTGAGCTTCTATTTGGAAGTGCTGCGAATCACTCTTTTATGGATTCCGTCAATTAATTTCCCGGTGTCTTATAGCTGATTGAGAACTATATCGATCCTTACTCAATAGGTAGTTACTTAATCTGATTACTTTTGTACTATTGATGATTATTGCTCCTACAACCTGTACATATCTCTGCGACTGAATTCCTGCAGTGTAGTGAATTTACTTAAGCTTTTTCCTACTTTTAATTAAAGCCTTTTACTGATTTGCACAACTAACATTGTTGCTTTTTAACTTTTACTTTGTAATGCTTGACGCAAATAAGATTGATGCATTTTTAAAAAAAAACTTTTACTTTGAAATGCTTGATGCAACTAACACTGTTGCTTTTTTTACCATTTCTTTGTAATGCCCGACACAACTAAACTAGTTTTTTTACCCTCCTTGTTGTTATCTCTATGAGGTATTTCGTAGTCTCTGGTATCTTTAGAATTATATATGGCAAAACTGACCAGATCATGGTGGAAGAGATATCTCGTCATTAGAAAAAGTGACTAAATCATGATATCATAATCATACCAAAATCGGCAATATCTTAATGACGAGATAGCTTGTCAATTTTCCTGTGTCTTAGAGCTGATTTAGAAGAATATCAATCGTTAAATGAATGGGTTGCTGCCTCTACATGCGTAATTTGATTACTTTTGTAGTATTGATTATTATTGTGTTCTACAACACGTACATATATCTGCGATCGAATTTTTACAGTGTATTGATTTTTTACTTACGCTTTACAATACAGCCTTTTGCTGGTTTGCACAATTAACTTGATCTCATTTTTAACTTTTACTTTGTGAAGCTTGACAAAAAATTGCTCCTTTATTAACTTTTACTTTGTAATGCTTCATAAAGTTCTGATTCAGTAATTACTTCAATTCCTCTTTTATTTATTTAATACTTTATTTCTCGTTGCTTGAGTTTATTCTTTGGCTTGCTTTGTTACTATGTATGGTTTATATTTTATTTCAGTGTGTTGACCCAATTTATATTTTACCGATTAATTTAATTAGTTCTCTCGTGTTATTTTATTTTAAACATTTTGATTGTAAATGCTTTTCACAATTTCGATTGTATATACTTTTTGCAATTTCCAGTAGTTTAAGATTTACTTTCATCAGCTAAATGTTATTTTATCACTAGTGAAATACAAATCTTTGCGATATCATTGAAAACTTTGAATGTGTCTATTAAGTCAAAACACAACATTTAATCAGTTTTCAGCATACCATCATGGAAGACATTTCAGATAATAATAAACAGCAGTAATTGCAATTAACCCTCCAAATAATTTCGACGAGAGAGCTCGACCATCAAGATCTGATCAATTTTGCTAATGACGTGATACGTCGAGATTAAAATATTGTGGGTTCCCCTCACAATCCTGCTTGATACATACCTAAGCAGCAACGATACACCAAGAACGTTTTATAGACATACATATGTTTTCTTCGATGTTGAACTTACCTTATTGCAACAGAACAATGCCCAAACAACCAAAAATTTATCATTCCATACAGATACAGCTTGCTCTCCTGTCCACACGTTCCCCATCATGTCCTCGATCAAATATGTATGTAATATCCTAGCATAGTATCTTGCACATCAAGCTTCTCCAACAACACTGGACTTGCATCAGAACTGAGCGGTAGACTACTCCCAAGGACATTATAAAAGATCTCTCGTATTCAATGACGTCTGGTATGGAATGGAAACTGAAGCTGATTGTGCTATTGTCCCAGTTACCTTCTCTCAATGCTGAATTTTAAAGGAAAGAAACCTGTATCTGTAACGCTATATATATATAGCGTTACAGATTGACAGGTTCGATTCCTGTCAGGTGTATTCTTCACTGGATGTATTTCTTGTGTCAGTAAAACTTTTATTGTATGCGCGTGTCTATTACTTGATATTGTATGTCTTGTGTCTGGCGCAGCATGGCCAAATATGGCCATTGCGCCTTAAAACCCCCGAAGCAACCAACCTTCACGAACAAAAATTGATTACTTGGGTAGTTAGGAGATAAATACATCAATTTAGTGTTAGAATCAATAATATAGAGTTAAAATTATATATTTATTTATGTTTGTTGATATTCGTTTGGCTATTCAAGCAATTCATCAAACTATTTAATAACCTTAAAACCCCCAAAGCAACCAACCTTCACAAACAAAAAATTGATTACTTGGGTAGTTAGGAGATAAATACATCAATTTAGTGTTAGAATCAATAATATAGAGTTAAAATTATATATTTATTTATGTTTGTTGATATTCGTTTGGCTATTCAAGCAATTCATCAAACTATTTAAATATTTGGCAAATATGTCAGAACAAATTTTTTTATTCTTCGAATTTGTGAATTAAATATTAATAACAATCAAAATGAACCACTTTATACCATTTCCCTGTTATTCTATCATCAAAGATAATCTATATAAGAAAGAGCTTACTAATTAATTGCAAAAATCCAGTAACGAAATTGGATGAGCCTTCAGGCACTCAATCAGAAAAGGAGGCTGTCGGCCAACTTTCTACAGAAATGTCCGACAGGTCTCTCTATAGTGTTTAGATTAGTGCATACAGAACTTTAGCGAGAACTATCTGTCAGATTACTAATAATTGTGGGACAGAACTTTTTAATTGCTTGCACTATTAGATATATTCTCAGACAGAACTGTAACTACTGATCTGTACAAGTGTAACGATTCCTTAACATACGTAACACGAAATAAAAATCAATTTAAAAAGCGGAATATACTCTTGGTGTTCCTCCATTTTCTGAGGAACTGGTGTGTATAAGTAATTAAAAGATTTTAAGAGACATTCCAGTCGGTTTTCATTAAACGCAATTTATATTTAAATTTAATTTAATATATTGAAGAAACTCGACTTGATTTCGAAGAATACGCGTAAAACAACTTTTTTTCATTAAAAACATAATATATTTTGAGAGCTAATTAAAGTATCGAAGAATGAGTTCAATTTCAAAAGTAATTACGAACAAAAGAATACTTTCTGTGGAAACATTGACTTCCTAATCCAGAAGAACTGTACTTCATTAAATAATTGTTGAAGACAAGTATTACCAGAATTTGTCACATACTATTTTGATGACATTTGTTGGGAGAAAAATGGTTTTCTTAAGCCCCATCTAGCTTCTTGAAAAGGATTTAAGTTTTTTCTGGCAGGTAAATGGATTGACTGGCTAGATAGGATTAACTGAAATTAAAAAAATATTCTGACCTGGAATGTCAAAACGTATGACACTTTTGTTCCTAGAATAACTGAAGGAAAATAAAAATATAGTGTTTGTTTTAAAATGTTTCATTTAATTTGCTATCAAAATATTTCTTTTAAGTAATACATACTTTTTATATATTTGATGAAGAGAGACCATATTTCCATTGGAAACCTTATTACCGTAATTATTAGAGTGTTTATAATATTTTACTTTATAAAGAGATTATTACAGAGTATTACACTATATTTGTCTTAGATCTACTATATAAGAATTGTTTTAATGTTTGGGTAAAAATAAGACCTCCAGAGAAATGGATTGGTCCCTTATGGCTTTCTTTGAAACCAATAGTTTTAAGTTTATTGGGAAAAGATACGCCAACAAAAAAATACAGTTGAATCGATGAAGAAATTTTTTAAAGTTATGCAGCTGCATTTGTTATCGCGCTTGCGATGGGAAACTGATAAGACTAATTTAAAACAGGATAAATAAACTGCTCAATAAAATACAATATAATTAATGTTTTAAAAATGAAAGTGGTATGAATTAAATATTTAATTCCTCCGCGTCTCTTGATTTCATACTGTAATAAAAAGTGAAGATTTTGAGAAAACCTAAAATTACACTGAAATGATACTGTAGTAAAATACAAAATTATGATGCTAGCCAGCAACTACTGAAGAGAAAACTATAAAATGTTGACGTCACCTGGACCGTATTAACCCTTTCATGTGTAGTGTCACGCTTGGAATCCAACCATTTTGGAATGGCTAGGGCTAGGTTTAAATAAATATATACTTAGGAACGGGCACACAAGATACATGACTTTTGTGAGAGGAATTAACTTTCGAATATATCCGTGCTCCGCAACCTCACCGACTCTTTCCCAAATTTTGGACCGCATCGGTTTCTCTGTGGTACAGTTCCTGGATGAACAGGATTTAGTCGCTCCTTGACTTGAAAAGCACGGTAATTGGGATTTGGTCTAAGTGATACCTTGGCCAAGGGAATTAGTAACAAGAATAAAATAAATATGTAGTAATTGTAATATAAGTAAATATGTATCTCACTTGTCATATGTAAAATTACACCAATTCTAATAGCTCTCAAGATCTTTAAAGCTCTCAAGATGGTGAATGAGGTAGCCTCAATATGGTGAATAAAGTGACCTAAAGGACAATCCACAGTAGGTGTTTTCCTTGGATGAAACCTGAGTTGAATTAAATTTAAAGCACAGGGGAAAGTGCTTGCAATCCAATTTAATCTTTATTGGCTTCAAGTGTCCACTGCGAAGCCTGAAGAAAGCAGTCTTGTCTTTCCTGCTGCTCATTTCACCAAGGAAGGCACGTAGCCGACAGCAGGCGTACCAGTCATGTCATGTTGGATGAGTCCACACACAAATTCTGTTCATACTTACTCATTCATAGGTATGTCTGCCGTCTAGGTGAGGCAAGTGGTGTCCCTCCACTCAAAAATAAACTCAAAATTTTTTCGTACAAAATACATTCTCATGGACGATTGTCGTCACCATTAATGGTTATTTACCTTTTCCAATACAAAGTCCTTCAAAAGACAAAACATGCCGGAGTAATGAAGTAAACTACAAAATACATTCTAGTAGACGATCGATCTTTACCAATAAAGGTTATTTACCTTTTTCCAGTACCACGGCCTCCAAAAGACAAAATATGCCGGAGTAATGAAGTAAACTATTTGTCTTTCCTTCAATGCTTAATGTTTTCTTCTGTTTTGATGTATACAATTTTAAAGTCATAATGAAGGACTGATGTAACTTGAAGGGTGCCTACAGTGATATAAATACACTAGATACCTGACACATGGCATACATACTAATTAAACTTATATAACGCTCCACCTGGTACAAACCTTTCATGGATTTGAGGCTTTCTTTTCCAGTTCCAGCCACAGGAAATCCTTTCATTGGTGGAGGTCAGAAATAATCTCACTCATTGGCCGAGTACATCCGGAAATGAGGTAAGAGCCGATGTTTAGATTAGGTGAACGCTATCTCGCACCTGGTGGAGCAAATGAGGCTCGAACAACTTCCGATCCAGGTATAATTCTGAGATTATATGTATCGCAATTCCCGTCACGCTCTTTCATTAGTGGCAACAATTTATCTCTGTAAAAACTGAGATAAATTCTTCACGGAGTGCAGTCTACAGAGTAGCTTCTATCGTACATGATAATTCTACTGGGAAACTGTTTTGTTGGTTTATTTCATGTTGGAAGGAAATAGTTTGTATGATTCGGGATGTTTGGGTATATAGATATGTTACAGGATGTAGGAGAACAGGTGTAAATACAAATGTATCACTTTCAATTTAACTTCAGAATAAAATAACTTCACTCGAATAAGGGATGATATCTTTGTTCTAGTGTCTGTCTGGGATCTTGATTTTGAAATATATTGTAAATAACTCTGTAGAATTTGTTATAAATTTAATTTGAAACTACAACATTCTTCGAAGTTCAGATTTTCCATAGTTCTTCGAAATCTCATTAGTGTTTAACTTCGAAGAATAATATTTTATCCTTTTATTTCGTTAAAACTCTAGCCTTGTCATCGCTGTCTGAGATCTTGATCTTGAAAGTTATTGTAAATAAATAACATTGTACAATTCAGTACTATTCTAATTTGAACCAAATAGTTTGTATAATTTCTAGTGTTTAACTTCGAAGAGTAAAATTTTAAAAGTGGCCTTAGTATATTAAATTCATTCATGCATTATCAAAATTTATACAATGTTTTGTATTTAAAAAAGTATTACAGGATGTTCAAGAATAAACTTAAATCATAGCATAAAATTTTGGTGTTATAGGCAAACACATTTTAATTTCTTTAGGAGAGAAATTGCCTCAATATTTAATTTAATATAATACTTTATTAACAATAATAAGTATATTAAACTGTTCATTGTTTAGTTTTCTACACTTTTGGGCCCTTTTATTTGCACTGTGTTTCATAAAAGTGAAATTGAATTCTAGAACTTACCTAAACAATAAATATTAATTTTTAATGTGACGGAAAAGTGTTTTGTACTTTTTAGTTAAACTTCCTGACAGTGAAAAATTATTGCAGTAAATTCTCTCCCCCAAGGTTTTTTTATTTATTTTCCTATTTTTATTTTATATATACATGAATCTCCAGAAAATACAACAATTTGTATAAAAATGAGAATTTAAGAAACATAGCAATGTATCAGAGTAAAAGAACAAGAATACACTTTGGTCATGAAAAAATATTTGAATTCCATAATTATTTTATTAAGAGAGTGTTAATGAAGATGAATTATATCATCTCTATTTTCAATAGAGGATAATGTAAATTGCACGGAATTTTCTTTTACTTTAACACTCCAATTCATTTATAATTAAATATTCTGAAACTTCAAATTTAATTATTATTTACATCATTGATATATATACCCGCTACTATATCAATTTAATGAATTGATGATTATTTGGTAAAGGAATAAAAATATTACCAAGCCTTTTTTAAACTGTTTTTGAGCACATTTCATATCCCTTTAAATTGCTAAAACTCTGAATTTATATCTCTGAAATATATTATATCAACGCTGCACAAAGTTAATTATTTCCTGAAATAATAAATAGGTTTGACCCACTCTATAAATTCCCATACAATTCAATTTAGTGAACACCATTTTTCAAATTTTTGAAGGAGTGTTTGTCCTTTAATGATAATGTATAAATCCATCTTTCTTGTTTGTGTCTGCAAGCTCTTCAAAGATATTACTTATTCAAGCGATTGAAAGATGGATAATACAAGATAGGCAGAATATTCTACGTTAAAAGCCGCCAGAAAAAACGTTCAAATCTACTATAGATTAAATAAACCGTTAGCATTAAAAACAAATTCCTTTAGTGTGCTACACACTACTTTCTTTATTTAAGTCAATAACACTGTAATGTTTTGTGGACAGAAAGAACGTTTATCTCTCATTAGATCATCACAAATCTACATCTTTCGTAGTGTCTGCTAACTATTCTAAGATATTACTTCTTCAAGTGACTGAAATGTGAATAGTACAAGATAGTAGTATTATTTTACTGCGAATACATCAGAAAAATGCGCGCGCGCGTACAGATATACAATACTCGAAAAAGACCCATAAACTTCAGGCATTATAAATGAATGTTTCAAGCATACATCTAGTATGGAAGCATTCCTATCTAGAAAACAA
This sequence comes from Meta bourneti, assembly GCA_933210815.1. Lineage (NCBI taxonomy): Eukaryota > Metazoa > Arthropoda > Arachnida > Araneae > Tetragnathidae > Meta > Meta bourneti. Next base: position 57,846,965 of record OW119926.1, read on the forward strand.
TACACAAGAGAGATGTTTCCTTCAAAAATCCGTAATATATCTGAGAGCTGCTTTTACTTTGCAAGCCGTACTCAATACATTTCCCTCTGGTCCCCTCATTACATTCTTTTTCTATCCTATCGAAATATACCATAAACCTAGGCAATAAAATCACGCTGTACCCCACCCCAGTATAGATGGATAGTACATGTTAGGCATAATATTTTGCAGTGGAGACAACATAAAAATTCGAATAGATGTACATTTGAAAAAGACTCAAACTTCATGCATGATAAATTAATGTCTCTAGTATACATCTAGTTTGAAAGCACTTCTCATACAGAAAACAATATACAAGATAGATATTCACTTCTAAAATCCGTTATCTTTGTATTAGATCGGCTTTTACTTTGTAAACCGGACACAATAAACTTTCCTGGTCTCTCCATTATACCCTTTGTGTATCCTACGGAAGCATACGACGAAGCTAGGCAATAAAACAACACTGTATCCCACCCAAGTACAGATGCATAATTCATGCTAGACATAAAATTTTGCAGTGAAGACATCAGAAATTATAGATGTACTAAATTTAAAAAAGACTCATAAATTTCAGGCATTATAAATTAATATCTCTAGTATTCATCTAGTATGGAAGAATTTATCTTCAATTCTATTCATCAACAAAAGACTAAAACTTCAGGCGCATCATAAATGTATGTTTATTATACGTCTACTTCTCATCCAGAAAACAATTAACAAGATAGATATTCACTTCTAAAATCCGTAATCTCTATTAGAGCTGCTTTTACTTTACAAGCCAAACGAAATAAACTTCCCTGCACCCCCTTCATTTCACATTCGGAAACATACGATAAACCTGGGCAATAAAATCATGCAGTATCCCATCCCAGTACAGATGGATATTACATATTATACGTAATTATTTTGCAGTGAAGACAACAGAAAATTTTTTATAGATGTACGTTTGAAAAAGACTCAAACTACCGTGATTATAAATGAATTTATCTAGTGTACATCTAGTATGGAAGCACTTCTCATCAATTGTATCACTCATTAAAAGACTCATAAGCATCAGAAATATAAATGAATGTCTCTAGTTTCCATCTAGAATGGAAGCACTTCTCATCAATTCTATCCTCTTCAAAAGACTCATAAATTCAGGCATTATAAATAAATGTCTATAATATACATCTAGTATAAAAGCACTTCTAATCCAGCAAACAATACACAAGACAGCTCTTCCCTTCTAAAATCCGTAATCTTTCTATTACATCTGCTTTTACTTTACAAGCCAGACGCAATGAACTCCCCCGTTCTTCCATTACATCCTTTTTCCTATCCTACGGAAACATACGATATACCTGGGCAATCAAATCACGCTTTATCCCGCCCCCGCGCAACCAGGTGCACACCATCTCCACTAGAAAAACAATTTCCTCCTCAATTTTCCTATACTCCCTCATCGCAATCACCGCTCGGACTTAAGTCCACTCCAGTGCCCGCTATCTCAATCTAAGCTCAGACCCATCAGCAAAGTAGGAGTCTATTACTACCTCCGTGACGCTGCAGTCGGACGAGAAACGCAGGACGGCGATCACGGAAACACGAGATATGCAATCTTGGATCACGAATTGTCTGTCGTTATGACCCACCGGATTGCACGTTATCATCATCACGGTCTGGGGAACGGAGAGGGGTGTATGAGGACATCAGATATTCGGTTGGAATAATGAGGGGATGCTGGAATACGTGTACGTCTCTTAAATGGTGCTTTTGGAGGGATAACAATATTTTTGCGCGTGATGTCGTATGCGTTGAGATGAGTTAAGTGGGATGGCAGAGTTCGATGGGGCTTTGCTACAAGGTTGTGTATACTCAATGTTGTTCTCTAATGGAGGTATACTGGTATATATACTATGTAAAACATTCCCAAGTACCTATATTTCTTCTGTCTTAAAATTTAAGTGGTTAACCTTTTAACCGCTCACGTAAGGTCATTTTAATGACATTGTCGATTCTTCGTTTATTTGGGTTGGTGACCGAAAGTAAGTACTGAGAACTTGTATGCATAAGAAACAAAATAAAATGTCGCTAAGGTATAAATACAAAATAGCCACAGTAAATACATTCTGTACAGTGGATCTGGTCTTCGTGCATTACTACACTTTTAAACAAAGCGGTATTCCAAGCGGTAAGCACAAAACAGAGGAATATAATTAGAAGGGGTGCGTGTGAGTTATTCATAAAAGTAATTCAGAGTAAAATATTCAGTTAGATTTTTAGATTAGACATATCACGGATGCATGGTTTTTTTTCTTCTGAAATTATCTTCGGAATTCAAAATAGCAATCACTACCGTCCCAATTTGCGCTTAATTCACTTTTATGCTGACAGGTGGGTTGACTTGGTTGGAATTATTTCGAACATCCCTCGAGAAATTTATGACCATTTGCGTTCTTCCACGCTTAAATAAAGAAACCGAATGAAATCTTAATGAAGCTAGAGTGAAACTTTATGGTCCTACTTAGATTACTCTATTTGAAGTTGGTGAATAAAAATTATTTATTCACGGGACATTTGGAGATTTTAAACAAAATTATTCAGATTTTGTTGCACTTGTACTCAAAAACAAGCTATGCAATTAACAGTAAATACATTTATATGAAAAGTTAGCTATGTTAATAGAGATATATATTATGTACTTAAATTATACACCTAATAAATTACTAAAACAAACATGTTGTTTATAAAGCGTTGGATCTGTTTTCTATCTTTGTCTAAAATATTTTTTAGAAACAAATTTCATTTTTTCATTCCAAAAGATGATGGGAAACACGACTTTACTTGTTAAATATTATTAAAGGAGGAAAACTCATAATTGCAAAATGAAAATGATCGTTTACAATCTGATTAATTACAGAAGCGTTTCATATTCTATTTGTGTTAAGCTGACCTGGTAACACAATGTCAAGTGACTGAACTGTTCATGGTTTGGACTATTTTGACCGGAATGTTTATAGCGGTATGGAATCCTCTCTTACTAGCCTTTAACATCAATTAACTCTCTTGTAGCAAAGTAAAATGCCCGAGTGATTAGCATTATGGCACAAGGTGGAACAGGTATTTTTTTACAATCATGTACCTTCTAAAAATAGTCGGAGACTGAGATCGGTAGGTAAGTAGTGGAAATTACGTCGTACTGGTGCAAAACAACGGGCTATTAGTGATGGTCCGAGATCAACCGCGAAGGCAAAGGATCCGATTACAGTACCTCGTTATTTGGAACCACGATCAGATAATGAGGTCAATACCTGAGCTGGCGCCCCACTCTACAAACTTCCACACCACTCCAACGTGAGGATATTCGAGGCCACGAAATATAAAATGCGCGCCAGACCCATGTACACGACGGTTTCGGTTGGACCTAGTTTCGAAATCTCGACCCTCCGATTACCAATCTGATACTCTACGAACTGACTGCCGTTGCCCAGTATATGATCGGAATCACTGTCATAAGATCTCAGAAGTTTATCACATATAAGAATATCGTCATAGAGACCAACATTAAGATTCCTGTTTTAATACCACGACTTTCACCTGAAGATCTTAAAACCAAGTGATCGGGAGAAATAACATGAAGCTGTGAGCACATGCCTTGTCTATTTCATTAAAAGATAGATTATTCAAATTCCCTGTGGGCATATAAAATAAAACGAGTTCTGATGTACTTAATCATCGTGCAGCAAAAATCCACGAAATGCGACAAGTCAATAAATCAACCATCTCATAAAGTATAGATATTAACTAATGAAGGATTAAGAAGGGTAACTGAATAAACATCGCTTTGGAGCAACACACCAAAATCATTTCCGAAAGGAAAGATCTGAAGACGACGCCTCGTAATTTTGAACCACGGTCACATAACGAGGTCCATACCTGAGCTGGTAACCCAATCTCCAAACTTGCTCACCATTCCAACGTGACATTTTAGGACACGACAGATTCAACGTGCAGCTTATCAGTTTATGTAACGTAACTGTGCGGTATCTTTCTTAAACAAATGTAGCATTGTCATTCATGCTTTTACAGCGCATAATAGCAAAGTTTGATAAAAATGCGTGATATAAACCCATTCTGGTTTCAACCACCGGAAGATTGGATAGGTTTTGAGTCTTTCTTGAATGTACCTGTGTGACAAGTGTTTAAAAATACGCGAATGCATATCACAACTAGAACGATCATACCACATATATACAAACACTAGACTAACAATTTATAAATATGAAATGAATGTATACCCCATTACACAATTGTTTTACCAAACCTCAAAGTAAGACATTCCGTTTTTGAAATAGAAATGAGTGGTTACTCGTAACAAAATGCAAATATTTAATTATTTTCCTCTTTTAGTAAGTCTTTAGTCTTTTCTGCAAGACATTGATTTATACGAAATGAATAAAATGAAAATACTTTCTCCAACAGTTCATTATTTATAAAATTCTACAATTATGCGAGTTATGTCAGAAAAACAAGTGTCAAGAAATATGTAGCTAATGATACCTTTGAAATTCAAATATCTTCATAGGTATTGAAATCTAGGAAATCATGAATAATTTTCCTTTGATGTTAAGATTATTTAGACTTGAAAATCCTTTACTAGACTGTAAAAGAATATATTTTGTTCTATTAAAATAGTATTTCTTTTTTTTAATGTAATTTGTTTAAACGTTCATTGATTTCAGGAAATTTAACATGTATCATGACTAATTATAAATATTAATGTTATTCAGAACGCTTAACGCGTTTTTCAAATTATAAAAAATATAACTTTATAACGATTCGAAATATTTTACAGGAGTGAATTAATCTAATTTTTCTAGGTACGTTAATTAGTATAATGTTTATATATATTTGAATTATTAAATTTGTAACACAAATTTCGAACACAAACCAGATAACGCTTATAGATTAATTTTAATGTGATAGAAAATATCCGTTGGTATTGCCCTTAAAAATTTTATTTTACATCATTAATCATGTCAAAAAAGTCTTCTGAAAAAAAGAAAGACAAGTATGCACTGAAAGTCTGTCAAAACCGACAGCAAATAATTCATGTCTGGTTTGTTTCATATATATTTTGATGTTTACTACCCTTATTTGCACTGATCTGAGTTATTTTTTTTGGTTTCAATCGATAGGCATATGTAATGTTCTTTATTCATATTGAATAACAGATGATTCAGCTATATTATTTCAAAAGTATAAGTATAAATCCAAATAGCAAGTGCAAAAATATTAAATTTGGAAAGATGATTATTCTTACAAGTCCCTATTATTTTAATAACTGCAAGATATTGACTCTGCAGAATTAAATAAAACATTTCCAAAATAGTATTCATATGACATTTTAAACAAACTATAGCGTTAATTTCAAGGTAATAAAAGTAAGGATTCCTATTATAAAAGGGAAAGGATATCTGCCTTGCTTTATGCTATTAATGCAAATACGTTATTACTTGTGTGAATTCAAATTTTTTGGGGTCATTTTATCGTATTGTTTCTCCTATTCCAAACTATTGGATTGTTAAAGAAGTTCATACATAACTTAATTTTGTATATTTCTCATTTATGCGGTATCATAAAATCTTATATTACATTTTTTTCACATATTTATTTGAATTTCTTATTTTTATTTTGCGATTTGAATCGAACTCGCTGGTGTATCACTCTATATAGATTTATTTTGCTTTGTCTCAATTACTTCTTCACAAATTTATCTAGAAATCAATCCGATCTGTGCCCAGCAAAGTCTGGTATTTGGTTAATCTGTAACTTTACTGCTTACATGATTCAGACGTAAGTCAATGATGGCATAATTAAGGGATATTTACTAATTTCTGTTTCCTATCGCTTTTCCAATACTTACGAAAGAGTAATTTGCTAAAAATTACTCTTAATAATTTTTTTCAAATGATGATTCCACAATTTTTTGAAATTTGATTTTTATTCTAAATTGTATATCTTAATCAATCGAACAAGATATGGCCCTAAACTGAATATAGCCATCGACATAGCGATTCGACTTTTTTACTTTAAAACTATACCCTAACCTGAACTTATCTTATTTCGAAAACAATCGTGCCAAGCTGTGTTCACCATTTATTACTTCAAAACAACAGAACTGAAGCATTCTTTGATAAGGGGTGGTAATTCATATAAAAACCAAATTGTTATGTCCGAAGAAAATGTTAAAAAAGTGCTATAGAACACGAGGATTCGTTATTAGCAAAACTGACCAGATCCTGATGGACCAGATATCTCATCTTTGGCAAAATTATTCAGATCTCGGTGAGAGATATCTAGTCGAATCCCCACTTGAATCATTAATGTGTATCATATCCCGATAGACTATCCCATAGACATAATAGAAACATATAACTTCATTTAGGGATTTATTAAATATCAATCAAGCCTAATTTCACTTGCCATTTCTCTAGCCTAATATTCCATGAAATAAGAAACGCCATTTAAAATTGAGTCTACTGAATCCAAGTCGTCATTTATGGGTGTGTGATATGCATGTGAACATATGAATTTTAATATTCGGCTCATATAAAATAGATATATTATCAGTTTGGGGCTTTTTTATCTCTCTGTAGTCATTTTGTGCTATACTAGTTAGTAAGAATGTAGAAGTATATACTGGAAGACACTTATAGATTATTTGAAGAAGGTTATAAAGTAACAATTACTTTTTAAATTGCTTAATACATTAATATTGTGTATTTTGTGCATATTGTGTATTTTGTGCATATTGTGTATTTTGTGCATATTGTGTATTTTGTGCATATTGTGTATTTTTCTTGAATGATTAGATTTCGAAATCAAGTTCGACACATTCAAATTGCCAAGTTTTCCATATACAGATTGTATAAAATAGTCAGTCCGAGAAAATAATATCCATTATTTTTTTAGTCTCAGTTTTCTTCCTCGGGAACTATTATTTTGCCAATCTAAAATCTACAATATGAGTGTGTTTATCATCAAGGCATTGATTAAAAAATTTGTAAGAGGCTTAAAGTATTGAAAGTAATTCAAGAATAATATATGGACTACATAATACTTAAAGTCTATATTAAAGAACAACTCAAATAAAAAAGTACCTCTTTTTATCACACTTAACATTTTCAAAGAAAATGTACAGATTTTGCACAAAGACCCTCGTAACTTAAAAACACTTATTATTGCTTCATAAATAATTTCACCACTGCACCATTCAATACAAAGAAATTATAAGACAATGTCAGACGTCTGGTGAAAGATATTCATCAATATATAAATATTCCAATGTTAGATTGGAATGAAACATAGCAAGTGATGTACATGAAGAGACAAAGAAAGGATTGCAATACCGAATCTAGAACACTATTTATTGTTGCAGACTTACATCAAAAATGTTATCTTATACCATCCTGTGGCAAATTATGCCAAGAATTTTGCAACTTCTGTCCGTGGTCCCTTGTACTCCTGGTGTAGTGCAAGAGAAAGCCAAGTATATCTGAGACACGCTCAATGGGTGACAAATATGGAAATATAGTTGAACAATGGAAAATTTTAACTTCACAGAGGCACACCTGGTAGAGGCTAGTAATGTGGGGCCGATGTTATCGTGTTGATAAATATCCCCTTGGACACGTAGATACAACACACGTGAGATGTTCGGTAGTCATTCTCGGTTCACTGTCGAATGACATCAAGCTGTTACTTCTAGTGTATTGGTGCGGGGCATCACGACAGTCTGTCCCCTGTACGAGGTAATTTGACAGCACAGCAATATGTCCAGCAGAACCTACGACCTGTAGCTTTGCCCATCATGTCTCAAATACAAGGATTTATTTACCAGCACGATAACGTAAAGGGTTTTATCACCTCTCCCAGAAGCATTTCGTATTGTTTAAACCCTTCCTTGGTGCAAATCCCAGATCTGTTATCCATTGAGCATGTCTGCTATACGCTAAGCCGTCGCCTGAACCACTCCCAGAACACAAGGGTATGCTATAGCAGTTGCGGAATGCTTAGCTTAACTTTCCATAAATTGGCATAAGGTTTTTTTGACTCCATGGCATATTTTATACCAGCAGGTCTACTTAACAGAGAGGCCTTTACAGCTTAATAATTCATGACCGTTGTGATATAATTCTACATTAATAAATAGTCTTCTACATTTGATTATGTGATCATTCGTTTTTCACTTACATTGAACACTTGATCTGAGATGTTTCAATTTGTTTGGCATAAAGTGCATACCTATAAATTGAGTCTATATTTAGACTTATATAACAGACTATATTTAGAATTGATAAGTTAAAGTTAATATTAAAAACAGGTATCCCATTTTTCGTTATTGTAAGAACTATTACATTTGAAACTGAAGGATAATATAAACACTTGATATTTTTGTCACCATAGCGTTGCTACAAACAATACGAAATGGAAAGATTTATAGAATAGTGAATTGGGAGGGGTCAAGCAAAAGCCACAGTGATTGAATTCGAGATCAGTGGACTTACTGTCATTTGTCAGAGCATTGGGTATGAAGCTGGATTTTAATGTGGGTGGAACAACCAATAATGGACACAACGGGAATATCACGGGGAGATCTGAGAAATGCTAATACTGGATGATTGGAAAATAACGAGCTCTTCGACAACCAAAGTGAAACCTTAAAAACTGATTCCTGGCATGGTAGTATCGCCCTCATCACAGCATGCCCTACATCAGCGACACCCCAGCACCCAATGCTAGCAAGTCCACTCATCCCATATTCAATCAGTTGCTACGTAACCCCTCCCAATTCACTATGATATAAATCGTTCCATTTCATGTTGCATGTTCTTTTCAACTTGTCACTGCATAACAAATTTAAAATATAGTTCCAACTTAAATCCTGATTTTGTACGCTAGTCATTCACGATGAATCAATCTTGAATGAAAGAAGAATAAAAATATATATTCAATTACTTAAATAGGTTTTAGGTTTTTGAACTTAGTGTACTTGTACGTTCTTTAATTTATAATATGTTCCCAAATTATAAGGGGAAACCTCCTTTCTCTGGTCCTCTCCCTCCACCATATTGTTGAATTAAACTTTTTTGATTATTCGTAATGTCTGATCTATTTTCTCATGGTGTATCACTATTAAAATAGGTGCTCTATACGCAATTTTCTTTTTCCATGACTTTCATCGTTGTTAACGCGTTATTTATGTTCCTACATGCTCGAGTTCTAAAGTTAAGTACACAATTGATCTGAACTCATATTATATAGCAGAAATAGTAAAAATGGTGTATCGCTTTTGTGTTTTAATTATATAATTCTTTTATTATTTACTTACTCTTCCACTCTCATAAAAAGTCAACGGCCTTAAGTAGCATGCCATGTGTATCTTTAAGATAATTTTGTTAACTAAATTCATTAAACCGCTCAATTAACATATTAACATGAATACGCAACCTACAACATTTTACCTACATTTAAGTTTGTACACTGCGGAAAATTTATTAGTACGGGTACTTCTTAAAGTGAAGGTTTGAGTAAAGCCTCATTTATTAATTACTGGCTTCAGACCAAAACAATTGAAAAAATTGGCACTTTGTGCCGAGGACACAAATTGTAGTTTTGATGCGAATACTCGGCCCTGATGTTGGATTGTGGAATGAATGAAGCATATAGTAGTAGTTTGAACGATTGTTTGTTTTGAATATTCAAAAATTAATTTACAGTTTGGACGATTAGAGTGCATTTTAATTTTTATGAAGGTTGGTTGGTTTGGGGGTTTTATGGCGGAAAGACCAGATTTTTAAGAAAGATAAATTTATTTATTAAAGGCCTGTGATTGTAGCTTAAATTCAGTAGCTTTCGAATGACACTATTTACGTAATCCTCACTCAATCAAATATACACTGGCCTAACTCCTCACTCAATCAAATATACACTGGCCTAATGTTTGCCCAGCACAGTAGAATTTCGACGTATTACCAACACCCTCCACACACTCAGTGCGCCTGCGCACTCGATCCGCAGGTGATATAAGGTACGGACATCATTGGTCTACACGACGCTATATTTATCTTCTGTTTTTTTTTCTAATTGTGAAATCATAAGATAAAACAGTTGCAACGCTTTTTCGCAATGCTCGATTTTTCATGCTTTTTTAAGCGTTTAAAAACCGTTTTGGATTTGTAATAAAATATGCACAATAAATTATTCATGAAGCTGTAAATTAAATACTTGATCTGAAGTGCAAAGAAATTCGGTTCTTTTAACCATTTTTTACATATAGTTTGTACATGTCAAAATCCTAAAATCGAATTGAACTTGATGACGTTGTTTGGTACACTTTGGTCAAACCTATTTGCACCTATTAAAAAGTCAAGAGTCTTGATTTCTCTTTATTTTTACAATGTTCAATAAGGAATAGTCAAACCACTTGGGCATTTAAATATAACTCAGAGGAAATTTTGAAACATGTCAAAACTTTCGAAACGGTAGAAAAATTATCCTTAAAATATATTACCCATGACATATTTTTCTCTTTCTAGATAAGGGATTTGACATTCTGACGGTAGGAAATTTAACAGATGCATTTCGACTAAAAAATGCTGTTCTTAAATAGTCTATCTATATGTATAAATTTAGAGTGATCTTTTTCGTAAGGTATATAAAACATAATTTCATGTTAAACTAGATCAAAACTTACCCATAAGGAGTTTTAATCCTTCTGGTGATTGCCTTGACGAGGTATCAAATCATTAGCAAAACTGACCAGATCTTGATAGACGAGAAATCTCATCATAAAAAGAAAACTGATCATATCTTGATCTCGTCATCCTCAAAATATAGGCAATATCTTGAATATAAGATATCTCATTAAATTGGTCAGATCTTAATGGACATCTCTTCGAAACCACTTGGAGTGTTAACATTGAATTATTTTCAGGTATTTACTTTTGAATATCTTTCAATTATAACAAAGGTTATAGAATCTTATACAATTCAATTCACACAGGTGAGATTCGCGAAGACTTTTGAGACATTAACCTCTATACCAGAATATCAAACTGACTTTGAAGTTATTACAGAAAATGCCATGTTAACGAAAAATGTACCGGTTTGAGTTATATAATTTTCTTGATTGAGAACTACATTATGATATAAATCAAATGAAATAAATCAATTTTCAAATGTTTCCTTGAATTGAATTTCGTGAACTTCAAAATACACATCAAATTAACTATATTATATCAATGCAGAGGATGTCAGAAATATAATAAGTGATATGGGGATATTCCTTTTTCCGCTCATTTTTAAAGTAATACCAATAAATCCAAAGAATATTGTATGTATTGATTACTCTCTTCATTTATCCAAATTCGTTTGGTATCACTGAGATGCAAATGGATTGGGCCCGTTGATGTACGGTAGTGCAATACCGATACTACAGGGAATTATCATCATGAATTCTAGTTTCGTATCATAGATTCGTTACGTGACTTAAGTTCTTCCAAATCCATGACTTCAAAATAAATCCATCGCTTCAACGACACAACTGTCTAGTGAACATTAACTGAATTTATCTTCCATTGAGGAGCATCTCTCCGAAGTGTTTAGTTTTCATGTGAAACTGAATGATAATTTTCACACATAAGAATGTCAGAAGTTTGGAAATTTTGAAATATCTCTCCATAGCAAGCCTATTAATATTTTGCTTTACCCTCGGTGCTTTATATAAAAGTTGATTCCTCAGTCTATTTTGCGAATTAATATTCAATGAACAAAATTTCTTTAATTTCGGCTTATAAATCGGACATTCGTGTATTCTGAAATTGATACAGGGATGTCAAAATATTGAGCGATCAATTGCGTAGCTCCGCCTAGAAAATTTCATATTTGACTTTAATGGTTGCTTTGGAATCAATAAAAAGAGTTCTCGCTTAAATTCTGTGAACAGAAAAAGACATATTATTTTTATAACCCAGATCCCCGGTCTTCCAACAAAGGGTTTAAGATCTATAAAAGGATGGCCGTGCCTGTATTAAAAAATCGAACACAAATTAGTGCTATATATTAATACAAATTTTATGTATCGGGTAGCAACAGAAACAAAGCATAACTTAAATATAGAAAATAAAAATACAATCTAAATAAATTTAGATATTAAAATACAGAAAACAAATATACAATTTAAATAAATACAGATATTCAAATGCAGAAAACAAAAATAGAATTCAAATACAGATATTCATAATACAGAAAACAAAGATACAATCTAAGTAAATACAGATATCCAATAGAGAAAACAAAGATACAATCTATATAAATACATATACTCAAATAAAAAAGCAAAGATACAATCTAAGGACATACAGATTTCTAAATGCAGAAAAAATACAATCTAAATAAATACACATATCCAAATGCAAAAAACACAGATACAATCTAAATAAATACAGGTATTCAAATACAGAAAACAAAGACACAATCTAAATAAATACAGGTATTCATACACAGAAAGCAAAGATACAATCTAAATAAATGCATATATTCAAATACAGAAGATACAATTTTAATACAAATTATTTAGGTACAGAAAACAAAACATGAGTTGAATAAAATAAACCCACCATGTGACAGAGACCCCCTCCCTGCCCACTCACTTATTCGTCATAGGGATTATTACATTAGTGATTCATTTTGATTTATAATCAGTGAATGGTGTAATAAACTGAAATTCCTTATTGAGCACGTACTGATCAAGGTCCCATCCCGCCCGTCCATGCACAGACGTAAGTTCTCTTAATTTTGAATCTTCTGAATAAATTTGATAAAACTGAACTGTGTCCCATCAAAAAATAAATTCACGGTTCATTGTTATAAAAAATTTGATGTTGGAGAATTTTATAGAGGTTTCTCTCCTGCGGCTAGTTGTGTTCAAATTCCAGAAGTTTTCCAGTGAAAGAAGTCTTGACCTTTAAAGAAAGGTCAGGAGTTTCAACCCTTTACACCAATGGCCGGAAACGACTCAAAATTATAGCCCCAAAATCAACCACAACTAATACTGGACGACCATAACTTTCTCCCATTCTACCCTTACGAAGAAGGAAAGTGTTTCAGTCTTTCAGTGGAAGGACACTGCAGGGAATTAACTCAGTTTTGTTTCTCAGCTCTTGTGAGAGTTTCGTTCAAGGCGAAAAGCGAGTTTAAAGGGCTCACCTCGTCGTGACCCCCCACTGTAGCCTTAATTTTTCATGATACTGTCAAATCAGTAACACTGTAGATAAACTGTAATTAAAAGTATAACAAATGAGTACAACTTATTAAAATTGTTCTTAAATGTGTTGGGGCTGTGGTAGCTCAGTTGGTTAGAGTGGTAATTATTAACTGGAAGTTTGCGGGTTCGAAAAGCAATCCAACGAAAGACCGTCATGTGCACGATGAGGTTGGTTGCGTTAAATACACTACCTGACACTGAAAATGCAACACCCAGAAAGAGTGCGCAGAACTGGATAAAATTTACAGGATAGACGCAGCTCACTGAGATATGTAAATGATGCAAACTGCGCAGCTGTCCCGCGCACTGCGAGTGAAAAACCAGGGAAGGAACCTGCAAAAGTGGTCAGTTTCGCGCCGCTCTGTTTGCCAAGTAAATCAAGTTGCAATTTGTTTTTGTCTCAGAGGAAACGTCTAGTAGCGGAGAATGCCAGGACGCCGCCAATCAAGACAGTTCCAGCAAACAGACGACTTCACGAGGGGTATGGTGATTGGCCTCAGAAGGGCAGGTTGGTTCATACGTCAAATCTCAGCAGATACTCACCTACACGCGTCCACGGTGCACCGGTTGTGGCACAGATGGTTGGACCAAGGGAATGTGGCACGTTTGAGGGGTTTCGGTGCAGCCAGAGTGACGTCAGCACGCGTGGACCAACGCATCTGCCGGCAAGCATCGGCTGCCCCGCAAGCCACGTCTGTCGCCCTTTTGCAGCATGTGCAGGACACCCTTGATGCTTCCATATCGTCCAGGACCATTAGCCGCCGATTGAACGCTGGCGGCCTGCACTCATGGCGCCCATTGAGACGACTACCATTGACCCAACAGCACAGACGTCTCCGTTTGCAATGGTGTCGGGATAGAGCCACGTGGACGACGGAATGGCACAGGGTGGTGTTCTCAGACGAGTCAAGCTTCTGTTTTAGCAATGACAGTCGCCGTGTACGAGTCTGGCGCCGACGTGGTGACAGGGCCAATCCGGCCGCATCTGTGGAACGCCATACCGTGGCACAACGCGGTATAATGGTTTGGGGCGCCATCGCCTACGATAGCAGGTCACCTCTGGTCCGTATTCAGGGCACTATGACGGCCCAACGATACGTGGATGACGTGCTGCAGCCCGTGACACTACCTTTCCTTCAGGGGGTGCCCAATGCCATTTTCCAGCAGGATAACGCCCGGCCGCACACTGCACGCATCAGCCAACATACCCTGCAAGGTACCCAGGTGCTTCCCTGGCCAACTGTCTCCCCTGATCTCTCACCTATCGAACATTTCTGGGACGTCATTGGACGTCGCTTGCATGCGTTGCCACCGGCACGTTCAGAAGACGAACTCTGGCAATTGGTTGACAGGGAATGGGCAGCAATCCCTCAGGACACCATCTGCACGCTCACTGCGTCTGGACCTAGACGTGTTGCTGCCTGTATCGCCGCTCGCGGTGGTCCTACAACCTACTGATCAGACGTTCTTGCTGCTCAGTGGCAAGGTGTATAATGTTGCAATAAAGATCACTTATTGCTCGTTGCTGTCTCTCTGTTTGCCAAATTTCATCACTTTCTGCCAACTCCTTCTTGGTGTTGTATTTTCAATGTCAGGTAGTATATGTCGTGACTTCAGATGTTCTCACTTTGGCGTGGTGTCTCTCAGCCATCGGGATGCCATCTCAGGTATCGAACTCGCTACTGACAGTGGCTCAAAATTACGAGGTGTTGTCCTCGGAATTGATCCCGGACCGTTGCCACTAGCCTGTTGTGTGTTGTACCAATGCGACGTAAATTTAACTACATTGCCACTTTAGAAGTTTAATAAATCTTAGAAGTTACTACCATTTACAAGTTTAATAAATCTTACGCATTGAACAAAGTATGCCCTCATGGTTTTTCGGGTTTTATTGCAAGGGCCATATTTTACCAAGATGGGCCAACCCCTCTTAAGATATCGTCAGGTTATGGGCATACACACACAAATAAAGTTTTATAGACTCCGCCGCCAAAAACTGATGTTCTTGTGGAAAGTGAAACTAATATATTTTGTTCAAGGACAAGTGAGGGAATAAGCAAAAAGATCTTTCCTTCAGGAACATTAATAATACTTAATAGTAACATTAATATAGTTAAGCTTAAGTATTAAACATAGAAGTTAAAATCTTACGAAACTACTTTTGATTTAAAGTTAGTGTTCGAAATTGTAATGGTTGATTACAATATAGTACAAGTAAAAAATATTTCAATTTGTCTATCTTTCCCAAAAGCAGTTTAGAATATTTTTCAATTGCGCGGGTGAAATATCCTTTTAATTTTAATTAAACATTATGTTTAGTGTATTGTACTCAGAATGTTTCGTAGTTCATTCATAATATACTTACACTTGTATTTATGTTGTAAACGCAACAATCTAAAAAAATGTTCAAGCCCCCTACTGTGATACTTAACTGCACTATAATGTTTGCATAATTAAAATTTTAATGAAATATGCAGGAGTTGAATGCTAGTATAACAAAATTTTAGCAATTATATTAAACTTGCTTTTATGTTCACATTTCTTCATTACAAGCATATAATAATTACTTCTATAAGAGTACATTAGCTATAAGCGTAACAATTTTAAGGGGGAAAACAGTGCATACAATTGTTGATTTAGTACTAATTATGTAAATGTGAGGCATATGCTTCCAGTTTTGCATGTTATTCATTACCACACTACTCATTATAAAATCGTGAAACAAATTTTGAGACATATATTCCTATACAACTCATACTTGTTGAACAGTTGCCTTTAATTTAAACATTAAAAGGATAACATTTTGAGATTATGACAGGCGCTGAGTAGGAAAATGAACAGCAACTTTAAGGAGAGTTTTAATTCAACCCTTTATATTCCTTCGCAGCTTTCTAACTTATGATCTACTTTATAACTGCCACTGTTGGAGAACAACGTCTGAATAACATGCAGTAGATGTGTTACATCTTTGTTTCAGAGGTAAAATAAGGTACTAGAAACTCGTATGAAAATTTTCATGGGAAGTCAACTTTATTACCTTACATAAAATCCATTTTTAGATTAACTTTAATGTCGATGTACAGGGTGACCCTATAAGTAGTAAAATAAATTTCGAATGATGGTAGCTGGAGCAAGAACTGACGCACATGTATGCTAAATTGACCGTGTGCTTTCTCTACGGAATTGACGACAGCAACCCTAGTTACAAACGTGAAAAATTATATTTAACCCTCTTAGGGATTAACACGTATATATCCGTTCTGTAAAGTGAAGACTTCTCTGGATTACTTTTAACCAGTTTTGAACTTGTTGGCCAATATAATCTTTCAACCGATAGATGTGGTTATTTAGTGATTATGGTGTGTTGTGGAGAAAAACAACACTACTCGGAGATCTCGTGACGCTCAGAGGGCTAAGAAAGTGAAAGGGATACCAATAAAAGTCATGTAGAAGGTTGTGAAGAGCCTTTTTAAATCAGAAAAAATGGACATTTCGTGAAACAGTACTCTTTACCTAACTCACAGTTCACATAAAATATGTTCAGTATGTTAATAACAAGTAGGTCAATCATTCGGATAGCTGGTCATGATTCTTTTTGGCAATGTGACAGAGGCTTTGAATGCATTGTTAGAAGTTAAATGTCAATTTATTCATTCATTTGCAAATTCTGCAACATACAGTAAAATTATTATCACATTTAACCCTCCAAGTGGTTCGACGAGGTATCCCGTTCATCAAAATCTGACCAATTTTGCTAATGACGATATGTCTTATCATCAAGATATTGCCAAGTATTTTACGATGACGAGAGCAAAATCTGGTCAGTTTTCTTTTAATGACGAGATATCACGTCCATCAAGATATTGCCGAGTTTTTTATTATAACCAGAGCAAGATATGGTCAGTTTTCTTTTAATGACGAGATATCAAAAGGAAGATCTGGTCAGTTTTCTTTTAATGACGAGATATCCATCAAGATCTAGTCAGTCTTGATTTGTCAGTTCTTCTAATAACGAGATATCTCGTCCATCAATTTCCGGGCAGTTTTGGTACTGGCCAGATATCGAGGCAACAACCAGGAGGGTTGGGAAAAGATGCCAAATAAATCTAATTTGCTTGAAATACATATTGCAACCATAAAAGCAGAAATTCCGGGAATAGATGTTATATGTCGTATTGGAATCGCGGGATCATCATAGTTTTAGATAGATATGATGGGGAAAATGTGAATAGAAGGGAACCTACAAGAGATTTTTACTCACCACCTGATCTCTGGCATTAGGCACTGCTGTTTCGGTGATCCAGTGAACACTGTGGTCACGACGATTCTACAGAGCCTGCATCATTTTGGACAACTTTTTTCTGGGCTTGTCGAAGTGCTGAGTCTTTGCCTGTCACGCGCTCTCAACACAACGATCTCTATCATCCCTCGAGAGATTCCATGTTTCTGCCCTTTTCGGTTGCTCCATCCCAGTTTTATAATCAATGCTCTGACCAATGCCAGCATGCCCATTCATCCCATATTAAACCAATGTGACTGCTTGACCACTCCCGATTTCTTATGTTAACAATGACGCAAGTCTTTCCATTTGGTACTAATTGTAGAGTTTATACATTACCTTTCACTTTTCAACTGGTCAAGCTTCACCCAAATACAAACACATACAAAATGCGATATATAGTGAGATCAGCTTATTGTACTATCTGCAGTAAGACTGGTGTATCACAGTAAACGTTCCCTTACAGCCATTCATATTTGCATCCTTCTTTTCAACGGAATATCGATTCCCACAAATTTGACGATGCTCTACAACCAGGTAATTGGAGTTTTTCTCTTTTTCATAGTGTGTGAGATAAAATTGTACGTTTCAAAAATAAACGTAAGATCCTAGACATCTATCTACATGGAAACTTTACTTTGCCAATGAATCATTTCCATATATTTAGCCATTTGGGTGTCATGAGATTTTAGAGTAGTGTAGGATTTTGGTTTTACTCTATATCGCATTTAATGACTAAACAATCACATCTAGTTGAAAGAATCTTGGGATCCATTCAATTGGCCAAGACAACCAAAACAGATCAGAAATCATACAGGGAAGACTTTAGATTGCCAAATTTGTAATTGCGTGTGCGCAAATAGAGGATTGCTCTCATCCTACAAAACTTACCTTCTGGCCACCGTGTATAGGTTTAATTCAGACTGCTTTGAAAGGTATGAATGCCTTAACCCTCTGAATGTCACGAGATTTTCAGGTAGTGTAGTATTGTATTCCCCCACAACACATTTAGTGAATAAGTAACCACATCTGCTGGTTGAGATTCCATGGGTTCCTTTAACATTTATAACGATTCTAATGATCATTTCTTTAGAATATAATTTTTTGGAAATATTATATATTGATTATTTCTTAAAATAGAATCTTTTGAACGGATTTTATTGGTCTTTTCCTCAAAATATTTTTTTAATTAAATTGTTTTTAAATTAATTTTGCTGATTCTATTATTCCTTTAGAACAGAATCTTTTAGATCAATTCCCTTGCTCATTGACTAATAGTGGAATCCTTTGGTAATATTTGTTGTTATTATTCTTGGAATGTAATCATTTGGAAATATTCTATTGAATCTTTCTTTAGAACATAATAATTCGGAAGAATTTTATTGGTCTTTTGCTAAGAATAGAATCTTTTAACGTAATTATATTGCTTATTCCCGTAGATTAGTATCTTTGGAGCGATTCTATTGTCTTTTCCTTAGAATGTAGGCTTTCGGAATGGTTTATTGCTCTTTTCCGTATAATAGAATCCTTTAGAAAGATTTATGTTGGTCAAAGAAGGTCATAATTGATTAGAACTCATTCAGGAAAAACTATAGGTTACAAAGTGGAATTATGTGTGCGAACCTATCAGAGGGTTAAATAAATTATTTGTGGGTTTAAGATACTATATGTTCGTAAATAGTTCAGAACTAAATGTTAAATTCCTGATTTAATCTGGGAGTTGCCGCGTAAGATATGTTCCACCCCAATCCCCAAATAACCCAAAATTCTAAGAATACTTACGGTGCGAATGAAACAGATCTCATTAGTAGCTGACTTTCGCGCTCCCTTGCATCTGAAAAACAAGTTCTCTTCCCCTCCGTCTCTTAGAAAATGTGCTCTGAGGGATTTCTAATTAAGTGATGGAACATTCTCGGGTGCCTTTGTGTCACGCATACTTGAACCAAATAAAACGGAATTCTACGAATCTTCTCCACAGGTGCGCCTTTTATTCACACTAGTAGTTGATGTTTATCTGCCTTTTAACCTTACAAACAATTAAGACATTTCGGTCTTTCAGAATGGGAGTTCTGAACACAGATACCCCGAACTCCTTCATTCTTTGATTTTTTATTTTTATGTTTAAATGTAACATTTAACCTTAATAACATTTAACTTTAATAACATTTAACTTTAATAACATTTAACATATTCAGACAGCACTCTCCTGCTTTTTCAGTGGCCATCTGAGGTGTCTCACATTTTACTGTGGTCACAAAATTTATCCTGTTTGCCTTAAATACCAGTCTGACCAGGCCTCCCCAGCACACATTCTCTAGTGCCTGGAGTTGTCCCGAGACGACCTGTTTTCTGGACCTCTTTTGGTGTATGATGTGTGGGTGAACGGACTTGTGGGTTTGATCTAGATGGAGCTAGACGTGGAGATTAGAACAACAATAACATTTAAGTTTAATTAGGTAAACATCCCGAACCGAATTCAGCGTATTTAGAACCAATGGGGCCTGAATACCCCACACCCGATACTTTAGGTTCCTATATGAGCCTTGCTTCTTGACATTGCGATGTTATTTCGACCAACCTGCGCATTAGACACACGCTTTAATCGCATCTTTTGCTACAAGGGGCATCTTTGCTAAGATAGAGTGCCCCTGTGTATGGGAGCCGCGGTAGCCCGGTTGGAAGAGTGGCGGATTATCAACCGAGGGTTGCGAGTTTAAAACTCGATCTAACCAAAGACCGTCGTGAAAGTGGGGACTGGTACGCATTGAATATGACTTGACTTCAAATGTCCTCACATTGGCGTGGTGTAAAGTTTGGGGAGTTGTGTGCCATGTGTTAACTCGTCTTCTGACCGTGATTTAAAATGACGAAGTGTTGCATGAAAAGCCGAGAATTACAAAAATGCGTTACAACTATTTTCTCTTATGATTTCAGATCCAGAAGAAACATACAGAAGATAAATATAGTGTCTTATAGACAAATGATGTCCCCACCTGATATGACCTTCGAACCGAGTACGCAAGCGAAATAAAAAAACTAATAATTAGCCCTGTTCTAATTACACCACCATATATTTAACATTCAAGTCACATTTTTGCAAAAACTTTTTTGTTTTGTAATAAATACGATACATTAATCCTATTTATATTGAAAATATATCCAAGGAAATTTCGAAAGATTAAAAGAAACTACTTAGTTTTAAAATGTCTACTCTGATTTTAAATACTTTAAACACACAAGTTCTTAAATACTTGACATAACATATCATGTGGGCGTTTGACACCTGAGCTTTAATCACTCCATAGAAAAGAAAAACCTTAAGAATTCGATTAAAAGATATGAATAATTACCATTTCCTGAAATTTTGGAGTACTTTGAGAAAAAATCCATTAATTAAAAAACTCAACATGCAAAAAGAATGGAATGACAGATTTAAGACAGGATAGCACACACTTAAGTCTTTAATCTCTTATAAACTTAATTGACACTTTTTGAAATGTCTCATCCTTTAAAAAAAACTCTTATGGAATTTTTCTTGTAATACATTAAAAGTATTGAGCAAAATAGACATTTTGAATAATTATTTTAAAGTCAAAAAAGATATTCTGCAGTTTTTTAACAATGATTTAGAAAACCGTGAACGTAAATTCTTCAAAATCATGGATAACAGGGCCTAATATTCGTTGCAAACGACATACCTTTACTCGATTACTCTGTAATATTAAAAACAAATTTCGCTTTCTAAAATTTCTTGTCGATATTTTTGTTACTCAGTGTAATAATGCAGTATAAGTACTGGAAATTGGAAAAGAACACATTTTAAGAAACAATGGAAATAATTTTATTGGTTTCGCATATTTCATAATCAGAGAAAAAGGTAATAATTCGGGAAATCGTACAGATGTCACTATTGTTACAGCAATATAGTTCAAACTTAAGAATTGAATACACAAAAGTAACTATAATACTTATATTTAACTACTATATAGGAAGTTTCTGATATTAGTTTAAAATATTAAAATTCAGATCTTTGCCTCAAAGTAAATACAAGCCCTTAATATTTTATAAATATATATGGAAGGAAAAGTAAACTTCAATTAAAAGGGAAAAATAATAATTAATTAAAAATAATAGTGAATATTGAAAAAATTAAAAAATTTTAATTACTTCAATGTTACCAATTTGTCTGCTCATGAGATCAATTTAATGAATAAAGGTATTTAGATGCATAGATCTACATCTACTAGCTAATAACAATAATCATAATTAATGGATAATTACGTTGACCTTTCTTTTATAACAGTTATGTACTTTTCGATTATTAATTAAAATATTTCATGTACGTGTGTGTATATATATATATATATATATATATGTGTGTGTGTGTGTGTGTTGCAAGTGCGACAAATTAAAGTAATATATGGAAATAAATAGGTGGGTAACTAAAATCTGATGCCAAACTATTGTATTACTGTTTTTTTTAATTATAACTGCTTCTATGTCAATGATAAATATTTCTTTATATTTGAAGAAAATGAATGGAAAAACTTTAAGTTACTTAAATAGTAAACGGTATAAAATAGCATAGGTTAAACTGTATTTATTTTATGTATTGCACATAATATATATTAAATGCATAAATGTACACTGCTGGCCACCGTAAATGCAACACCCTGAAGGAAGCATGCAAATAATATGAAATTTACAACATGCATTAGCGGAGGTGAGATATGCAAATGATTAGAATTTCAGCGCAGACGCACATCACGCGCGCCTGTGGCGCCACTTCAAAGCGCTATTTAAGGCTTGGAGATTTCGACGATTTCAAGTACGGCAATTGTGTTTTTCTTGTGGTTTTTTCAAAAAAACGATCAATTATGCCTCGTAGAAAACAGCGATCATCTTTTGATCAAGTATCCGAGTTCGACAGAGGAAGGATAGTGGCCTACCGAGATTGTGGATTATCTCTCAGGGAAATCGGTAGTCGTGTTGGACGAAACCAAACAACTGTAATGCGGATATGTGATCGTTGGATGCAGGAGGGTACGACGGACCGACGTGTTCGATCGCATCCACCTCAGTGCACCACTTCACGTGATGACAGGCATATTGTGCGTATGGCAGTGACGGATCGCTCAGCCACATCACGAACCATAGCACAGCACATTCAGTCTGTACCGCATCATCCAGTGTCTGCGCGTACCATTCGACGCCGTTTACAGCAGAGTGGTCTGTCCGCAAGACGTCCATTGCTTCGTCTACCCTTGACGCAGAACCACAGACGTTTCCGCCGCCAATGGTGCGATGAAAGAAGGATGTGGACGGCAGAATGGAATGAAATTGTCTTTACTGACGAGTCACGCTTCTGTCTGCAACACCACGATGGTCGGATTCGAGTCTGGAGACCGTGGAGAGAGGATGCTGAACAGATGCGTTATGCACCGCCACACTGGTCCTGCACCGGGTATTATGGTATGGGGCGGTATTGGATATCACTCTCGCACTCCTCTAGTACGCATTGCCGGTACTTTAAACAGCCAGCGCTACATCTCCGAGGTGTTGGAGCCAGTTGTCCTTCCTTACCTTCAGGGCTTGCCCACAGCCATATTTCAACAGGATAATGCGCGACCACACGTGGCACGCATTGTCCAAGGGTTCTTCGTCAATCGCCAGATTGAATTGCTTCCCTGGCCAGCTCGCTCTCCGGATCTTTCGCCGATAGAAAACATGTGGTCCATGGTTGCTCAACGATTGACCCAGAATACATCCCCAGCTGCCACACCAGATCAACTTTGGCAACGTGTGGAAGCTGCTTGGTCTGCTGTACCCCAAGAACACATCCAAACTCTCTTTGAATCAATGCCGAGGCGTGTGGCAGCGGTGATCTCCAATAATGGCGGCTACTCTGGCTACTGATTTTGGCAGGAACCACACTTCACAGAAGTCTATAAATTTAATCATTTGATACTTGATCAACATGTCATCTACAAAATAAATTTTGTTGTGATATATCTTGTCTTTCTTGGTGTTGCAATTTGGGTGGCCAGCAGTGTATTTTCACGTAACGTATTAAATATATAACAGCAGTAATTAAACTATACCAACACATGCTAAATGCTACTAAATGAACTCAACTGCTCAGATTAAGCTAACATAATTACAAAAGACAAGTAGATAAATAGTTTTAATTCAATAAATGCAAGATAAGTGTTTATAACTAATAAGTCAACTGTAAGTTGCGATCCTATCCACGTCCTAAATATAATATAACTTATTTGACCAAATGCTTATAATTTGTGTCTCAATTTCCGTATTTATGTTTCAAATTTTATTAGTTGCATTTAAATGTTAAACGATGCATTACTCTGAAATATCAATGCAACAAACACATTTAGCACTGAAGAGTCAAGAACGGTCACCAATAACACCACTTAATGGCCGATAACGATAAACCTATCATAGCCTCTGAAGGCCCGGCAACGGTAGTCCAATCACTATATTTAAGGGTCAAGAACGTCAAACGAATCATTTAGCACTGAACAGCAAAAAAACCCATCAAATCAATCATTTAGCACTGAAGAGCCGAGAACGATAAACCAATCACAGCATTGAAGGACTGAGAACGACAAACCAATCACTTAACACTGAAAGTCCGAGAACGATAAGCCACTCACTTAGCATTGAAGGGCCGATAACGACAAAACAATAGCAGTACTGAAAGGCCAAGAACGACAAACCAACCACAGCACTAAAGTGCCGTGAACAACAAAACCAATCACTTAGTTCCAGCCGAGAACGAAAAATCAATCACTTGAGCACAAAGACAGTGAGCTATAAACCAATCACTTAGTTCGAGCCGAGAACGAAAAATCAATCACTTGAGCACAAAGACAGTGAACTATAAACCAATCACTTAGCGCTGAAGGGCCGAGCATCACAAACCAATCACTTAGCACTGAAGGATAAAATATAAATTAAACATGATATCTATTATTTAAGAAGACATTTAAATATGAAATAATAACATACCAGATATGTATAAAGTAACTATAATTTTCATAATTAAAAAAATGAATCTTCATTTCTGAAAATTAATATTTAGTTAAAAGACTGTTTCCATTTTCTATTGACACAATCAGCATACACATTTAAACAAAGCAAACTTCCTTAATGATTTAGCCTCTCTCTTATGATATTTAAATAGCTGTTCACTTTACGTTGTTCTATTTACCCACGTAAATATCGGTAAGAAAATCTCAATGCATTTCAATGTTTCCCATTCTGTGAGTAAACAGCTCAGGACGTGAAGACTCGGAATAAATGCATATCAATGTATGCAAATCTTCAGAATTACTCAAGCGTAACCTACTCCCGCAATAGCACCCACCTGATTTCAGCATCCAAAATTTCTAAGGGTTTCGGCACAGATATTTATAATTCTCATTGTACAACTCAGATAAGCAAATCCTTTGAAATTCCTTTTTCCTAGAATGTAAATAGTCCGAGTGTTTGTTGTTGCGCCAAAAAGAAAATCGGAATTCTTGCCTTTTTAATTTCAGTTAAATGAATAAGTAAGCGTCGAATTCAATTAGGGTATAGCGTAGCTAGTAAAAGTACCGGTTGTTTGAAAGTACTAAATATATTCACGAGTGGAAGCTTAATATCTGTAAAACTGAAAGGCACATGTAATTTTATTCTCAGATTAAAGTGAATAAAAAAAGTACCAGAACACCTCTTGTCCCATTCCCGCTTCCCGTTTTTGGCATTGTACAAACAAACCAATAGTGTCATTATGCATGAAATAATACTTGTTTTAATTTTATAAGAACTTTATTTTTCCACTAAGCTCCGTCTTCCTATTTACTTAAATATTATTTTCAAATTCCAAATATAGAGAGAGCAATAACTTTGAATAACATTAAAATGTTCTATATCATAATTATGCTAAATATAAAATTTTGTGCACAAGTGATCATTGTTTGAGAAAATGGAAAAAACATGTATTCGGGTATGTCTCAATATATAGAAATATTAAATAAAGGTTTCACATGTAATGTTTTCGTGAGTATCCAAATCTGCTCTTAATTCTCCAATTTCCTTGAGTTGTAAGATTCATTTTAATCAATACAGATGTCTTTCTCAACAAAATTGTGAGCGATGTTTCAAAAAGCCTGGATTGATATCATATAATTTTTTGAAATAAGAGGTACAACAAAAGTCCTAAGTGATAAAAAGGAACAAATTAATGTACTTCGAGTAATACATTTTATGTAATAATTTGCAATTATTTGACATTTTACAATTAATGAAGTGCAGTGACCGTTCATTTTACTAATTTGTGGTTCCACAGGAGCATATATTGCACACAAGGTTTCGACTATAGTTTATTTATCGACATGCAACACAAGCCGATGCTCAAAGCCGATCATTAAAGGTAATAGTGGCCAAAACAGTATGAAATTTGATTATTTCCCAAAAGTTTTCTAATAGTCCGCTGTGTTTCTCCAGTAGGCCGTTAATTTAACTACATACAGAGGTTTTCTTTTTGTTTAAGGCCTGCTGAAATTTCTTGGCTACCAGTGGAATCATTTGCTACTATCCACTACTATCGTAAATAATTCACTATTCTAGGATAACCCCTTTACTATGTTTACGTCCAAATTTCCCTGCTTCGATGCTTTTAAAGCTTGAATAAAACATTTTGGACACCAGCCGAAAAAATAAAAAATATATATTAGCATATAATTGAATAGTTAGTCATAAACCTATATATATTAGCATACATTTACAATAGTTCGTAATAAACCTATATTCAACATGTCATTCAAAAAGAAATTTCTGGACTCGGAGTCAAAGCTAACTTGTTTGACGCTGGCTGGATTTGTAAAGTCCAATAATTGGTCTTTTAGCACATTCAGTCGGCGACTTCGCAATTGAGCATTGATATTTTACAATGCTCAATTGCGAAGTCGCCGACTGAATGTGCTAAAAGACCAATTATTGGTAGTAGTAGTAGTGGATAGTAGTAGTCGATATGACTACTAACAGAATTACCCGACCATACACGAGTTGAATTGTTTAACTGAAGATTGAAAGTTACCAGAATATAATAACCAGAATATATTTTCTCTTTCATAGACATTTGTGTCTGAAAAATAATTTAAAAACCTTTTCGACACATTTATAATTTCTACAACTTACTTTGGAAGCAAATCCTATACATGCAAATAAATCCATGTAATACATTTCACATACATCACATCTCTGTTTGTAAGATAAAATTATGCAAGGTGATACTACAAAAGTTAATTTTGAGTTCGGGTGATTATGAATGTCCCCTTAAGTTCGTTTCCTGTAAAATCGCCGTAACTCAATTCATAAAAAATGACGAATCTACGAAAACATGAATACTTTAGCACTCATAGTTTTGTCAATATTTTTGAACTTGTAACACTCTTGCATCAGTCATCTACAGTTTCGACTATCATCATCTTTAAGAGAATGATGACAAATGAACTCGATATGACTAATTCTTTTTTTAAAGGAAAAGCATTTTTTCTCCACACTTCCTCTTAGGATGCATGCAAAACTTGTTTTAAAATTCAATTCAACAGACAAAGCAAAGGTAATGGATTGCCATTTTTCAAAAAATGGTAGGTTGATTTGATAGCGTTTTCTTGAATCGGAAATAACAGTTTTTATCAATTTTTAACAAATATAATAAGTTGCTTAAAAGATCATGAACTCGTAAAGTAGATAACCTTGACCTTCATCACTACGATAAAGAACTTGTAATAATCAAAAATTCCTAGTTCGATCTTTTCTAAATCTAATATTCATTCAATATTCGTAGTTTCATTTAAAATTTGCTTTACTTTAAAATCCCCGCAGTTTTAAATTGAATCCTTTGTGAAGTTGTTGCGTGTGATGAAAATTAATTACTATTAATTAAATATTTATTAAATTTAAAACCACAGAAAACAGAACGGAATAAAACTAAAGTCGGCAGGAAAAAAGTGTACTAAAGACGTTAATTCACGATTTTTCTTTAACTCCTGATATCGTACAGTTGCCTCAACTTACAACTAAAAATAGAACAAAATTTAAAAACGAAAAATTAGTTTCAAACGATAAGGTCAGAAAATAAAATTACTGTACGCGATCAACAAACATTAGTTTTCATTTCATTGATCATGCGCTTTCGTGTTATTCCCTTACAGTATTTCCTAAATTCAGATTTAGATTTGATTGGAAACCCCGAACTTATTTAGAATTAGAATGATAGTGTTACTTGCCTAACGAGTATAGCTTTCAATAAAGTCAAATAATTCTATTTGAAACAAGAAAAAGAAATGCTTGTTTTAATAAGTTTAAAATCGATTTGTAAAGGAAACCCATGTTAAAGTTATAAAATACCGCGAATAAATCTGATTAGTACTAGTCTTTGTCCAAAAGATTTTGTGATGTATGTTTTTTCTTGTCATGAAACAGAATTCTACAACCTGTATAAAGTCAAGCACCTTTGAGGAAAGTTAGTTGAAATGTACGCATGTCATTCAGAAATGAATTCACGTTTTTAGCATTATTGGAAATATAGTACTTACTTTCTGCAAGGTCGTGAGCGAAATTGAACTTTTTATTCTCTTTATATTATGTGTCCCAAATATTCTGTACTTATTTGCTTCGAAAAAAGAAAAATAAGCTCAAAATAAATAAATTAGTTGAATTTAAATTCTGTAAAAAATACTTGCTTTTCCAGATGCACTAGTAAAAAATCTGAGTTATCTCGATGCTCAATTTCCTCTCCAACTTCTCCAACACAGCCAAATTAAGTACTAGTGGTCGAAATTCGACCATAATTCATTTATTTTTTAAGTTTGAACGTTAATAAGGTTCTTTTGTCAAAGAGTATACCTCTATATTCATTGCATATAATTTTTTTGAATTTTGTTCTATTACGTAAGCTGCGAGCATGTACAAATACGTCATAGGAAAAATGCGGTATAGCTTGGTTAAGCCATATCTAAAAAACAATAACGCGTTGTTTGACATTTTCTTGGTTTTTATTGCTATACTGGCCACAGGTTTCGCCAAGGCAGTTAATTTGCCTATCTTTTTCAAATTATATAAAATTTAAATAAAAAATAAATCCAAAAATTGAAAAATGAAATAAGGAATACGTGCTTCGTATTTTTATATATATTTTTTATTGAAACAAAAAAAACCTGGGTGGTTAAAAAAATAAATGTTGTCCATTGAACTTGAAATATTTCGACAATGAATTTAATGATTCAAAACTTCTGTGTAGACGATGTTTTTGTAGAAACTCTTTCATCGTTTGCTAAATGCCCTTGACCGTTATATTCTGAAATATAAAATCTCAAACCATCGAATGATCGAACTCTACTTGCTGCGACGTACAATTGACCATGTGTAAAAACTGGCTGCCTCAATAAAATTCCAATTTTTTCGAATGTTTGTCCTTGAGACTTATTTATTGTCATCGCAAATGCAAGTATAATTAGAAATTGAGTTCTTTGAAAGTTAAATGGTAAAATAGTTCCGGAATATGTTAAATTTAAACGTGGAATCAAAATTATCTTATTGCATGCGGTTCCAGTTAAAACTTCGCAATCAATAGTATTACGATGCATAAATTTGATGCACATTCTTGTTCCATTGACTAATGCTTCCTTTGTATTTAAGTTTATGATCAGCAAAACGATGCAATTAACTTTCAATACTAACTTATGTGGTGGCAAATTATGCCAAATCTCATACTTCTCCGTGAGCGCAATGTGCTTAAAAAGGGGTACAAAGTTTTAATCCGTTGCTAATCCGTTGTTCTTCCAACTTGGCTACCGTGCCCCAAACATTTGAACAAAAATTGATAATGTATAGTTCAAATATTGTTTATAAACTGATAAACATAAAAAAATTGCATTATTAATATCATCTGACACTTGCACAAACATACAAAAACGAAAACATATATAAAATATTAAGAAAGACTAACGCCATTAAGTTCAGTAACTAAGGTAATGAAATTACTGGAAGTTTACAAAATTACATGAAAATATATAGCCGTTTCAACGTAGTACAGGCACATACATCAAATGCGGAAACCACACATTTTGCATTACAATGACCCAAAACGGATAAATAGCTTGAAATGAGACGAAAATATTCTATGTACTATAATTCTGATACTTCCTTATTATAGTGGCCCTTCAGGATGTATCACCAAGGTAAGTTTAAAATCTTTCCAACGTTTGCTGTCCTAAAGAAAAGCACGTGTTTATATTATCGTCATATTGCTTTGTCGTTAACGTTTCCGATTTCGTATTGGTTTTTTAAAATCGTTTAAAATTATTTTTTTAAATATGTTGTAAACAATCTTTAATTTACCAAACAATGAGATGGATATCATATCATTTTTTGAAGAACGGTCTTTTACCTGACAAACGAGTATGCAAAAACGCCAAGGTTCGCGCTTCACGAGCTTGGCGACGACCTTGGCGAAATCATAACTGCGACCGTGGCGTAATCGTAATTGAGGAGGCCTCTATAATAAGGTAGCACCATAATTCTATTTATACAAATTTTTATAACCCTTATGGGACAAAACCATTTTTCGCAATCACATACGAATTTAGGGAAAGGCTATCCTCCAATCTCAACTTTTTAGATTATTTTTATTTATCAAACCACCAAACAAATCTTTAACATGTCATGTAGACAATAAAAATGGGTATACATTTGTAAATCTAAATGAATCTAGATAAAATGTATTCCTTTAAACTTATCGATGATAGAAATAGGATTTGATATACTCTTTCAGATTTCTCCTATTTGAATTCTACCAAAAAATCTATCTAAATTAATACCGAATTCTTTAAGCAAGATCCAGCTGTTAGTCACATTGATAAGAAATTGGATTGTATATGCGCATAAATGCGTATATACAATCCACGTATCCACTTGTATATGACAAAATTTAATTTTACTCAATTTTTTGTTTTTAATATACACAAAAAAATATAGTATAATTTTGTTGTAACTTATAATTCAAAACCTTGAACTACCTTTTCTCAACATATAAAACAGGCTTTAAGTTATCCTCTTTAATATCGAAGCTAATCTTGCTTAAAAGGACTGGAATGAATTTTTAAGAACTGTATATCCATGGTTAAAAATTAAAAGAAAGGATAAAATGATACTATAAAAACAATGATAAAATAGAACAGATGGAAAATTGATTTTGTTTAAAGAGTTAAACTTAAATAGGGTAGCGATATCTGAAATCAATGTTCTTAAAGAAATGCAGATCTGAATTCTATCAAGATACAATTTTTCATCGAAACATAATGATCGTATCATTATCAGATTACGCACATGTTTCTCTAAAACATATAGCTTTCTGTCACTGATAAGAAGAAACAAAAGAAAAACCTTATTCGACGTAATAAATTATAAAAGAAACTTGATCGCCGTTATCTGTTTCGAACCGCATCTTTCCCTTTCATACACTCAGACTAACGCCAGACTGACATTTGCGCCATTAAATCGAGCGGACTTTTCAGGTTAAAAAAGAAGTTCAACTCAAATGAAATTCCATATCACCCTATAGAGAAGAATAAAGAAAACGATAGAGTGACAGTGACTTCTCTTTTTTTCTGCAGAACCCGAGATAAAAAGCCGATCCAGCGAAAAGGACGAATCAACTTTATCTTAAAACTTTGCATTTCTTCCGTCTGAATGGGGAAAGGAAATCTTCCATGCAATTTCAAAAACCGGAATTTCCGTAATGCACAAAGGGAAGCAACTTCGAAATGGGGAAAAATATCCTTAGCAATATCAAAAAAGAAAGGGGGAAATACAGTTCTCTACACTCGGAGATGAAAAGAGACATGTCCGCCTTGATCCTGAAATAAAGTCCCCATAAAAGCGAAGATACTGGACAGCCGAAGGACTAAAGACAGGCAATGAATGAAAGGTTCGTAGTTGAATGAGAAAATCGTAATCGGTTACTTCTTTTCCCTCTAGGGTTTCCCCTTCCCTTTGACGTATAGGGGAGTTTCCTATCAGGGTGAGGACAAGATCGGGACAAATTGAGGGGATTTTTCATTGAATGGTCGGGGTAAAGAATCACAGATCCGTAATCACGTTATTAGCTCTTTTTGAACCGGGGAATCAGAACGAATCGCTACCGTCTCGGTATGCTTTGCTTTAAGAGATTTGATTGTGTGTAAAATAAAGGTCGTCTTCGTATCTTTTGCTATGAATGAGATTCAAATGTGGCCAGTTCAAGTTATCAAAATGTGCTTACGAATGCCCGTGTATGCTAGTTCGATGTTATCAATGTATAATTGCAGATTCTCTATGAAGATTAAAATCCCTTATTGGTGTCTGATCTAAAGTTAGTATCGACCCTTCTGCTTTTTGCTTTTTCTTCCTCCCTAATTGTGTTGTCTGTCTTGTATTTGGCGCAGCTTGATTAATATGGCCCTTGCATCATAAAACCCGAAAACAACCAACCAATCAAATTTGCATACATGCTACTACATTTTACATGCATGATTTTTTTTATTTCCAATGGTGGGCAAAACATTAATAAAAGGGGACACAAAAAGAGTAGAAACAAATTGCTACATCAATACACGAGAGACAACAAAAAATGTTAATGACCGTAGACCTTGACCCGAAATTTCTCTAGCTTGTCAGTATCGAGATATCTCGGAGTCAATTCCATGGAATGCACTACAACGATGCAAGTGGGCTTGTTCATAGGTTCTTTCAGTTCATAAGTCGACATTACTTACGATTTTATATAGAAATTCGGTGGAAGTGCTCTCCCAAACAGCTACAGTCCTGTCAAAAGCCAGAAAAGAGCCACTGCTTGACATTTCCTATTCGATATAACAATCCATTAATCCTTCATTTTTTTCTCACTGTTCTGCAACAATGTTTGTCATTTTACACTCATAATTTGTTTTATGTACAGTTTGTTGAATGATAAAATGTCTCGGAGTATGACGGTCGTAGTAACTCTAACTGAGCAACCGAAAAAATTTCAGCCTACTCCCCTTCAGGTGCTGCAATGACCAGGGATCCGTTGTATAAAATTATTTTGTCTTTCAACATCAGGAACAAGGTTCATTCTTGATAGTGTAAAATATTAGTTGATAGGGGTTTCCATTGAACCAATTGCTTGAATTGATTGGCTCTCAAATTGTTATACAGAATCAATAGCTATATCAATGCAACACGAAGAGCCACAACCTCACACCAATTTTCCAGCAGATGCATACAAAGAAAAGATACACCAAAAGAATCCTGAACCGGCTGCCACACAAATATTGGATTGGGACTCATTAGTGTTCACATGTAACCATTGATGTTCTAAGTTCAACAAACCATTTATGTTCTTTGAAATTTCTGTAGATATGTCTTTCCTATAGATACAGCTTCATACGTTTTAATTTTACCATGCCGTTTTTATTTTCATTATATTTTTATTCTATCTTTCATTCTAAAAACATCAATTATATATTGTGAATTATTTTTTAAATATACAAGAACTATTATAAAAACATTACGAGCATACTAGTACATTGAAAAGCAGATAATTGTATTATATTATTACGAAAGGTCAGGATATATAAGTAACGTTCTGTATGGGTACTTCCATTTATAAGAAATGAGATCGGAGCAAAATATTCGATCAATTCAAAATATATGATCTTAATAACAACCACCTTATTTATTATTTGAATCAATCGTTGTCGTATGGATTATTGTTTTTCGATGATTAAAATGGTTTTAATTCCTTTACTTTATAAATAATACTTTATAAATAAGAGACTTTATAAATAATCTTTATCTACAAATAAGAATAAAATTTATTCACTGGAAAGTCTTGCTTATGTTAAACGAAATTATTTTGATTATTTTCAAAATCTCTTATTCCTGAAAAAAGTAATGTTCTATAAAATCGCTTTGAGAGGCGTAGTAAGAATCATACTAGGCGCGTTACATAGCATCTATTGAGTATTTCTGTCCAATTAGGATTTAACCACTTAGAGATGACGCTGTTCTGTCATAGGCATTCACTTGCCACTCCCTAAATCACCATGTAATTAGTATACTAGATTGAACATGGAATCTCCTGACAGAGGTGTTATCATACCTATTAGGTTACCCCAGGATTCTATAGCTGTTTGAATAACAAAGGATGCTTAAAATTTCGTGTCAGACTGTAAGGGAAGGCAGAGGACATAAAATTAAACCTTATTTGCTCTGTATTGATGTGCCCCGCAACACTGGATTTCCTAGATGACATTGTTGAATATCGCACGTGGTGGTAGTTTGGGCCATCTTCATTTCAGATGTTGGCTTCGTACGGGTTACATATAGTCTCATTTATGTTGAAATGTAAGTTAATCAACCAGCGTATAAGACAGAATTCGGAAATGGACGAATTTTTGTGCGAAAGTGTCTTAAACGGTACCCCTATAGAAGTGTACCGAATCATTCAACGTCACCAACCTTCTTATCATTCCGGAACATTCCAAGACCAGGTTATAGCACCAGGTTCCTACATCGATCAACGTTTTCCACGGAGCTCTTTCCACACTCATTCCGTATGTTGGCGCACACGGGCTTTCATTATTATTGGCGGTAATAAATTTAAGCACTGACTGTGTTAAGCAGTAAATGTACAACTAATGCCAAACTGTAAAATTAGGATTTATAAAAATGTTCTCATATTTGCTGTTTTTATCTCCATACCTTAGTGAACCATCTTGTTCACAAACTTGCTGTCTTTTTTGTGCACCTTAGTGAATACGGGTGACTTGCATCCCTATGTCAATACTCATTTTATGTCCTTTCCCTTAAAGTTCGTAAGAAAGATTTCAAAACCACCGCATAATTCATTCTTCCATATTAGAATATTAAAGCATTTTTAATATGTAGTATGATCATGTGTTGGCCGAGATAATTTAATGTTAATGATGAAAAGTAATTGGTGTTACAAATAAGAGCATTTTCACTCTCACTGAATATTGGAGGTCATGGTAACCCAGTTGGAAGAGTCGCCCGTTGGAAACCACAGAATTGTGCGTTCAAAACTTGATCCAATCAAACATTATGTACGGGGGTATTCGTTAAAATCTGTTGTGACCACAAATGTCCTCACTTTGGCCTGATGTGGAAGTTTGGATAATGGGGTGCCAGTTCAGGCGTTGACATCGTCATCTGACTGT
Source organism: Meta bourneti (assembly GCA_933210815.1). Lineage (NCBI taxonomy): Eukaryota > Metazoa > Arthropoda > Arachnida > Araneae > Tetragnathidae > Meta > Meta bourneti. The sequence continues at coordinate 57,881,844 of OW119926.1, forward strand.
GTTTCAAAATTACGAGGTGCCTTTCCCTTCGAGATTGATCTCAGACCGACACCAATAGCCTGTTATGTTACTCCAGTGCGACGTTAATTAACTACCTACCTACCTTAATTTACTGCATTATTCACGATTTTACGAAGCATCCATTCCTCTTCATAATAATTTGAATTATCATCACATACATAACTAAAAGTTAATGCTCATGTTCAGTTATACGTTCTTCTTTAGTTTCGCGAATCTTTCTAAGTCCACGGATTTCTATATGAGCTGCTTTTTCTGTGAGACGAATTTTTTAAACTAGAAAAATTACACAAACAATGGATAATAGGTATTACAATAATTTTTTGAAGTATCGCTGTTTGACGAATAAGAGAAACATTCTTTTTCTGATTATTCTCTACAAGTGTTACTCATTATTTTGAGTCAAATAATTCACATTCACAACATTATTTATGAAAATAACCATCGTATTAACAACCTATATGCGCTATATTGTAGAGAATTAAATAATTTACGCGTATGTATATTGCACCATAATCATTTTTAATGACTTTTAAGGAAAACATCCTTTCTCTAAACTTTTTCTGAATTAATTATACAATGAACTAACTTTTAATTTACCATTTTTACAACAATTGACAAGATTAGAAAAAGTAAAAGTATAATTACTTAATCATTAACTTAACTATGAATATTTATGATATCATTACTTCTACTATGTTTGAACATGATTCTAATACTCGTAATAAATTGATATTTATTTACTTTATTCATCAAATGCACTCGTTCTTTCGAGTACAAAAAAGAAAATGCTGAATGAGAGTGAAAAACATATTTTAAGAATATTTTTGTATTGTAGCTAAAGAGAAAGAGAATGAAAGATAAAAATAGGATGTAATCCCTTTATCACATGAACTGTAGATATCTTCGAGTTTTTTCCCGTTTCATTCAGTAAGTGTACGTTTGCGGAAAAAGAACAATTGGTTTTGTTAGAAACAGAGTGTTTTCTTTTCATGATGTATAGAAGTATAAAAAATAATATTTTCTAGCAGCATTAAGAAATTCTAAATAAAGAATTTCATGGCATCGTTTATATCATTGTCAACATGAGAGTATATAGCATAGTTGCATAACAGCATAGTTGCAAATAGTTAAGATCCTTTAAAAGGTATTTGCTAAGCAAATTTGTAGGCAGTAAATAATGAGGTAGATAAAAAATGGTACAAAAATTAAAGCATCGTTTTATCAGCATTCATTACTATAATTATTTATTCATTCATTTATATTAATTACCAGCATATGAACATACTAGTGTCTAGATAGTACTTAAGAGAATTTCGGGTCAACTGTTAAATGTAAGAAACTAAATGAAAAACTATTAGTTATTCCTTCTTTACTTCAATGAATCAAAACTTTGAGACTAGGAGATAAATGAGGAAATGCAGATGAAAATACTTACTTTTGTAATATAAGTGCTAAAAATTGGGATAGCGAAAGCAGTTTATAATCTCCATTATTCAAATGGATTTTAAATTGCTTGAAAACCTAACTACCTAACGTAAAAATCTTAATTAAAAGTACATCAATAATGTGACTTGCAGAGAAAAATATTAATATAAATATTCAATAAAAATGGTTATAATTCAGTTCGATATAATATATAGTTTAAAGTAAGAAATCCCTTTGAAATCAGCAGAAACTCAAGATATTGTATGTTGTTAAAGCTATAACAATTGTGATGAATTCTGAAAAGAGATATTTGAGGCCGTGTATCTCTAAAGTCTATTTTAATAACTTCATTTAGGGGCCCCGGTAACCCAGTTGGTAGAGACGTGACTTAGGGCTGCGAATTGTAAACTCGATTCACCCAAAAGACCGTAATGGACGTGGGGCTGGTATACAGTAAATCTGTTGTGGCCTCAACTGTCCTCATGTGTCCGTGATGTGGAAGTTTGGAGAGTGGGGTGCCAATTCAGGTGTTCATGCATTAACTTTCTGAATTATTGATATTGCATTTATTTTCATACTTTTCATGCGACTAGAAGTTGAGTTATCCAATGAAGTTATTGAAAATGTTAGATTGAAATTAGTTTTCACAATTATTTTGATTTATAAAAGCACATTAGAAGGACACTGCAATTAATTGTTCCTGATATTTTCTCAATCAACTGATTAGATGCATTGTTTTTGCTAGCAAATTTGTAGAAACAGCAATTTTTTGATTGCCAGATGATTAATCCTTTTTACAATTGTAATGATACTTTTTATGTGAGTAAAAGTATCATGTTTTTATATTTCAAAAATTTAATCTTAATAATTAAAAAAACTTTTAGTTATTATCGATATTGAGGCAACTTCTCTCTGGATACTGTCTTAACAATTTTTTTTGTGTTCATTCCACTTTTATATTCCTGTCCAGGAAGCATTCATCTAGAGGGATACCACTCCTTGCTTTCAGTTGGTCGTACAACACAAAGTAAGCACATTTTGGAACTAGCTGACTATGCAATCGGATTTCTTAATGGTCGATTCGCAATTATGGGGTGAAACAACAAAGTGAGTAATCATCTACGCATTGTAGTCACTTCAGCCACTTTGAACAATTTAAAGGAGGTAGTAAATATCTCGAGTCGAAACCGACAAAAACAGATCGAGTAGGAATTTGAACAAAGTGAAACAAAGGAAGTTGAATTTGGTCCTAAAGTAGGAGTTGCCATCTGCTGGAAATGCTTGATAGAGTCCAGTTTATTTGTTTCGCCGCTACATTGCTTGGAATTTCAGCAAGGAATTTGCTCAGACCAAAGAAGGGTATGAATCAAATTATATGCTTTGCCACACTCACAATAGTACCCTATTGTAAACGAGAAAGCAGTACATGGTATGCACTTGCCCCATCATGTGCGCCACCGTGAAATAACATTAGAGATTATTTTTATTATATCAACAGAAAGTTTAAACAAATATGTGTGTAAACATAATAGTTTGCGATAAGGGTGGATGCAGTTAGATGTGATTTTTTAAAATATCTGAATAGATTTACTAGGACAGAGTAGTAAGTAGTTCAATATGAGCTTTTTTTGTACGCATGTTTTTTTCTTTACGAAATATAAATAATTTCGGATAGATGATATTAAGTGTATAAAATGTTTAATTTTGTACTAGAGCTGGCCAGAAAGTAGTTATTTTATTTCCAATATTGCCAGAGACGTCTGTTCATTTCTGGATGGCATTAATACATTTTGATCAACTTACCGAAAATGTTCTTGGTTTAATACTGTTGTACATTCCGTTTTATAAAAAAAAATAAAAGCATGCAGCATACAATTCCGCACTTGCCGTCTAGAAATGAACAAACTTCCCTGTGATAAAGATAAAAACTCCATTGTTTACATAAAATGCAAGTCACCTTACCCTACATAAATAACGTGATTTGCAAAACACTGAAATGAAAATAAGCTGTTAAAGGAGACATTAATTAAAAATAGATAGATTGAACAAGCAAAATTGTAGAAAGCCGGAATGTCTAAAGCAAGAAATTTTATTAGATTCAACAGATATCCAGTATATATTGTTTTATAAATGCTATAGCGAAACGCATTTTGAAACACTAGAGGGGTCGTCGTGGCTCAGTGGGTATGCCCACTGCGCTAGCCACTTTCGAGCTGTAGGCGGCACAGGTTCGATTCCTGCCAGGTTCATTCCTTCCTAGATGTATTTCTCTCTTCTGTGTCCGTAAAACTTTCATTGTGTGTGTAAATTACTTGATATTGTATTGTGGCTGGGGCAGCATGGCCAAATATGACCCTAGCGCCATAAAATCCCAAAGCCAACCAACCTTCTGAAACACTAGATATATCTTACGTCATACATATCTTGTTGTTTATTTCTTAATGACTACATTTATTGAAAAAAAATCATTGCTGTCCTTAAGTAGACTTTGCATATTATAAAAGTAATTGTTTTTTTACCAATGTACGCGAATTCCCAGATTATGGAAATAATGACCTTCAGGCTAATTCGGCAGTTCTCCATCTTTGTGACAATATGTCAATATATTTCACATGAAATGTATCCATTGAGGAAAAATATTTCACAAAAAGGTTTTATAAATATCTATATTTTTTATAGGTTGTAGGATCAATTTCTTGAATTTTTTTCATTTAATTTTTAAGCTTATAGAATGCAGAAACACTCAATAGTGGACTTCATTAAAATGAATGAACATATGAATATATGCTTCAATTTGTTTCAGAATTTTAAATTTACGAAATGCAAAATTTTTCTTAAAAAATTATACTAGAAAATACCAATGTACAAACTCCATTTCCTTGGCTTAGATGTATTCTCATTTTTGACATAAAACAGAAAAATGTATAGAACCTCGTTACCTCTTAGGTGTAGACACCCAGACAGTGATTTTTCCTTGCATTCTTTCAAAAATTTTATGTTGATGCCGCCGATCGATTGCGAAATGTGGAGATGAAACTCGGTCTAATGGATTCTACGCTCTTTTTTGGTCACGATCTAGAAGGCGGAATTAGGAAAACTAATGACATCCCCTTTTTCACTCAGAAGCCTTTTTCAGAAGCTGAATACATTGAGAAGGGAGGAAGAATGTAGGTAAACAAGAGACGAAAAGGGATGACGAAAAAATTTTCGCTGATGTGGTGTGCTATCTTCCACCAGTGGTAAAAATTCAACGTAGTAATGTTTTAAGAATGGTGTTGAAGCTTGTTTTTAAGTGTTTGGCGTTATTCAGGCAGAAATAAGGTTGGAAAGTCTGGAAGGGGGAGGGTAAATATAAAAGAAGACTTAGAGGATCATCACTTTTTATTTAAAATGCTCTGGCTTTTTTTATTTCATTGAAATGCAACTGCAAATAATTGAAAGGAATCAATATTTTGCATCGTTTCGATCAATGGTACTAAATTGAAGTGGAAAGTTCAGTGAATATTGGTATAGATAGTATCAAATTTAAGTAACGCATACTAAAATATAGTTAATTCTCTAAATCAATTAAGATTACTGTAAGTCATAGCTTTTAAATACGATAATGTCTAATTTCAATAAATAATTAATTTAATGGCTGGTTCTTTAGCTACTCTAATGTCGATGACACCGATGTCGTTTCGATACCAGTAAATAAATTCATAAAATAGTTTTATCTAAATGACATCGCTACTATATTTCACTTGAGTTAACTTTAAGCTTATTTTGCATTGCTTACACAAGTTTATGATTAATTATGTCATAATAGTTACAGTAAAATTATTGTCAAGCTCAAAAATTATCATTTATAAAATAAAAGAAAATGTGCTATTTTTGACAAAATATGTGTACAGATTTAACATTAATTTACTGCATTTATATTAAGCTCTATAAAAATTAAAAAAATATCAATATATAATAAATTAGAAGCATATACTATATTTAAAACTGGTACAGCAATATCAATTAGGCCAGTTTCCACTAGTCCTTTACTTGACTGAACAACGCGTTTTGTATGTTGCGTTGGTTGCATATAAATTATACTTTGCATTTATACTATCCACAAGGTAAAGGAGGTGATCCATTGGCGCCGTGGTAGCTCTTGTGGAAGGAAAGCATACCACGGCCAGTTGACAATGTCTTCAACAGCTTCTAGCAAATCGTAGCCCTTTTCACTATTACAATCACAAGCTAGTCCCGTTTGGGTTTGTAGGACCCATTTTGAGAACTGGTTAGGGACTGTTTTCATATCTGTAGTACCTTTGGCGGTCATGACAGGGATTGTCACCATCTGAATAAAAATATGCGTTTAAATATGGATGCATTTATCATGTAAAAAATACTTAAGCGATACGAATCAAGTAATATTTTAATATAATTCTAGTGTTTGATTAAATCTAATTTTAAAAAATACTGTGCAAATTCTTTTGGTATGGAATCGAAGATAACTATGGTACTAACAAAACATCAAAACATCCATTAAATCTATTTTACAATATATCTAACGTATTTAGGAGCGTCAATTGGAAGAGAAACATTTTGAACAAATTATCCGAAAAACATGTTCATAAAAAACATAATTCGAAGTGGTATATTTGTTTCCAATTGAGGTAAAATGAATCTGTACTTCAAAAATAGGCTTATCTGATATTAAAATAGAGTCACAGTTAACGCTTGAAAGGTTTTGAGAATTATTTTTTCTATCTCTGAAAGTTAAAAGTACATTTGCATGGACCGCTTTTTGAAAGCATATTTTATTTTGAAAAAGGATATCTTATTTTCAGTGGTTTTTGTTCTTGATAAAGTTGTCTACTCCAGAGAACGAGTGTGTTCTCAAAAAGCTGTTTTACAAACATTTTATAACCCATGCTATCAAATAATTTATTTTGTAAATTGTTTGTTTGCGTATATTATGTTTTTAAAGGAGTTTTCCGACAATGGGAATAAACTAAATAAGAATCCCGAGCTTAAAAATTAGTTAAATCACACGAAACACTAACAGTTTTATACAAACCATTGAAGACGGCTCAAAGATCACTTGCTCCAAAATAAGTCCAATAAAACTTAATACTTACAAAATAAAATAAATAAGAAAGACAGATTTATTTCATTGTCCCAGTGAAATTCAGTCATAAAATTTCACTTTGCTTTACGTTTATTTCATGTTCTACACTTTCGCGTGGTGTTTAGGTATTTTACAGGGCTTAATAAGATTTATTATTCAGCAGCTGATGCTCGAGAAATAAATAAAAGCATCTTTTTATCCTATGCTAGAAGACGGAAGGTCGTCTATTTCTCTACTTGCCGTCTGGTACAGAATTTGCAGTCTATTTGATTTGAAAGATGGATTCAGTAATATATATTCCGCCATGGCAGGCCCCGCACTCTTTCCTTGTAGCCATTTACCGGTTTAGTGGTCTTCCTTGGGAGTTAATCAGTTTTTCAAGCGAACAGAATCACTGCTGGGATTTCTTGTTGGACAACTGATGGTTATATGGGAACTGTGTTTATGGTGTTGCAGTAAAGTCCCGGTTGTGGGAGACCTAGAGATCAATAACTTTGCATGTATTCTTTCTGCACTTTCTGTGTTTGAGTGCCAGGTTCAGTCATCCTGGGACGTGAGCAACGCAGGTGGAGTGAACTTGTGAGGGGACATTCTGAGGTATAGTGAATTGGTGTTCCATCTAATCCACAGGATCATTGATTGGTCTGAGATAATCAGTCTCAATCTGTGGAGATAGCTGAGGAATGGGCCGTGGCCCGTTACATTCTGTAATAAACGTCTATCTTCGATTCGGGTATCCGTGGGTAAACGTTTGGAAAGAGATCGCATGTTGAGCGGGGCTTGCGTCAACTGTATTCCATTCTACCTGCCACAGTAGGAGGATGTGAATCTCTTGAAGTGTGATGCTGAAAGTGTTATTTGATTACCCTCTGGGCATCTTTGCTTACTACTGCTTTCTTGGCGAGACTGTCAGCTTTCTCGTTCTCCTCTTGTCCAGCATGAGCCTTAATCCAACGAAGTTTCAATGGTAGCTTGCCGATAACTTCAATTCCTAAATAATCTGCCTTCATAATTGTATTGGATTCGCAGAGCGACAAGATTCAATGTCCTTTATCCTCGTCTTATTTAGATGCGCCTGCAAATATTTAACTTGCCGCAAATCTAAATGTGTTGTTAAGTCTCTTCCTGGGATCTTTGTAGGAATAAAAATAAAACATTTGCATTATAGACCAAGCTTATTTGTGTTATATTAGTTAAAATTAAGTACTTTACAATTCTAATGTATGAAATTTTATCTAAATTTATTCAACCATATCTAACTTCAACCTGATTAAGCTAAAATAAAGTTGGATGCCTCCTATCTCCCAGGACGCAGGACTTTATCAAATACAACCTAGAATCTTACTGCATACGTCTGGAACTTTTCTAGAACGTGTCATCCTTCAATCCCTGATAGGAAACCGTTATAGTTGCACATGTATTATATTTCCTATGTCCGTCTTCCTACTTCCCATTTACGGTTTCATGTGAGTTTTAGTCTATTCTTTGACTGAAGATAGGTTTGATACAATCAATTTCAGAATACAGAGAAGTCATCACGATAAATGTGACGAAAAGCTATGGAGAGTGCAAAGAACTAACACTGAAAAATGTATCTAGCAATAGAGACACTAGAAGTGTGTTGATTCAGAAATAATCTGAACAAAGATAATTCTGAATCAACACACTAATAGCTTTAAACAAAGTGTGTAAAGTAGTTCTATTTTCTGATCTAAGGTGGGATAACTTTTTTATCATATTACGAATAATTTGTTCATCATGAAATTGATGCAATGTTCACAATATGCTTAATTCAGATATCTACTTTAATATCACGTTATAGAAAGTTCAATTAATGTCTTATAATTACTTATTTCCATAAATAATTCTACAGTCTCTAGTTAAAGTTTATCTAATCTTTAATTCTTATATCTAATTTTTTTAAATAAGACTACATTTATTTTTAAATCATAATTTCTAGCAAAAGTAATTCACAATTGCCAAAAGTAGTTAAACTGGAACACTAAATCTAATAACTTAATTTTTCATCCTCTTTTAAGTAATTAAATACAGATCTGTAATTATTCATTTACCTATAAAAACACGCACAACACATTGCACCTTTATATATTTCTTATTGAAACTAGTTTCATTCCTTGCTTAATTTCATTGAAACTGTTTTCAGATTAATTGTTATGGAAAAAAATTTAAAGTTCAATGCACTCATGCTGATATGACACGTTTCTGTGCGTGTTGGCTGATTACAAAAATTGCTTAAGTTCCATTTTTCGTTTGTGTTTTATATCAAATTTTCAACTACAATACTTCTCGCACTTATCTTCCTTAGTTGAGAGATAAAAAGTCTACTATTTTTAAGTTCTCAACAAAAGACCAGTAGTACTTTCGGGTTTGTAATAAAATATATAGTCTCCCAGTGACCATCACGGCCAATTACATCTTAACTTTTCTTCTTAAAGTCTTAAAAAAACTCATGAGAATTGCCTTGCTCCTGGAATCACTGTTAATGCCTGTTTTACTGCGTTTTTTCCAAGGTCCATCCCCTATTTCGTCTGTTGTAAGTCCCAAAGGACAGTGAGGCTTGGGGAAAGTTTCCAGTCTAAACTCTCACTTTACGAAAAGAAATTGAGTCATAAAAATGTCTGCTCTTCTAGGGAACCCACACATTTTGTGACCGTGTCCAATTTGTCAAAAGGGAGTGTATTGAGTAGGAATAGTGTCTTTTCTAGACCCACTAAGATATAAGGGTCACGTTGAAGTGGAAGTATCTGGTATCTCTTCCATACAAGGGGGAAGACTTTAAAACCGAATTTAAACCTAAGAATGTTCTTTATTTTTCCTGGACCTCTCAAGAGTATTTATATAGAAAAGGATGTATAGCTTTCTAATCATAAATATGATTTCAAAAGAAAATTTGGTTTTTGTGAATTTTAACAGGGTTTTAGTGGTTTTCTCATTGCTTGAAGGATAGATTCTCCTGTTTTAAAAACAAATTTTATTTTGTTTTAATATTAGAATGTCTTTTTAAATAATCGAATAGTATACCTAAAATACATAGGTATTTATTTAAATCTATTTATGTAGCCAAAACCAGGATTTCCACAGACCATAAGACCTGATTTTTCATTTCAGTGTTTGGAAACCCTTAAAATAAGCCTTAATATTTTCTGACAGTTCCTAAAACGTTTATAAAAGCCTTAGATTTTACAAAACTCTGCATATTTTATTACACATGCATTCAAAAACCAAGGCTAATGATATTCGTTCAAGGACAAGTGTCATCAAAAATAGAGTACAATGTTTATAATTTGGTTAAAATTGTGTTAATAAAACTGGTTCCACACGACACAAATCTAGCACACTTGAAAGCTTTTCCGCCTGTACACTCACTGGATAGTCTATTGATGTCTGTGTGAAAAGTAACTGTACGTACAAACATTATTAAACACTTTTAAGCGATTCCCTATGTATGTTTCCTCAAGTTTCAGATTAGTGAAGTTAGGAAGCATAAGTTGACTGTCAAAAGAGGACCCTGTGTATGAAGTACGATGAATAATTAAATTTTAACAAATTACTTTTATGGGCCACCGTGTTTCAGTGGGTTTGTTCACTAAGCTAGCAACCTTTGATTTATATGTGGTGCAGGTTTGGTTTTTGTAATCTACCTTGGGTGTATTTCCCTTTTCTGTATCAGTAAAACTTTTCTTGTGTATGTACATACATTGTCTTATGTTTGGTACATCTTGGTCAAATACCGCGCTTAGATCATACACCCCAACCAATCATAACCACTCTAATCTTAGTTTAATTGATATCCTTGCATTATTTTAAGATATTTTTTGGTGGCGGGATTTCTTAATATACTACACAGGAGGTACAGATATTTATGAACGTTCGTGACTAATCGTACATTTAAGAAATAAATTATGTCTATGTGAAGTACTATATTTCTGTAAACTTTTTAAATTATTAAAATATAAACAATTTAACCACTTCTGATATTTTTACTCGTATAATATTTATTGTGGACAGCACTCATCGTTAACACCACATCGTTAACACATCGTTATCACCGTTAACACAATTTGAAATGAATTTGCAGTATTTGTCTCATAGTTATACTCTGATCTCAATTAAAAATTTTAAAAAAATATTATTTAGATCCGTATAAGTTTAAGTGAAGAGAAATGTTTCAGCTTTAATAACATGATCTGCTTCAAAGCACATTAAATTATATGCTCTAAAGGGGACAGTAGACTTCCAAAATTCTCAAAATCGATCGAAATATCGATTTTATAAATTTCAGCGTTAAGAATGAACTATTATTTTTTGAATAGCAAAACAGTTTTCCAGTTATGATAACGTTTGACGAAGTTACGTATACAACATCAAAAATATAATAGATAAGTGCACGTCTACTATAAAAACAAGATTTCTCCGATTGAGATGTTTTGACATTCTTCTGATATCCCAAATGTCCCCTGAGCATCTGATTTTATTTTACATGAATTGTCTTTTGGATAATGGAATATGTTGTATATATCTACGAATAAGAAGTTGATCATGTTTCTAAATTTTGAAATGTTAGTTTAAAATATTGCCTATAAGGTATGCTTTTTGTGTAATAATTTAAGTGTTTAGTTCACATTTTTCCTCGCAGTTGAGTGATGCAATTACCAAATGTAATAAATTTAATTTATGTGCATGCAAACTATATGTGTATATACTATTATATACAAACTATTATTTGACAATACATGGGAAATTATCAATTATTTTACAAATTTATCAAAATAGTTGACCACATTTCATGTAATAATTTCCAAATGACTAATTATTTTTGAACGAAAACTTTGTATGTGGTTGTTTGAGTAGAAGACAAACAGTCTGTGCAAATTTCATAACAATCGGATAATTGCAGAAATTTGTTCTGAAAGTCCACTGTCCCCTCCAAGAAAACAAATACCATCCGCAGACATAATACATTAGAATACCCAAGCAGGTCCTTCAGTTGTGCGAAAGATATAGGCCAAAAACACGACAGAACAATATTTTAGGAACACCCCCGCTGACTTCCCAACAGTCCTCAAATGACCATCTTCCCCATACAGCTCGTCATCCGAAAAATGAGTTAGTGTGGAACTGTCAGACAGAAGAAAGTTTGCCATTGGTTTTCCGGTATTTGTCTGGCCCAAGGACACAAAGGCTATGCAATTTGGGAAGTTACGCTCCACGCACCATTGTCTGTGTTCTGACCACAGGAACGGCCCTTCTTATAGCGCAGGGCTCAGTTATTGGAAGACGAGAGAAAATACAATAATGATAAGAGTGAAAAGAAGTTTTTTCAGACTTGTCAGGAGCTATATTAGTTTTCTCTGGGTATGGGGAGTATTGAGGCTTTGGAGTGTTTTTTTTTATATGTTAAGTCGTGGCTCGTGGATAATGTTGGATTGAGTAACTATGTTGTTGTGAGTGTTTTTCGGGTGTGAGTGTTTAATCAAACCGTAAGTGGCGAGGATAGTTGTTTTGTTATGAAACAAGGTGATTAGAGTAAAAGTAGATCTAGTCACTAAATAAATTGCGTCGTATGTGCTTGCATGTTTTAATCTGTTTAGGAGAAATGTGAAATAAATAGCTTTTTACAGATTTTTTAGTATTTTAAATTTTTTAATTTTCTAGTTTCGAAAATTGTACTAGCAATCTTCATGAAAATTATTCTGAAAATCTTTATCATAAATTACACAGTGCGTTTATTTTAGCCCCCTTAAATATGCAAAAAAGATAAATTTGTTTCCTTTTTTAACCGTCTTAATGCTTTAACCTTTGCTTCAAAACCTTCTCCTGTAGTGTCCAGCCTCTGGTACAAAAACCTGGTACAAACTGTTACCAATTCTAGGCAAGGGACAATTTGTTTTCCTTCTTGGACCTTCATTCCTTTGGTGTAATAGGGCAGTTTTGTCTAGATGCGATATATCGTTCTTAGCAAAAATGAACAGATCGTGAACGAGATATCTCGTCAAAACACTTGGAGGATTAAGTAGTATTATAGATTGCAGTTAGCATTATTTTACGATTGTGGTTAATCATTTTATGAGGATCTCAAACAAACTGCCTGACACATCATTTGGAACGATTGTTCAAATGATTGGGAAGTGTATAATGGTAATAAGCTTCATAAGATTGAGCCAGCCGATTGCATCATTTTGGCCTTATTTGTGTCCTCGCCGTCTAGACGCAATTTTAACTAGACATCGCATCGGGCGTTCTACGATTACCTATCGATACTTACTGGCAGGAAAAAATTCTCCTTTGCGCTACCACTGCAATGGAGATCTTAAAGTCTCGCGTATAATAACTTCTGTCCTGGTTTTTGACATTTTATCTTCAATTTTTTTAAACATCCTCACCTTGTTAGTAGTCCCCTTTGCTGTGTAATCATCCCCACTCTGCTCTTTTTCTTTTTTTTATATTCTGGATTTTAAAAATGTATGCATTCATCATTTTTAAATACGCATTTTAAATCTTATGCGTTTTAGTTTTTCATATGGATGGGGAAATCCCATCTATATTTTTTGACTAAAATCTTTTAAATGTTTTAGACAGAATTGGTTTTTAAATTTCATTTAAAATTTTTATCTGACAAATTTTTTGAAATATATATTTTCTCATCTATTTTAAGGTTTTTTACTATTTTCTACTTTTGTGGGTGCTAAAAACATTTCATTCATTTATTTGTTTTCATCTTTTTGAATGTTTTAACTCTGTTATTTCATGTTCATGCTATTTATATACCTGATTTTTAGACTACTATTGACTGTGATTGTCCATTTGGGTTTTTAAGGGTTTTTATTGGTTGTTATATTTGAGTTTGGCTTTCCGATATCGGGGTTTGCGCCCTAAAACTCAAACCAAACAAATAAACAACAAACTTACAACACTTAATCAATATTGAGAAAGAGAGACAGAATTCAATTTACAATTATTAATTTTTCATATTCATATCAACTATTCCATCATTTATTTTCCTTCAATAAAGAAAAATCAGTTCATTGAATTGTTATTCATTATTTAATCTGGGATATGCATATACAATACACAAAACTGGAAATGAGTTACATTTGCTCAAGCATCTCGTTGTTTTAACATGCATAATTGAGGATAATAAAATATTTAGAAAAGCAATTTATTAGTTTTGTAATCACAATTAAATCAGCAATTTTGTATTCATTATCTAAGCCAGAATCTCTATGTAAGAGACATAAAATGTGGAAAATTAGCTGTATTTGAACTCAAGGATTTCCTTACTTTAATTTGCATAAATCTATATATATATAAAATAGGATGTGTGTGTGTATGTGTGTATATTTTCTATACAAATCTACACCGTTTGACCAATCCACTCCAAATTTGGTACACTTATACTTTAGAACACTGCGGTCAGCATAGGCTAACTTTTAACCCCCGTTCTATTGGCCCTGGGGGCTAAAAACTATTCGAAATCGCAATAGAAATAACATTGAGCATAGATTGATTGCTTTAGGCAGCGATGGTTGCTTTACCACAGTTGATCGAAAAACAATTTTTTCCGAAACAAATTAAATTACAGTATTTATGTTTGAACTGACTTTTTAGTTCTTCCCATGATGTAAATAAATTATAGATATTTTATTGATGAAGGGGGAAAGAATATTTTAAAATATTTATGTTTGCATGGAAATTCAAGAAAGATTTTCAGGATTTCAAGGATGATTTTCAAAGAAAGTTGGTGTATATTTCGACCAACTTTCCTTAAATAATTTACTGAATACGTAATGATTTGTAGAATTCTGTTTCACAAGGCTTTTTAGGTAAGGCGTGTAACTTATTTTAAAATATCCGGAATATAGATACATGTGAATCCTCCATTGAAAGCAGTGATTTTCGTTCTGAAAAATTCTGTACAATCGACCTTCTGCTTTTTGAAAAATTTTATCTATTCAGTTTAATTTGTCTACACCGATTATATTTATTTCTAAACCAAGCACCGTTATTCCGAAAAGCACAAACGAAAAACTCATTGATCATAAAAGCGTAATTTTGCTACTCGGTATCTGGCAGCACCAGAATTAATGTTTACTTTTTTTTATAAAACTTTGTAGAACTTTCTAGAAAGTTGGGGAAACGGAAACTTCCTTGGACTCATGATGGAGAACATTCCAGCACCCACTCGATTCTTAGCTGGTCGTATTTAAAGGAAGCTAACTCGGTAAGTCTTCCAGTTTATCATCTTTAAGTGAATCTGGCAGTTTTATTTCACTCTTTTAGTTGACTGAATAAGTGTTTCCTACTTTATTCGACAGTGATGTGTACATTTTGGATTTATATTTTTAAATTAATGTAAGTACTACATAATTTTAAATTTGTTTTTTCATTATTTTTAGCTTTTTATTGTATTCTATAATAGATTTCAGTGCTCACTCAGTGAGAGTGTGCCTTTTGCTTAATTTTTTAAATATGTTTAATGGGATCAGAATTAATGCACAACTACCAGCCAAATATAAAGATGGATAACAAGAATCTTGCTTACGAAAAGCATCCAATATATCTCGGATATGTCTCAGACCCAGAGTGGACAAGTAATAAACATATTGAGCATATTGTCTCAAAATGCAGAAAACGATTAAACTTACTAAAATATATTGCAGGCAAAGATTGGGGAGCCGATGCTGTCACGTTAAGAGATACCTATTTGACTTTCATTAGACCCATTCTGGAGTACGGCTTTCCTGTGTACTGCTGTGCTTCTGCCACCAATCTGGATAAATTGGAAAGGGTTCAACTAAGCGCTGCGAGAATAATTACTGGACTCAGACGTAGTTGCCCTAAAGAAATAGTCCTCTTTGAGGCTGATCTTCAACCTCTCCAAACTAGAAGAAAGGCTAACCTCACCAATTACTTCAACAAACTTTCTAGCTATGGCCAGCACAACAAAACCTCTCTATACCTCAACAATTGGCGCAACAATCAGCGACTGAAGAAAAACAGCCCATTCAGTCATGTTGAACTTCTGCATTTGCCTTCTGAAGATGTAGAGCCCCACTCCTTAAAATCTTGTCTGAATCCCTCAGAGGGAATCCCCAGAGTCCATTTCCACTTCGGTGTTTCTGCTCCGGTCACAAAGAAAGATCTTATTCCTGCTCATCTTAGGCAGCTAG
Organism: Meta bourneti; assembly: GCA_933210815.1. NCBI lineage: Eukaryota > Metazoa > Arthropoda > Arachnida > Araneae > Tetragnathidae > Meta > Meta bourneti. The sequence continues at coordinate 57,897,585 of OW119926.1, forward strand.
CATTGGAAATTATAGGTGAGATTCCCAGTGACGCCATAAAAATTTACACAGACGGTAGTGGACTGGGAGACCTAGCTGGTAGCGGTGTCTTCATTGAAAAACCTGGGCAAAATTATTCCATCTGTCTCCGTAACCCTGATTTCACTTCAGTCTTTAAAAGTGAATTAATCGCAATTGAACAGGGCATCGAAGCTGTAATCAACGAGTGCGACTTTGGAGATCTCTGGATCCTATCGGACAGTCGAAGCGCCCTTCAACACCTACACAATTGGAATAAAGTTGGAGACAAAACAAGCATCTCCATCCTTCTTAAACTTCAACTTATTTCAAAGCGCCACGACGTTCATTTTCAGTGGATACCATCCCACGTTGACATTTTTGGCAATGAGCAAGCGGATCGCTTAGCCAAGGAGGGCTGTAGTCACTCGACACCTTCCTCTTCAGCCCTTACCTACTCAGAGCATCAGTCCAAAATCAAATGTCATCTTTCAAAAAAGTGGAAGATCCCTCCTTCTCACCACTGGTATGCGGCCAAGGAACCGGGCTCTTCACTTGTTCTTTCAGGTGATAGAGCGTCTCGAACAGCAATTTCCAGATTGACAAGTGGACACACGAAGAGTCTCTCGTACTTTGAGGGTAGAAAAACTTTTGCAGTCTGCTCCAAATGTGAAGCTCAGCAGGCCTCTGCCGAACATATCCTGGACTGCTTGGGTCTTTCCAAAGAGGACCTTTACGCTACCCCACTTCTGGTCATCGACTTTTTAAGGGTCAACAATTTATTGGATCTTGTCTGACTTCGTCAGACAAGTGTAGGATAAGGAACAACAACAACAACAAGAATTAATGCTTTTTTTACACCAGAATAAAAGTTTATTTTTTAGCATGATTTAGAATTATGTGTTTGAGTATTTTGTGTGATTGACAGCTTTTAAGTAAGACATTAATATTTTTTATTTGTGTTAAAAGTTTGATATTCCTAAACTGATGTAAGTACTTCACAATTTTAAATTTGTTTTACCATTCAGTTTATATTAGCTTTTTATTGTATTCTATAATAGATTTCATTGCTCAGTGAGAGTATGCCTTTTGCTTATTTTATGAAATAACATTTTAATGACAGATTTCTTTGCTCAGTGAGATTTGCTTATTTTATGAAATAACTTTTTAATGTATTCTATAATAGATTTCACTGCTCAGTGAGAGTGTGACTTTTGCTTATTTTATGAAATAGCATTTTTGTATTCTTTTACTGATTTCTTTGCTGTAGCAATGCCTCCAAGGAAGCGGAAGGCGATCGGCCAAATGCAGCAAACAGCTAAGATGATGAAAAATGAGCGTAGTCAAGAAACTTCCGAGGAGAGGAATAGAAGACTTGCGATTGCGAGACAGAGAGAGCTACTACATGAAGAGCAACAGAGACGGCACAGCAGCGTGAGACACGACTACAGGATAAGAGAGATAGAGCTACTACATCTAGAGCAACAGAGACGGCACAGCAGCGAGAGGCCCGACTACAGGATAAGAGAGATAGAGCCAACCGATCACGGACTGCGAACCATTTAAGCTTAGCATTGGAAGGATTTCACTACGATTCACATAAAGACTACTCGATGCATGCAAGTGTTACGATCGGGAAAATGGAAATGGTTTGTACTTACTGTCAAGCCAAAAAGTTTAAATCAGAGTCTACTGGTATTTGCTGCAAAAATGGAAAAGTTAAACTCGGCCAACTGGAACCACCACCACAAGACATTTTGACTTACACATCAGGAGATACGTCAGAGTCGAAGCATTTTCTTAGTAACATCAGAAAATACAACTCATGTTTCCAAATGACATCATTCGGCGCCACATCAGTTGTTGGACAGCCTGGATTTCCGTCGACATTCAAGGTGCAAGGAGAGGTTTACCATAGAGCGGGATCGTTGCTTCCGCTGCCAGATCAACCACCAAAATTTTTACAACTATATTTTATTCAAAACGAACAAATAGAAACTGATCAGAGGTGCGCCTACATCTCGGGAGCAAGGCGTCAGATTGTGTTAAACTTACAGAGGATGTTTCATGAGCACAATAATCTTATTAAAACGTTTGAAACAGCATTGGAACGTATGCCAACAGATGAATATAAAGTAGTCATAAGAGCAGACCGAATACCAGCAGGCGAATACGAGCGGCGCTTTAACGGTTATATCAGGAGATGAGTTTCATCAACGGGATATCGTTATTAAACGACGAGGTGAATCATTGCAGCGTATTTCGGAAACACATCGATCTTACGATGCTCTGCAGTACCCAGTAATATTCCCCCATAGTGAAGATGGATATCAATTTAATCTGAGGCAGATCAACCCAAGATCAGGTGAAACAACCAGCAAGAAAGTTTCAGCGATGGATTTCTATGCGTACAGATTAATGGTTCAAGATACTGAGCAGAACCACGTATTGAACTGCAGGCAATTGTTTCATCTGTTCATCGTCGATATGTACGCAAAAGTCGAGAGTGAACGTCTCCTTTACATTCGTCTAAATCAACGTAATCTGAGAGTTGACGAATATATTCACCTGAGAGATGCTGTGGGAAATGACGGGAACGTTGAAAACCTCGGTGCCTTAGTCATACTACCAGCTACATTTACAGGCAGTCCCAGACACATGCACGAATACACACATGATGCTATGACGTACGTGAGGACGTACGGAAGACCAGACTTATTTATCACCTTCACCTGCAATCCCATTTGGACGGAGATCAAGGAGGTTCTTACCAATGGTCAATTACCCAGTGAGCACCACGACTTGATTGCGAGAGTATTTAAACAGTAGCAGTTGAAACTGATTGACGTTATAACAAAGGGCCATGTATTTGGAGTACCGAGATGCTGGATGTATACGATTGAATTATTATTTTATTTCTATGATGAGTTTTATATTTTTACATGAATATTATGAATATTTGATTGATAAAAAAAGGATATTTAAAATATGTCATTATTCATAATTTACATTTTGTAATGGAACACGAAAAACTTAATCTCATTAATCATAAAAGAGTAATTTTGTTATTTTAGATTTGGCAAACCAAATTAATGTTTTATTATTTTATAAATTTGATTTAGAATCCCGAGTTTGTCTGTTTGAGTTAACACAGCTAAATGTTGCAGTCATATTTGAGCATTACTAAATTTCATGAATCATTATCGTCTTTATCAATATTTTCAAATGTCTTTTTTCGAATTGCTCTATTTCAGAATACACTCAGGCAGTCGAAATTCGACACTGTGCATCATTCGTTTTTTAGAATTCTGCATTTCTTCGTCTGAATTTCGTTTCTGTTCGTATTTATGTCTTAATCTTTTACATATTGCAATACATTCAGGAATTAAATGCATATATTTGCGACCGAAGTATATTGCAGAAGCTATGAAAAAGTTAAAACATATTTTCCGTACAACTTGTATGATTGCATTTTTCTGTGAAAGAAAAGTGATTATTCTAATTCACTTTTCAAGCAACATTTAACCATTTCAACCCGAGGAACGCCGGGTAATTCAACTAGTGATGATAATAAATGGACGCATAATTATAATTTTTTAAATCCCAATTAAAACAGTCTTTTTTACTCATTACCTTAACAACAATCGGGATCTAACACACATAATATATTCTAGGTATTAATTTAATGCGAGGATAAACATCGTAACAAATTAATTCGAAACAAAATAGCAAATCTCATACCAAAGATACGCACAGCTTCGTAAAATAAGTATTTACTGAATAAACCTTAGATTTTTGCTTCATATATATTTTCCAGTAGTCCAATATATACATTTTCACTGGTGAATATCATATTCAACATAATGTACTATTTATCCAATCTAAACAGCTCTTCGCAGATTGAGGAACAAGTTAAGTACTCAACTATCTGTAAACACCTTCGAAAATACTCTTATTATGCAGCAAAGTGATGGTAATTAAAGAAATACTTATACTACTTTCCTAGCTGTCAAAATAATTATTTTCATGTTTGCTTCTGCGAGTGAATGGACCAATAAAACTGAATTTTCACGTGCTATTATAGAAGCGCATAAACGAAAGTGGGCTGAAATTGATTCTGAGTTTATTACCGGTAACTGAGAAGAACATTATTGAACACTTTATAGGGTTATTAAATTTTATGGCATTCGTTTCGTTGTAAGGCGCGTTCGAAAAGCACATGGTTGAGGTTTTTAAGCTTAAATCTTGCTACTCTAAAAGATAAGTTAGTTACTTTAACTTAATTAAGCAGACTTCTATTTTTCGTACGTACCTTTATGTGACACATTCCGAAGAATAATGGAACTTTTATTCTTGTGTTGACTTTAGACACGAGATAAACATAAAATATCCTGGATGTTAATGAGCTTTAATGATCATGTTAATTATCTTTCTATGTAAGCGTGGTATCTTGGATGGCTCTAAAAGGACAATGATTTATGTGAAACCTATATGTACATGTCGTATTAAAACTGTCATAAGCCTAAAGGTTAAGACATAAAACTATATACAGGTGCATAAATTTACTATGCTGCATATATTTACTTAGAACTACGTGTGTGTGGTGCGCAAAACTAACCGAAGTTGTGCATGTAATAATCATTTCTTGGACTGCACCTGAGACTGTATAGAAACATACATGGCAAGCATAGAGCGATGCTATAAAAGTATGGTTTGTGATAGCTGCTTCGTAAGCTATCCAAATTTTTATGCAGACCACGTCTACAGACGAGCCTCGCAATAATTTAACTTTTCTGTCGAAATTTTTGATTTTTTGAGGAAAACCATCAGATGGTCCAAAAAAAACGAGTACACATTGCAAATATATTTATACAATGCACACATTCTTTACTACCAAGTCACTGCTTCAAAATAGCCTTATAAATTAGGGGAAAGATCATTGCAATTTTGATGTCAAAATTTACCAAAAGAGCATAGGACGAGAACTTACATTATTTATAGCCTATATCATCCACAGAAAAATGTCTGCTCGACCAAGCCCCTGTTAAGAGTATACACAAAAAGAATCGCCGTGAATCACGTTATTTTTGTCCTGTATGTTCAGAGATTCCACATTCATCTATGGAAAATTGTTTTAAGTTATATCACCAATAAACACATACTGTTGATCATTGAGAATGCAGGACCATGAAGGAAGCGTAAAATAACCCTGAAATTCAAATTTAAGAAAGGATATGCAAATGCTTAACACAAGAAATCATGCAAACAATGTACACCAATAACGACTCCTTAAAAAGTATGAAAAACGTAAAGAGAGACGGTTTTAAATATTGGAATTGTGTTTTTTTACTGTCCCTGTGCATAGGAAGCTTGATTATGCCTCGTCAAAAAATTCATCAGTCATACAAGCACGCCTCTGAGTTTGGCAGAGGAAGAATTGTAGCTTATCGAGACTGTTGATATAAATATGTTGTCATGGACAAAATCGAGCCAGTGATGAGTATATGGAATCGGTGTGGGCAGGAAGGATGAACTGATGCAAGAACGATTGCAGCAGATTCGTCACACCACCGAATAAGAGGACAGATATATTGCGTGCATGCTCAAGAATTAGGGTGGGTGTGTTGTACAGCAACTTGTTTCAGCACGTACAATTAATTCAACGTCGTCTTCAGCACCGGGAAATTTTTTCAAGGCGTCTATTGCTGGACTACATTTGACTCCTCTACACCACAAGCGTCTGAAGATGTAATGGTGGGTAGAACTCAGCACATGGACAAATAAATGGCATGGAATCACCTTTACAGACGAATTTTGAATCTGTCTACTTCACCACAATAGTCGTATCCGAGTTTGGCGGTATGACTCTTGCTTTATGACTCACTACACCGTCACTCTGCCGTTATGGTATGGTTCACCATTGGATTATACTCCCTCACCCGCTTAGTACTCATTCCCGGTACACTCAACTGCCACCGCTATATCTCTGAAGTTTTAGAGTCTTATCTTCCCTTATCTTTCAAGGCTTGTCTTCGGTCAGTTTCATCTGATCTGGGGCCTATCGAACACATCTGATCGATGATCACGACTGGCGCACCACAGACTCCCTCCCCATAGGTATGATAGATAACAATATACAAACTTTGGCAGCATGTAGAAGCAGAATGTACTGACATACACCAAACACACATCCAAAGCCTCTCCCGTTCAAAGCTGAGATGTGAAGTAGCAGTTATTGTGCCTCCCATGGCGGTTACACAAAATGCTGATTTCTTTGCATTCTGCAAGTTGTACAGAGCTGTGATTTGAATCATTCCACCCTTGTACATTATGTTATTTGTGTAATAAATATGGCCTTGATATATCTCTTGTCTTCCATGATGTAGAGTTTCGATGACCAGCAGTGTAATATTTACTTACGTTAAAAAGAACAATTTTCATTAACCCTCCACGTGTTTTCGATGAGATCGATTATTTATTTTGTGTGAAAGTGCTTATCTTTGTGACTAATAAAAAATATTTACACTCACTATTATTTGTGTGTTCCTAAAAATACGTATTCAAAAAATCAGATACTAATTCTAGTACTTAGTTTTTAGAATAATTAATCACTTCCGATGTCTCAGAACTTAAAGGTAGTGATATATTTTTATGTCAAAGTAAATATCTTGTTTAGTTTTAAAGTTCATATGTTCGCCCTCATTAAGTTATTTGCTGTCAAACGTTTTGTTTCTAAAACATGTTTTTAAACCTATTAACTCAAACTTTCCTTTCCAAACATGCATAACGTCACGTAACTACCGCTATAAACGTGGAAAATATTTATTTCACTTCGTTACTAGTCATTAAATTGTGTATTAATATAATGTACGAAAATATTTTTATTACATTTAAAATAAATGAAAACTTTTTTCAGGTACGCACATTTATTAATACATTAATTATTTTCAGTTAACTCTTATGAGATGAAAGACCACCATTTCTTTAGAACCTGATACACTGAACTTTCAACATAAACTTTAAATAATGAAATATGCAAAAGTTTAAGGGGAATGTGTTCTGAATAGTATTTTATACTTTATTTTTCGATAATTGCTTAAATTTATTGGTCATGGTGCTCGGATAAAAACAAAGAGTTTCACAAAAATGTTTCTTTAAGTTGAAACGATTTTTGCATTCTGTATTCATAATTTATTATCGCCCAGTCCTAAAACGCTTCCCAGTAACAAGAATAAAACATTTTCTTCTATATGGAGTTTAATAATCTTTTAGAAAATATTGCCATGCGCTGAACTGGGCAGATAATATTTTTCTTTGCCTATATTTTCATTTAAATTTAAAGATTTAAATGAAATCTGTAGGTGAGCGACCAGCGCCGGTTGCGACATTATAAACCTCTGCTATCTGTAGAACTTTGAAATTGAAAGAACAGTTTTATCGTCAGCTGTGTGACTAGAGACATCAAATCGTAAACTTTCCTAATATGCTTTTATTTGCCAATGTCCGTGATTTTTGTGTTAAATTGTTTTATTAAAATTCCGTAGTTGGTTAAAGGTACTCCCGTTTCTTCCATTACATTACTAAATATCAATTTGAAAGCAACTTTCTATATCTAAAGATATATCATAGAATGTAATGTTCATGTGCGTTTCGATAAAGAACTATTCAAAATGTATTCGTGAAAAATGAAAAATTGACTTGATTGATTCTGTACGTAATTTAGAGGTAGGTTGGTAGTTAATTAGAGTCGCAAAGGAGCAAAAGAATGGTATATCACATATTTTAAAGATATTTGAATTTGTTTCATTAAAATGAGAGATATTTTCCATTTTATACATATAGAATAATTGAGGCGTTGAAGTTGAAAAGGAGGTAAGCGCCGAAAACTAAATTTTGCAGGAAAAGCAAAAAGCCATATAGGAACATAGGAAAAGGAAGTATCACCAGTTTTCAGGTGATAAATGTTTATTAATAATTAATATAAATTACAAATTTATGATTGAAAACGTGTGTTACTTTCTTTTCCTATGTTCCTATATGTTTTTTGCTTGTCTTGTACAATTTTGTTTTTGGCGCTTACCTCTTTTCAACGTCAACGCTTCAATTATTTTACTACAAGCAGTGTCCAGCATTCTCATGTATATTTCTAAATATATAGTTTTTATAAAAGGTGAATTAGCTAGTAATGGACTAATTAGGATACATTATTCATGAAACAAATTCCCTTGAGCTAACTTATAATTGATGCTTTAAGATATTTTGTAATATGTGTCGGGTAGGGCAGGTCATTAAGATTTCCCATCACATAATTTTTAGGATTTAATAGTTTGATATAATTCCTCGGAGTTCAGACTTGGGATTTCATCTGTTATTGTTCAATATATACTAGTTAGGGTTTCAACACCCCCATTATGTTTCAACACATTTATTATAGTTCTGCATCGACTGTCAGAATACCAAACTGACTGTTTATTAATAGTCAAAATTCATTTCTTCGTTTCACACTCTGGGGGCTTTGCACGTATATATCAACTCTGAAACCTGCAGTATTCCTACCAATTTTGACCTTCTTGACCAATAGAACCTTTCCCAAGATTCTTTCAAAAATGGATGTGGTCAATTAGTCATTATGTGTGCTGTGGTGTAAAATCAACACAACTCGTAAATGTGACTGTCAGAGGGTTAAATGCAAACAATGGAATTAGTCTGTTACTGGTTGGTGGTCAGGGTCTGGCTGGTTTACCCTACTAAATATTTTATTATTATGAGTACCGTCCTTTACTCAAGAGATTAAAAAACCTTAGCTAGTAAAATATCTTTTAAACAATATTTAAATACTTAACGGATTCTAAAATAAAAATTCAGTGTTGAGAAGAAAATAAACCCTCAATTTTGAATGAAAATATATTTATGGTAAATTAATTTTGTGCAGTTGTGCACATATCCTTAAATTATTTATCATATCTACCTTTAAACTTTTTATAAGATTCCCTTCCTCTGGTTCAATTTACTAATAGTTCGCATTTCAAACAGAAAATTAAATTATTGTCTAGAGGTACTTAAATAGTCAACCTGATATTCAAATGCACGCCCATGTGTCTGAAATAGGAGTTTTATACTTTATCTTACAGCAGCCAATTTACTTAAAAAGTGCAGCGTAAAAATATCACGTTTAATCAACTTGTAAATGAATTATTGTCACTCGAAACTAAAAGTCGATGAATCTTCTCTTCAAATCTCTGAAAGTAATTGCATTAGCATTAAAATTTAATCTGACATGGACTAAAAGTTAGTTAACGAAAACTTCCATAGATAATTATAGAACTAGAAAATTGGTTTTTAACGATTAGTTCATTGTCACGTATTTTTGCATGCTTCAGTTTAACTTTTCAATGAACTTTTGTTGCAGAAAAAGTTTAAATGATTATAAAGTCCCACCTTCACACACACACAGGACAGAGTAAAACTCAATCAGTTTATCGTTATTATATGCCTTATATTTAATTTACTTTTACTGATTAAAATTTCGAATCATTCTTTGATTATTATTGATTTTTTTTCAATTAAGAAGAAAACATTAAAAATGAGTGGGATTTTTAATAAAGAGTAATAAACTTATATAAACGAATTCCGATCGATATCTGTATTGCATATGTTATCAAGGTGTCCTGAGCCGGCAATAGTGGTTTCAATTAAATGTACTTTTACAAAACTTTTTACAAACAACTTTATCTAGATAATATTATCGAAGTACGACGCAAAACAGCCTATAAGAGGAATTTTTAATGTAAAGAATCAAACCAGACGAAAAACAGATTTTACTAGTCCATACATTTTACTTCCTGGTAAGGAAATGCCCTCGTATGATACATATCCTTATTACTTTAATATGTCAGGGTTACCTTATATTGCCGTTTAGACGACGTTTGGTGTTATATATAATTCAATCAACTACCATATATTAATTCGGAATTCATTCTGTGGAATGTTTATTGCTAACATACTGAAATCGTATTATGAAAACAAGCCAAGTGACATCACACCTGGAATACATACAGGAAACACGTTCCAATGGAACAACACTTCCGCCCCCTACAGTTAACTTGACAGAAAAGTCTCTCGTTGTGTAAAATCTATCGAGTGTCATGAAATTTCCGTGAAAGGCGATGTTTATTTTATCCTACAACAATATTTGATGTCTAAGTAACCACTTCTATTGATAATAGTTAAAAGTATTCTAGGAAACATTCTGAGAGGGGCTTTCATAGTTTTCAAAAAGAGAGAATGCGAAGATTGTATTTCCGCCGCCCACATGTCTGGATTATCTTAAAATGTAGCGTATCGCAGTTTTAGCAACGTTTGTGTACAATCGAATTGGTGCTGATTAATAAACTATCATGTATGAATTCAGAATTTATTCTTTGTAATATTTATTGGCGAAATGATGACATCATCTTCAAAAAGCAATGTAAGTGGCGAAGTTCGCAATGGGTACAGGGAACATGTTGGTTCCGCCGCAACAAATACTACCGCCATCTACATTCAGCATGACAAAAAAGCCTCACTATGTGTAAAATCCGTTGTGTGTCATGAGATTTCCCAGGAGTGTACTCTAGTTTTTATTCCACAACATTTTTTATATATATACATATGATATCTTTTGCAAATAGCAATAGAAGTAGCCACTTCTATTGCTATCTGTAAAACAATGTTAGGGATTCTATTAATCAAAGGTAAAACTAGTTTTAAACCATCAAGGCACCATCGCAGGCTGAATTCTAGAGCAATAAATGTATCACCTCTGAAGACCAGGAAATAAATAAAACAATAAATGGAGCTCAGGTGGGTCATCACACCTACTCGAAGGAAAAGGCTGAAGTAACTTTAAGACTTTTATTGATTGAACCACATCACTAAGAGAAACTAGAGAATTTGAAAGGGTTTACTTTGGTTTGGCCCACTGTGGTCTTATTTTTGCAAAATACAGACTTTGAGCTGCGAATTCGTTTAATTAATTACAACATTCATTTTTCCTCAGAATACTGTCTCTTCTAATGTATGTTCGAATACTCTTTTTCGAATCTTATGGAAGGAAATCCGGGTGGTACATCCAAGCTGCAACTTATAAATTCTTTCTCATGAAATTGTAGGACTTCTTGTGTCACACCTCCGGATCTACCTAACTTTCAGTGATACTTTTTTCTGCCAAAACCGAGAACCTACTATACAGAGCCTGAAGTGCTCTTATAAAACTAATTGACATGTCATAACTGATCAAAACACTGCTAATGATTTTGTCGAGTTAGGATAAGGCTCGCCTCTGTTGGTGGTATACCCATCTTCCAATCACTGTCTTGGTCCTCAATGACAATGGTTTGCTGTTTCATCGAAGATACTTGGTAAGTTTTTCCCTATGTGTTTGGATATAATCTGTGTTAAACATGTATCACATAGCTTTCATTTTCCCTGCAGTTAATACTATAGGATACGGTTCGCTTATCGGTGGTATACCCACCTGCAACTCGCTATCTTAACCCTATATGCAGACATCGGCTTGTTGTTTTAGCCACAGATACGCAGAAAGAGTTATTCCTACTATCAAGAACTAAACTTTTATGAACTAGACACACAAGTCTGACTTACCATGATGAAAAATCATCACGCTTGGATTTGCTTCTTATCAAACATTAAAAAATTGTGCCGAATGAATAAAATATTTTACTGAACCACATGAAATAAATGCTACGTTAGCTGTTTTAAGTAAGATAACTACAACTACGTTTTTCCTTGAAAGCAATTGGGTAAGTATATATTCATATATCCAATCGTCCTTGTGGGGCTTGAATCATTGTGTTCATCCAGATAGAAAATTTTGTCTGAATACTTCTCCCAAACCATTATTTTTTGCTATTCCTCTTCGTTCCCTTGGGTATGAATAATGTTTTGATATTAAGTTCGATTATGTATTTTACATGTTGATATTTTCATTTCTTGGTGGCTTTTTAAAAATAATTCTGACACAATTGCATTCTTAATGTTTTCTTGATACTTATATGTTGTTTATTCTCTTGCCAGTTTCGGATTGGTTTTAGTAAGCTAACTTCACCATTATTATTTTCTATTTCCTAATACACATCGCTCAATAAAATGAATAAATATGAATAAATTTCTACTAACTCGATTGATGTGTTGTTTTCGCTGTCTCAAGAAGAAAAATAAACTTTGGCATTTTCGAGAAATACTAATGTAATGAAATTTTGTAATGATCGTTTTTATGTATAATTATTTAGTTGATATCATGAGAGCTACTACATTTATTTTTCATTCGTATCGCCTATCGATTGGAAGTGAATTTTATGGTTTTGAGTGATGTAAGATACACGCGGTAAATGTATAAAACAAAGCAAATACGATAATACGGGTATAAAAATGAAAATAACTGTTCTGTTTAAAAATTGAGTTCCAATGCCATATGAGCATTTAAATATTAATCGCTCAATTAAATTAGGCATTGCTTCTTTTCAATCGTTTTGCTAGTCTCAAATTTCCTAGCTACAACAAATAGCCGGTTGAGTAACTCCAGTGCGACATAAATTCAACTTTCCATCCATTTAATACTAACCTACAAATCTAAAACTGCAGAACCTATCTCACTTCTTACTTCATAAGCAATGAATTTTTGAATTGAACTATGCTCGTTTCGTTAAATTCTTTAAAATTTTGAAAATTCAAGTACCCATCCAAATAACTTTTCCATTCTTAAAACAGGAAAACCAAACAAACGAAAATAATTATTCATTAATGTTAAGTCCGTCAAACCTATGGCTTGTCCCATTTTAACCTTTAATCAAGTGAAGCTATAAGTTTGATTAAAGTGATTTATTTATATATAATAGTGGAATATTTCGCTGCAATTTTCTTCATAAAGTTCCTTTCATTACTATTTACAGTTTTATAGACATCAAATCTGCCTTTCAGTATTCAAGATCGAGTCAGAAAACAAATGTAAGTCTCATCAAATTTTCATCAAAATCTTTTTCTGCAATTATTAAATTTTGAAAACACAACCCATTGCATTTAAAGTTTAAAAAATCAAATTTACATAGCCTAATTCACTTTGTGTTTTGTTTCCTTTAGGTCTAGATTTGGTTGCTATTGAATAGGGGTACGAGAAGAATATATATAAAAAATGCTCCAAACTACTTTTGAGACAATGAACAGTAACAGGACATTTCTACATGATAACGTATCAAGCAATGTAAGTAATGCCTCAGAGCTTTGAATAATTTAGTCTCCACATTTAGTTTAAAAATGGGAGCTCCGTCTCTTTAGATTTCAAAGCTAAGTGCACATTTATGTGCATATGCAAAATTCCATCTTCCTATTCGTTGTAGTACACAGTAACAAATATTTATTTCAGAGCTATGGAAAGTGGACATCGCTTTGTTTGATCAGAATAATGTTAACGACAAATATACAATATGCAATAATCATATTAGTTATCCGATTCCATTACTTTTAGTTTATAATAAATGTTTAACAGAAATCTGAAACTATGTTTTAACTATAATTCACTCAAATGAATCAGCAATTTTAGGAGACTATATGTAACAACCTTTAAATAATTGTATTTATTCTCTCAATTAAAAGTGAATTTACTGAAGTATTCAATATTTACACGCGAAATAATTTATTGATGTTAGGATTACCCTACATCAAACTTCAGGACTAAATAGCTACAGCTATTGATTGAAGGAATACTGGATCTAGTTCTATTGGTCTAAAACTGATGAGAAGTCAGGCAGAAAAATTGCAGATTTCATAATGGAATAATACTTGCATGGCCCTCAAAAGGTGTAAAGGAAGTCAGATTTTTTGCATCTTTCCTCAAAATGATTCTCGATATTACCCAATATCCCATTGTGTTCCTCCAGTGCGACGTTAATTAAAATACCTACCTACTTATCCTGATATTACCCCTATTAAAAAGAAATATAAAAAAAATATTTGAAATATTTTCTGAGTTAAAAATGTTTTTAATTGTAAAAACCAAATCTTTAGAAACTAATAATACAATTGGAACGACGGTTTGGGAATGTCATATTTCCATGCAATCCTTTTCATCATTACTAGAAAAAATACTGTTTCTGAAACGACTTAGATGTTATAAGCGTAATATTTCAAATTTTACTTCATGACTCTCAGACGGATAACAGTATGGAGAATTACATAACGAGGCGAACAATTTTGCGATTACATTTCACTAAGAGTAGTAATGATCTTCGGTCACGATTATTCGGGACTGTTTTACAACTGCACATTTTTTGTGATGTTGATGGTTCATCGCCATATTTTCAAGATAGAATAATGCGCGGAACAGTTCGCAATCCAGTGCAATTGGTTTCAGCAACCACTTTGCAGGTTTTTTGCCCTTGGCTCTGGTTAATAATCCGGTCACTTTATTTAACTCTGTAACGCCTTTTCCCCGACCACACGTATAAAAATTACACAAATTTTCGAAGTGATTAACCAATTATTCCCTCCTCAGTATTGGCATGTTTGACCCTAGAAAGACGGAGTGTTTACTTATACAGAAAAAAATGAAAGGTGCCAGAGGGACTCCACCTTCTTATAGAACGCTGAATCAAATTAAACAGATTGTTTTAGATAACAGACGTGGTGTAGTATCATTTAAATTCCAAAGTTATATCGCATTAACTTGCTTTTACTTTATTTCTGGTTTTTACATTCTCTGAAGTAATAAGTATACACCACTTCTCTCAAGCATTTGTGTCATACTGCTTTTATGCATTCCAGACATCTATTTTTTGTGTTGTTTCGCTTTCGAGTTCTCATGGAATAGTTTAATCTTATCAGATTATCTCTTTTACACTGCCTATGTCGATACTTTTTAGTTAGCTGCTATTATTTCTAGGTGCCATGTATTCAGTACAAAATTCTTCATATAGTGGGAAGATGAATATTCTTTGGCTATCAGATTTCCCGTCACTTCTTTACATAAAATCCAAACATTTATCTCTGATATATCTAAAATAGTGTAAAACGTACATGCATCAGCCAACGACGAATTCTTTTTCTCGAATTTACAGTATACAGGTGTGCTATTTGGTCTTTAAAATCGTCGCCGTACTTTGTCTAATTATCTTTTGATCTCTGACAACCTTTAGTGCACAGTTTTGTGGATTATCTGCACATGAAAGATGCTGAAATATAGTTTTGGCTTATTCAGCATTATAACAACTACTTTTCCGGTCTTTGTTAGAGGAGCCTATTTTGTCCAAAGCAATCCTTTCAAAATCTATTCGTGAGTCTTCAGGCCAATTCCTTTATTCTCAATAGGGAAGAAACTAATCTACACTGAAGAGCCAAAACATTATGACCACATACTCGATAACGCGTTGCGCCTCCTTTGGCTTGCAAAACAGCTGCAACTCGCCTGGACATAGATGCCACAAGTTCTTGGTACATGACTGGAGACAGGTTGTACCACACACAAATGTCTAAGCAGCGGTCACGCAAAGTCGAGATATTCGGACATGGTGGTGTTTGAGCTCTGAGCTGCCGCTCCATGACATCCCAAATGTGCTCTATCGATTAATATCCGGCGAGTTAGGTGGCCAGGACATTAAGTGGAATTCATCAGTATGCTCCTCGAACCACTCCAACACAATTCGAGCCTTGTGACATGGGGCGTTGTCCTGCTAGAAGATTCCATTTCCAGTTGGGAAGACAGACGCCATGTAAGGGTGCAACTGATCCGCAATGATGTTCAGATAGTTCGCAGCGTTCATGGTCTGTTCTACCAAAACTACGGGTCCCAGAGTCGCCCATGAGAACGTCCCCCAAAGCATACCGCCACCACCAGCCTGTATATGACCTGCTGTACAAGAGGGGAGCAACTGTTCGCCTAGCAGACGGCGTACCCTGACATGACCATCGACATGATGAATGAGAAATCAGGATTCATCTGACCAGGCAACTCTCTTCCACTCATCCATGGTCCAGTCTCGATGTTCCCGGGCCCACTGTAGGCGTAGTTGACGATGACGCTTGGTCAACAGAGGCACACGAGTGGGACGTCTGCTGCACAGTCCCATATCCAACAGTGTCCGCTGAACTGTGTGTTCCGAAACACTTGCGCTTGGACCTGCATTGTATTGGACTGTCAGTTGAGCCACTGTCTCGTGCCGATTTTGCTTTACCAAGCGGGACAGTCTCCGACGTCTTTTTCTTTGATGACGCGTGGACGACCAACACCTTGGCGTCTACTGCTGGTGTCACCGTCATTTATCCACTTTGCATGAATACTAACAACGGCAGATCGTGAACACCCTACCAGTCGTGCAGTTTCGGTGATACTCGTTCCGAGTCTTCGGGCCATTACGATCTGTCTCTATCAAATTCGCTTAGATCAGCAGCCTTTCCCATCACTCGCAAAAGTAAGTGCAAGAATGATTACTTACCTTCTCCAGCAGCAGTTAAATACCATTCTCACTTAATCACGTGCCCTCCACGTCATCCAGACGAGTTCATTGAAAAATGTGGGGATGATCATAATGATTTGGCTCGTCAGTGTATATCCCTATTTTACCCAATACGTCACATAAGTAAGGTATCACACATTCTAAATATTTAGAAAAAGAATTAGCGGCCAGTAGACAGTTTGCTCAACACAGTGCTCACATATGGACAGGAGGGGAGCAATAATTTGCAAACATAATGGAAATGAGTGAAACCAACCTAAATAACGTTGAATGCCATTGCAATGTGATAAGAGCCCTCCCTCACAAGCAGAAAGAATTTCGTGGTATCATTACGAAATACCATAGGGGCCATCTGGCACCTCACATCTTTGTAAATACAAGGTCGTATATTTCTATGGCCAGCCAGGTTTAAATTATTAAATACACAATACGTGTGTATGAAATAATTAAGCCATAAAATAGCAGCCTGTTCAATTCATTGGTAAGGAAGTTACAAGATGGCAAAGAGTACGAGAGCCACACAGGCTCCGTCCGTTTTTCTAGTGTTAAATTCGCACCTCCTCTTTTCTGGACACGCAGTGTAATTTTAGCAATTTTTTCTAGGACTTTCACGCTTGTTTAAATAAATGAAGGATTGGAAAGTAACAAACGATTACAAAAGACGTTAGAACATTCATATTTTTTACTTCTTTTGTAAGAGATCTTAAAAAACACGCGGTTGCGCCGATGGTTAAAAACTAATTTCCAAAACTTTCTTTTACTCACCACTCCATAGGGTGTCTCGTTCAAGCAACAACCCGTTATCTCCGCTTCCAACAACACCCCAAAAAACTTCGTTATCAGTATCCCGGAAAGTCTGTGCACTTGTCTGTGCGATCTTCTTGTTCAAGCAAGCCCCATTAGAAAACAACTTTTTCGGGGGAAAAACGGGCTTAAGAGGGCGATTTTCATAATCCCACTGGCAATACATCACTGAGCCCCCCGTCTTTTCCCGAAAATAGAATCGGGAGTTTGGAGGCTCGGCATCCGTTTACTAAAGAAGTCGGGATAAGAGGAAAAGATGAGAGATAGATAAAAAAAAGCGGAGATAGAGAGAAAGGGAAATCATTCACTTTTTTCTTCTTTCGTTATGTATTTCATCGGGTTCTTTTCTCCAGCCTTTCTCTTTCCCGGGCACTTGTCCGGTGCCCCGGATGTTATCCTCTGTTATGGAGGGCATTTTTTGTGCCTCAGGAAACACCCTCGGATCGATACAATTTCGATCGGATTTTCTTTGTTTTTTTTGCCAGTCTGCGATCTTGATTTTTTTGTTCCTCCTTTCGCCTTAAGGCGACAGAGGCGATAAGCTATTCAAATAGAGGACTCGCGGATCAATCGTAAAATGTGGTGCGATCTTCATTCGGTGTTTAACGACTGTTGGAGAAGATGTGGGATCTTTTGTGGGTCGGGTATTGACAAGGTTAGGCACAATCTTCGATTGCCCTGGATCCGTCAGCGGGGTAATTTATGCATGAGATACTTCAAGATCTAATCGCTATCGAAGATTAGAGATATCCTGCATAACTCTGGGATTGTTGGAACAGGAGCTGTTTTATTTCGGTTGTAATAATTAAGCATGGAGCTTTTTTCGTCTAATAAAAGGTTATTTTCAATTGGGTTCTCTTAGCGGAATTAAATTGATTAGTATTCTTCTCTGAAAATGAGTTTATGAAATATCACGCTTCATTTATGCTTCTGGAATACCTAAACTCTATCGAAGGCTAGAGATATCGTATAGAATTGGGAATTGTTAGAATATAAGTCATTTTATTGAGTTCGTAATAATTGAATCTATAGATTTTTCGGCTCATGCAAACGTAATTCCTACTTTGTTAATCGTATGGAATTAAATATGTGAATGGGTTGGCAATTCGTTTATTGTGTCTTGCACTTAATTTATATATGAGAAGGTTTGTAAACTCATAAATGCTAATGATTGACCATGTTAGAAATAATGGTGGCTCACCCACCGAATTCTCCTTCACAAATAGACGTCAGTTTACTCCCTATAATACTGAAGACTGAAGGGGTTTACAGCCGAGCATTGAAATACAAACAAATCTTCGAAAAGAAAATCAAACAATAACTTATACATGACCTTTCTGTAGGAGTCCATTTATTATCTTTTGATAAAATATACATGTAAAACAATAAATATTAAGTGCAAATGATATGTGAATCGTATTAAATTTTAACGCATCCAAAACTTTTAAAAAGACTTTGAATTGATTACTTATCATTGTTTGATGAGTATATCTTCAAAGTTGGAATTACAAATATACCAAAATTTAGTATGGAGCATATATACCAAAATAATTTTTATGGCAAAAGCCCATAAAATAGAATCGATGTGACTGAGTTACAAATACATCAATTGAAAATATTAGAATTTACTGAGATTATGAACATTTAAATACGAACCCAAATAAGTCTCCACCTCCATTACTGCCATCCGAACGCACACAGGAATTCACAATCATCACTGATAGCACCCGATTGCTCCTTCGGGGAATCCACGATTTAAAATAATTGTCATTTTGGGCCTCAATCCCCATCCCCCAAAGTTATTAATGTCCCCTCCTTAGGAGTGTGGTATGAGCACGCGCAGCAGAGTATAATTACAACAATGCTCCAGTTTCACAATTAATCATACGTCCCGTCAGCGGAAGCATGCTACCCAATTTGCTTTCTCTGGTCCCACCACATTACGGCTCGGACTTGTTGATTACTCCCTTGTCATCCCTCTCGCAACAGCAGACTGGAAATTAAAAGGAGGACAGTCAGCTTTCAGCAGGAAATGACTGGAATTGGTTGAGCGAAAAATGAAACAGCTGAAGATCGTTGCATCGAATCCATTATCTGCGCCAGGTTACTGTTGAGGATAGTTTGTCCTTTGAAGTAATGATTCTAGGGAGGACGGTAGCCCAGTTGGTAGAGCCGGGAATTAGAGTAGCGCGGAGTTCGGAACTGGATCCAGGCGATGACAGTCGGGAACGTGGAAACTGATAGCACAATAAATCTGTCGTAGCTTCAAATGCCCTCCCTTTGGTGTGGTGTGGAAGTTTGGAGATTGGAGTGCAAGCTCAGGTGTCAACCTCGTTACCTGAGCGTGGCTCAAAATTAAGAGATGCCCTCTTTCCCTTCGGGATTGATCCCTGACCGTCGTCAGTATCTCATTAGATTATTCCAGTGCCACGAACTCCAATTTACCTACCTAATAATTTGGTGGTTTGAGTATGCAACCTTTTGGTAGTTTGGTTTGGTTCGGTTTCATGGGTAGGCCCATATTTGGTCATGGCCAAGCTATGCTAAACACAAGACAGATAACGAGGTGAGGTAAGTAGGTTTAGCCATACGTGGAAAGTTTTACTGACAGAGAGTAATGCTCACAGGGAGGAATCCAACCTTACACTCATCGAACCTGTGCAGCCTACAACTCGCAGTTTTCTAGGTCAGTGGGAAAACTCACTGAGCCATGGCAACCCCCCACCACCAATATTTTATTTCGCATTGTGTGATGCGCAAAACACAGATGGATCAGTCGCATCCGGTTGAATCCGTTCAAATTCAGACAGTAAAAAATAGAATATTCGTTTCACCATCTTCGGTCTATGGTGACCAATAACGCGCGGGCGTATATTGAACTGCGCCATATTCATGTTTTTGCAAAAAGCTTTTTTGATAGAAATACGATCCTTTGAAAACGGTTAAAAATAATAAATTTTTCTTATCAATGTTGCTTAACACTTCAAGTTTCGCTGCGCTCAAACAAATCAGAAATAAAGTTGTTTGTTGCACGCGATTTTTAAATGTACTCCTCGTAATTATAAGTAAAAATCTTATTAGTAAAAAATTTATTGGTTTTCTTTTAAATTTTTCACGGAACTGAAATCATGAGACATCAAACCAAACATTGTTGAGCTGTTGTAAAAAATCATCTCCATTGTTCGCATAAATGTTATTGTATATATTCTGACGGTCTAATATAATAATTTTCCAAGTTATAAGCCTTTTGATTTGAATTTATTTTATTAATAAATAATAGTATAATATTTAGTGTTTATCTTATTTCAGAATTCTAGTTGCATTTTTTCTGTTTCAGAACACTTTGGATTGTCATCATTAGTCCTTAATGTGTTTTAATGTCTCAAATTCAATTTGACATCGATGGAAATATTTTATTTACAATACTGAGTTGAAAAAGAAGTAACGCTAGAAGTATGGTCTTAAGTGGGTTCTCATATGACCCATTTAGTTTTATAATCTCAAGAGGTCCGCGAACTTTAATTTTCAAGAGGGTCCTTGGACTGAAAAGTATGGCACCACTGCTCTAGACAGTTGATTATTTTTATGTGGCAAAAACTTGAATCTACTAGCTGCTTATGAGGGGGCGATTATTTGTATAGTGAAAGATTAACTTTAATGTATCAAGAATAATTACCTTCGTCTGATTAAAGTTTATTTCCATAAATTTGCAATCGTTTCATTTTTGTATTCGGTTATATGTTAATAGAGGAAGGGCCTTAATTCATTCTGGGGTAATGTGAATTTAATTTCTCAAACAGGCCTATATAGTAAGAGGTGCGAGTTTGAAACTTGATTCAAACAAAGATCGTTGATACTTGGGTGCTGGTTCACGCTAAATCTGTCCTTACCTGAAATGTCCTCATGTTGGAGGGTTGTGGAAGTTTGGAAAATGGGATGCCATCTCAGGTGTTGCCCTCGTCATATGACAGTGGTTCAAAATTATGAGGTGTCCTTGTATCTATCCTTTCGGGATTGATCCCGGACCCTCCCCAATAGACCCTTGTGTTACTCCAGTGTGACGTTAATTCTTTACCTACCTACCTACCTATAAAGTAAATAAAAAGTAATTTTCAAGATTCAGAAGAAACAAATAAATTAAATGTTGGAGAAAGGCAAATTAAAATTTTCCTGCAGTATTAAAAATAATTTTAAGAACTAACAAATTCATTCCTGTTGGAGGTTCTACAATGGTGCATTCATCTGAAGTCGGCTTCTGATCATATATAGGGATCTTCGAGTATTGTGTCATGGGAGTTCAACTTTTTTAGAATTGAAGAGCATTGAAAATCAGTTATTTATGATTTGCATTCGCAAAATCTAACTTTGAATTTGGCATTTATTGAAATATCTGTAGAGTAATTTCTTGGAATTTTATGTACCAGGAAGTACTGACAAAACACTTTCACCGAAAATATTAACGAATTTCTCGACTTGTTTTATCAGTAACTAATAACCAAATTTGATACTTTTGGTTATAGTTTTAAATAAATAGGAATTAATATAATTATTTTATCTACAATAGGGAAATATTACGAATTTCCATATTTTCAAATCGATGCAGTTTTAGAAATGTTTTATGAAGATTTATAGATGCTACTTTAAATATGTAGTTATTACTCTGCCGCTTTGTATCAAAATATTAAAATTATTTTGTTTCTAAAATTTGTTATTTTGCAAGAGCATTTAAAAAAATTATGGTTATGTGACCGACAAAACACTGATTTGTTTGTGAAATAACACGTACATGTTTAATATATCACTTGCGCTTGATGATTTATTTCAATTCAGTAAATATTGCAAATTATTATATAGTCACTTTCCCAGATCTGTATCTCGGAGAAAATTGTTTTATAAAATTGAGATTATAAAAATATGTTGATTTAAGGTGGCCCAAAATGTACTTGTTCCCCAAATTTCCTTCCATTTGAAGATGGTTAGGTGTACAGCTTTGCTTGGATTCGCGCGAATGGAATCCCCGTCTTTAAAACAAATTAATTATCTTTGTATTCACTATCCAACCAAGGTCTACTGGTCAGAGTACTGGCTTATAACTCAAAAGATTCCTCTTTTGAATTCGGGGTAAAGGTGAATATTTGATCGTTTCGAATGAGTGTGTGGGTTTTCTACGAACTGGCAGTGCCTAGAATGTGTGGTATTTATGAGAGGTTCAAAGTGTCTCCCCCGGTTGCACCAGGAGAACGCCAAGTGGTTCACATTTCCGCCATTGAAATGACACGAGATGAATAAAAGAACTTCTAACAAAA
The DNA here is from genome assembly GCA_933210815.1 of Meta bourneti. NCBI lineage: Eukaryota > Metazoa > Arthropoda > Arachnida > Araneae > Tetragnathidae > Meta > Meta bourneti. Next base: position 57,920,197 of record OW119926.1, read on the forward strand.
TTTAAATTGACCAAGCATTGGATAAAAAATTTCAAGTATTTAGCTGGAGGAAGATGAAACATTTTTGTAACAATAGACAAAGCGTGGGGTATTTAAATTATTGCGATAAAAAGAACAATTTGTTATTGTAAAAGAGGAGAAAAAATCTTAAAACCTGGTTCAAAAATCTAAAGAAACTTTCTCTAAGGGATTTAAGATTGTTACTGATTTCGCATATAATGGAAAATTAAAAGTAAAGAGAGTGGGGAAAAATGTAAAAATCAACTCCACATACTATCAAGGCCATATTTTATCCCCAATATTAAAAAAAGAAATACCATATCTTTACTCACAGTGCCAACAATCAGTAGAGCTGCATCAGGATAAAGATAGCAGCCACACATCTAAATACACTATTAAATTCTTGGAAGAAATGGAAAAAGAAACTAGCATCAAGTCAATACCCTTTACTGATATTCTGCCAAATCTTCAGATGTCTCACCCATGGACTTTTGTGCTTTTGGACTTTAAAAAAGCATTATCGAAACGTCCACCGAAAACCATTCAAGGCCTTTGGAAAACTGTGGAACAAGAATGAGACAAAATACCTCTGTGGATACAACAAAAGTCATTATTATCGTGGAAATTAAGGTGTAGAAAGATAGTTAACAATAAGGGCTATCAAATAGAACATTTAAAACACAAAAATTTCGTGTAAAAAATTATCTTCAGTCCATTAAACTCGTCCAAAAAATGTCCGAGCAGACCCTGTACATCTTTTATATACATGATTCTTTCTATATTAAACACATACTTGCAGCAATAAGCATATGAATCTAAGCTAATCTTTGGGGAGCATGTAAATCTGCGTGATTATTTGTGCGGCCTAATTTTTTTTCTCTTCAGTATATTTTTCAACGCAGTTTTAGACATTGAGTGATGTACGAAAGATTAATTAACTGAAAAAAATAATTCGATTGCTCATTTAACGTTTGACGAAAGATTGATATTTTTATCTCCATTCAAAATAATTGCTTCATTCAATTACAAGACAACTCTTTTAGTTGTTTCTTATTAAAGTATTTTTGGTATTTTCTGTTTCTTCAGTTTTATTCTATCACTATTTATTTTTTAAAATTCTGAAATATTCTACCCCAAGTGGCGTAAATAATTAGATTTTATCCTGACGCAAATTAATAAAGACAACCCATGAAAACTCTGGAAACAATTTAGTATACATGTGGCAAAAATCGATACCCACACTTTTATTTAATTAATTATATTTATATTCACATTTAATTTCTACATCGAGTTCCCTGGCATGGATTTATCAGTAAATCAATTCCTTTCCAATCTTTTCTCAAAGCCTGAGAGGGTTGAGAGTTCGATACTCGATCCAACCGAAGACCGTTATGTACGTGGGTGTTGGTGCACGTAAAATCTGTCATAACCTCAAATGTCCTTACGTTGGTGTGGTGTGGAAGGTTGGATACTGGGTTGCCAGCTCAGGTGCGACCTAGTCATCTGACCTTGATATAGAAGTACGAGGTGTTGACCTCTGATCTTTCTCTTCGGTATTGATACTGGATCGTCGCCAATATCCGTTGTGTTGCTCCAATGATACGGTAATTCCACTACCAACTTCCTACCTCAGAGCCAGCGAATCAACACTCAAAATGGATGAGTATGGACCTTGATCACGCTTCGTTTGTCATTCCATACATACGTTTAAATTTTTTCTGACTTTGATGTCCTCGCACCGATTGTCTCACCGCTGGTCATTTGTCCACTATTCGTGGTACATATTAATGGTGTTATTAGATATTATTATGTTGTTTAAACAATTCCTTTCAGTCTTAACACTGCTTGATTTGAATACAACACATATTTATTAGTTACACATTTGAAGGATTCGGTAAAATATTATTTTGGCTAAACCCTGATAAATGAAAAACAATCTAAATTTTTTATCTTCTAAATAGGCTTAAATTACTAATTATAACTTCTATTTAAAAAAAGTAGAGTACATTCATTAGGAGCATGTTCTTTAACAATGCAAATTCAAAAGATCTCTTTCGTTTCTTATTTAGGTTTCCATACTTCAGAACTTGCAAGTTTCAATAGAACTTGCACTATGATTAATACGATTATGGGTAGTATATAAAGCCTATCTTCTTCCCTATTGTACTTCAAATTACTTTCTATCAGACAACAATTAGTCACGTTTGCTTTTTACTTTCTTCCAAAACTTCGTCTTTAAACAAAGAGCAGCAGGATTTATTAATTTTTAATGTTCCCATTCAAAACGTTTCACTCCAATAAATGTATGTCAATTGAGCAAAGTATTTGTGTTACGTGGTAGAAAATGAATATTTAATGATAATCAATACTTACGAGAGAAGTTTTATTCTCTAAGGCCTTAAATATCGATTGTTTTCTTCAGCTCGTTGCTTTTAATAAATGTTTCTACTTCAGCCATATTTTTAGCTTTTCCGATAAATATCCCACTAATTATTATTGTGTTTTAAGAGGGAGCCTGTATTTTGAAAGTAAATAAATTGTATTTCAAGTGAAATAGTATTGATTAATTAATTTAAACAGATGAATATTGTTCTATTATAAACGGTCTGCTATTAAATTTTACTCGAGTTAATACTTTTCGTTTAGAAGTCGATATTCGTAATGTTAATGTTTTCGTTTAGTGCTTTCTCTTTAGACTTTCGATTAAGGGTATTTTGCCGTTATGCATATATTTACAAACTGATTTACAATTGGAATTAAAATACGTTTTCCTGGCATTCACACAATCATTTGTTTATGTTACTAACTAATTTTTTCGCGGTTTTAAAAGACAATATGGACATTTAAATGGTATTTGAATGATTTAAGAAGAGTTAACTCCGGATGTTTTATGCAAATAAAAAATGCTTTGTTCTTTGAACATTTGTTCCAAACGTTAATTTATTTAAACGGTAATTATTTAATAATGACACATTAATTTATCCTCTTACTTAACTGCTTTAAATTAGAAATGCAGTCAATAGTAATATGGGAATTTATAAGCTCAACTAACAACGGCAGGTAGTTGAATTAACGTCGCACTGGAGCACCGCAACGGGATAGTGGTGACGGTTCGGGATCAATCCCAAAGGGAAAGGGTCCGAGGACATCTCGTAATTATGAGCCACAGTCCAATGACGAGGTCACAACTGAACTGGCACCCCCACTCTCCAAACTTCCCCACTACACCAATATGAGGACATTTTAGGTCGCTACAGATTCAACGTGCACCAGCCCCCCGTACATATCGGTCCTTTGGCTGGATTAAATTTCGAACTCACAACCCTCCGATTGCTAATCCTCTACTCTTTCAACCCAGCTACTGCGGAACTCTACAGTGCATAAGTACATATTTTACAACAAATCAAAATAATATTTCCATTCAATAATCAATTGTTTTATTTCATAACATTAAAAATATTAAATTATAACATTAAAAATATTAATTTATAACAATTTTTGATGATTATACCCGTAATACTGCAACTACCAACTGTTTATACATATATATATATATATATATATATATATTCTATATAAAAACTAAATATATATGTGTGTGTGTGTGTGCAATATTATATAATAAATATATAATATTATAAATATAATATTATATATTTATTATGATAATATATATTATCTTCGTTACTGTACCGTCAATAAATAAGTGTAATTTGAACAGATTTACCAAAGAAAGTAATTTTCTACTGCAGCGAAAGAACTGAAAAACCAGATGCGCGAAACTTTAAACCTCGCAGGTGAGAAACTGGAGCAACACCAACTGCAGAGCAATACATTTCACTTATCTGTGGAACTTTAAAATTAAAATAATACCCAGTTTATCTTCGTTGACCAGATTTTAAACATTCAGCCTTAAATTTTTCTTGCGATATGTTTTTAAATGTTAATGTCGACGAGTGTGTGTATTTATGTCTTAATTATTTCATTAAGCATCTGTAATGGGATAGAGCGACTACTGTTTCTTCACTTACACTACCAATTTTTGCTTCGAAGCAGCTTTAACAATTTATTCATGATTTTGTAATAAAAAAGTAATGCTAAAATACCTATAATTACTTACAAATTTAGGAACACACTGGTCAAAATTTCAAAGCTGAACCGTTGAAATGAGATAAATATTACACAATTTAAACAATTTCACTACTCGCAGGCCACGCCAGTGCCACCCTTGCGGCATTAGTTGAATAATATCAATTTATTTTAATATATTTGAATTCATAAAATAAAATTACATTGACTACATCATGTAAAATTGACAGATTGGTTGGTGTTGGGTTTTATGGTGCAAGGGCTATATTTGGCCAAGCTGCGCCAAACACAACAAAGACAATGACAGTAATTGTGAAAATAAATAATGGAGAAATAAAGAGAAAGATCGTTTGGGCATCCTGTGGTCGCGATCCCCATGGAAAAGTTGACATATACATTTCTTTAATATTAGGTAAGTCATAAAATATAGCTTTTCAGCATGTTCTAAGTTTCTCAATCATAACTGAAAAATTGAAATACAAATTTAATAACGTCGTCCTTTTAATTTAACGTAAAATAAGTTAAGAAAAACTCTATAAAATCCATGATATATCACCCAATTTATCATAACACTAAACCATTTTTTTTTCATTCTCCTTGCCTTCAAACACATTTGGGTACGTGATTTATAACTTTAAATTAAGCAACTTTCCAAATTACTGAGAAAATTCCTGCAAACGACAAAAACAAATTGTTCTCTGAACGTTTAAACTTAGCCGCACAATGTATTAAGCAAGAATTCTAAATTTTTTGCCCTTAGCCCTAAAAAAACTAAAGCTTTCTTTAAGCTCCTTGGGTTGTCACATTAGTCAAAGTTCCCACGAATTTCTCATACATCTATTTCAATTAAATGCTTTTTGTGTTAAAAAGTAATGGCAGTAGAACGTGTTCATTTTTTATGGGTCTAGAACCTTTTTCGAAGGACGGGAAAGAAGAGTTTTGCAACGAAAAATTCTGTCTGAAGAGTTCATTATTCATTGCATTCGTGTCTTTCTTAAAAATTTAATCATTGAAAGACAATTATAACAAGAACAAAAATAAATGTAATCATATTTAAATGCTCTGTGATGGCATAGAATGTTCAGTTTTCTATTTCAAAAATAATATCATAAATTACTTTAAAAAATCATTCTGAGATGCTTTAATGTTTAAGGCATGCAAATAGAGTAATTAGAAGTAAATTAATCAAACTTAATCTCTTTTACTTCAAGACAACTTTGCTTTTCAGTATTACACAGAATCTATTTGTTTTGGGTTAAAATATAATGCTTTTCTTTAAGACAAAAAAATCTAAATAAAAGCATTGTATTGAGAGAAACAGTTTATTTTTTAAATACTGAAGAATTGTAAAAGGAAATATTGGAGTTAATAAATAAATAATTTACAACTGATTACTTTTCTCGAATAATATGTCGAATACAAGAATATTTCATGAACTGAAAAATGCAAATTCTATGTTATTCTTAAATCAATTATCTAATTATAATAATTTATTTTTGTTTTAAAAGTGTACTGCTTTAACCTAATGTGTCTTTCAAACTTAAAAGTGGATAAAATATGTTTCTTATAATAGACCTTTTTATGACTGCAGCTATATGTGGATACAAATGTATTTTCGTCTACAAAAACATAAAATTTTATTATTTCTTTACTAAATTATTGCCACATTAAAATGAAATTAACAATTTAGTAAAACCTTCATTTGGAAAATGTGTGTTCAGTAATGTCCATTGAACTTAGATGTCCAGTGGAAATAGCTGAACATGACAAAATAGATATATGACCATTTATAACTGCTATGCAAGCTCCTTACTATCGTGAAATGTCTTGGCTTATCCTTAAAAGATCCTAGAATTCTTGGGACAAATTGTTCCATTTATTCAGAACAAGAATGAAAGCATATTTTTGGATGTAAGTTTAAAAATATCTCCTTGGTGAGTTCATATGTATCCATTATTGTACATGCCTATAAATTGTATAACATAGAAATGGTCAATATTCCAAGAATTCTAAAGCGCTTTATCACTCCTGTAATAGCCACTGTGTTGTTATCCATTCAATGAATTTTTTGTCTTTATCATTGGAATAATAAAAAATAATCAAATATTGTATCGAACACGAAGTTGTATAACTTTTAAGTGCTATTTACCAGTGATATATCCTTTTCTATTTCTTATAATTCATTGCTTTCATTAAACGCATTGTTCAAACTCAAAACTGTTTGTTATAAGAAACAAGTATCGTAAATTTTTCTTTTCTTGCACATTCGTAAGATGCCTCTTTCCACTTTCACACCAAATGAGTTGATAGCTACAATTTCTCGTTAAATAATTAGACAATTAATGTGAATTAGACACTATTTAAAACGTGCTTTTTGTTGTGATTTTAGTAAACATACGCAACAGCCCTTAAAGAAAGCAGTTCCAGGATGGTTACGTTCTTCAAGCGACGAAACTTGGAATGGTCATTTTACAAGCCCCAAAATATCAACAAAACAGTTCGTAAAAATAACATGTCCGTTAAGAGGAACTAAAATGTGCTCTTTGATAATTTGGTGGGATTTGCTGAAAGTTCATAAAATCATGTGGGCTCGTAAAATCAAAATTCGCTAAAACGGGAGGTATGCGGATCTATCTCACGTTCAATCGTAAGGTCTGTCAAGGTTTCTAGGATTTTCTAAATGACATTAGCTTATGAGATTGATTTATAATCAAAATTAACTGTAGTAAGCATTCATCACATTTCGCATTGATGTGCCATTCTGTTTATCTTGCCCCCGATATATTTTTGGTTTGTGCGAAGAAGATTCTCAAGCTGTAGACTGTTTCTTTAAAATTGGCAGCTGAAAGTCACTATTGCTTCAAACAAGGATCATAATCAGTTTTCCCGCGTACTGCTTAATTGATGTAAAATCCCTCAGAATAACAACCGTTCACGATGTTGAGGTTCATCTTGGATCCAGGAATGCAAGAATATCGTAAATGATCCATATTGAAAACGGCTTTTAGGATCATAAGAGCTTGGGAACAAAAACGTGGTATTGTTGTCAAGAAACATACTGACAGTGTAAATAGGTTACATCAATTCAAGTAAATGTGTGTGCCGTAGGCAACGGGTCGATGCTTTAGGTTCATCTTGGAAATGGTAAGGTATTGAGGTTAAACCTGTATCAAAGAATGCAAGAATATCGTAAATGACCCGTATTAAAACCGACTCTTAATGATCATCCTAAAATCTTGGTAACGAAGCGGTGGTACTGCTAAGAAAAATGCTGACAGTGTAAATAGGCTACCCCAGTTCCAGAGACAGTGTTTGCCGAAAGCAATGGGTTAAGCAAACAGTTCGACCAACCTTCAGATGCTATACAAGAAATGAAGAAGAAATCTTTTTTCACCAATGTCCTTTTCAATTCCACTTCAGACAAAAGACCCCGTCTTTTGTTTGAAGTAGAATTTTCAAATCTACTTTTGACAAAAGACCCAGTCAGGCAATGTTTGTGTAAATTGGCGAAAGGAAGAACGGGAAGTAGAAACCCAATGACTGGACCAGAAAATTCTTGTATGAACAGCTCATTTCAAATTGATGGGTCAGACACTCTTCGCCCCCCACCAGTAGCCTAAAGCATCTCGAGCAGAAGAGTTACGGCAGTGCGTTTATCCCCTGACCCTGAAAAGGTTCGACAGAATCAGTAAAATGATTTGTGTCATGAATGCTTGGATGAGATAAAATACCTGTTTTGAAAATATTTTACAGTATTTAATATAATTTAAAGGTGTTTTAACATTTGACTTTGTGCTTATCTATTAGTCGTAAATAATTACAATGGAAACCCGTAACGCATTGCATAATTAAGCCCTTTTATCTCCGAATAATAAGTATAATTCAAAAGTATAAGTCAGTTTTCTCTATCCTCAGTATATCGTGCATTTTCTTCTCACCCTAGACGCACGATGCATAGGAGGTTATTGTACTTTGTTATTTACAAAAGCATCAATATAATGACTCCTTATAATTGCTATACCAATGTGATTTTAAACTTTACTAAGTAATATTTATAAAGTCGATTTATGAAAAATTATTAATTTAAATACTCGTATACTTAAGAAATAATTACGCATTGATATTGAAAGCCTTATATGCGTTGCTGGTAATCTTAAACTGCTATTAGCCCATAAACACGAAATATCTAAATTTCCCTTACATTTTAAACAAATGTCGATTGCCTTATGCAATGATAAATAAAGTAGGTTTGTATTAATAATTGGGACTTCAATAGCTCAGTTGGTAGAGTCGAATATTAGCAACAGGAAGGTTGTGAATTCGAAACTGATCCAACTAAAGATCATCATCTTCGGGGTGCTGGTGCACGTTATATCTGTCTCGGCCTTAAATCTCTTTATGTTGGAGTGGTGTAGAAGTTTGAAAAGTGGGGCTCCAGCTCAGGCGTTGACCTCATCATCAGACCGTGTTTGAAAATTACGAGTTGTTCACGGATCTTTCATTTTGGGATTGACCCGGACCGTCAACAGTAGCCCGCTGTGTTGCTGCACCCCCAGTGTGAATTAAATTAAATTACTTATCAACCATACTAAAATTTTATTTGAAAATTATGATAATATTTTATAAGACGTTCAAACAAGAACTACCTTTTGCATAACAAAGGATTGGTGATTTAACGTAAACTCAAACTAAATATGATTATTGCGCTTAAGATTAGTTAATCTCCAAATGAATTACCAAAGTACGGAACTGAAACTTTTCTTTCACTCTGAAATATACGAGTATCATATACTAGACGTTTTCTTGATGCTTTAAATCAGAAACTCAAACATCCACCTCATGTATAGTACATAAATCCATTTACTAACATATAACTCTTGTCGTCTAGCTACTCAATAATTCAGTCTGCAACATTCTCGAATTCTGAAGCAAATCGTACTGAATGGTGTTATAACCGTTGCATGAGGTATGAGATTTTCAACGTCACTTCAGAAATAAATTTTATGTCTAATCGCCCGGAAGAATTTTATATTTTCATTTATCAGAATCGAAAGAGAATTTTGAAGACGCTCAATGTCTTTGCAGCAATTTTCAATTATTTAGCAATTTCATTACTCAATTTCTGAGCTAGATTGCGTCCATTTCCTTCCGCGTCTACTTATAAATTTGACTAAGTAACTTGAAAAGTTTCGTATTGTGATTATTTTTAAAGAAATGTCTAATGTATATTTTCTTATCATTATCCGATTGAAGTTTCTTTTAATCTAAAATCACAATTGTGAAGTACAGGAGTGCTTGATTGCAAGAACATGTAACCATCGCTAATTGATGACACTTCAGAAACATGATAACCATTCGTGAGTTTACTACATGCAGCCCCATTTGCGAACAAGTGTAAGGCACCCAATATGACTTCCTGTTCCAATAGCTGTTAGGCGACAAAGCGTTTAGTCACTCATTTGGCGAAGGACTACTATTTAACTGTACCACATATTAATTTAATTTGTTAACTATTTATTTTATAAATTTCAGAAATAAGAAACGCTTTGTGTATGTGTAATACATTCTAGGATGAAATGTAAGGCCCACATAAATTATTGAACAGTTGTACAAGCTCTCAATCCAATTCATGTCATGTAATATTTCAGTTCTGATACTTTTTATGGGAGGTCGAATTCTACTTTTTCATTATTTTGTCTTACTCTAATCTTTATTTCTGAAAATATTTCAAAAGTTTATAAAATGATTAAATAACTCATTGCACTTTTTCACAATTATGGAAGTTCAATTTATTCTTCAAATTATGACTAAAGCGAATTTCATTAAAATCCCTATTTAACTTTGATCTTTTAGATAATATAACCTTATTTTTCATGTTCATCAACAAATAAAAGCAATAACAACGTTTGCTTTAGAAAAATAAGTACCTTGATAGCCCAATTGATAGTCACGGATTAGCAATCACAGTTGTGATTTCAAAACTCAATCCAACCAAAAAGACAGCACTCGTGCACGTGGGAGCTTGCTCCCACCAAATCTGTTGCTTCCTCAAATACCCTCACGTTGATGTGGTGTGGAAGTTTGGAGAGTTGGGTACCAGCTTAGATGTTGAACCTCGACATCTGACCATGGTTCAAATTTACGAGGTGTTATCCTCGGCTCTTTCCCTTCGGGATTGATCCCGAACCGTCACCATTTGCCCGTTGTGTTGCTTCAATGTAATGCAAATTATAACTACTTACCTACCTACCTTTAGAAATATATTCTGATTTCTTTCTGAAACCATAGTTATTTTATAATGCAATATTTATTTTATATAATGCTTAAAAAAGATATAAACTGGTTATTAATATAATCCACCGTATTTTCTGATCAATTTTCAAATATGATGTTTCCAGACAGTTGATAATTTTAGCACATCATACAAACGCTTGAGAAAATTTACTTTGGATAAAATTTATTTGTTTTATTCAGCACCATAAAATAACGATAAAAGTGACATGGCATGGATGAACATCTGAGAACATTTTAAAATTAAAGTATTTTCGATTAAAGATAGTGCATATCAGGTAGGTAAGCACAAATAGGCGTTATTTATCTTTGCATAGACTTAAGCCACTTCCGCAGCGTAGTAGCACGGTGATTAATGAGGCCATAGAACACTTTGGAAAACGTACTTACTCCTCTTGCAGAGGAGTTTGAAATTTTGGAAAACTTAAGTCTAATTCTTGTGACATTTCTGAAAACAAAATACAACGTGGCTGGAGGAAAAAGACGTCAATTAAGGGACAAGAACTTAATGGAAATCGATGCCATAATTGATTCGATAATTAGAAATTCTAATACGTAATCAGAAAATGTGCTATTGTATTTTTAATTCCTTTAATTTAAATTAGGTGGGAAAGATTTTGGAACTTTACCCTTTCCTTATTCAATTTGCTCAAGGTAGTGCGGATGATTGGGACACAAATGTCCAGTTATCCGTCTAATTTTTCTTGTTGTCTAAAATGTTATTTTGCAATATTGGTTTAATTTTAAAAATATTATCTTAAAAATTACGTTTAATAAAGTATCGAAATCTCTAGTATTGAACCCTCCTGGTCGTTGTCGCAACGAGGTATCTCGTCATTAGCACAACTGGCCAGATCTTGATGAACGAAATATTTCGTCATTAGAAGATACATGACCAGATCTTGATTTCGTATCATTGATAATTGGCAATATCTTGATACAGAGATACCCCATCACTAACAAAATTGGTCAGATATTGATGGACAAAATATCTCGTCGTCAGCAAAATTGGTCAAATGTTGTTGCACGAGGTATCTCGTCAAAACTACTGTTAAGATTAAAAGTCTTGAGCGTTCACCACCAAGGATGTCTTGGAACCTGTACTCCAGATAGTATGTTGTCTAAAATGTTATTTTGCAAGATTGGTTTAATTTTAAAAATATTATCTTAAAAATTACGTTTAATAAAGTATCGAAATCTCTAGTATTGAACCCTCCTGGTCGTTGTCGCAACGAGGTATCTCGTCATTAGCACAACTGGCCAGATCTTGATGAACGAAATATTTCGTCATTAGAAGATACATGACCAGATCTTGATTTCGTATCATTGATAATTGGCAATATCTTGATACCGAGATATCTCATCACTAACAAAATTGGTCAGATATTGATAGACAAAATATCTCGTCGTCAGCAAAATTGGTCAGATGTTGTTGCACGAGGTATCTCGTCAAAACTACTGTTAAAGTTAAGAGTTCACCACCAAGGATGTCTTGGAACCTGTACTCTAGATAGGTAGGTTAATTACACTGGGTAGTAATCACCCTGGGGGAGCAATACAACGGGCGATGGTCCGGGATTGATCCCGAAGGCAAAGATCCAAAGACAACGCCTCCTAATTTTGAACCACGGTCAGATTACGAGAAAAACACCCGAGTTACCAGTCTTCTAGAGGGAATTATAGATTTCACGCGCTTCTATGGGAGGAGAAAATTAAAAAGGAAAAAAGTAGTTAAAAATCAAGATCCTAAAAGATTTCCAGAGTAAGAATTCTAAAATACTACATCCAGTAATTCACTGTGCGCAGCTATGAAATCCGACACTCTGGATATATAGCTCCAAAAATCACTATAAATCAAATGGTGTAATTCATTTATTCTCTATTCGACATCTAGGTGACCTGAAGGGTGTATCTGAAACGCTAGGACTTCATAAGAGGACATTCCGGGGCGTAGTTCAGGGGTGAACCATCAAATCTGCATGCACAAAGGAATATGTTTTGACGTTCAAACCTATAGAGGTAACGTGGCAGAGGTGTACATGCATTGTCAATATTAAGTAGCAATGTATTCATACATTCAAAATTATGTATATACGTATATACACAGTAAAATTATCACTGCATTGCAGAAAAGGTGTCGCACACAATTCCAGTTTAATTGAACTCTACCCTGTAATCATGAAAGCACTTTGTCCGTGAATTGTTCCGATTATATGTTGTATTGGTATAGGTTCCTATTGCATGTTGTATGGGTATTGATAGATATTGTGAGGGGTCAAATATTAATAGATAGGAATTTCAAGTGAATGGTACTCACTAACAGGTCTCTTGTATTGGGCTCTGAGGTGATGTCGCTGATTCAAGGAATGTTGTTGTCACAATGATTGTAAGGGCATAACTTCGGACGGCTTAACTTCTGGGGTTGTCGAGGAGATCGCTCTTCGCTGGTCACGTAATATCAGCATTTCCAAGATATTCGTGCTACTTGGAGAAATTACAAGTTTCTGCCCTTTGCTGGTTGCTACACCCTCCAATAAAACCCAGCTTCATTCCCAATGCTCTGACTAATGCCAGCAAATCCACTCATCCCATATTCAATCACTGTGGCTGCTTGGCTATGGTGGCAGTTACACTATAAATGGGCCGTGACTTGTGATGAAATTGGAACCCCTACGGTCATTTTCGATTCGGGTACTCTGGAGATGACATCGTGACTTGGTATCACCCTCGCCTCATATTCTCTGCCATTTTTAAAGCAATACCTTTTTGATCTGATTGGGCTTGACTGTATTTTGAAACTTTAGAACATATTCATTCATATTCGTATACATATTCATTCATATTCGTATACATATTCATTCATATTCGTATACATATTCATTCATATTCGTATACATATTCATTCATAATCATATACATATTCAATCATATTCATATATATATAAACAGTCATACAATTCATTTATAGTCTTATTTTAGAATGAGATTTTTTTGTGTTGAAACTAAAATTTTTGCTGGAAAAACTGTCCCTCGTTCCCTGACACACTTATTGGTTGATTAGCGAATTTTATTTAGTTTCCTATAAATAATTGAACAATTATTTGAAAAGTGATCAAAAATTAATCCAGTTACTTTCATGCTTACTAATAATGACTGTATGCCGTGAAGAGTGCACAAAATAATTCGAAAATCTTTTCCCCTCCAAAAACCTAATGTCATTTTTTTTCTCATTTCAGTTCTACCATAATGAGCTCTCAGCGGGGTACTGCATTGGAAAACACGTCATCTCAAGTACACTACACTATAATAAATCAATACATTTTTATTTTCATAAACGTTGCAAGATTTTTAAATTAAATATTTTATGTAGATCTAGATTGAAACAGGTAGTTGAATTTACGTCGCACTGGAGCTAACACAAAGGACTATTAGAGACGGTACAGGATCAATCCCAAAGGAAAATATCCTAGGACAACACCTCGTAATTTTGAACCACGGTCAGAGTACGAGGTCAATACCTGAGGTGGCACCCTACTCTCCAAACTTCCATACCATGTCACCGTAAAGATCAAGATTGAGATGAGTGCATATTATCAAATAATAGATTGATTATGCACAGCGAAAAACTAAATGTAATTTAATCCTATGAGGGGTTCAGACATATACAATCATTCTACAACCTGCAGTTTTACCTGCAAGACTTCTAACAAATGTTGAGCTTGAGGAATAGAATCTTTCCAAAGATTATTTTAACTAATAGTTGGTTATGCAGTTATTTTAAGTATGTGTTCGGGGGAAAATCAATACCATACTATTTAGAAATTTACTGACGGTGAAACATTTAATTCATCTAAACTAAAGTCAAAAACCATAATGTAAAAGAAAAATGGTACAATCATGTCAACTTAAAGCAAAATTTCTTACACAGTCAATTATGCCAGAGAAATGTGCAGATTATACACAGTAGTACTTAACAGATTAATAATTCCGAATGATAAATCTGAATTTTCGAATTTATAGTCATATTTGTATTTGCCTTATTTAAAGATGCAAGTTTTAAGGATAATACAGGTTTAGATACTAAACCTTGTAAAAACTAAGAAATTATAAACTATTTTTGCTGATTAATTACTTTTTTGAATTTATATTGATAAGAATATCTAGCGATGGGGGCAATAATTTGGACAATAATTAAATTTTTTCTCAATTTCTCAAGGGAATTGGAAGTTTAAAATAAAATATATTGGTATTTCTGATAAAGGCAGCTGTGGCAATAAATTTAAGTTTACTTAGTTGTATAATTCGTTAACTCGTTTAGAAAATGTTTATTCATAATTTTATGTCAAATCTTTAAGTAAATATTAGTTCTCGTAAAGATGGTATTTCTTATAGTAATTCAAAGCTATAAACAATATATTTCTATATTTACATTAACCATCGCACGATCAAGACTCATTCTTTTGTGAACTGATACCATATTATTTAATTAAATCCATATTACTTGGGTATCGAAGTACCCTTGTCATATAAACCTAGCAATATAGCTTAGTGTTTATATATGGTTAAAGGTTGTTTATGAGTTTGATGTATACAAGTTTAAGTTATAAGTATCCCGCTATACTTCTATTAGAAGGGTTAATCCCCATTCAATTGAAGGAACTAAATTTTGTCTTGAAATATAAACATCCAGTGGCTTCCAAATTTTGTCCATGATCATTAAAGTCAATACATAGTATCGTGTACAAGACAAACACCATCTTTTACTAATCAGTTCTTTTTAATTTTTTTCAGTAACCAACACAGAAATTTGGAATTAAAGCTTTAATACGAAATAAAAATATGTTAGGTTATATCATGTTCAAAAGTCATTTTACAAATATAAAGTATACTAATATAAGCTGCATTTTTCCATAAGTGAAAACATCCTGGTCTGAGTAATACAAAACAAATATGTCAGGTATTTGCTTGGAAAATATTTTAAAATGTGCAAACTTTATGTTATTTTTGAAGTAGCTATACTATTTTAGGGTAAGAAATGATGCAACCATTTATCTAAGTTATTTTCGTATCACGTTTTTATTTTCAATGATATTTCATTACACGTTTTATAAAATAAAATATATTGTAGAAAGAAATGAATAAGTTCATTAAAAATGTTAAAAACAATATTAGATACATTTATTTTAGGTTGGTTGGTTGGTTGATTTGGGTTTTATGGCGCAAGATCCAAAAGAGGATAAGCTGCGCCAAACACAAGATATTAAAATTAGGAGATGTAGTCACCACTTTCAAGTCACAAATCCACCATATGGAAATGTAATGAATAAAATCAATTGAAATACATAAAAATTAATTAAGAATATAAAACCTCAGCCTGTAAAATCGTATATATATATATATATATATATATATATATTTTTAGAGAGAACTAAGATGGGGTATCCCCATCTCAGTTCTATAAAACTTGATGAAATTAAATTTAAAATCTTAGATATGTGGTAAAAATCCAGAACCATGAAGAAATCTAAAAAGCAATGGATGGGGAGGTTGACCCAAAAGGTCTGATAAAAGTGGTAGTGAAGTTTTAAAAAATTGTCTATAAAGATGTCTAAGAAATGTACAAGAAGTTAAAATATGACAAATGGAGAGCGGATCTTGGCAATGCTGGCACGATGGAGTGGTTTCCCCGACCAATAAAAATCTATGAGTGATTCGTGAATGGCCGATGCGAAGACGAGTTAGAATGACGTCGAACCGTCGAGATGGTAGTGACGGTAGGGGTGAGATTGTCGGCTGGATGTTGTGGAGCTTGTTGTTGTTCTGCTCACTCCGCGCCATTCGTTCCATACGATGTCCCGTACAAATTGACGTAGATCATCGTATGGAATACGAATATCAAGTGGAATCACTGCAGTTTTCGCTGCATCATCGGCCAGTTCATTGCCGATAATACCGACGTGTCCCGGTATCCAACAAAAAATGATACCGAAGCCACGACGGACAAGCCTGTTATTAAGTTTTAAAATATCATGAGCCAAAGGGTGTCTTGGAGAATCCGAATTCAAGGATTCCAAAACACTTTTAGAGTCCGTGTAAAATATAAAATTGCCAGTACTGAGACTGGAAACATATTTCAGTGCTTTGTAAAGAGCTAAAAATTCAGTGGTAAAAACAGAAATAAAAGATGGTAATGAGAAATTAAAAGTGACGGATTCGCAAATAAAAGCACAGCCGGCATAATCGAGTGATTTTGAACCGTCAGTATATACTGCTGTGTGATTTGAAAAATTATGACGGTGAGCGAGAAAAAGCTGTTTATAAATGATTGAGCTGGTATTAGATCTCTCTAAACCTGGAAATAAATTTAAGAATGATATTGCATGAGATTTCCAGGGTGAGATGGTGAAAAGAGGTCTCTCAGCTACATCAAATGAGTGAAGGGGCGTATTCCTTAGGGCATTTCTCATGCGTAGCCCGAAAGTTGCAATACAAGAGGGTCGATTCGAAAATAGGCGATCAAGATAATTATCCAGGAGTGAATTTTGCAGTGGACGGTCCGGATGTTCTAAGACTCGATAGTACTGTCGTAACGACAACAAAAGACGTGTAGAAGCCAAAGATGGTTCGTGGCAAATCACATACAGGCTTTTGACGGGTGAAGTGCGAAATGCTCCGGAACAGATCCTTAGTGCAGTGTGATGCACAGTATCGAGCTTTCGTTACACAGACTGACGGGCAGAGGCATAAACTGCACATCCATAGTCTAGTCTGGAACGAATTAAAGCTCGATAGATATTTAACATGGAGGACCGTTCTGCTCCCCAAGATGTTTTTGAGAGTACTTTTAAGAGATTGAGCTTTTTCTCGCAAGACATCCGCAGTTGCACGACGTGAGGGAGGAAGGTAAGTTTTTGGTCGAAAATGATACCTAGAAATCGTACTCTGTCCTCCACTGCAATCCTAATACCACCCAGGAAGATCTCTGGGTCAGGATGTAGGTTCCGACGTCGGCAGAAATGAACACAAGATGTCTTTTGAGTAGAGAAGCTGAAACCGTTTTCGTCACTCCACCGCGTTAAGCGATGGACAGCTGACTGAAGTTGTCGCTCAATGTACCGCATGTCTTTACCTTGGCAATGAATGCTCAAGTCATCCACGTACAAATTACCCTGGACAGTTGGAGGCAGTTGGTTTAATATGTTATTTATTTTTATTGAAAATAGAGTAACGCTGAGGACACTACCTTGAGGAACGCCCTCTTCTTGAATGAAAATATCCGAAAGCGCAGAGCCGATACGGACTTGAAACTGTCGAGTGGCTAGAAATTTTTGAATGAGTACTGGTAGATGACCTCGAAACCCAAGAGAATGTAAATCACGGAGGATTCCGTATCGCCAAGTGCGATCATACGCCTTCTCCATGTCGAAAAAAATAGAGACAAGATGGTTTCGACGCAGAAATGCACGGCGAGCTTGAGTTTCGAGTGATAAGATGTTGTCTACCGTTGAGCGGCCAACCCTGAAACCGCTTTGAAATGGTGAAAGAGCCTGAGTTGTCTCCAAGATGTAAGTGAGACGATAATTCACCATCCTTTCAAAAAGTTTGCACATGCAGCTGGTGAGTGCTATTGGGCGATAGTTATACGGATTGGTGGGATCTTTTCCAGGTTTTGGAAAGGGTATAACTATGGCACGTGTCCAAGCCAAAGGGAAGATATGTTCCTCCCATATACGATTAAAAAGTTGTAAGATGTTAAGAAGGGATTGATGGGAATTGTGTTGCATCATGATGTAAGAGACGCCATCAGGGCCAGGTGCTGTCATTCTGGTCGCTTTAAGGCATCTCATCAATTCCCTTTCTGTAAATCGACAGTTATAGGCGAGTTCGGTGCGAGAGTGGAAATTTAGACGATGGGATTCTGCGTTATGTTTTGCGCGTTGAAATGTGTCCGAATAATTGGTAGTACTGGAGGCTGTAGAGAAAGCACGCGCAATGGCGTTGGCTATCTCGACAGCCTCTGACACGTGTTGTCCATTTTCTTCAACGAACGTGATGGAGTGTTCGGAATATAATCCCATCGCTTTCCGTACTCGATCCCATAACTGTTTGGAGGAAGTGGCAGGTGTTATGCCTGAAACATACCTTATCCAAGATTCCCTTTGGCTTTGACGTCGCACTCGGCGAGCGTTAGCTTTCGCACGTTTGAAGGTGAGAAGATTTTCAGTTGTGGGGTATCGGCGGAAAATACCCCACGCCTTCCTTTGGATCTTAGTCGCTGCAGTGCATTCGGGAGTCCACCATGGTTTACGATGTTTATGAAAGGAGGGAGATTTCTTGGGGATTGCCGTATCAGCAGCTTTAATTATAACATCGGTGACTCTTGTTATCGCCTCATCTATGCTGCCTTCTACCATCTGGTCTGATATAGTGGCTCGAGATGTAAAATTAGGCCAGTCGGCTGCTTCATAGATATATCGTGACGGGCGGCGAACAGGATCATTTCCACTAATATGAGTAACGAATATTGGGAAATGATCACTATTGCGCAGGTCACTACCGACAAAAAAGGACAGTAAGGGAAGAATTGAAGGGGAGCAGATGGCGAGATCGATTGCATGGAAGGATCTAGATGGCTCGTGGAAGTAGGTAACCTCACCGTTATTGAGCAGACAGAGACAGCGATCTGTGATCAGCTGTTCTATCTGTCGCCCACGGGAATTGGTATCCCTACTTCCCCAAAGTACACTATGGGCATTAAAGTCACCGAGTATAATGAACGGCGGCGGCAGTTGATCGACCAAGTTCTCAAGGCTCTGTTGTTGGATGGAATGATTTGGTGGTAAATATAGCGTACAGATGGTAATCATCCGTCGTACTTGTACTCTAACGGCAACAGCTTGCAAAGGGGTGTTTAGTGAGAGGCCTAAAGATGGATATTCAAGGGAGGTGACGAGAGCAACACCACCCGATTCTCTTCCATCATTACTGCCATCTCTCCTATTACAAGTATAACGACGGATCTTCGCCGTGTCAGACGACTTCAGGTATGTCTCCTGAAGTGCGACACAGGCGGGATGGTACTCTGCAATCAGGGTTTTTACGTCATCCAACTTATTTCGAAAGCCACGACAGTTCCATGATATAAAAGATCCTATCATTGATTGATAGGAGGCGCAGATTTCTTATTTTGCTCTGGAGGTGCTTTCATTTCATAGTTTTCGTCGTCCTCAGACAGGTCCGACGCATGAAGATTTAATTCTATATCTTCGGCTGCACGCCGAAGTATTTTTATTGGTATTTTATTTTTATGTAAAAATCTGGGTGTTTTGGAATTGTAATCGGGTTTCGGTTTTTTTATGGTTTTAATTTTCCTAATAGATGGTTTGGTTATCTGTGGACGGGAATCGGGTCTACTGGAGGACGGACGAGGGGTTGATGTGCTTACAGTTTTAGATATTGATTGAGTTTTATTTACAGAAGTTTGCGGAGTTATTGAAAAGTTTACTGGTGAGAGATTAGTTTCAAAAGGGGAATCAGTTTGTGTGGCTATTATATTGTACGTTTTGGCAGTTATTTTGGCATATGAAGCGCCAGACTTGGGAGTTCGGGATTCCACAAGCCTGCGAGCTTCAGGAAATGAAAGGTTTTGCAATGTTTTCACAGTTTGAACCTCCTTCTCAAATTCCCATTTGGGGCAAGATCTGGAGAAAGCAGAATGATCTCCACCGCAATTGATACAATGAGGTGATTTTGTGCATCCGTCCGTCTCGTGGCCCACTTCTCCACAACGAGCACATTTTGTGGGGCTCCGGCAAGAGAATTTAGAGTGTCCGAACCCCTGGCAGTTGAAACAGCGCTGGGGATTCGGAATGAACGGACGGACTGGGCAACTAAGGTATCCTGCTTTGATTCGGGAAGGCAGTGACGGCTGGTCGAAAGTAAGAATGAGATGTTTAGTTGGCAAGATTTTATCATCTCGCCTCGACCTGATGGTTATTCGTCGCACGCCACAGATGTGTTCGTCACGTAGGTTCTCCAGAATCTCCTCTTCAGATGTATTCAGAAGGTCAGGTTCAGAGATAACTCCCCTAGAGAAGTTTAAAGTTCTATGCGGGGAAACAGAAACGGAAAATGTGCCAAGACTTGTAGCATTATTTAAGAGGTTCGACTGAGTGTTATTGGAAGTTTCAATTAAAAGGTCACCGGAACGCAGTTTTTTGATTGATTTTACTGTACCTATAAAAGATTGAATAGTTTTATTTATAAGAAAAGGGGAGGTTTTAGAAAAAGACTGATCTGTGTTTTGTTCATCATTATGTTTTAATTTTACGAGAAAGAAACGGATATTCGATAAAGTCGGACTTTGTTGCTCCCTTCGAGAGGGAGAAGAAACAGAAGAATTGTCATTCATAGTTTATAAAAAGATATTCGGGCTCTGCAGCACCACCCACCACCGAGCCCAACAAGGGGATGCAGTCTGCACCAGTGCTAACAGGGCCTATACGCTTTCAATCATCTCTGTGGCAGCCACCACCCTTAACGTGTTGCTCAGTAGGTGACCGATCGCTTGATCCCTAGCCGACGACAAAGTCCAATCGACCAGCCGATTGATGCACACGGGGCCAATGTACACCTCCCGTTTACCTGAAGCTGGGGCCAAAGCAGTGTGTTGGGACGGTATATCGCCCCTCAACTGCCAGGATCCCCTTTTCCAGGGACACGGGACTCCACGCACGGCAAACACGTGGGTGATATAATCCCCAAGAAGGAGCTGAAGGTAACAGAGTGACGAAAAGCTTCTCAAGGGGAGCCCTCACCTCCGAAGAGGCAACCACAACGAGGGAGGAAGAAGAAAGCAAAAAGTAGAAGGGGAGGGGAGGAGAAGAATGAAATAAAGGGGAGATCACTCAGGTACCCCGGGGTTGTGAAGCCCGTAGAAACCTAAAGTAGGTATGCCCCTGGGGGCCATTTATTTTAGGATAATTTAATAATAATAAAGCAATTACACGTGTTTAGAGGGTAACTTTATAAATGGTATGATATTTTGAAGCATATCCTAACAGCTATACATTTAATATAAATAGTGTGAATCCTGTATGTGCGATTTAAATAGTTCACATTTGAACTCATGTGTTGCAATATCAGTTCCTTTTAAAGTTCATTAAAACCTCATTTTTTAAATAAAGATGTATAGTGAAAGTCATAAGAGATGAAGGGGATAATACACAATGGAACCTCTCTCAAAAAATGGATATTTTTACAAGGGATAATACACTACTGTTACAATGCATTTCCCAGGACGTTTTGGACGCATTCAAACGTTTATAGTCAGCATGGTTATAGCCGTGTTTTTTATATTATGCTAAGAGTAAAACATTGAGTATGAAATATGAGTGCCAGTGAATAGGATATAATCTCTTGATAAACTTCTGAAAACTAAATTAAAAGTTTTTCTTATCAAACTATTTTCTAATTACCCCTGTTGGAAGTATGCATCACATTAAGAATCATAGATCTACGCGGAAAATAAAAATGTTTCAACAAACAGCTTGCAATGTACGACGGAATAAAAAAGTATGAATAAACAGTAGACCCATGCCTGGAATATACGCTGAAAGTTCGTTATTTACTTATATTTATTGATGACAATGTCGTTCTAACTAGCACAAGAGGTATTTTATCCGTCGAAAAAATGTAGCATCTGTCTCATACGCGTCGTGGTAGCAGAAATATATCAACAATTATGTCTCTATCGCATCTTTTTTGTCACGTGCTGCAAATGCATCGCGTCGTCGCAAAACAAAGTCACTAAAAAAATTTAAAATACATCGCTTATGCTTATATCTTAAGGTCATACTATTAAGATAGCACATTCCAAAACAGCTTCCTCATCGTTCACTAATTGAGCTGCCAGTATCATTTGCGATTGAAACGACGTAAATACTCGTATGATAGGGGAAAGATAGTATGCCGTTGACATCTGAGAATCTTATTCGCGTACTTATTGGTACCTAGCGATTATAGTCAACACATTTTAAATATATGGCTGTGCTGGTTGGAGTCACACATATCACCTTATTTAAATTGATTTGTTGTTTAATAAAAATTAGATATTCCCATTTTATATCTCCAATAAAACTAACCATAAAATAAAAAACTGCCTTTAGTGTATTTCTTACTGGTGTTAACCTGGGAAAGGTTGCACTGGGGTATGTATCATTCCAAGACTCAAACAGAACGAAATTCTAAAAACGTTTACCATTAGAATGGACTGATCTCATTAGTAACTGACTTTTATGTTCTCTTGCACTTTTTCTGTCTTTTAGAATGGGAGTACTCACGGGTTTCTAACAAAGAGGTAAGTGGTAGCTATTTCCTGTCACCCGTAATTGAGCTCAAATAGGACGGAATTCCGCGAATTTTCCTACAGGTGTGCCTTGGTGTCATACGAGTACCTGCAGTTCATCTCTGCTCTTTAACCTTAAAAAATATTTCCGTACCCTTAGATCTTCCAGTATGGGAGCTTGCATGATTTGTAACAATAATACTAGGATATGATCCGCAATCCTTTTTGTGCTTTTTGTTTTTATATTTAAGTAAATAATATTTAACTCTAATTAGAAAAATAATTTTGATTACTTAATTTGGCGTTATTAGTACAAATAGAGCCTGGAATAGGAGATACCCGTTATGTGTTCTGATCATTCCGCCGAGTTATTTTTTATCTCCAATTAACCCTCCTGGTGGTTGTCTCAACATGGTGTCGCGGCATTAGCAAAACTGACCAGATCTTTATGGACGACATATCTCTCGATTAGAATACTTAGCAGATTTTGATCTCGTCATCTTGACAAAATTGGCAATATATTGACATCGAGAGCAACATATTGCGTCACTTGCAAAATTGGTCAGATTGTGATAGGTGAGATATCTCGTCATTACTAAAACATACCAGATCTTGATGGACGAGAGATCTCGTCAAAACCACTTGGAGAGTTTAATATATAGCAAAAAATCCACACGAGTCATCTTAATACAATTAGGGTTTAACCCTCTGGATACGGGGACCGGCCGAACCAGCCGAAAGTTTCGAGTCCCCTTGATACGAAAGGCTAGGATTCTTTCAGACCTCAAAATCCTGAAGAATTGCCGAAGCCTATTACGATTTCCATCCCCTCTTTTATGTGCTACAAAGACACCCTCGCGTGAATAGCCTTATCTCCCCGTTCACAAAGATATCAGGGTTATCGACGGGGAGCCTCGCAAATTGTTCATCCTCGAGCATCTAATCTATGAGAGGTTGAGTAACTCAAAAGAGATACACTTAAAAAGTCACCACGACCCTTTCAGTTTACCCGGGAAGAATCTGCCCCTTTTAGGCATACCCACGACCCGACAATAGAAACCGGCACATTAGGTGGTAATGGGACGACACATATTCCCTCTCCAGATGGAGAAAGCATTGTAAAGGCCGTTTCGGCCGGTTTCAGTAAGTTGCCTGTAAAGCAGTTGGGCCGGCTGCCGTAACCAAAGAAGGAAACGATATTCTGCCCCGAAATATGCAGAGGGTTAAGCCATTCGCATCCCATTCACAAAGGCGATTCAGTATTTTTATGTCGTAACCTACTTTCGAGTCCACTCGTGCTTTCTTCTCTGTACTGCTCCAGATTTTTCATTCCCTTGTGACATCAGACTGATGAAAAATTAACTTCATTGCTGATCCGAGCTCACAAGCACTTCCATGCACATTTCCGTGTAATATGCATAGCTTAAACGAACAATACTTTAACTGAGAGGTAAGTAGGAAACTAAGTATTTGAATTAACGCCACACTGGAGTAACACAACGGCGTATTGGCGCGATGGTCGGGCTCAACTCCAAAGAGAAAGATCCGAGTAGTAATTTTTAAACACATTCAGATGACGAGGTCAACACCTGAGCTGTCATCCCACTTTCCAAACTTCCACACCACTCCAAAGTGAGTACATTTAAGGTCAAGACGAGTTTAACGTGCACTAACCTCCACATACAAGACGGTCCAGTTGCTGATACGCTTCTCTTCCAACCAGGCTACATCTACATACCTTACCTGAGATGTAAAATTGGTCCAGTATTGTTTGTTTTTATATTGGTTATATCCATTTGTTGCACTCCATATAATGCATATTTCTGTGCCCCTTATATTAGTGAAACTTTTCCGACTATTGAAAATATCCATTTTAAGTTTCTAATAAAATTCTGAAGACGTGAATTTTGTATTTCTGCGTGTTTAAATGTGGATTACTTCCTCAATTTATAGTCTGCCAATTTCCTCCTTTTCAGAACACTTCCTATCACTTGCGAAAATTCCTTCAATAAACCACGTTCTAAATATATCAAAATGCTTACGCACCAAATTGAAAGATGAAGAAATAATATGCAAAATAAAAATCTACTAATAAATCAATTAACTGGCTGCCAGTTCCGTATTTTTTGCGTTACAATTAAATTACCCGGACACGCCGATGTATTCCAGGTAATCTGGGTAATATCAGGGATTTCCATTTTCTCCTAATAGTGCTCCGTAAATGCTTTCAATTAATAAATTAGTGAGTGCTTATTTCTAATGTTAAGCGATCATTTAGCGTAATCTAATTGCAAATTCGTCTATATTCAAAGTTAAGGGGAAATTATTTTCCTTATATACCTCCATAATAAGGAGAATGAAGCTTTTTAATTAGCATCTATTCATTGCATCCTAAAAGCCTCATTACAGGATTCTTAGGGGATAATTTTTTTTAATTAAATGATTTTTTCTCATTGATTGGGTTATTTGCATTACATTTCTCATTATCCAATTTAATGAAATGTATCGAAAATAAGTTATTGAAGTTTTGATGTTAATGATCAAATAGTGTTTAATTGGAAACAGGGACGGGTTTAGTAGTTTCAGTGTTCTATCAAAGATTTTTCAGTAGTTTTATTTCTTTTAAATTATAATAATTCATTTAATATTCTGAGAGGTTCTCACGCATGTATTCATTCTGAAATATACAGTCTTCCCTTCATAAATTCAAACAGGTTTGAGCTTTTCCACCAATCTTTGCTAGAATTCTTTCAAACAATACAATCTTTTCTGGAATTCTTTAAACATATTTAATCTTTCCAAGAAATCTTTCAACCAATAAAACCTTTCTAAGAAATCTTTCAGCCAATAGAATCTTATCTAGAATTCTTTCAACCTATGGAATATTTCCATTAATTCTTCCAACCAATAAGATCTTTCCAAGAATTTTTTCAACCTAAAGAATCTTGCCAGGAATTCTTTCCACCAATAGAATCTTTATTAGTATTCTTTCAACCAATAGATATGGTTATTTAGTCATTATGTGTGTTGAGGGGTGAAAGCAGCATTGCACAATTCAAAAATCTCATATCACTCAGAGGGATAAGTTTATTCTTTTGTAAAGTTGTCATTGAAATTACATTAAATTATGCTACAAACAAATGCTTCGACACATCATCGAAGTTTGGATGGACTATGTGAATAAAATATTTATTTTTAATAAACCCTAATAGAGAGGGAAAATGAAATTAATCTTCTAACGTATTACACCTTTAACATTTTTTTAAAAATAATGATGAGTTCCTATGTGCTTTGCATTTGCATATAATAACTGTCGGTTTAAAAATATTTAAGTACTATTATAACTTTAAATCTCCGTAGACATTGCTTTAGCAAAATAAATCATAATCTTCTTTATGGCAAATTTTTTTACCCATTTTAGATTTATGTATTGAGTCCCCAGGTATATCACCAGAAATATAAACATTTTTTGTTAAACCTTCAATGAAGAATGTGTAAGCAACAATTTCGCTATAAATAGATTTTTGAAACTATAATTATTTTTCGGAAATTGGTATACTTTTTAAAGATTTCAATCCAATGCGTAATCTGCTTAAAGGAAGTATTTGTTTTATCTTTCATCTAAATGTATTTGTGTCTTTCTTGAACATTTTTTTGGATCATATAGAGTTGGCTTAAAACTGAAACACATTAAGCAAAAGTTTCAGTTGTGAGTTTTTAGTTTTTGTAAACAAGAATGTGCTGATTTGTAGACTGGTTAAGTCCACCGAGTCATTTTTTCTTTGCATTAAGGTTTGAATTTTTCTTGAGAAACGCACTTAGTGAATAAAGCATGAAAAGTAGAATTTTTCCATATTCGTTTTCCTAGAACAGTGGCTTTTTTATTTGGCGTGTTTCACTATGATGACTATATTTTTTTCTGTTTTGTTGTAGAGAAACAAAAATTAAATAAATAAATTACTGTATTGGTGAAAAATATATTTAAATGGGTTTGAAAATTTTTAAATGTGTTGCATTAATATTTGCAGTGAAATAGCTTTCAATGTAATTTATCTTCTTCAGGCCCTAGAAAAATCTATCTTTTCCAAAGTTATTTTATACGTTATTTGAGGTACTTTGAGACTTCGAAAGGAAGAAAAAATAATTTTACTTTATTTTAGAAAAAATTAGTCCCTATAGGAGTAATGTCTTAAAATAGATTAATTACCCTTTTGGAGACTTTGCTGGCATGAATCACATAAGAATATAGCTGCATAAGGACAAAAAGAATGAATTAATGTGCTGTCGCATTTCAAAGGTAAGAAAAGTTGCTACTTAAATGTACACAACACGTATCCAGGAATCAAGTCAAAAAAATTCTTAAGTTACCATGTTTTAAATGCATATAATAAATAATAGGAACATGTCTATATACTCTTAACTCTCTGAGGTGTTCATACGCATATATCCCTTCAGTTGACTGAAGTCTTGCCTACTGCCTCTCTACCACGAGAATTACTCCCGACACCAAGCCTGAGTAATGATGGTTGCTATAGAAACAGGGATCATTCATTTTGAGTAGAGGGGACTCTCGGGAATAATGTTATCATATTTTGTTTCTTTGCAAATGTTGTCGGCGCAGAAAGGTACTTTATGTCTTCTCGCATAAAAATAAAAATCTTATCACATGCATCACCAAACTGTCATTAGGTTTGCTATACCTATAACTATTCTATATAATTGTAACTAGCCTCAATATAACATACTTGAAATCATTTATTCACACACACCCTGTCGAAAATAGAATATGTCCGTTTCTATGTCAACAGGCAGGGCAGACTTTGTGTCTCGAGTAGTTATCGGGGTAGGCAGAAAGTACATGACTTCTAACTAGTTTTGACATTCGTGATCTATAGATTCTTTCGTGGGATTCCACCAATATATGTGGTTATTTAGTCATTTCGTGGCTGCAATAAAAACGCACTATCTACGCCACTTAAAAATTTAGCTATGCTCTGAAGGTCAAAATCTTCACGTTATGGGTAAAATGTATTTTCAAGAAAAACTTTTACAGGTGTTATCCGATTGTTATTAAATTTGCACAAACTACTTGATTTCTACTGAAAACCCTATATGTATACGGTTTGATTCGAAAATATTGCGTTGTGTGGTAGTTATTGCATAAAACATGGTCAAAAAGTTTGATAAATTTGTAAAAATTGGTAAGGTCCATGAGTATTAATTTTCCATGTATTGTATAAATTTTAATTAGCATAATAATTTGTATAGATATAAATCATTTGGTAAGTGCATTACGCAATTGTAAGGCAAAACATGGATGACTAAAGCACCAAAAATTTGTAAAAAAGTATAGGTTAAGCAACATTTAAAAGCAAAACTTGGTAGCATGTCGCAATGCATATGAATGCGCAGATTGCATGGATGATCCTCAAAAAATTAAAGGAAACCAATTTAAACTTGGTGCACAGGGAACATTGTAAAATCAGAAAAATGTCATAAAATAAAATCTCAATCGGAGAAAAACGCGTTTTTATAGAAGGTTAACTATACTTATCTATGAGTATTATACGTTTTATGTTGTTATATATGTAACTCCGTCAAACATTATCGTAATTGAAAAATTAGTTTTGTTACCCAGAGTTTGATATCAATTTATTTTTAACACTAAAATTAAAAAATATATTTTTATCATTTGGATAATTTCAAAAGTCAACTGTCCCCTTAAGTATCTAAAAGTTAGGGTGAACTTATTTTAATATTCATTACTAGTATTCATAGAATTATACAAATTAGGAAAAATATAGCTAGTTTATTTTTAAAACATATCACGGAGACATAAAAATTTACTTTGCAGTTGGCTATTTAGATTACAAAACATTAGGTTAAGGAATATGATATGCAAAATTTGTGCCTATCGATTCTTTTAGCAAAATACTACTAAGTGTACGCATTTGAGATAATTTAATTGCCATTAAACTAAAATACAATATGGTAGGAAGTTGATATAAAAATTATTTAATTACATTTCGTTCAAAAGTCTTCTAAAATAATTTAACGGAGCAGTTGAAAAGTTGAAGCCAAAATCAAGTACTCTACTTCGAATTTAGAATTGTATCCTGTATCATTTTTTAACATTTTGAATTTTTTTGTAACAAATTAAAGTTAAATACTTACACACTAAACACAAATACACTTAGAACTAGTTAAAAGTTCAATTATTTTAACAACTGTGCGATAGTGTTAGAATATGAAAATAGCACTGAAATAAATTACTTAGTTTAAAATATTTGAGTTAGTTTATACACTTCAAATATCTAACACAAGTTTTTACATAAATTTTAGAACGGGTATTTTATTTTTAGATTAAAGCAGAATTGTGTTTTAAAGGTTTTCAAAATTAAAATGTCGAATTCTCGCTTCCTGAACCAAGTAAATGCAATAAACGAGTCTACACAGTCTGAAGTCGAAACTTAAGTCAAAGGAATTATTTTCTCCTCTTGCAATTTTTATAACATTAAAGTAAATAACATTAGGGAATCAGAAAATATAATAAAGCAACCAAAAAACAGGCTTTTTAAGTTGAGATGCCCTTCACAGTGTGAAAGCCTCTATTCCAAAAATTCTGAAGGGAGAAAATATAATTTGGAGAAATGACGTATTAACAAATTTAAACTTGAAAATCTAGTAAAGTATCTTTTTTAAAACACTTCAAATTTTTAATGAATTTATGTAGTTAATGTGACTAAAATTAGAGCATAATCATTGAAAGACGTGAATGATTTTGCATTAAAAGAAATGTACCAAATATACCAAATATAAATTGTGCAGATGATTTTTTTGAAATTTTGACATTTTTCATTATATCATTACAAAATACCGTGGAGTATCGATCTTTATTGTACAATGCACTCGATGTTTTAAATCATTCATAATTGTTTTAGTAAAGTACAGTGATTTTCAGAAGGTGTGCAGTTAGAATGCCAATGGTGTGCCTTACAGATGGTGAAACTACTTAAATTGTGTAATATTAATTTTATTTTCACGGTTTAGTTTGGCACTTTTGAGAAGTGACAGAATAAGTCCAAGTAATACTGATGTTTTTAATAACGTCACAAATAATTTTGAGTTGCCTTTTATATTGTAAAGTATAAATAAATTGTTTAAAAACTATTTTTTAAAAGCCAGAGTAGGTAATTACTGCTTTTTTGCGAGTAATCAAAATTGTACCTATGTTTTGTCTAAATGGTAAAAATTATACATATTTGTTGGTGTTCAAGTTTCAGAAATTAATTCATGTGTGACACGAGATGAAAAAGGTTGAAAATACTTGCTATAATGTATAAGTAGCATTAATATCCACCCATGCATGTACATAAAACTTAATTTAACACGTATAAGGGGTTCAGTTCGTGAATAATACGTACTTCCTCGCCTCTACAAGCGGTCTGGAAGGGATTAATATAAAGGTAACTAAATTACAAATATAACATTTAAACTCGTTTTTCCCTCAAGTTTAAAGGCGGTGATGTACAGGTTAAAAGAATAGCTGTTGCGAATTTGAAACTGGTTCTAACCAAAGACCGTTGTGAACATGGTAAACGTATCACATTTATTGGTTGAAATAATCCATGGATTTCTTCAACCTACAGAGAGATTCTATTGGTCTAGAATAGAATCCCTTGGACGATACTATTGATGTTTGGAATAGAATCCTTTGGAAAGATTCTTTTGGCTCCATGTAGGATTTCCATTTGGAACGGTGTAGGGATCCATTCCCTACACCGTTCTCAATCATCATCGGCATATTGACTCAGCAACCGTAACGTAAATCTACTCCTAACAACCAAAACAACCACCTACAGAACTTAGTTGTTGGGGTATCTCAGGAATAAACATGTAAGCATTTATTAAAAAATAACAATATCAAAAGTAAAAGTAGTTAGCGAATCCATTCATATCCTATTATTCTATTTGAGCAGGAAAAAGTGTGTCAAAATATGCAAAGGTCCGCTGAGATATGGAAAGGCCCAGAAAGTCGCCATCAATCTGGTATGCTATGTGGCCATTTTTGTCAGTTAATAGTGACCTACCTCTTAGATATTTTCCGGTCTTAATCAAGTTTCCTTTACTTTCCTTAACCCTCGAAGTGGTTTTAACGAGATATCTCGTTCGTCAAGGTCTGACAAATTTTGCTAATGGTGAGATATCTAGTCGTCAAGATATTGCCGACTTTTTTTATGATGATCTCGTTTCACAAAAGTCTGGTTTGTTTTCTTCGAATGGCGAAATATCTTGTCCATCAAGAATTCCATTTTGCTAATGACGATATACCTGTTTGAGATAACCACCAGGAAGTTTAAATCTATGGGAGACCTTTAGGAACTGGAGTTGAATGGACATCTATTTGAATGGATGCTGCGATTTAGGTCTGTTGTTTGATTGCATGGGCTTTAACTTCAGGCACCTGGTAGAGGAAGTTAATCATATGACTGACAATTGGCATAAACGTCTACTGAATTAAACTTCTGTATTTATTGGAGTTCATTCTTCAAGATGGGAAGTTTCTGATTGATGAAATGAATAAAAACTGTACCTGTCGTAAAAATAGCTTCAAGGTATTTTTATGTATTGCATGTGTGTATTTTTATAATACAAATTTAAATAATTAGTGATAGTTATAATATTCTATTCATAAAAGTTATTAAAGTATGCCACATTTTTATAAGAAAAGCAAACTATTTTCTTATCCTCAGGTGATTTGTCAATTACCCAAAAAATAATTTTGGGAGTGAAAGCCAGTTATTTTTTGTTCTGCCGAAAGTAATTAATCAGAAAAAAATAGCCAGTGGGGCTAATACGTTCGTGGAAGTAGATTTAATTTGACTGAGCAGATATTAATTATATATCAAATTTTATAATTATAAATAAGAAAAACTTCCTTTAACACAAATTACAATTTTTGTAACACCCGGAATAAATTGAAAAATAGTATACTTTTTACGTAATCAATGAACAATGAACAAAAACTGACACCCATGCATTGAATATTTTAATACCCTTTGAATTCCACTCTACACGATTTATTCGATTTATTTTCTTCGAAAAATGCAACTAAGAGTGGACTCCTTAGAAGGAATAACATACTTTTCTTACCAAGGAAAGAAATTCTTTTTTAAAATTTTCTCTCCAGAGAAATGTAACTTCGCATTGAAATTCAATGAGCTAAAGTTTCTACTCTACAGCAATTTCCCACTTCTAAATTCACCAAGTGCGAATGGATATGTTCAAGTATTCAACTCTCGACTTTAACTATTGATTGTCTTTTCCCTTTTCGTGTAGTGTTATTTTTAGCAAAAGATCAATGAGTAGGACCAAAACCGCAACGGGTTTGTTTCTTCTACTGCACTTCGCTGTTATTTTTTTAGCTTTTAGCTCGGCTTCCTAAATTGAATCCGGAAGTATATTTCACTCAAGTTGTAAGGCCTTGAAGATATGTCCCATCTTTTAGGTAGACTGCTAGTTTTTTCTTCGTGAGATTAATCTTGCAAGTAAGTTAAGTGCCTATAAATCTATCTTGGAACGAGTATACACAGTGGGTTTATTTTATATTTTAGTTAAGAATGTTGCTTTTACATCCTTATGAAATGGTAGATAAATGCTTGCTATTTATTTGCGAACTATATCCGTCTTTTATATATACATATATCATGATTCATAAAATATAACTCTAAGCAATTCCAAAGTACTTACCTGAATCGCAGAATAATAACATTGCATCTTTGTATTTTAACCTTTTGAGGAGGTGAAACTCATGGCTTCCCACCTCCTCGAAAGAAATAAGACTAGATCAAAATATTCTAAGTATATTGAGGCTGCTATGGTATATAGATATTCCTCTCTCCTCTGCTCTATGGTATATAGATATGGTATGGTATCTGCTCTCTTGGAGTGCTCCAGATTAGGATCAGACACAAAAAGTCCCATCATCCCTTCAAAAATTTAAAAAAAAATTGAATTTCTTTAAAAGTTTTATATCAAATTATGTGGATAACGAATGTAGTTTTTCAATTAAGATTATTTTCGACGGTGTTACATATACGACACAGTTAAAGTTGATAAATATTATACTTCTACTAATAAAACGGGCTTTTTCCGCTTGAGATGATCTTTGGACATTCTTCTGATTTCCAAACTATTCCTTGTAGACTGGTTTTAATTGATTCACTTGAAAATGCTTTTGACAATCCTTGAAATATGTTGTACATAAGTGCAAATGAGGAATTTTTCCATGCTTCCAAATTTTGAAATTTCGGTTCAAAATGTTGCTTAACCTATGCTTTTTTTGCAAAATATTAGGTGTCAGAATGGTTTTTTATGCTTTACAATTAAGCGATACACACTTATTAGATGGACTCTTAATTTCTCTCTCATAATAATAGGATATATATGTATACAAATTATTATGAGAATTAAAATTTTGAAAATAGATACAAAATTAAAGCGCAAGGATCTATCAATTTTTCAAAATGTTTCAATGGGTTTGACCGCGTTACATGTAATAACTTCAGAATGACGTAATATTTTTTAATCAAACTTTATATATAGACTTTTTTGTAGAAAACAAAGTCTACAAATCTCATAAGAATAGGATAATAATTGCAATTGCGTGTTTGTTTTGGAAGTCCACTGTTTGCTTAAATAGGAATTTAGTTTTGATATTTGAAAGAATTTTGCAGTGTACCAAATACATGGTGTTTAAAATGATATTGTTTTCAAACCTCTTTCTGAGAGTAGTGTCCTATAAAGGATGATTCATCTTAGGAGAGTCACATAAAATGCATCAAACAATTTATTTTAACTCATAAAATTTGCCATTTGATATCAACAAAGACATATTTTTTGAGGTAAATAAAACATATTTATACATGTTTCGCATACGTCATCAATGTTCCATTTTCCAGGCTTACAAACGCAGTTAAAATGATATAGCCAATACAGACATATAGCAATTCCGAAAGAGAAAAACAATATTATACACTTTTTACAGAACGAATATAAATATTGTACCGTAATACCGTTCAGCTAAAAAAGTTAAGATAATACAGTAAAGCAGAAAATAAAAGGTAAGACTAAACAGTACAGTAATGCATTAAATAACAAGTGTGAATCAATAACATTGGCCAAACTCAATCATATTTAGATCTTAAAATATCATAAATCAAAAGTTGAATGACACGGAAATATCTAAAAACCATCATTGTTAGAATTGTTATTTGTAAAAGAAACAGGCGAATGATTCTGAAGCTCAAAAAATACGTTATACAAAACAAATTGCATTACGAAAGGTACGAGGGCAGTTTATCAACAATTTCTAAAAAGCAGCAGGACGATGGTTTATAATAACACTGGATACGAAGATTTCATAAGCCGCATACCAGAAAAGTTGGGATTTTTGTTCCTCTTTCGCAGATCCAAACATGTATTTATCTGATGTCACAGCAACCATCCATTAATCACATCCAATACTAAGTCAATTCATCTCTCCTTTATTTGATGTAAGGTTACGGCATTCTAGTCTTATCAGATACATAATCTGTGTAATCGACGTATTCTATGAATATAAAAATAGATTCTACGAAAATATTTTTATTTACTCCGTCGTAAGTACACACTGAAAGTTTAATGCAAGTTTCGAATAGGAAATATTTTGTTGTGTTATCGTAAAAAATTGTACTTGTTCTTTTGTCTACCGGAAAGGTTTTCTTAGAAAAATGATCCACAAGCTGATGTACTTTAAAAAAATTAGTTTTTTAAAATTATTTTTAATGTTATTAAAATTTTCTTTTTTCCAATATATATATATATATATTAGATTTTACATTTTTATCCGAAATCTAAAGGTTTATAAAAAGCAGCACAGAAAAAAATATTTTGTAGGTTAATGAGTTTCTGTTCTAAGTCGAACACCGTGCTCTGTTTCATTACTAAGTATTAAATTAAATACAAGTTCAATGTCTTTAAATTAATACCTGAATAACTATATATTTTATATGTAATTATTATATATCATCATATTATTATATAACATCATAAAATAGTAGTTATATATCATGACATAACTATACTATTTTATATATAATCGATATACAAGTGAAGTACCCTTAGCCAGAAATCAATTCTGAGAAAAGGCATGGGGAAAAATGGTATTCCATAAGCGTTTTTCACTGAGTGTGTTTCTCAATTATAAATCTAATCTTCATGGAAATAAAGACTATTTGTTGAACTTCACCAGTCAGTTATTGAGTTTTTATTCCAAGCTGACAGTATGCTCTGTTTGATAGATAAGAGTACAATTAAATGCAAGTGTGTTGTTTTAAGTAATATCTGAATAAATATACTGCTTTAATTATATTATATATTGTCGAGTTACAAGTGCAACATACTAAGTCAAAACGCAGTTCTTGGGAAAGGAATTGGAAAACTGAATTTTCTAGGCTTTACTAAGTGTGTTTCTCAATTAGAAATATGATCTTCATGCAAAAAAATATTTATTTGACTTCACACTCTAAAAATCACCATATTCTGCATAGAAAATCTAAATAAATATTAATAATAATAATTCTTAATTTGGTGTGTTTGGTGTGTTTCACTTGTAAAAAGGCGCGATATATGCTACTCTAATTATTACAGAACTACGACATCATATACACGACCCTGTTAGAATATAGGAATTCAAAATATTTGTTATTTTGTGAATGTTGATTAACAAAGCCATTATAAACTAATAATTGTGTTTTTGAAAGTAGCGAACAAACGTTTCTCTTGCTATAACACTCAAAATATCAATTAAGATACTGTCGAAAATTTATTCTTCAAAAATTGATTTAGATCAAATTGATAAATTTGAATAAGAACGGGTTTTTAAGATTTTTACCTACAGATCCATGAGAAATTCCTTCAAATTTATGAAAATATTTAAATTGAAACTAATAGTTTTATTAGTGAAATCAAATTCTGTAAAGCATTCGGATTCATTCACGTGCTTTCTTCGTTTATTAACGGCTTAATATAAGGATATGAAATCGCCCTCTGACCCAACACATAACCTTTTCACGCCTCGAATCACAGCCAACATAATTAATACCCACCGAAACCAATTACATCGTCTTTCCCCAAAAACTGTTTTTACAAAACCTAGACTAGACATTCACATCTGCACAAAAATACCCAGAGTTCAAGTGTTAACGAACCGTGAACCTCTTCCACAATTGATACGTCTGAGAAAGCGAAACTGAGAAACTTTCTTTACCGAGATCACAGAAGTCACAAACCATCCTCAGACATGTAGTATGCCCACCGCGCCTACATTCTTCCTCACTGTCACGAACTTCACTTTGCATATGTTTTATCCCGTAACTCATGTCACGCAAGCTTCCATCCATAAAATTGATTTTTACTCCAGAGTTTTAAGTAGTCGGTTATTTTGTGAGGCAATACATACCCCTATTCCTGTACGTAAGCGATTGGATAAGTGTTTAAACGGTGTTTCGGAAACCTTCGATAATGGTGTGTTTAACAAATGGCTCAGCTATAATTTATTTTGGAGATAGAATGATATGTCACGCAAATTTTGGTTGGACTTGGTTATCAGCTGCGAGTTTTCGGGTTTGACTTCATGATAGCCGAAAACCGTGTTGGCTCAATATCAGGAGGAAAATTTACTCTCCAATAAATAGGGAATACTTGACTTCGTGATATATGTCCAAAACTACGCCGATAAATATGTTCGAGATGTGTTCCAACGAGTTAGGAACCTAAAAGGTAAAAATAAATTATGGATCATGTGTTTAAGATGGTAAAAGCTGTGGATTTTTGAGAAAAGTATATAAATACATGTTACAGCAAAATAGTTCCCTCAAATGCATAGTAGTTAGTTTAAATGAGTCGTTTCAAATTTAAATTTAACGGTTACTGAAAATCGCATTGACTCAATATCAAGGAAAAAATACTCCTCAATGAGTGGAGATTACTTGATTCCCATGAAAGAGAAAAAATAAATTATTGATCATGTGTTTAAGTTTGGAAAGTGGTAGTTTTGAGAGAAGTAGATAGATATTCTAGCAAAGTAGTTCAATCAAATGCAAAAATGCTAGCTTAAAGGAATTATTTAAAATATTTTTGATCACAAAGATGGTGTCAAACCACTAGAAATCTTTACTCTAATACGTAACATGAAATGGTTATTGCATTGAATCAACGATGACATTTATTTAAGAATTAATGAATTAATCTTTTTGAAAGGTTATGAATTTATGTGAATTGAATATTAACTTACAAAGAGAACATAAACGACTTGTATAAAACCACAGCAAATATATTGATAATGTAATCTCCCACAGTCCACACAAAACTTTCTATAGGTTAATGTAAATAATATTGCATAGTAAACTTTTTCAAATTTGTTGTAGAATCATATTTTCAGAAAGTGCTCAAATAATGCATACATACATCTTAACTTTACAAATTACACCGTATTCAATAAATATGATATTTAACTTTATGTAGCTTATGTGTACCGTAAATTTTCCAATTAGAAATATTTTCTAGAGTGTGATTAATCGAATTAATAATTCGTCTTTTATTAATATTCCCTGTTATATAATACATTAAAAATCTTGGCCTTAATCAACCCCAAATAGGAGCATAATTAAATTGTCAGTTCATTGCATGTGCAAATAGAAAAACTACAACTTAGAATTGATGAGTAGAAAAGGTAAGATTTGTAGGATTTAACAATCTCTTTTCAAAAGCTCTTTCAGAAAAAATACCTGGTTTTAATGGTATATATAACCTTAAACACATAACAGTTTAAATTAATACACATAAGCATTGCAAATCTTTAAATTTTAAGTTCGTGAAAGAAAATTTCTGTTTATACTTTAGGTTTATGTAAACGGTCAAATGAATAAGCTTAGTGCTCATCATAATACCTAATGCTTAGTAAAAATATTCGTCCGAAAGTTGTTTGAATAAAATATTGCTCCATCGTAGAGAAATAAACTTGAGTTCGGAATCTCTGGCTTCTCTGGTGCACCTGAAAGAAATGGAGAAGTATGAATATATTGAAAGTATAAGATTATGGATAGAATAGATGTGACCTAAAATAGTTAAACTGCTATTAAATTTTTATTTGAGGTGAATTATCTCTAAGTATTTCTGTATTTTTATTTTATGGAACATCAAGTCGCTATAAATTCTCAATTGTTTCACCATGCACTAGTTTCTAGTGAGAGATTAGTGAGGTAATAAAAGTAATGATGATTCTCTTAAAACTATTTTTATTTATTTTTACCAATAATGATAAAATATTTGTGGGACCTGAAATGTTCAGTAATGTGGAAATATTTCACATAAAATGTTATTAAATTTTTTCATAACTCATTCTTTCAAATATATAGCTATTACCGGATTATTATAGCTGTGTTATTTATCAAAGTTAGCCTGATACAAAAGAATTTTTCACACAACTCAGCATCACAAAAATTATTAAAAAATCTTGTCAAGTATATTGCACATGAAAGTTTTCATGTAATATTAACCCAATGAAAGTCATGACATTTTGGAGTAGTATAATATTGCTTTTACCACATTTAATAATTAAATAACCACATCTATTGGGTGCAAGATTCCATGGAAACTTTCAACCTTTAGAAAGATACTATTGGTCTTTTCCTTAGAATAGAATCCTTTAGTAAGATTCTGTAGGTTAATTCCTTATAAAGGAATACGTTGGAAAAATTCTATGGCTCCTTATCTCTTAGAGTAGAATCATTTGGAAAGATTATATAGTTCCTTTCGTTGCAAATGAATTCTTTGGAAATATTTAACTTCTTTCTTTAGAATAGAATCATTTAGAAAGCTTCTATTGGTCGTCACTTCTATACAATAAAATTTTTTGAAATATTATATTTCCATTTTCCTTAGAATGGGATCCTTTGGAAATATTCTATTGCTCAGTTCCTTAAGTAGAATTCTTCGGAAAAATTATATTGGTCTCGAAGATCAAACTGGTTAGAAGACATTCAAGGAAGTCTGTAGGTTGCATGGTGGAATTATGCATGTAAACCCCTAAGAAGGTTAATACGGTTTAGTATGTTTACCGTGTCATTAAAATTATAAAGGTACATTTTAATGTATTTTACGTATACGTTTTGTATTTCATTATATTACAATAATTATGAGCATTATTTAGTTTTTACTGAATAAAAACTAACTAAATATTCCCAAGAATCTTTCTAGTCGCTTGTTTGTTATTTATTTTATGATAAAGTAATGAAATGTTTTACTCTTAAATAGAAACTTCGTACTTGTTTGTAAGACCACTGATCTACCAAACATAATAGAAATAAATATATTGGGTCGAAAACACCTTAATGGGATCGAAAGACAAAAACGTTATGACGTAGAAAATAACAAAATGCAAATTTTTAATGTTTTCTTGCCCACTCTTCCATTGTGAAAATCCTCGCCTGAAAGATTCGTAAAAAATAAAGCGGATAAAAGAATTATAAAACTGAAAAGCTCGCATGACAGTTTGATAAATGATTTAATAACGACCATATCATTGATATAAATAATAGTGAGGATCATTTAGGAAGAATATAAATTATCAAACGTAGCCTTATGTATATATTTGTGATGAAAAATAAAGTTTTGATATCATAAATAACTTTTGCTTTAAGGGGAAATACCTAAGTTACTTTTAAAGCGACTATTTTAAATTATTCGTATAAGAAAATAAATTTTGTTTCCAAGCACTTCTTTGCGCTTCGTATATGATTTGTTTTTCTTTGACTTGTGCGTATGTAAAATTTTGGAAAATTGCCTTATAGAAGAATGATGTCTTGTATCATGCTCTACTCTTAAAGACTTTATTGTACGTAATAAATTAATAAGTACCATTATTATAGCTATCGTTTTGTTGCTTGTTTTTAATATCTTTCTTTTTAAAATGTTGATAGACACAATTTTTTGATAAAGCAATATATTTAAAGTTAGAGGAATAATTTAAACATTTTCGGTACAGAAACTTTTTCAACTTTAATATCTTTATTTTTTATACTAAGCAGTATCGTTTTTGACATATATTTATGAACGATTAATAATTTATACTGATAGTTAATACATTTCTTACTATTTCTACGATTTTCCAATACCACAAAAGGAATAATACTATTACACCCTTTTGTGATATCGCTTTCTGATCCGTCATCACATATTTACAAGTCTAATGTGGGATTATTCTAATAATTATACGTAATTCCGAAAATATTAATTATTTATGTGCGATTTCGTATATTTGACTTATATTTAACGATTGCAAAGTTTATTAACTAATAACACGCATAAATAAATTATGAAGATTTCTCTTGTACTATATGTAACTAAATAATCGAAGAACATGATTTTTAAATTTTAGTTTTGTATGCTTCAGCACTAGGATCTTTATTTTGAAATCTTGAAATACTCAGGTCATTTCTTTAGAAGTTCTCGATTCACGACAATAAAATCTAACAATCTATTTGTCGCTTTGTCTTAACATACACTCATGTCCAAAAGTTAAGCATAATTGCTGTTTATGTGAATATTTCAGAAAATCTACATAGGAATAGAAGGAAACACGGTATGCGGTTGTAATAGGGTTTAGAAGAAGGAAACAATGCAAAACAAGTATAATAATGACTTATTATTCAAAGAAAAGGGTTGAAAGAAAAAGGTTCACAATACGAGTGTCAACTTTAGTGAAACAGAATGATTAAAACAATATGATGCTGAAGATATACGATGTGGGGGAATCTCTGGTAGCCACGCATGCTGCCCATCGATTTCCCCTACTTTCGATGAGGATATGGATGAGTTGTGGGATCAAAGAGTTACAAGGCCTCACGGAGACCAGTTTTCAATTCCGAAACGGAGCTTGGTGAGTGGCGGAGGGCTGCAATGTGTCTCCCGAGCATGTCCCACACATGCTTTATAGGATTCAAATCAGAAGACTTGGCAGGCCACTGCAGGCGGTGGATATCTTCACTTTGAAAGAAAGCATCGAACAGGACTACACGGTGACGAGGCGCGTTATCATCCATGAATATAAAACCAGGATCGACAGCACTTCCATACTTGCGATCAGTAAGCTCAAGGACTTCGTCTCTGTATCTTTGACCATGTCTCTGTATCAGACCCCGTGTCAAAGATATGGAGGTCTGTGCGGTCGTCCAGCATGATGCCTGCACAGACCATGACTCCCCATAAAGGATGCCTTTCCGTGTTGTTTCCCGAGTGAAAACGCTTGGGTTTCTGGGCAGCCCTCAGGGGGATGCAAACTACTACTGGTCGTCTGGCAGAGAGACCAACGTGTCTGAGTCTCCTGTAAACAGTTTGTCTCAAAACTATGACTCTTGCGGCGACTGTCAGGGCTGAACCCAGTTGTCTGGCCGACTGGTTCCTCCAACGTCGCGCAGTATCGGTCTTGCCGAGCGTTTGTTACCCCCGACCTAGTACTGGTCGTCGGGTAACATCTCCAGTGGTTTGAAAGCTCTGAAACAGTCTGAAGATCACACACTGAGGTACATTCAGATTTCGAGACGATTCGGTTTGGGATCGACCGGATTC
Organism: Meta bourneti; assembly: GCA_933210815.1. NCBI lineage: Eukaryota > Metazoa > Arthropoda > Arachnida > Araneae > Tetragnathidae > Meta > Meta bourneti. The sequence goes on from OW119926.1 coordinate 57,961,592, forward strand.
CAGCATTCCAATAATTCGTCCCTTCACAAACATGTCCAGTTGGCATCATTGTGACATCTTTCGTCCTTATTGATTGTTAACAATGCTCCGTACTACAGCAATTGCGAAATTTCTGTCTAAACTGGCAATGCCGCTCGAGGCCGTTTTACACTCGTTCCAACGTGCGCCGGTGCTTTGCGCATGTCGACGTCGACTGAACTGTTTGGATATGCACAATATTTTACCTTCGTCCCACGATTCTTCACGTGATTTTGAACCACTGTATCCATATTTACTCCATTTTTTTCGCATTTTACGAATTATGCTTAACTTTTGGACATGAGTGAATGTGAGACACGAATCATTTTTAACTGCATTGCTCTGACAGGAATAGCTGGGATGATTAAACTTTCTAAACTATACACTATATGGGCAAATAACAAAAAGATAATAATTCGTGTGAGAATTGATATTTTCACAGAAATTATCCTCAGTACGAGATTATAAAAGTTTTTCTTTTAATGTAAACAGTAACGTATAGTAAAATATGTTCTCCATTTTTCATTCGAATATGTTGAAAATGAAACTCTCAACTAAAACGTTTTCACTTTTAAATTTTACATAAGCATTTTTTAAATTATAATTCTATATTTTTGAACTTTTCTTTTGCATGTAATTTTCATACAAATGAAATTGTGTTGGCAATGCATTTGAAGTCTGGAGATTTAGAACTAAAATAAAAATACCAACTAAATAATAATGTTGAATGTGTAACCTGGGTATTGGAATGTGTGTGGAAAGTTCTCTAGGGTTTTAGATTTTATATATGAATTTATAATTTTAATACATTACGTTTTTACAATCTGATAATCATTATACGTAATAAAACTGTTCTGAACTATTGGAAAGAAAATACAAAGATTGAAAGGAAATGTTCATAATACTGTATTAGAAACAACTTAATGATCTTTAAAAGTTCTTAACAGATGAAGTGGCCTATGAAAATTATTATGAAGTAGAAGAAAAAGTAAATCTGGCTAGTATTAAAAGATTATAACTTGTGGCAATGACATGACATGTACAAGATGTAATACGACACAACACTAATGCCAAGCATTATTGAAGTGTCAACTAGAAAAGGTTGATGTAAGAAATGCAGTAATTTATACTTAAAACCTAAATTGTATGCAGTAAATATGATACAAAAATAATAAAATATTTTCAGACATTTATAAGAAAGGTGTTCATAAGTCATAAATTTTGAAATTAAAATATAAATTTACAATTTATTATCATATTAAAAATAACAAAAAATGTTTGCTTATTGAAATAAAGCTTCCAATTTATCATTCAAAAATTCGTTTAATTGTTAAATTTGATCCTTAACCCTCGGAGAGTTTTACACGCATAATTCCGCATTGCATACCTGCAGTCTTCACTGCATGACTTCTAACCAATTTTGACTTTTTGAACATTACAAACTTTCCAAGCGAATTCTATTCATCCGAAAAGTCCAGCAGAATCGTTCCTTAGGATTAAGGAAGCAAGCAATATAAACTTTCCAGAAGTTGAAATAATAATCATCGTGTATATATAGATTAAAGTTATTTAGTCATTAAGTGAGTTATAGTGTAAAAGAAACATTATACTAGGAAATCTCGTGATGCTCATAGGGTTAAATACAGTTTTAACTATACAAATTAGTTAAATGTATATAATTAAATACAGTTTTAACTGTATTTAGGGATAGATTGAACTGTAACTTTTGAGAGCTAGTCTACTATTTCCTTCTGTCCATCTCGGAACTTAAATATATGCTGTTCGATTCTTTTTGCTTCTTTATGATGTATGGTGTCGGATTAAAAAGAGGAAAGATTTATAAGGACAGACACGTTCATTTTTACAGTAGGTGATGACTCTACGACCGTACGGCAAGCACAATAAGTATTTACATGAAACGAAAACGTAAGAATAACATGACAGAGCAGGGGACAGTACGTCCGCCCTGCCTCGAGCACTAAGAGGAAGTCTCCTCTTTCCCTACTCACACCTTTCCCCCACACCCCACTGCAGCCTTTCGGTTACAGTTAGGGGGATGGCGATTTCATATACGCGAAAGATATATATAGAGGATAGATATAGAGAAAAGATAATTAATGTTATTCGCTGCATTGTACTACCTGAAAATTGAAATGAATCAAGTGCGAATTGAATTTGAAAATTCCAAATTATATATAAAGTACACCAACCCTTCATACATCATTGGAAATGCTTTTTATCGGTGTGTTTCTTTCCGTAATGGTGTATAAGAATTTCAACCCCAATTTATATAAATGAACGCATTTTTGAGTACTGAGCCATTTTAACACTCTAAGTGGTTTCGACGAGATATCTGACCAATTTTTTGAGCGAGGTATCTGATCAAGTTTCTGAACAAAGTATCTGACCTATTTTCGCATCGAAATATCTGACCGAGATACCTGACTACAAAGATTGGTTCAATTTTGCTAATGACGAGATATCTCGTTATCAAGATATTGCTAATTTTTTTATGATGACGAGATCAAGATCTGGTCAGTTTACTTTTAATGACGAATTATCTGGTTCATCAGGATCTGGTCAGTTTACTTTTAATGACGAATTATCTGGTTCATCAGGATCTGGTCAGTTTACTTTTAATGACGAATTATCTGGTTCATCAGGATCTGGTCAGTTTATTTTAATGACGAATTATCTGGTTCATCTGGATCTGGTCAGTTTACTTTTAATGACGAATTATCTGGTTCATCAGGATCTGGTCAGTTTTTCTGATGACAAGCTACCTCATCGAGACTACTACCAGAAGGATTAAATTAATGTAAATGGAACGAAATTTTCATATAAAGCAAAATCGAATTTAAGCATCGAAATAAAACGTTTTCATTTCAATGCTTAAGCACTTTTACTCCCTACATTCATTTACCTGAAACCTTATTCAAAGGGAGTAAACTAAACTGTTTCAGTTACATAGTCCCAATGCGCTCTTTATTTGTTCTACAAATCCCAAGGCTGAAGAAACCGTACTTCTCAACTCCCGCGGTACTCATTAACGTTAATCGATCTTAATGTGTCTTTCAACCCATTCTCAGCTCGGTTGGCAGCTGGTAATAACACCACTGCATGCTGTTGCAAATTAAAAAGCGCGAAATTAAGTAACTCTTATGTTATCGGCTTATTGAGCTGTTTACATAGCATATCTACTGCTATTTTGATGATATAATAAAGGGTAACCTCTTATAACACGCAAAAATTCAGATATCTTCTTTTAAATTTCTTTTATTCCCCTCTTTTTAACAATGGTGTAAGTCTTATCGCTTTAATTGTCACTGTGAGTATTGTCTTTTGGAACTGTGCTTAAGTATCTTGGTGCATCGATTAAATATGGAATATATCGATTGATAAGAGACCACTTAATTCATAAATTATATTTAGTCATATAGTTAATGATATTGTACCTAATTTTGATAAAAATAATTTCAATATATTTCATCACAGATTTATTCCAAACTAATTTTTTCGTAGATGCAATCATTGTAATTCAACATATAATGACTATATTCAGTAAACTTATAAAGCTTATCTTCTAAGGCCAACTTATGGATCTCATGATCCTCTAAGCTTTAATTGGCGAGAAAGTGATTATCTCTGCGTAACCTCGGGGACTATGGGATATATATATATACATATCGGGGACTATCGGGATATATATATATATATATATATATATATATATATATATATATCCATCCATATAATCCATTTCATGTTCATCGAAACTCCTGCTGTAAGACAAACAGGTTTTTTCTAAGATGACTACATCAGAAGTCAGTTTAGAAATATCTCTGAACTACAACGAATATGTTATTTCAACTTTACAGGTCATTTTAAAATAAAAAGTTACACACCTTAGTTAAAAAGGTTTTATTTTTTATACTTTATTTATTTTTTGAAAACTGAATTCTACAAGGAAAGGAACTATGAACTGATTCTACAAGGAAACTGAATTCTGTGGAAAGTTGGTTGAAATATACATATACTGCCAATAAATTACCCATGTCTAGTGATCTTGTGCTGAAAATAAAAATAATCCATCAAAATTTAACTCCTAAATAATACATCTGCAATGTGTAAAATGCTGGAATACATAAATACAAACAGAAACAAAATTATAATCTTTGAAAATGCAGAATTCTGAAAAACGAAAGATATGAGCAAGCGTGTCGAATTTCGACTTCCTGAGTATATTCTGAAGCAGAGCAAATCGAAAAAGAAGAAATGCTCAAATATAAACTCAACATTTCACTGTTTTAATTCAAATACGCAAACACTGAATTCTAAATCAAATTTATAAAGTAAAACATCAATTCTGGCGTTGCCAGATACCGAGTAGCAAAATTAAGCTTTTATGATCAATGAGGTTTTCGTTTGGGCTTTTCGGAGTTCCATTACAAAATGTAAGCTATGTAAATTATTAAGTATCTTAAATATCATTTTTTCATCAATATATATAAATATATATATATATATATATATATATATATATATATATATATATATATATATATATAATATATATATATATATATATATATATATATATATATATAGATAGATAGATAGATATAGATAGATAGATATAGATAGATAGATATAGATAGATAGATATAGATAGATAGATAGATTGTATTGCGAATTTATTGCAAGTTAATTATATTGTGAATATATACTTAAGAAATAAATTCATGTTTAAGTACTTTTTATTCGGTAAACTAATAAATTTCATTTTCCAATGACAGTTTAGGGATCAATGATGCTTCATGCATTAGTTGGCGAGACCATGACAGTCTCTGTTACCCCGGGCACCATAAAAAATACTGTCACATCGCACCCACCGGGAACTGTAGGACTTGGCTTCCTGGATTACTTCAGAAAAACTAGCCCGCGTTTACATGTCGTCGAAACAACCACTGATTTCATAAGCTATGCTTAGCCAAAATTCATTATTTTATGATTTATTCATGATTGCCCCAGGACATCATGGTATGTGCTCCCACAACGCACCCATTATAAACTGCGGAGAGACATGTCTATCTGGAGGACTTTTTGGAAGTTGACCCGCATTTACGTGTTGTCTTGAAGAAATCACGAAACTTCAAGCAGCCAACCCGACTTTGGCAAATACTTATGCAAAACATAGTTTTTAGAGGGTTTGGTTCATCACTCTAGGCCATTTTTGCTACACAAGGGCTAATTACATCGATACGTTTTCAAATAAACGGTATAGCTGTTTTAAGCAATCTATATGCAAAAGCTTTTTTGTATTTAGCTTTATTGTATTGCGAATTTATTACATCTTACGCAACAACCAGCACTTTCTAGCATCTTACGCAATTTTATATCTAAATTGCATTTGCGCCTCTTAAATTGAAAGCAGATATTTTTAATAAACCTATGAGTAAATTTTTTAGTTCAAATGCTGACCTGACTACCATTTTTGAGGCAAAAGCTGTTACAACTTCAAGCAGATTCAGACAAATTTAATAAATCAAATAATTGCAACTATTTAACCAATGTTCAATTATTCTTCAATGCCAAGATAAGTATTTTTGGCAATTGCTTCAAGACGCATTTATTAGTACACATACGAGATTCAAATACGTAACCAAGCACTTTAGTCAAATATTTTCTTAAGAGTGACTAGTTTAGCCACTCGCTCACTGGTGGAGCAAATTAAGTAAAATGGATAATATTTGTTTTAAGTTTTCTTGAATGTGATTCAATGTGGTAAGACTGCATTAACTAGCATTACTTTAATCTACGTTAGTAGTCTCAGATTCCCCATTAAAATTATTCATATTTAAATGTAACTAGATAGCCACATGTCATATTAATAGTTGAACTCATATTACACTATATGTGTCATTTTATAACTGTGTTTTAGAGAGAGAGAAATCTTTGCAAGAAATAATATGAAATTAAATCTGCTCATCGTTTATAGTCACATCCCTGCCTCTTATGGGATTTGATCCCAGACAGTCGCCAATAGACCGTTGTGTTGCACCAGTGTGTCGTTAATTAACTACCTAACTCTGCATCTTATTGTAGGGTTCTACATTTGACGATAAGTCGGGAGGTGTGTAAAAGTTAAAAACATACATAACCTGCATTATGAAATAATATGTTGTGGCTAATCCTTTTGTTCAAAACATAACCTAACACATCAAAGTCATCAACTTACATAACAACCTGACAAATAAGCCTTTAATACTTCCACTATTCACTGTTACTAATCTCGACTTACTCAGTGAATCAGTGGCATTTTCCGTAACATAATTGCAAAAATTAAGAACTTCCGATAGACTTCTTTTCCCCATGCACTTTTTGCCTCTGCAGTAGGAAACTATGTTCTTAAGACACAGAAAAAGGAAATTAATTATGGGATTCAGGATACAGTAATTACGCTCTCGATTAAGCATAAAGGGAGAAACTCGCAGAGTAGAAACATTTTTTGTTACTTCTAGGAAAAGTGATACCCGAAGGTCATCCCTACTCAAAATGACCAAGCCCTGTTTCTATAGCTACCTCCAACATCCAGACTTGTTATCAGGAGCGGTTCTCGTGGTACACAAACAGTACTATATGTGTCATTTTATTATGTGTTTTAGAAGAACTTTGTAAGAAATAGTATTATATAAGTTCTATATAGTCACATTCCTGCCTCTCCTTGTAGTATTCCATACTTGACAATAAGTCGGGCAGCGTGAGAAAGTCAACGACAAAATCAATTTGAATTATGTATTGTAAACGCTGTACATAGAATTTTTAAATAAGAGTTAAATAATCTGTTAAGAACAAACAGTTTAATAAATATTTTTGTTACATTTCCTTTTCAAGCGCATTAACACATCAAAGCCATCAACTTACATAATAACTTGACAAATACGCCTTTAATACTTCCGCTATTCACTGTTAGTAATCTGAACTGCCTCAGTGAGTCACATTTTCCGAAATATAATTGCATAAATTAAGAGCTTCCGAGAGATTTCTTTCCCCACCCACTTTTTACCACTGCAGTAGGAAACTAAGTTCTTAAGACACAGCAAAAGAAAATTAATTATGGGATTCAGGATACAGTAATTACGCCCTCGGTTAAGCACAGAGTGAAAAAAACTCGCAGAGCAGAAACAATTTTTGTTATTTCTGGGATTGGACTCTGCGTGGTTTGTGAGGGCTTAATTTATTTTTTGATCGATTGCTTTGTTCAAAGCTGAGGAATGAAACATATTCGTGCTTATGTAGCATGGATTTGACAGTAATTAAGGCGTTTATATTAATTTGAAATGCAAATTGCTCTTGAAGAAATTACGCTTCACAAAAAAGGACAAGATTAGGGGATCTTTTAACTGAAACATAAATTTCATGAGGGATTTCCTTTTATTGTATTAAAGTGAAATGAGGAATTAAATAATTGGCCCTGTGTTTTATTATTTTTCTGTTAGTTCCTCTGCAATTTTTTTTAATGTTGTTAGTAATACACAAAAAAGTCAGTTGCAAAGTCTGCAGCTTAAATTTGAATATTATTTTCAATAAATGGCTGCAGTCAGAACCTCTAATTGTGCTTTGTGGATAATTTTTTTTCAAATATAATTGCATTTATCTTATTTTTCTATAATAAAGGATATCGGTATAATATTGAGTTGGTTAAGTTTTGTGGCCAATCTGATCAAACAAAAGACAAACGTCAAGTAATGGATGAACACACAAAGAATATTTTATTGACGAAGAGTGAAATGCGCCCAGAGTAAGTTACAAAAATTGACCTGCTATGATAAGGGTACGTTAGTAATACTATTCGAAAAATTAAGTTTAATATCTTTAGGATAAAAATTGTTTGAGGATTCAATATTATTTTTGATACAGAGATCATACATATGTGCTATAACGTATGACCTGTATTAAAAATAATACATAATAATAAAATAATATACTCCATATATGTAGAGCTTCCATTTCCTTCTTGAAGAATTTTGGTTATAACCAAACTCTAGAACTAGCATTTGAGTCACGGCTTTGAACTTGAGTAAACGCCATCCCACTCTCCCAATTATTTTCTTGACGAAGTATCCCGTTATGAACAAAATTGACCAGATCCTGATGGATATCTCGTCATTAGAAGAAAACTGACCTGATCTTGATCACACCAGCACAGAAAAATCGGCAAAAACTTGATGAATTAGATATCTCACCGAAACTACTTGGAGAGTTAAGTATGGTTAAGTGTAAGAAATCTGTTCTCCCAATAGACAACTTTAGTCCAGATTCTGGGTCCGTTATAGTTAGTTCTGGAAACTATCATAGTGATTATGAGTTCTCGAAACAAATAAACATCAATGGCGATGCGTGCACATGGTTTTGCATATGACCACACTTTACCCTTGTGATCGCACTTACTTTTCTAGAAATGGACTTTCCCGAGGTCATTTATCTTTCACCAGAACCATTCCCTTTGGTAATGTAATAACTCATCTGCGTATTAAAAGCATCCGGCTTTGCAACATATTTGTCGATGTTGCAAAGCCGGGTGTTTGATCATTAGACATCGTGTTGTTTTTACAGTGCCATTAAATACAATTGGTTCAGGGCACTCGTTCAAATGTTCACCACCCATTTCTTGTTTTACATTGCACACATTACAGTCTGGGGAAGATGCAAGTCTTATTCGTTGGAGATGGGCTTAGTTAGGGACCAAGTTAATCCTATAAAATTTATATAGCTAGTAATAAAATTCAATTCTAGACAGAAAATTGATGATTTCATTTTCTTTTGAGAGGATACTAATTATCCTAAACGCTTTAAATCTGTATCAAACTGATTCAACTCAATCGCAACATGTAATTCAACAGGGTAACGCCTATTGGCTCACAATTCTCTCCTTGTAACGCCATAATAGTGTTCAATTTTTCAGGCATTGCAAAGCAATCGTTACATGTGTTTTAGAATGTAAAATTTTGACTATGTTTTCGACTTTAAAACATACAATAAATTTAAAATCATTTACACAAACCTATAAAATTTACTAGTAAAATTAATACTAACTCCGAAGACTTTTATATCAGTCAAATTATTTTAATTTGAACAAGTGCATCAAAACGAAATTTTGACGTCGAATATAAGACTTTTGAATACGTAATCAACTTTGAAAAATACGATAAATAATTTTATTGGAGTAAACCTATACATTTTACTGATACATGAACCGTGATCAATTGGAAGTATAGGTTTGTGTTAGTGAAATCACTTATACAAACTTATGCATTGTTGTAAGTTCACTTATACAACTTCTAACGATGTAATCGACCTTTGCAAAATATCGTAAATAATTTCATATACACAAACCTATAGTTAATCTACTTTGTACAGTACGGTAAACCCTGAACAATTCTGTATCAGTCAACTTATTTTCATTTGCACAAGTGCATTTGAACCTTGAATATCATATTTTGAAGAAGTAATCGACTTTCAAAATGCAATCAGAAATATCATTTACACGAAACTAAAAGTTTTGTTGATGAAACGAATACAGCAATACATGTGGTGGTCCCTGAAGAGTTATGTATCAATCAAATTGTCTGCATGACAAGTGAACCCTGAGGAATTCTGTATCATTCATATTGTCTTAATTTGAACAAGTACAGCAGAATCTTAAATATCAAATTTTGACGACGTAATCGTATCCTAAATGTCCGATAAACAATGTCGTTTACACAAACCTATAAGTGACGTCAAGATGAAAAATAAATCCTTACTCATAACGTGGGGTAACATCCCCTGTGCTTATGCATCCACTCCATCTCAAACATGAATATGTCCCTCCAGACTATTTCCAAAGCACTTCGCAAAACAGCTCCAGAGACCACCGGCTTTTAACGATCAAACAGCAATTTCTCAGCTTAATCATTAAGGTGCCAAACGTGCATCACTCTGTGTGTGCGAACGAAGGAGCTCCCGGGAGTATTTTCTTATTTGCTGCCCGGGAATTCATTTTTGCAGCGCGAAATCCCTTCCAGGCATTAACGCTTGAGAGAATTTAAGCATTTGACAACTCACTCCACCCTTTTCTGCTTTGATAAGCGCCGCGGAGGAACGGTTTGATTCTCGGGTAAGAGAAACAGAATGAGGCGAAGTATATCAGCAAACATGGCTGAAGGGTTTACGAAAACATTTCAGCTTTATCACGCTTTCTATTGCTGTAGGATAGTCGTGGAAGAAAAATGTTTGAAGATGTTCGCCTTTGCGTTATTACCTGGGTTTTTCGGATAACCTTGGACTTCGTCGTCGAGTTCTGCTTTCGGCATCATCTGCAAATTTGTTTTCTGAGAACTAATTAGGACAGGAGGAGATAATTTAAATTTCTTTCGAAATAACGAATGTGAAGTAACGTAAATATCTTGTGGATATTTTCACAAGTATCTGATGGATATTTTGGTTCCAATCCAACAAATATTAGATTGGAACATCCGCCAGAATCTAATCCAACAAATGCTGGATCAGACGTTTCCACCTGAATTGAATCCAACAAATGCTAGATTAGTTTCTAAAATATCCTTTTTCTATATCACTCTCAAGTGTATAATTTGAACAACTTTGTCCCTATATTTGTAAGATGAATAATTATAACTAGTATTGAATATTTAACAAAAAAACTAAAACATTTTTCTTCAGTATGTGGGGGATATTTAGACAACTTAGTGTCTGGTGAATATTTCGTAAGTATCTGATGAATATTTCTTAAGTATGTGGTGAATATTTCGTTATCTGGTGGATGTTATGTCACGTAACTAACAGGGGTATAATTTGACAAATAACAGTGTAAAATTTGACGCATAAATATCTGTCAATATATTATGTATGTTAAATATCTGGCGGAAACAGCATATCCAACAGAAATTTTAATGAACAAATGTAAGATTAAAAGAGAAACAGAATGAGGTGAAGTATATCAGCAAACCTGGCTGAAGGGTTCACGAAAACATTTCAGCTTTATCGCGCTTTCTATCGCTGTATGATATTCAGGGAAGTAAAACGTTTAAAGATGTTCGTCTTCGCGTTATTACCTGGGTTTTTCGGATAACCTTGGACTTCGTCGTCGTGTTTTTTCATCACCTGCAATTTTTTTAGAACTTTAATTAGCACAGAAGGTACAGTTTAAATTTCTTTCAACATACTGAGATCTATCAACATGTAAAGTAACTTAAGTATCTAGAGGATTCTAGGACAAGTAAGTAGCTGATGGATATTTTTATTCGAATCCAATCTGGATCATACCTAACTACCATAACTTTTAATCAAACAAATGCTAAATTAGAATTTCTAAAATACCATCTCTACAACACTTGCGCGTGCATAGTTTAGAATACTTTGCCACTTTTATTAGTATGATTTTAACTAGTATTTAATAGTTAACGAAACAAATTAAATATTTCTTCATCACTATCTAGTGGATATTTCGTAAATATCTAGTGGATATTTCGTAAATATCTAGTGGATATTTCGTAAATATCTAGTGGATATTTCGTAAATATCTAGTGGATATTTCGTAAATATCTAGTGGATAGTCCGTAAATATTGAGTGGATATTTTGACACGTAAGTGTATGGTGTATTATTACACGTAAGTAACATGTTAATAATTTGACACGTACATATCTGGTGAATAGGTTATATCCAGCATTATATTGTTGCGTTATATCTGGCGTGAACCACCATACCCACCAGAAAATTTAATCAACAAATGTAGAATTAAAATATTTTAACTAATCGGTTTTTCCACATCACTTTCATGGACGTAATTGTGACTAATACTTCTTACAACGCCTGAGAGAATTTAAGCATTTGATAACTCATTTCAACTCTTTATGCCTTGAAAAGCTCAGCTAAGAAACGGTTTGAATCTCGGTGTAGGAGAAACAGAAAGAGCAAAGCATTTCAGCAAACATGACTGACGGCTTTACGAAAACATTTCAGCTTTATTACGCTTTCTATCGCTTGTAGGGTAGCTATTGTTTTGAAAGGAAGAAAGATGTTTCAAGATGTTCGGCTTCAAGTTATTGTCTGGGTTTTTCCGATGGTCATGAATTTCGTCGTGGGGTTCTGCTATTCCTGCTTTCGTCATCTCCGATTTGTTTTCTAAGAATTTTGATTAGCGCAGGAAGGAATAATTTGTGTTTGTTTTGAAATATCGAAACCTATTAATACTTTAAAGTAAAGTAAGCATCTAGGGGATATTTGTATTCTAATCTAACGTTTGTTGAGTTAGAACATCTAAAATATTCGTTTCTTCACATCACTTTTATGGGTATACCCAGTGGACTCCCTCTTAACCAGCCACCTTTTAACCGGCCTCCGCTTTAACCGGCCGTCACTGAGCAATTATGTACTGTAAATACAGTAGCCTACAGTAACATGTGTTTAGCTTTTTCCAACAAAGGAAGTTCTTCCAGGTTAAGTTTTCTTAATTATACATATCATATTACAATAAAGTAGGCTATATACTTAGTTTTATTCTAATAAAAACGATTTCGGGAGTGTATTTTAATGCTATTAATGGAACGACGGTTTAACCGGCCAAATCGTTATCCTGTCTGGGTCTGGTCCCGAAGTGGCCGGTTAAGAGGGAGTCCACTGTACTTTTTACTAATATGTCTCTATATTATTATAACGTGACTAGAAATGAATCTATTGAAATAAACAATTTAAAACATCCTTTATCATTATCTACTTTTATATGAATATCAGAATTCCTTTATCATGAATCTAGTTTTGCATTATCTAATTTGCGAAGTTTGAATTTTGTTTGCTCATACTCACTTAATTTTGCAACTATTTGTTTACGAAATATGTTTTTAACTATCATATAGTCGAGTTACAAGAGAAACACACTTCGTCAAAGCCCTCAAATTCTCAAAATAAATCAAAAGCAATTTCTCAAGAATAAATATAACCTTCATGCAAAGAAAAGAAACAATAGTGAACTTCAACAATATAAATATCACTACAATTTCGATTAAAAATGCTAAAAATCACATATCTTGAAAATTTTGACTTAATGTGTTTCACTTGGAAGCCAACGACATATGCCTAAGAAAATAAAATTGTATCAATATCTAGAATTTTAAAATAAAATAAATGATTCATACTTTTAGTCAAATTCAGAGCTCAAACCTACCTAAAGGCAATGTGAACCCCAACTCTTATTGTTACAACGAATTCCTATTCAAAGTTACCGAATAGAAATAAACTGGTTTCTTAAAATCAAAAGAGCACATACAAGCCATCCACTGCTGTTATCAGTACAATTCTAAGAAAGCATTCTAATAATCGTGTTCAATTTGAAAAATGTATGATATTCCACCCATTTTATAAATTCGTTGAGTTCCGAATATCAGAAATTTTCTTACATCTCTTAGAAAACTTGCAGTATATAAAATATTGAAGATTATCCGTTTAAAGTAGTATTTTATGCATACATATTTTAAGGCTTATTTTACGTTTATATGTACCTGTAATACATTAGGTAACATTAAATGTTTTGCTAGAATGTACTCTTGGAAGAGATTAAGTTATGAGAAGATCTAAATTATGAGAAAAGAATGGATGATCCCTAAGCAATTTGTTTACCCAAACGAAAAGAATATGGAAGCGTGTTTATTTGACATAAGAACATTACTGCATGTAATACAATACATAGATCGAAAGAAAGACTCTGTTTACTATAGAATTTAGTTCTTACTGCTTTTTTACGGGTCGACTGATCTAAACAAAAGGGCTTTCAGAACTAAAGTCCGGCATCGTTTATATTTATGTATATAGCCTGTTTGATGTGGATGATGTGGTACTTGTAGTAAATACCAAAAATACGAAGATAATTGTATAAGAAAACAAGAATAACGAAAACTAGTCAAGAGAAATTACAACTTTTAGATATAGGAAATGCGACCTAAATTACGCGGAAATTGCTCGTTTTCATGCACAACTGAAATTCACAAAATAAAATTTATACACGCTAACCTAAAATTTACATTACAATTCAATTCTAAATAAAATCTATCACAAATATGATAAACACAGAAAAAATCATTATATTTTTCATTTTATAGGACAAGTATTGCATTGCATAAATTATTGTATATTTATAGAATTGAAGATTCAGGATTAATATCTTAGCTTTTTTACATAAAATCAATGAAAAAAACCAGTACTTCCAACTCATTTTTATTTAAATGCGAGTTATTCTAACAAGTGCTGATCTGCGTATAAATCGTTAAATAATAATCATAATGAAAAGAAGTCGCTTTATGGACAATTTTTAACAGGTGACTTCCATGGTTTTGCATATAAATATAATGAACTAATAATCATGCAGAATTGAAGTCTTTGTGTAAACGTTTTTAACAAGTGACTTCTATGGTTCTAAACATAAATAGTCAAGTAATATTCATCTATAAGGGAGAACTTTTGATGTAAAATTTTTTAACAAGTGACTTCCATGCTCCTGCAGATAACAATCAATCAATAGTCATGCATAAGGAAGCTCTCTTTATGAACACATTAGACAGAAAGATCACCGTAAATGGATTAAGCATTACTATTTTGCATGATGACAATTACAGAAAACCATGTAGAGCCTTCTTGGTATGTACATATTTTATATGGCAAATTTTCAGCTGCTTTTGGATAGGTGTGCTTTAAAAGTATCTTTAAATAAAATGTCTAAGAAACTGATATTAGTATGCGACCAATGTACACATAGCTTGATTATTTAGGAAAATTAAGGAACTACTCATTCTAATACATTATTTAATAAATATTAACACCATTTTTGGAAAAAATGCCATTTTTCCAATTGTTACATTTATTATTTAACATTTACAGAGTAGGTTTGATTATCTCTCGTATAGCAAACAATGACAGTAGATATATAAACTATCCGTGTATGATTCCATTGCTCCATATCCTGAAGAAAAATATGAGACAGCTTAACAGATTTATACGAGTAGATTGAAAATGATTTATTTCTTTGTTAAGTTTTTATGTAAGCAGAGATCGAATATAGAGTTACTGAATGTAACTAATGATCATATGATTGCTATATCTGGATATAGCAATCATAATTCATCTAATTCATCCATCCAATATTTTTCTTTATCTCGAGGATTAAGATAGAGATATTTATTTGATGGTCAGTTATGGTCCACTTGTTTTTAATTGGCTTTCATGTTTTTACTGTTGCCAGATATAGTAAAGGTAAAGTAAGATTAAAATAAATGCAAAATCACGTGTATGAAATAAAGAACTGTCTCTGAGTTCGACCTTATTTGTTGTATCATTGTTATATTTAATTTTCGATAATCCGTAGAAACCAATCTGTTATGTGATAGAACCTCAAGAAAACACTACATTACCGCAAGAAAATCCACCTTTTGATTAAAAAATTCACATCGCCTCGCCGTATTGAGACTTTTAAGGTCTTGACGATGATTCTATATGTGGAATAGTTTTTACTTGACATTATCTTACATCACCCCTTACACATTTATAGTTTTTCTTTAAACTAGTTACCCGATTTTATATTCGCACCCGATCAGTCTTTTTCACAAGTGAAAATAACCAAACATTGGTATTGAGAATTGCCATCGAAAATTTACCAATATTGAGATTATTGGTAATATTAAAACCTAATTTAGACATAGCACTACCACAGAAAAGGAATCTTAGTGACAAATCAAATGTCAATTTAGCATAGTTGTTTCCAAATTTACCTCATTATTGAGGGATTGATTCTAACCCGCAGGACCGATTGTGACTTGAAATTTTCATAGACCAGTTGCATCGTCATAATGTGATATTTTATCAAAACGGTATATAGTAAAATTAATTGCCCCTCATGTTGAGAAAAAATAACAGACCAACGAAAGATAAAGTAATACCGTAGATTAAAAACTTTAAAAAACGGCTTCAACAGCATTTGAATAAAAATAGCACTATCAAATAATTAATGATGGAAAGATCAAGCTTCTTGCTTTTAGTTCTAGAATTTTACATATTCCATCACCATTCATTTTACAAGTATGAAA
Organism: Meta bourneti; assembly: GCA_933210815.1. NCBI lineage: Eukaryota > Metazoa > Arthropoda > Arachnida > Araneae > Tetragnathidae > Meta > Meta bourneti. The sequence goes on from OW119926.1 coordinate 57,977,742, forward strand.
ATATTTCTTATATTTATGGATATTCTAGCAAAATGTTTCCAAGAAGCCTTCCCTTTTTAAGCCGTTTCGAAGAAAAAATTAATAATCATTAAACGCGGTTATATAAATGAGGAAGCAAAAACCATAAAACTGAAATTTAGCCGGATAACAGGAAAACTCAGGCGAGAAGTAGGAAGCAACGCCAATCTGCACAAAACAAACATTACGATCGGGAAACTAACTCAACACTTAATACATCTACTTTTCTTCTTTGATACTCTTTAAAAGTCCAGTTTAAAGGCATCAAGGTATCCGTGGGGAAAAGTCATACAACCCTACCATTAATATGAGTTATCTTTTATCTAAAAACATCAACGTAATGACCCGGGCAGCGATCTAAAATATGCCCTTTCATAGATCAAAAGATATGAAAATCAATTCATGGTTTAAGTACTCTCTGATAAAAAAGCTATTGCTCGCACGGAGGAAAAAAGGAAGTCTTATGTTTTATTAAAAGCAAAGCTGTTTTTATTGTTTTTTATCATGAATTTTCGTAATACTGTTTTTCGTTCTTTTCTTTTCAGTGCGGATAAGTGGAAAGCTGTTTTCTACTGCGTTCTATCAGCAAGGAATTAATAGTTCTTTCTCCTCCGCTCATTTATTTCCAAGTACTCGAAAATTCCAGCAGATGCTACATTTCTCGAAGTATAGCTTCCAGTATGTATTAAAAATGAAAGGAAGTTAATTTGTTTTTAGGTATTAATGGTAGTAATTGTGGAGGGTAAAAAAGTTCGTTAAATTGAAGAATTTTTCGCTTTATTTTGGGGTTGGACTAAGTGAATAAAGCCCAGATCGTTGAAGAATGGCGTCGCTGTTTCATTTGGATTATTATTTTTTGATAAAGTTAATGAGACACATAAATCTCAGCAACCTCATTGTACTTTGATGCTCTAAGTGATTTTTGATTATGCAAAATACTATTGACTTTTTCATTTATGTTTATAATGGAGTATCTAGATAAAAATTGGCTCCATTTCGTGCGGAATTAGATTTAGAAATAATAACACTTGAGCAAGTCAATTTTTTGTCGTTTCCACACGTCTTTTTGTACTGTTCATATTTTCCCCCATTGTAAATTGTTATAATTTTTTCACGACTAATATAAATAAAATCGTTTTTCCTATAAATCATTACTCAAAATTAAGAAATGCAGTAAATTGATTTAAACGCATTTTTTGTATAATATTCAATCCTCTTTTAAGTCTCTCCTCTCACCCAATATGGCGTATTTGAATTTACCGTTCCTATATATAAGCAGAATTTTGATGAACTTAACGGATAATTTCTTCTACTAATTACTCTTAATAACAGTAAATAAATTTAACCTAACTTTTTGTATTACATTCAATCGTGTATTATATCTTTTCTCCTTTCTAAATATGGCGTAATTAAGTTCGCTACCGTTCCAATATATAAGCAGATTTTTTGATCATCAATCACCTGTTAACAATTTTTGATTAACATGTGATTTCTCCAACTAATTACAATTAGTAATGACTAAAAGTAGATTAATTTAACCGCATATTTTTTATTGCATTCAATCCTTTTTTTAAGTCTCTTCTCCGTTCCCAATATGGTGTATTTAAGTTTACCGTTCCTACATATAAGCAGGTTTTTTGATGAATACAATGGGAAAATTTTCCTACTAATTACTCTTATTAATAACTAACTACTTTTAATGAATTATTTTCCATATAGGGTAATACGAGAGAAATAATTTTGTAGAGTACATGCGTCCGATGAATATAAAACGTGCCTGTTAAGAGAGTAGGGAATACCACCTGTTGGTAATCCTTATAGGAGTTCTATAGGTCACTTTCATCACTAGAGTGCACTGAATTGAGGTAGGGAAGTAACGGAGAGCGGAGACAAAAGAAAGACACGCCTGAAATGATATACTCTTCCCCATTCAAAATTTATCGCTTTGCAAACACGTCTATGATATGCAGTTGGTTCGCAATGTAAGTTCGATCACATGACATAGTATTTGAAAGAATTTTGAGTACGTTTAAACAAATAAAAGTAAAAATATTAGTAAAATGTCTGGAAATGAGTGGTAAAAATGTATAATTTTTAAGAACTACTGTGATAGAGTAGTAAATGGTTCAATGCGAACTTTAAAGATTTGGGTTCGCACTTGCTGCATCTCACTCTATATAAAAATCTCTACCGTGGGGTGGCTCTCTATAGCCTATATTAATTACGAAAATGTATTCTAAACATTTTAGTTTATAACAGGTAAAATCAACAGGTAAAACATTTGTACACATTTAGTACTTACTATTTTGCTTTCGTACTTCCCTTTCAGATTAATTAGTTTTAACCATCTAAGGGGTTCACACACATATATCCGTTCTGTAAGCAGCTGTCTTCCCTGCATTTCTAACTAGTTTTCACCTTCTTGACCTTTAGAATACTTCTTAGGATCCCTTTAACAATAAATGTGATTATTTAGTCACATTATGTGTGCTGTGCCAGAAAAAAATATTAAAAACACTAGAACTAAATGTGGAGTAAAATAATTCATTAGGTAATTACAAATTGTTTTCTAAAGAACTTTTTCACTATGCAATTCTACAAATTTGATTAGCTAGATGTATCACGCTACGATCACTTTTGTTACACAAGAGCTAATTAGATAGTGTTGGTTTACAGCGGATTCCAAACTACAATGAAAATTCATTCTAGAACAGGAATTCTATTACATAGCCTGCAGAAGGGAAGGTCAGAGCTCTAGCCAGTAATCCATCAAGCTAACTACATAATTTAAATGCAAGAATCAAAGGTATCATACGATTGTAATTTATATACCAAACTTTAGTCAGTGTTCATTGTTGTAGTTGTAATTATATGCATTAACAACGGATGCCTTTTCATGTACATCAGTGCAAATGAAACGGCAGATAGCTTGGCATAGGAGTCCCTGAGTCATTAATCAAATACTTCTCTTGTTCATTGCGAAATTTTTTCCAAAAGAAACTTAATAATATAATAAGAGAATTTCACCCACCCCCAGTTTCAATTTCGAGGGTTATAGATGTCAGTAGACTGTCATCTCTAGTCTGGTCAGTGGACAGTTGATATCAATTTAATTTGATCTTGATTTAGGATAGGTAATCGAATTCACGTCACACTGATTCAACACAATGGGTTATCGGCAAGGTCAGAACCAAAACCAGATGACGAGATCAGCACCTGAGCTAGCATCCTACTCTCAAAATCATGTTTTAATGGTTCTCCTGAACGGTCGGATATGCAATATGGAACAGGCCTCTCTTGGCCTTCTCCTTGTTTGTCTGGAGCTTTCCCGGGAGCATCTGTATTTTAATTATTTGCATGACCTGAACTTTTCGAAGGTGCCTGAATTCACAGACATAGTCTAGCTTGTATAGACCACTTAAGAAAAGAAACAACACCGAAAGTTATTATTATCTATCAATTATCAATTACCTCTGAGAGTCATTATATTACCTAGTAGTGTACTACTGTCCCCCACACAAAACACATAGCCATATCTATTGTTTGAAAGACTGGTATAAATCTGTCTAGAATTCATGCAGAATAAACTACTGGTTGCATGGTGAAATAATATGTTTATATCCTCAGGGGGTTGAATAGTATTACTACACTAACTATACTTGCATTCAAAATGTTCCGTCTAGTCATGTCTGTGTATTTAGAAACTTTCTAACGCTAAATAAACGACCATGGTGAGAGTGATAAAATAAGACCTCACTACGCAACACATTCCCGGCTCGCATACTGTAGGACGCAGCATCCTAGTCACACTTAGTCCCTATCACGTTCCTCCCATTCCTCCAAGGAGCCCTAATTCCCGATGAAGTTTAGATTTCGTGGTAAAAACTTTCAAGTTTCATCCACGTTAATTTTCCCGAGAATAAAGTCAGACGAGGCGTTCTGGAGGGACTGGAAAAAACAGAAATATTAAATTCCGCGAGAAATTTAATTTATGATAGTGGGTACGAGTAGCAGGCAAATTGCAAAATGAAATTATTTGAGCCGAAAGTTTCCTCTCTCAGAAAACAGCGGAGCAAACTGTCTGGACGTGTTTTTATATTTGCATCTTGCCGTGTTTGGATAAGATGCTTGAAGCAACATGCTGCAGCCCGAACCTTGTGCCATTTCCGGGGAACATTCTTTAGCTTTTAACAAAAGAGAGGTCCACCGTGTTTGCTTTCTTTTAGTTGGGTTGCCTTTTTGAAGCACTAGTGAGATGGAGAGCTTCGGGTGTAAATGCTAATTTGTATGCTGAAAGATTAAAATATTCTATAGGAGTACTCGTTGAATAAATACTATATCTGTTGTTAACGAAATTAACAATATAAAAAGGCTAAATTAAAACTCTTTGAAACTAAGATATCTTGGAATGATTGAGTTTAATATTATGAGAGGAATTTAATTGTGTTCTCTGAATTGAAGTTTCGATCTTCCAATCCATTATTAACATTTATTCATGTAGGGCAAAAGCAAAAGTGCTTAATACAAGATGAGAGATAGCATAATGCGCCTATGATGACTTGTATGATTTCATATTTTTTTGCAACCCGAGCCACCCAACTTACCAACAAAGGATTTAAGTCCGAACATGGGATGTCCAAAAAGGATGGCATTATGCATAAAAGACAATACATGATAAACAAGGCATCTTACACTAGACATAAAGGTTATACAAGATAGTAGGAGTTTTTCACAGTATTTTTAGAAAATATTTGAATGGAAGGTATTAAATAAATAAACGTATAAAACATATTAAGAGCCCAACTGGTACAAGAAGCGAGACCACGTCTCAAATTAAACTTTATTGTATTCACTGTAGTGGAGGCTATTCGAAAGCATCCACATATTCATCGTGGTAAAATTTTGATATTCATAATATTGAGAAGCCACTGAGTTTTATAATTTATATACTATTGGTTTGACGGGATGGAAATCTCGAGAATAACAGTAGACAAACACATAGTAGTCGGCATCGCCCACTTCCCCACAGTGATATAAGGAAGTACTTTTAGTTTTGAATCTGTGGAGATAAGAGAGAAAGAATAAGGCCATGACCAACTAAAAAATATTAAAAAATCTATTGGTAGGTATGGTAGGTATTTTAATTACCGTCGCACTGGAGTAACACATCGGACTATTGGCGATGGTCCGGAATCAAAACTCGAAGGGAAAGATTCGAGGACAACATCACGTAATTTTGAACCACGTCAGATGACGAGGCCACACTTGAGCTGGCACCCCACTCTCCAAACTTCCACACCACGCCAAAATGGGGACATTCGAGGATAAATTAGATTGAACGTGCACCAGCCCCTTTTGCACACGACGGTCTTTGGTTAGATTGGAACCCTTTGCTAATCCGTTACTTTTCCAACATGGATACAGGGACCCCCCTCAAAAAACATCTATTGGTAGAAAAAGAAAATTGAATCCTGGGTTTTTATGAAAGTAAAAGATATGTGCAGGTAAGATGAGTTGACAGCTCGTTACCATTTGTGATGTCTTTAAGTTCAGAGCTCAACCAAAATCCATGCTATAGACTTCATTGTGGAAGAGCTTTGTCTACACTTCGACTTATCACTTAATTTAAATAATAGACTCGTTCAAAACCACGTGACTCAAATGCCCATTCTCTATATCAGGACTATAGTAATGTACGAAAACCTAACTTCTTCCATGTTTCTTCGACTAAACTTCGATGAATTATATTATTAGAAATACAGAGGAAATATAACCTTCATAACCAAAGAATTTTAGTTTCAAGTGTTTATGAAATTGTTTAGTCCGCTGAAAACACATTAGTTTTTAAATGTAGTGTAAACGGGAATAGCGAAAGTCATAAAGAACAAAATAGTGAAATTTACGTAGTGACAGAAAGATCGGAAGTATTGATCCTGTATCTTATGTGCTCTATTACACAGATCATTGAATATATTTATTTTATGTGAATGCAAGTTTCTCAATATAAAAAGCTTTTTTCATTTTGCTTCTTTCTGTTCCGATCCATAACTCTTCCATTAAATGTTAGTCAAATGTCTCTGTATAAATCAACATTTCCTTTACTGTATAATTCCACACCTCCCTAAATGTATAATTCCACGGTTATTATATATTTTACTAAATATCTTGCTTTGCAGTATTTGACTTAATCATGTTATTTTACTGTTGTAATATTTGTTAGCTTGAGATTTTTAATGACAGTAGTGATGTTAAACACTGTATATGTTACATAACGTATTTAAACTTTAATGTTAAATATAAATCATATGGCATTTTATTCAAGCTAAAAGGAATAAAATTCTTTAAATCAAGTAATATGTAATCTAATTTATAATATTGTAGAATTTTTACAATGTGAAATTTAGAGATAGTGTAGCATACAAGACAATAACATTTTTAATAATTGTAATACATATTCCTTGTTTCGAATAAATATTTCACGGAGTAAATTAATAGTAACAAAAGCATAATGTGAGTCAAATGCACGCAAGTCAACAAAAGGGTATACAGAGCTATATTTCCCTCGATTAAATTGTGGATTTAAATAATTGATTTTACTGCAATATGTGTATATTAGCGTATTTAATAAAATAATTTTCATTATCATCTGTAGCAGTGCGCTGAATACAATGTAACAAAATTGAATAACAGCTCATTGCATTATTTTTTATTTTTCAATTGCATGGAAATTAAAATGAGGACAGTCAGCTTTCAGCAGGAAATGACTCGGATTGGTAGAGCGAAATATGAAATAGGTGAAGACAGAATTCATTATGTGTCAACTTTTAACTTATAATATTTTGACAGGTTTGAAGTAATGATTCGATGGTGTATGGCAGCTCCGTTGGTAGAGTCACAGATTAGCAGCCATATGGATAAGAGTTCGAAACTCAATCTAATCATAGGCTGTCGTGTACATGGGGACTGGTGCACATTAAATCTTCCGTGGCCTCAAAAGTCCTCACGTTGGAGTAGTGTGGAAGTTTTGAAAGATGGTGCCAACTCAGGTGTTGACCTCGTCATCTGACAGTGGCTCAAAATTGCGAGGAAAGATCCTAGGTGCTGTCCTCGGATCTTTCCCATAGCTATTGATCCAGGACCGTCGGCGATAATCCTTTGTATTGCTACAGTGTGACGTAAATTGAAATTGACAACTACCAAACAAATTTAAATTTTAAAGAAATACATCTTTTAAGAGTTAAATTTATCATTGCAAACCAGTATAATAACAAAATACTCTCACCAAAAAAGATAAAGTAAGTTTATCTAAAAACATCCTATCCCTGAGAACTTTTAAAGCAGAACATCTAATCAATTACCAATTTGATCTAGAAACTCCGGATGACATAATTCTCTTTAAGGCCAATTAATTATTCAAATCCAGCGGTCGGTTTTCTTTTATACTTTTACGGAACAGTCCTTACTCTACATTACTAGACTTATTAATCAAAAGAGAGCCCAAGGAAGCAAAAGGAAGGAAAAATAAACCTTTCTTAAGGTGAATTTCGGAGATATTTTTTCAGAACTGAGTTGAAGATACTTAATTAGTAATAACTTAAAGGAAGGTCCCCGTGTCTTAATGGCAGGTAAACAGTCTGCTCAATTAAGCTAAAGTTTCTTTTCCCTTTTTGTCTGAACCCTCGAATTAACTTCATGCTGTGCGTTTACACTTCGCAGCATAAATGACAGTTTGAGTGAAGTCTCATAATCTTAGCACTGTTTTTGCTTTTGTCTTCCAAAAAAGGTCCTCTTGAAGCAAAGGAATATTTTTGTAATGGTGGAATAAGGTAATTCTGGAAATAATTAATTTTGGAAACTTTGAACGGCTACACGAAGAAACATTTGCGAAGTCGAGTTTTTTGTAGTGCATTCCGTCCTTTGTATGAATTTTACTCTTTTCTATACACAATTTATCATTGCTGTTTTCAATGTCTTGTAAAATTTCAGTGTTATGTAAGTTTTTACGCATTTTATAAAGACCAGAAATATTTTAGATATGTTTAAAAGAACCTATAATGTTGGAGATTAGTGTATAAGAATAAGGTTAAATAGAAGTCAGTTAACAATGCCACATTAATTTGTACGTTCTAAAGACTCATTTATTCTTATTCACAATATGTATAAACAGAGGAATACGGGGTGTTGTTTATGTAAGGTCACCATTTTGTTTTAAAAACATTTATTATTTAAATTTTGAACATTCTTTATACTGAATGCCATCGGTTGTTGAATTTGACACCAGCAAAATAGCCAACTCTGGCCATGTTGCAAGTACGATTTTTATCGACTTCATTGTCCATAACGTTTGAGCACATTTTCATGGTGGTTTGTTGAATTTCTTCGCGAATATTTTACTTAGCCTTTTAAGTGGTTTAGAAGAGATATCTTGTCTATCAAGATCACACCAATTTTGCTAATAGCGAGGTATCTCGTCATCAAGATATTTCCGACGACACTTTTCTCCGATGATGACGAGATCAAGATCCGAGAGCTTGTCCATCAAAATCTTATCAGTTTTGCCAACGACAAGATATCTCGTCGAGACAACAACCAGTAGGGTGAAGCTGTTGAAACCTTCTCATCTTGTTAGATTAGACTCGTTCCTTTAAGTAGCCTTAGAGAAATAAAAACGCTTCAGTCTTAGCAGGAACATTAGAGATAGTTCTTGCGGTCATCCTTAAATTTAAAGTAATGTGTAAGATAACAGGGTTTTTAAGTACCCAAATTTGTCATTTTTCTAGAATCTATGAAATAAAAAGGACATTCTACTGTTCTAAACATTTATACACGAATACTGTAACGTCCCTAACAGCTCAGTATCAGAGATCAACACCACTGACCTCCGGCCGAAAATTCCCGAAACATCTGTCGCGGCCGTCTAGATGGTCTTCGACAGCAGTCCAGATGGTTTTTAGAGATGCAGGTGATTCAATGGTTTTCCCTGAAAAAATCTGATGACAAAAGAGAACTGTTGGAAAGTTCGAGCTGAGCAGAGGTTTGTTTTTGTGGTTCTCGGTTTTGGGGCCACGGCCGTTGAGGAGATCCATTTCTGCCTGTTTTGCAGCGCCTATGACCTAGGGATACAAATTCCTATTGTAAAATATTGTACATATCGTTATTGCAAATTGTTGTGTTCATTGGCATACCACTCGGCCCAATATGTTACAGCCTAATTAAATTGGAACCAGCGGTGGGATTACGCTGCAATCGGGATTACTCTCGGCAGATTTTTGCTTCGCAATCGTTACTATTTGCGAAGAGGGAAATAGCGGTCAACCTAGACCGTTTCCCTGTTAACAGGACGTACTTACCTGTTGTGCACTCTCAGACGGTGAGATGCGTTAGTGTCCCGTTTAGTGAAGACTGGTTCATTGTTTTTCATTCAACGAGAGACAACGTGTTGTCGTGTGCTTGGAGATTTCTACAAGTCACCAAAAGGGCTGAGAGCTGCGGTTACGATGAGAGAGTAGAGCTGAGATAGAGGAGATCTGAAAATAGCAGTCCTGAAGATTTTTACGTCACCGAAAGGGGTGAGTACCTTTCCTATAACTTTGAGTTGTGACTGTGTTTTGGTTTTTAATATAGTGTATTTGCTTGTGGTGGGTTTTAAATGTTTACTTCTCTTGTAATCGCATAATTATATATTTTGATGTGTAGCGTTTTGAGTGTACTAAGTGTTGTTGTATTGCATTAGTATTACCTTAAGTATAGAATAGGGACTATTTTTTTAAATGGCATTTTATTAAAGATAAAAAAAGTTGATTTATATACTCTTGCTTCTGAATTGGAAGAGCAAGTTACGGGGGATATGACGATTGTGAAACTAAGAGCTATCATTTTGAAAAGCCCCGAATATGACGAAGAATTAGTGAAGGCTTTGCTATAAAGTGTTACTTCCTGAAGTGTCGAAAGAGAAAGGGAAGAGAGAGAAAGGGAAGGGAGAGAGAAAGGAAAGAGAGAGAAAGGGACGAGAGAGAAAGATAAAAGGAAGGAGAAGATAGAGAAAAGGAATATAATTTGGAGAAATTAAGGATTGAGGCCAGTTGTAGAAATAATAATGGAGAAATGTCAGGGTCTCAAAATAGAAGTAAACATTTTGATTTCAAGTTTCAAAAATTATCCATATCCTCGGAGATATAAGTTTATACTTAGTCATGTTTGAACCACAGGCTGAGACTGGCTATTGAAAAATCCGATTGGGTGTCTCATTTATTGGCTCTTTTACCTGTAGATATTGTTCAACTAATTGCCCGAGAGTGCGATAAATCAGATGATTTCGATTACGTAAAAACATTACTGCATAAGCAGTTTAAGTTGAGCCCAGAAAAATTCAGTTCAAAATTTTTTTGAAATAAGAGACGACCGGATTCGACTTGTAAAGATTTCCACTTCGAGTTACAAAATTATTTAGAGGAATGGGTGACGGAACAACTGAAGAACTGAAGGATCTTATGGTAACGAATCAATTGAAAAATAGAGCTAGCTACGATGCAAAGAATCACTTCTTAAACGATTGGGGGGGGGAATTAAGCCGGCTTCTAAGCTGGCTGAGATGTTAGACGACTGAAAATGTGAGAGGGGAAACCAAAAAGAACCCTGTTGATGCTCCCCAAAGACAAAAGTTTCATCAGGATGTGGGGTTTGGAATACATCCAGGAATAAAGAATATAATAAAGTTAAATATATAGAAAATACGAGGTTTCCGAAAAATAAATATCAATGATATGAAGAACGGTAAGGTACCCCATGCTACGAATGCGGGTCAGCTAATCATTTTAGATCCCAATGCCCAAAACTAATAGATAAGGTCATAGCATCTGTAAACCATGTATGTACGGAGAAAACTTCAGAAGAAATTATGGCCCCTTTTATGTTCGATGCGGTAATTAACAATCACTACATAAAATTGCTGAGAGATAATGGGGCATCAATGGACATTATCATTAATAATTACATAAGCCCTTCCATGTTGACGGGTGAAACCGTTTGGCTGAGAACGCCACTTGACAAAACTCCTACGTTTTTGCCTTTGGCACAGGTTGAAATCCAAACGAAAGAGTTTGGCACTTTCAACACTAAGGGCTGCTGTCATACCGGATGAACTAGACTTGGGAATCTACAATATATTCTCTGGGAAACCAAACGACTGAAACGATTGGAGAACTTCCGTTCCCTCATTTAGTTAATGCTGTCCAGACGCGTTCCCAAAGAAAAGCAGTAGCACCTAACCGCCCACCCAAAGTAAGGGAAACCGAGGGGGTTAAAGATAAAAAGGTTGCTGAATTAAACGAGGGGTTGAATGTGGGAACGGATGGTGTCCTGGGAACAAGTGGAGACAGTTTAAAGTTATGACCCTATAGCGAAATCGAAAATATTGAGTTGTCGGAGAGAGAGAGCTGCTAACGGGGGTATTAGATCTATTAAGAGTAAGGCGAGTAGATCTTGTAAGAGCTCAGAAATGTTGTCCGACTTTGAGAGAAATTTACGACAGTGCATTGAATAGGTCAGGGAAGGATTCGGCCCCCAAAAGAAAAATATAGCATCGAAAGCGAGTTGATATTTCGATGTCAGAAAGACCATTTGGGGAATAAAAGGAAAGCGTTAGTTGTTCCTGAGGAATATAAAACGAAAATAAAGGCTTTGTGTCACGAAGGCACATTCTCTCATTTAGGAGTGACTAAATCCAAAAATAGATTGCTCATTTTTCCTGGCCCTGGTGTTATAAGGAGATGGAAAGTTATGTTAGAACGTGTGACCAGTGTCAGAAAGCAGGAAATCTAATGAGAAAAAGAAAGCTCCAATGGAATTGGTTCCTGTAATAAAAGAAATCTTCTCAAAATTGAACGTTACTGCGTTTAGTCCACTCCTTATAAGTGAATCTGGTAAACGTTATTTAATAACAGCTATGTGCTTATCATCAAAATATCCTGATGCTATCCCTGTGACGAACATAAGTTCAGTCTCAGTCACAGGAGCACTGTTAAATATATTTAGTTGCCTGGGATTTCCGAAGGAAGTTCAATGTGACCGGGGGTCGTCCTTTGTAAGTGCACTTACAGCATAATTGTTTTGATAAATTAGGAATTAAGGTGAGTCATAATTCCGTTCACCATCCTCAATCCAATCCAGTAAAGAGATTCCACAGAACAATGAAGCGGCTTTTATGGGCATTGTGCTTGGAAGAGGTACCGAATGGGAAAAACATCTCCCCTCGGCACTTTTTGCTTTGACAACCGCTACCCACGAAAGTACTGGATTTTCACCTGCATAACTCGTGCACGGGAAAAATTTAAGATCTCCTGAAATCTTACTTTATGAACACTGGACTGAATCGCAAGATGAGAATTACCCCGTAACGGTACATGTTTTTGGTTTAATCAATCGGCTAAAGAGATGCCAGGAATTAGCGGTGAAGAAAATGGAGGAATCACAAATTAAACTGAAAACCTGGTACGCAAAAAAGCAGTGAACGGGAATTCAAAGAGGGAGATCTCGTACTTGTTTTTACGACTTCTAGACCAAACAAATTAGCAGCTCAGTGGATGGGCCCAGGGTAATTGAAAGCAAATTATCAGAAACAAATTGTATTCTAAAAATACCAGGGAAAACGGATCAATCATCTGTTTACCATGTAAATATGCTAAAACCCTACTATAAGAGAGCCGAAATAATTAACTGCATAGCTTGCGAAAGTGATTACAAGGGTTTGGAAGATCAAGACTTAGATTTTACTTACAGAGACTCGAATCCAAACAATTACGATTTCGAGGATATAATGCAGCAAATCCAATTAAAAGATCATCTGGAACTCAAACAAATTGACCAACTAAAAAATTTGTTGAGTAAATATCTGAAAAAGTTTTCGAAAGACCCAGGTGTAACCAATTTAATAGTGCATGATATTGAAATAACTAACGATAAACCAATTCGATCAAAACCTTATACGGCCTCTCAGACAAAACGAAATTTTGAAAATGGAAATTCAGAAAATAATAGATTTACGTATCATAGAGATAAGGGAGTCTGATTATACTTCACCAATCATCTTGGTTGAATCCCCAGGGAAAGATCCAAGACCTTGTATAGACTATAGTCTATACAAGGTTAGACGACTGTTAAATGAAGTAATATGAACTGAATTTTTTCCTCTTACCAATATAGACGAGCGCATAGAGCAGGTTTCATCTGCAAAGTATATAACCCTTTTGGATTTAGCAAAAGGTATTGGCAAATTCCCCTTAGTCCCAAGGCTCAAAGGCTTGCATCTTTCATTACCAGTTTTGGTACATATAGGCCCTTTCGTATGCCTTTTGGGTTAAAGAATGCTCCATTCTTTTTCAGCAGATTAATGGCGGAAGTATTAAAAGGGTGTGAATGTTTTGTTGTTCCCTATTTAGATGATATTGCTATATTTTCCGATACTTGGGGAGTCATCTGACATATCCCAATACTGTTTTAGAGCGAATAGCAAGAGTTAAACTTTGAAATCTACTAAGTGCCATTTCGCCCAAAATCATGTGAAGTATCTGGGGCATGTAGTGGGCCAGGATTTCGGTTCGCCTGTACAAGCTTAAGTGCCATGCATCCAGGGCTTCCCAACCCCCCGAACCAAAGCACAAATTCGGGAGTTTTGGGGACTTGCGGGCTACGACAGTAAGTACATACATATGTAGTCTGTTATAGAAGCTCCCCTGACAGATGCTCTGAGGGGTAAGGAGAAACGGGGAGGAGTTGTAAGGACTGTAGAATGCGAGAAAGCTTTTCAAGTGTTAAAAAGGAATTTGACAGATAAACCAGTACTCCATTCACCTAATTTTAATCAAGATTTTATGGTGCAAACGGACTCATCGGATTTAGGAATGGGGGTTGTGCTCTCCCAATTAAATAAGAAGTGCGAGGAACGCCCTATTTTATATTTAAGTAAGAAATTTCTAAATGTAGAGAAAAATACTGTACTACTGAAAAATAACGCGTCTGCATTATTATTCAGTAGTACAGTATTTTACAGTAGTAGTACAGTTTTCAGTAGTACAGCGTTATTTGCTTTAAAAAGGTTGCATTATTATTTGGATGGACAAAAATTTATGATCATGACGAATCACCACCCGCTCATATGATTGAAATCCAATACTAGCTCGAACGCAAGAATAATGCGGTGGTCCTTGGCTTTACAGCCATACAATTTCGAAATCATTCACAGATCCGGAAGGGATAACAAAAATGCTGATGGCCTCAGCAGGCCAGAAATTGAGGACTAACCAGTTAAAACAATGTTTTAACTATGATTGTGCTGTACGAATAGTTGTGTATTATGATTATGTTACATGAGATGGTTCTAATTGTGAATTATGACTATTTTTCTAATTGATTGTACTATATGAAATGGTTATTCGTTTGATATGATAGTAATTCGTTTGAATTATAGAAATAATTGTCTGTATTGTGTTGGTTCAAGGGTTATACTAAATGTTATTGTTGATTTTTTAAAAATCTACATGCTACATAAATTGTAGATTGCTGATTGCTAGAAAAAAATCATTTTAATGTGTCCAAATATGTTAAGTTTTAGTGATGAAAAATATGAGTTTTAAAATATAAATTTGTTCAACAGTTGATTACTTTTTGTACGTATATCCCTTACAAGCAACTGCACTTAGTCTAAATTATAATTTAATTAAATTTGGATATGAAATTTACTGCCTTTAATGGTCTTCACTTAGGTTATTTTTTAGTAGAAATGGTGAAATGGTTATTTTTTTTGCCAGTCACAACTCTGGGATATGGGTTTGGTATATCTAACATTAAATATGACATTACCATCATATTCTCAAGAGTTGTGAAAAGTGACAGTCTGTTGTTTTGGAGAAAGAAACCTTCCCTCTGCGAGAAAAGTTTTTCCCAAGGAAGGAGAAGTTGGCTGTAACGTTCCTAACAACTCAGTATCAGAGGTCAACACCAATGACCTCCGCCCGAAAACTCCCGAAACATCTGTCGCGGCCGTCTAGATGGTCTTCGACAGCAGTCCAGATGGTTTTTAGAGATGCAGGTGATTCAACGGTTCCCTGAAAAAAATCTGGTGACAAAATAGAACTGTTGGAAAGCTCGACTGAGCAGGGGTTTGTTTGTGGTTCTCGGTTTTGGGGCCACGGCCGTTGAGGAGATCCATTTATTTCTGTTTTGCAGCTCCCATGACCTAGGGAAACAAATCCCTATTGCAAAATATAGTACATATCGTTATTGTAAACTAAGCGTAAGTTTATTTCTAATTTGGGTTGTTTTGTGTTCATTAGCACACCACTCGGCCCACTATGTTACAATACAAAACAAGAGCAGTTGCATCTAAGAGTGACCCACATACCATTTAGATACAGATGTTTCTTTAAAAAGACAAATGGGGTTGCTTGGTGCTCCAGAAATGGATGAGATTTTGTAATGGTTTGTTGCTTTTTCAATTGGGAGACATTTTTTTATGTAATAAAATCGTTCGTACTTTTACAGACAGATTTAATTGTATATTCTTTGGAATTCCTCATTTTAGTCTAAGCGTATCTAATTCGTTAAGGACTATCGCCAAAGATTTTGGATGTGGAAGAACATAATGAGATATTCCTCTTTTAATTTGATTACATGATGGAAACGATTGAAACTTTAATGGAAACATACTGTCCCCATGAGGGACTTTATGATGCATAGAAAACACCTGTATAAATAAATAAATAAATATATATATATATATATATATATATATATATATACAGGGTGAGCCTAAGTTGTTTTTACAAATATATATATATATATATATATATATATATATATATATATATATATATACAGGGTGAGCCTAAGTTGTTTTTACAAAATAAGAGAGGTGATTTACTTAATATATATATATGCCATTTTTCAACTTATGTATGAGTGATCAAATTAAATTATTATTTCTTCTTCATAGGATTATCTTTACAAATACTTTTATGCACTTAATTGCTTTCAAACATAATCGTTTTAAAATGCAATCTACTAATTTAAGTAGTTTTCTTCCAGTGATTAAGCTTTTGTCAAGCTAATATTTTTTAATTTTGATTTTTACATTCTTAGCATAAATGAGTTAATAATAACCAGTTTATGCCATTCCTAATAAGAAAACATTTTTTTGTGTATTTCATACATCAAGTACAGTTACCCTAATGAATAGCTGGAAGAATACTTCTACAATAAGGCTTCTTATGCTATATGGCGAAAACTCAATTAAAAATAGCGGATTGCAATGTTGCATTGTTTATGCCGCAAGATGAAGATTTTGTTTGTTTTGTAATGGATTTTAGGAAATTCTAAATTTTATCCGATGTATTCGGTTGAAAACAGTTTCCAGGAAGTTAATCGTAAATCTGTTTAAGGATACTTTTTTTCACACTCAAGGAAGTCTATCGAAAAGCCAATATCATTCACTCAATAAAACAATACCAACTTTAAAAGGGGCACCCACTTCTGCCCTCAATGGCTTGAACATTTTAGTGCTACAATGCATGTCTTAGTAAACGTTAATTTCACCAAATGTCTTTTAATCCCCGACCATTGATCTCTTCCTCCAGCACTACCAGAAGCAAACTTGCTTCTGGTAGTGCTGGAAACTTGCCTCTGGTAGTGTTGGAAACTTGCATCTGGTAGTGCTGGAAGTAGGCAAACTTGCGACTATTTGTGAGGTTGGTTTTTATGGCGCAAAGGCCATATTTAACTATGTTGCGCCATACACAAGATAAGCAATATCAGGCAATGGATATACACAAGGAACATTTTACAGAAGAGAGAAATTCATTCAGAGAGGTATTGAACTGGTACCACCTACAACTCGCAGGTTGACAGAGCATACCCAATGAGCCCGTGTGAAGTTAATTAACTACCTACCTGGAGTTTGAGTTCATGAATTGATTGTTTGTTACTTGATGTTGTTTGGTGTAACTTGGCTAAATATGGCCCTTGTGTCATAAAAAATCAACCAAATTTAATGAGCAAAATTTGGTTTGTAATTTTAAATATGTGTGGATAATTTTTTAACATTGCTTTCAAAATTGTTGAGGAAACACTATTTATAGTATGTTATTTATTTTTTAGCTTACATTACAAATGCGTTAGAATACTGTAAATAGGTAGGTAGGTGTCTTAATGAACGTCGCACTGGAGCAACACAAAGGACTATTACTACTGTAGATAGGACATCCATCTTATGGTAACGGTAAATAGTTGACCCATCAAACTAAAATTTATATTCCAATTTTTCCTACAGCATACATTACAGCATCGATATACTCAAAAGTGCAAATTAAGTGCATAGTATGTTTTCATTTTCATCACTGGTACCTATTAAATCTCAGAATACGATTATCATGATTTCAAAAGAAAACTAGTCTGCACCACCTGTATGACATCGCCTTTGTCTTCATTTTGGTCAAACAACTCAGAGGTAAACTTATTCATCTCATGCCTGGGACAAACATCTTTCTGAATTTAACAATTTAACCTCGCTTTCATCTTTAATTTAAAGTTAGTTTATTTTAGTTTCATACGATCCTGTGATGTTTATTTTTGAGATTAAATTTTTTAAATGCTTGAATTAACATTTCTTCAAAAAGATTGTATAAACATTTTGATGACGTAGTGTTTTGTTTATCTAAAAAATTGTAAAGTTAATAGAACTTATGATTGAATCAGAACTATAAAAATTTAATTTTAGCAAGAGGAAATATTTTTAATTGAATACAAATGCAATTTAAAATTACAAAAAGCAGTATAGTTCCGAGCAAGTCATTTAGAACTACCGTCTTCAAACTTCCAAGACAAAGAGCAATACACAACATAAATATTTATGTATATGTTACAGTGAAAGACCGAAATCTGGAGAATGTCGACTTTCACCGGTGAATGTCAACATTCACATAGTCGCTTGGTGTATGTCCGAAATATTTGCTAAATACCCTTATTTCTGACTTACACCGGCAAATGTCGACATTCACCATGCACTAATGGTGAATGTTGAACATGTCGGAGATTTATATTTTCTTCTCCGTATTTCAGTCGCGATAAAACGTCACAAGGGTGACGTAACTTTTTCGCCTCTCTTTCTGAGAGGAGTGACCAAGAACTTAAAACAAACAGTACATTCTAAATGAGAAAAGAAAATAATAGTAATAAAAAACTTACTTAATTATACAGTACATTCTAAATGAGAAAAGAAAATAATAGAAATAAAAAACTTACTTAATTATACAGTACATTCTAAATGAGAAAAGAAAATAATAGTAATAAAAAACTTACTTAATTATACAGTACATTCTAAATGAGAAAAGAAAATAATAGAAATTAAAAACTTACTTAATTATACAGTACATTCTAAATGAGAAAAGAAAATAATAGAAATTAAAAACTTACTTAATTATACAGTACATTCTAAATGAGAAAAGAAAATAATAGTAATAAAAAACTTACTTAATTATACAGTACATTCTAAATGAGAAAAGAAAATAATAGAAATTAAAAACTTACTTAATTATGCAGTACATTCTAAATGAGAAAAGAAAATAATAGAAATTAAAAACTTACTTAATTATACAGTACATTCTAAATGAGAAAAGAAAATAATTGTAATAAAAAACTTACTTAATTATACAGTACATTCTAAATGAGAAAAGAAAATAATAGAAATAAAAGACTTACTTAATTATACAGTACATTCTAAATGAGAAAAGAAAATAATAGTAATAAAAAACTTACTTAATTATACAGTACATTCTAAATGAGAAAAGAAAATAATAGAAATAAAAAACTTACTTAATTATACAGTACATTCTAAATGAGAAAAGAAAATAATAGTAATAAAAACTTACTTAATTATGTGATTCAAATCTTATTTATTGCAACAACTTAAACTATTATGACACTTTGAATTGCACAAGAGTCCCTTGCTTTTACAGCTGCATTTATTTGTGGAACACTTCCTTTTGCAATGACGGCGTGTATAGCCTTGCCCCCCGCTTCTCGAATTAGCTGCAGCTGCTTCCCTCAGCGACATTTCTTGAAAAGAAATCTCATCTATGGAAAGTAACTTTTCTTTACAAATTACGAACTGATTACGTGTGTAAAGCTGCTTGAGGGTACCATTTTTATTTGCCAGTTTATAGAAGTCGGAGTCTTCTATTCAATAACAACCGCTAACACATTTCGGCTATCTGTACGACCACGATCGACATCAGGGACTTGTATTCGTACAGTATCACCAATTTGAGCAGGAGGAAATTGTTTTTGTGAGGTTCGTAACATTTCAGAAAGTATTTTAGAGTACTTTTCTTGAGAAAAATAAAAACAATTGTCTTCTCGTTTACCCGCAATTAATGCATTTAACTTTTCAAGAAAAAGATCACGATTCACTGTAGTATCCATTCAGTATAAATTGGGGTATCGGAAAAAAAACCTCGGCTCCTCTCTTTTGACCTCCACCAGAGCATATCTGTGATTGTCGACACACACCGGTGAGGGTCCGAATGTACAAGAATGTAATGAAATATTCGATCTTTCACCGACGTATTTGGTATGTGTCGACATTCACCGGTGAAAGTCGACAATCTCCAATTTCGGTCTTTCACGGTAACACTTACATTCACATTTTTTCTGCATAGAAATTAGTCCAAATGGAATGCATTTTTATGATATTTCGTCAGTGAAGTTCTCAGGTAAATATAAGACTACAGAAAAGCATAATCTCTTAGTCGTTTTGATTGCCTTAAGTGTTATTTTTTAATATAAACATGTCTTATTATTGATTTTAATGAATAAAATTAAATAAATAATAAATATACATTCTTATAGTTACATATCCAACGATTTTATCTAAAACATCGCAAAAGATAAAACAAGGAGTATTTAAAAAATATTGAGATATACCAAATTTACTATTTTTAAAACAGTTATATTATTATATAAAATTTATAATAATGTGTTCACTTTATTACGATTATGTCATTTTTATTCCTTTTTCACACATGAATTTTAAATGATGTTTTTATCCATTCGTGTAAAAATAAAATTTTGTGCGTTCACATCGTTCGTATTTTCATTTCAAAATTAAGATTTACTTGATGATTTGTGTTGGAATGTTGTATCTTAAGCAGCAACAAAATGCACATCACTCTCAACATATATCTCAAAGAGCTCCGACAACCGCTGATTTCGAAATATAAACACTTTATCGCTGACTTCAGGACACTTCGTAGAAGAAAATATCAGATTGAAATGGAACTTTTATAATGCAACGTTAGAAAATTTCATGACAAAAATATTGACAAGTAGTAAAAAAAGAGATAGTTCTCAAAAATAAATACCCTCAAAGAAGTGCATTTTGAAGGAAATATGTACTGTATGAAAACTGCCATCAAATTGAAAACTTTTTCAATCAAACCCATCCCTGTGAGGAAAAAATAGTTCAGAAAGGATTGAAGGATTTATCCTGGAGTTTTCTGGGATTCATTTTGAGGATGAATCATATATGATATATTTTCAGAACTTGTTTTTATCTTCCTCTTAAAGCTAAAAGAAAGAATTTACTAATCGAATGGGCCTCGAGAATTTATTTAGCTTGGCTCATTTTTGAAAGCCAGAGAAGTATCCAAGTGGGGCATTTACAAACAAACAAGAAAAATATGTTGGGGCCGACTGCAAATTAAAGAATTTTACATTAATGTAATGTTCTCAGGTACTAAGAAACGAACATTTCGGGAAGCTATACATAACTGCTTAAGAAAATGAAGAAATTTAAGAATGAATGAAATTTTTTATCAAAATACTTAAAATTGGTTTTCGTTCGAATTCCATTCATCGTACAGTTACAATTGAAGGCTAGGGGCAACATTTTAAACCACTTTCAAAATTTTGACGTCCACAATTCTCAAGTTTTAAAAAATTCCAAAAGTATACCGGTTTATCCACTATTCATTATTTTAAACTTTCAAATACAACACGTTCATGCAAACAATGAAAACTTCTTTTGATCCTCTTGAATATTTTTTTATATTTTTTTTCGTTATGGAAAATATTTCTGTGGCTTATTGGAGCCCTCCAATTTTCTGTCAGCATATTTTGCATGTTGACTTCTCTTGTATAATGCCTGATTAACATTACGTACATGGATGGATGAAATCTAAAGCCTTATTTCAAGCTCTTAGTTAATTACAAAGGAAATCTAAATTATATATTTTATAATAATTTAGAAATTGAAGATCTGTAAACTTACTTTAGTCTTTTTATTGAACTTTTTGCCAACCTAATTTTGGCGTTATTTCCTCTGTATTATTTAAATTACTCTCAACTATGAATCTGAATAAAGTACTAAATGTTCGCTGCCTTATCGCCTAAGATGTGGGAAGGAAAAACAGATTTCAATATATTCCCCCCCCCCATTACAATTATCTATTAAATCCTCTAACACTTTAAGATTTTAAACACCCACCTCACATACCACACACGATCCATCCATTTCTAATCAGAAAACAGAACTTATTAACTCATCTCACCCGTCAACGATTCGAATAATAGATTATTAAAACAATAAAACCATCCGCACCAGCTGTTATACAATCTCGAATCGATCTCTAACGAATATCTTTCATCGGTATCTCCCTCACGACAGCGTTTCGTGAGCATATCGTGTGGATTCGTGATCTCAGATGGGTGGCCATCAAGTCACGGAAATGCCGAAAGATTCGAAGCGGATTTGCGAATCGCCGTCAACCTCACTTAGGACAGAAATAATGGAGGTCTTCAATCTGTAAAGACGGGTCAATTAGGTTTAATGGCGCTTCTAAGGGAACGTGTAAAGAGGCCGATGATTTTTTTCCCTTTCCGTTTGGTGTTCTGTTACGGAAATTAGAGGGTAAACGGGGATTTGAGAGTATACTGAATTTCGATTTATTTCCCTATTATAACATCTGTTCGCATATTTTTAATAATTGTTTCATCAAATAGGAATTTACTTGCCTTGACTTGCCATGTTTAGAACTATAAGAGTTGAAAAAATTTCACAACAAAAATTAACACTTATCGCATAAGGATTGAATGTCCATTAAATCAAGTACCTTGAGAGGTTAAATAATATCACAGTATTCGTACATCTGGTTTCATTTTTATGAACATCAATCATTCCATTGTTGTACTTGATAAAGTGAGGAATCCTATACGTTTACGTGTTCCTTTCTAAAATCAACATGAGTTTATTCCATCTTTGATTAATTACATAATATTACTACATTACGTATTTGCTAAAATATCAAACTGTAACACTATATATATCTGCACTTTTTGGCCTGTTTTCAAATAGTTATTTCATCAAATAAGAATTTACCTGGCCTACTCAGACTTGCTAAATTTAGAACTATACGAGTAAAATTTCTGACAGCAAAAATCAAATCTAAAAACATATGGATTAGATATCCAAGTAGTTAAGTACCACAAGACAGGTTTGATGGTACATCTCGATATTCATATATCTGGCTTTATTTTTTATAAACATCAATCATTTTACTTTTGTGCATGATACTAAGGAGTCTTATACTATGTGCCGAGAACTTCTCCTTACAAGTCATGGTGGTGGTGGTAGCTATAGAAACATGGCTCATTCATTTTGAGTAGAGGTGACTCTCGGAATGATTAAATTCAATTTTTTGTGTGAATGTTAGGAGCCGAAAGAGGTAGTTTACTGGTATTGCTCTTCTCGGCAACAAGTAGTCTGAACAAATAATCTATCATCAAGTATTTTAATGTTATAAACTTGAAAACATTTCTTCGAGAATCTTGTATGAAAAACAGGGTAACGTTCGTTTCTACGGCAGACAGGTGCGGATTTTTTTGTGGATCTATTACATGCATTTATTCAAACTTTTATTAGAAACATTATTTTACTAGAATAGAAAAAGTGTGAAAGAGAAATTGTCGTAAAACACTTCCATAAGAAAATCATAGCAAAATCTTCATTTTTTTACTGTGTAGTTTCTGCTAATTTTAAACATCTAAATTTCTGAGATATTTTTATGCAGAATATGATACACACACGTGAGATGTAAAATGCATGTTTTCATCTACCTTTGTGTTGGCAGTCGCTGGTTATTAACCAGGTTAAACAAAGAAACAGAAAAATAGGTTTTAGCTCGTATCTATTTCTACACAAAAGGGTATAGTCGATTTTAAAAGGGTATTATAAATTGTATTACCAATTCTAAAGGAATTACAGTAGAATCTTTGATCTTATTATTGTACTGTTGCTAAACAACAGGGGATTTGAATTTAAATTCTGATCTTGAACGTAGGAAGGTATTTTATTTTAATGCTGAAAAATATGTATTACTTCAGAGTATATAAATATATTATCTTGAAGATTCTTTATTCCTACACGGGGAGAGAGAACAAATATGTTTCACTGAATGGACAAAAGTGAATTGCTTTTGTTCTCTTGCTTTATAATCGTATGGAAATATACGAGTACTTAAATGCTGTTTTCTAAATTTTGTTTTAAAAATAAAAGCTCTTTCCTTAGTTTTGGATTCATTTCATCTTCAGGGAAAAATATGTTTACAATCCGCATAAATTTAATCTATAACAATTTATATTGTTTACTTCTTTGACTCTTGATCTTGTCAAAAGAAATTTTTATTTACATCTTCAGATGCTGCTTTACATGAAATTAAATATCTAGTTTCGAAAATGCTTTTATAGAGTTTATTTTTTCATTCTATTTTTCGTATTTAGAAGCGATGTTTAATAAATCCTCCTTAAGAACATAAATCATAATTTTGTCTAATAAATATCAAGTTACAAACTTTATTATTGTTTTCTGCATACTATCACAATCTTAAGAATATTGTCCTTGCATAAATTGCTGGATACACTCATTTGCTTCCATTTTTCAAGTCAATTACTATAAAAATCTAGCCTAAAGTGTTCTTTTTATCTTTTAGAACACATAAATGCATTCTTTCATGAAACTTAAAAGTCCACTTCCTCCCTGTTACTAAAATACACTGCATGTATGAGATACAGATTGAGATACTTTCTTTAGATTTGCAAATTCTTTCTCAGTTGAGCCACCTGAGTTACATTGTAATTTAATATGCCGAGCCTTTGAGATTTAAATTATGAATTTTCGGGTCAGGATGATTATTTAAAGGCTTTTGTTCAACGTTGACAAGCTTTACATTTCGGAATAATTAATCTTCGGTGGCAACACGCTCTGCGAATGATGAGTAATGGAATGTTGGGTCCCATTGTGCTGCTCTGTATAAGCATTGTTTGTTCAGGAAAAGGTAGTTTGTGGGATAAAAACAAATATCTGTGATAGGCTCATTTAGGAAATATGTATTTTCCCAAAAATGTGTTCATTTACCTTAGTTCAAATTGAATTTAGAAGAAATGCTGCTCGTGGTTAATGTTTAAAACAATTATGTTTCGTAACAATACCGTATTTGAGAAATATTTCGAAAATGTATATGTATTTGCTAATATTTCAGCTGAGTTGATGCTACTCGTAAAAGGTGAAACCAACAGCGAAATATGTTTCTCTACATTTCCTCATCAAATTTATACTAATTTCATAAAACATTTCAGTGGAAGCTAAATAGTATATTGATCTGTTCAAGATAAATTTCACAAATAAGTTTATATTTCCGATATAAACTGTGATCGCTAAATTCTAAAGGTTGAACCTGTGTAATTTGAATTGTTTATTTTCACGCAGAGGTGTTATCACGCAATGACGTTATGAGAGTGAGAGCTTATTTGATTTAATATATAGGGAAATAACAGTGTGTTCTTGCTCAGGTGAGAAGAAAGATGACCTTGAGATAGTCCCCTATGAAGGTTATAATCTTGCCAGGTGTTACAGGCTGCAAAACTCAAAACTATGTATGGCGATAACCATTGGAGATTTTTCATGCCAGTCGATAGACGTACGTCATTCGTAGAAAAGCGCTATTTACATTTAATATGTTACCTAATCAAACGAACAAAAGTATTAAAAACAGGTGACTCAAATGAAAACTCACCACTCTCTCAATTGATCAAAATAACAATAAACTCATCATCAGTAACAACTGATATAAATAACTATACACCCAAATAGTTAAACATAATAGCAATTAATGGATAAGAACTTTAAACATACGGATAATCGAATTAGAGCTAAGAGTGCTCACTGAAAATAAGTTATGATTATATTCCCAACTATTCTACATAGCTTTAAATATATAATTGGTATTTGAATTATTTTCAAGCACTCATTAATGATTTGTTTATCTAGACGCACCTACACACGTTTGATAGGATATATGCTTTTCCGAAGTACTACTAAATGAAGTTTGTAAATTGGCATTCAATTATGTACACAAGGGAGGAATACAGGAAGCTATATAAATAAACACGCTAACTAAAGCAAACAGGATTGATGTAGTATCATTGGGTTAGTATGAATTTAAGCTTACATAAAAACTACGTGTAAATTTTACAATCATTAGAATTGTTAACAGAGACCAGAAGATTTCAATTTATACAAATCATAAATAACTGAACAATATATGTATATGTTTGAAACCCCGATTTGCCTTACTTTGACTAGAGGTAGGTAGTTGAATTTACGTCACACTGGAGCAACACAACGGTATATGGGCCACGGTCTGGGATCAATCAGGGAGAGATCGGAGAACAACACCTCGTAATTTTGAACTACAGTCAGATGACGAAGTCGACACCTGAGTTGTTACCCCACTCTCCAAACTTCCACACCACGCCAACGTGAAAGCATTCGAGGTCACGCCAGACTGAACGTGCACCAGCCCTTGTAGATCACTGTCTTTGGTTGAATTGAGTTACGAGCTCACAACTCTGGTTGCAAATCCGCGACTCCAACAACTGGGCTACCAAAGCCCTTATTATTACTGAATATGTTATGTATTCATCATGATGCATCTATGATTTATAATTAATTGACAAATAAGGTATGATATGGCGAATTGTTCCATCAATACACGTCAATATCCCTAGACAGGATTAATAATTCCCTGGAGTTCTAGTAACGTCAATAGTTTGTAGAATCCAGCGCTATATACTCGACTTTAGTTTTATACCTGTATTTCATCCTGATATACCAAGGCAGTAATTTTAAATGTTTCTGATATGTTTAAAAAATATAGTTACAACATTTCATTCCGCCTTATTGTAAACAGGATTTAAGCTTGAAAACTTTGGTGGAACGTGGCGACTCCGACAAGTGAATTTATAGCCTAATCTTACCACAGAATAAAATTTGTGCACACCCTTTATAGTAAGCGGTAAACCTTGAACATGTAAATAGAATGGTTCTGCAAGTAGATCAGGATTTTTTACATATGTATTCATAGTATGAAAGGACTCTAGATAAATCACGAAATTATAGAATCCTTAAATTTCTCCAAGATTGACAATTGGTAGAAATAACTTCGTCTTATTCTGCTCTGAATATTAAATTTCATGAAAGGATTATCTGAATATGTCCTATGAAATAATAAGTACCAGATAAATAATTTGAGAGGGCATATTGTTATTCAATTCTAAACATGATTATTTACGAGACATTGTCATCCTAGTCTAGTCACTTAAAAATGTCTGTATGTTATATTTTAGGTAAAATTCACGTGTAACCGTTATGTAACACTCAAACGTATTGTTAAAATAATAAGCACTTCAGCATTTAAATGGAAAACTGCTGTTTGAATGTACTGTGATTCAATACTTTTTTATTTCTAATGCAGATGTCAGTGGACAAACATCCTTAGGCGGCGAAAACAAAAATGCACTATACAAATACAAATGAAACAAGTAATATGTAATGTAAATAATTAAATACTAAAACAAGTACAAAAAATAAGGCTATTAAATTGAAAACATAAATTCTCTGGCCTCCATTAACGGAAAAAGAACACTACTAAACAGTGAGGGTGTAACGTCCCAAGCAACAAGCTCGGGATCAGAAGTCAACACCACTGATCTCTGGCCGAAAACTCCGAAACATCTATCGGGGTGGCCTTCCATGGTGGTCTAATCGCCATCCATCTGCTGCCTCCATGGTTTGTCTCATTCGTTTAGTGAGGTGTGAGGTTGGATATGAGATCATTTTGATTTTCAAAAGAAGAGAAACAGTAGATTTGTATGTCGTCTCAGTAATGCCAAACTGGATAACTTCCGTGCCTCTTATAGCGAAGGCATCTGCTGCCTCATTGCGGAGGATTCCGCATTGAGATGGAATCCACTGCCAGAACAGTTTTCTTCTCATATTAATCTGGTAGGCATAGGTAGGTTCGACCTACCGTTTTCAACGCATTGGCAAAAGGAAGGCAGGCTTGATATGGCTCGCAACTGCGTGTATTGTAATCATGGAGTCCTTTGGAGTTATAATATTTCCCAATTTCAAAACCTGCAGAAATTTCTTATATCTGTCAGAAAAATTATCTTTAAGCATAAAGAAAGCGGTCATAAACAAAATCTTAAATTTCAATGTTATCGGTATTTTTAAGTCGCCCAATAGTTTTGCATTCATTGTATGTATTATATAACCAATAGCTTTCATATTTTATCACTAATGACCCGTGGTATTTATGATGTTTTACCCCACATATCATGGGGAAAACAAATATTTAATGCTCATTCAACATCACATGTTAAACTTCTGAGTGTCGTGAGATTTCCTATTAATGTAGTGTTAATTTTAACCAAGACACACTTAATGACTAAATAGCCACATCTTAAAACAATCAATTGATTCTTTTAATCTTTGAAGGATTATATTGTCCCTTTCCTTAGAATAAAATATTTCTATGTAACGATTATATTGGTCTTTTCCTAGGAATGGAATCTCTTGGAACCATTCTATTTTCTCATTCTAAAGATAAGAATCCGTTAGAAAGAATATATTGCTCTCCTTTCGTTAGAATATAATCCTTTGGAAAGATGAAAAGATTATATTCGTCCTTTCCTCAGAATAGAATCATTTGAAAGATTATATTGCTCATTGACGTAGAATAGTATCCTTTAGAAAGATTATATTGCTCATTTTGTTAGATTACATTTCTTTGGAAAGATGGAAATATTCTATTGGTCCCTTCCTTAGACTTTCTCTTCGGATTTGATCCCGGACCGTCGCCGATAGCCCGTTGTGTCGATCCAATACAACGTTAATTAAATACCTACCTACCCATACTTTGAATATAATCATATGAAAGATTATATTACTCATTTCCTTAGTACAGTATCCCTTAGAAAGATTTTATTGTTCATTTCCTTGGAATATAATTCTTTTGAAAAGTTCCATTGGTCCAAGAAAGTGAAAACTTGCTAGAAATCATGCAGTAAATACTGCATATTGTAAGGTGGAATTATGCGTGTTAACCCTCTAGGGAGTTGAGACTGCAGTATTTCAACATGTCTCATGGGGTATTCGCCTGCCCCGTGAAGTGTTTAGTGCACTCACACTGCCCCGTGACATTATGTTACATTGCAACTAGTTATTTGTTTAATTATAGCACAACATAATCAACTACGACAATCACTTGACACTACGACATATGCTTCAAAAATTAATTTATCGAATTTAATATTAGTAGTTCACTTCATTCTTACTGTACAAATAACAGGGTTTTCCATATCAAGATTAAGCTGCAATGTTGGATTTATCATCATTGTTTCCTAGATTGAAATTATCGTAGAAATATCTAGTAGTAAATCTGAAATGAATATTGTATACAAAATTCAAAGAATACTCGTGTATGCAGATTTCAAAACCTCATTTTGAATGCATTGTTTATAAATATTTGTTAATCCATCCATTATAATTTATGGTAGCTAATATTGTTTTAGTTTTATGCTGAAAGCAACTTTAATTTAATAGATTGGTGTGAAGTTGGGAAATATATGTCGGTCTATAAAGGATTTTCAATAAACCCGCATATCACATTGTTTATTGTCTTAATTTATGTTGAATTACTAGCAAATGTATTAAGATAAATTGAAATGAAGTAATTCAAAAATCTTAGTTTATTCAGAGCAATTATATGCAGAATATATTTACTTTAATCAGTTTAAATGAAGATTTTTAATATACTCATATTTTTACACACATTCCAGTTTTAGTCAAGACGAATATTATTTTGTCGAAGTCAAAGATAAATACATTGAATGTTCGAATTTATGACTAATCATATGAGGATACCATTTATTATTTATCTTCTCGTATAAACAAACATTGTGGTAACGTCTCTTTTCACGTCTCTTTCGTTTTCATTAAGTTTGATTACTCTTTTTTGTTATTTTAGTCTGCGCAGATAAAATTAACATTTAATTCATTTGGCAAATACAAATGTGATGCAAATAAATGCAAATGCAAATAAAAATACAACTCAATCATGTCAAACATTTCGTTCTGGTAAAAAGTGTTTTGTTTCATATTAATACCATTCTAAATAAGAAATAATATAATGCTCGGCAACACTTTTGAGTTGGAAGCTACTTTTATGCTTTTTTTAATGTAGATATTCAATTTAACTTAGAAATATGGCATCTAACTCTTAATAGAAGTAATGTCAAGGGGAGGGATGATATTTGTATATTAACACATAATGAATTGAAGGCTGTTCATTGTTCAATTCTTAGTATTTAAAATGTTTTAGCTTCCTTATAAATGTTCTTTAAATATGCAATAGAGAAATATATTACCAACACAGGGTAATATTTCTAACTATATATATATAAATTGGTCTTTAAAATTCTGCAATTAGTGAGTCGTAGCAGGAGAGATGTAGAAGGAGAGATGTATATATATATATATATATATATATATATATATATATACATTATTAAGTCAAAAATATACTTCTAAAAAAGTATTGAAAATATTTTTCTCACTATGCATTACTCACTAAGTGCGTTTCACAAAAGAAATCTAAACTTCATGCAGATAAAAAATGACTTAGTGAACTTCAACCCTCAAAGTATCCCCACATTCTGGTTTACAGAAACTAAGAAACGCATGTCAAAACTTTTGACTTGGTGTGTTTCACTTGCTTTTTATACGTTCCACATATTATTAATCATATCTGCTTTTATACATCTCGGCAAATCTTTAACCATTAGAAAAACTTAAGTTTTAAAACGCCAAAAGCACTCCTTAGAAAACATGACAGATGTGGTCATAAAATAGGACTTGCTTTTATCATTTCAACCGAATAAATCCATAAGTATATATACAAATAGTAATTCATCCGTAAGTATGATCACCAAGAAATAAAAGTTCAAAGTCAGTAGAAATATTTTGATCCTTTAAGCAAATATAATTCAAAAAACAAGAATAAACTATTCACTCACCTGTCAATGCTCAAAAGATAGCTTCTTATTGAGTTTGCCTGACCTTTACATTGTCTCCAGGCGGAATGAAATTAAAATAGTAATCCCACTCCAAACAAAACAATCTCTCTCCATCGATTGATTTGCCAGAGCAGAAACAGGCACCTTCTAGAATATGTTTTCCCTTATCTTGTATTTAATTACGATAGCTCCTGAAGCGATCAATAAAATACTCAATGTCCCGCACCCGCAGAACTCATCATTAGGTGGAAGAAAACTTTAAAATTCCTCTGGACTCGTGATAGCACCGAAGAAAAAAAAATCTCAAATCGGATGAAAAAGAGACTCAACAAAGTTGGCAAGGGGTCATTAAATGCATATCCAGCGAAGTATCCTAATGTGCATCTCTTTCTCGACATCTTCGGGATTTTTATTCTTTACCTTCCCTTTATTTTTGTGCTGGAGAGGTCGTTTATTAAAAACTCTCCCTGGTGCTCAATAAAACAACAAAAAATGAAGATAAAAGTGACGGAGTTAACATGGAAAAAAGACTCCCAAAGCAACTCATCCAGTAAAGTGTTACTGTGTACGCAGTAACGGCATTATTACGGGGTGGGAGATGATATGGACTTTGATAGAAGCGATCAGGAAGAAGCGTTCACGCGTAATTCGTTTCTTTTTTAATGGGAGGGAGAATTAAGTTGACGCTCCGGCAAATGACGCATATTATTCATTTGATTTGTTATAGCCCAGATTGGTTTGGAGCTTTTTTCGGGGGAG
Source organism: Meta bourneti (assembly GCA_933210815.1). Classification (NCBI taxonomy): domain Eukaryota; kingdom Metazoa; phylum Arthropoda; class Arachnida; order Araneae; family Tetragnathidae; genus Meta; species Meta bourneti. The sequence continues at coordinate 58,008,978 of OW119926.1, forward strand.
TTTTTAAAGTAGCGAAAGGGGTCCTAACAGCGATGAAGTGAGATTTCTTTTTGCGTCGTGATAACGTCGTTTGTTTAAGAATACCATTACACATGATGGAAAGAGCAATGTGATTGCTTAATACTTGAAATAAATTTGATTTTTGTTATATGGACAAATTACAGGGATATATTCACAGATAAATCTGTATTTGGATGTGACCTTTTGTAGTTTATTTTTGATTGTAAAATGTTTTTTTTGTAAAAAGTTGTGTTGCCCTTTCTTTACATTAGACTACCATCAATATGACTCGGCTATATTAAGCAATCATACCATTCTACTGGGTGAAAACAACGAAATACCATTTGAACTATTCATACCTAATATTGAAAAACGTTCATGCTTTAAAAAATGAGTTGCACGTAAAGTGTAACGGAGTGTTTGAAACTTTTTATTTTCCATCACACTTATGATAGAATGAGAATTACGATTGCTTAACACTAAAAATATTATTTTTGTGTTATGACCCGATTCCAAGGAAACATTCGCAGAAGAAGCAACATTTGGATGAGACCAATTATTATGTTTTATCTTTGATTGGGAAATGCTTCCTGTAAAATGTAGCGTTGTCCTTTTTATTACATTTGACCACAATCAATTTGATCCAACTATATTAACGTGGCTCCACGTGATTTCGTCTGGATATCTCGTTCATAAAGATCAGACGAATTTTATCATGACGAAGTATCTCGTCATCAAGATTATTGCCGATTTTTTAATGACAAGATCAAGGTCAGTTTTTCAAATGATAAGGTATCCAGTTCATCAAGATTTGGTCAGTTTGCTAATGATGAGATGCCTCGTCAAGACAACCACAGGAGCGTTAAGCAACTGTACCATTCCACTCGGTGAAAACAACACATTTTGACCATTCCTACCTATTATTTAAATACGTCGATACTTTAAAAATGTGCTATTCGCGCAACTCTAACAGGTGTTTCGAAACATTCTATATTAACTTAAGGGAGATGTGTAGAGAACATAAAATTAAACTGTATTTTCATAGGAATATCCGTGCGCAAGTTCCATCCGAATGTGCTGAGGCGCATAAATAAATTTAGGTAGTTGAATTCCCAGCAACTGTCCGGGATCGATCTCGAAGGGAAAGATTCTAGGACATCTCATACTTTTGAACTACGGTCAGATGACGACATCGACACCTGAGCTCGCACCGCACTCTACAAAGTTCCTCATGGACCAACTCATACAGAAATGAAAGATAACTGGTATATATATGAATACAATTTTTATCAGCTCTAATTTTAAGGTTTGTCTGTAATGTATTACTACAGCTACACTGTAGGTGCTCAAAGTTGTAACCTCCATTCATTGTCAGCATTACCACAGAAATTACATTACATGTCACACATGTGTACATGCTACCACTTATGTACTTTTCCGTTACCTGGCTTCTATGCTACACGCATGTCTGCTATCTAAGCGGTCGTGGAATGATATATCGCTCATTGCCGACAACTTTGGCACAACTAAAAAAATCACATTTTGTTAAAAAAGCTATTTTAAGTTTTCATTACTAGGAAAATACATAGCACGCTGTTAGACATTTTGCCATCTAGTGGTCCAGTATTGAAGTAAGTGATTTGCCAGTTCGCTGTAGAGAAGTATGGGCTTTTCCACATTGAGACATGTAGGTATTCGAAATTTTTTTTTATTTGTGCCACTACTGCAGCTCATGACTGACATGTTACCTGTACTAAGGTTAACTGGATTAACAAAAACTTCAAGTAACGGTGAGTCGAATTTGAAAATTTCTTATTTCTTTGCTTCCAGGATATAGAAAAAGATTTCTCTTAAATAAATGGTTTGATTATCTTTTGAATTATCGATTGATGCAAGGCACACTCCTTATTAATTCGACATAATTATACACATGTATTAGAAGTCTGCTACTTAACCTGATTGTCGTCTCAAACATATATTTCACGTTCTCCTGAAATTAATCTTCATGCAGCTCGAAATCTCTGTTTTCATAATATTATAACACTTTTTTAAATATAAATAACTAACGTTAAGGTATTTAACCACACTAACGACGGCTGCTTACTTTAAGTGTTGTATATGAGACGGAAGTTTAATATAAACAAACAAACCAGACGGAAGACGGGGATTTTATTAATGCTCTCGTAAGATACGTATCGGGGTTACATTAAAATGTAGTTTATTGCTGTTTTTCCGACATTTGTTAATCTAAGTTGTGTTGAACAATTAAGTATCAAATATAAATTTAGACCTGATTCTGTAGAATTTCTATTGACAAAGTGCTGAAATGCATTAAAAAAACAAGCCAAGTGACCTCACGTTTAAAATACGAAGAATTCGTGTTCCGACAAAAATACCAGTAAAACCTCTCATATACCGGCTTTTTTCTAATTGTAATAATGTTATACGGTATCGTATTAAAGAAATAAGCTTTATTGTGATGCCGACAGTTTCAACACAATTGAAGTGTATCGCACATAAGATTTCTTCCCTATTTCAAGCAGTTTATCCCAACGAGACCGAAAAGTAGATTTTGTAAACTTGTATACGGCCCCCTGACAGACATCTCGTGATTGTAGCTACGCCTCACAACGTATGTTCCTCACTGACTCTTTCATTAATATTCCAGAGGGAGGTAGGTTAACAGGGTTAATACTAGGGTCCAATTTTCTTATTATAGAGCGCACCCCCACGCCAGGTGCTACATAAACGATCTATCAGCCTCCTCTTTCATGACCTTTGAATTCTCGTCTTAATTTAATTTGCTGCCAAACACTTAGCAACGTCTTCTTCTTTTGGGTTTGATATTCGTGTGCAATATCGTTAGGAAATGAGATTTTTTATTACCTTTCATTGATGGATTTCTTATTATAGGGATAGATGGAAAAAGGTGCAAAGGGAAAACCCAAAAATGTAGTTATGAATCGTTGTCCAAACTGTGTCCATTCTTAAAGAAGAAAACTATTTTAAAACATAATTTTCTAGTGTTAAAAAACCTTAAAAAGTTGTTTCAATATAATAAACTGGTTTGATATTGAATAAGACTACTTTATTGAATTCGTATTAGCTTCAACTACTTTATCTACATTGCCATAAATTTCTCAAGCTTCAAATTTGTGAGAATCGTGATTTATCCATTTCCTTTATGAAAGAAATTTCGTAGCATATGCTTTGCTCACTACTTTGTTCTAGCATCCTTCTAATCTAAACGGTTCACCAAAATTTATTTCTCCTTTTGCCATTACTTTCACCCAATTATTTTCCCTATTTTCCATTTCTGTTTCACCTATTATGTTAAACTATTAGCTTTACTACCCAGGTTCGAGTGAGAGTTTTTATTGGTTTAGACAAAGTCTCTCCTCTGTTCCTTCACCATCTTTTTGAGTTTTGTCAGATTCAAGTGCTTGTGGTCTGGTTCCTCTGTTCGTAACAGAGTTTTACGTCAATTGGGTCTTCTTGATTAACATTTTATAATAAATTTTACTTCTATGATAATAGGAAGCGACGTGTGAGCTGTGAATAGTTACTCTAACCTAGAAATTCTAGACAGAATAAGCTGTGCAAATTTCATGAGGCTAGAGCTCAGCGTTTTTATTGCTTCAGACAAACCATGTCGGGTATCTCTTTCCTCAGCATTGCGTTGCCTTGTCTCCTTCCCGTGCTTGTGAACTTCTTGAGCTTTGTCTCCTTCACGTGCTTGTGATCTTTCCCCTTCCCATTGTTTGACTTTTGGCAGCCTTTTACGCTTTGTATTGACTCTTACATAATGTTCCATTACGCAAGAGACCACAACACAATGGTTCTAAGAGAACAACTTATAGTTCTAAGAGAGGGTTCTTTATGGTTCTAAGAGAACAACGTGGTGAGTAGAAAATAGTTGCCTTAAACTAGAAATTCTAGAAAAGATAATTTGTACGAATTGTATGACGCCAGAGCTCAGCGTTAAAAAGTTTTTGCAGCTTAACGCTCCAAGTACTTCGAAGAGATATATAATGCAAGATCTGGTCATTTTTGTTAAGAAGGAGCTATCTCGCCGAGACAAAATTGTACTATTACCTCAAGGGGAATGAAGTTCAACAAGAGGAAAACAAATTACCCTTATCCAGTTGACAGTTTGTAACAGGTTTTACAGCAGATGTTGGACATTACAGGGTAGTACAAAACAAAGAAGGTAAATGCAGACAGATTTCGATTTTATATATAAGATATACAAATTACACTAAAAGGTTATTCTGATGTATAACCAGATGTAGAGATTAAAAAGTAGTGGATTAGTAACATGGGATGCACAAAAAAAATATCGTATAATTTACTGACTTCCATACAGAATAACACATTAATGGATTCATTTGAAATTCCGTTACAACTTAATTACAATAAAAATGGTGACCAAATATATAATCAAAACAATAAATCAAGGCACAGGTTCACAAACTTAGCATTCTTTTCCCAAAACAGAGCCCCAATCTTCAGACTCCAAAAGCTCGCTGATTCCAGAGAAATCAATGATTCGAGGAGAGTAATCAAATTAATTGCAAGTACTTGGTCATTGTGAGCCATTTTTCTGACAGTGCTGGTCCTACAATTGTCTTAAATCAATCGGATTATACGCATCACGACATCTCTCGCTGAAAGCCAGTGAATTTATTGGGCTCTCTTGAAGAGCCATTCCGGGCGGTTTTTCTTTTTCACTTTCCGAAGGAATCATGCTCTCTCGATGACTTCTCATCCTTCATTTTCTCTTCTGGAATTTTTTTACTGGGTGATTGCATGTGTGTGTGTGTTTTATGCAGCGCAGAGTGTAAGTGTCCTGTACGATTCACTACAACGAAAAATCGAAGTTGACGAAAACTGCCGTATGTCTACTGAAAGTGTGAAAAGTAAATTACCACCTTTGTTATGAATAATACTTAAATAGTGCAATATATGAAAACCATAGACAAACTGGTATTTAGCCTTAAAAATTCAAAACATGATCAATAAAGAAGATGAAACTGGTCTCTAACTATTTCGATGGAAAGACATTTTTGTTTTCCACTATCTGAAGGAACCATGCTTCCTCGATGACTTCTCATCTTCATTTTTTCCCTTTGAACGGGACCACGGTTTTAAGAGTTGAGGATTTGCAACCGGGGGTTGCGAGTTCGAAACACGATCCAACCAAGACTGTCGTGTACGTGGAGGCTGGTTCAAATTAAATATGAAGTAATTTCAAATGTCCTCACGTTGGCGTGGTGTGTACATTTGGAAGGTGGGGTCTCAATGTTGACCTAGTCATCTGACGTGTTATCCTCGGATCTTTTCCTTCGGGGTGGATCCCGGATCGTCGCCAATAGCTCATTGTGTTGCTCCAGTGGGACTTGATTCAACTACCAGTAACCAACTTCTCTTGGAACATATTTGCTTGGCGGTTGCGTGTGTTTTGATCAGTGCAGAATGTTTGTGTCTTATGTAATTAATTGGTACGGGAAATTCAAATTGACAAACTTCCTAGTTTAATTTACTTTTACAGATTAAGGCAGTTGAAAGTGTGGAAGGAAAATTAACTTCCTATGTTATGAGCAAAAGGGTAAAATGTAACAACTTTAGCCAATTTGGAATTCAAAATCTCGAAAAAATTGTTAATAAATATAAAATCAAGATAATGAGACAGATCTATGAAACATCCATATTTTGGATAACTGGATATTTTGGTGGAATAATATATCCAACACCATCGGGACTAAAATAAGCAAGAGGAAGTCTGGAGTTTAAATTTGATATTTAAGGTTTTGCTCCTGGTCCTGATGATGGTACAGGTTTTGTTCCGATTTGAATTAAATCTTGTTTGTTGTTAGAATTTAAAGTTTTTCTAGTAATTTGCTTCGAGAATTTGAATAAAAGTAATACTACTCGAAGTCGAAAAGCTTCAAAAATGCTAATATAGATGTAAGTAGGCAAACGAGATGATGAAAATTGTTTGTAGCCTACTTCCATGGAATAAAACTTCAGAATCAAAACTAACAAGAGAAAAATTCGCGTTTTATTCGTGAACTAATTCACATAAGTTCTAAATTTAACTCGAGTTTTCCTCTTGGTACTAATGGTGATGAATATTTTGTTCCACCAAAATAGCTACAACTCACTTCATCATAATTTGTTCCATATTTTTCATTTCTCGGAGCTGTTAGACTTTGAATAATATTACTTTTATTCAAAAATCTTGAAACAGTTCACTAGAAAAATTTCAATCATCAATAAGAAATAAAAATTAAATTAAATTCAACTAAATCGTTTATCAACATTCTGAGTATGTTGACTTAAAAATTCTTCTATTTTAACAGATGAATCAATGGAATAAAGCGTGAGTAGAAAAACTGCTTTGTTGATTATAAAAATATCTAATTATATATTTCAGTGATAATACTTTCAATAATCTGGAGACAATTGACATAAAAGCTAGACATCAATGATGAATAACGGGTTGTATTCAACTAAATCATTTATCTGTAACATTTTGCATGAATTAAATTATTTATATTGTGGTAAGTACCTATCTATCTATATCTAATCTGTATTTAATTAACTACAATAAATAAAGCTGCTAAACAATTAAAACATAATGCATAGATATACACGTCTGTGTGTGCTATAAAACAACATGAATCAACAAAAGATATTTTAAAAGAGCGGAATGAGAAATATGAAATGTAAACAATATATCATAAGTAGGATTTGCACTTAAAACGTATTAAGTGTGCTAACTAAATACATAAATTCGTGTTTTACGCTTCGTACGAAGTATAATAGTAAATTAATTCACATAAAAATAGCTAACACTTGAATTATACGTTAAAGAATTGATTGTCATGTTAGTTTCTGCATGAATGAAAAACAATGTATCAGCTTAAAAGAGCACATTCAATCTGTGTTTCATACATATATAATCATAACGTGTTAAAAAGATAATAATATATTTCTCCACGTTCTAATGGTCGAGTTAACATGAATGAAAAATTCTCCATCATTTGTCCACAGAATTATTTATTCACTACTGTATGCACACAAATAGCGTGGGTAACTACATTTTCCCTATTTTTCCAAGTTAAATAAATTAGGATATTCCAATATTTAAAAAAGCTTGCAAACCTACCCCCGGGGTAAAGTTCAAATATCAACCTATTACCGTTCACTTTCACGATAAATGACATCCTTAAAACATCTGGAGGAGAAAACATTATTTTCTAAATAAGTGCCAAAGGGTGAACTTTTGCGCGCTGAGTCTATATTTCATTTGATTTGGGCGTTTAATACATCTAGATAATGGTTGTGTTTTTCTCATTTTCTAAATGGTAGCTATTTATTTTCCGTAAATACGGTGTTCTTGGCTAGCAAAATAACAATCTATGTGACATGAATTGATGTATAGAGGAAGGGGCTTGGGATTTATTAATGCAAATAGGCGTTGTAAATAGTTGATGATTGCCTTTGTGTGTGTCAAGCAAATTAAACAGCTACGGAAAGTCTTTTAAAAGATTGTGGGTACTCGGATTTAATGCTTAAATGATTATCGTGGACTTTTATTTATTTGTCCGCTTTGTGAAAGGGTAATCTGTCTATTTATCATTGGAAAGTGTGACGCCCACCTTGTGCCGGGTTAGAATTACATTAGCGAAGTTTTTGTGGAAAATGGAGCTGAATTAGCTACTTTATTGGTTTTGTTTACTTTTTTGTATTTTGTGTGTTAAAATGGGCGACTTTCCAAATTTTAATTTCTTTAAATAATTTGAGGTTACCTTGCATGTTTCAGGTGATGCATTTGATTTTAAAACTGCTTAAGTAAATATATTTTTATTCACGAAACAAACATTTTTAAAAAATGTTATAATAAAGATAATAGGATTGTAAACAGTTGATGATTGGTTTTGTGAGTGTCAAGAAAATTAAACAACTACGAAAATTCTTCTAAAATACTGTGGGTACTCGGATTTAATGCTTAGATAATTATCCTGGACTTTTATTTATTTGTCTGCTTTGTGAAAGTGTAATCACTCTATTTATCATTGGAAAGTGTGACGCCCACCTTGCGCCGAGTTAGAGTTACATTAGCGAGGTTTTGTGTGGAAATGGAGCTGAATTAGTTATTTTATTGGTTTTGTTTACTTTTCTATTCCGTGTTAAAACGGGCAGCTTTCCAAGTTTTGATTTCTTTAAATACTTTGAGATTACCTTACCCTTGTGTGTGACAGTCAATTTAAACAAGTACGGGAAATCGTTTATAAGACTGGGTACTCGGATTTAATTTCATGCTTAAATGATTATGGTTATTTATTTGTCTGCTTTGTGTGAAAGTTTAAATTGACTATTTGGCATCGGTTAAGTGTGGCTTCCACTTTGTGCCGGGTTAGGGTTACATTAACGAAGTTTTGTGTGGGTAGGTAGTTGAGTTCACGTAGCACTGTAGCAACACAACGGGCTATTGGCGATGGTCTAAATTTTGAGTAGGAATTTAGTAGTTTTGATTGTACTTTCGTTATTGATTTTGTTTACTTTTGGGTTTCGTGTTAAAAATGTGGTGGGTTTTCGAGGATTGATGTGCTTAAATAACTTAAGGATATCTTGCCTGTTTTAGATCATGTATTTGGTTTTGAAACTACATAAAATATGCATTTTCATTCTTGGAACTTAAGTTTTAATAGCAAACATATGTTTAGGTACGTAGTAACGTCACACTGGAGCAACACAACGGGCTTTTGGCGACGGTTCAGAATCAAACCCGAAGGGAAAGAACCGAGGACAATACCACGTAATTTTGAACAACGGTCAGATGACGATAAAAGTACTTTTATAAAATATTTTTAAAATACTTTTATAACCAAGTGAAAAATTTGCATGAATGTTTCGACTAAATTTCAAAGATCTTCAACGGTTTAATATGTATTTAAAATGTTTTTCATTTTGAATGCCACAGAGAAGTACTGTAGGAATGAAAAGGACATGCACACTTCATATAAAGTTAACCATAATTTAATGAGTGTAGTAAAACAAAAATAGGATGCAGAGGATACATTCAGGAAGACATGATGGTTGATACATTGATTGTCTTCATCGGGAATCTTTTAGCCCCTCATCGTCGTTTCTGAGTTCGCGCTCTCATCCACTTCCGTGCAACGTCGCCATTTCATCTCTGCGTGGAACGACGTGGTATAACGCAGGCTGGAAGTACTGAACATGCCCTTGTGCATGCGTCGTTGGTACAGGTAATTGCTTTCTGCATCTTTACAGCTTGTCAATGCTGATTATGGTTCTGACCTCAGGGCCATCCGCAAATTTCTGGAATAGAAAAATCAAGAAAAGTAAAATGCTCAAAAAAGTTCTTTGGTTTACCCTCAGAAACCTCTGAACTCCAATCTACCTCATATTTTGCTTCGTCAACAGGGCAGAAGTATATCATAGAACATCACATTATGAAGAATAACACATGCCTAGGAGCATCGCAAAGGATCAAATCGTAAAGGCACATCCCTTTATTAGAAAGGCATATCTTGAAAATCCCCCAAATAGTTCTCTTTAAACCAAACACTAAGTCGTCTCTTTCTTTTCTCTCTCCCTCTCTCTCATTTTTCTTGCTGCTCATTGGGCTGCAACTTTTTGTATTTAGCTTTTACACTCATAAACACAAAGGTCCATCTAAGAACCCAATCTTCTTAAACCTCCAAGTGGTTTCGACATGATATCCCGTCCATCAAGTTCTGACCAATTTCTGCTAATGACGAGATTTATCGTCAACATATTGCCGATTTTTGGATGATGACAAGATCAAGATCTGGTCAGTTTTCTTCTAGTGTCGCGATACCTCGTCCTTTAAGATCTGAACAGTTTTTTGCTAATGTCGAGATATATCGTCATCAAGATGTTGCCGACTTTTTGATAATGAGATCAAGAATCTATTCAGTTTTCGTCTAATGACAAGATATTGAATACATCTAGATCTGCTAATGGTTTAGCTAATAACGAGATAAATAACACGACAAACATCAGGAAGATTGGAGTTTTACGTGTCGCTGATCTCTTGATATTTTTAATTTCACTTGCTTCGAGAAGTTTAGATTTAAATTTTAGTGTGTCCTTGTCCATGTTGAGTTCTATTGATGACTACAATAGCATTAATTTTGTACTTTCGGAGGGCTTGTTTCGTAAGTCTGTTTTTCAAAAACTTTCTTGTGTTTTTAAATTTGCTCTTACGTTTGTCTTCGAAAATTTTCCCTCGAATCTCAAAAATTAGTTCATATTTCTCCCTCAATGACCTCATGGATTGTCATGTGTGACTTATGTTTAATTTGTATTCCTATTAGCAACTCAAACGAAGTTAAATTGATCATTTGGAATATAGAATCGATGATTGGTTAAACAGCAAGCATAAATTTATATCATTTGGTAGGGTCATTTTGTGATAATTTAAAAATTACGGATATGACATAGAATTCAGACTTTCGACTTAGTCATTGGCTCTAGGGAGACCAGCTGTGACACAAATGTGTTGAATTGGTTCCGAATCATCATACTTATTGAGTTTCGAATATAATGTTCTTCAATCAGATTTAGTTCTAGAAGTATTACCAAAAATATTTTTGTTTCTACAATAATTTATATAACCTCTTTACTTGATGTGTATTTAGTTCTACAAACAATTTTTGTGGAAAGAGTCAATAATACAAGGGATGTGTTTATAGTTCTTATTTACACTCTCTAAAGGTTCGATATTATCTATGTTAAACGCTTCTATGGATATTATGTCTTTAGGTAGCGGATGCAGTTCATTTTCTCACGTTTTTGATCTACGAAAACACAGAATACGGAATTCGTTATACATCCTTCAATTTTTAGGGATGTAAGATTTTGTATTATAATTTTCTTCTCACCTTTTTATGCGAAATGTATCTTTTGGTGTGCATTTTTTATGATACTCATTTGCATCTCTTATGGAGTGACCACTAAGTCATTTCCATTCACGCAATTGTGCAGTACGTGTTTAATCAAATAACTTTCTAATTCTTTTGTTTTTAGAATTACTTTTTAACGGTTTTATATGTTCATCAGTTTCCTGTGCCTAGATAATTTTAAGAGATACGCTCTTGAATAGTGATATAAAGGGAATTTCTGCTCAATGCGTCAACATATCACATACGGATTCCATGCCTTATAATCTATATATATATATAATAGGATGTGTGTGTATGTATGTATATATGTATATTTTCTATACAAATCTACACCGTTTGACCAATCCACACCAAATTTGGTACACTTATACTTTAGAACACTGTGGTCAGCATAAGCTAACTCTTAACCCCCGTTCTATTGGCCCTAGGGGGCTAAAAACTATTCGAAATCGCCATAGAAATAATATTGAGCATAGATTGATTGCTTTAGGCAGCTATGGTTGCTTTACCAGTGTTGATCGAAAAAAAAATTTCAAAACAAATTAAATTACAATATTTATGTTTGAACTGGCTTTTTATTTCTTCCCATGATGTAAATAAATTGAAGATATTTTATTAATGAAGACAGAATATTTTAAAATATTTATTTTTTCAAGGAAAGGTTTTCAGGAGTTCAAGGATGATTTTCAAGGAAAGTTGGTGTTTATTTCGACCAACTTTCCTTAAATAATTACTGAATACGTAATGATTTGTAGAATTCTGTTTCATAAGCTTTTTTGGTAAGGCGTGTAACTTATTTTAAAATGTCCGCAATATATACATGTGAATCCTCCGTTGAAAGCATTGATTTTCTTTCTTAAAAATTCTGTAAAATCGACCTTCTGCTTTTTGAAAAAATTTTATCTATTCAGTTTAATTTGTCTACACCGATTACATTTATTTCTAACCCAAGCACCGTTATTCGGAAAAGCACAAACGAAAAACTCATTGATCATAAAAGCGTAATTTTGCTACTCGGTATCTGGCAGCACCAGAATTAATGTTTATTTTTTTTCTAAAACTTTGTAGAACTTTCTAGAAAGTTAGGAAACGGAAACTTCCTTGGACTCGTGATGGAGAACATTCCAGCACCCACTCGATTCTTAGCTGGTCGTATTTAAAGGAAGCTAACTCGGTAAGTCTTCCAGTTTATCATCTTTAAGTGAATCTGGCAGTTTTATTTCGCTCTTTTAGTTGACTGAATAAGTGTTTCCTACTTTATTCGACAGTGATGTGTATATTTTGGATTTATATTTTTAAATTAATGTAAGTACTACATAATTTTAAATTTGTTTTTTCATTGTTTTTAGCTTTTTATTGTATTCTATAATAGATTTCAGTGCTCAGTGAGAGTGTGCCTTTTGCTTAATTTTTTAAATAAGTTTAATGGGGGATCAGAATTAATGCTTTTTTACACCAGAATAAAAGTTTATTTTTTAGTTTGATTTAGAATTCTGTGTTTGAGTATTTTGATTGACATCTTTTAAGTAAGGCATTGATATTTTTTTATTTGTGTCAAAAGTTTGATATTCCTAAACTGATGTAAGTACTTCACAATTTTAAATTTGTTTTACCATTGAGTTTATATTAGCTTTTTATTGTACTATATAATAGATTTCATTGCTCAGTGAGTGTGCCTTTTGCTTATTTTATGAAATAGCTTTTTTATATTCTTTTACAGATTTCTTTGCTGTAGCAATGCCTCCAAGGAAGCGGAAGGCGATCGACCAAGTACAGTCAACGCCTAAGATGATGAAAGATGAGCGTAGTCAAGAAACTTCCGAGGAGAGGAATAGAAGACTTGCGATTGCGAGACAGAGAGAGCTACTGCATCTAGAGCAACAGAGACGGCACAGCAGCGTGAGGCCCGACTACAAGATAAGAGAGATAGAGCTACTACCTTTAGAGCAACAGAGACGGCACAGCAGCGTCAAGCCCGACTACAGGATAAGAGAGATAGGGCCAAACGATCACGGATTGCGCACCATTTTAGCTTAGCATTGGAAGAATTCCACTACGATTCACATAAAGACTACTTGCTGCATGCAAGTGTTACCATCGGGAAAATGGAAATGGTTTGTAGTTACTGTCAAGCCTAAAAGTTGAAATCAGAGTCTACTGGTATTTGCTGCAAAAATGGAAAAGTTAAACTCTACCAACTGGAACCACCACCACAAGAACGTTTGACTTACACATCAGGAGATACGTCAGAGTCGAAGCATTTTCTTAGTAACATCAGAAAATAGAACTCATGTTTCCAAATGGCATCATTCGGCGCCACATCAGTTATTGGACAGCCCGGATTTTCGTCGACATTCAAGTTGCAAGGGCAAATTTATTATAGAGCGGGATCGTTGCTTCCGCTGCCAGATCAATCACCAAAATTACTACAACTATATTTTATTCAAAACGAACAAATGGAAACTGATCAGAGGTGCGCCTACATCTCGGGAACAAGACGTCAGATTGTGTTAAACTTACAGAGATGTTTCATGAGCACAATAATCTTATTAAAACGTTTGAAACAGCATTGGAACGTATGCCAACAGATGAATATAAAGTAGTCATAAGAGCAGACCGAAGACCAGCAGACGAATACGAGCGGCGCTTTAACTCTCCTCAAGCAGATGAAGTCGCGGTGGTTAAATCAGGCGATGAGTTTCATCAACGGGATATCGTTATTCAACGACGAGGTGAATCTGCAGCGCATTTCGGAAACACATCGATCATATGATGCTCTGCAGTACCCAGTAATATTCCCCCATGGTGAAGATGGATATCATTTTAATTTGAGGCAGATCAACCCAAGAACAGGTGAAACAACCAGCAAGAAACTTAAAGCGATGGAATTCTATGCGTACAGATTAATTGTTCGAGATATTGAGCAAAACCACGTATTGAACTGCAGGCAATTGTTTCATCAGTTCATCGTCGATATATACGCAAAATCGAGAGTGAGCGTCTCCTTTACATTCGTCTAAATCAACGTAAACAGAGAGTTGACGAATATATTCACCTGAGATATGCTGTGTCAAATGAGGGAACGTTGAAAACCTCGGTGCCTTAGTCATACTACCAGCTACATTTACAGGCAGTCCCAGACACATGCACGAATACACACATGATGCTATGACGTACGTGAGGACGTACGGGAGACCAGACTTATTTATCACCACCTGCAATCCGACTTGGACGGAGATCAATGATGTTCTTACCAATGGTCAATTACCCAGTGAACGCCACGACTTGATTGCGAGAGTATTTAAACAGAAGCGGTTGAAACTGCACTTTGCGCATTTTTCGTTTTTTAGAATTCTGCATTTTTTCGTCGGAATTTCGTTTCTGTTTGTCTTTGTCTTAATCTTTTACATATTGCAATATATTCAGGAATTACTTTATATATTTGCGTCCGAAGTATATTCTAGAAGCTATGAAAAAGTTAAAACGTAATTTTACCGTACAACGTAAATGATTGCATTTTTCTGTGAAATAAAAGTGATTATTCTAATACACTTTTCAAGCAACATTTAACCATTTCAACCCGAGCAACGCCGGGTAATTCAGCTAGTATAATTATATAATTGTAGTCTTTATAGCATTAACGCTCATCTAGTATTTGGTACTAATATATTTTTACCAGCAGTCATAGTCATTTTAAATGCATTACAGTTTGTCCGATCTCAAATTTAATACCTAAAATATACACTCAAAATTTTTTCAAGATTTCTGTGATTGACCTAACTTCTAATGTGTTGCTGTAATATTTATATTCAGGGTCCGATTTCTTTCTACTCATGATATATACAGGATGGAACTAATTATCGCCAATCCATTTCTGCAAAAGAATAGCACCATAGCCATCAAATTAAGCGACAGTATGTATTCCAGTTTCACTGTTCGGGTTGTAAATACATCAGTCTTTGAGAACAAAATGTTTGTGAGTTGATTGAATTCATTACGATCTTTTGTATGAAATTGGACTTTACAAGTCCTTTCTCAGCAGATCGCTAGTGATTTTGTGATTGTAGAATAATTTGAATTGAATTTTCTAAAGTATCCAGTTAATCCCAAATAGCTTTGTACGTCTTTAGAGTTTCATGGTTAAAGAAAACTAATAATTACTGTAGTCTTAGGAGAAGGATATCTTTATCCTTCCATCTTTAACTTTGTACCCTAAAAATTTGATTTCACGTTTTAAGAATTAACACGCCTTTATGTTTAGCTCTAATAACTAGAGTGTTATCGTTCAGTATAGCCGTGAAATACATTATAAATAATATCTTTGAAACACGCTTGGGACAACTGGTTAATCCGAAAGGTGCTTTTAGGAATTCGTACTTATCTTCATGAGTAACGAATGAGGTATGCTTACAGCTTTGTGGCTCAACATCTACATGAAAAACATTTGTTTAATTTAGTGTCGAAACGATTTGAGCCGATTGCAAACTGTATATGCATTACAAATAATGGATTAATAATCAATTTTCTCTTCCGCTTATTATTAGAGTAGAAGGAAAATGTTCGTGAAAGGTCTGTTTATTTAATCCTCTACAATCAACACAGATAGTGGAAGTACCATTTGTTTTCTCTACAAGGTCAATATACGATGGGTATTCCGATACGCTTTTTCGTATGATGTTATTCAACCCTTTCAGATATTTGGTTTTTTATTTTATTTTCAGTTAGGCTAAGGAACCAGATCATGTAAAAAGTATACAATTTAATGTCGAAGGATTTCATTCTCAATGGCAGGAAGTTCCGAATGAGGTATAAGGTTTTGGAGCAAATTTCCTTGTTCCGGACTTCAGGTCCTATAATGCCCCGTCACATTAATGAAAAATAGATTTCGGATTTGGTCAGGGTTAGATCAGGAACCAAGTTCATGACACACTTTTCCTAATTATTTTATGGCTACCAGTGTCGATTCAAATTCAGGTTACCGATCTTGACATCTTTAATCAAAATTGGAGAAATTACTTTATTTTATTTTGCGACATGTGACGGTTCTGTCATTACAGTACAGTCTTTGGCTTTATGGTTTCCGAAAGTGTTAAAGTTGAAACACTTAATCCCTTTATCATTATAGTTCTTCCAGAAGTGATTTCATTTACCACAGTTAAAACGACGTAAATCAATATTTGTTTTAAGGATCTTGCTTTAAGCTTTGATTTTGAATTTCGTTTTGTTAGGTTTGATCTGCTCATTCTTAATCTTAAATTGCTCATTGTTGGACTCAAACTGCTTGTAGTTAGGTTTTAACTGCTCACTGCAAGACTTTATTTTATCATATATTCTTAGTTTCTGATTTAATCCTGAAATGTTTCGACAATTATGTAGCAAAGATTTTTTTATTGTTGAGTCATTGATACCTTTTATGACATATTGCATTAACTCATTGTATTCTATATTTCCCTGATTACACAGTTATTTCATTACGAAGAAATACTCATCAAGTAACACATTTCTTTTCCTTTTCCGCTTAGATGACATTCCATCCAGTTAAGAAAAACCAAATTCAGAAATTAATAACCTCTTAAACTTATCCCATGAGTTCACTTTAATTTCGCTTTCCCAGATAAAAATTATTTTGCATAAACCAGCTGATGTAAATTACTTAAATTAAACGAATTAATAACAATTTGAAATATTTTTTTCACCATTAACACTACCATCAAATTACACAAAAAATCTTCAATATCAAAATTAGTATGAGGCTGATGAAAATCCTGGGTTGGAAGCTGCATGGGTTGATCAATTTAGATTTCAGATTTAGCAATTTGTTAGTCATGACTCAGAATTACCCTCATAATCATCGTGGATAATGCTTTCATTTAGTAAATTGAAGTCACATACGAAAGTTAATATTCATTTAAAAAACTCGTGTTTCAAACCGTCATTACTTATCCTAAGTACATCACTAACTGCGATCAAGTCATTTAGTGAAAAATTAGTTTCTGAAAACTCAAAATTTTCTTTAAAATTATTATCTTGTGGTATAACTCGAAAACAAGAAATTATCTTGGACTATTTCTGTTTTGGCCATCACCATCCGTCTCAAAAATTAGTTAATGTAGACATCGAATTACAAATGTCTTCGCAGTTTTAAATGCATCTTCTGTGGTATGTCAATTAGTTTCATCGTAAAAAAATAATACACTCATCGCACTTGAACGTGGCTGTGGTTCTTCACTTCCAGCACCATTTTAAGGGAATAAGGAGGACACAGACATCAAATAAAGTAGCAAAAATTTAGAGTTTACTAGAACAAAACACACTATTCATATATACATGTTGGTTGATATAGTCACTAAGAAATCTCAGTTGCTCATCGTCATTTCCAAGTTGTCGTTCTTCGTGGAATGTCGTCGCTTCAACTCTGCGTGAAACATCATGGCATGACGCAGGCTGGAACTTGCTGAGCATCCCCTAGCGCATGCGTTGCTCTTTCAGACAAATGGTATCCGCATCTACACAGTACTATTTTTCTAGAAAAGGGTGAATCAGCCAGTCCCTTATCACCAACCTATATAACTGAATATTCCCTCATATTTATCATAAACATTTCTGGTGGTTGTCTCGACAAGGTACTTTGCCATTATCAAAACTAACCAGATCTTGATAGACGAGATATCTCGTCCATAGATAAAACCCCTACCAGATCTTGATCTTATCATCAAATAATCACCAATATTCTGATGACGCGATATCTCGTCATTAGCAAAATTAGTCATATCTCTAATGACGAGATATCATGTCATTAGCGAAATTGAACAGATCTCTAATGACAAGATATCTCGCCGAAACCACTTAAAGGGTTAAAATTAGCAAAATTGTTTATTCCACAACAAATTAAATTCATATACTAATTTGTCTTTTCATTGATGAAAATTAAAAAAAGTCAGATATCAAATCATTGGGATCTATAAAAGATCAGAGTATAGTGGACTTATTATAAAGAGTGATGTCTTAACCTTAATTTGTATTATTTCTATTTCTTATTTTGAACTGAAATTTGGTATAAAGGCAAACAAATATCTCTAATTTGGATAGACATTGTAATTTCTAATATGTAAATAAATTTTAAATCAAACATTGTGGTCAATCCGTTGGTAGAACAAAACTGTATATGTTCCAGTAATTGATCAAACTGGTCAACTACTTGATTTTCAGGCAAACTTGAATTTTAAATTCGAAGTCAGATATTTCATGATTGTTTTTTGTAATTATTTGTGGCAAATTAAATATAAAAAATGAGCCATAATCCAGTATTTGATCAGGTTTTCAATGGTTGGATCAAGCACTGAGGATGAATACAGAAGCAATGAAATTTTTCGTAAAGAAAGAGTTTATATAGTATCACAATTTACAACAAACCTTCTGTTAGTCCTGCATTCTAATTCTAGATCATGTGCTGTATCGGAGTGAGTCCAACCTAAAAGAGGTTCAAAATGGAAAATATATGTTGCATATAAAAGGTGGCTATATTGTGAAAGAAAGAATGAAATGAGTAAAAGTTAAGAGGCAAAAATAATCGAATGAGGTTGCCTCACACCAAAAGAGAAAATAATTTCAAATTCATAATGGAAGGAAGAGAAAGTACTCCCAAAGACTTTATTTGAGTAGGTGATTAATTTGTGAAAAATGTAAAGGAGGGGGTAACTGGCAAAACGAAAACAACTATAGTATAAAAGCGCGGACTGTAAATGTGAATGTTGCTGCAAAACATGTAAAATGCACTTCAAGAAGGCATATTTTGTAGTTTGGATTGGATGATTTCGTCTGATGCCAAGGTAGATGTCGATTTTGTTTCTGTTGTGTTTTGGAGAAACTGATGGAGTTTACAGAACTGATTTAGTTGATATTACAATAAATGACACAAATAATTCTTTAATATTATTGCAACATGTTAATATCAGTTTGTTTTATTTTTTAAATATTAGTATTAACCATTAATATGATGTTTAATATTCGATAGTTTGTTCTTTTACTTAGAATATATCATTTAAAAAATGTTTAACCCAGTTAATTTCATACAAATATATTGGTGATTGCTAATATAAATTCATAATAATCACCAGTACAATGTTTCAATTTGTATTTTATTTGGAAAAACAAATAGTGGTCAATTATTGGATGGGCAGTGGTAAAATACTGGATGTGTAGTGTCAATTACTGGTCCATTCACTATTCTGAACTTTGCGGTAGAAAAGACTATAAAGTATTAAAAACTATACTATAGATAATAATAATCACCATCTTTATAAGACGCTAAGTACAAAATTCTTGAGAGTGCAAGTGCAAATTAGCTCCAATGATTTTTTTTGATGGAAAATTGGGAATTAACTGCACAATTACTGGCTGGCTTCACCCTATATATAGCAATAATAAAATGTTAAAATATTCGAGTGAAAGTATTTATCGTTAAGTGACTTAACGTGTCCTTAAGTGTCTTCAGAATAGATTGAAATATATTTTAAGGACTAAAAACTCTATTCTCTTTTTATAAATCCTTCGAGTTTATAGAACAAGTGCCAACACTAATGTTTACGTTTATAATGTTTGCGTGAATGTGTGGAGACTAAATTATAAATACACGCATTTGTATATTAAGTACATAAAATGATCTTTTCTTCTCAAAAGCATCTCTATATATTGATTATTTTATTTGCTTTGTTAAATTTATCTAATAAAAGCACATTGACATCTAATGTAATCATAAATTTATTTGTTTTCATATTTTATTTCACAATTAAACAAAATATTTTTAAACAAAAAATGAGTAGTAAAATTTAATTGTACTTACTTTATTAAGTTAATAGTAAAATTTAATAACTAATTTAGGCTAATATGTAATAAATAAATAAAACATTATAAGTTAATACACGTTATCCCGATAAGTTATTTCTTATATTTATATTACGTTTAAGGTTATTTTACTTTCTGCTGCATTTTCCGTAATACAGTTCTAGCTAAATAAAAAGGGTAACATGTAAAATTATATTTACATATGTTCTTAAATAATATTTATCTGGCGTAAACTAATCCATCGCATCAAACATTAAATAGTAAGTTTAAATTGGCAGAACGATTTTGAAGCACAATTATTAATTTAGTGCCCTAAAATAGAGAAAAATAATTTCATTTACTATACATTTACCAAAATTCAAACTGGATGGACCCATATTATCAAAACTATTTGGACAATACCCGTAAATATGTGCGAATGTAATGAACTCTTGGAATTATTTGCCCTTCTTTTTTGTCTTTCTGTTTTTACCCCTTCTGGTTATTTTGTGTCCGATTTGAGAGTTTTCTTTAGCGGACTTCAAGCGGGGCTAAAAATGCATCTGTGCAAATTTCTACTTAGTTTTCATCTAGGTATGCACTATTTAGTGCGCAAATTGGGATTCCTGGAAAATGACGAAGCGAACATTCATGGTCTTCAATACTATGGTATTAATGGATAATTTACAAACGCAAGGCATAATGGAAGGAACTATAAGAAAATTTGAGGAACACGTGAACCAACCCTTGCAGTGGTTTCCGTTTCTCTTACACACAGGAATTTCTTTTTTAATCCCCCAAGTGATTTCGAGGAAATATCTCGTCATAAAGATATTGCCGATTTTTATGATAACGCGATCAAGATCTGGTCAGTTTCTTTCTAATACCGAGAAATAACTAACGAGGTCTCGTTAGTTTTGTTATTGAATAGGTACCTCGTCGAGATACCCATCAGGAGGAATAAATCCCTGTCTATGTATCTTGATGGTGGAGTACCGCCCATATTTGTACTTAGGTCCTAAGCAAAAAGATCCGAAACACTCCTCTTATGAAATTGTTGGAGCTACCTGATAATAAAATTCCTGAAATTTCACAGATGAGTGCAGATTACCTGTATCGGGAGTTGCCTCAATATTAAAAATAACCGTTTATTTAACGATTTTGAAAGTATAAAGCTAAAAAACCCATCAAAGTGAGGTTGCTTTCAATTAATGAAGTCTTGTGATTGTATGCAAGAACCAAGAAACGCAAGAATTATATTGTAGCATAGTACTTTGGGGTTAAGTTTTGGTTTGGTTCAATTTTAAGTCTCAAAATTTGATGGAGGTTTCCTTTACAAAAACGATTAAACTCATAAAGACTTGCATTTCATTTTCCTGTTTCAAATAAAATTATTTGATTTTATTGAAAGCTGAACTGAATAGACAAGTAAAACTATCTTAGTCATTCTAAACAGGTACAGGGTTTCCGTTCAAAATTAAGGCTGAATTTTAAAAAAAGTGCTGAAAAGTGCAGCACATACTCAACGAAACGAATACTCGTGTTCAATGACCACGTGCAGTAATAATATTTTATAGTATTTTCACTTGAAATTAGTGAGTTCTGCGGTGGCCTGGTTGGAAGAGTAACGGATTAGCAACCGCAGGGTTGCGAGTTCGAATTCAGCCAAACACCGTCGCGTACAAAGGGGGCTCGTGCACTTTAAATCTGTCGTGGCCTCAAATGTTTTCACGTTGGAGTGGTAGCTTGGAGAGTGGGTTTCTAGCTCAGATGTTGCCTCACATCATCGGACCGTAGTTCAAAATTATGTGGGGTTTTCCTCGGATCTTAATCTTTGGGATTGATCCCGGACCGTCACCGATAGCCTGTTGGGTTGCTCCAGTGTGACGTTGAATAAAAATACCATACATACCACTTGAAATTAATTTCGCATTTTTAAAAATTTTGTTCTATGTTTAGTTGTAAAGTAGTGACCACACTATGTGAGATCACGAGATAAAAAAATTGTGAATTAATCTCCTTAGCACAACTTTTTTCCGTCGACTTTAGTTTTACTTCGCTCAATTTTCTGTGGTTTTAAATTTAGTAAACAATTATTTTTCAATAAATTGTAACTCCTATTCATATCACGCAACAAGAACCCCACAAACGATTGTATTGGAAACAAGTTAGAGTACAGGAAATTTTAAATGTCGTTATTGAAAAAATATTTAAAGTCAGAAAAAATCTGAACCAGGACTTTTGAAATGTTAAACATTTTTGTCATAGATTTTCTTTTAAAAACACTGTCAAATTGACCAACTATTTTTTAGAAAATGGTAATCGTTTACCTTTGCTTTGTGTGCATAGAAGACATTCAATTTTAAAACATATGTTTTTTTATTGCACGTGTCTTTAAATATAGTTCAAGAAAAATGTATTAGTTATAAAAAATGTCCTTGAAAATCTTACGAAATTAATTTTCATTCTTCCCTTAAATAAAACGAAATTCGAAAATGTTCATGCCTGGAGCGAGAGTGCCACAAGTCTTAAAATTGTGATAAGAAATCTATGAGTTCTAGAGTATTCGCCATAGATTCATGTACAAATTGAGTTAAGGCAATTTTACAAAATAACTTTATATGGGACTTTCCAACCCCCCAAAAAATCCTCTAAAAGTTGACCTTTGTATTAGTCACTTTTCGTAGATTTGCCATACAACAGGGATTCGATGCATGTGAAATGTTTTATATGTAAGGATTGGAAGGGGTATAAGATTTATGACCAAAGTAAGTTGTAAACGTTTAAAAGTGTCCAAAAGCAGATAAAAAGTTATTTTTCTGACACTTGAATGATTGTTGGCAATTTTTTTACGAAAGAGGAAAATTATTATTCTGGTCACTACACTTTTTAACTTCTATTTTCAATCTACAGTCAACCAGTTCCCCGAGTAAGATCTGGTAATCTATCTGTTTATAAAAATGTATAACAAAACCGAACTTCTAAAAGAATTGCATTTACTAAATCTCAAACTGGATGCAGATAAAACCCTTCTATTCAGACCATTAGGACCAATTCACTTAATTTTTCGCGATCAGATACAGTATATCTCATCACAGTTGAAGAAACGCTGATGTAGGAAAACTCCTTTTTACTTACGCCTTCCTACATTCTCTTTCTTTTCCCCGATCAAGACAGATGACAGCAAAATAACAGCTGCTTTGAGGTTGAATGAATCGCGTCTCGTTCTTGATCGATTTACTGCCTTGACTAAGACAATTGGTCATATGATTATGTCAGGCTCGTGTGACGCTGTTTCGTCTTTCCTGATCTCATTCAATAATAATGAAACACTTATATACCACAGTGAGATCATTTCACCCAACCAAGGGTTATGAATAAATAAAACCGCAAACTTACTTTGTGGAACCTGAAGACTATACTAATGGCATTTTTTATTTTGTGGCTTTTTAGGGTTATAAAAAGGCGTTATATAAAGAGTATTGTATTTTTGAAGAAATTTATATTCTCTACTATTTCTCCGCGTTTGGCATGAAAAATAAAAATATTTATTTTTTGATAGGCGTCGTGTTTATAAAGCAGGTTGTAGACAACACCGAAACTTATATCGTCGACGTAGAGCAGAAACTCATTAATGGACATTTTTTTTTACTGTAGAGCTGTTTAGAGAGACTAATTATTAGCCTTTAGCTAAAAAAATTAAAAATCATAAGTATTGTGATAGTGGTGGATATATTTTAAACATTTTGCAATATCACTATATATTTCTCATCACCATGAAAATACTCATTTAGTGTCTGAAAAAATGTCAATAAGTTTGTGCTCTAAACTGACAATGAATTTTGATTAAAAATTTGGAAGTCTTTACATATATTGTTTACCTTTGAGTATATGTGGGAGGCTTCTTCTCTTAAGCTGCATGTAGGTGGGAGTAGTATTTTTGCAGGATAACGTATTTCCTTGTACGTATTGCAGTTCTTAAGTGAGCTCGTTTTTCGAATACGATTTCAGCACATCTCCAATAGATAAAGATGGCCAATTTGATTAAATTCCAAAAGTCACCAAAACGGCAACAAACTACATTTTAAAGTATCACTGATATGTAATTTGGAAAGCATTTGGGTTATATGAAGTAAAATCTACATTTTTCCATCTAGTTTGATTACACTGAAAATTCCTCTCATAGTTTATGTTTTTATACGTCATCAGACTAATGACATTCAAGACAGCACACAATTTAATATATCAGTTTATTTGGATAACATTTATTAACATGCATTAAACAGGAATATAGTTAGAAGTGTAAAAATTAAACATGTGAAAATAATGTTGGGTGCATTATTTTGGTTATATTGGGTGAAACTTTTAAAATCATACGGTTACGAGAGTTCTAAGTAGCTTAACATGCCCTTATTACTAAATTTCACACTTTTCACTATTTAAGTAATATTTCTCTCTCAGATCTCGATACTCAGTCCAGCCAAAGACCGTCGCGTACACGGGGATTGGTGGAAGTTAAATCTGTCGGGACCTCAAATGTCCTCACGTTGGCGTGGTGTGGAAGTTTGGAGAGTGGGGTGCCAGTTCAGGTGTTGTTCTCGTCATCTGACCGTGGTTCAAAATTACTAGGCGTTGTCTTTGAATCTCTCCCTACGGGATTGATCCCGGACCGTCGTCGATAGCCCATTGTCTGGTCCAACGCGAAGTTAATTAACTACATACATCTTTTAGATCAATTTATCTAATGCAGGGAGGAACAATGTCATTTCATAATTTCAAATACTGATTTTCTTATGTTAACTATCCTGGTTGTCTGAAAGAGGTATCTCGTAATTAGCAAAACTGACCAGATGAACGAGATATTTCTTAGTTAGAAAACTAACTTTATTTTGATATCGTCATCGTCAAAAACGGCAATATCTTCATCATTCAAGTGCCAATGGTGAAGACGAGATATCTCATAATTAGTAAAATTAGTCATATTTGATGGACATATTGATGGACGAGATATCTGATCTAAGCCACTTGAAGGGTTAAATCCACGCAACCACATCTAAAGAATAATTGAGGAGTAAGAACTATTAATAGCACATACAAAATTCTTATATATCTATTCAAACAATTTTCTTAACACGTTTAAGTTGGCTATATATAACCTTGAAATATAGAAAATAAATGTAATTATGTACGAAACATTTGCTTTTGATGCTTTTTCAAAAGAAACCTCGAGTTTTTAAATTGAAAAGTGTTGAATGAGTCTTGTTCAATACTATTCAAAATTACAGTTCTATATTTAGTTTAAAAAAATCTTATTCAAAAGTGCAATTTTCTCCATTTTAACAGAAAATCCTTGACCATCAAAGGTAATTTTAAGTATCATGACTTTTATATTTTATGTGCTATAAAGAGTAGACTAGTTGCGTTTTTGTATTATTTTATTTTAAATTTATTAAAGGCAATAAAATCTGACATTTCAAATAATGAAATATTCTTACGATTTATTCTGTGGTTTTAGGGATTTTTAATATCCAAGCAATATATTTTTTAAACAGACAGGAGATTTCAACCTAAAGCGCATGAAATATTAATGATTTTCCAAATCAAACATCTTATTAAAATTCGATGGAAGAAAAACCCAAACCTTTCGTAGAAGCAGTTTTGAAATATTTCTGCTGAAACGAAACTGGAATTTCTGTCAACAAAGGAGCAATTTGCTTCGAATATGGAATTTCCGATTTAAGCAAAACTGCATTCTAGGTGGATTTATTTTCTTCTGATTCTGGTTTCTATGGTTTCTGGTGTCCCCTAGTTTCTCTGTAACATACATTTCATTTATAGTTTCAAAAGAACAAACTAATTCCTAATATGAAACTCACTGCATGAGTAGATACTCCAGGGGCTTATACGGGATCTCATTCGTGGGGCTACCTTGGTATCGTAAGATATTTTTATGGGAATTGATTTGAAATAATTAAAACGTCGAACCGAAATCTAAAATGTGAAAAGGGACTGCTGTTTGGGGTATTTTTAGATTTTTTTCTTTGAAGCATACAGCAGCTTTACGAGTGTGAAAAATCAACGTAATACATTTTCTTCAATTGAATAGCATGCCCATCCCAAACTGTGAGTAAACAGTAGCAAAGTTAAATTGTTTTAGACCAGGGTGAATAATAATAAGCAGACTTTCGTCCGAAAAACAAAATTTATGTATTTAACCCACCTGATTGTTGTCTCGACGATGTTTCTCGTCATTAGCAAAATTGTTTAGATCTTGATGGACGAGATATCTCGTCAAAACAATTGAAGGATTAAATATGTAGGAAGAGTATATATTAAAACAATAAGGTTAAGTAATACTAATGCGTAAATTATTAATCTATATTAATAGTTATTATTCACAATATTAAAGATCGATTACAATTAATTACTGATTATATATGGAAACATCTATATTTAACATAATTTCAAACAACAGATAGAAATTATTATGTTAAAACAAATGCACCTTCACACACCACTTTAAAAACGTTTGAACACGAGTTAATTCAAGTCAAGTATGGCATTAGAATTACTGTCTTCATTCTAAATTGAAAGAAGTGAGATCCTTTATGGTAATTTGTAATCGGTATATCTGAATTATTCTGCTGAAAGATCGTTTACCTGGTGCAAAGGTACTCATTTGTAAGTTAAAATATTTAAATTTGGATTCTCAAGGACATTATCTTGATTAATACAATAATTCCGCTTTTGGCGATGGTATTAATTGATTTTAGAGCTTTTTTATTAATGAACCTACGATTCAACTAACTAATAAACCAAGAACTAATAAAATTACTCAGATTTTTCATTCTACAGGTTGATTAATTTACTAACAAATCAATTATCGAACTAAGGTAATTCTTTTAAGTTTACCTAATTGTTTGATGCAGAGCACGATGAAAAACAATCAACTTTAATGAATTTCTCCAATATAAAACCATTTGATAGTTTTAAGTTCCTATTTTAATAAAAAGTTTGAAAAAATTGTCCCACCATGATACCTAGTGCAGTCATTTAGTTAAAAATATAATATAATGCAATTAACCTGGTATTCAAGACCAACTATACGTCCAGAGCAGGATAAAAACATTACATTTTTTTCGCAAAATTAGTGTAATAATATTTGTATTGTAATCACGCTAATAGCGTATTTTTCAAAAATTACTCATTAATAACGTTATTTATAAAACCATACAAAATAAATTTGAATGATTGCGATGGAATAATCCACATAACACAGCTCTCATATTTTTATGACAGAATCATTAGGGTAAAAAGTCCAAATTTCAATGTACAAAGTTCACAATTTGAGAAAATTCGTTAATATCATCCTTATAACTTATGATATCTAATACAGAAATGGTTATCAGCTGCCGGGTTACTTCAAAAGAAGTACTACTATAATATATACCAAAGAATTTACCTCTAAGTGTATAGTTGTACTCGAATATTAATCGAATTTACACAATTTATACTTTTCATGACCTTTTAAGAATTTTCAGTATTAATTTCTTAAGTTCGTCTGGAAACAAATAAATGTTTCTAATATAGACTGAAATGGAATATATCTATATAGGAACAAAATATTTCGATACCCTGTAAAGCGGTCTGTACCCTTCGCTTATCCATATTATCTACCACTTAGTACATTAACTTATTGTATAAAAGAAATAATCTAATGAATATCGGCATAAAGCAACTGTCCCTAATTTAACCAATTAAGGAAGTCCGAGGTAGCTTAATTCGTGATTTAAAAAAGTTATCTCAATAGACTAAGGTTATATTTGATTTTATCGTGTCGGAGGAGTTGAAGACCCCCGGTGGAATCAAAAAAAAGGACATTGCTTTTGTTGGTTTAGGGGTTTAAGTCGTCAAAGTCCCCATTGGGTACTCCCATGAATTAAAAATAAAAATATTTCAGCTTTTTGAAATTTTATAAGGGTTTATCAACTCATTCTCCCTTAGGTGTACATCTGAATTACTTGAGGTCATTCGTGCTTTTTTGGCTGTACATACGTAGGGCGTATCAATTCATTTCCCTCGCAAATGCTCCCATGAATGAAATAAGGATATTTTTGCTTTCACAGCTCTTAGAAGGGCTTATCATCTCATTCTCCCTCCATAGGTGCACTCATGAATTATATACAGTTATTCTTGCATTTTTGGCTGTAGGAAAGCCTATCAACTCAATTCTCTCATGATTCCTTTAATTAAATAAGGATATATTTGCTTTTACGGCTCTAGAAAGGGCTCGTCTACATATTTATCCCGAAGGTAGACCCATAAATAAGAAATAACATATTTGCGTTCTTCTGTCGGGGGCATATTCCCCCAAAGCCCTACTGTGTGACCTTATGAATTAAATAAGGATATATTTTCTTTTTCTAGTCTTTGGGAAAGGTTTGTACTCCCGTTGCCCCTGTATGTTCACTGTTGAATTAAAAATCATTTATTAGCTTTTTAAGGTGCTGCATCACCTGGGTGAACCAACATAAAAATAATGATATTGCATTTTCGAGTCGGAACAGGAGCTTATCCCCCAAAGCTTCTCATGTTCATGATATATATATATATATATATATATATATATATATATATATATATACGCCATTGAAAATATTAATCCTTCAACAAGTGCATATGATTCATTGGCCAAAACTCAATTTCCGAAAGAGAGATTTTTCCATTTTCTTTTATTTTTGTTTCGTTACATTCGTTATTCTACGAGAGTTTATGCTAGCCATGAGTGAAATGAAGATTTTATTCAAGTTATTAATGACAAAAAGTGTTATAAAAATACCCATTAACTGATAGGTCAACAATCGTTTGTTTAATTTTTGCCTTTTTTTGTTTAATCTCACCATTTCGTGTTTAATTCTGAAATGTCTTAGCAGTTAAATGAGTGAAAAATTTCGTGTAACATATTTAATATGACATTGTAAGTATGTTGCATACAATTGTAATTGTACCTTAATTGTAATTGTAATCATCAAATAACACACTGAAATTATATGGAAACGTGGAAGGATAAAATTATTTTTTTTTTACGATCGATACATGGATAATTTTAAAACTTTCTATAATGAAACTTCCCATTGAACAAAATCAGCTTTCATGCTGGGTAATGTTAGTGTGTTTGCAATGCATAATGGGACCTTGGATTCTTTTACTGCCCTAGAATTCTATCAGCCATGTTAGCTTTTTATAGAGCAGTATTATTGAATATAATTATTTTACCCTCTGAGCATCGCGATATTTCTTAGTAGTGTAGCATTACTTTTACTCCACAATACAATGAATAAATATCAATGTCTATTGGTTGAAAGAATGCATGGATTCTTTCAACCTGTAGATAGATTTTATAGGTCCTTTTCTTAGAAGAGAGTCCTTTGGAAAGATTCCATTGCCCCTTTATTTATAATAGAATTCTTTGGAAAGATTGGATTTCTCCTTTCCTTAGAATATAATCTTTGGAAAGATTATATTACCCCTTTAATCATTTAGTAATATATTTATGCTTTCCTTAGAATATCATCATTTAGAAAGATTCCATTGTCTCTGCTTAGAATAGAATCCTTTGGAAATGTATCATATTGCACATTTCCTTAGAATAGAATCACATGGAACGATTCTATTTAGTCCTTTCTTTAGAATATAATTCTTTGGAAAGATTCTGTTGAACAAGATCACAACGGGTACGAATTCATGCAGGGAAGACATCAAGGCGCAAGGTAGAATTATTTGTGTTAATCTCTCTGTGTATTACTGTTCCTGTAGCCATGTTATTGAATGTCATAATTCTTCATTATACTTTACTTTTATAACAGCAAGCAATAATATTGTTTTGTCCTTTTAAAATTTGAACCCTAATTGTCGTAAATAATACGTCTTCATGATTGATGTATCGAAGCATTCTCGTGGTATTTGAGTAAGCGATTTTCCTCTTCCTCTAGACAGCCTTTAATTAAACTCCATTAAATACTTCCACCCCCATACCTCAATCATCAAGAACAAGCAATTCTAATCTAGAATTTCGAGGAAACATGATTCCCTGATGTCAAAAATAATGGACCGAAAAATATTTTTCGTTGAAGAAAAGATTTTATTCCCTTTTATTCGATTGAAATCCATTCCGGCATTTCATAAGAAACCCGAGATTAGATTCCATTGAATTAAAAGACGATTTTGCAACTGTGCCATTTTAGGCCTGAAATTCGATATCCTGTAAGAATCGTTTCCCTGCAGCGGCGTACTCTATAACCATTACCGTTCAAATCGTCTTTCTGTGAACCCATCCAATCACGGCGGCCCAAATTGTCGGTGTAGAAATTTCTAAATTCTATTGTTCTTCGACAAACAGCCGAGCTTTGTTTTTATTCTTCTTTTCATTTTTTATTTTGTTCATTTTTATTTTATATCTTTGAAGTGATTTTTGGAAATGGTTCCGGTTTCAGATTAACTCTGTGATGTCGTATCAAGAAGAATGGTAGGATTTTTGTCTTGTTTGTTTCCTTGGCATGTGTTTTTTTATACAGCGTGGGTATGAATTGTGTAACATTAGAAGCAAAGCTGAGCTTTAATAAATAGAGCAATATGTCACGATTTCGAATTTGATGGAGAGTACCTTTTCTTCAATAAATGGATTAAAATGAGTATAGCAAACAGTTTTGATAAACTGTACAATGTTTAGGAACTTGCTCTTCAGTATCTGAAGGCATGAGTTCCAGTTTCAAAGTCGACATAGTATAATTTAATAATAGCGTCACTGGAATTGGGCGAGGAGTTTCTGTAGCATTTCTTTCGACGTACTATATTCCCACAAGTTGTGAGTTCTTATCAAATGAATAATTCATATTGTGGATTTGAAGTTCGATGTAGTATTCCGTTTAACTTCCAGGACAATTTATTGATTTCCCGCTACATTTATGTAGGCAAAAATGAAAACTGCAAAAGTGAAATGTGTGAAGAGTTATTTATATTTCCATGATTTGCGAAGGATCTTTTGGGGGAAAAGTTTTTAAATGTACTTATCTTACCTATACATCAGAATAATAAATTTCTATGAAATCATTTTTACATCTAAAATGTAATTTATCTTTACTTGCCTCTTACATGGCATAGTAGTCCTAGCGTTCGTTTGTCTGCCACTCAGCAAGTCCCGGTTGCTAATCATCTCTGTAAACGCATGGATGCTGATGATGAATCCTGGTAGGAATTGTGGTGGCATAACCATTGGGTTGTACATATTCCAAAGCTATTTGTAAATACTTTCCCCGACGCTCTTAGTTTTACATCCTTGGTACAAAGGCGTGCAATGCGTTGTTAAAAGTAAATATCAACATATTTACTCATATGTATATTATGCATATGTGTATATATATATTCCGCAACTAAATGTGATAGAATCATGATTGAAGCAGCGTAAAAAATTCAATGTCTGAAGTTTTTATTCTGGCTTGTTAATTAATAAATTACATTTTAGCCTGGATCAATTTACAGTGTATGAATGCATATTTATTGTAGAGAATTTCTGTCGGAATTCAGACTTCCCACTTTAGTTTTGAGGAACTTTGTCAAAGAGTGTGTGTTGCGAAACTCAGAGCACTTGTTCCCTCAACTGTTTTGAAGTAAGTTAATAAATATTTATTATTCAAGTTTCGGTATTCTTCAATCAATTGAAACTTTCAACTTGTCACAGGTTTGTTGTCAAATTTGAGGAGACTGGGATGTTAAAGATGCCAAGGCATAGGTCGAGCATGTAATCCGACCACAATTGTCACTCCAGAAAGCATTGACAGCGAGCGTGCGATTTTTGAAAATGGCCAACAATACGATATGCACAAGCCACACAATGCGTTATTTTCGCGAACTAGGTGGACAGAATTCAATTTTCTTAGTGTCGCACAGATTGTCAAAAATACATCATATATCAAAAGTAGTATATCCAATTAGAACACGTGAGTATTTTTATAAACAATTTACCCAAACAGGAAGTACAGGGGCTCAAAGTCTCACTTTCTGCGTTGACTGAAAAGCGATCCTGGGGAATGCGTATCACTTCCTTGAGTATAATTGAAAAGTATAGGTTCTATATTTTCTTTAGCACTCTATTTGTGGGATACTATCATTATCTTCTGATTATCAAGGTAGGTTTACATATTTTTATTTTTAAATACTATTTCATTATTTTTTGCAAGACGCTTTTAAATTTGTAACTAATTAGCATTTAAAGCAAGTGTAAATTTCAAAATTTAACTAGAATTTTAACACATTATATAACTGTATATTACCAAAACATTACATGTGGCATATAACCTAACTCATTTCGTGTGCGCACAACACAAATTTTCTTGCGCAAACTTGCGAAAGTGATAAATTTTCTTTAAATTTCAGAATTACTATGGAAATTTCTTATCAATCTATTTTTAACATTTGGGTGAAAAATTCGAAGCAAATAAGGATGGATACTATTACTACATATGTTTTTCAAGAACTGGGTGTACCTTTGTTACTAGGTAGTGTTTGAAATAGTATCAAAGTGAAAATTCGAAATTTCTGTCAAAACATATAGCAAAAGTGGAGTAAAGTGGGCAGACACAAAGAACGATTTCTTAGAAAAAATTTCATTGGCTTCAAGGAAATCTTTGGATTTTGCATTATATAAGTAGTGATCTATCGAGTAATTCACAAATTGGTTTTACAAATAGGCCTGGAAGGCCTCAAAAAGATTTTCAAGCCTGCAGTTCCAAGTCCAAAAGACGAAGAGTCACAAACCATGTAGAGACAACTACTCAAGACGATTCATGAAAAAGGATTCCGCCTCGATTGTCAGAGAAATCCGTTGCTTCCCCCAAAAGAGGCATAGTAATGGAAATGGCAAGTAGATCATTTATTAAAAAACAAGTAAAATTGTCTGCAAATCAATCACTTACACTAATAGTTGACTCCAATCTTTCCACTCGCCAATACAAAATTATACATTAACAAGTAAAGGACATCAACTTTAAATTATATCCCCCTGATTATGAAGTCACTTATCGACCACACTATTAGGCGGTTATGTTCAATTCAAGAACAAGTCCTTGAGACTGGTTTTGTCTAAAGATAGTACCTTAAATATACTTATAAAGCGGGGCTGTGATGAGCTGAACAAAAGAGGTACCCACAAAAATTTTCAGAATATCAATCTGACCAAAGTTTGTTTAGTATTTCTAAGGTACCTTTACAAATCTTTGCAAGTACAAACGAGGGTAAAAAAAATATTTGGCAAAATCCTGCACCATCTTCGACCAGACACTGTCGTCCGATCAAATTTCTTTTTTCCAAGGAATCATTAGATTTAATTACTGCGGAAGCAAATAATGTCGAAAATCAAATTACTATGCTCTCATCCACAAAAGTATTTCTAAATGAGATGGAAGGGCTTGTAAAGGCTACATTACTTTTTTGTATTGTAGATACTAAAGTGTGTAATGCTGTATCATCATGTAAATCAACCCAAATACAATATTTGTGTGGAGCAAAATCAAGCGAAATGAATAACCTGAATATTGTTTTACAAAACGTTGTAAACAGAAACTTTCTTTTGGATTATCACCCTTGCATTCGTAGATACGTTTCTTTGAATGTGTAATCCATATCTCAGGCTTGAAATTAAATCGTGGCAAGTTCGGGGATTAGAAATTAGGAACAAATTGGCCCTAAAAAAGAAGCAAGCGCAAGATAAGTTTAAAGCTGAGTTTGGTATGTTTGTAGATATGCCCAAACAGCAAGCTGGGAATACTAACAATGGAAATACCGCTCTCAACTCCTTTTAGAAATGCTGAGGTCTAGCGAAATAAGTGCGGTCTATGTGGAATTAATCAAGCGATTCCATGTCATATTAAAACGTTTAAATTCCGGTTTACAGATAAACAGATAATTTTGCTGTGTACACAAAACACGTACAATAAATTTACCAGAGAGTATTCTTAGTACCCAATGCCCGTAACTGTACACAAAATACTGATCCATGGAAAGGATATTATTGCATTTTGTATTCTTCCAATTGGTCAGTTCTCTGAAGAAGCCCAAGAGGGAAGAAATAAACATAATAGGCAATACACAGATAACTATTTACTAGAAAACGTCAAGAATTCATACGAATGCAGATTTAATGAGTAGATTACTCATCACCTCAAATCCACTCATTGTAAGTTTACAAGCAAAGCCTAAAACTAAACACAGTCAAATATTTCTAGAAGTGTTCTACTTAGTGATTCCGAGTAAATGTTTTCCCTTTCCGTTTTTTCTACTACATGTATCTGCTTTATTAAAAAAATAAATCGTTTAAGTATTCAGTATTATTCAAGAGTATATTAACAAAAAATTGCAAAATACGGAAAATTGATACTAATTTGTATGTCTTGTGAACGGAGCAAAATTGACCGATTTCCTTAATTTTATCATATTTTTGCTTTTAAATACTGACAAAAATTGTTAAAAACATACACTCAAACTAATAATTTATTACTTAATGACTTAAAATCACTCAAAACCAGTGAATTTTTGATGCAATAATTTTGCACACCTAGATTGCAAAAATATCGCACTGTGCGCCGCACAGAAACTCCAAATGTCATATTTGTCTTGTAGGACAATTGTAAGAACAAAGTTTAACTTTTCCATACAAAATTCGTTTACCAACCTCTAAAAGAATGTGGTATCTAACGAAGATTTGACTTTGCTTATTTGGTGCTAATAATGATCGACGATGAAAAATTCCACATGTATCAAATTCATTTCTCCGATGAAGCACACCTTATTTTAAGACTAAGTAAATAAGCAACATTGTCGACATTAGGGTGCATAAAATCTTCACCTTAAAAAGATTAATCCTTTGCACTCAAAAAAGTAACAGTTGGTGTGCAATCTGTGCTCTAAATAAATAACTGAGCCTGTTTTCTTTGAAAGTAATGTTAATGCTGCTTCGTATATTGCAATGTTGGAATAGGAGTTCTACACGAAAATGTGCATAGGACACAAACATCTCCGCGAGTGGTTTATGCAATATGCCTTATCGCACTGAACAGGTCTGTACAGCATATTTGATACTCGTGTAATAGGCCTAGATTACGAGAAATATGCTGGAGGAGGCGTAAAATGGCACCCTTACAGCCCTGACCTGAATCCTTTGACTTTTTTCTATGGGGATACTTGAAGAATAGAGTAAATCGAAATGCACCAAACACCATTTAAAAGATGAAAGAAGCTATACAAATTGAAATACTGACGATTCCAAATGACTTACTTATTATTGTAACCGAAGCCTTCAACCATCGTCTAAAATACGTTATTGCTAGTGAAGGAAAACATTTTTAACATGATCCAATGAAATTCAGGAAATTTTCAAAAGAATATACTTCGAATGTTGTTTCTCTTATTTAGTTAACGAGTAATGACATTTTGAAATATTTTCTGAATTAAAAATCATCCTGTTTTTCCCGTAAACCTAAGGTGTTCCATTAAATTTTGCTCAATTTTGATTCGAAGGTTCATATGATGTATATATATGCCTATATGATTAAAAAGGTAAAAAGTTCCGATTCGCAACTGCATTCCAGTAAGAAATTCCTGTTTTCTGCGAGATTATCAAAATAGAAAAGGCATTTTTTGGTCTAATTCTATAAAGGTTTATATGAAACCTGAATACAATTTATCATATGTACTTTATTTACTCGTCACGTTTCATTCGCACGAAGGAGATTCAGAAATTTTAAACGCATTTTTTTCAAAGTAGGGAATCGGATCAATATACCTCGTATTCTTATCCATATCTTAAAACTTTGTACATCCTTCTTTAGAATTTGAAATTTTTTGTATAGAGTAAGGTAACGAGTAAGGTAACCTGAAAATAAAAATTCTAGGTACATGCCTTCCCCAAACGGTTCAAAAATCCGTTGGAATTTCTGAGAAAAAAGACATGACATATATAAATGTTAGGTAGAGCATTCTTTTATGAAGACAGTGAGTTGTTGAATACCACTAGTTGAAATCTGTAAAGCTAAGCCTTATTTCGAAAAATAACGGAACCTTTGTTCATCCACTTGTATATTTGTCAGTTTTTGTATTAATGTGATCAAGGTACATTCATGTTAATGTAACTTTTTCTTGGTATATATTAATTATAAAATAGTTTTATAGTTTTCATAATAATTGCATTAACCAGGTTGTTTGTTTTGAGTTGGATAGTAAAATATTTGTATTCTTCGATGGTCATTAGAGTTATATTCATT
Organism: Meta bourneti; assembly: GCA_933210815.1. Taxonomy (NCBI): domain Eukaryota; kingdom Metazoa; phylum Arthropoda; class Arachnida; order Araneae; family Tetragnathidae; genus Meta; species Meta bourneti. The sequence goes on from OW119926.1 coordinate 58,045,075, forward strand.
GCATATTTTATGAATATTTCAAGAAGCAAATTTGAATTTTATGTGATGAAACTTCCGAGACTAATAAATGCTTAAATAATTATGACGTTTTGGTGTGACAGCTTAAATCTCCAGGGAGGAAAATTGATGAGCGTCTGAAAGTCAAATACGTGTTCTGTTTTATTGTGTTTAATTATGGGGTGTGTTGATTTACAGGCATTTTCACCTGGTTTTATCCCGTTTTTGATTTTTTTTCCATATCAATTAAGCTCAGCTGTACAGAGTTCATAAACACATTTACCACTAATGCAGAGATCGGTAACATTTTACAATTGAAACACGATACACTTTTATATATGCGATGATGGTGATGTGTTCCTAGAAAATAATGCAAAACTTAGATCCCACACAATTTCTACATTTTACGAGAAAAATTGTATTACCAATTGTAATTCTCCTCCAAATATCCGACTCAACAATAAATGCGTTCAAAACTACTATGGATAAAAACAGCTTGTTAACGACTGAATTATCGGAGCATGCGCAGGACTTCTGCCCTTTATCTGACGTCACTCCAACTGTTCTGAGAGTGAGATAAGTGCGACACAGCTTTTCATCGAAATAAACGACAACCACTTATGATGCGTAAATTACGTAAACAATTAGCTTGTAATCATCCTCATCTTTAAATATCATCCTAGGCTTCGTCATTAAATAGGCCTTCAATCATTAAATAGTTTTGATTTATACCGAAGTCTCCATGTGTACTCATCCCCATACTCTTATTTTGAATACCTACTACACTCACTGCCAAAAGTTAAGCACGAAGCGGTAAAATGCGAAAAAATCGAAAAGTACAGCTTTGATTGACACGAAATGCGGCAGGAAAGTAGCAAATATGTTTATGTATGAAACAAAACAAAGAATTACATACAAAAATGAAAACAATAATGAATTTTCATAAATTATAAGATGAATCCTATTGGAATCATTAACAAAATGATGTTTAAATCCAAAACAAACAAAACCGACATTAATAGGGTATGCGACCATCCCTCATCCTCATACAAAGTGTGACCATGCTTTCCATGTGGTGATCAACCACCCCATAGTCAAGTAATCGCCATTCCTCCTGTAGAGCAGTTTGCAACTCTGTGAGAGTGACTGAGTGTGGGAAACGTGCAGACACAGCACGGCCGAGAGCATCCCAAAGATTTTCAATGGGATTAAGGTCGGGCGAGTACACCGGCCAATCCATATGAGCAATCCCCTCACTCTCCAGGTAGTCTTCGACTATGTTGGCTCGATGGGGACGCGCATTATCATCCATTAAAACGAAAGCAGGACCAACTGCTGCAGCGTACAATCTCACAGTGAGGGGTTTCTAGGACTTCATCCCGATACCGGACAGCAGTCACAGAACCCCGTCTATAGATATGCAGGTCGGTGCGATATCCCAACGAAATCCCTGCCCACAACATGATGCTTCCACCTCGGAATGCTCGATGTTCTAGGGCCGATTGCGTGTGCCTTGTTCTCTCCAGACCCTTACACGCTTGTCATCTGGCTCCAGGGCAAATCTCGACTCATCCGTGAACATAACGTTGGCCCAATCAGACACAGTCCAATTCACATGTTGCCGACACCACTTTAATCGTGCCCCTCTGGATTGGACGGATAGAGGAACACAAACTCGTGGTACCCGGGCGTACAGTCCATTCATGTGTAGCCTTCGGCGAACAGTAGTGGCAGATATCGTCTTACCAATGGACGCTGCAACCATAGATGTCACACGTGTGGAGGTCGCTCTTCGATTCCGCTTGGCTAAAACAGCAATATATCGATCTTCCGTAGGGGTCGCAACCCTTGGGCGACCAGCCACAGGTCTTCGGACAACTGTTTGGCTTGTTTGGAATTGTTTCCATAATCGAGAAATGACGGAATGATGAACGACGAAGAAAAGAGCAACATCTGTGATTGATTGTCCTGTTTCAAGGCGTCCCACAGAACGCCAGCGCTCACTATCTGCCATTCGTCTTCTGGAAGCCATAGAAACACGTCTGCTTTGAAAACTAATCGTACGAAAGTTCTAAACACTTTTTATCCACACTTACATGAAATTCCTCTAACCTTTCACCAATACTGGCTTCTTATATGACTGCAATTTTGCATATATCTCGACACGGAACCGTGATTGGCTGTTACAGAACATATTTGCATACTTCCATCTACCTCTGCAGCGAAATGCAGCCTCTCAAATTCAGCTTGGCTTCCGGAAATCAACTTTTTCCTCTCCGTGCTTAACTTTTTGGCAGTGAGTGTATATACTTCGCAATAAAATACTTTGATAGTTCGATAGCATCTATAAACTTTAATGGGACACACCAAATAGGATCAGATACCTTTTCAACTCAACGTCCGTTGGTGTCCTTTTTGACACCAGGAGTGGGTTAGTCACTTTCTATCTTTCACATTTTTGTCGGATTTTGACAATTTATTGTGACTTTTAATCCTCTTACTTGATAAGGAAACAGTAAAATTTTTGTTGTGTAGCTCAATTTAGAAAATTATGCAGCTAAATTTACCTCGAACGACTCCTAGTGTCTTTATGAAGCCAAGCACATGTTCCGGTCTAAATAGCTATCATTCAGAAAAAATTGGCCATAGAATAACAAACCAAGCAGATTTCTAACCACTACTCATTTAACAGTGTTTCTTAGTTCGTTATTTAGCCTTGAATATATTATAATCCATTTCAAGATGAAAATTGGCCAGACTCAATCGCATATTTGCGTCTAAGTCATTGACAATTACTACTATTATTACAATATTATGCACAGGTGGATTTGTTCACATATGAGAGACACAAGAACGATGACCTGCAGAAAATGTTCTGAAGAAATTGAAAATCTGTTGCAAGGACTATCCGAAAATGAATCTAATGGTGCTGAGATCACCTGTTCTGAATTACATTCGGATAAAGAATCCGGATTATACGAAAATATATCAGAAGAAACTGAAAAAAATTTCACAGATGCTGCTGAAAGTACCTAGAATAATTTAGATTTATATTACTTGGGATTGGGCACAGAATGGCAAACATAGCATGGGTGAATGATTGCTTTTTTTGAAGTTGGAAATATTTTACTTGAAAATCAGGTCTAATTTTCCCAAGCTAACGCCAATGAATCCATCCTGAGATCAAAAGTCCATGGGTAAGAGCACCAAAATTATAATTCAGAATCATAGTTAGAAACAAACCTGTTACGCAGTAAATCTGAAATTGAAAAGAAATTTATATGCAATCAATATGCATACGAAACAAGTTCAATAAGTATATGAAGATCGGAAAAATGGCTTATTACAGTATAAATTGTAAATAAGGTATGCATCTAATATGATAATTTGACAGTAAAATATGCATAAATATTGTGCTGCCAAGAAAATTAAGAAATTTTCTTTTAATTTCTAAATTTCGTTGATTTATAAATATTCTGAATTTTACAATCAATTAACTTTAATTTTTTGTGGCATAAATAATCATAAGCGTATGAAAGTAATGTAAAAGAAGTTTAAAGTTAGCTAACAATGAAAAATACTAAAAAAAAGGTTTATAAATATATCATTAATAAGCACATTTTATATACTGGTGTAGGAACGACACCAGCTGACGTTCTAGGGTTACGAGTGTTGGCCGTTCTAGTGTTAGGCCTAAACCGTTACTTTTTAACGGCTTATGTAGCGGATAAACATTTTAAATGATAAAATGTACGAAAGGGCTAATTTACGTCGAATATATTATGCGGTCTCTGAATCTGATGCAAATTTTACAGCGATAATTTATTAGATCAATTTAGTGATCCTGAAACGCAGAGGTAAATGTTTGTCCTTCTTGCATTAAAGTAGTTTGAAGTTCGTTGAAAGCAATGGAACAATACAAGTGGCATAGATTAATCTCTTCAGGGTACTTAAAATTTTTCGATGGGATTAAGGTCAGGAATATATCCAGTCACTCCATCTGTACCTTCATCGGAAATGCAACGATTGGAAGGAGAATTCATTTTGAAGATAATATTTTGGTAACTTTCTCTACATATAAATAATCAAGCCATATCCTTCATTAACAGTAATTACGGGGACAAATTGTATCAACTTAAACTAGAAATAGATATACGTGACACGGGGTTGACATTAATACGCCTATGAATGCATAAAAATTAATCTTCCATTGAATGGTTAGCTCAAGTCCAAATGCAGTGGTCAAAAATTTAATGAACTTGAGGATGTCTTATTCTCCCCAGGTTAATCATTACATAATGCTTTACTGTAGGTGAAATCTCCACTAGTCTGTGAAAATAACTTTAAAATACTATGCAAATATATACGCTTTACCATAGTGAAGGCGTTCTTCTGTCACTTAATCTCAGCTTGATGCAAACTCTTGGTATCTTAGGATGGAATTTAGTTTGTTTTGTGCACCTACTATTTTTTGTATAACTCTCTCATGAAGCTTAAAAATGACTCTATTCTCGTCTCATAATAATTCCAACTTTTCTAATACTACAGCAATTTTTCATATAAAGATGTCGATGGACAATTTTACATTACAAAAGTCATCTACTAGATATTGGAAGATTTTATATTCTAAGGGGTTACTAATATGTTCGCGTGATGAGACCATTGCATTCTCTTGTAATTGTGCAAGAATATGTGGATTGGCAAAACGGTGGCCAAATAAGAAATACCCGATTCTGCAATAGATTATTCAGTTTCTAATTTACAAGTAGCCCAACAATATTTTGAATCGTCTATGTATAATAGCTGATGGCTAATCTAAATTTCTTTACTAAATGTTTTCGTTGCAATGGAATCCTTAGACATAAATGCATTGTTTTATCAAAACGTCTGATTTCCAAGTTTCGAACAGAATCAATATATAGCATGATTTTCGATATACCAATTGTCCATTCAAAGATCACAGTTGGCTTTAAGAAAAACTTCCACTCACATGTTTTCTTAATGGCAATTTCGAATTCCTGCTTAATTTTTGGAGCGTGGGTAGAATAATAAAAACTTTTTATCTCAAATTGCAGAGAATAATTAGGATTTTTATTTTAATATTTCAACATTTAAAGTGGAAGAACATTATAAAACAGGGTAGTGAGGTAAAAGAGAAAGAGATAACACAACTTGATCATATTCATAACTTAACAAGAACTTCATCACACTCTTTTAAGTCATAGTATGACTAGTTTCTTTATTCTCTAAGCCTTCCGTCTCTCTTTATACATTTCTTTTATCTTTTGGGACTGCGCATAAAACAAAAAATGAAAACTCTGGTAAATGTTTTCCTTTTCTTTTAGTACAAAAACATTTTATGCTGTGTCCTCGCTTCGTTTGCATTCTAAAGTGGTACTTTCAACTTGTCTGAAGGGCCTTTGAAAACAAGGGCCTTGGTTATGTCGCGAAAGCTCTTAAAAGGAAGAATGTATCAAGTTCGAGTAAAAGTTGAAAAAGATGTCTAAACGTAGACTTTTATATCTGAGACATTAGAACGAATATAAACTTAGATAAGAAAAGCGATTTTTTTGCCAGGCAGCATGCGGCAATATTCCTATAGTCACACATCCTACTCAAGTACATCAAATTAAATACATCATACTGTCGATTTGTATGCATGTAGGATATATATCTATATATGTAGATGTATTCAGCATATGAAGTACTATATATGTCTATTTAGGTTAAATTTTAAACAAAAATATCGCATTTGTCTGGGTTGGTTGGTAGTGAAGTTTTATGGTGTAAGGGTGGGCAATATTTGGCCATGTTGTGCCCGACACAAGACATACAATATAAAGTAATAGACACACACACTGAAAGTTTTACTGGCACAGAAGAGAGAAATACAACCAGGGAGGAATGCACCTGGCAGGAATCGAAGTTGCACCGCCTACAACTCGAAGGTTACTAGCGCAGTGGGCATACCTACTGAGCCACGATGGCCCCCACATTTGTTTTGGATTTTCCATTCAAAAATTTAAATGCCTAAGACGCCACATAGAGTGAAATTTCTGCATAGTTTATAAAATGGGATTTTTACTTTAGAGAATCTTCTACAAGTTAGCTTCGAAACTACCATTTCTATTTTTATCATGTGTTCAAAATTGAAAAAACAAATTAGTAACAATAATTAATCTCACAAAAAACGGTTGGTCAGATTTTATGACACAAGGGCCAAATTTGGCCACGCTGTGTCAAATACAAGGCCGGTAACGTGAAGTAACGAACATACACTTAACAAAGAAAGTTTTATTGATACAGAAGAGAGGAATGCACTTAGGGTAAGTAATACGAATCGACTCTTCGCTGGTTACAACTCGCAGGTTACTAGAGTAGTGGGCAAACCCACTGAGCCACGGCGACCCCGTAGGAAAACGGACAACCATATATGAAAATAAACTTTACCATAGGATTCTAAAAGTTTGAATTACACCATTACATTAATTTGTGTTAATTATTAGAATATTGTTTGTAATATATTAAAATATAAACAAACTTATTTGTAGAACTCCTTAAAATACACTTTGAACTTAAATGGGATCAGTTTAAAATGCAATCAAGAAAATTATCTCTTAATATCTGAACTAGTGATTCTACATCATTAAATTCCTGTGCAATGTTTGGAGACGATTAAAGAGAAATTCTTTATTACATAATCATTTAAACCATCATTAAAACCAAGCATGAGTTACAATTAGATCCAAGTACAAATTTTCAAACGTAAAATCATGTGACAAGTTAAGCAAACGAAAAAGTAAATCTTTTAAAGTTTATGAATAAGCTGCTGCAGCGGTGGAAACTTAATAAGATTTGTAATGAGAAAGGCGTTTTTTCTTTGCATAATACTCTCTCTTCCCCCTGCAAAGATGGAGTTCTTCAACAAAAATCCTTAAAACCAACGACTCCAATCTAAAACGCATACGAACATTGCATTTTTTGTGAGTCGGCAATATTTTAAAAGATAGGAGGCGGAAAACGGACCAAATCCTTGGAGTGTACTCAATTTAATCTGTTCGTGCCTTCAAAGATTCAATTCCGATGCTATACTCACTGAAAAGAACGTCTTATGTTTTCCCCCTCATGTCCTTCACGTTTTTTTATACTTCGCCATTTTCTTTTTATTTTGACAGCTTTAGCTTTTCAAGGAATGGCAACGTCAAGTTTCTTTCTCTGCGCCGCTTCTTTGTACAAGAACTGGAGCGGGACTCGTTCAAAGAAAATGGCTCTGTTTTACTGACTCTGTGCAACGATTCTTGAAGTTCGCCAAGTACTCAATGTCTTCGGATGGTGTAGTTTGCTTTTTTCTCTTCTGGTTTTTTGCTACCTTCTCTTCGGCTGGGGAGAGGTCTTTGGTTGAACGCGCGTGAAATTTGATGGTTTCTATTGAGCAAATAAGTCGAATGTACGTATATACCTTCCACGTCGGCTATGCGCCATGTGTTTCCACGAGCTCTGTTCACAATTTGCTGAAGGATGCATTATTCAAACCGCCTGCTGTCAATTAGGATTCGAGGGGGTTTATTTTTGTATGAGAAATCGGAAATGTTCGCGTTTCATTACTGATAGAAAGGAAGGTGGAAGTGAAGTGTGAAGTGAAGTCAAAACTTATTATACTGTTCGTTGTTGTTGATGCGAAGATTGTTGATGCTGACAAGGCAAGCGTAATGATTGTTTTCCCGCATAATAAAAATTCATATTTAAAATTTTGCTTGGCTCTAAATATTTAGAGTCGTTCACTTGCATGACCTAACTGAAGGAAATTTGCTCGCTAAGTAAGTTTTGCTAGAGGAACATGCATCATATTGTACATATACAGTTGTATCTAAAATTAAATAAATTATAATATTTCGAAAGTAAAATGAGAATTATTATGAAATTAAAATTATTAATAAATTCATTTTTTCTTTAAATACTATTTCTTTAAAATAATTAACCAACTAGAGTCCAATTTTACTCATTTTAAAATTTTAAAAGCAAATACTATCCAACTTATTAAAGCAAAAAAATTCCTTTAAAGCAATTTAGAACTATAAATCAATATCTATCAACATTTTGCATTGTGAATTAAAAAGAATTGTATTTAAAATTTACAAGTATACGTGAAGAAACTACATGAAGAGAAAGGAAGAAAATCAAATCCGATAGATGAGAAATGTTTATGGTTGGGTTCTTATGGTGCAAATGTCATATTTGGCCAAGCTGTGCCAAACAAAAGACAGATATCGTCAATAAATAAACACGCACACTAGGTCGGGCCGAAATTTGCTTTTCTCGAAATCAATTTTACAATAGAGTAGAAAATTTGATTCTTGCCTTTAAATGCCTGTATCTTTGATTTAATTTTTACTTAACGGCTTTAGACCTCTAACGAACGTTTAAATGACGAAATGGGCTGAAAATGGTAAAAAGGCACTTTGTAACATTATTTTAAAAGTAATATTATTTAAATTTGTAATATCTAATGAATATGTTTTAGAAAAAGAAAAAGCATGTGCAATACTTTGTCTACATTAACCATATCCATCCCACAAAGATCTAAATAATTATGTCAGACATCAGGAACTATATTGCTCGACCTTCAGAGACTTCCGTACACGCCCACTTTCTACTTATCCACTAGGAATCACTGTTGCAGCTGCAAACCCTTGAGTACCACACCTATAGGGCACTATTCCAACAGTCCTAATTCATTTTACAAGTTTTTCTGAGAGTAATGCTATTGAACAGGAGCCTCCAGCTGGGCTATTTGCTTTGGGAAGCATCATAATAAAAATGACCTATTCCAAAACTGACTACCGAGGCATCAAGTAGAATAATACCCTATTTGCGGCACTCTGAGTAACTTTATACCTTCTATTTTAACCAACAATCGAGGGCGTTTTAAAATATTATTTGCTTGTTAAACACACACTAAAATACCAACATTCTAACAAAGAATCCAGTATTCGTGAGGCATTAGAAGTTGCATTTAAAAATACAGAAAAATATGAAAACTTCCATGCCAATTGTTTGCCGAAAAAGAGTGTTACAAATGATCTGTAAATTATTTGACAAATAATTATTTCAAGGTAAACAGTATACTAACTATGATTAGAAAATAAAAGCTCTTAAAGACATCTAAGACCTTGCTTGACATTGCGTCATGTAAATGTGTCACATTTTCTTGTAAGAGGATTCAAAAGAAGTACCTCTTAAAGAACGACAAGAACGGACCTTAGAATATTACGAAAAATGGCAATGGATTTAATACTAATAATAAATAATAGGCTTTGCTGAAACTAATAAAATATTAGAAATGAATAATGCTGTTTGATTGCGAAAGGTAATAAAGAAGCATTAGGTGTCTGTTGCTTCAAAATGTATACCTGACATCCGAAGTAGTAACAAATGTGCTGCTACAATTTACCAAAATTGCCTAGAAAACCTAACCTTCGACATCAAAAATAGATCTAAAGATTCTAATACAAATACAGTAATCAGAAATAAAGTAGCAACTAGTAAAAATACGATAACTATAAATGAAGTATAACTGGTAAACAAAAGTGCTTAAAACAGTTAAAAGGGTGTGTGATCAAAATTGTGTTCAAGACAGAACATGAATTGATTCTGAAGCACTTATTACAACTCTTAGATTTAGTATCTGAATGTCCTAAAAAAATTCAGAAGCAGCCGGGAAAGCATGAACCAAATGCAAAACGTTTAATGTACAATCTTTAACAATTTTTTTCGATCCATCCGAGGTCGACTAACAGTATATAAATTTAAATTAACGATATTTATACAAAATTTGGATAGCTATATCGTCAGAAGAATATTCTTCTGATTTATTTAGTTGTCAACCTTAAGAATTATCTCAGACTCTGTGGTTGACAACAGCAAATCGCCTCCTAAGGTATTGCATGTCGTGATATAATCGTCATTAAACTTAAAAATTATTTCAGAATTTATTATAGGGGTTTATGCATTAATGTGGTATCGTATAAAGTACCATCCTTTCTAAAAAGATTTGGCTTTGAATGTTTTTAAAAAGATGCACGTATCCTCGTTATTTAAAAGTGACGAACTAAAAGCTGTTATTCACCTAGTCATTAAGCAAATTGCATATGTATTTCACTTCTAGGATATGCTCCGTACAATGATCAGTGATGGATTCTACCACTATCGTAAACTGAGTCTAAGGAGAATTTTGAGTGCTAGAGAGAATGATTAAGGCAAAAAATAGTTTTTACATTCCAAAATAAACTTCAGTATCATTTGATGAACTTTAATCTTTATAAATTCCTCAGCTACACAAACCTTTCAGTTTCTTCGCTACCATTGTCATGATGGTCAAAAGATGCTTAAAATTGGTTATAACGGCATGAAAACCTGTCATTGGATCAGGAGCATTGATGGCTTCTTCCAAGCTAAAATAAAAGCATGACAAAATTACTCCAGAAAGCGATTATAAAAACAGTATAAACTAGCTTAATTATACATCATATTTTATATCCAATACTCTATAGCAATTGTAAAAATACCGTAATTCGTTTTTTTCAACTGTGCAAATATATATTTAATTCTTTGCGATAGTGCAAAAACTGCAACATATTTCTGAATTTTTTAATTTTTCATCTGTGTTATTGAAAAATAAATACTGTACCTTTACCAAAAATATTTTTATTACATTCACTGAGTTGTTTACATGTTAATATTTAAGTTTTCTTTGATAATTAGTATTTATTTGGAATTGTAACATTTATATGGAACTACATAGTTTTCATCTAAAATATTAAAATATAACCTCCGGAGGTTATATTTTATAACTTCCGGACGTTGAATAAAAATTAAAAAAATATATAGGCTTATATTTAAATGCAATAGGCAACTTCCCCCTATTACAAATTGAAATTATGAACCAAATTGTTTTCTTCTATCTGAATTGCCCACCCTAATGCACAAGAAAAGCTTTAGATACTGAAAAAATAAATGTATCCAGACTAAGTTACAGGAGTCGAAAATGTGCCGCCTACAACTTGCAGGAGCAAAATGCTTATGTAAGATACTAGTAAGTACACTAGAATATAATTTTACAAACTGAATTTTAAATATATCAGGTAACTTACGAAACTTTGTAGGATACAAATTTCGTTAAATTGTATTTTACCAAGTAACATATCTCTTATTTTTCCATTTGTTTTTTCAGCTTAAGCTTTAGAAATAATTATTTTAGTCATCCTATATTCTTTTAACAAAGTAGTTTTTAAAATAAAAATGTAATGGGGAAATTATTAGTGGACAGCTTCAAAATAGATATCCTTTTCTAAACTCAAGCACATAACATCGAATTTTATCTCTATTGTGTGAGTAGAATTATGTGATTTTATTAGTAGTAACTTACAAAACAATCAAGAACACAGATTATCTAGTGCCGAAGGGAAGCTTTTTCAGATCCCTATATTAAGGTATTAAATTCACCTAAGAAACGTACAAGTAACCTGTACAATTGCTGGGTATTGTGACGAGGCTTAGAAATCAGATTTCTTTAGTAAAAACAGCCTATGACACACATCTACATAAAAGTTTTATTGTAGGGGAAATATTTCAGTAAGGCATGTCTGGTCTACGTGTGCATGCATTTCTAGTCAGAACTAATGGTGTGTTGAATTATTTATTTTAACATCAGAGGATCTGAAAAACATAACATTCGTATCATGCCTTTGTATAACATAAAAACATTCAGGTTTAAAATTATTCGTTAGATTTACACTTAAAAACATTCCCACTCTATAAAGTTCTTGGATGATTTTATTTCCTTTCTATTTCGAGGATATATTCGTGTAATATTGAACACCATTGTGCAACAAACAAATCATTGGAAAAGACTTTTTGACTGTACTTATAGATTACGTATCTTGCAAGTGCAATTATTTTTCTCTTTTAAAATTAATTTACTATGAAATATGTTCTAATTTTTCCTTTATTAAGACCATAATCCCTATTTATGCTTAAAAGGGATTTCTTAAAGTTTAGACAGTCAAATTTTTATTGAATGCAAATTCAATACACATTTAGGAAAAATAAAAATGATTTTTTTTCGAACTTCATTCAATACATATTACACTTATGAAAGGTATAAGCTTCCTAATCATAGAAAAATTATTTGGCTCCATTGTTTTCAGAGAAGTTCTACATTTGCAAGTATACCTAAGGGCTGATTACTAGTGAAATTGATCTTAGTAGGTTTTTCGAAATGTCCCAATATTTTATAAAAAAATATTAAGTATTGTCACCATGGTGCATTCAAGATAAATTGGAGCGGCCAAAAACCAGAATAATTAATCATCTCTGACTTGCTGGCGTTGTTCGGAATATTTTGTATTACGCTGGGGGTCGACTTGGGGAGGAACTTGTAGAGCATAATTTATATTTAATCGTACTTGGTGATCTATTTTTCTGCTGTAGCTTGTTAGAGGAGTATGTTTTTCAATAAAAACTAAACCATGCGCATATACGTCCTGCATATACACATCAAAGACAATCGATATTTACATAACGGAAAACAAAGACCAAGCCCTTGTATACTATTCTTTAATCTGCCACTTTACCACTTATCACTCATAACTGAATTAAGTCACACCATAACTCAGTACTTCCTGGCTGGTTGATTGCCTTGCAGTTTTATGGCGCAAGAGCCCTATTTGGCCAAATTGCGTCAAACACAAAACAGACTTCAAGTAAAAGAGAGGGATTGGGGAATAGAATAATAGGATGGAAGAAGAAACAGATCGCTTGGGTATCCCTGGTGGCGACACTCGTGTTACACTAAAGACAGTAAACCTTATTGAAAAAAGTATTACTAATGTTCCTCTAGTCAGTGAAGTCCTCACACACCTAAAGGAGATGTGGGTTTGAATGCCACACCCTTCTGAAATGCACACTAAACGGGAAATGGAAACAAACTTAAAATATATAATAAAGCATGCAAATTCTGTAAGGAATTATTAGTGAAGTTGTTTGCTCAGACTCGTTTATCTGTGAGAATTAAACTGTTAAATTGCTGATCTAACTACCAGCATTCACCACATGACGTTTGTATATCAATATAAGATCGAATTTTAGTACATTCCATAAGTTGTGTATTATTAGCTAAATATGCATGAAACTTCAATTGAATTCTGAAATGAATTTAAACCATTTCCTCTATATTCAATCAAATATATCTTAAATATTCAGTTGATTCACTACCTAACAATCAGAACTATATATTTTATAGTAAGTTGTAGACTTAAAACTGAATGTTTCTAAACCACACCAGATACGATGAAGCGAACGATTTAACTATTTCAAAAGCGTATTCCTGAGAGGCGTTTCTTATTTTTGAACTTCCGAATGAAATACTGCGTTTCGATTCTCAATACCATTGAATAGAACGTGAACACTATGCAATTCTATCAGAATTCAAATATAAGGGGAAAGAAAAAAGCTTTATAATCCATCCTTTGAGACACCTCCGCATTTTACAACATCCCAAACGCCCATTTTTCCGTGTTGTGTGCACGTACGAAATTCAGGCTCCTTAGTTATGGGATAAATATTTCATAGAGGTTTCAACGCACTCTTTTGTTTCCGCTTCACTTACTTAGCGTAAAAGAATATTCGACCAGCGGGCGATTATTTATTGCTGAACACCGTCAGGGCATTGCCATCGATTTTATGATAACCATTTATCAATCTAAAATATTCCGTTTTGAGTTCTCTGAGAGTATTCTCCGTTTCCTTAAATATTGATGGGGAACTGGTGGTGTTCTCGGTTCTCGTGATCGGTGACCAAACACCTAGCAGTCAATTCAAATGGAAATTGCAGCTTGTGATATCTGCGATTAAGGATCCAATTTGAAATCGAGAGAAATAGAGGAAATTTAGCATAAATGGTAGAAGTGGTTTGCATACATTTCCCTAAACTCTCAGGGCATTACCAATGTTTTTATGGTAACAATTTATCAATATCGACTACATTGGATTTTTCTAGCGTATTCTTTGTTTCCTTTTATATTGATGGGAAATTGGTGACGTGCTCTGTTCTCTTGATTGGTGTCCAAGCATCTAGCAGTCATTTCCAATGGAAATTTCAGTTGAAGATAATGTAATATCTATGATTAAGGATACAATCTGAGACGAAAATTATCATAAATAGTCGAAATGGTTTGCATTTATTTCCCTAAACTGCCAAGGCATTGCCAATGATTTTATTACAAACATTTGTGAATCTAAAATATTCAGTTTGATGTTATCTAGAATTATTCTTCGATCTTTCTACTTTGATGGTAAACTCACAGTAGGCTCTGTTCTCTTAACTGTTATCCAAGAATCTAGCAGTAATTTCAGATAGAAATTGCATTTGAATAAGAAATTGTAATACTCTATTGCAATGGTCCCTAACCCCCGGGCCGCGGACCGGTACCGGTCCGTGGATCAAATGGTACCGGGCCGCCCAAGGAACATTAAATTATTTCCATTTTATTTACTGTGGTGTATTTCTCTCGGGTTTGTGCGACTTTCCATGGACGAGAGGTTAACCTGGAGCTGAGAGACGTCACCTAAAGCCTGTTGGAATCGGTCTCAAACCTCCAATTATAGTGCCGTGTGGGGCACATAAATTTGAAGAATGTAAATCTTTGAATGTATAAAAGTGAAGAAAGATTGGGGATCATGATCTGATCAGACTTCTTGTTGTTCTTAAAATGTATGTTTTTAAACCATAAGACTTGGCTACGTAATAAAATTTATTTTTAATGTATAAAACTCTGTCTTCAATCGATAAAACCCAACAATTGGTTATGGGCCACAGACCTTAAGCTGAACCTGAATTCTGCCACTACCGGTATCCAGTATGATGGGTATTCAACAAATGTCCATGTTTTCCTTCCCGAAGTTATCGGATTTCAACTATGCCACGTGGAAGACGGACATGAAGGTATTGCTAATGGACCGGAACTGCTGGGAATTTATCACTAAAACGGAACCTCTATTATTGGAAGATGCTCCAGAACAAGAAAAAAGAGACTATCGTTATAGGAAGCAGAGGACATATACAACTATCTACCAGGGCATAGACAGAAAATATCAAGTCTTAATTTCATCTACTGAGGACGGTAAGGAAGCCTGGGATATATTAAAGACCAACTTTGAACCAGCATCTAGAGCACGATTGGCAGGACTTGTGGACGAGTTCTTTTCAATCCGCTACCAGCCGGAGGACGAATCCATTGGACTCTTCTGCAAACGAGTGCATGAGAAGCTGTTACAGATAAAAGAAGGTGGATTTGAAATCCCAGACCTCTTAGTTTGCTTTCAACTAATAAGACATTTGCCTCACGAATACGATAATCTGGTACAACTGCTATACAGGATGGATGACAACGAGTTCACGCTAGACAATTTGTCTAAACATTTAATAACAGAATCCAGCCGAATCGAGCTGAAGCGGAAAGACGAAGGCACAAAATTAAGTATCGTGGCCGATGCTTATGCTACAAGAAACAAGTCATCTAGATACAAGGAGACACGGGCGTCTACTCCTGATCACAGCAGATGCGTACTGGACCCTGAATTAATTCCTTCAAGCCCAAGAAAGTCGACAGTTTGTCGTATGGGGCCGCGACCATTCTGCAACTACTGCAAAAAGTCGGGACATTACGAATCGAAGTGCTTCAAGAAATGCAATCGGCAGAAACCTGGTGGTGAATTATTTTATATGGAGGACAATCCAAAAACTGATCTTCAACGTGCCTATGCAGTTTCAAATTTTCCAAATGAAAGACCGAGGGAATTTCTCATTGATTCTGCTGCAACTGCTCACTTCTGTAAAGAACGTGATATGTTTACGACATTCAGAAAACTACCACCACAGAAGATCCTAGTCGGAGACAAGGACAGCACCTCGGAAGTATTAGGTATGGGTGATATTCAATTTACAGTTTTAGATAGAAACCGAAATTTTGATTTAACTTTGAAAGATGTTTTATACTCACCTAATATGAGAAGAAATTTAATTAGTGGTGCTCGTATTGACCTTGTGGGAAACCAAATTAAATGGGGAAATAACAAAATGATTATTTATAATAGTTATAATAAATATTTGTTTACTGTTCCCAGAATTGGAAAATTGTATATCTTAAAAGGTTATCCCAAGATTAAAAATTATACATATGTAACTGGTTTAGATCTAGAAAAAGCCCACCGTAGGTTTTGTCATGTTAACATGCCCTTAATTGAAAATATGAGTAAAATTAATTGTGTAAAAGGAATTGAAAAACTTAATTGTAAAAATATAGATAAAAATTGTAAGATTTGTGCTATTGCTAAATCCACTAGAATATCCTTAAAAAGAAACTATATGTACGAAAGGAAAACTAAAAATGTTTTGGAAAGGATCCATATGGATTTGTGGGGTCCTGCTCCAGTTAACTCTCTAGGTGGAAACAAATACTTTTTATCTATTATTGATGATTTTTCACGTAAAGTAACTGTTTATATTATTCAAAATAAGAATGAAGTTTTTGATTACTTTAAAAAATACATGGTTAAAGCTGAAAGACAGCTAAATATTAAGTTAAAATGTGTCCGAACTGACAATGGTTTAGAATTTTGTCACAAAGAATTTAAAAAGTTTTTAAATGATCTAGGAATAAAAATCGAAAGAACTTCAACTTATACCCCTGAACAAAATGGCATTGCAGAAAGGTTCAATAGAACAGCCATGGATTGTGTCAGAGCTATGCTTCAAGACAGTGGTTTACAACCACAATTTTGGTCAGAAGCACTTTTAGCATTTATTCATACTAAAAATAGATGCGAACACAAATTAACTGAGGGTATATCTCCTAACGAAATATGGACTGGTTTCAAACCATCAGTAAAACATTTTAGAATTTTTGGCTCTTTGGCATATGTTCATATTCCTAAAATACAGAGAAATAAATTACAACCCAGAGCTAAACTTGGTATTTTGACAGGATATGGTTTGAAAACTAAAGGTTATAGAATATATGTACCAAACGAGAAGAGAATAGTTGAAACTGTCCATGTTCATATCGACGAAAGTAAGAAAGCTGTTGATGTACTATTTGGTAAAAACTTTGAGTACGTTTCTTTCGATCTTAATTCTAATATTCCTATTTATCAATCAAATGAAAATATAAAAGTAAAATCGGAAAGTGAAACTCAAGTTTTAGATTCTAAAGATTTAGTTAAAACTGAGGACTTAAAAAGTCTTAACATTTCAAATTGGCGAAGAATCGAAAAACCTAGAAATAAAAGCAATAGGATAGATGTATACTATTATTCTCCTGAAAATTTGAGAATGAGATCTTTAAATGATATTAAAAAGTACTGTACTAAAAATAAGATTAGGTTTGATCCTGTAAATTTCAATTTTAAGCCAGAAACTGAACATCCTAATGTGGATATTTCTAATGTGCCATCTACTTCTAGTGATGAATCTAATTTTTTAGACCAACAAATGTACGACATGTATGATCAGTGTTACAATGTCGAAATCCCCAAAAGTTATGAAGAAACGCAAGCAAGTAAGGATAAAATTAAATGGAATACTGCCATGAATGAAGAAATTCAGATAATGAAGGATAGGCAAGTATGGAAATTAGTGGACACACCCCCAAATACAACCATAATTGGAAGTAAGTGGGTGTACAGCATAAAAATGGACGAAAACAATATACCTAAAAGGTATAAAGCTCGTCTTGTTGCTCAAGGTTTTAAGCAAAAACCCGGCATTGATTTTAAAGATATTTTTTCACCAGTTGTGAATTTTTCTATTGTTAGATTATTGTTTGTACTATTGATTTCTATGTTGGGTTGGTATCACTGTCAAGTTGACGTGAAAAGTGCATATTTATATGGACACCTTAAGGATACTATATACATGAAACAGCCAAAAGGATTTGTGCTGAAAGGATCCGAAAACAAAGTATGTCTATTGGAAAAGGCTATATATGGTCTGCATCAAAGTGGTAGAGAATGGAATTTGGAATTAGACGGTATTTTAACTAAATTAGGATTTTCTCAGTTAAATTGGTGTAATTGTGTCTACAAATTTAAAGATGTAATTTTAATTGTTTATGTAGATGATATGGTTTTGTTTTCAAAAAGGGAACATTTGATAAATGAAGTAATCGAATTATTGGACAAAAAATTGGATCTTACAGTCCTAGGTAAAACTAAATATTTGTTAGGCGTAAACTTTCAAGAAATTGAAAATTCGATTTATTTACATCAAATTACCTACATTGAAAAATTAATGTCAAAATTCAAAGATCTTCCTAAAAGTTTTGTGAATTTACCTTTTAAAATTGGTTGTAACTTACCTGATAAGGTTAAAGAGGAAGAAATAATTGAAAATGATTTAATGAGGAAATTTCCCTATCGTTCCTTAATATGATGTTTATCGTTTTTGTCAGATAGATCCAGACCAGATATTGCATTTGCTGTTAATATAATGTCTCAGTTTTGTAATGGTTATACTTACAAACACTGGTCTTACGTTGTTGATATTATGAACTATGTTTTTCTTACAAAGGATTTTAAAATTAATCTTTCCAATGTAGAAAGTTCAAATTTGATTGCTTTTTCTGATGCAAATTGGGGATGTGGTCTCACAAACAGACATTCAAGCAGTGGCTATTTAATTTATTTTGGTAACATCCCAATATCATGGAAATCTTCTAAACAAAAGTGCATAGCTCTTAGCTCAATGGAATCTGAATTCATTGCACTAAAGAAGTTATTTGGTTTAGTAGAATTATAAATGAATTAAGTTTGTGTGATTACATAAGACCCCAAGTATATTGTGATAATCAATCTGCTATCTATTTTTCAAAAAATAGTCAGGAAAATCAGAAAACTAAACATATTGATATCAAGTACAAATTTATTCGTAAATTAATAAAAGATGAACTATTTAACGGGGCCGCGGTGGCCCGGTTGGAAGAGTAACGAACTAGCAACCGAAGGGTTGCGAGTTCGAATCCAGCCAAACACCGTCGTGTACAAAGGGGGCTGGTGCACGTTAAATCTGTCGTGGCCTCAAATGTCCTCACGTTGGCGTGGTGTGGAAGTTTGGAGAGTGGGGTGCCAGCTCAGGTGTTGCCTCGTCATCTGACCGTGGTTCAAAATTACGTGGTGTTGTCCTCGGATCTTTCCCTTTGGGATTGATCCCGGACCGTCACCAATAGCCCATTGTGTTGCTCCAGTGTGACGTTAATTGAAATACCCAAATACCCGAACTATTTAACGTAAATTATATTTCATCGGAAAATAATTTGGCTGACTTTTTAACAAAGCCTTTATTGTTAAATAAATTTAAAAATATTATTAGAAAAATATTTTGTTAGATTTATATAAATATATATATTGAATTGTAATACATCTGCTGAGGTTTTACAACCGATGGGGCCGCATGTTGGAATCGGTCTCAAACCTCCAATTATAGTGCCGTGTGGGGCACATAAATTTGAAGAATGTAAATCTTTGAATGTATAAAAGTGAAGAAAGATTGGGGATCATGATCTGATCAGACTTCTTGTTGTTCTTAAAATGTATGTTTTTAAACCATAAGACTTGGCTACGTAATAAAATTTATTTTTAATGTATAAAACTCTGTCTTCAATCGATAAAACCCAACAAAGCCGCACCAATACCGCGCATGCGCAAAATATCGTGATATCGGGGCGGTTTTAGGTGAC
Organism: Meta bourneti; assembly: GCA_933210815.1. Lineage (NCBI taxonomy): Eukaryota > Metazoa > Arthropoda > Arachnida > Araneae > Tetragnathidae > Meta > Meta bourneti. The sequence continues at coordinate 58,064,862 of OW119926.1, forward strand.
TTCTGGAGCTGAGCGGCTGCAAGCGGCAGTGGCGTTGTAGCTTTGCTAAAGAGAAGGTATGTATCGCTCTTCTCTCTGTTCACCGATACTTTCTCATGTTTAACTGTGCTTGGTGTACGTGTATATTGTGTTTGCTCAAATTTAACCCACAAATTAGCAAAAATGAGTACGAAACAGACGTCGTTAGAAAGTTCCCTTGGGAAAAAGAAAAGGCCCAGTGAAGAGACAGAAGAAGAGCCTTCAACATCAAAGAAACATGTAACTTTTAACAGACAATACCATGAGTCCTACTTGAAATATGGATTTATCGGGACAGGTGATTCCCACACCAAAACCGCTCTGCATAGTTTGCGGCGACCAGCTCTATAATGAGGCAATGAAACCTTCAAAACTGCTTCGCCACTTGAACGCCAAGCACCCTGGATTAAAAGACAAGTCCCTGGAGTATTTTGAAAGAAAAAAACGGGAACACGAAGGACAGAAGAAATTTTTGAAAGGCCACCACATCAATAAAGGAGAATGCACTGAGAGCATCATATTTGGTGGCTAACCGTATTGTTTAGGCTAAAAAGCCATTCACTGTCGGTGAAGAATTGATCTTGCCCTCCACTAAAGACATTTGCCGTGAACTTCTAGGAGAGGCTGCTGTGGAAAAGATAGCACATGTGCCTTTGTCGGCTAGCACTGTGACTAGGCGCATTGAGGAAATGGCCGAAGATATTGAGGCACAATTGTTGGAGAGGTTTAATACATCACCATGGTACGCACTCCAGGTTGACGAATCTACAGATATCGACAACAAGGCAATACTACTTGTTTATGTGCGATATCTATATCAGGAGGATGTGCATGAGGATTTGTTATGTGCACTATCTTTGCCAACCAACACCACAGGAGCAGAACTGTTCAAGTCACTGGATGGTTATATATCAGGACAACTAAAATTGTCCTTTTGTATCGGCATATGTACAGACGGAGCTGCTGCCATGACCGAACGACTGTCTGGTTTATCTGCTCGTATTAAGGAGGTTGCTCCTGAGAGTGAATCTACGCATTGTCTCATTCACAGGGAAATGCTGGCAAGCCGAAAAATGTCACCGGAATTTAACAGCGTATTGATTGATGTCGTTAAAGTTATTAACCACATCAAAGCACACGCCCTTAACTCGCGCCTGTTTGAGCAGCTTTGTGAGGAGATGGACAGATGCCTTCTCTTATACACAGAAATAAGATGGTTATCCAGAGGAAAATCACTAATCAGAGTATTTGAATTACGAGAGTCATTGCAAAGATTTCTCTCAGAAAAGATGTCACCGCTGGCAGCATATTTCAGTGACAAGGTATGGGTCTCAAAACTGGCTTACCTATGTGACGTATTCAGCCTGCTCAATGAACTCAATCTGTGCCTTCAGGGGAAAATGACAACTGTTTTCAAATTGGCAGACAAAGTAGCTGCATTTAAAGCCAAACTGGAGTTGTGGGGACGGCGCGTGAACAGAGGCATTTTGGACATGTTTCAGACATTAGCGGGGATTTTAGGCGAGACTGAACCTGAACATTCATTCTCCCAGTTGGTGCACGATCGTCTTTGCTTTTAAAAGAGTTCGAGCGCTACTTCCCAACCACAAAAACCCACGAACTGGTAAGGAATGGATCCGCGACCCATTTGTCAACAAATCAGGCGAATCTAACATGTCCGTGCAAGAAGAAGATCAACTGCTAGAGATTGCAAATGACGGTGGCCTTAAAACTACATTCGAGACAACAGCCGGTGTTCTGGATTAAAGTCATGGCGGAATACCCTGAGATTGCCACCACAGCACTTAAATCCCTATTGCCATTTCCGACAACCTATCTGTGTGAAGCGGGGTTTTCTGCAGTGACAGCAACCAAAACAAAGCAACGGAATAAACTGGACATAAGCAACACATTTCGGGTGTCATTGTCTCCTATTATCCCCAGATGGAGTCGTTTCGTTGCAAAGAAACAAGCTCAGGGTTCTCATTGATTTAGCGTTCTAATCAGTTAAAATGTTAAATCACTTTATATTCATTTTTTGGTGTAACTGTATTTTATTTTGAAGGCATGTTTAAATACAATTAAATTAAAATTATTAAATCAAAACAATCTAAAATATAAATAATCAACGTCCCCCCTCAGCGGGCCGCGGTAAAATTATCAAACGTTGACCGGTCCGCGGCGATAAAAAGGTTGGGGAGCACTGCTCTATTGTATATGTATTTAAAATACGTAAAATTATTATTTACAGTAAAAGGGATGGAAGCGAAGCTATTAACAATTAAAGATGTTTAATTACAATGTATAGGGGGAACTTATTTACAAGTTAAGTTACATCGGGTGTTCATCAGGTATGACCGTACGCCATCCTTTACTCGAGTCGTTCTGTGTATAACTGTCTCCCCGGAATCTCTGAGAATACTTCTTCCGTAGCCGGTCTGGCTAGATATCGTAACGCTTATTCATTTCCTGTATCACGCACAGGAAGTGGCAGGTGTTCTGCTTGTTCTTTAAAACATATGTCACATGTATATTTGATTCAAGAAGAGAAGAATGTGAATATAAATATTTAAAATACACGGCTGTCCATCGAAAATGCAGCACCATGAAAGACAAGAGAAGTCAAAGCCATGTTTATTATATAAATAACATAAGGTACAAGGGTGAAATGAATTGGAATTATCCAATGGAGATAATGGATAAAGATTGAGAATCCAATGGAGCCCATACCATAATGCCAGGTGACAAACCTGTATAGTCATGCATAATCCTTTTCTTCGTTAGGGGAAATCCGCTCCGAAGAGCTGAAGTCACTACTGATGTAGGGAAGGCCGTCCCAAGAAAATTTGGAAAAGGTCTGGACAAGTTACTGGCGAGAATCATTTCTCACATGGTTGTGAAAACGAAAATCGGACATAGCTTGCCGAACGCGGGTTGGCAATTTTCTCACGGTGCGGTTATGCATAATGCAAGAGCCATGCAGATCTGTCGCAGCGGTTACGCCAGACTAAGGATACGACTATCGCGGTTCTGTAGATAGAATCGAGATCCGTCTGAGACGATGTCATTTGTTTATACATGTATGGCATTCTACACACTTTTTCAGACACAGACGCTTGTGGTGAAGAGTCAAAGATAGTCACATCAATGGACGCCTTGAAAAAATTCTCCGTTTCTGCAGACAATGCCGAATTGAACGTGCTAACACAGGTTGTGCAACCCATCCTATTTCTTGAGCTAGGGTTCTTGATCTTTCTGAACAATCCGTAATAGACATATGCAAAATATGTCTGTCCTCTTGTTGAGTGGTGTGACGAGGCAACTGCAATCGTCAGGGTTGGTAAGTTCGTCCCTTCTGGACCCGTGGATTCCATATTCCATTACTTTGTCCAATACGAGCACCCACATTCTCGATAAGCCAAGATTCTCCCTCCGTTAAACTCCGAAACGTACTCATATGAATGCCGTATTTTTCGACAAGGTAAAGTTAAACTTTCCATAGACAGATACATCAAGAAAACACAATTCCAATACTTAAAACCGGATCTCTGTACTCCATTTTTATACTGCTTACATGGGGCGTTGTTAATGCATGATTTGTATATACTCTACATGCTAATCATTTGCATATCCTTCAGTGCTCTACAACACATCGTGCAAATTTCAAGGTTATTGCATGCATCCGTGGTGCTGCATATTCGATGTCCAATAGGGTAGTTTAAGCATACCTCTATGTACATGGGCAGTATAATACGCGCGTTTAGAAAATATTCAACGACAGTTTTGGAGTCATGATAGATTCGTCATCTAGATATTGAATAATGAAAATTTGTTAGTTTTGCTATTGTGTATTACATAAATATTCTGTGCTAACGTTTTAGAGTACTGACTATTTAAAATAATTGTTCGGCAGAGTTTTTTCAAGTATTAATTTGGTGCAAGAGTATTTTTCAGCTAATCATTTTTTGTATTTATCTTTTCGATTAACTCTTTAATCTCATTTATTTGTAGTAATTCTTTAAATTTGATGATTTACCCCTTTTATGAAGGTAGTAAGAAACATCATTTTTCGTTTGCTTTACCATTATTCAGTAATAAACTTTATAAAATGGCGTTAAATAATTATGTGCTTCATATTTACTTCTTTATGCTTCCTTTAATGCAGAATTTGGAATGAAATTTTTTTGTTGGATTGTTTTTATGCCTTTTTAATCAAACAATAGACAATCTATTGTTACTCAGCCTTTCAGGATTACTAATTTCTACAAGAAGTCAATTTATTCCTTTCCTTCTCGGAAATTTATTTATTTTTACGAATTTATTGGTAGTCAATTTATTATTCTCTTATTTGGTTGATTATAGTGGAAACTAGTCTATCAACCACTCCGAACTTAGTACTGGCTTAAAAATAGAGATTTAGCTCTGAAGAGTTTTAATTTCTGAATTCTTTTGCACCAAAAGATAGCTGATTTTATTTTAAAATTCATATTTATGAAGTACGAATGGGACAACAAAACATTTTTTTTGTCCATGAGTAGACATTTTTATAGAACAAGATGTGTTTCGAACTCTATAGCTGTTCTTTAAAAAAATGTCTAGCAATTTTGTGAGAGCGTAATTCAAGTTGTAAAAACAAATAACGAGTGAAGTATTCTTAAGTATTCAAGATTTTATCTTCTTGTACACTGTTATTGTTTTTCAGTTCAGTTCTTTGTTCATGGTTACATTAATTTAGAAAATGCGTCCTTTATAATTTTGCTTCGTGTAGATAGTTGTTTTAACATAGGTAGTATATCAGATAGCTTCGTGCAGATAGTATGTAAGTTATCTAACTTTTCATCAGCACAAAGATATAGCATCTTAGTACATTAGTTGAAATTAAATGTTACACGAATTTTAAACAGTATGAAATATAAATTCTTTTGAAATTGACTAAACATACTGCGAATTATACATACGTTTTATAACTGTAATTAAGTCACTAATTAGCATATCTTGTAGTTCCTATACTGCAAATAATCCATGCATTACCGAAGTTTACGTTACGTTGTGAGTTAAAATGTATTAAAGTATACATGTACACTTGTAATTTGAAGTGTTCACGCTATAAATTTTTATAAAGTCCCATGTAAAATAATAAAAAATATATATATATTTTATATAATTAAATGTCATTGAAGTATTTCAACTGAAAAATTTTCGGTTTGCCTTTTTCCTATCATACATTGGATAAGAAAGTCTTAAAAATTCCTATAACACTTGGAGCAGAAAAATCAACACCTTTTGCAAACATATGCCGTATTTATTCTTTCACTTCGAAATTTCGATGACTCAGTACTGACAATATTTTGCAAAACAGAATACATTGATGGCAAAGCTCAAGTCAAGGAGAAAAGCGTTTGAATAGAAGAAACGCAAAACTGATTTTAAACTCGAATAAATATAAAAGTGTATAGAATATTTTTACGAATACGTAGAGTGCAATGGAATAAAAAGTTTGCAATGGCGGAGGACATTTTGTTTTCCGTGACTGGCTTATAATCTTTAAAAAATTAAGAAACAGGTACTGGATTTCTTGTAATTTAAGTGGTTCGATTGATATTATTGGAAGAAATACATTTCTTCAAAAATGAAGCTTTGAATTCAACAAAATAAGATAAATTTAGAAATAAAAATGCACCTTTCCATTCTGTACAAAATCTAAAGCATGAGAACAGACATTACAAAGAAAACTAAAATATCTTAAGTGTAAGATTAAGAACTATATATAATCTAGGATAAATTAGTTGATAGCCAGCATCTTTCTTTCTTTTCTTTCTTTTTTTCCTTCTATTTTATTCTATATTTTCTTCCTTTCCTTCTATTTTGTTTTATATTTTCTTCCTTTCCTTCTATTTTGTTCTATATTTTTTCCTTTCCTTTTATTTTGTTCTATATTTTCTTCCTCTTCCTTCTTTCCTTTTCATTTTTCTTTTCTTTTTTTCTTCTTTTTTTTCTTTTTTCCTTTTCTTTTTCCTATTTCTTTTTCTTTCTTTCACGGACCGTCGCAAACAATCCGTTGTGTTGCTTCAGTGCGACGTTAATTAAGCTAACTACCTACCTCTTTCTTTCATATCTTTTCTTCATTGTAAGTAAACAAGCCAGACAGAAGATAAAAGTTTACAACCGGTTATACAAACACTCTGATGAAACGAATCTGGGCTATTATTGTATTAATTATCGCTGTTTTGGCGGGGCTTGGCGTTTAATCTAACTGCCTTTAACCAATTGACTATCCTATACCAATTCTAAATTATTTTTTGAAATTTCCAATGACGACCTCCTAAATCGTATTCATAAATACACATCCGAAATCCATACAAAAAGCACGTTCTACCACAAAAGCATTGCTGCGCATTTCGCATTTGGCTTGAAAGAAAAGCCTCTCATAAGTAAATATTTTCTCTAATTTGCTTACGAAACATTGTTATAAGGCGTAATATAGTTCTTATGTGTAAATATTATTTTAGGAAAGAGAACTAACTGCCTTTGTTCTTTTATTTAAACAATTTTCATCCTGTTTACTTTAAGTTGTATACATGACTACATTTTTAATTTTCTTACTAAACTTTATGAGATTTAATATTGTTTTTATACGCAAATATTACTTTAGAAAAAACGCAAGATATAATTCTGTTCATTCACTCAAGGCCTATCATATTTTCATATTTCTATGTTTTCCTTTTAGATTATCTAAATAGCAGTTGTCTTTTACGGATTAATATTTTTTCTAATACTTTTATAATTTTCTTCAAGATGTAAATATTATTTTAGATTTAGATAAATTTGTCTTCGTGCTTTCGTTATTAAAATACTTTTCATATTTTTTCTCATGTTTCATCTAAGTTGAGTAAATAGCACTATTTTCATTTAAATTATTAAACCTCTAGCATTACGAGATTTCCGAGTAGTGTAGTATTACTTTTACCCTACAACACAAGAAATGACTAAATAACCACATCTATTGTTTGAAGAATTCATGGAATCTTTCAATCTTTACAAATATTCTATTGATCCTTTTCTTAGAATAGAATAATTTGAAACGATTCTATTGGTCCCTTCCCCTTGGAAAAGAATCATTTGTAAAGATTATATTAGCATTTTGCTTAGAATAGAATCATTTTGAAAGATATTATTGCTCATTTCCTTAGAATATAAACCTTTGGGAATACTTTATTGGGCAAGAAGGTCAAAATTGGTTAGAAGTCTTGCAGGGAAGAATGCAGATTTCAATATTAAATTTATGTGATATTAGTTACAAATATTGTTTTAGAATAATTGTATGTCTGCTCATTCTGGTGCGTCTATTAAATTTTAATCATTGTCTGTAACACTAACTTGTAACATTAAACGAAAGTTATAACAATGCGCTATTCTCACATTATTTTTTCCCGATGCAAACACTGCATCTGAAAGCATAAAACTTTTTCTTTCACGCATATCTTAGCATACTTTTCGATGTCATCTAGGATTTTACCTCTATAAACTGATTTATCTTAACTATGCTACCATTTTAACAAAAAAGAAACAGAAAATTATATTAACCATTAATAATTCACATTATAGAGGCGCACAATGCATTGTAAATTTAGATATTCATTTATTTAACCCTCTGGAAACCAAAGTGGCCGAAACGCCTCTGCATCCAAACACCAGTGAGGTGGGTAATCGGTCATCACCACTTTACAAAAGCTTCTCGAACATTTCCTTGTCACTTGAAGAATTGTTAAATGGTCATCATGTGTTAGGGGGTCGATTTCTAACATTTCTTAGTTCAGTCTGCCTGCGGATCGGATAAATTCATGTGAGATTTTCGACATGAGCTAAAATATACGAAAGACCCAGTTTTGGTGCTTGTGTTCCAGCATTTGATGCCAAAAGTCAGCAAACACGAGCATGTCAAAAATTCCAATACGATTTACAAGTTGGAAAGAGCACTTTAAGTATGACCCCATCAAGAAAAGGAGTTTTTGGAACCGGCGTGGGGTCCCCCGATGAGGAGTAAAATAAGTCGTTAAAGGAGGGGAAAGAAATGGTTGGTGATTGTACTAATAATACTCGGCCGTTTTGGGGTTTTGAGGACATGGTCTCGAGACGCGTACGGGTGTCAGAGGGTTAATCATTTGCAATTTATGCATATACATATACGTACAGATGATTATTATTATATCGAATAAAGATGCCATGTACAAATCTGATTTTAGTCCGCACTGATCATACAAGCACTAAATTTGTGAAAATTTCATGTGATATGAAGTATTGATTTGGAGGTAGGATCATAGTTACAGACAGGTATGCTGAGGGGTAAAATATTTGAAATAGTTCTTTGTGAAGTTCAAGACAGTGGTACTCACCAAGTGGTCTTTGGCAATGGGCACAGGGGTGTTAGCTGATGCAGGGCATACTGAGATGAGGATTATGCTAGGAGGCCAGGAATTACTTTTTAAGGTTTTACGTGTCGGTTTGCTGAGGAGCTCGTTCTTTTCATTTCCACTCTCAGCATTTTTCAGATCCCTGGTGCTCTTCTGAGAGACAGTTCTGTCCTTTGTCGGTTGCACCACCTTCAATAAAATCCAGCTTCATTCCCAATGATCTGACCAATGCCAGCAAGTCCATTCATCCCATATCAAATCACTGTGGCTACTTTACCCCTCTCAATTCACTATACTGTAAATCGTTCCATTTCGTGTTGTTTGTTTCTTTTCAACTAGGAATAGCAAAAATTTTATTATTCATCTTAAAGGTAAAATTATCAACGAGAGACCAATCGAATGTGCGACTTGTGAATTAAATCGTTCCTTTTTGAGCTTTAGCGTTTGAATTTTATGCGTTTCTAAATGAAAATAGTCACTTGTTCTACATGGAATAATTTATGAATATTATATGAATCAAGTACTTTATAAATACCTAATACATATCCTAATCAAACTATTCCAGATGTTAGAAAATAATTAATATCACTTTGACAAGTACAGTTGCAGGACAAGCTCAAGAGTTAATGATATCTTACCAATTATGAGAAGCAAATTGTGTAAAAGTCAAAACAGTTCATTTTCCAATAGCTGATGCAAAATGGTGTTATTTATAGAGTATGCTTACTACCAAACCTGGCAATTTCATTTTTATTATAGCTGTACAAACTTTTAAAATATCCTTGAACATTCTTATCTCACAAACGATACATGATTATTTAAAACACTTAAATAATTCGCATCTATTTTTAGCTTAAATTATGTTTACAGAACGTAAATTTATTATCATAATTATTAAACAGAATAATGTACAAAGGAAATAAAATAATTTAATAACCTATAAAATTTGATGAATGCATTAAATGACACTAATTATTGCAAATGCCTGCATCGTACGAATTACATATTTGGTATTCCTTTTGATCACGACATGAATCTTTAATACATACAAAAAATTTGAAACATTTTATATCCTTTTAAACATCTACATCAGCTTCGTCTTTATAATTTCAAAGGTATTAATTTGATTAATAAATCGGAGACTTTTAAAAGCATTTTCGGGAGATTTCCATAATCACTTCTCACCCACATGTTTCGAACAAACGTAGAACACATTTGCATTTTTTACATTCAATTCTCCTTTTTTTACAAAATACCCCAACGCAAATAAAATATATGAAGTCACGGTATGCACGGCACGAGAAAAAAATCACTCTGAATAAAATATGCAGAAAAAGCAATTTCCCTTTGAAGTTAAAATGCACCGATTTTGAAAAAAACAGCAAAAGTAATCAAAATAAAGTATTTTATAATGAAACATCAAACTGGAAATTAAAAATGGAGCAAAAAGAAAAGGTGACAATATTAAGAATCGAAACAAATTCGAAAAACTTTAATTAACTTCCGAAGATTAAAAAACAGCCGTTCCCCCTTGATGTTAAAGGAGAAGGCACGTTCTTTCATTTTGTACTAGTTTTCAATTTGCATTACAAAATCTTTTTTGTCCCCCGTAAATTTATTTCTCTATCGTCTGCGAAACGCAATTACTTCGCAGCGCCAATCATTAGGTCGGCTATAAACATTTGGAAAATTAAACATCTGCAGCCCTATTGCTTTTTCTCTCCCAATTAAAAGTTTTATTGATAAGAAATGAGTTCTAGTTTGGGGACAATGGTAGCTATTTAATCCGACGGAATTCAGTAATGTGCCTGGCTCTGATTAGGTTTTATTGTCCTTTCTGGAATGCGCAAAAATTGAAATCACACACTACAAACGAAACATTGATAATGAAATGACGGGATTGTGTTTGACTGTGCAACAATTTGAAGTCGTTAATCTTTTGTGTCGTGCGTACTTAATGCTTTACGCAGGATGACAAAGGAAGGACAAATATATTATCTTTAAAATTGGAATCTGATTTTTTTTTCAATCAAATATTTCACGTTAAACAATTTTAAACTCTAATAGATTCCATTTCAAATGCGATATAAAATAAATGTGTTTTTTAATACATTTAACTGTTTATATTTGAAAAGCTTTTCAAACATTTTATATAATAAAAAGATACGGCACATTTTTATGCATCTTTGACTTCCTGATCATACAAAATTAAAATGAGAATAGGGCTTCATGAGGTTGAATCATATACTAACCATTGAACATATTAGTTCCAGGCTGTATGTATTTAGCGCATTTATTTAGCACATGTAGGTTTAACCCTCTAAGCGTCGTGAAATTTGCAAGTGGCGTAGTGTTGTCTTTACACCACAACACAAACTTAGAGACTAAGTAACCACATATTTCTAAAGAATCAAGTGATTGTTTCAACTTTTAGAAAGATTCTCTTGATCTTATCCTTAGAATAATATCCTTTGGAACTATTCTATTAGTCCTTTCCTTGAAATATAATTCCTTTGAACGATTCTATTGGTAATTTACTTCGAATATAATTATTTGGAACGATTTTAATGACAACTTTCTAAAGAATCTATAAATTATTTCAACCTTCAGAAAGATTCTGTTGATACTTTCTGTTGATCGTTTGGAATGATTATATTGGTCCTTTCCTTGGAATATAATTCTTTGGGACGAATGGATTGGATTTCATGGCAGCTCAATCTGTAAAATAGATGATGATGATTGGTTGAGGGTCTTTTGGCACAAGATTCAAAGGAGGACAAGCTGCGCATCTGCAAAATAGAATCCTTTGGAAATATTCTACTGCTCCATTCCTTAGAACAGAATACTTTGTACAGATTATGTTGCCTCTTTCCTTATAATAGAATCCTTTTGAAATTTGCATTAGTCAAGGTCAAAATTAGATTGTCATGAAGACTGTGGTGTCGAATTATGCCTGTGAAAAATGTCAATAATTGACACTAATGGAATCCTAATAACAATTCTGCAGTCCATAATTGTTATAAAATTTATAGCACTACACATTAATTAACTGATTTCCTTTTTATAAGGTGTCCAAATGGTATAGATTATATACTAAAACCCTAGGTTTTGATAAAAAAAAACAGTGATAGAGACTGAAGTATGTTTTTTAAATAGGAAGCGAAAACTTAAACGAACATTTGATATAATCTCATCATTAACCTATCAGTATTATTCTAATCAGAAACAATCTTCTGCAGCTTGGACACCTCTGACCTTTGTGTCATAACGTGTCTAACTGGATTTAAGAAAAGTCTCTAGTATTCCTTGTTAAAGTCCGAGTTTTACATTTCTGTCCCAAAGTCCTAAATACTGACCCTATTTTATTATACAGAGAAAAGTTGAACATGAAAACAATTGCATCATATAAACGAGTTGTGCAATTATTTGTCCAATCTCCAAATCTTGAAAAAATATTTTATTTGTTTGAATAAAATGAATTAATAAAATTAGTTTTTAATGAAAAAAAAGAATACACTTTTCCTCTCAAAAAATTAAATGCTGCAACCGCAAGGGAATTTTAGGGAAGGGTGATCGAATTATACACGTTTTAGAACACCATTTTTTGTCAATAGAATATAATTTTCAAAATATAATCCAACGTCTTTTGCTTCTTCTAGTTAGCTATCAACAAGGGTCGGTGTACAGCACCTTAAAGAAACATTTCAATAGCTACAGCCCGTTATACAGAGCTCAGACATATCGAAAATCCAGACTGTCAATAATAGTTTTTCTTCAATCCAGTCCCAATTGACCGTTGTGTTGCTCCAGTTCGACGTTAATTAAAATATCTACATACCTACCTTCAATCCAGTCATCCATAAATATTAAAAACAACCAAAAAAAATATTTAAAACCGGATATTTAAAATAACGAAAATATTAAATACAGTCGTGATTCAATGCGCATCAGCGTTTAAATAGGGAAAATGGATATTTTCCCTTTACGTCGATATAAAAATTACCGCATATCCGTTAACCTAGAAGTTTTGTCACATAATTCGTGAACCTCGAATTCTCCCATTAAAATTCGATCAACTTAGTGCTCCTCAGGGTCCCTATATCCTTTCATCAGCAGTCGGATATTGGAAGGCTGTTGACGACAGACTGTGTGATGGACGATATGCAGTCACATTGTTTAAAGTTTAAATGCGCCATTAAAGAATTATTAAACAAATCTCAAAGGAAACTAATGTTGATGAGGCAAATGTTTCTGCTATTAAGAAATTCGAGTATGTTGAAGTAATTTGTCTGTATTAGATTCTGCGAAGTTTTTAAAATTTCATAGTGATATGGTAATATATCAACATCAATAAAGATTATTAAAATTTTTGACGACCTGCATGGACTGTAGTAGGAACCATAAAGAAACCAAAAGTGATTAACGATATCTAATTGAGATATATGAATGGTAAGAAACGATCCCTAAAAATGAAATTATCTCATGCACTATAATTAATAAGGTAATTATTTCACATTGTCGAATTATTTTTAGCAGAGTACGCTATTTTGATATAAATAACTCAATAATTTAGAATCCGTATTTAAGATAAATGAATTTTATGAACGAAATGTATTTGATTTAACTTATATGTTCATATTTTGAAGCATGTTATGATTATCTGTTTAGGAGATTTTTAGCCCTCTGGATACGGGGACCTTCACAACCGACTGAAAGTTTCGAGTTCCCTCGTTACGAAAGGCTCTGGATCTTTCAGATCTCAAACTCCTGAAGAATCGCCGAAACCCATTACGATTTCCAGCCCCTATTTTCTGTGCTACAAAGAGACCCGCGCGTGAATAGCCTTATCTCTCCTTTGACCAAGATGTCAGGGTTATCGACGGGGAGCCTCGCAAATTGTTAATCCTCGAGCATCTAGCCTGTGAAAGGTTGAGTAAATGAAAAGAGATACATTTAAAAGTCACCGCCCCCTTTCAGTTTACCCGGGAAGAATATGTCCCTTCTAGGAATACCCACGACCCGACAATAGAAACCGGCACATTAGGTGATAATGGGACGACACATATTCACTCTCCTGCTGGGTAAAGCATTAAAAAGGCCGTTTCGGCCGGTTTCAGTAAGTTGCCTGTAAAGCGGTTGGGCTGGCTGACGTAACCAAAGAGGGAAACGATATTCTGCCCCGACGTATGCAGAGGGGGAAACTAATATTGATAGGGATAATCGAATTTTAGATGACCAGTATAATCTGATATTTAGAGTAGAAACAATTACTTAAAAGTATTGAGATAATCTAATTGAAATATATTGTTGGTTTATCACAGAATAAACTGACATTTTTTGGAGACACCAAATGCTTTTTACCATGATGATACTTCGAAATATTCTTATTTGTTTAAATTATGTTGTACGTAATATTATTATTTGTTTAAAATATGCTGTACATAATATTCTTATTTGTTAAAACATGTAAGCATTTTTATCAAAATGCTCACATTTTTTGTTTTCAATTAAAAATATGAAATTAATCTGCAACAAGATTAAATTGCGTGTTTATATCAAGTAGTAACCTGTTATGATTTCATTGTAAACATTACTGTAGTTTGCGTCTAAATATAGCAAATTTCAAATTTTATTTTTCTACGTATTTTAGTTCTTTATATTTTAATTCCCAACAGGAGTTTGTCTTATAGAAATAAATTTAATGCTCAGTTTCTCTAAAAACTGCTTGTTAAAGCAGTAAACAATATTTAACTTTTCCCTAAGGGGGCTATCTCTGAACATTTAGGAACTACTCTTCATATTTTCTCAATATACGTTTTAAAGACGCAAAACCATTTGAATTAAATTGCCTTTGTGATATATAATGCCTTTGCTAATTTGAGGGCCGCGGTGGCCCAGTTGGAAAAGTAACGGATCATCAACCGAGGAGCAGCGAGTTCGAAACTCGGTACAGAAAAAGACTGTCGTGTACACGGGGATTGGCGCAATTTAAATCTTTCGTGGTCTCAAATGTCCTCACGTTGGCGTAATGTGGAAGTTTGGAGAGTGGGGTGTCAGATCAGGTGTGACCTCGTTATCCGACCGTGGTTCAAAATTACGAGGTGTTGACCTTGTATCATTCCCTTCGGGATTGATCCCGGATCGTCACCAATAGCCCGTTGTGTTGATCCAGTGCGATGTTAATTATCTACCTAACCATTTCCGATTTGAAAGGTTTGAACTGAGAGTAAAATTATCATTTTAAATGACACTGTTGTTGCATAGCATAAAATCAACAGAAGTTTATCTCACAGACATACAATCTTTCAATAATAACTTCTAAAATACAAATCTTTGTATCAAATACGCTATTTGTTTAATTTTCGTTTTACTATACACTTTTGTTCTTTTATGTAAATATACATTATATAATGAAAATAAATGGAAATACGGTAATATACCAAACAAACATTTCTCATCTTAAGACATCCCAAATCGAACGCTTTTCGAAGAAAATATTACCTCCCACTTTCTCTTCACCATATTCTAATCCAACACTACAAAGCCCTTTCTACATCAAATGTAAATAAGGCCTAAAACGGATAAACCTTTACGAGAACCTCTCAACAAACAGAACATTTCCCAGCGAAAAAATGTAAAAAAGCAAACATCCCTCGCGAAAACGAACGGAAAGAACTCATGACAAATGCTCATTGTAAAATCAATGATTCGTTAAAAAATAGGAGCACTTTCATAGAACTTCTCTGGCGTTTTGGGTTACCAGAGAAGTAAATGCGATTTCAAAGTAAA
This sequence comes from Meta bourneti, assembly GCA_933210815.1. Classification (NCBI taxonomy): domain Eukaryota; kingdom Metazoa; phylum Arthropoda; class Arachnida; order Araneae; family Tetragnathidae; genus Meta; species Meta bourneti. The sequence continues at coordinate 58,080,080 of OW119926.1, forward strand.
CAGTGAAGTGGGAATAGCGTTTCACATCTAATGGAAAGTTCTCTAAATTATTCGGCCCATTAGATATTGGAAGCGAAGCACCAGGTTTTTGTACGTTTTTGAACTATCCGTGCTTACTGTTTAGAATAATTCATATGCATATTATGCGATTGTTTATGTATATCGGATATTGTATGAGCAATGATATAGTGAATAGATTATCTCCATCGGAAAAAATAAATACGAGTTGGTAAAGTATTCACTTGTTGGGGTGTCTGTATTGAACAATGCAAATGTTTCGACATGCTTGATTCCATCGAAATTTTGATTGTATTTATTGCCATTGTGGTTTAATTGTTTGCATTTCTTGTTCCCAAGCATATAGTCATGTAAAACCGATGATATTCTTTATAGAATAAAGCTGAAACCTTTCCCCGAACGGTGTTTAACTACACAAAACTTTAAAAATGACTAATAAAGATATTAAAAACTAAAATAGCCAATGGTCATTCAGCAGTCCCCTGCAATCAATATCAAAATAAAACACCAGTAGAAAACCCAAGTTTCAATGTGTTATCTTTCGTCAGTGTTGCAACCAGATGGATGTTTTTAATTGAGAAACGGATGGGTGATAACAAAGATAAAATACAGCATTTAGCACTACTGGAGGTGTCTCTCATCATTAGCAAAACTGATCGGATCGTGATGAGCGTGATAACTCAACATTAAAAAGAAATCGGCCAGATCATTGATCTCGCCATCATAAAAAAAACCCGGCAATATCTGATGACAAGATACCTCGTCATTAGTAATATTGGTCAGATCTCGATGAACGATATATATCTCATCAAGAACACTTGGAGGGTTAAACTTGAGTTTTCTTCTCGTTTTATTTATAATGATGATGGTGGACGCATTGATATACAGAAATGCTCTTTGCTTATATTTGTTTTTATTAGTCAGTTTTGAAACTTTTTATGAGGGATTTTCAGAGTAACCAAGCAAACTAGATGGAAAGCAAAATTTTAATTCCGCTACACTCAAATACCCTAGCATATCGGGGTTACCTTAAAATATAATTTATCGCAATCTTGGTGCCCCTTGGCATGTAAACAAATTGACGTTGACCAATCAACTACAATATATCAATTGGTATTCCGTTCTTTTGTATTTTTGCTGAAGTGCTGAACATATCATATTCAACGACAAATTACAACGTACTTTTAACTCAAATATTAGTATATAAAAGAAATTTTAAATTGATCAACCTTTTAAGACTAAATTCATCCAAAAATGAAGTATTTTTATTGAAGTCCATCTCTAATAAAGAAAATTATATGGGATAGAATATGACGCATCTTTGCTTTTTGATAGCATATATTTGGATGAAATACTTGCTGAATCTAATAGTATTCAATTTTCTCAGAATAATAAGAGAGTAATATATAGAATGATTCTCAGAATGATATGAGAGTAATATATAGAATGATATGAGAGTAATATATAGAATGATATGAGAGTAATATATAGAATGATATGAGAGTAATATATAGAATGATTCTCAGAGTGATATATAATAATCGATATTTCTGTTTTTTCACTAAAACGAGAAATATTAACTGCTCAACATGCTAAAATATTCTATACTTAAATAAATATTTAGACAGAATTTGATACCTTCAATTATTTCGATCTAATAGATGGAGGAGGTTTGTTGTTTTGGCTCACTCCACTTGCTTTTGGAAATCTTCCAGAGATGTATTTCACAGCAGTTTGAAGATGAATTTCTCAAGTGTATCAATCAGGAAAAACAGCTTAGTGACCAATATAGTCGAAGACTGGATTGCAATTCCAATTTCCTTTTCTTAGAAGCATGCACTTATTGATTGCAAAAAGTAATCACTGAAAATACATTTTCGGTCAATAATAATTAGCATACTCTGAAACGACTACAGTAAAGTCAGAAATGACAAATTTTAAATTAAGTCCAGTACGAAAGAAGAAAAATTAAAAGCACTAAACCAATAATTATTTTTCTGACAAAATACCTAGTGTAACGTGATTGATTTTTCATTCAAAATTCATTTTGGGTTTTGACATAAATTATAATACATGAATACTGAAATATGTTAAGCAAAATTTTAAAAAGGTGCACTATTTATAAATTGTACAAAAATGATAAAAATTAAAATATATTTAAAGCAAAATCATACCATAATCTTGTCAACCATAAATCTTGTGCATTTTTAAAATCAATGAAATTATGATTTCTAAATAAAATTTGGGAGTAACAAATACTGTTTCTTGCTTTTTATGGTGCAAACCTTTTTTTGAAGTGTATTTATTGCTTTATTTTTTGTTAAAATTCATTAAACAAAAAATTAAATTCATTTTGTTCAAAGAGTATGAACATCAACATTTCTCTCTTATGTGTGCATATAACATATTTATAAATGTTCATTTTATATGCTGTACATGGTATGTAAACGATCATTTAACTTATTGAAATATGTATCATATTTATTCACGAGAAACAATATTATTTCGAATAATTGAAAAGTATTTTATTTTGATTATTTGGAGGTGGAGGTATAACATAATACTTCAGATTCACCGGGACAAAACGGTAGTATTTTAAGTAAACAAATCGTATTTAATAAAGGAATATCTCATTTCATAAGCCAGTATTTTTCAATAACATTCTTCTTCTCTTTATAGATTTGTTTAATCTGGAAGTTGAATCATCAAAATATCTGATTTTGTCACACAGTCGATTGAATTTCCAAGGAATCTAGTCTGATTTCATCAGAGATGCGTGCTCATTAAAGCATGAAGCGCATAATTTATTTTACATGGTACCGGTATTCATGTTTATCCTGTTATCCCCCGACACACCCCACTGAACAATTCTCTTTGATCAATCAATGATAAACGAATGCGAGTAACAAGATTTATCTCGGTTAATACAATTTAAATTCAACCCGATCAAATCCACTTACAGACTTCGAATCCATTACTACGCACGAGATGAGTTTTCAAAAACGGCGCCCATCAATTTGTAGGAAAAGCAACTTTCCCGCCAACGTGACGCCAAGCGTCCTACTCAGCATTGCCTTGGATGACAATAATCAAATGCATCGAATCAATCACACTTTCGACTTGATACGCGTTTTCCAGTGCCCGAATGCTTTCGTCTGATGAAAGTCAAAGCCAGCAGCGAGTATTGTGTTAAACTAATGACTGGGGGTTCCCCAAATGATTAGATATCCCTCTTTTAAATTCAATGCACATCAAAGACGATAGCCTTTAGGTCATAAAATATTTTAATACGATTAAAGCCTAACATTTATTCCCCGCTATGGTGATTGATAACTCAATCATGTTTGGATTACAATTACAGTAGATGGATGTGTGGACTCGTTAATTAATTGCACAAACCGACCGACGACTCGGTCGATGTTGATCCCTTAAGTTCCAACATAGGAAGTGATTCCTCACTGTCTAAAGTAAACACACCAATTAAACAAGACAAATGTATTTACTGAGGCGGGTTGTTTTCTAAATAATGTTGTTATTTGTGCAGATATGATTTAGATCTCAAATGAGGGATAGTGTGTAGAAAATTAAAGAACGTTCATTAATTTAGATCTATGTACCCTTCTTACTGCCCAACACTTCAAAGCAAACATTTGAAAGTATGTAGCATAGTGCTGGAAAAATTTAAGGGGATGAATGGGTTGTTTCCTAAGTAATGTTACTATTTGCATAGAAATGATTTAGATCTTAAATGATGGATAGTGTGCAGAAAAATAAAGAACGTGTGTTAAAACTCCTGGAGGTTGTTACGACGAGTTATGTCGTCATTAGCAAAACTGATGAGATCTTGATGGATGAGATATCTCGTGAATAGAATACAACTGATCAGGTCTTGATCTCGTCATTATAAAAAATCTGCAATGTCTTGAGGACTCGTCTTAACCACTTGGAGAATTAATATAGATCTATCTTCCATTTTTATTGCACAACACTTCAAATTAAGCATTTAAAAGCACATGGGCAAGTAATTTAAGTACTTAAACGGGTTGTTTCATGAATAATGTTACAATTTCTGCAGAAACGATTGAGACCGCACGTGATAAATTATATAAAGAAAGGTAAGGAGTGTGAAATAAACAGATGAAAACCTTAATGAAATTCGTGAGGTCTTATCATTTTTACATTGTCAAACACACTAGTGAATGACGATAGTGCTTCTTTACACACTGCCTGGAAAGGCTTAGTTAAAAATTGAATTGCGGCAGCACAATTCCAGAACAACACGTTTTAACTCGCGTTTTCTTGTGACTTACTTCTGTCCGAACGATGGTGGACATCTCGGCTCATGACTATCTTTCCTAAGTTATTAATCGTTTTCAGTATTAGCTTGTTTTGCTTAAAGTTTTTCATTTCTTAGTAGGAAGCATGTGCTAAACTATATCTTTTTACTACCATTCCTATAGTTAAACACTTTGATTTAAGCATTTAAAAGTACGATACAAAAAAGTACTCCTTCCTGGCTTGGTTTGTCACTTTACGATCTTTGCATCTAGGCAAATTATGCCTGGCGGAAACTATGTCTTAGGTTCTTTTCATCTAAGTTTCAAAAATAAGTTTGGGTGACCGTGTGCTGATTTAACTTTAGTTTGACATCCTAAATGAACAATGTAATAACGAACTATTAGAGTTTTAATTTATATAGTAGTGAACAACAGTAAATCGAAAGAAGTTACAATAAAAAATCTTTTTACTCGATTAAACTTATCTCACACCTTAATTTTTCATTTCAGTAACGATTTCAGATCTGTTTTATTTCAACATCATTTCTTACATGCTGCTATTCAGTTGTTTTCATGAATCTCAAGTATGGGAGAAAATTATTTAATATGCAAAGCATTTCCTTTTGCTGTTCATCAAAATCACCTCTTATTAAGCGCAATTAAACAATCCTCTATAACATTTATTATCTATGAATATTTAAAATAAATAACTTGGAATCTAATTTCCTTCAGCATATGTATCCACATATTCAATCCTAATGAGGGCCGCGGTGGCCCGGTTGGAAGAGTAACGGACTAGCAACCGAAGGGTTGCGAGTTCGAATCCAGCCAAACACCGTCGTGTACAAAGGGGGCTGGTGCACGTTAAATCTGTCGTGGCCTCAAATGTCCTCACGTTGGCGTGGTGTGGAAGTTTGGAGAGTGGGGTGCCAGCTCAGGTGTTGCCTCGTCATCTGACCGTGGTTCAAAATTACGTGGTGCTGTCCTCGGATCTTTCCCTTTGGGATTGATCCCGGACCGTCACCAATAGCCCGTTGTGTTGCTCCAGTGTGACGTTAATTGAAATACAAAAAAATACAATCCTAATGTATGAGTAGCAGATTCTTTTAAAATGCAATTTTACTTTGAATGTGCGAGTGATGCACTACCTGTGTTATATTTAGCAGAATTAATGCCCTCTCTATATTCTATTTACACCGAACACCTATCTTCTTACAGTTTAGCATCAGTGATATAGATTTATTCCTGACCAAATACGATGTCATTTAAATTACCATCTTCTTACGACGAATAAGTCACTTTCATGTTCTAGAAAATTCTGAGGTTATATTAAAAACATGATAGTGATATGAAGTAGTGGACAACTACAAGTAAAATGAATTATAATTTAATATATAGTTGCATTGTAACGAATCTACTCTAAGATATCAGTCATCTATTTCCATGTACAGGAAAATATTTAAGAAAAAATCCAACAATCTTGTAAATGATAATTAGAATGCATCGTATAAGCATAATTTATCTTATAAAAATACATCTCAGTCTGCATGTTTGTCTAGTCAGTTTTAACTCCAAAAATAAATATAAAATGAGAATTACCATGTCAAAATAAATACCCATTTGATTCGAGTCCAATTAACATCCATTTGTTCTCGACTCGTTAGACTAATGCAAAAACTGTCGAATGTTTTTAAAAGTTTTAATTTAGGATTAAAGTATTACGTTTGTAAACATCAAATTCAAAGAATTCACGAATCAGTCCAAATTACTTTCAGTCTAAATGACTTTCTTTAGTATCTAAATTAACACAAAGGATAATGCATATGGAGATACAAATTTTACATTCTGAGATTAACCATGATTTTGGAAAGGCTTTCACGCATACACACGCTTCCGTAGGTTTTTATTCATCTGATAATTGGAATAAGCATCTGTAAATCCTGTATTATTCATTTAGAGAGAAAATGCTAAAAAGCCAGCCAACTCCATGCATGTATGAAACAAAATCCTCTAAACACTTTCTATAGAGGTTTGCAATGTGTTGTAAACTTAAATATTTATTTAATCATTTGCAAATTAGCATACACATAATGTTATTACATTGGACAAAGGGGCCATGTAGAAATCTGATTTGAGTTCCACACTGATCATACAAGCACTAAGTTCGTGAATATTTCATTGTAGTATTAGCGTGTGGAGTTAGCATCAAGGTTAATGCTGAGGGGTCAAATATGTGCATATGGGAAATTCAAGAGAGTGGCACTCAGCGACTGGTCTTTGGCATTGGGAGCTGGGATGTCGTTGATTCATGGAAAGCTGAGTTGAGGATTATGCTAAGGGGCCAGGAATCAATTTTTAAGGTTTCACTTGTCGGTTTGTCGAAGAGCTCGTTCTTTCCCGTCATCCTCTCTCGGCATTTTGCAAATCCCTTGTGCTTCTCTGAGCGATTCCCAGTTTTGTCCTTCGGCGATTGCTCCACCCCCAATAAAATCCAGCTTCATGTTATGACCGATGCCAGCAAGTCCACTCATCTCATATTCAGTCACTGTGGCTGTTGACCCCTCCCAATTTCTTATATTGACAAAACTGTAAATCATTCCATTTCGTATTGTTTGTTGCTTTTCAAATTGTCATAACATGCAACACTTTTTTATCACTATCTTCCATTAATTTATCGATGAGCAGCTTTCAGACATTGACATTATTAATTCAATATCATTATATTCCTCTTTTCCGAAGCCTCTAAACTAATCTCTATGTTTGCTGATTATACATTAGAGTTCCTACGTTTCGCTCGTCCTTTCGCCATATGCTTCCTTCCCTCTTCTTACTTTAACCTTCTAACCGGCGAGCCGGAAAATTCCTGCACGGCAAGTGTCAGTCCCGAACTATTCAGATTTCTTACTCTGAATACCCATACATCTCTCTCCATGAAATATGTCGGGGCAGCCACCCACTTCATAGAAACCCCGACAAACGTTACTCAGACATGATGCCGAAAATGCGTGGGTTCCCTATCTGTAATTCACGTTCATAATGTCGTTTTATTATGTATAAATAAATCTTTCTTTCATGTGTTAACCAGAAGGCTCATGACTTTTTCGTATTAACACTTTGAGGTTCCCCAGATTTCCGAGAAGTAGAGCTGCTTCTACGCTACAATACACTTAATGACTAAATAACCACATACTTCTAAAGACTCTATGGATTCTTTCAATTTTTATATTTATTCTGTTGGTGCTTTACTTGGAATAAAATCCTTTGGAGTGATTCTATTGGTTCAATCGCTAGAATACAATCCTTTTGGAAAGATTATATTGTCCCTTTCGTTAGATTAGAATTATTTGGAGTGATTATATTCTCCTTTCTTTCGAATAGAATCTCTTGGAAAGATTTTATTGCTCCGCTCCTTAGTACATACTTCCTTGGAAATATTCTTTGCTCCTCGGAATAGAATAGACTTCCTTGGAAAAATTCTATTGCCCCTTTCCTTAGAGCATACCCCGTGGAATATTTCTCCTTTCCTTAGAATAGAATCCTTTGGATAGATTCTATTGCTCCCTTCCTTAGAGTAGAATCCTTCTGTAAGATTTTATAAGTCAAGAAAGTTAAAACTGGTTAGATGTAATGCAGAGAAGATTGCATATTTCAAGAATGAATTATACGTATCAATTACTCAATATTTACATGTATGTTGAACTACTAAAGGTCAAATCATTATTTGGTCAACAAATGACTAAGCTCTTTTAACAAACACAAAAGAACCTTGAATTTTAGAGAATAATGGTCAATTGCCGATTGCACTTTCAACTGAAGTTGCGTCGTTTACCACTTTCGAAATTTTGCATTCAAATTGGCTATGAAATAAATAATGTTCCCACTCTTAAGACGAAATCGATGTGATCGCTCATGCACAGCCATTTACTTTTTTACGAGCGTTAGTTAAAAATCAATGGGAAAGAGTAAGCAAACTCACGCATTAAAACGGTGCGTTTCAGATTTTGGCCACTATGTAGGGATATCGATTTGAAATCTATATTTTCTCCTAAATTAAAAAGGCCTCGTTTCCTGTGATGGTTTCCATATCGATAATCCTAATGTAGCGGGTCGAATGCTAGGCGTACCAAATAATTCATGGAAACATATTGACAAATTTCTGACTGGAATCGATATTGGAGACCCTGCCGTATGACTTATGAAACAAAAGTTGGAAACAGAATTCATGGGTAATGTAGCAAATTAATCAAGTAAAGTGTTCATTGTTTCCGACAATTTATCGCTCAGAAGTTAGCCGATGCTTATCGGGACTAACCCATTGTAGACAAATTGCTTTAATCAAAATTGTTCAGAAACTAATACACAAAAAAATCTAGTATACTCCTCATGAACTTTGATCGAAAGGTATGTGATAAATAGGTTGTCATATTGCTTAACAGAATAAATCTTCAGAAAATGTAGTATGCTGATATTGCAAACGATGTAGTTTGTGTTTAATTTTAATCGTAAAACTTGGTAGATGGGAAGTGGAGAGTGGGATGCCAGCTCAGGTGTGACCTCGTCATCTGACACTGTTTCAAAATTACGTGGTGTCGTCCTCGGATCTTTCCCTTCGAATTTGTCCCCGGATCATCGCCAATACCGCGTTGTGTTGCTCAGCTGTGACGTTAATTAAAATACCTACCTTCTAGATGCGAATGATTTTATAAATTATTTTGAATCTAAGAATTGTATTGTGTTTATATTTTTGCCCCCCCCCCGGGAAATTCTTCTAAATTAAAAGTTGAAGAAATTTTTAGTTTTCTGAGATTTAAATTATTATTGAAGAGATTATAAAGGTTGGTTGGTTTTTGTAACGCAAGGGCCACATTTCGAGAAATGTGCCGAAGACATGAAAAAAATTTTAACCCAAAAGTTTAAAAAAGGCAAATAAATTTCAATTCAGCAATCCATTATTTCAAATTGAAATTAGTGAAAAGGTATAAATTCTAAATAAATTTTACAGAACGGTTGTTGGTGATTAATAAAACCAAATGTCTGTGAAGTTTGGTCGTTTAAGGTTGATCTAAAACTTTAAATCTGATTAGCCTGGTTGTTACTGACAGCTCAATTATTTTAAGTTTCATCCATAGAACCTTTGATTGTTCTGTGGGATATTAATGTTGGTGTAATGCATATTGAACATTCCACCAACATTACCATACTGTATATTATCATTTCACATAGAAAATATTATTCAATAGAAATAATGGTGCCTCTCGTTAAAAATATCTCTTTATTTATCTCATCCAGTTCTTAAGTATAGGTTTTTAAAATGGCACCAGAATATAATGAGCTATTAAATTTGTATTTTTCTGAGAGTCATTACTCACTACTTTTAGCATCAGTAATACTGGAATGAAGAAGTTTTGAAATCTAGCAAAAGCTATTTGAAAAGTAGCGAATCAAAATATAATGAAACAATGAGAAATACATAAGTTTTTCCAAAATTAAACTCGATTTCAGGATTGTGCTTCTAAAAAGAAAAATCTGTTGAATGAATATCCAAAAACAAAATATGCCTTTTAGTTTGATTTCTTTCATTTTTAAATCTCTTCTTGGAATGGTTGGAATTAGGTCGGAAAGCAGCTTAGTTTCCAGCGTTGCTGCTTTTAAAACAATCCATTATCCGTAAAGATTCATTCTTTTTCCTTTCAGCATTTTCATTTTCATAAGAATAAAATAATGGTAATAATTATATGCTATATCTAAGTTAATGGTCTTTATTAATTTGGTAACCAAGAAAACATTTAACTCATGGGAAGACTTTGGATTATGATTATGATGCGTTAAAGCTTCCATTTCATTAAAAAATACTTTATAAGATTTCTTTAATTAAATGAAATGGAATTTTTAATGCAATATAATCCACTATAATTATCTGAAGAATGTTTATGTAATGAAAGATAAAATATTGCACTTAAACTTACACTATTAGAAGTTATACCACTCTCCAGTATTTTTTTAGAAAAACTAATATAGAAATTATATTCAGTAAAACGAAATTTAGGTGTTAATAATGTAATATTATAGCAAATATAGGGCGAAACTCACTAAAATAGTAATTAACTTCTATGTCACTTTTCAACTTCAGTTGTTTGATAAATCAGCGTTATATTGGAGATTGGAACAACAAGAAAAGGCAAACACCCTTGATGGAATCCATTTGCAGAAAGGTAGTAAGCTCGCCAGAAAAAGGGCTGACACGTACAAAAACACAAATGGCAATCGTCATGGATGATTTCCCTCGCGAACTCGTAATGAGTTCTATCACTTCCAGAACCTAATGATAAATTCAGAGCTGCAATTTGTATTAACGACGAAAATTGTAGAAACTCATTCTTTATGTTTCAATTTATCACTTAATTTAAGGAACCTGCCGTTCGATTTGGGATAATTATCGAGAGGATTAATCGAACACAAAAGTCTCCCAAAATTTGCTCAAATTATATATTCAAGTGTTTTATTGGGTGGAATGTATGTGGCTTCCATAAGAATTGTGAAACTACTTCTTTAGAATACCAAAGTTTTTGCAACGTTTACTTGAAAACCGAAAAAGGTCACATGTGTGAAAAGTTAATATTTATACTGCGAGTTTTGAACTAAACATTAAGCAATAAACAGAGGTGCTTTGAGACATAATTGGTTAACACTCGCTAGACGGCGTTTTCAGTATACCTCGAACTACGGTGAGAGGTCATTTGACCCCTTGCTTGAAGTGGAAGATAACGCTCAATTTTTTAACATTATTCAAAATATTAACCCATATTTATTCAAATAATTATTTAGATAGTTTTCATCCAACAAGTAAAATTATTTTCAGTTTTCTAATACAATTTTCAAAATAAATTATTAGCATATTCAAGATATTGAAATTAAGTGTCTTTTTAACTTCAAAATTAATGTATATATATATATATATATATATATATATATATATATATATAATTCAAAATTACAAACCAAAACAAAGAGAAATCCAAAAATTTTAAAATCAGGAAATTTAAGAAAATTTTGAAAAAATATTTTTCCTTGAATGACAAGACTTGTCTCAAGTTTAAAAATTTTTTCACAATACTAGACTCTCTTAATCCTCATTTTCTACTTTTACTACATGATATTTACAAAGCTCGACTTTCTAAAATTAATATGAAAAAAAAACTATTAGTAATGATAATTTAATTTACATGAAAATGGGATTTAAACATCCAATCTTTGATAAATTTAATTTCAATAAAATTATAAATAATTTAATGAATATTTTTCCCATAAAATTTCATACTATAAAAAATGCTTTAAATATGATATACCATTGGGTAGAAAAATATTTAATTATAATCATTTTTGCAGTAAGGTTAATTTATCTAGGGATAACTGTGAATGTTTTTGCAACGATATAAATTATAGGCCTTATTTAAATGATAGTCTAGGACATAGAGACTAGGCAATCTTGGAATTATTGATAATGAACAATTAAGGGAATTAATGTATAAAGGTATACTAAATTCAGACCTATTTATAATATTAAAAAAGTTTTATACTTAAAAGTTTCCTCGAAGACATTAATAATTTTTGTATTTTGACTTCCACTAAATTTAATACCCCAATTTACCTCTTCACAGAATGGAAATGGAAACTTTACAATGACTTTAAAATTTTTATAAATGAAAATCTCCCACTTTCTGGAAAAAACACTGATTACTATAAAGCAATAATGCTAGCAATAAAAGACTTAAAAAATAAATTCATGATAACACCGGTAGATAAAGCATCAGGTAACTATGCTATTATCTGTAAAAAATTATACTTAAATTTGCTAGATACTGAGCTTAAAAATTCTGATATCGATAAGTTCTGCAAATCCACATATACTACTATTGTTAGAAAAATTATTTCTTCAAATAAAAGATTAAAAATTTCTAATCGTCACATTATTTTACCTTACATAACTATTGTACCTAAATTTCATAAAAATCCTATGAAATTCCGATTTATTACTTGTGGTACAAATTCTTATATGATTAAACCCGGTATCTTTGTAAATATCTAAATATTATCCTTAATACCATTATTGAAGAAGGTTTCACTTGGATTACTAGCGATAATAATAACATTTTAAATTATATAAATAAAAATATTATTAATAATGTACTAACCTACGACTTTAAAGACCTATTTACTAGCATACCATTGGGCAAACTTAAAGATGTACTTAACTACTATTATCATGACTTTAAAAATCTGATTACTATTGATTTTGAGGATTGGGAATTTTTGGTAAACTTCTGTATCTATAATAATTTTATTTTTAACGGTGAACATTTAATTTCTTCCATTCTTGCTAATTTATTTCTTCATTATTATGAAAAAAAATTTTGCCTACAAATTAATTCTGCCTTTAGATATATTTATGATTTAATTGTTTTCAATGATACCAATTTTTCTAACCTTTGGAAATCTATTTACCCTGATGAATTATATTTATTAAAAACCAATTCAGACAGATAACAATAAAGCCATCTTTCTAGACTTGAATATATACACTTTAAATAATAAAACTTATATTAATATTTATAAGAGAGATGATTTTGAATTTCTGGTTTTTAAATTAATATATTGGGATTCTAATATTTCTAAAAAAATTTATTATAATACAATTGCTGGTCAACTGATGCGTTCCAATAAAATTTGCAACTCTAAATCTAACTTTCTTTTGCAGTGTAATAATCTCATTAACACACTTCTTAATAATAAATACCCTCACTCTTTTTATAAGATTATTTTTGAAAGATTTAAGATTACTAATATTATTTAATAGCTTATTTCGGAGACTTTCCTGTTGACTATCAATTTTATTAATTTAAAAAATTGGATTTGAACACCATCTTTTCGACTTACGATTCCGATGTTCCGGGTCGGAATTCCGAGTTGGGGTTCCGTGTCGGAATTGCGGTTCCGATTTCTCATCTGTTGATTTTTCGGCGTTGTGAATGGCATTTGTTGGCGGTTCTCATGTAGTTTGCGGCGGGTAGTTGTCGAGCTTAGGTCAATCTATGTGGGTAAGTTTGTTTTCTCCTTCCTAATTTTAATTTTGTATTATACTTATCTTTGGTATGTGTCCTTGGTTGTCCCTGGTTTTGTTTTTCTAAGTTTTGTTTTTCTAAGTTTTGTTTTTCTAATTTATTTTCTTATGGTGTTTGGAGGGGTGTGTGAGCTACTTTTGGTGTACTGCCGCTCACATGCAGAAAACACCATATTGTGTTGACTGGGTGAGGCTCCTCCCTGATGACGCCCTGATCCACCAACACTTCATTTTTTTCAAAATTTTCTTAAATTTCTTGATTTTAAAATTTTTGGATTTCTCTTTGTTTTGGTTTGTAATTTTGAATTATTTTACTATCCATGTTGTGTCTGCAGCTTTAGCGCGCATACATGGACAGTTCTGCCTTCTTCTTTCTGGATTCTGCTTGACTATTTTTTACACCCAACTTTTTTGGCTTTTTGGCTTTTTACTTGTCTGCTTTTTGATCTTTTGTCATTTTGCTGGTCTGCATTTCTAATATTTTGACCTTTTTGATCTTTTGGCATTTTGCTGGTCTGCATTTCTATTATTTTACGTTTTAATCTTTTGTATATTTTGAAATTTGATTGTTTTTTATAATTATATATATATATATATACTTTTAAATACAATCAATAGTTATATCATTTGACCTTTCACATTAGTTATATTTACATTTAAATTTAGATTTTTAAAGATAAATTATATTTATAATCAATAGTTATGTCATTTGACCTTTCACATTAGTTATATTTACATTTAAATTTAGATTTTTAAAGATAAATTATTCATTATATACTTACCTACACAAATACTTAATTTTGTGATTTTTCGTGTAGAAGGGCCGCATACTGATTTGTTACAATTTGCACAAATATTCACAGTTTTGTTTCCTTTGCATAGACTTATTTGACAGTTTCGCTTTCGGGTAGAGGAATCACAAACATCAATGTTGCCTATGCTTGGTCCTGGAAGTTGATTTGAATATATTGTTTTTTCCAGGTTCTTCGGCAACATTCAAGATGAAACTTCGACGGCTAAGATTTTTAGACCAGTAGTTTTCTTGTAAATTATACGAGCATTTAATGCGGCGAAATCTAAATCATTAAAAAACACTTGAACTGGCCACATCTGGTTGATGACTTTATAGAATACTTTCTAGCCATCTAGTCCAATACATCCACTCCACTCATAGTAGCGTTGTAAAATTTCATGATTTCATGTATTATATTTCGTTTCCTGAAATTTCCAATGTTGGATGAAGGCATCAGTAAAACATTTTGTTCTTTTCCCCTTGATATGAGGTAAGAGGACTATAGCATAATGGGTCATCATCTTGCTGGAGTGCAATTCAATTCGCTTTTTCTTCAGTGAATGAGTAATCTATTTCCTCGAGTGATTTACAGTACCCACACAACTTGTCCCTTTAATTTTCAATTTTTTTTATCAACTTTACAGAAATAAAGAAATTGTCAGTTGTGACGTTTCTTCCACTACTATAAAAACTCCAACGGTAAAGCGCGGACTCACCACCAGTTTTTTCGGCTGAGTAAATCGGCATCTTGCCTTAGTAGGGAACAATTGGGTATCAACGGTAAAATTCTCCCCTGGTTTGTAGCACAATAAGCAGTTCTCAATAAACGTATTCCATAGGCCTGAAATCAGAGCAAATTCATCAGTGGTTAGTCTTGACCTCGTTGATTTCAAGTCGAAGCGTAAATACGTCATTATTTCCAGCTAGTCATAGTTTCGCTTAAAGACTTCGGTTCCCAAGTTTTGTTCCATAAGCTTAGAACTGAGAGTCCTTTGGCAGCCAATGTTCCACAAGCGCATAAAAGTGAAATAAAGCATCCAACTCATCGAGAGATATACACCAATTTGAATTTTGTGTTCCTTAATGTGCCTTCCCTTCAATGCATTGTTGTACACACCTCAATATTTTTTCATTTGTAGAGTCTTCAAGCTCTACTTGGGTCCCCATCTATAATTTTTCTCATCGTATGCAGTTGGTCCAGATTCTTTACGCAATACATTTTGCTGAGGACGTCTTCCAGAAGAACTATCCGAATGATCTACTTCCAAAACAGTTCCATCATTCGCTGTTTCTTTACCATTCATTTGGAAATTGCTTTCTTCCCCGTTCTATAATTGTTCCTCCTTGGTTTCTCTCAATTGCGATATTTTCATACCTGGAACAAGGCAATGAAGTATTATCTTGTTCGACATTTATCACGTTATTTACATTTTCTGTCCTGTACAGATTCTTGATCCAATGAATCTGATTCATTTACAGCAACACTCATGTCATCTTTATCGGATAAATTCTAACTAATTCTTTTGAGATTCGACATCCGGAGATTATTCTGATCCAGATTCGTCGCTAGACAAATCTTGCGAATTTCTTCATTTGTTAAACCTCTCTTACGAGGCATGGCAATCAGAGGATAAAGTGCTTCCAACAGTGTTGAAAACAGGCGCTAACCTTCGTACTTTCTCAAGCAAATAAAAGCAGCTTTCGAACGAATTCCTTGTGAGAAAAATAGGATCCCCAAACAGGGAGGAGTGATAACATGTGTCCAGGACATATTTCTTTCAAGGCGCAAGTTTCCCACGCTCCGTTTTGTGAAACAATCATTAGTACTGACTTACCTGACCTATTCCTCACCTGAATGTCCACAGGCAGAAGAATAGTCAACAATAGCCAACAAAAGGCTATTTCACGGTATGGGACAACGCAAAAGGGGAATGTTTTGGGAGTGGTTAAAATAACTGCTAGCCATAATTCTAGGTATTCACAGTTATATATCTGAAAAAGTAATAGCTCAAAATGAATGAAATTTTTTGTGTATAATATCTACAAAATGATTGGTGAAAAATAAAATAGTTATACACAGTTAAAACTACTTTGTGGTCAAAAGGACCCCTTCGGTAATTCTAGTGCTAAAATGGTTGAATTAGATAAAATAATACAATGGATAATCGCAGTAAGAATCAGGGACGAAAGACAATTAATTTAGTGAACTACATTATGAGTGGTACAAATATAAAGAACATTTTATAGGGATATTCTTCACCTAGTTTAGGTGACACTTTTTAAACAAAATCCTACAAAATTAAATTAAATTTAATATACTATACCTATTAACGGAGAATAACTATTAACGGAGATTTACTTCCATTCCAATAGCTAAATTAATTTTATAACAATTCATATAACCATAACAAAACAAGAAAAATTGAGTTTCCTGGCTTATGCATTAATTAATGACAGGCTGTAAAACAGAGTAGTGGTATATTAAATGTGACTTTTGTAGAAGGAATGAACCCAAAAGGGAGATAATTTAATAAATGTTCAGACATTTACCAATTAAAGGTTTTCTATTCTAATTTCTCTTTTATACTCACGTGTGTTTAGAAATGCCACCATAATTCCATTCAAGGATTCAAAATTTATGACTCCAATTTGTTTTACTCGATGTCCCGAACTGCCGAAAGTGCTAGATAGTAACGACCGAAACGTAACAGATATGACATGTACAATTTATCTCCATGTAGTAGCAACCTCAAATAGGTTTTCATTCAGCTATACTTCGTGAGTGTAATTTAGAAGTCATTTTATAAGTTCTAATACAGTTCTACTTCCAAAGTAAGTCATCAAGTTGGCCAGACCCTTTTTGTTGATCAAGGTGGAGAGTTATTGGAATAATTAGTTTGCGTTGCTTTTCCGCAGCTTTCTAACAATGTGCACGATTGCAATTAAATTTAAATTGCTACTCAGAGAGAAAAGGTAATTTGTAGATGTCACTGTACTTGATTATGTATGCATACAACCATGCAAGATAAGGAAGCACAAAATATAATAGGTACGTGTTCTTTGTGTGGATTGATTATATATACATGTAATCGTGTTAGGTAAGGAAACACAAATAGTCGGTACGTGTTCTTTGTGTGAATCATAAGTTTTAATTATGCATCGTACATTTTGCATGGAGTTTTACTCTTTTTTTACCACCATGCATATCATATATTACATTTTATACAACCATGAATACAAAAACACATTCATTATCTTAATATATCTCTCACAGTTTCATATCTTTAGTAGTCAACTAATTATTGTATATTTTGAATTCAGCCGCTGTTAAATTATAGAGGGAATATTGTGGCAAACTTACCCACGCTATAATAATTGAATTTCAAAATAGAGTATAACAGAGTAACGTATTTCAACCATGGATGTCTTTATGGTAGATGAAGTTCCACTTCGTTATTACGTTTTCCTATAGATCTAAACACTAACTTCGACCAAAATTTGACACGTGGTAAAAATGTTAAAGATAGCTGTATGAAGATAATCTTAATACAGCTATCATAGTTTCCCGCATTTGGCAATCAGTCAATTAGCGGTAGCAAATATAGAATTCATCCGCTTTTAAATTATATAGAGGGAGTACTGTGGTGAACTGATCCACAATGTAACAATTGAATCTTAAAAGAGCAATTTAGCAGTGCAACGAATCTCAACCATGTTCTTTGTGGTAGACTGAAGCTCCTCTGTATTATTACGTTTTGCTATAGATCTACATAGTTCTACGACCAAAAACCAACACGTGATCCAAGTGTTAAAGATCAATAGGTGAGAAAGTGCCACGAACGAAGACAATCTTAAACCAGATGTCGCCATCATAAAATGGTTTCGAATCAGCATTGCACGTTACAAAGTTTTATGGATTACGATGTAAGTGCTGCACTGTTGTAACCCAACACAATTCTAGTCGAATCCCAGTTCAAAACTCACTTCAATGAAAACAACCGATGAAATTCCCTCGAAGCACCTACAAAACACTCACATCAGTGATCGCCATTTTAACTTCGGGAAACAAAACTCCCTACAGGAGCAGAACGCCTTCGAAACGGAACTGTAAATCTTCGAAAAAGTTTCGTCGCAATTTTATAGGAGCTACAAATGCTGTCCACGAGTCATAAAACGTCCTTAACTTCTCATCGGAAAGGAACAATAACGTTGGCGATGCATCTCATCGAAGGGTCACATCCCAATCAGTCACTTTTCCATTCGGTTATCTAGTGCAGGAAATCGAAGGACGAGAGAGACAAATAAAAATGAATGAATTGTTTCGTCCTGTAGCCACTTCCTTTTAGGATTTGCTAAACCAGAACCTTATATATATTTATTTATTTTATCTTTAAGGGATTCCGGAAAAATATATTGCTCGAGAAAGATTATTGTTCTCTTATCGATTGTGAGAAAGAAAAGGTGGTGGAAAACTTTCATAGATTTATATATTTTTTAGCAATTTTTCCCCCATTTCTTTCCTGTTTTCTTGCGTTTATTTATTATTTATTTATTCGGGAACTCTTTTTCTTGCGGCGGAAGCTTACGAAGACAAATTACCGGTCAGGAAGTCGGCCGTCGAAGTCAGCCGCCGTGTCACGTGATAACGGTCAGCCATTTTCATTCGCTCTGGAGAAGTACGGGAATGAATGAAGGAATACGAAACAATACCCCCGAAAAAATTGTATATAGTGCTTATGTGTATTGTTTTTTGTACCTAAGAGAAACTTTTCCGAAAATTCCTATTTCCTGATGGCTAGTGCAGCTTTTTTTTTATTAGAATATCTCTTTTCTCTCGAGTTCCGAAAAGTTGAATTTTGACATCAATAAAGATATCGAAAGAAGTGAGTTTCTTTTGTATTCTAAGTACTTTATATATTGTTTCAAAGATAAAAATGGGGAAGTAAATATGTTTTCCAAACAATCAAAACTGAAGTTTTGTATTAAGAAATGTTTTTCCATACTTCTCTTTCCTTTATATGAAATTGTAAATGAGCTATTGACTAGAAGTACGAATGTTTTTTATTGTTCTGGTAAAATATATTTTTTTCGATTTTTCATAACTTTAATATCGATTCTCGCATTGAAGGAAATATTTTTCTTTCCTGAAAGGGAAGTTAGATATTGGAGAGAAAAATGTGTATTAGCAGTCAAAATTGACAGTCTATGTAAAGAATTCGATATTTTTACATTTAAACTAATTTTATTATATATATATATATAACGGCGCAATATATTATTTTCTGTC
The DNA here is from genome assembly GCA_933210815.1 of Meta bourneti. NCBI lineage: Eukaryota > Metazoa > Arthropoda > Arachnida > Araneae > Tetragnathidae > Meta > Meta bourneti. The sequence continues at coordinate 58,099,573 of OW119926.1, forward strand.
ACAATGCCCTCTTTGAAGCTGAAAATATAAATTGTGATTTCAATCAATTTATTGAAAAAATGTGTTGGGTTCCGTCAATTTTCTTTTTATAGCTACTTAAAACAAGAAAATAGCATTAATTTAAAAAGAATAAATTTTGAAATGCTACAATGCTACTTTGAATTGTTTTTTATGCATTTCCATCTTTCGCATGGGTGAAAAAAAGTCCAAATCAAATAATTAGAGGGCAAAACACTTTTAATCCGTTTGAACACCCCGTTTTCCAAGAAATTCAATAATATTTCAGCTTAAGGTAATTGAATTCAAAAACCAATAATTACAGATAGATAGAGTAAAACATTTCTTGATTTAAGTATTTTTTGAAAAAAGAAGAGCCTGTCATAAAAGAAGAGCCACTGAATCAATTTTCAGTGATTGAAACTGACCGTTTATGTTATGTTGCCGGCCCTTCCATTAAGCGTTTCCGGAAATTTAATGGAATTTGTAGCGTAAATTGATGAATTAAACACATCAGTATATATACGAAATTGCAAAACGCCCACATAAAATCATCAGGAAAGACGTGGAAAATAAATTCAGTCGTAATTGAATTGGTCATTCCTAAATCTAATATCAAAGCAATTTTCGAGATTTATGTCTCGGAAGTTTTATTCCATAGACATAGTTCAGGAAAAATAACGGTTTTGTTGATTATGAAAGCTGTTCGTTTCAAAGGATACAAACCATGTTCCTTTGAAGATACATTTGGACGATTCAAAAGCTGAATATGTTGTTGATGCGCCTGGAAAAATGAGTATTTTCATGTTTATAAAAACTGTTCGCTTCAAAGAAAGACAAACATGCAACAACATCTTTTTATGAAGGATTCAAAATTGTGAACATTTTGATGCATCATATGATAGCGTAATTAGGCGTAGCGAGTTTAGAATATAATTTGTTTACCAAACCTTACATAAATTAAGCATTGGTTTCAAAATATTTCCAAAAAAATAATGATTATGGAGGAATTGAATAACTTGAAAAGAACGGGGTGACTACAGCATATTATGAGAGGATATTATCTTTACGAAATACAACGAATTTTCTCGAAGTTGAAAACGTGTATTGACTTTACCCCTCTGAGGATTGTAATCCTCATTCATTCCTTCGCAAACCTAATCTTCCTTGTATGCCTTCTAACCAGTTTTGACCTTCTTGACCAATATAATCCTTCCTAGAATTCTTTCAACCGATTAAAGTGATTATTTAGTCTTTGATGGGCTAGAGATTACATTACTCGGAAATCTCGTGACGCTCAGATGGATAAAGGTTTGTTGAAAATGAATTTATTGATCCAGAGGTTGAAAGTCTGTAGTTTGATAATTATTTTCAACAATTCAAGGACATACTATTCAGTCACTTTTATGTCATTGATACTTTTGGCTACTCCGGGAACTGGTTTTGAAAATAAGAGAGGGAGCCAACTTAGCTTGAAAATAAATTATTCAATGAGCAACCACAAATCATTCGGTTATGTCTTTGTCATTGCCTATAGGTGTTAATACTAATATCTTCTTCCCTTATCGGTAGGTAGTTAATTAGCGGAGCACTGCAGCAACACAATCGACTATTGGTGACTGTCCGGGATCAATCTTGAAAGGGAAGACCCGAGGACGTGTCGAAATTTTGAACCACTGTCAGATGACGAGGTCAATACCTGAGATGGCACCCCGCTCTCCAAACTTCCACAGCATGCAAACGTGAGGACCTTTGAAGCCACAACAGACAATACGTGCACCAGCCCCCGTGTACACGGCGATCTTTGGTTGGACAGAATTTCGAACTAGTAACCCTCTGCTTGCTAATCCGTTGCTCTTCCAACTGGGCCACCGTTGCCATCTTCCCTTATCAGTAGCTTACCCAAAATACTCGATACTGAGTATTCTGTTTCAAGTTAAACTAAAAAGACAATAGTCAAAAGTATTGTTATAATTTCTTATTTGACTTTTAGAGATATGCAGATCCCTTTGATGATAACTGTTGTCCAAGGATCTTGGCCTCTCAGAGGTACATCTTCCTTATGCGTGTACGGGCATCATTCACCCAAGGTACCCTAGTTATATATTATTTCCCCATGGAGCTTATTGTCTCTGGTAAACATGGGGTTCGCGACCCAGGCTGCCCAAGCGATATTTCTCCGCTCCTACCTTTTCCTTTCTTTTCACAATTATCTGACTTTGTCTTACTTTTGACGCAGCGTGGGCAAGTATGGCCCCTTTCACCATAAAACCCAAATCGAACCAACCAGGGATCTCGAAAAGTGGGAGGGGGTTCAAGTACCCAGTATCTATATAGAAAAGTCATAGGCACCCATTTCATTCACTTTCCTACCAGAGGGAAAATGGGGAATGTGCATTTTAGTGAAAGAAAAATTTTAAAAATTGAAAAACAAATAACAGCTTTACGCATCACTATTCCTTTGTCCTTTCAGAAAGAGAGAAAGGGGAAGCGTTGAGCTGCTGATGTCTCGACTTGAAATGATGAACACTACAGGTGAACGTTGTTCTCCTATAGGGGTAACCTTTAACTGCATTGTTATCTGTATCTTCTGGACAACAATAGTAGCCCCTATGCAGTAAATACTATGCTATGTGCAACTTTGAATAAGGGTTATTTGAAAGCCCCTTTCAAAGTTTGCGATGAAATTCAAGCACCGGCACACAGGAAAAATTAAATATAATATATTGTTGATTTATAATCGAAAACAAACTCAAAATTTCATCAGCAAATGAATATTTCTGAATTTTTCATCGAATCATGAAGAATCAATATTCTAGAATTACCTTAAATATACCACCTTTCAGGACAAATGTCAATTCAATAACCGTAGGTACTCACGGAGTTCTGAAGCCCAGTCCACACCTGTATGTCAATCCGAATCCTCTATCCATTATAAGATCCGTTGAACCTATGAACTATGGACTGACGTACAAGTGTAAATATTACTTGAGGCAACGCTCCCATGCATTAACTATAGATAGACTGAAGGCCACGGCAATGATGTACTTCTTCATCCTTTCTTTTCTTTTACTTCTCATGGACTATTCTTCAACAAGTAAGAAAATATTGTGGTCTAAAATATCTGTAATAGTTAAAAATCACCTCTTAGCCACAGATCTTAATTAGTCCTTTCGTAGTAATACATGGAGCCTTCATGGTTCAGTGGGTATGCACACTTCTACTCTCCCCACGTGTATTTCTTTCTCAGTAAAACCTTCTTTGTGTGTGTGTGTGTACATTAATTAATACTGTATGTCTTGTGGCCAAATATGATCCTTGTGTCATAAAACCCCTACCAACCATTAGTGACATACGCAAAAAATAAATTATATCCTTATTCTAGAAAAAATAGCCTTAAATACTCCTGACTTTGCTTTGAACAGGACAAATGTCAATGCAACAACCATACTGCAGCTCTGAAGACCAGTTTACATTTGTACGTCAATCATATCCGGCTATCCTTTATAGAATCCATCGAACCAATGACAGATTACGTTACGGACTGATGTATAAGTGTGAAAGCTACTTGAAGCTATGCGTTCGCACGTTATCTAAAGGATACGAAAATGACGCATTTCCATCTCACCATGGCCCATGTTCTATTCCTGTGACTTACCGTAAACGTATTTTTCTCCTTCTGTATCAGTAGAACTTGTGAGTTTATGTGCATTACTTGACATTATTTGTCTTGTGTTTAACTCAGCTTGGCCAAATAAGGCCATTTGCGCCACAAGACTAGACATCAGTTTTCCTTTATCCTTACTTTTCATGGACCTTTTTCAGTTTTAATATTTATATTTCTGTTTAATTGTTATCAATATTACATTCAATAAGCATTAGAAATATATTAAGCGAATAACTATTTAGTGGTGAGCAAACTATACACAACAAACAAGATTATTTAATAAAACTAAATACATTCTTATCTTCTTTTATGAAAGAAATACTATTTAATTAAACGGGAATGACCATACTGTACCATTTCAATTTTGTCATACCAATTAAATTAAACAAAAGTATTGGAGTGAACTGGTGCGAAATGGTGTCTTTACTTGCTGTTATTAAACCACGATATTAATTTTCCACGCCAAAGAACTGGCAAAATAAAACATCAACTGATACCGTTCCATTAGGAAAGTTTTTCTGGCCTTCTGAATCTATCTCTCCAGTCATTCGTAATTCGGAAACAAAATGGATTGGAAGAAAGCCGTAGATTTTGTACGTGCTCTATCTGAGCAGCGAAAATGCCATTGCTCAAACGTTACAACAGGAAACGGTTTCGGTAAACTTAGTTATTGTTTTTCCGGCGTAACTGCATCTGAAAGAAACATTAAATTCATATTTACGAGTACGTGCTGCACAAGGCGGGCATTCGTCAAATTCTTCTTTTGCCTCTCTATCTGTTTTATTCATAGATATTCCTTTTGTGCTTGCTTCTCTAGAAATATTCGAGTTAGACCAGAAATGATATTTTTTGTTTCAAGCTTAAAGGTGAACAGTATTATAGTTTTACCAATATATATAAGTGCCTAACATTGGAGAGACAAAACACATTGTAAAAGTGAAATTTGCAAACTAATTTTAAAACAACTAAAACAAATTTTGTTTAATTGTTTTGTTTGTTTTAAAAAACAATGAAAATAATTTCACCAGAGTTGGAAAATTGCCTTTTGATTTATACTCTAATACTAAATTTATCAGTCAAATGACCCGTTTTAAATTTTTGACTTAAAATTACTTCTTAAGTTTTATAGTTTTTCCTCAATCGACTTAACGATGTTACCTGAAATGTTTAGGAAATTTATTTAATTGTATATATTTCTCCTCACATCTCCCTGCATCCCACATCCGTATGAAGTATACCTACTTTAACCGTGACGGGTCATTCGACCTGTTTAATGTTATGTGTTTTTCAACATTGTCAACTCTAAAGCTGCCATATGCACTGTTATGCAAAATAATAAGCACACACACCACTCTAAAGTGTTCCCTGCTTAAAGATAACAAAACATATCAACTTCGAATTTCGTCTCTGGAAACTGAAGTATAGTCCGGTAATGGTAATTAATTAACGTCGCACTAGAGCAACACAACGGGCTATAGACGTCGGTCTGGGATCAAGAAAAGATTCGAGAACACCACGTAATTTTGAACCAGAGTCAGATCATGAGGTCAAAACCTGAGCTGGCACCCCACTCTCCAAGCTTCCACATCACGTCAACGTAAGTACATTTCAAGCCACGACAGATTTTACTTGCACTAGTTTTGAAACTCCTGTTGCTAATACGTTGCTCTTCCAACTGGGCTACTGCGGCCCATAGTCCGGTTCCCACGACAAAGCAATCAAGTAGCGTGATTTGGTACAAGTGCTCTTCAAAGGTGATGGGTTGGAACATAAACTAAGCGCCCCATAACTAGCTTATTTAGCGGGGATTCTGGTTCTAATCTTATTCTTTGGTGCCGTAAGGGATAACCACTCATTCTTTTGGGATTGTCATTCATTCTTTTGAGTATGGCAGCCCTCCTAGCAACCTTCCACTTCTCAAATATCGACTGATCCAAGGTCGACTGCCTTCTCGTAGGAGCCGCTTTATAACGGCATCAATTCAAGATAACTGCGCAAATAACGAGTTCCACTGAAACTATTCTGTGCCCATACACCTGTCCCTATTAATGTGCACATCAGTGTGTGTAGATTTAAACCCCATTAATTGTGTTTATATATCTTTACACACCCTAGAAGTTCATAGAATAATTTGGGTATTGTCAGGTATCATTTTTTATTCGGTAGGTATGGTATTTTAATTAACGTCGCACTGAAGCAACACAACGGGCTATTGGCGACTGTCCGGGATTAAATCCGAATAATATTTTTTATTCGGATATTTGGTTGAATATCAGATTGCAATTGCAGCATTTAACTGTAGATCATCATAGTATTGACTTCAATTACACTTATATTGCTTATTAGTGTAAAAATTGGAACACTGAAAGTGCATTATAGAGTAAGTAAGAGTACTTATGATAAAGTTTAGTAAGAGTACCTATGATTGTTTAATGTGTGTGATTATGCTTATAATTATCAAATTATTATAAAAATATCATTTCGTTTCTTATTTTTAGTACTAATTCTACTGTGGCCTGCCATTCAAATGGATCATTTAACCCGTTTCGTTAGGTAGGTGAGTATTTAATTAACGTCCCACTGTGTGGAGCAACATAACGGGCTTTTGGTGACGGTCCGAGATTAATCCCGAAGGATCCAAGGACAATGCTTCGTAATTTTGAGCCACGGTCAGATAACGAGAACAACACCTGAGTTGGCTCCACACTCTCCAAACTTCCATACCATGCCAACGTACAGACATTTGAGGCTACGAAAGATTTAACGTGCACCAGTCCCCATGTACACGGCAGTCTTTGGCTGGACCGAGTTTCGAACTCGCAACTCTCCGTTTGCTAATCCTTTGCTCTTCCAACTGGACTACAGCGGCCCTTAACTCGTTTCGGTAAAAATAGTTATTTACAAAAGGTCTCGGTAAACTTAGTGTTAAATTAACAAAGTTGAGATCCTACAGAATTTAATTGCAGCACTAGGTAACTTTTTTCACCACTTAAACTCTACTTACCGGTTAAAGAAAAATAAACGGTTTTATTGTTATTGAAAATTAAATTATGTGAAATGGAGTTGGCGGAAAATTATTTTGCCTTTTGTCTAAAATAATGAATTACAATGAGTTACCATTCAGATGACGATTTCATATCTATAAATAAGAGTTTGGAAACAAATCTGAGTATTTTGTATAAGTATATATTCCTTAGTATCGTTATACTCTCATTGATGAAAAATAATCGATAACATCGATTTAAATTAACTCTAAACATTTAAGCATATAACAAATGTATTTCATGCACAATTTCTTCTCGTTATATCATTTAATCCGGTTTTATAAATTAGTTTTATTTCTTTAAAACTTTATTCAGTAGAGCATGTTAATGGGAAAACTAATTTAATAAAAGTTCGAAAAATTCTTTCAGTGCTTCGAAACAGTCTGACGTATTTATTTTTGCAAAATAAATTAGACACAAAAAATATCATTTTAGAACCCACTGCATTTAAAATGTCAAGAACTTCGACATGTTCAAAACATGAGTTTTCTCCTTTAAACAGAGAAAAAAAATTTAACGAGTAAAACTGCTGACTTAAACAAATACAAATGTATAGATTTAATAGTTTTTGTTTATCTCTAGAAGTGTCAGAAAATTAAAAGCTAAAACTAGAGGGGATATTAATTGAACACTTTCAAGTTTTTCGATGTTTTCCAGCTTTAAAGTTAGTCATTTAAAACACAAAAGATATAGAGTCAGTGAAAAAACCCTCTTCATTTTCAAAAGTTAAACTTATTCAAAGATTGCAAGAGAACGCCTCCTATAAATCCATATGCATGGAATATGCATAAGAGGATGTCTACATATTAAATTGAGCAGAAACTCAATAAATCCCAATCTCAACTCTCTATTTTGATATAAAATATCGAATATATTTCAAAATGTAACTTTAGATACCAAGTATATCATTTGGTCCTACCTTTTCAGAATTATGAATATAGAAAGTTTAGAGCTCCCAATACTGCACCAGTTTCTCATACGAAATTATATTCCTATAGCTCTGATTTTTGTACTCTGTGTTTATTAAAGGACCTAAAGAAAATCTACCTAATGTTTTATTTTTAAGTAGTTTCAGTACGCAATATTGCTTATTAAATTGATGTTCGAAAAAATTATGAATTTAAGCCTTATTATGTTTTGATGAAAAACGATCCAAAACGAATTTTACTATAACCAAAAAAAAGAATTCCAGCTCTTTCATCCGGATAGAGTTTCTCCATACACTTAAATTTTCATCTCTGGTGATTTAAAAGGGCATTCAAAAATTGAAAGACGTTTGATAAATCTGAGTACTATGTAAATTTTTAAAAATGTTTAGTAATACTATTTATGTAATCATATAACGGACATTTGTTACTACCATGTGTGGAACTGATTATAATCAGTGATCAATCTAATAATAAAGATGATCAAAACTTTATTTTAAAATAAAAATCTTAATTTTTTTGTTAATTAGTGATAAAAATGATTAACTGTTAATATCAACAGCTACGTTAACAGTTGATAATTAACACTAATGGTTAGTGAACAAGTTTAGCAGTATTGACATTATTTTAATAATTGCCATAATAGGGGTTTCCAAGTAATAGTTTTAAATAATTATACATTTTAAAAGATCAAGGTAGATAGTTGAATTAGTGTTGCCCTGGAGCAACACGGTGCACTTGGTGACGGTCCGGGATCAATTCCGAAGTGAAAGATCCGAGGATAACACCTCGTAATTTTGAACCACGGTCAGATGACGAGGTCAACACCTGTAAAAAGATCAAGGACGTTTTAATGAGACTAAATCAAATTTCCTCATAAGAGAGGTTATGACAAGCAAAGGCAGAAATTGGCTTCTGAGCTTTCTCCTATTTTTGAAATCACATCAAAGGATTCAAAACTTATTTTAAATAATATCTTAGACCTATGAACCTATTCTAAGCAAGTCATATTAGCAGTAGAGGAGATATTAACTGCGATATAAAGCTTAACATTACATAAATAGTGGAAGTTAAAGAGAATTAGATCTTTAACGATCAAATGAACACTCTTTTTCACAGCTTTTATATAATGGATTGCACATATTTCACTAATATATTTATTTACGTCACATGTTAAAAACGTTATTGATAAGTTTCGAAAACATTAAAGTCTCAATCAGTATAATAGTATAATTGCAAAACATGCAATTATATTATTATACTGATTGAGACTTTAATGTTTTCGAAACTTATCAATAACGTTTTTAAAATTGACGTTTACACATGTGCATTAAAATACACATGTGTAAATCTAACTCATTTCTTAGTTTTTAATGCAATTGATAGAAAAGTCATTGCGGTTTATTTTCATACTTATCAGAATGCTTAAGAAATATATTCCTGATGCAAAACCGTGCACTTTTTGAAGTGAATACTTATTTAAAATCGAAACAGTACTGGGGAGCATACGTGAAAAGTCAAGCGTTATAAAAAGGCGTTGCAATTGTTTTTTCTTATAATTTCAGAACTAGGAGAAACACACAGAAGAAAAATTTGGTATCGTGTAGACAATGGATGTATGTATCCAATATGACGTTCGGACCGACTGCGAAGGCACTGGAAGGGAGTCCATAATGTGTCGAAATTCTACAGTATTGGGCGAACTTTGGGCCACTGTAACTTTGGTTTCGTGGAGGACTGTGTAAGTGCTGTCATTCGAAAGCTACCAAACTATGCTACAATAAATATTGGTAAACAACAATTTCTCAGCAGCAATTAATATCAAACTGCACTTAATATCAAACTGTATGCCCGAGTATTTATGTCAAAACTACGGTTTGTATGTCCTCGACACAACCTTCCACTTTTTAACTATATCTATCTATAAACAGATATTTTTTTATATTTGTTATTAACTATACTTTAATATTATTACTAATTTGTATCATATCATTAGGATTTTACATTTCACTTCGTATAAATTATTAAAATTATAGCACGAACAAAATACAAATGATAAAAGTTTATATATAATCCTCTTAGTCTAAAACGAACGTAAATTCTAAAAAATCATACTATGTGCTCAAAAATATCTAAGTACTACGAGATGATAAAAAGGGACGAAAACGAAATTAGAATTTATAGCGCAACGTTTTCTGAACAAAACTTTTGTATCGCATAAAATTAACACGATAACGAAAAAGCTTATTTCTCTTTCGATGAAACTTTGTTACCAAACAAAAAACATTTCAGAAAGATTAAACTTACGCATCGAAACATTAATTATAACTGTCTGCAGTTTGTTTTTGAAGGTACAATATTATTAATTTATTTTTTATCTCCATATTCATTTTAAATGCAAAGTAAAAAATACATTCCCCTTTTTTATTTGAACGGATAGTATCCAAACCTGAAACTCATAAAATGTAAACGTGTTTCACGAAAACTATGCTATAAAAGATTGCTCTTTCATAGCGTATTTTACATAAAAATATACCTGTAATACTAAATATGACATTGTTCCAAATATTATTACATAAATATAACACACATATAAATATAGCTCCATATGTATTTTGTCAATCAAGACTTTTAAACATTTGAATACTTGTGAATAGACAGTTATTTTTAAAAAGTTGCATCATACTACTACTAATTTTTCTCCTCGTATAGGATAACGTATAGGATACCAAAATATATGTACATATTTACTGAAAATCTAATAAATTATAGTGGAAAACTTTTAACTCAAAACACTGAAACTGAATCGCATGTAATGTTTTAAAAAAAACAAATCTAAAATTTGATGAAAAGATATTGAAATTTTGATATTGATTCAAAACAAATAATGTTACTGCGATATAAGGCCAAAACCAGGTTCGTATTTTGGTTCAATTGTTCACATTTTTAGGACACCATTCATCGTAAGGGAATAAATAAATCAAATTTTAAGTACGATTAATACCATTTCTAGGGCTTATTATAATTTATAAAAGCAACGTTTTAAAAATATTAACTTTTACTAAACATATTGGTGGACTTCTAAGTAATATTCTAAATTTCTTAATGTATTTCTAAATAATAATAGAATTACTTCTTTCTATATACCTTCATATAGATAGTTAGAATGCCTTGTGATACCAAGATAAAAAAAATCATATGAACTAAGAGTAGGATATTTCAACTGTCAGCAATTTTTGCCGTACATTTCACATACATTAAGAAGTGTAGTGAAAGTCTCATATTTATGAGTTTCGGAATGGAAGTTGCAAAATTTACAGTGTAATAAAAGCTTTCCAAAACCATAAAAGCCTTCAGAAGACGCCTTCTAATGTCTATGCTTTATGATCTGACACTTACGGGTAACGAGCATCATTTCTGACAGTTTCATTAAGCTTAAAAGCATTAAAAAGAACAATCATTAGTGAAGTTTTCATACATTTGAAGTGTTTATTCCTTCCTAATTCGTTCATAAACATGCATAATGCGCACAATTTTTTTAAAGCAGGATGTTATGTGAGCTTCATTTTAATTAAACACACTTCAAAACCATATTTTCCCGAGACATTACAGCAGTTCAATTGCTGAGCCACAAATCCCTATTATTTTGTTCAGTAATAGCATTTCTGCATTTTGAAAAAAATATTGAGCATTATAATGATGAAGTTTCTTATCCTTGTTTTGAATTCCGTAATCCTAAGTTACGAGTTGATTTATTATTAACTGGTGGTAATACTACGTATTAACACACTGAAGTTTGAAATCACCATAATTTGGTAAATGCTACTTCTTAATTAAATGCAAAGGTGTTACCATAAAATATGCTTTAATACTTGACAAAAACAATTTTTGTATTTAATGCTTAAGCCTGAATTACCTATTATGGCCTCATTTAAAATGAAACTGCTTGTCTTCAGAATTCAGCTTATTTAGTTACCAATTATATCTCATTAAAAATGTACTTATAAAAGTAATTTTCTACGACCATTTTCTTATATAAAGGCTCTTCATGTGTTGAATGCTATAAAAGAATATACCCGCTGCTAAATGTGGAAGAATAGTTAATCATTTAGATTTAAAAAAGAATTGACCCATAAAGTACTAGAGTTACTGAGATAAAAAAATTGTTTTTCTCAGAAAATTTCCCCACGCTTAGTCATTCCTTAGAGACTGTTAAGAGGAAGGATACAGTTAAATACTTCTATAATTGTACTTCCAAAAATGTGCTTTGAATTCTGATGTAAAATTGCTTATTATGATGATGTTATCAACATTATACATATTATATGGATATTAGAAAATTTCATGTGCTGAACCCTAGTATAATATTGAGATTCAAGATAATACAGGGTTTGTAAGTTCAACGCGTGCATCGACTACAATCAACTCGACACTCTTTTTGGCAAACTATCCACAAGTCCCTGGACAAAAACAAGAGGATGATTTTGATATTCTGCCGTAAATACCAACTCTCCCACTGAGGAAAGTCAAATCTGTCTAAAACCCACCTGTTGTTCCAATTCATCCCATAGGATTTAAGTGTTAGTTAGATCTGAAATTCAGGCAAGGCAATCGGTCCAGATTACCTGAATTTTGGTTCATCATGGCACTGGAAACACAAATGGACTTTCTGCAAGAAACTTCCGTCATTTCCATAGATTTACCACAAAGCAATGTAGGGATACAGCTCAATATAGGGTGCAATGAGTTACACTTATCCAGAAATGGCTAACACCAAATGCATCCGATTTTACACGTAGACCAGTCCTACAGATTTGTCGATCCAGTCACGGACACAGACAAACGTACCAGTAGAATTCGCTAAATCGTACCCAGGAATGTTCGCATTACATGTTCTGTAAATGATCTGCACCCCTTGCTCACTCTGCACCTACCATTTACTTTTATGATTAAACAACAGCGCCGAAGTTCTGGATCGTCTTATAAAATAAACTAGTTATTGACACCATCTATCCCGAAGGGTGTGAAAACCATTTCTTTATTCAGAATAAATAAAAACGGTTAAACTCCTCTCATAACGTCCAAGTCGATAGTTTAACGATCTAGTTGTAGAAACAGAACGTGGTCGTTGAGTGAAGAGTGTTTGCATAAAAAATAGATCCCTATGTGTGAAGAGAGTGCAGTTTGTTTCTTCAAATTTTAATTCTTTGGTAAATTTTAGTACTTTGTTCACTCTATGATTGTCATGCACACGTTATTTCCATCATCCAATCTGCAGTTTTCCCTAAATTTCTCTAACCAATTTTATCCTTATTGACCAATACAATCTTTTCAAGGATTCTTTCAACTAATATGTGGTTAGTTAGTTATTGTATGTGTCTTGAGATAAAAGCAATGGTACATTACGGAAATCCCGTGATGCTCAGAGGGTTAAAAAGGGAACCAATATTATCTCAGAGATATACTGCACTTACCGGAGAGCCTTTTCGCCTATGCTTACCGAAGAGTTAAACACACATTTTGAGAATCATTCCCCTTAATTTAAACCTGGCAAAAACAAGCAAATCTAATGCAAATGAGCCGGCCCGGATTACCTAACAAACGCATCCCAATCACCACATCTGCATGACATTAGCATATCCATTCCCCAAACATGGCAACAATGTATTCAATATACACTTCAATCAAATCAATTCCTATGAACTCAACCCTTCCCATGAGAAAATGCAATTCATAATTCCGGTCACCTATCGTCATACGTCTGAATATTAATAAACAATAGAACGCGTCTTCCTAATTAGACCGGTTTTTCAGTCTCGGAAATAGAAATTTTCTATAAAAAGGAGTGTCCCTGGCGTTGATCTAACTAAAAGCCTTTTCGATTAATAAAAGTAATGGACATTCTGTTCTGCGAAGCGCGTCCAGTGCCGGAGGAAATGCTTCTCTAGTGAGTAATGTTCCTGTTTGTAGCACCAAATGGTTCTGTCTGGGAGAGATTTTATGTTGGTTCAAGGGGAAGTGGAAATTTATGTGAGAAATCAGTTCTAGGAAGGTGCTGAAGCAATATTGTGACAGGAGAGAGTGAATTTCCTCTATATCCATCTATTCCATCAAATCAAGCGTACCAATTATGGAAATGCCCAAATAGGCTAGCAAATCAAAAGTTCATCCAATAATTGTATAAAAATGAATCTAAAAGTATTGTTGCAATATCATTATCAAGCAAATTTGCATTTCTTAATTAATTCGTAAAATTGTTGGTGGTGAGAAATGCAGGTCGTATGAGGCCATTAGTCATTAGACCAAGTCTACAATATTTTTCCACGGTGCAATTAATAATCACAAATACAGGTCATCTTTCAAACGTTCACCAGATAGGCTATCCTAGTTCATGGGGAATCAGCAAGTCTTATTCAGCGAAGATGGGTGCAGAGACAGTCGTATCAGTAATCAGTCTGAACTTGGCAACCACTTCGAGGAGAGTCTAAGACAATTAAAATGCTATTCAGAGGACGATCCAAGGCTTTCCCTTAGAGAAAATGAGAGACCATTTCCAATTCTTTCCAATGCAAAAAAAAAATTCGTAAAAATCACTCAACTGAAGAAGTCAAAAGTTAGTAGCTCTATCCTTTGGTTTTAAGACAGTATTAGCACTTCAAAAAGTATTCTCAACCACTCCAAGGTACATTATAAATGAATTCCTGTAAGTTGTAACCCAAACTGTTCCCATTCATTATGAAAAGTTACAATGATGGATCAACGAGGATATGTCTGTTGGTGAAATTCCGTATCTGTTACTCAACTTCATTTAAACGGTTTCTGTTATATTAATATCAGGAATCAGAGGACCGATTCTATCCTTCTGAGCATTACGAGATTTCTTAGTAGTGTAGCATTACTTTCTCTACACATGACACATAATGTCCAAATATCCACATCTATTGGTTAAAAGAATTATAGGAAAGGATGTCAGAAATGATTAGAGTTGTCTATCAAGAGCAGATCTCCTGATAGCCAAACTGCATCTGGACAGTTTCAATCTCGAAAGTGATTGTGAAGATTGAAAGAGTGAAAAACTTCATTCAGCACTTAAAACAATAACTTACTTTTCGCCTAAGATATATGAACGACGGAAACGCATCTATCCATACGTCTCTTCGAACGATAGGTAGCGGTAGTCATCGTAATAACAAGACACTATGTAAATCTTCACTGATAGTGTTAATACTAACCAAACCCAGGTCATTTTGTACTGTATGACTATGAAGAAAACTACTACAGACACAGTCTAGATTACATATAATATGCTACAACATGGGTGAAGTTTTGGCAAATTTCCTGTTGATGGTTTAATGACGGTTGATTATATCCGCTTATCTTAAAAACTCCTGAACAACCAATTCTTTCGAAACGAGTCAATGTCACAAATCGAATACTTCGAGAACTTCATGTAGATGGGCTGAATCTTGCTTCTACGGCAACAGACAGCAAAAAAAATTTCTGTCTTAGCAATTCTCTTTTGACAGACAGTTCGTCAGCAGCGATGGAAAAGGCAGAAGAACGAATCTTACAGCAATTCTTACCTTGGCTCTACAATGGCGATCCTTTCGTCTTCCTGAACGTCGTTTTCGCAATAATTGCACCGTTTTTATCTCTTCAGGTCAGCACTTATAGCCGTTTTGAGGGATTTAGTTTTAAGGTGTATGCAAATATTTTCCAACTCCTTAGCTTTCAAACAGCACCAAGATCGCGTAAATATTCGGAATATTTTTCTAGTTACAAGTGTTTTTCGTTAGGTTCAAACGTTGATAGCTCAACAATGAATTAATCCATTATAATTATTTTGTATCATTGTTATCTATAAAATACAGCATGTTTTAACCCTCAGAGTTATTAGTTAAGAAATTAGTTTTTAATTGACTTTTAAATATTAAAATTCTTAAAAATCTTGATTTTTTCATGCTTCCTGGACGAAAAAATTGTAAAAAAACTATTCCCTCTAGCAACTTGATTGAGGGTCAAAACATGAAAAATAATAGAAAGAATTTCCAACGGGAATTGCCTTTCTGAACAAGTTAGATTATGAGATATCTATGTTCATAAAACATGCTAATTAGGTAATTATATCTAAATTAGAAAATTAATTTTTAGCTTAATCTGATTTTTTTCTCACTGAAGTGATCTTAAGTATAAACCATTGACCTACTGTAAAAAAAGTAATTTTTTGAAGTCAAAATTAAAAAAATCTTCTAGTGTATACATAAACCTTTACTCAATGTTCCTTTTCATAATGTTGCTCTAGTTACTTAGTAATACTTAAGTATAGTTACTTAGTTCTTAATCTAGTTACTTAGTAATATTTAAATTTCTAGTGAACGTTAGAAGGGTCCGGCTTACATGGCGTACCGCTAAATCGATTAAGACGTTTAAACTTCATATTCTCCTAACAGATCAAGTACTTTTATGTGCATACGTTCGTCGCATTTATGCCCATTTTTCGTAGTGCTTAAAAACAATTTATAGTACATAGTCGTTGTTTCAATAGTGGTACTGCACCATTTCAAAATATTTTTCTTAAAATTATATGAGAATATTAAGAAGTTGAAAAATATTTGAAAACTATTCCTTTAAGCCTGATCACTGAACTCTTGACCTTAGTCACTGTATGACGCGAAAGGATGGTTTGCTGTAAAGGTCTACACACCCACACACACAGGGGGTAAGTCGCCGCTACTCCTAATTAGGACAACCATCATCCGTGACATACTAGATGGTAAACATGTGCTATGACCACTGTACCAGTTAAGGAGGCTTAGAAAAATAGTTTAGTAGTTCGCAGATCTTGATATTTTGTCTTTTATTTGGTATCAAGAAAATTGATTGTAATATCAAAAATGTGGTTTAATAGCAATTTCCAAAGAGTGGAGCATTGTCACTATTAAACTGCCGTCTTAAGACGAAAACGTCATTTTCATGTTCTGGAAAATTCTGAGGTTGTATTAAAAACATGATAGTGATATGAAGTAGTGGACTCTTACAAGTAAAATGAATTACAATTTAGTGTATAATTGCAATGTAACCAATCTACTCTAAGATATCAGTCAACTATTTCCATGTACAGGAAAATATTTAAGAAAAAATTCACCAATCCTGTGAATGATAATTAGAATGCGTCGTATGCGTATAATTTATCTTATAAAAATACATCTCAGTCTGCATGTGTTTGTCTAGTCAGTTTTAACTCCAAAAATAAATATAAAATGGGAATTACTATGTCAAAATAAATACCCATTTGATTCGAGTATTCAATTAACATCCATTTGTTCGTGACACGTTAGACTAATGCAACTTCTTTTCATTAGTTACGCAATTTCAAATGCTAAAAATGCCGTTTTTACACTTACATTGAAAACAAACTACAAAGTATTATGGAGTTTATTTTTTAAATGTGGATGAACATTTCATTTATTTTATGCATAAGTATTCTCACATTAGATGTTCTTATTTTTTGCAAAAAGGAGCGGAATAAAGTTCAGAGACAAGATAATACTTGTTTTTAATTATTGGAATTTTAAATTAGTTTTATTCCCAAACTAAGTGTGAGGTCATACAAAAAATGGCTTACAAAAATAATATATAAAGAGATTAAATTTTAAACCGAAGTGAAATAATGTATTTAATGAATAAAAGGGTTTATTTCTGTCATTGTAATTAAAGAAAGTCATTGAATGGAAGTATCCTAAACGCAATATTTATTTAGATTGGGAGTCAATAAATCACTATAGAAGTGTTATATTTTAATTATTGTCTGGATCAAACATCTTTAATAACTTTTCTTTAATTATTTGATTAGTTGTATGTTATACTTTCAAAGTAAAACAAGTCATACAGTAGAACAAATAACAGCCAAAATGCAACGCTAGGATCAGTCACAAGTGCATATCTAACTTAATATAAGTTGTTTTACTAAGGCAATGTCTCTAAACTTCATTAAAAACAAATGCACGATGCAAACAATGACAAAAGTTAACTTTTTGAATTTTCAAGAGAATTTACTTAATTTAATAAATACGTATTGTGTTAAATTACATTTTTAACTTGGGCATAGCTAATAATAAATAATTTTTGTTATGAAAAATAACAATAATATTTTTAATGTAAGGCTTAGTTTATACAAACCAATCTTAAGTTAAGGGACAGAAATTTAAATTAAAATTCTAGAAAACAGACATGAAAAATAAAGCAAAATAATTTAAAGTAGAATTTTGTGTGTGTATCAAAAGAATAAGGTCAAATAATTAATTGCGATGACATAAGTTAAAGTAAGTTGATTGGAATTTAAATGTTTCATTCCATCACAAATACTGTGCAATTTAGTTACAAGGTGATAATAATCTCCCGAGCAAGTGAAGCTTTGAAACGGATGTAGAATAATTAAACGTTGAATGAAATTATTCATTAATGTAAATTAGCTATTCCATAAGACTCCAGGCGTTAATTAAATTAGTTATTTAACTGTAACACCTCAAACCTAAATCCTTTGAATCAGTGGTGGTTCATGGTTAGAATAGCAAGTAGAGATGACACTATATATGATAATGCAATATATTATGATAATTTACTGGACGTAAATAAAGTAATAAGACATAATTCAACGCTATAATGAACGAACTGAATAATTATGTTCAAAAGTGGAATATTTTGAGTTTCAAATCAGTCTCAGTATTTAAACAATGTAGCAATAAACAATGGAGGTCTTTCTTGGTGTTGCATTTTTTATGAATTGCATTCATCTTCTGAGGGGCTTACACACATAGTTCCATCTTGGAACTTGTAGTTTGCATGGTTTCTAGTCAGTTTTTACCTTGAATTCTTTCAACCAATAATAGACCGGTTTATTTAGTCATTATGTGGTGTTGTGAGGAAACGCAATGCTACTTTATACTCGGAAATATCTTGAGACTCAGAAGGTTAAGTCATGATGTGTGTTGTGAGGGAAAGGTATCCTGGATTACTGGGAAATCTCATGAAGCTCAGAGGGTTAAGTTATGATGTGTTGTGAGGGAAAAGCAATACTAACCATTTGAAAATCTCATGACTCTCAGAGGGTTGTTATGGTGCGTGTTGTGAGGGGGAAATTACTAGCCTACTCGGAAATCTCATAGGATTAATAGACAACAAATGTATGAAACTTTATTATCAGTGTATATTCCGAGCTTTTATTAGTTTCTGTTCAGGTAGATATGTTTTTGAATTTACGTCGCACTGGAGCAACACAAAGCTCTTTTGAAGACGGTCCAGGATGAATTCTGTAGGGAGACACGAGGATAACGCCTCGTAATTTTAATCCACTGTCAGGTGACCAAATATCTCTTCATGATTCCTTTACTTCTCAGTAAGGCTATAAGTTATTTGATGTCATGTGGATGAGCATGACACAGTGAAGCACATCAAATTGAATCAACGCCATTTTAATGATTTAAACAAAGGTAAGAATATTTATTTGCAGTTAATTATGTGTAATGTAGGCTATATTTTGCAAGTGAATGGCGGCGTCATCGTCGTATGTTTCCGTGGAAAGCTTCTCTGTCCGTCCCAGTGTGCCTCCTCGTGGAAATCAGAAAAAGTCTGGGTGACGTCATCTCAATTCGTAAAGTACCTGCGCATGCTCCTTCCGTTAACCATTAGTCATCTGAATATCTCCAAAACTTATTTAGTTTCATGTAGTCAATTTCTAATACACAATTAATACTCTTAAAAATATCCCTTCCAAAATGCCAACCAATTATTCAATCCCTAATTTCTCAAGATGTTAAGCAATAATACATGTCAAAGTCAAGTTTTTATTTTAATTTTTAAACATAAAACAAATTGTACACCTTTTGTACACTGATGTGGGCATGGCAAGCATGGAAACAAGTTATGCGGGTTGTTTTGCGACAGAGCAAGTGCTGGTACCCTTAAGAAATTTGAGATGATGATGAAATGGTTTACATCATATCTAATCTGGATTTTTTAACCGCATAAATCTTCTTCAGTGGGGTATGGCAAAACATCAGACGCTTCTTAAGAAACAAAATCGTTATGGTCAGACAACTAGATCAGAGGTCCTTCATGATGATACTGCTTATAGGCTGGCTCCGAACAATGGTGTAAGATCTTCTAAACCATTACCTTAGCTCAAAACTTATGTTGAGATTTGGGATTTTCCCATTCAATGGGTGATCTGAAAGAAGATGAATGGTATAGAACAGAGCGGATACTGTCTGGTACGTTGCTGTAAATTGAAATGTTGTGACAGAAGTAATGTATCACACGATGCATTTAACCTTTATGAAAAGAATTTGCAGAGCAGGAACATAAAACGCTCCAATATTGTCAAAAAGAACATCGTTACCAACTAAAAAGGGCTCAATAGTGTCAAATCTAGACCTTATATATTATTTGAAGATAATCTCTGGTCATAAGATTCCGATTCATTTGTCACCATGTGGAAGGCTAGCGATGTGAGCTCAGTTAAGATGAATGAATGCAATTTATAAATATATCAGTTGAAGTATTAGTTCAAAAAATATTTATTGGTGTAGTATCTTTAGTATCTTTTAAGATCTGTAGTTCTCAACTATAAAATGTACAGCTTCATCACTTGATAAGAGAAAACGAAAGATGCAAAGGAGTGTTTTCAAACATTCAATACTTTTCATTACACTTAACACTAGAGCATCCGTTATTGTCAATTCAATTCAACTTTGAAGCACGTTTGCCGCTTTCTCTTTTTCGCATTTTAGACCGATTTTAAAATTTCTTGTGACTTTTTATGATTTTTTTTATTTAAGGTCTGTAGTTTTCAACTATAAAATGTACAGCTTCATCACTTGATAAGAGAAAACGAAAGATGCAAAGGAGTGTTTTCAAACACTTCAATACTTTTCATTAAACTTAACACTAGAGCATCCGTTATTGTCAATTCAATTCAACTTTGAAGCACGTTTGCCGCTTTCTCCTTTTCGCATTTTAGACTGATTTTAAAATTTCTTGTGACTTTTTATGATTTTACTCTATAAGTACACAGCAGATACATGTTCTGTATAACTCAATTTAGAAAATTCTACAGCTAAATTTACCTAACACGTTTGCTGTTGTATTTTCGACACTAAGTAGATTTCTCGGTCTAAATAGCTTTCATTCAGAAAAAAATGACAGCAGAAGTAACAAATTAAGACGATTTCTAACCGAAATTAATTAAATAGTTCTTAAATATTCGTTTTCTTACCTTGAAGACACTGACATCCTCTTTCAAAACCAAAATTGATTGCAATTATTATTCCAATTACAACTTTATTTACAAGCGATTTTTGATCATATCTGACGCTAAAATGTTGACTGGCAGATAAAGTTCCGAAGAAACTGCAATTGCTTTTAGAAACATTCGAAAACGTCCTCGATAGTGATCTCTAGTGCTTTGATTTAGATCGCGATAAAGAAACCGAATTATGTGAATATAAATCAGAACCTGATAAAAGTGACATAGACGAGGGTGAAAAAGTGCATCGAATATATTGGATTTATGCCATTAGAAATAAAGCAGAATGAAAAATGTATATGTGCGACAGATCGATTTGCTATTAGAAATGTTTACGTCCTATTAAGTTCGTCAAGCAAAACGTCAATGGGTTTGAGTAAATGAATAAAAGCACTAAAAGCATAAATTAGAATCAAAGTTAGAAATTTATCTCAAACGTGTGTAATGTGAAATTAAAAAGTGTAATTTATGTAGAAAGAATGCATACACAAAGCGTTTTGTTCAAATCAAATATGTAAGCAAGTAATGTCAAGAAAATTGTACATGAGAATTTGCTTATTACTAAATAAATTATAAATAAGGTATGTATTTGATTATGAATATATGAATTTGATTAATTAATGTGAAAATTTGTTTATATATTGGGCTGTTAAAATATAACAATATTCCTTTCATTGTCTAAAGTGCGTTGATTTATTTTATGAGTTTCAAATTCAATTTATTGCAGCTTTTTTGGTATAAACAATCATAAGCTTATGAAAATATTGCTAAAAAGAGCTCAAAGTTAAACAAAATTAAAGGTAGTTGCGATACCATTTAGATATTATAATTATTTTACCCAATTTATTTACTGATGTCGAAATACACCGACCGACGTTCTGTATTAACAGTAGTGAAGGCCGTTAAGATATAAGAAAATAATTTTGAATCGTTTGGCAAGAATTATAAGACCTTCTCAACATTATTTAATGAAACCTTCCAAGAAGTTTGACATAAAAATCTACTGAAATAATTGCATTGAGATATAAATAAATTACCAAAAAAGCTATATCAAGAATACTTTCATGTAATGATGGTTTTTATGGAATTTTCTCTGCAATCGCACCAGGAAGTTAACTTAATGATTCGATTTAAATTGTTACAGTTGAGAGAAACGAACTCCAGAATATAAAATTCCTTCACATCAACAACGGTAGATAGCGACGAACATGACTTGATTGACAAAGTTTTATGACGTCTTTTAATAGAAGTTTAATACCTCAGCCTCGGTTTAAAACATGGGGTTTTGATGGTCGAGTGTTAGATTTAAAGCTGATGCGAGATTTTGAAGTACTGCCACGTTTGAATGGGTTCGATATAAAATATGCTAAAATACCGCTCTTTATAACTGCTGCCATACCGAGCTTTACGGTTCTTGTTTTCTTACGACTCGCTCCAATGCATCCGCTATCATTTTCTTCGATCGTTTTTGTAAAGCCGTCGCTTCCAAATTTCATCTATGGAGGAAAATGAAAGCTTCGGAATACGGCATAAGAAGCTTGGGATCTTAACACGCTGACCGCTCGTTCGCGCCATTGTTGGTCACGGTAATGTATATAGGTTTACCTACGAGTTAAACTAAATTCAATTTTAAGCCAAAAGCTTTGGTTACGGTATCTTTTCATTTCTGTCCAAAATTTTGCAAAACACGTCACATTGAAACAAATAAATTACCAATGCAATTCATAGTAAAGACATTATTTTTTATATATATAATAGCCTTTTCTTTAATTCACAGATGGAACATTCAGTATGTTATAAGTAAAATACCACGAGTGGGTATTTTATCAAACGATATTTAACAAAAGTAAAATTTTTACTTTTATTTTGAGATGATAATCGTTCATTTAAGAGTAGAAATTTGATGAGAGAGATGTTCAATGTAAGCAAACAAATCAGATGTAGTACAAAGATTTTACTTCAGCTACCCAAATGCTCTAGCATGATACATATCGGGATTGCCTTAAATGTAGCTCTTTGCTGCTCGGTACTATTCGTCGTTTAATCGAATTTGCATTGACCAATCATACATAAATTTGAAATTACTTCTTTTGAATTTTAGTTGAAGCGCTGAATTTTCATGAATGAAAACAAGCCAAGTGATATCACGTTCGGAATACGTACAGAAAGATTTGTCAGCCACAGAAACACTACCGCCATCTACATTTAGCTTGATAGAAAATCTCATATGTATGGAGACGATTTCTATGTTTCAATTTACTTAGTTTTAGAGTTAAATTTATGTACTTATCTTTATCGATCTTATTTTGCTATGTGGCAACAAAGAGGAAATAAAACCATTCACTCAATATATGGATCACAAAAAATATCGGTACTAAATAATCTTGGAATTTGTTAATGGGATATTTATAATGTTTAAATAAAAGTTATTAACTTTGCTGTCCTGCTCTATTGGCAAAGTGTATGCATGTACACAAGACACTAGAAGTATGAATATATTCATGTTAAAGATTAATGCGTAACCCTCTTGGTGTTTGCCTCTTGATGAGGTATTTGGTCATAAGCAAAACTGGTCAATTTGATGGCCGAGACATCTCGTCCGTCAAGATTTCTCGTCATCTCTCGTCATTCGAAGAAAACTGACAAGAATCTTGATCTCGTCGTAGTATAAACGGCAATATCTTGATGATGAGATTTAATTAACAAAATTGCACAGATATTGATGACGAGACATCATTAACAAAATTGGTCATATCTTGATGGATGAGATATCTCATCGAAAGTACTTGGAGGGTTAAACACAAACATTATTCAAACAGTTATAGTGAAAAGATTCTGTGAGATATAGGAGAACTGTCTGGAAAGTACCCAGCCTTATAATATCAAACAAGATACACCTAGGATTTTTTTCGTTCTTAATTAAGAACCTTGGGGCTTCACAGAGTTCTCCCAGAGTCTCTTCCGTTTTCCAAAACATTCTGCAAAGTCCATTGTAGGAATAATCAGCTGCCTCGCCGTATTCTTCTGAGAAATTAAGAAAAAGAAAATTATCTCCAGACCGTCGATGTCACATCCACGGTCTGGAGATAATTTTCTTTTTTGGAAAAGCCACAAGTCAAGATACCAAATTTGGGCTGTAGGGACGGTGAGCCACCTGTGTGATTTGATGTTTTCCCAAAAACCCTGTTCGAGACGAGATTAAAACACGTGATGATTCTACCAATCACACCAATTTTCAACAACCTCGGGTGTTTTCTTTTTACTGCACCTCTCAGCTGGCAAAGAACATCGAGATGACATCGATCTTGTTAATTGTTTGATCTGAAGAATATTCCCCGTGATGGACAACACTTTCTCAATAAAAAAACACAGTAAACGATAATCTTGGCGTTGCTGGGACTTTAACGCGTCTTCTCTGGATTGAAAGAACTAAGCGTCTTTCATTGGAAAATCTTCTTAACCACCCAAGTGGTTTCGAAGAGGTATCTCGCCCATCAAGATCTGAGCAATTTCCATAGTGATGGGATATCTCTTCCATCGGAATCTCGACAATTTTACTGATGACATCTCGTCGAAACAAAACTGCACTACTACAAGGGGAAAGATGATCCAAATAGAAGAAATAAACTGTCCGTTACCCAGAAGTGGTGAAAATTTCGAACAGGATTTTGTATCAGAGGCGGCCACTATTGGTCAGTTTTTGACACGAAGATTACCCACCAGGAGGGTTAATCAGAATTGCTTAGTTCCAAATTTAATTCACAATTTGATACTAATTCGATGCTATATTCTCTCATTGGGATACATATCTCACTCAAGGGTATCTAGCACCCAACGGAACAGTCCAATCATTTCGTGACTTCCAACTCATGTGCAACAATGTCCCCTCTTGGCTGTAGTTACATCAATACCACACAAACGGCTCTTAGCATTATACCGTAGTTATATCATCAATGGTTCAATACTTTTCGGACAAACTCTTAGTAGATCGGTAAAAAATCTGCATGATGTACTACTAGTTAAATTTTAACATACAGTTTTAATGATGCGTTGAAACACAAATTTGCAATAGAGCTGAAGTACAGATTACCATTCCATTTATACACAGACTCATTAGCATGATTATTTAATTACGTGTGCATGTTACATAGTGCTTTATGTATATATGCGTAAACCGATTTTTGAAAGTCAAATTTAATTTACTTTTTAAATTACTTTATTTTCTGTATAGGGACACATACAATTATTTAGAAAAACTACATAGATCTAAGCATAAACATAAAACTTCACTCTCTAGAGAAATATTATTGTATAAATATTATATGAGCGACGAACATTTTACTACCACCAAGATTCCATTAAAATGCTTATGAAATAAAATATCAAACTAATTTCTATTATTTCTTTTGAAAAGTAATTTAATCAGTTTTCTGTCATAAATATTTATAAGTACCATTCAATGAAATTATATCTCCCTGTTAAATGAAGAAAAAAACTTCATTAGTCATCGAATTCTTAATATAATTACAGTCTATACTTAAAGTCAAATAAAAAATTAATCTTAGAGTCTATAGTTGCTCATATTTACAAACATATTCCTATGATTGTGAAAAAATCCAAAATAAGTATGTCTTTAGAGCTTTGAGAGAGATAAAATGATCAGGATTCAAGCAATTTTATCTTTCCTCTTAGGTTATTTCAGCTAGCTTAATTCCATTTCTTTGTTTTTAAGATAAAAAAGAAGTTTGAACAATTTTATTTCGAATTTATCTAGTTCTTGTTTTGCTAGCACTTTCACGCATTTATTCTCGTAAATCGCCAAACTTTTTTCTAATTTATTTTTGTTACACCAAACATTTATCACACCCAAACCTTTAAACATGTCTTTGCTAGTTTTGGCAGTGTTGAATTTTCACTGCTGCACGTGAAAGTTTTGTTTCAATTGAATTGTGGAGTGAAAAATAAATACATTGTTTGATTGCTTCTAAATAGATTTAAGAGATTTAGTATTCTAAAAATTATCAATGAGGATGTCTATGATTTCCATTCCACTTGCAATTCCTGTCATTTTTTAATCCTGTAATTGCCAACTGCAGAAATTTGGTAAGATAAAACTATCCTCTATCAAGAAAGACGTGTTGAACGTACATCAGCATTGCAGCAGTATGAAATATATGTCTAGATTCAGTAATATGAAATATTAACCCTCTGCGCCTCGCTGGATTTCCGAGTAGTGGAGTATCACGTTTACTCCATAACACACTTTATAACTAAACAATCACCTATTTCTAAAGAACCCATGTATTATTTCAAACAAAAAAAAAAGAAAACAAAATATAAAAGAAAGATTCTTTCCATAGAATACAATCATTTAAAAATGTATTGATCCTTTCCTAAGAATAGAATCCCTGGAAATACTCTATTGCTCCTTTCTTTAGAATAGAACCCCTTGGAAATATTTTATTGCTTCTTTCCTTACAAGTAAAAGAGAGAGAGAGATATCTTTTATTTGTAACTAGCTGAATTACCCGGTGTTGCTCGGGGTGAAATGGTTAAATGTTGCTTGAAAAGTGAATTAGAATAATAACTTTTCTTTCACAGAAAAATTCAATCATAGTTGTACGGAAAATACTTTTTAACTTTTTCATAGCTTCTACAATATAATTCGGACGCAAATATATACATTTAATTCCTGAATATATTGCAATATGTAAAAGATTAAGACATAAATACAGACAGAAACGAAATTCCGATGAAAAAATGCGTTCTGCAAAGTTTAAAAAAAGTAAACGTTAATTCTGGTGCTGTCAGATACCGAGTAGCAAAATTACGCTTTTATGATCAATGAGTTTTTCGTTTGTGCATTTCGGAATAACGGTGCTTGGGTTAGAAATAAATTTAATTGGTGTGGACAAATTAAACTGAATAGATAAAAATTTTTCAAAAAGCAGAAGGTCGATTTTACAGAATTTTTAAGAAAGAAAATCACTGCTTGGGAAGAACTAAAAAGTCAGTTCAAACATAAATATTGTAATTTAATTTGTTTCGGAAAAAATTGTTTTTCGATCAACACTGTTAAAGCAACCATAGTTGCCTAAAGCAATCAATCTATGCTCAATATTATTTCTATGGCGATTTCGAATAATTTTTAGCCCCCTAGGGCCAATAGAACGGGGGGTTAAGAGTTAGCCTATGCTGACCGCAGTGTTTTAAAGTATAAGTGTACCAAATTTGATGTGGATTGGTCAAACGGTGTAGATTTGTATAGAAAATATACATATACACACACATCCTATTTTATATATATATAGATTAAAAATCATAAAAGAAATAAGGATTATTAAAAATGTAAGTGTTTAGGACCAGTGAAAGGAACGTTACAAAAAGTTAGGGCCCAAAGTGAGAACGTCCAATTATAAAGTTTTCGAGCACCTCCTAGATATGCTTTTTTGTAATATATAAACTTGCTCCAGCTTTTCCTCAAATGTTCATCAGGGTCAAGGTCCCATTCAAAATTCCGAGAGGAAACTATTAATTATTAACAATCTGAAGGGGTTATTATTTATGATGCAAAATATGTTAAATTTGAAGTACCAAAATGATTGACAATTTAAAATATAGTCTTCCATCCAACTTTTGATGCCATCATTATCAGAAACTTCCCTTAACCATCTGAAAAGTTCACACGCATTATCCAATCTACAACCTGCGGTCTTCCCTGGATGAGTTCCAAACAGTTTGGACCTTCTTGGTAAAATAGAATCTTTCCTAGGATTCTATCAACCAACCGATGTGGCTATTTAGTCATTTTTTGTGTGGTGGGTAAACGCAATACTACCCTATTTGAAAATCGTGTGATGCTCAGAAGAAAACTAAAATAACTAAATTGACAAGCATGCTACCAAGAAAGTACTCTTCTGTCAAACACTTACTGTTCCAATAAGGTACAATAAGTAGTTTGAATTGTTTTTTCCAAAACAACTTATTCAAAAAATTAAATTACAGTATTTACATCAATATCAGCGTAAAATATTCAACAAATCCAAGTAACTATCTAGTTGAAAACAATTTTCATTTATCCTAAACGCAAACATGGCGCTCTAGCCATTTTGAAAGTTGTGACCATTTATGTCGCAGAAACATACGCATTCGTTTCATCTTGATATAATCCAAGCACGTTGAAAGAGAAAATAACCGTTTTGGAAGAGAAGGATTACGGATGTGCACTTTCTTCACACGCGAAGGACATTTTCTGAAGAATTTTCCTTTCCCTCTACTTCGCATCTTTCATTATCACGTTTCCTACATTGTCGGTATGGATAAGAAAGTTAAGAAAGTCCACTTCAAGCAAAGCATTTTCCTCGGCTAACTTTGGAAGTCGTAATGTCTCCTAAGAACTAAATGGCAACATAAACAAAAGATTGTAGATCTCAAAATATCACTTGATCAAAAGTTTTGGAATAAACATTGTTAAAAATACAGTTCTTGGGTTTCTCTATAAGTAATACCATGAAATAATTCTAAGTAAAAATATCTTTGTTCTGTTTTTAATAAAATATACTATATTTTAAATGTTCTATCTAAGCTTTTAAAATCTATTTGAAGGTATTTTTACGAATTATTTCTAAGTATCCATTTCTTCAAGCAAGGTAATTAATTCCCTAGGTAAATTTTGGAAATCTTATATATCTTAAGGACTAAATGGCAAGATAAAGAAACGTTTGTAAAACCTAGATATGAAAATATATTTCGATCAACAGTTTTCAAATAACATTATTAATCATCCAAGTGGCTTGGATGATATATCTCGTTCATCAAGATCTGGCCAATTTTGATAATGACTAGATATATCGTCATCGAGACGATTTTTTGACGATGACGAAATTAAGATCTCGTCTGATTTTTCTAATGATGAGATACCTCATCCACCAAGATCTGGTAAGTTTTGCTAATGACTAGATACCAAGTTCTTAGATTACTCAATAGGTAATACCATGAAAATATTTTAAGTAAAATCTTTGTTTCTACATTTTTAAGAAAACATAATACACTGCTGGCCACCGTAAATGCAACACCCTGAAGGAAGCATGCAAATAATATGAAATTTACAACATGCATTAGCGGAGGTGAGATATGCAAATGATTAGAATTTCAGCGCAGACGCACATCACGCGCGCCTGTGGCGCCACTTCAAAGCGCTATTTAAGGCTTGGAGATTTTGGCGATTTCAAGTACGGCAATTGTGTTTTTCTTGTGGTTTTTTCAAAAAAACGATCAATTATGCCTCGTAGAAAACAGCGATCATCTTTTGATCAAGTATCCGAGTTTGACAGAGGAAGGATAGTGGCCTACCGAGATTGTGGATTATCTTTCAGGGAAATTGGTAGTCGTGTTGGACGAAACCAAACAACTGTAATGCGGATATGTGATCGTTGGATGCAGGAGGGTACGACGGACCGACGTGTTCGATCGCATCCACCTCAGTGCACCACTTCACGTGATGACAGGCATATTGTGCGTATGGCAGTGACGGATCGCTCAGCCACATCACGAACCATAGCACAGCACATTCAGTCTGTACCGCATCATCCAGTGTCTGCGCGTACCATTCGACGCCGTTTACAGCAGAGTGGTCTGTCCGCAAGACGTCCATTGCTTCGTCTACCCTTGACGCAGAACCACAGACGTTTCCGCCGCCAATGGTGCGATGAAAGAAGGATGTGGACGGCAGAATGGAATGAAATTGTCTTTACTGACGAGTCACGCTTCTATCTGCAACACCACGATGGTCGGATTCGAGTCTGGAGACACCGTGGAGAGAGGATGCTGAACAGCTGCGTTATGCACCGCCACACTGGTCCTGCACCGGATATTATGGTATGGGGCGGTATTGGATATCACTCTCGCACTCCTCTAGTACGCATTGCCGGTACTTTAAACAGCCAGCGCTACATCTCCGAGGTTTTGGAGCCAGTTGTCCTTCCTTACCTTCAGGACTTGCCCACAGCCATATTTCAACAGGATAATGCGCGACCACACGTGGCACGCATTGTCCAAGGGTTCTTCGTCAATCGCCAGATTGAATTGCTTCCCTGGCCAGCTCGCTCTCCGGATCTTTCGCCGATAGAAAACATGTGGTCCATGGTTGCTCAACGATTGACCCAGAATACATCCCCAGCTGCCACACCAGATCAATTTTGGCAACGTGTGGAAGCTGCTTGGTCTGATGTACCCCAAGAACACATCCAAAGTCTCTTTGAATCAATACCGAGGCGTGTGGCAGCGGTGATCTCCAACAATGGCGGCTACTCTGGCTACTGATTTTGGCAGGAACCACACTTCACAGAAGTCTATAAATTTAATCATTTGATACTTGGTCAACATGTTATCTGCAAAATAAATTTTGTTGTGATATCTCTTGTCTTTCTTGGTGTTGCAATTTGGGTGGCCAGCAGTGTACATACATTTCAGAAAACATTAGATGAAGTTTAACAATTTAAACAATTTTACAAATAGTGTTTGAAAGTCTTACAAAGCTGGTAATTCCATACTTCAAAAAGATAACACTTTTCTATGAATTGATTTCGTGTGATGCATTACTTGTGATTATTACAAATTAAAAATTGCATTACAATTGTCTATAGAAGTTTATAACAAAACTATTTCTTGTTCAAAAATACCGTAGTTTAAATCATTTTGTTGCGTCGCTTTGTGTCATATTTCATAGAGAAATAACTTCATTCCTCTTTTTTCTTCCCATTTTAAAATTATATACACTTACAAAGGCTTATTTTTCATTTTTTATATTTAAATTTACCTTCATATTATTTATACTTAAAAAAATGAAACGAAGTGATATTAAAGATAAATACTACAGGTAGTTTTCAACAAGTAAATGTTTTCAATTACTGGATTTATAAAAAGGAGTAAGATTTTACTTTGACAAATAACTGTCATCCATTTTACATTAAGTAAATATTTTACTTTTACTGAAGGATTTAAGGTTGAATGTTATTTTTTCTAGTTTATAATGAGATGGCGTAACTGATATATATATATATATATATATATATATATATATATATATATATATATATATGCTTACAAAATAATAAATCCTGCTTAATAGTAGAAGGATCATAACTATTAATTAATTAAGGATCTTAGTATTAGTTTTCTTGTTCTCATATCTAAGAAAATTCCCATCTTCTAATACTGATGTCTTAATTTCGAAGAAGTTGAAGTGGACAATACTCAAGTAAAATCAAAATAAATAAAATAAAATAGGCATTATTTTGTTCCTTTAAAATCAAGATTATAAAACGAGCGTATATTCTCTGCTTACGGAAAAATTAATCATAAATTGAGTCTGCAAACGCCTTGCTTTTCTAAGACTAACAAAGTAACAAATGAAAACAAATACATACAAATTTATGTCAAACGACTCACTTCAATCCTTAACTTTACGCGAAAGAAATTGAAGTACATTAGAATAACAATACTCGTTTCTACCTACTAATGTTAATCAATATAACCTCCGGTTCATTCTCCTGCCTTATGCAATT
Organism: Meta bourneti; assembly: GCA_933210815.1. Classification (NCBI taxonomy): domain Eukaryota; kingdom Metazoa; phylum Arthropoda; class Arachnida; order Araneae; family Tetragnathidae; genus Meta; species Meta bourneti. The sequence continues at coordinate 58,131,075 of OW119926.1, forward strand.
AACTGAAAATATAACTAGGGAGGGAATACACATCGAATATAATTCTCATAATAATTAAAGCTATTCTTCTGCATGAAACTCCACTATCTCATTCAATAGACTCGGTTTCTAAAAGAGAAATTTCTATTCCTCATTCTATAGTGCAATTAAAATTTTCATGTATGCTTGCCATTAAGATTTTGTCTGTTACGATTTGTGAACAATCTGTTCTAGTGTTCTATCAGACACAAGTATAATACAAAATAATATTGTCTAGTTTATTTTAAATTTTTATGCTGTTAAAACTACTGTTCAACATTAAAATTTCTATTTCAAAGAAGGTTTAGTGAATTAACGCTCAAGTAAAGAACTATTAAAGCAAAATCCGTATCTTTTAAAATGAGACATCAAGATGATAAATGATATTATATCCTCTATTTACTGAAGAGTTTGATAGGAAATTGAGACCCGTCTTCAAATACGCTACTTCTCGAAGAGTAACAAAAATATATTTATGTAAATATAGTATTTCAGACGACTTGTTTCAAGCCTTAACTTTACCCAAACAAACTCGAATGCAATAAAATAGGCATCCGTTCCTACCTGCTAATGTTAATCAATAGTTACAGACTTATTCTCTCGTTTTATGCAATTTACTGAATGAGACAATATACATAGGATATAATTAACATTTAGCAGACCTTAAAGTGGTCTGCTAAATTTTAATTCTATAAGCTACGTCAATAATAATTAGAGTTCTCAGTATGTCCTCAATGTATTTAAAAGAGGAATTCATATATATCATTCTATGGTTGAGACGGAAGTTTCAAGTACGCATGGCATTGAGATCTTTGTTCTAATTTGCTAACAGTCAGTATTTGTTCTATTGTTCTTGCAGACAAGTATATAATCATATACTTGTATATATATATATATATATATATATATATAGCATATAATCTAGTTTAATCTGTTTTGTATACTGCAGCTACAAAACTCCCTTATTTTATAATTTTCCCTGAAATTTTCATTTAAAGAAAGTTTCAGGGAACTGACATTCGAGTAAAGAGCCAATAAAATAAATATCATAGTTTCATTTATCGTAATATCAAGATGACCATTTTTATTACTGCATACTGTCAAGCAGATTACTCCTATTACATGACAGTGAAATAAGATTTTAAAAGTGCAGAGCATGTAATAGACAAAATAAAAATTTGAAAAAAAAATAGCTCAGTTTACAACATAAGCTATATCAAATCAAAACAAAACTTTTAATTAGACAGAACAAAAATAACGGATTAAAGACAAATCCCGATCGAAACAAGAGAAAACACTTAAAATCTCAGTTTTCAAACGTTTAAGTTATAAAATAACCAAATAGCTTTAAATCGTCAAAAATAGGATCAATGATTGTGGGAAACTATTGATTGTTTTACAAATTAGGCTATATTGGTTGATTTTACAAATAATTTTTGCGGAACAAAGTTTCCTCAAAAACAATTTTATTTCTAGTGCTTTTCTCATTTATGTACAGAAAATGATCACAAGTTGAGATCTGTCTGCAAAAATGATACTTCTCTAAGAGAAACAAAGCAAATCAACACAAAACTATAAATAGGAGGGAACTAAAACGACGGATAAGAGAAACAATCACGATCGAAACAACCAGAGAAAACGGTTAAGATTTCAGTTTCAACCGTTATAAAATTAGTACACAGCTTTAAATCGTCAAAGATAGCATCAAGGATTTGGGGTAAACTATTGATTGTTGTACAAATTGGCTATTAGTTGATTTTCCAAATAATATTTGTGGTAAAAAACTTCCTGAAAGATGATTTTATTGCGAGTACTTTTCTCATTTATATACTGAAGAGTATCAGAAATTGAGATCCGTCTACTAAAACAATGCTTCTCTAAAAGTAACAAAGCATTTATATTTATGTCGCTGCAGATTGTTAGACGATTCATTTCAAACCTTAACTTTACTCAAACAAATTCGAGTGCATTAAAATAACGACATCAATAGCTCCAGGTTTACCCTCTCTCTTTATGCAATTAACTGAAGGAGTGAATGTACATAGGATATAATTCACATTCCGCAGACCACATTTAACATCACCTTCGCCGATAATAATTAAAGCGATTCTTCTGCATGAAACTCCATTATCCCAGCCAATGCACTCAGTGTTTTTAAAAGAGCAATTCCAAAAGCCCATTCGACAGCGAAGGTAGATTTTTCATGTATGCATGCCATTAGGGCTCTTCTTTGTTCCAATTTGCGCATAGACAGTATTTGTTCTATGGAAGAATGAAAGCTGTTCCATCTGCCAAGTTATCGCTTCAGGAAAGTTCGTTTCTACACTCATGGCGGCATTTAAATCGACATTTCAATCATAACTGAGGCACGTACTAGGCGTGGCTCTATTCAATTCGTTACTTTTTTCGCTGTACAGTCGTATTGGTTGTAGAGTTTTCGCCATTTATTCATTACGCTCGGTTGGCTTTTTGAACCAGATAAATCGGCGAAGTGTCACCTAAGGCAATAATATATAAATAAAAACGAGAGGTTAAGTTTAATGAAAGTCGTAAATAGTTAATTTGGTCTAATCATGTTTTCAAAGCATGGAATCGTAAATTCTTAATGCCGGTTAACTATATATGAATTTGGTCAGTATAAAGTATAGTATTTCCGTTTTCATTAGTATAAAGTAGTAGGTTAAACTCAAGAACACAGTACCATAGCCAATTGGCAATTAATTATCATCGCCAATCGGCAAATGATTGTGGAATTTGGTAACCCATCGTAGGCCCATCTAAATAGTAGTTTGGTGACGAAATTTTTAGTAGTCAATTCGGCGAGAGACCGGTAACATGCTCTTGAGTTTTATCGATGGAAGTGTTACTCACATTTAATACCATTTATGATGAATATAAGCATTTATATGCAGTTTTCATGCTTCCAGATAAAATAATATTTATCAAAAATATAAAATAGCATTTGTTTTACGCTTTTCAAATGTACTTTTATTGGTGTTATATCTTATTTCCAATACAATCCATGACAAAAATGACACTTCAACATATTACCACAATTAGATTATGAACGTCTCCAATTTTATCCCGTCTCCTTGTCCATTGGCGATTCGGCATTTTTTAAAGCGAAACCTATTTTTGCTTTTATTTTCTTTCTAACTGATTCGTATCTTCCAGATTTCTCATTACTTTCAGTGATGAGGCTGCTGAAAACTGGGTGACGAACAACTTCCGGTCGATTTTATATTGTTTATAACCGTTGTTGCCTTTCGACAATTAACAAATTCCGTCGATTTCTGTGCTAAATAGTTTGTGAAATGTAAACATAAATTATAAACTATTATAATGAAAAGGTGTTACAAAAGACAATTTTCACGTACATAAATTTCTATATCAAGACCATGTATTACAGACCTTATTTCCCTCTAAGGGTAACGAAAATCTGTAAAAAAAACGTATGTATTTCACTCATCAACAAAGAATAAGTGTATTATTAGGTGTATTTCCGAAAATGTATATAATTTTCCTGGTTTGTTTTGTTGTTTAATAGTATAAGCGAAACATTTATTGAGAATCCATTTTATTTTTCAGATTTCAAATTATCTATACATTTCTTTGGTGCTCAAAATACAATTTAAATAATAAACACTAAAAGCGGATTTAATTCTAACTCTTCCATGTAAGGTCGTGTGAAGAAATATTAATAAAAAATAATAAAATTTGGTTGCAATACAAATATTCAAGGGAAAGCCTTATAGGTTCTGATAAGTAATTTATAAATGATTCACTCTACACATACATCATATTTATTCCCTTGTATTATTAAAATAATTGTTCTGGGCTATGTATTAAAGGCATAAGCGACTAATAAACATATTCTTTGAAGATACACTGATAATGACGTCTTGCCATTTTTTAAATCCATGAATTAAATCATTAACAATTTATTGCAATACTTTCGCGAAATCTCCAAAATTGTATTATGTGTAAAGTAAACGGAATTGAAGCTCTGTTTTATTCAAATATATTTTCTCCGAATTGCTAATCACATTGATAAATAATTAACTTAGAGTTTATTCCAAGTCATTTGAAAATTTTAAAATAAAATTAAATTAATTAGAGCCCTTAGGAAATTATTAATGATAAATAAATTATTCCATGACTTTTTCTGAAATGTTCTAATTAATCCAACTCTTAAAATGTTTAACAAACAGATTTAAAATAATTTTCACCCATCGCATTCAATTACCTAACGTCATATCTGCAATAAATACTTAATTTCTTTAATGTTATAATGCATCAACGCATCATGGATGAGTAAAAAAATCATCGTTAACCCTTATAAATTTAAAACGCATATCTAGAGAATCTGATTTTGCATGCAAATCAAATTAAATTTTATTTCATGAAATTTTTTCCCCTCACAAGAAAAATTAATTATGTATTCGATTCTTCAAAGGGCTTACACGTTTTTCTTTTTATCTGAGATATTGGATACATTTACTATTTTCACAGTTAATATTTTTGCTGCAACACATATGTGCGACATTTCCAGTGCTAATTTAGAGATGTATAATTTACAAGTACAAGGAATCTTAATTATTAATAAGGTAAGTACATACGAATTAGAGGAAGATGTGTTCACATTTCTGAATACTTCATATCTGCCTTTTCACAGTATTTTAAAGAATTACGTCTTTCGCTTCATTATTGGGAAATAACTTGGGAAATGTGCGTCACAAAAATATGCAACCCTGTCTCACCCCTACGGTTCGCAAATGGAAAATTACACACACAGATACTGCGTATACCATTGAATATAGGGTGAAACAAAGTATCAAATAAAATATCTGCATCAAAATTTGAATTTCTAAGGTATAAACAAAGTGGCAATATTAAGAGCAAACAATCTCCCTACGACTCTACACTTCAAATTCTTCAATTGACTCAAACATCCTTTAATAATTCTTATTCCTGCACCACTATGAGTACCATTGAAAGCCAATGTCTCTAAATACCATTAACTCTGCAAGAGGTTTGCCCGAGAAACCTCGGCGAAATGATGACAATGAGTGAATGCTTCGCGATGAGTTCCGCGAGTGCCCCGTTCCTTATGCCCTTTCCCCGAGCAGTTGATTGACAGGTGATTTTCATTTGATTGAGTAGGCATGGAAGTTGTTTCGAAAGGCTTTTAAAAACGCTTTGCTGTGCCTTCTCACGCTTGTGAGCACTTTTTGGGTTGTGCGTCACGTGTTTTGACATTTACGTTTCGCTCAAAATAAGGCACTCAACGAATGCTGCATCATTTAGATTTCCATAAACCGCCCTACAGGCAAACACCTCTCAACCGATTGAACAGATCAGCGAGCGTCTGTCAAGTGATTTTCTTGAAATAAGAATCAACAATTGTAAGTTTAGAACTTAAAGAAAACTTTAAATGTTTCTAAGAATAAAGGGTCTGCTGTCCAATCCGAGCCTGAGGCAAAGAGAGGAAGTCTCATTAAGGAACTTCAAAGCAGTTGGGGAAGGAACGAAATGAGTCTGTGATTTACTATCAGTTGTGCTTTGTTAACTCCAAGGGAATGAACATCCAAGAAGGAAAACCAAATTGTCCCTTGCACACAACTGGTATCAATTCGGAACAGGTTTTTTTATCAGATGCTGGTCACTACAAGGCAGTTTCAACGATAAAATAAACCTCCAGATGGGACCATGATCACTAATACCAATGCCACTAAATACCATTGAATACCAGTGCAGCTATATATCATTGTATAGCAGTGCCACCAAATACCATTGAAACCAATGCCACTAAATATTATTGAATACCAGTACTATAAATACCACTTGAGACATAACAGTGTACCCGATTCACAACTCACACCGATTGAAAATCACTGCTCTAATTATTTCCAATACTCATATAAAGATTCCATCATGGACACTGAAAATATACATCCCCTTGAAATTTCCCAATTATTTATATATATTTACTTTGCAGTCTTATTACTGTTTATGTATACACTGTGTATTACTAAGACATAAGTGTCTCAAATTTGAACTTCCATGGTATAAACAAAGCAGCAATACATAAAATAAGAAATCACTTCAAATTCTCCAAGTGAATAAAGCACCCTTTAAAAATTCTTACATCCGCTTACAATACGCGCGCACTAAATACCATCTCACAATCCTCGCATGTCCATTGTTACTGAATACCAAATCACATTCATTTCCACGTGCAACTTCAAAAATCCGCCAACCAGCGATCCAAACACAATCCCCAAGCATCATTAAATCCAGAAGCCATTCCCTTGCCAAATTGGCGTACGCTAAACTTTCATTGCTCAGCCACCGTAACAATTACCAAACCCGGGAGAAAGTTCCCCGGACCCAGCGAAACTCGGAAACCAAATTTCAAAGCCCCCTTAGAATAGGGATTGGGACGCGGATTCTTCTAGGGTGTATAGAAATCAGCGTTCTTCAGCGCGCTGAATAATAGAAAGGCTTCGCGTTACGGGAGGTCTCACTTGAATTGAAATCTCGTCGCCTAAGCCATTTTGCTGCCCTTAGAAAGTGTTAGTGTATTAGGCTGCGTCGAAGATTCTTGGTGGAAGAAAAGGGACGAAAATTAGATTGTCAGTCTTCATCCATCGGTGATTGAAGAACGTAGATTTTCTTCTTATTTTTTTATCTACGTGTTTCTTATTCCAAGTTCTTGGTGTCACTTGTTAATTTTACATAATTTTATTAAGCCATAATGATATAATGTACACCAATATATGAAAAAATATACTTTTACAAATAACAGCAAACATATTTTCTTATCTTTTAGTTTGGCGTTTCTTTCTATTTTAATTTGGCAGCATTTGACACATATGAGCACCGAATTAATTTGTATATACACTTTAACATGCGTCATATATGCTTACCATTTTCGATTATATGTATAGTGAAATATTTTTGATTGAAGCTGAATAATAGAAAAACCTCGATAACGGAGATCTCTGCTGAATTGAAATCCAGTCGCCTAAGCAATTTTTCTGCCTTTAGAAAGAGTTAGTATATTTGGTTACTGCGCAGAATCTTTGTGGAAGACAAGGGAGAACAATTAGACTCCCTCGGTGATTGAAGAACATGGATTTTCTTTTTTTTTAACCTACGTGCTCCTTATTTTAAGTCCCTGGAGTTACCTGTTAATATTAAACACATTTATTAAAATTTGACAATTATGCATGCACATCAATATATGAAAACATTTGTTTCTCACTTTTCAGATAACAATAAAGTTTATTAATTTTTAAAAGGTACAATTTAAAAGAAATGAGTTTCTTAGTTTTTTATACTGAAATGTATAGTTATCTTAAGATTAGTGAAGTCCACTAAGTCATTTTTCTTTTCACGAGTTTGGATTTCTTGAAAAACGCTCTTAGTGAGCATATATTTTCTCTTCATTTTCTAAGAATTATTATTTTTGATTAAATGTGTTTCACATTTAGGCCGACAAGATAATAACAAACAAGTCTTAAAATTGTTGATTTGGTGCGACTTTTTTCACTCTTTACATGCATGATTTGATTTATACGAGCCACAATTTCTTTCTAAAGATGTATTTAACACTAGAAAGACGGGAAGTTGCCTTATACTTAGACAGCCGGAAGGGGCCAATTTGACCCCTGGATCTTATTAAGCGTTAAATTATATTATACAGCTTATTTTAGATTTCAAATGATAAAAAATAAGAAATATAATATATACTCTCTCTCTCTCTCTCTCTAGTATTCAAATTGAAAATTTATCACACTGACCTGCTTTTTATATAATTTTATTTTGTCCATTCGTTGAAGCAATCAGCACAATTTACTTCTCTGATTAGCTTTTCCCGCATACTGCCTTTTTACAATTTGGGCAGTTGTTTTTTGTATGGTTTCCCATGCACAATCTCCGCACTCTGCATTTCAATCTTTTATTGGTGATGCATTCTTTATAACTGCTTCCGACACAATCTGAGTACTTGCTGCATTAATTGTAGATGCTACATATGGATTACGAAGCCCTACACCGAGCTGCAGGATGAAATTTATCCTGCTAAGTTTCTCATTTCCCGTACCTTTATACAAGCACTAGCATTTTTAACGCAGACTTGTCTAAAATATTAAAAAATACTTGCATAGGCCAGCGACGAGATCCCGATTTAGTAGTATAAAGGCGTACCATTTGGTCTACAGTGTCGACGCCGTACTTAGTCTGGTTATAATGTACAGTTTCTGGTGCTTTCTCATAATTATCGATGGTAACAGTAGGGTGACGAAAATAACAGAACATTTTTGTTCATCCTACCCTGATAAACAGTAAGCGTTATGTCTGAGTCTTTTCTGAAGAATATCGTGGAATGAAGAGGTTGTTTTCCCAACTTTGCTGTTGGTGGCACCTCTGCGGTTTTTTCTCAGTAATCCCACAAGGCTTGTGCATTTTGATTTCAATTGTTCACAGTTTTAAAGATGTAAAATAGTTAGTTATCTGTGGTTATGTTTCTCCCTTTTCCAAAGTGTGTCGCCAATCACTACTAAATCGCATTCATTGTGCTACTAATCTTTGCTCACAGCTGGGGAGGACTTTTAATGCTTGTAAACAGGATGTAGAAGGGAAGGCAAAATAAAACTACTTTCAATGTCGTTATACGGTAATTATATCCATCAATCAGGAAAAATGTTGCGCTGTCACTACGAAATGCAATAGAGGCCGTTTTGGTCCCTTCCCTTTTTCTTGGTATACAGTTCATTCTCTCCGTTTCTATGACAGCAAGGACAATGTGATTAAATACAGATTAAGTATGAGCTAAATAGTTAAGTCATGAAATATCAACTTATTTAATCCATAGGCAAGGAAGTTACAGGGCGGGAGGGTGTACTAATTTTGATTCTGTATATGCATAACAGTTTTGACTGTACATATTAAAAATACATTGTAACAGTCAAGTAGAGTGCATATAGAATGAATACGTTGAATAATAGAAATATTACTCTTTACGGGAGTTCACTGTAGAATAGTAAACTCGTTGCCTTAGTCGCTTTATTGCACTTCATAAGTGTCCTTGTATTAGTCTGCAGGTGTAAAAAATCAAAAATGTTAAAATAATGCAACAAATATACCAGACAATATTGTATAATGAAAATAATAGTAAAAAATGGTATATTATTTTTTGTAATGTTTCCCCAAAGGCTAAAAAGTATCTACTTAAAATGTAATTAATAACTTAATTTTATGACTAAAATAAAAGTATCACCATATAATATGAAGATAAATAAAATAAAAATTAAGAGCTTATAACTAATGCACTTTTTTAAATTTGTGTTAAATTTTAGCTGTGTTAACCTGGTCTGTCCTGCTTTAGCTGTGGTGCCCTGGCGGTTGTCTTATCGAAGTTTCTCGCCATTAGCAAAACTGACCTGATCCTTGATGGACGATGTATCTTGTCCATCAAAACCTCGGCGTCTCCCGTCATTAGAAAAAAACTGACCAGATTTTGATCTCGTCATCATAAAAAGATCGGCAATATTCTAATGACGAGTTTTCTCGCCACTATCAAAGTAGGTCAGATCTTGATGGTCGAGATATCTCGTCGAAACCACTTGGAAAGTTAAATATTCTAGTTATTATGTATGTCATTTTAAATTGTAGAAGTATAATTTACTAAAGTCTATTTATAATGGTTCAGTTTGCTTTATGTTTGATATTCGTAAAAAACTAAATTCTAAAAAATTCTTAGACAAATGCAGACATTTCCTTTCATATATGCAATAGAATTTCGGGGAAGTCTGGTAAAACGAGCACGACTTACTTGCAAACTGTAACAGACATTCTAATGTTTCTGTGTATTAGGATGTCAAATTACAGCCATACGAGGCATATATTTTATGAGGGTGTCGTGTTGTTTCGAATTTAATTCTTATGTTACTTTTTAAAAAACTTCAATTAGCACAGTTTTATTGATTTTAAGAGGGGTATTTGAATTCATGCCACACTGAAGCAACACAACGGACTATTGGTGACGGTCCAAGATCAATCCGGAAGGGAAAGATCCAATGACAACACCTCGTAATTTTAAACGACGGTGACATGACGAGTTAACTCCTATCTCGCAGTCTCCTCTCCCAATTTCCACACCACGCCGATGTGCTATTGATTTTAGAATTTATAGTCAACAAACCTGATGTGACAGTTGTCCGTTGAAGCTGGAGAATAAGAATAGGACTGGAATTATTGAAGTATTTAGTAATTAACCCTCTGGATACGGGGTCCGGCAGAACCGGACGAAAGCTTCGAGTCCCCTCGATATGAAAAGCTCGGTTTCTTTCAGACCTCAAATTCCTGAAGACTCGCAGCAGCCCATTACAATTTCCATCCCCTCTTTTATGTGCTACAAAGAGACCCGCGCGTGAATAGCCTTATCTCCCCGTTGACAAAGATGTCAGGGTTACCGACGGGGAGTCTCGCAAATTGCTGATCCTCGAGCATCTAGTCTGTGAGAGGTTGAGTAAATGAAAAGAGATACACTTAAAAAGTCACCGCTGCCCTTTCAGTTTACCCGGGAAGAATTTGTCCCTTCTAGACATACCCACGATCCGACATTAGAAACCGGCACATTAGGTGATAATGAGACAACACATATTTCCTCTCCTCCTGGGGGAAAGTATTGTAAAGGCCGTTTCGGCCGGTTTCAGTAAGCTGCCGGCCGAAACGGCCTTTATCTGTCGGCTTCGTAACCAAAGAAGGAAACGATATTCTGCCCCGACATATGCAGAGGGTTAAACACTGTCATCATAGCTAAGTACAATATAAAGTCTAAATAGACGAAGAGTTTCTATAAAGGCTCATAGTATAACTGGCTGCCTTGAAACGGCTGGCAAAGAGATAGTTTTTATCCTACGTCCATCTCCGGCCTATCAGCCATCAATCGACGAGCAGCCCAATAGATTTCTGAAGAGAAAAAATATGACTTAAAAGCACTATCTACAGTATTTAAAATTCTATTGTCAGGATTTTAGAGCAGTCCTTAAGGTGGTCTCCAGTCCTTTCGTCCAGTTTGCCAAGGGAACAGATAGCTGATCTAGGTACTCCAATATAGTGGAAATGTCAAAAGATAGATTTGAATGAGAAGTTAAATTATGTGAAGTTAAAAACTACGACTGCAACTGGATGAATTGAGGATTGAATATTATGATCAAATTGTAGAGAATTATAGCATGTTTATTTCCTATGGTTTAGTGATTGTTAAACAAGAATTAAACGCTAAGTATTCCGAATATTTATATTGCTTTCCAGAATAAAGTTATCTTCATTCTGTTGGCACCTTCTATGGAAATTTATGTACCCAGCACGTCTTTGCTAAGCAGGCCATATCTCACAACTATAGATAAGAAAATAAGCATACTTTATGTAGGTTACATATCATATTTCAAACTCGCATGTATTACAGTAAAACTCAAATGTTTGCCTTGCAAATTAAGAGTTATTTCTGTTCAAGGAAATTTATGTGAAGGTTTTAAATGCCAGGTAAAAGAATACAACGTTTAACGTACTTTCTTGAAGTGCTATATTTTAAAATTACCCCCCAAAGATACAGAATCAACTAAACTATATTACTTTGAAAGGATCATTGTATAAAATGACAGATAATTCAAAAATGAAAATTCATTTTGGTTGCTTAAATGCCTATTAATTACATTTTTATAAATTATGTAGCAATGAAATATACTGCAAATAAATTAAATATAATTTTCCATTTTATTCGTGAAAAATTAAAATTGGATTTAACCATTGACAACACAACAGATGAGTGAATTTATAAATTAAATCAGAAAACGAAAATGTTATCTAAACATCAGTGTATTGACCTTCCGAATGGTTTCGAACACATCTTGTATATCAAGATGGAATTAATGTTGCTAATGACGAGATATTTCGTCATCAAGATATTGTCGATTTTTTTATGAAGACGAGATCAAAATGTGGTCAGTTTTTCGAATGACGAGATATCTCGTCCCTCAAGATCAGATATATTCTACTTATGAAGAGATACCCGTCGAGAAAATCACCAGTAGGATTAATAAAAACTACACTTTAAATCCAGCATACGTCATAATACATATAGGTTTCAAATTTGCTATAACTATTGAACAAACATACATTTATAATAACCAAACAGGACTTACATAAAATTAACAAAACATAAATCGCAATTTTAAGATGAAAATAAACTTTTTGGAAGATTCTGGATATTTTATGATAGTTAATTTTACAAAACGGTACACAAGCAAATCAACACATTTTTTAACAATACTGATAATAATCAAACAAGATTCAAGAAAACTTTCAAAAAGTAAATCGTGGTTTTAATATAGGAATAAAAATTTGGAAAGATTCTGATACTTTTAGGTGAATAATTTTACAAAATACAGAACAAAAGCAAATCAACACGCATAAAAATATCTTGTTTTAGTGAAATTAAAACTACTTAAACACTGTATATTTGTTATTTACAAACGTTTCTCACTGTGCACCATAGGATAGTATACGGAAGTTAGTACATGGGTAGAATTAAATGCAAAATTATAATTAAAGTATAGAAAAGAAACAAAACAGGACAGTATGTAGTAGCTACATACAAATATACATAACACCTCAAAAGCATCCTATAATCTAAACCAAGTACGAAGGTACTGGAGCTTAAGAATGCAAAATGTTTACAACTATTTTAAGAAGAGCTCTTTCCACAAAGGGTTCAAGCATTCAAAGAGTTGATGGATTGTGTCCTCTCTACCGTGACCAACACCTGCACTAGTCACTTGAGGTCTATCTTTGAGGGATCCATTAAACTCTCCACTCCCAGTGATGAATTGCATCCTGCAAAATGACCGGTGGGTCCCCTTTATTCAGAGATAAATCTAAGAAACAAACGGTATGTAATATTAAAACTTTGTCGAAACTGTGTAGAGGTAAAGGTTCTGGCATCTAAATAGAAATGTCCTTGATTAGGGTAAATCCAGGGTAGAGTATGTATTTTTTCCTTGTGGTATGAATGGTCTCTCCAGAAAAGGGATGTGACTAATATGTGTGGTGTGTGTGAATTACAAAGTGAACCTACACCTATGAAGCATCAGGGTAACACAAAGCAGTTCATAAATCCCTATATTTCCATAATAAATAATGTTAAGTTGGGATAGGCATTATAAAAGGAAATTTCAAACATTCGGCTCACAAGTTGAAGACTAATAGAAAATTTTTAAAATTAGAAATTGCATATTATTTAATTCTTTTTTTAACTAACTACTTAAGATGTAAAATTCTTATTCAGATGTCTAGAAATAGGTTCATCTCTGACTCGTGAATCTGAAGTTGTTTTTTACTTAGCCCTCATGGGTGGTTGTCTAGTCATTAGCAAAACACCAGATCTTGATCTCGTCACCATAAAAAAGGTAATTTCTTGATAACGAGATATCTCGTCATTAACAAAATCAGTCAGATCTGCATGGACTATATACCTCGTTTAAACCATTTGGAGGGTTATACCATTCACACACACAGTTTAAAACCTCTAAAAGGGATGGCTATTTTTGCATTTCGATTACTTTTATATTCCAAAACCATGATTTGCATGACAATCTGAATAGGTAATTCAATTTAAAAAATGTAATCTCGGAAGAACTTACTTTTCTTCAAGTCTTGGTTGGATGGGCTGGGTTTTATGGCACAAGTTCTGTATTCGGCCAATCTGCGCCAAACAACGCAAAGCAAATTGACACACCAACAATGAAATATTTCCTGACACAGAAGAGATAAATGCACCCAGAATGGAATCGAATCTGCGCTACCTTCAACTAGCAGTTTAGTAGCACAGGTTCGAAGTCAGTAAACCCGCTGAGCTATGGTAATCCCATAAACAAATTTCCTAAGAAGCTTAATGCAAGAATAATTATTCGGATTTCCAGCAGTATGTTCCATTCCAACTCATGAATCTGAAATTTATTTGCTTTGAGCATCAACACATAGTATAAAACCTCAATAAGTCGCTGCTATTTTTCAATTTCGATTATTTTCCTGTTTCAGAGTCATCTTGATTTCCATTACATCTGAATAAATAAATAAATTTCATTAAATCTAATCCCGAAAGAACGTCCTTCCCTTCAAGTCTTGAAGCGCAAAACTGAATATTCATTTCGAAATTCTTTCATTTCCAGAACAATCGACAAAGAAATATCAAGGTTCGTGACAAACAGAAAAGCCGAGAAGTCGAAAACATTCCATCTCCCCCACATGCAGACACCCCACCGCTCTACTCAAATCTACAAAAAGAGCCGTTGAGACAAAAAGGAAAATACTTAAAGAAGAATCAACATAGCTTAAGCCGGCACATTAAATTTAACAGAATTCTGCTCACATACGTGAGGGAGGGGGACAAGAGATGTATTCTACCTGAACTGAAAACTTTGCATTATAACTTTTTTAAAGTTGTTTGTTTATCTCAGTCGTACTACAAAGTCAAGAGAACAATTCCACAGCAAGAGCATAAGAATGGCCAGGAGCTATGACAGCGCTCTTAGAAGTGTTCTTTTTCGAATATTTTGGATCTTGTTTTCGACACAATTGAGAAATTAGTCATAAAAAGAAACTATTAAGAGGATTAAAGTTTGCATACATGGCTTTACTTCACTGATTATTTCCAGCTTGTGATTCAAGAACATTGCTCGTTGGAATGTTAAGGAATTGAATTACTGAATGTGTGTCGTTGCTTCGTTTCCTTCCTTACTATGAGGGAAGTTGAGTTTTATCGTACTTGTAATTTAATTTAATTATCATAGACTAAATTAGAGACTTTGACGCAAATACATTTCTGACGATCCTAGAAAAATTCGTAAGCATAAACATGAATGCTTTAACGAAATTAATTCATAAACATTTGATGTTTAAGATGAAATTGCTAATGAAGTCTATGGTAATTAAAGTAATTATGACTGATGTAAGTTTGGATAATGTAGACTTTTATTTCCACAATAGTTCTTCATTAAATGTGGTTCATTCACCTACTGATAGAGGCATGTGTTAAATTAAGATTAATCCGACTGTAAAATTAAATACGATGTTAGATGACTATGGTAGGTATTTGAATTTACGGTACTCAGGGGGAAGCAACACAACAGGCTACTAGCGACGATCCAGGTTCAATCCCGAAGGGAAAGAGTCGAGAACACTTAGTAATTTGGAACCTCGTTCAGATGACGAATAAGATATTTCGTATACTCAGCATAATATTTGAGATTATGTACAATATAATTGTTTATGCCTAGCTTAACTTTACTCGAGGCTTGGTTTTCTTTAAAGGCCACGTATTGCATTATCCAGAATCTATGTTTCTTCGGTATTCCGTGTTGGTGTTATCGTGTTTGTACCGAAGTGTTTTGAGACTTAGTATTATAAGTAATGTACAACACAGAAATGATGAAATTTAATACAGTGAAAAAACAACTGGGAGGAAAGGACGTGAATTTTGCATTGTCATGAAAAGCATGTAGTATATACAAACATCAAGTGGACATTTTTCATTTCTTTAATAGTAAAAGTAATGAAAGTAATCCAACGAGTTAGGGAAATTATTTTAGTAGATTTAGGTGTAACCTAATCTTTTGTCTTTGGGAGCCTCAAATGGAACGTATCGTCAATCAACTTGAAATTTATGGATAAAAATTCCATGTTTGTATTGCTATTGAAAATTACTGTTTATATTTAATTTGAAATTAAGACGGTCTCTAAAGTAATTTTATAAATATAAAGTTATAGATAGTGCTTCCTTATCAAAAGGTGTCTTTGAATTTATTGTAAAGTGTTTCGTTGTTTCTTACTATCTGTATTTTGAAGTAAGCTAATGATTTTATAAGTAATGATAATGGTAATTAATTAATGGTCCTACTAGAGCAGCACAGCGGGCTATTGACGACGGTCCGGGATCAATCCCGAAGGAGAAATATAAAATAATTATAAATATAGGAGAAATAATAAAAGGAGAAATGGTAAAATAAAAATAATTATAAGGAGAAATATAATAATTATAGGAGAAATGGCAAAAATAATTTTGATACTTTATTTTTACTTGAAATACACTTTTAGTACTGATAATATATTTAGAATGCAGCAATTTATTTGATGCAATGCTGTTCGTCATAATCACAAAATAACAATTCCGACAAAAAAAATCTAGCGACAATACTGTTATTAATTATTTTAATTACAAACAATGTTTTGTTAAAGACAAAAGAAGAAACATCAATCATATTCCAGCCTGAGGGCAAATTCTCCTTACTATTTAGTAACGGCTCATTTACTGCTTTTCACAGTTCATCTCATCCAGTAACGCAATAAATAAGGGAATGATATACTGAGTTCATTTCTATGGTAAGAAAATTGTTTACAATAAAAAACGATCAGCACTTTCTATGGCATTTGAAGATTTTTGAAGTACGCTTTACATAATGTTCTCCCTGATTTCAAAGGCAGCCATTCCGAAAACCAGTCAGCATTATTATTCTTTTCGGTAAAATTCTAATATCACACGAAGATAAACCTTTTATTCGCTGTATACAACATGGGTCTTTCCCTCATAAAATGCTGTTTTGAAATTATGCATGAAAACCTAGTTTCTAAAAGTATCATCTAAAAGTATATTCTAAAAGTATTGCTCCTAAAACCATCGTCCAATATCCTCAATTTTGCCAAGAAATGTGAATTTAAATCCCCCGAAATAAAACCTGGAAATTTTTCCATGTATTTTTGATAGAAATAAATGCTATTTGAAACTTCCGATTGCTGAAAATATATTATACATTACAGTCATCTCTCGTCAAAATGTAAATTTTTGCAATTTGGACTTATTAGCTTTTGGAAACAAGGTCTTCTCATATTGAAATACAAATAAATATACTTACTGGCAATAAGGCGTAGATATAGGTTTCAATGTTTTCAAGAAAACACCGAAATGAAGGACCACCGAAGATGCTTTCCGCGCTTCGAACAAAAACTGTATAATCATCATACTCGTCACAGTTGCAGATGCATCAACCGACTTACGAATCGAACAGCCACAGGCGATAAAAATTTCAATGACACCCCTCTTCTCTTCCTTGTATCGGCGAATGATTATAAAGATTTGCCGCGCAAAACTACAAAATTTACTTAGAAAATTTCATAACCCCATTTAGTACTGCTCAGTTCTAAATTCAAAATAAACTAAAATGGTTCTTTGAGCTCAATCAATGGTAGATGAAATTTCTTTTAACGCTCTGAGCATCACGAGATTTCCTAGTAGTGTAGTATTCCTTTTTAACTACAGCCACACTGTGTAGTATTGCTTTTTAACTACAGCACACACAGTGTGGTATTGCTTTTTAACTACAACACACACAATAACTAAACAAAGATATCGATAGGTTGAAAGAATCATAGGAAAGATGTTATTGATCAAGAAGTCATAACTGGTGGACTGCAGGTTCCAAAACGGATATGTGCGTGTTATCTTCTTGACAGCTAATATAAAAAGGTTCATCAAGTTTTCCCAAATATGAGGCCCAAGTTCAGCTTCGAAATTCCATTTAGTTTTTAAACGTATTCAATTCGTAATATGTATTCCACGTAATATATGTTCACTTAAGTCTTAGCTTCACTACTGGCAAAACTTTGTATTGCTATTTATGTTTCATTCCAATGTCATACGTATATTTATTCATAGAAATAAACCTTTAATACTAAGCGGTTCATACACATTTATTCGCTCTGCAACCTGCAGTCTTCCTTGCACAGCTTCTAAGCAGTTTTGATTTTGATAGATATATTTTTTCCTGATACTTAAAATCAATAGATTTCGTTACTTAGTCGTGTTTTGTTATGGGAAAAATCAATACTATACTTATCAGAAATCTCGCGACGCTCATAGGTTAATTGCTGATTGCATGCCCCGCACTAATGATGATTTTAATTACCTGTAATTAGCTCTACTCAGTCTGAAAATTTTTATAAGATGAACTCTTATTTTAAAGTTAAATAAATGTAGGGTTACACCCAATGTACTTGTTAGAATGAAACTACATTTTGTTGCATGCGAGAAAACACTAAAGTAAACGGAAAAATTTGAAACTTTTTCAAACAGATGTTTGGCGTAACTCGACCCCAGTTATATCACCCGACTCATCACACTTCAATATGCTTTAATCTACTTCTCGTTCCCACCACCATTGACTTAATTAAAACTTCGATGAGAGAACTTTCATCTTCTTTTAATCAACGGCAGCTTAATAGGAAGATTGAGGATTATCTGGCGAAGACTGCAGAATGTAACTGTGGAAATAGTTTACAAAATGTAGTTAGGAAGAACTTGTAAGCCTCCATTTAGTACTTTTCGCTTGTAAACTAAACGTATAGAGTAAGACAATTGTTTTTTAAGTTCATCTAAGTGTTTAGCTAAAATTTAAAAAATAATAAATACGTTGTCTATATATATAAATTCTACAGGTGGAGGATGAAGTCCAGTTTCAACATTCGACTTAATGGTTTCACCGTAAATAAATAGATGAAACCTTAGTGAAACTGCTAATAGAAATACAAAACTTCAAAACATGACTAATAAAGGTTAGAAATCTGTGAAAAATCGTCAATGGCCATTTCGGTGGAGATAAACATCCACCATAATGAGGACAGAAGTGTCTTCTGTCGTGATGATGATAGTTGATGAGTCCGCTTATCTCCTGATGATGGTGACGCTTTGCCCCACAAAAAAAAGTCGTTGAAAGTTTTCACATATATTTAATATTTATTATTCATACGTTAATTTTTATATTTTTACTGTCTTGAATGTACTCAATTCAGAGAAAATTTGTACCATACGAGTTGCCTTCTCCCTTTTCTGCCTTTATTAAAAATTCTTGCGTATTTTTCAACTCGCATAATTATTCACAAAAATAAATCGTTTTTTGGTATTTTTTTAAGATTAGCTTGGACATTACATATAAAATTTCATAAAATATTGATACTATTTTCATCAAATAAAACTCGTTACTGGCCAACCTTTTGGATTCATAAAACATGGATTTTAATCCTTGTGAAAAGAAACGTGGTATATATTTTCGGAAAACTATATTCTTTTTGGACTAATTGCTTGAAGTACATCATAATGACAAGACACCCAACATTCAGGATAGAAACAAAACATTGTGATGTCGATGACATTCATCAATATAGTGCATGTATTAGTAAAATTGGAAAACTTCAAAATGATTTATAAATATTAAAAACTTCAAACAAAAGAATCGTTAATGCCGTTTCGGTCCAGAAAATCGTTCGCCATCTTTAGGATAGAAGCCACGAGAGGAAAACTCGTGTTTAAATATAGTCGAGTTAAGAATAGTGTTGCCACTGCTCACTTTTTTAATTATATCTTTTCAAGCAGTGTAAAGACTGGGAAACACAAGTGTTATGCACTTCTGTTTTCGCTATCGCAAAAATAGATAAGGTTACTTTTATGTTCAATTCGGGAATAGATCTTGGAGATCAGACCAATTTCGCTTGTGTGAAATCAAAACTGGTGATAAAATTTCCAAGTGTTGAGCGATGGCATGTTTGTTGATTTCTTTATTTTTGACACAATGCATGTGTTCTTACAATCAGAATTTCAGAGCTCGCTAGGTTTAACTGACGTAACCCGATTCACATTTGCATGGCATGTGATATATTCACCACCTGTATATGGTTTTAATTTAAACTTTCTGTGTATCATGAGATTCCGAGTAGTATAATCCCTAAGTGTGTTGCTTTAGCCCCACAACACACTTAAGAACTCAATAACCACATCTTTATAAAGAATTATTTTAACCTTTAGAAAGATTTTATTGGTCCTTTCCTTAAAATAGAATCATTTTTGCAACAATTCTACTGATTCTTCCCTTGGAATAGAATCCTTTGGAAATATTCTATTGCTCATTTCATTAGAATTTAATCATTTGAAAAGATTCTAGTGCTTATTTCATCAGAAAAGAAATCTTTGGAAATATTCCATATATCATTTTATTAGAATATAATCCTTTGGAAGGATTCTATTGATCCTTCCCTTAGAACCGAAACCTTTGGAAATATTACATTGGTCCAGAAGGTCAAAATTGGTTATAAGTCATGTAGGGAAAACTGCAAATTGCAAGGTGAAATTATGCGTGCGTGTGAACACCTTAAAAGGTTACTTACCTTTATCACGCATCGCTTATAATCACGTATTGAAAAGTTAGTTTTGCAATTTTGTTTTAATGCCTTTAGGAAAGAAGTTATACCATCACATTGAAACGAAAAAATATCCACTCAAATGCACATGCTAGTATTAAGGAGCATATATAGTTTTTGTTTTACTCAAGAAAACATCCAAACTTGTCAGGGAAAGACCACCAGCGAAGTTCCCCATACCTTGAGCAAACACAGTACAACCACCTGACTCGTCACAGTTGCAGATGCTTCAACCGACTTCCAAACCCAACCGCCAACGGCTTAATTAAAACTTCGATGACAAGACTCTTTCATCTTCCTCCAGTCGACTGCAGCTCAAAAGGAAGATTGAGATTCTCTGGGCTGGGCTATACAGAATGTAGTTAGCGAAATGGTCCATGCACCGGTTAAACCAATTCCGTGGAATAAATCGCTAATCGATGGAAAATTTCACCCGGTTCTCAATAAGAAATTAGTGTCTGGGCAGAGGAGCCCTTCCTAGTTGCTTGAAGGGAAATTAAACTTTCAAGGGTTTCTTTTTCAGCGCGTAAGCTCCAGTTTGTCAGGGTGTATTTTGAACGAAAATATCTTTAGTCTTCTGCTTTCGTTGCGTGAAGGGTTTCTATGTCGAGAAAAGGGGATACTTAGAAAGAAGTAATGAAAATGTTTTGGTTACACTTTTGAGTTGGACTGTCTGAAACTTTAATGTTAAGTTACTTATCCTGTTTCTCAGTACCAGTTGGAGTTTCAGGTGAAATATGAGGTGTATGTGTTGGTATCGATCCTTTTCAAAGGATACAAACGGTTTCGAAGAATTGTATTTTTTTTTGGCATCTTAAGATAAATTTATTTTAAAGTCTAGCTTGTTGATAGGAATATATGTTCAGCATTTATTTAAAAGTCAAAACTTTCGAAATTACTTATTGCGTTCGCGAAAGTTTATTTCCTATAATAAATGTACGCAAAAATTCTTTAAATTGTTGCATTCATTAATCCATCTTGGTAGTTGCCTGGACGAGGTTTCTCGCCGTTAAAAGAAAACTGGCCACATCTTGATTTCGTCTTCATAAAACAATCGCAATGCTAATGACGAAATATCTCGTCATTAGCAAAATTGGTCAGATCTTGATGGATTTATGTCTCATCAAAAGTATTCTAAGGTTAAAATATTTTTTATTTGCTAGTAACTAATATAATGGTGTGGGGAGCTGTCACTTATGACAACCGATCCCCTCTAGTAGTGGAACATAGTGGTTTGACAACACAGATATAATTCTAGCGTATCCAACAAACTGTTGCTTGCGCTTCATGTCATGTCTCCAAGGGGCTATTCACCATCACGATAACACCAGGCTACACACCTCTCATGACCCAGAAGCGCCTCTGTGGTGTTGAAACTCTTTATTGGAAAGAAAGTTCACTAGATCTGTTTCTCATTGAACATATCTGGATGTACCAGGTCATCAGTTGCGCCAATCTCGTAACATAAGGGATCGGAACAGCAGCTGCAGAAGGCTTGACATAATTTGCTTACAGGATGGAATGAGTCCATTTTGTTTGACTCCACGTCATGCATAATATCGGTATGAATCGCCACCAGAGGGGCATTACAACATACTAATTTATGACATTTCTGATATATTTTTACAATAAGGATTCTTCTAGATTTGTTATTCCGATCATTTCTTTATTTTTTCACGTGCATTTCATGTTTCATTGCTATCGAACAATGGCTTCGTGGTGTTTTAGCATAAAATAGGAATGAAGGGCATGGCGCCAACTAAACCGTTCACACTTTTCAAATTTTCTACTTTTTTCATTAATGCACCCTTTATACTACGTCTAAATATGTTGTGGTTTTATTTTTTCATGAATGTGCAAACTCCCATCACTTCTCTGGCGGTCAGTTTATTGCTCAAGCTAGTTGGAAACTTGATCCAACCTTAGACAGTTGTGTAAGTTGGGGTTGGTGCACGTTAACTTTCTCCTGGACTCAAATTTCATCACGTTGACGTGGCGTGGAAGTTTGGAGAGTGGTACTAAATGAGGTATTGACCTCCCAGTTGTCAGACAGTGGTTCAAAATTCCTGGGATCTTTTCCTTCGGAATGGATGCCCGATTGTCACCAATAGCCCGTTATGTCGCTCCAGAGTCGTAAATTAAACTACCTACCTATTCAGACTTTTGAAGCTTCTTATTTTGCGAATATGACACACTTGATCAAAAAGTCCCAATTGTGCTTTCTAAAAATTATTTCAAATACAGTATTCAGGTTGCCAGTTCATGTATTCAGTTACTTTAGTTCCCGCAGTATTCACTAAATTTAAGCCAACAGTAATAATTACATTATTTTTTAAACTTAAATCGCACACTGAATATTTTTTGTTGCTTGTCATGTTGCATCCAAGTCCTACTTAAAACTGTCTTATTAAGTACATGTGACTTACATTTTTTCCATACTTCTTTAGAGTGTTTTCGTTATTTTAGTAAACTGTGTGAAGATAAGTATATATTGGATATGTATTTGTGAAAAAAATATGCGTAATATAAGAATAATTGAAAGATTTTGAAATGGAAAACTGAAACGAGCTTTATTTATTCATAATTGATTCTCAAAAATACAGAACAGGTACCGTCCTAGTTACATAACAAAATATCCCATTAAGTAATTAAGGAAGAAAAAAGTTTTGTGAAAATAAATCTATTTAACATATAATTGGCAGGAAAATATAATCAGTTTTAAGGATAGTTGATTGATTTTGATACAGAAAACTAAAAATTTTATATATTCATAATGGATTAGCAAATATACAGATACCTCCAGACGCAATAACACGATAACCCAATAAGCAATTTAATAAGCTTTGGAAAATAACTATTTGATATATATTTTCTTAAAAAATATACATAATTGTAAGGATAATTGATTGATTTTGAAACGGTAAATTGAAATTAGTTTTATTTATCCATAACTAATTCGCTGAAATGTAACACAGGAAGCGCATATATGTATGTATGACAAGATAACCTAATAAGCAATTTTATAAGTTTTGTGAAGATAAGTCTACTTATTCTAAAATTGCGAGAAAAGTATAAGCAATTGAAGATATTTGATTGATTTTTATACGTGAAACTGAAAAAAATTATTTATTCATAACTGATTCTCAAATAGGCAGAACAGGTAGCGTTAAGATACATAACCAAATAAGCAAACACCACAACAGCAAACTGGATTCGCCCTCCAGCTGTTACTAAACCGACTCACTAATTGTTGAGCTTCTGGGGCCACATAGGCCAACAATCCAATTCAAACACAGCAACTGTTAACTGTGGACCAACACCACAGTAAGCAGTAAATTCATATTAATGATCTCCAATGCATCCACATGAAGCTACCATAGGAAGGGCGATTTGTCATAAGAATTCTTAACATTGTAACCCTTTAAGTTTTCGGGCGAGTAATAACGGGTAATAATTTACGCTCTGTACCACGTCCCAACAACAGGGAAAGATTCCTTTGCGTCAAGACCAGGTCCAGAATATTATTTCCGCCACTTGTAGGGAATAACTTGCTTTCTTGACGTTTAATACACTGAGCGCACTAGCATGAATGATAACTGGTTGAAAGCACGCAAGCTATGTAAGTCTGGGTATGGGAACTGATTACCAAAATCGTTCAAGCCCTACTCCACTGGGGATCAGAATTTAATAATCGTATTTTCATTATTCGCAGTTTTAACTCGGGGAAGGTGTGGTTAATTGAATATGGGTATGTGTTATGTCCTCGGCTTGTAAGATTCGGTGATTGAACACTAGCTGTTTGATTTTATATGGCATCTAATATGTCAATGGTATTTCGCTGGCTCGTTGAATGGAATGTGTAGATTTTTCGAATAATTTAAATCGCATTTGAGGGTTTTGTGGTACCATGATATCAGTTTCAGGGTTTTGAAAATTGTTTTGAGAAAAGTAGCAATCATTTTCCGCATTATATACTACTACTTATCTAATAAATGAACTCTTAAAATAAAATTAAACATTTTGTAGTTTACCCTATCTTATATTCTTAGTATTTACATAAATATCTTATTATTCATATATATTTATATAATTTTTATTTATACCTTGTTATTTACATATTATCTCTCTAATTACTTATAGAAACTTTATCTTTATTAAATGTATTTGAATTCAACCGGAAATATCAAAATATTAAATCTGATGAAATCGTTTTCGTGATATTTTGTAATGTAATTTATTTAAGAATTTTAATTTCTTCGAATAAGTCCTGATTACTCGACTATTAATTTTTAATTCGTGAGTGTGTATATAAAATATACTGAGCGTAAAACAAATTTGGTGACTGAGTAAACAAAATGAAAACGGTTTAGAGATGAATGATTCATAAAGATATATTTATGAATGGAAAACGCTTGTCAAACTAATGTTACTATTAAAGTACAAGCAAATAACAAAGAAATTGCGAAAAATGATGCCACATCATTCTTTCGCATTTAAAAGGAAAACAAAGCAAAACATAGTTACTCATACATCACCCACCAAATATCAAGAGTTATTAATCCCTCCTACTTTCTATACTTCTGGAAATGACACTTCGAATACTTTCTTGTTTGTGCGTAAAATACCCCCATCCTGTTTTCAGAGAACGAACAAATGAAACAAAAACTTGCAAACGGTACCTGCCTCACCAAATTGGCGTCTAAAGTTTCGTCGTCCAAAGGCTATCTGAATAGGCTGACGTATTGGATGCCCTCCATTCGCCCACGAATGGAAGATCATACAAAAAAACCTACGACAGGTTACAATATTCCAAAATTATCACCAATTAGCAATGACAATTATTATCAATTGGTGAGAGTCCGTCTTCTTGAGTCTAACCCAAAAATTAAAACTAACTCAAAGAAGAAATGTAAAAGAAATCAGAAGGTAATTTTAAGTAGACTAAACAATGCTCTGCATTTTTTAAAATTGTAATGAATTATTGTTTTCAATACTGTTTGCAAACATATAGGGATTTTCAGATACCTGAAGTGGATATGCATAAAGATGTAAATGTTATAAACTTCGTCAAGGGAGGGAGTTTTGACAGAAATTCATTAGCTGACATTTCTTCGGACACACTAAATGCTTATTTGCATGTTAATGAGAAATACAATGTGATATTGTAATCTGCTAAATATATGTAAAATACTATCAAAATGCTCATAATTTTTATTTTTTGACTTAAAAATTTATAATTAGTCTGTAAACAGCTGTATAGTAAAGAAATTTTTGTCGGTTCCATATTTTCTACTATAAGCAGAGAATATAACATTGTACTATATAATGAAAAAATTCATCCGTCTTGTTGAAAATAACTATTGCTAAATCAATTAAAAAACATTGTTGGAATTTTAACATTCTGTATCTTCTAAATTTTAGAGCAATAGACTGTGACTCAACTATCGATACATACACTGAATACAATTCAAAATATAAATCGTATCATGTATCTGTAAATAATTCAATTAATCAATCAGTGAGATGGAAAGTTACTGCGTAACATTTTTCAAATGCTACAAACGGTACCATATCAAATGAATTCGCCATGTTTGAAAACAAAACAGTCATGTAAAATAAGTATTGAATTCATTTTCCTGTCACTTGAAAACAACTTTTAACAAAAGAAATATCTACAGCGAAAGCAAAACGAACTTTAAAAGTTCATAGAGTTCTACAGATCAATGGTGTTCATAAATTCTAAAATATACGCGTGAATAAAGTTGCAGTTGAAATTGATGCAAAATTTTAAGGGAAATGGAGATATTTTGAAAATCTTGCTAAGGAATAACAAGTTTCTATTAAAAGTGTTAAATAAGAAAATACGCCTTAAAACTGCATTTAAACTTTTTCAATATATTATGAGTCAGAAACGCAATGAAGTGTGCTCAAAAGTCTTCAGAGTGGCAACTGAAGATTAATCTACTTTCTATTCCATAGAAGTTGAAAATCGGGCAAGATTAATTATTCGTTCTTTGACATAAAAGTAGATTTTTCATCGAATGTTAGAATTTTAATGTAATAACGAATTGATTTCATATATCTCGTTCTCAAGAACCAGTTGTGAATATTTCCTGCGATCTGTGTTCCTTCATTTGTCACTTGAGAGTTTTGATTTTTGAAAGCCAGAAAGTAAAACAGCTATAACTTTAAATTTCTCCTGTTTCAAAGTAACCCCATTTTATATTTTGCTCATGAACTTAATATGAACGTTGTGAAGAAACTACATGGAATTATTATCGTCCTGCGTTTTCTTGGTAATAAATTTAATCAACAAATCATTAGAGCACTATTATTTAAAGAAATAATTTGTACTAATAGTTTGTAATTTGAGGTTTGTGCGAAAATATTTCTTTTGTCAGAACTTTATTAAGAGTAGTTTTGAAAATTGTGTCAAGAACTCTTAATAAGGGACGGACTTCTATACAACAGGGTAAAAAGAAAGTGTTTGGAGGATTTATGTCTTATCTATGTTACAATGCTGGTTTCCCAAGGCTGACAGTATAATCTGATCTTTTCACTTACGCAGACAGAGGATGGATAGTATTTATTTAACAGATCTGGATCTACTACAGATACTCATTGTTTTTAATTGGCTCCCATGTCTCTTCTATCTAGTTTTATCATATCAGTTAAAGATTTACATATCGCTACATTTTATATATGGAT
Organism: Meta bourneti; assembly: GCA_933210815.1. Lineage (NCBI taxonomy): Eukaryota > Metazoa > Arthropoda > Arachnida > Araneae > Tetragnathidae > Meta > Meta bourneti. Next base: position 58,158,111 of record OW119926.1, read on the forward strand.
TAACCTTAAAACGTTGCACTAAACTAAAAAACAAACTATAATGTCAACAAGTTAGATGTAATTATACATTTAAAACTATAATGATTGTTTTTTCATGTGTTTATCCCAGTGTTAATTTCCTAAAGCTGACAGTATAATTTGATCTTTTCACTAACGTAGACAGGTGATTGATAGTATTTATTTAACAGATCTGGACCTATTTCGATGCTCAATGCTTTTCAATGGCTCCCATATCTTTACTTTGTTCTGCTGTTATTGATCTGAATGCTTAAAAAGCATAAGACATCCTTTGTTTGCTCAAGTATACCTAGTTTTATCATATCAATTGTTGATTTGCATATCGTTAAAATTGATCAATCTATTGACCATAGAACCTTGCATTAAACTCAAGAAATAAACTATAATGTGCATCGAGTTAGATGTAATTAGACATTTCATATTGCAATGATTGCTTTTAAACATTTTTATACATGAGCATTTTACATCCTAAGGAAATGTTACTTGTACTTTATTGAACTTAATTAAAGATTTAGCTTCATAACAGACTAAAGAACAATGCTCATTTTGATGTTTTTTATAAAGCTAAGTAGTGTTTTTTATAAATCTTCTTCTGACATCCTTACACAAAAAATTGATAAACCTATGTCCATCTTCCTCAATAATGAATTACACATTCATAATTTCAAGCGAAAGGTGAGCTGTTACTGTAAAAAATATGTACATAAAACGAAAATAACATAAAACGTTCAATGTATTGACTATACCATAATTCGACAAAGACGTCAAATAATCTACTTGGAAAGAAAATCGGAGTACTCGATATCCCTGTGGACATACTTGCGGGCTTGTCAAATAAAACTTTTTATGTGTAAAAAGTAAAAAAAAATACATGACGAGCCAATAACTTACGAGATAGGAATAATAAGTAAGGGGATAAAAATTACTTCCCACTTTTTTAAGGAATTTTCCTTTCCAAAGACTTTTTGCCTTACTTAGTTTGAAAACTACTTTTCAGCTGAATCAGGAAAAACTTATAAGAGGGAATAAATTAAATAATAAAAAAGTTATACCGTGGCTAGTTTTAATATCGTTTTCAAGTATTTGATTGGTAGGGGTGGCGATAATGTGCTTTGCGGCACATAGGAATGAACTAATCGAACAGAACGAGTTTTTCTGACTTTCTTTTTACTCATGCCAGACATCGTAATGGAATGTAATTCGAGTGTGCAGTTTATTATGGAGTGTTATTCGGAAGTTTAAGTAACAAAAATCTTAAAGCGTTACACGAATGAAGAAACACTTGGAAGTGTCAATTGGGGACTTTCTTATTTTTTAATATTACAACCGAAAACTCTCTGTTGAAGAATGGAAAAATCGTCTATGTAAATTAAAAAGCTGGTAATAAAGAGATGAAAGAATCTTGATGAAAACTGATGAGTTTAAAATTAGCTATAGAATTGATTTATTAAATTTCACTTGATATGAAACACTTAGAATGAGTTATAATCTTAAAGTATCTGCATTAAAATTGTATTAAAATTTTATTTGAAATTTGCATTGTCCAATAGCTGTGTTCACTTTAATAAATGCAGATTATAGGTGTTTCATTTTGTGTAGACTGTTATCTTCCTTATAGGTTTTTAAGGCTCACATTTCATTCATATTGTTGAATTACTGTTTATTTTTATAAAATGAAGGAGAAAACACACACGATGTTGAATTTTATGGCAAAAGGCATTTTTCGTAATCATAGCTGTAAATAAATGACAAGTATCCCAAAATGTTACGTTCAAGGTTGTGTTTGTATATTAAGGTTATTAATTTTTAACTTAATTAAATGAAACACATGCATGAAACGGCCAAAGGTATTCTGTAAGATTTGCTTATACAGTGCGCTTTAATTACTATTGAATTATAAAGCATGTTTCTGCAAACCAATACCATTATTATGTTTTAAACCTTTTGAGGGGTCTCACAAGTATATATTCGTTCGGCAAACTAATCTGCCCTGCATGACTTTGGACCAGTTTTGACCAATAGAATCTTACCTAGAATTCTTTCAACCAATAGATGTGGCTATTTAGTCATTTTTTGTGTTGTAGGGAAAAACAATATTACACTAGTAAATCTGGTGATGCTCAGAGCGTGAAATTCGATTGATAATTGACAAAACCTGTTCCAAACTGTCAACCAGTTCTGGCCAAGGGACAATTTGTTTTTCTGTTTGGATCTTCATTCCCCTTGGAGAAATAGGGTAGATTTGACTCGATGAGAAATCTTGTCCTTGGCAAAAGTTACCAGATCTTGGACGAAATATCTTTCTGAAACACTTGGAGGGTTAATGTTGATTAAACATAGATTTTCCATTATCCACTGAATCGTATAAAAATAATGTATTTTAAAACTGCGTCGAAAACAATTGAAGTAAAACTTCAAATTAAAAGACAAAGCATTCATTCACTTATCGAATCTAATTTATATAGGTGTATGGATGATTGTACTTTTATGTCACAAGAAATGAAGCTAAGTTTGTGTAAACTTCAAAATCTTTCAAAAAATATGACATCAAAACTGATTCAGTTAAAACAAGTATTTTTATAATACGCTAATAGAATAATCCTTAATTCATATAGAAAGGCAATTTTAAAATTCGACGTTTTTCTTTTTAAGCCACACTTCGATGGATCTCCAATCTCCGACGCCTGACAGATACTTCTGCAAAAAGAAACAGACAACTTCCCAAAAGAAACTGCGCGGCGATCACAAAAGTTTCAGAAATGTCAAAACCTCCCCTCAAACGATGCTTTCCCGACAATTTGCATAATACAGTTGAAGCGGCGCATTTAGTCGATTGAAAAACTTTTGGCATATCTTCAAGCGAGCAGTTACGGATTCACTTCTGGTCGTGCCCGGGCGTTTTGTTCGCGGGGTAAAGTAGGGCATTCTGCCGTAAGTGAATCTGCATCCCACTTAATCCTAGTGTGCTGGAGATTTTCGATTGGGAGAACTCTGCCAAGAAGTTTGCCGGATTGAAGAACTCGAGGTGTTTTTTGTCTGACTTTTGAGGGTACTAGGCGACACGGGAAAGGGTGAATGTATTCGGTTGGTGTATGTTTTTCGTTGTGCCTTGTTTGGTAAGAAAGAACAAGACATTGAAGCGAGGGATTTGTTTTTTAAACCTCATGACGATGTTCATATGCATAATTCCAAGTTGCAACCTTCCCTGCATGACTTCTAAGCAAATTTGACCTTCTTGTCTAATAGAATCTTTAAAAATGGTTCTATCCTAAGGAAATGAGCAATGGAATTTCACCACTTATATTAATCAGCTTTGTATTTAGTTAACCCTCTGAAGGTCACAAGATTTCTAAGTAGTGTTGCATTGATTTTGCCCACAAGACACTTAGTAACTAAATAACAACATCGATTAGAAAAACTAATACAATTCATGGATTCTTCCAGTCCGTTTATTGTATCGATCTTTGATTCCATCTGCTCTTTACTCAAAATAGAATCCTTTCGAAATATTCTATCGTACCTTCCGTTAGAATAGAATTCTATGGAAATATTCTATTGGTTCTTTCTTTAGAATACAATTAATTTGAAATATTTTAGCGGCTCTTTACACAAAATAGAATCTCTTAGGAAGATTCGATATAAATCCATTACTCAGATAGGAACGTTTTGGAAAATTATATTGGATTCATCGGAATTGAATACTTTGAAAAGATTATATTGGTAAAGAAGATCAAACCTGATTAGAAGTCATGCAAGGAAGACTGAGGTTGCAATTTATTCATATCAACCCGCCAGGGAGTTGAAAGAATAATATGAAACAATCACTTATGACCTTTTGTATTTATTATGCTAGTAATACTACATTGAAAACACTTTGTTACATGAATTAGTACTTTTAAAGAATAAAGTATGAAAGTATTTTTCACAATTAGTAGGGAATTTTTCATTGTTTTCAACATCGTAGAATACAGCGAATTCCCCATTCACTTAAATTTTCATCTCTGAGTCTATCTGTTTTTCAATTTTTAAAATCTATCGGTGTCCTTCTTTCACCAGACTGCTAAAGAGTTTCCTTATTATTTCTGCGCTTTTAATAATAGTTCGTTGTTCCATTATCGAAATCAAACCACATTTGACGCGGCGGAAAAACTTATAATGATTCCATTAGTGCTTGATGTTATTTTTAAATGTTTGTTTCCAAGCCCCAATGTACTACAAATAATGCTGATATCTGTACATTAGTGAAGTCTATAAGGTAGGTAGACAATACCTAATTTTGTTGTCACCTTTAATCTTCTCTTCCCATAATAGCTGCAATTTCCTTTATAAAGGAAATTTTATTATAGTTTGACAAAAAAATATATGGTTTAGTTATCTTCAGTTTTCAAATTCCTTTAAAGATTATTTTCAAATACAATGAAAAGAAATCTGTCATGTCTTTGAACTTATTTGGTAAGACACAACATTGAAGATGAATATATTTTTTTACATTAATACCTATATTTATTTCAAAATGGAATATTTCAATATACGTGTCGACATTTTGTCAGTCGTAAGTTGTTTTCCTTTTCAAACTAGCACCATTTCCTTTTAAGAGATTGCATAATTTTATTCTGAAGCTAGCATTGCTTTTATTTATATTTAATCTATGAATTTCTGTTTAATACCGTCTTGAAATGTATGAAGAATTAAGCTGTGTTCCATTACCAAAAAGTGTAATTTCGAAACCATTTTACGACAAAATCCATGATTATATTGTCTAAACATTGAGGTAAAGAATCTGTGCTTTAAATCATGGGAGCGCGCTTGTTTTGTGCTATTGCTTCATTTCAGAATGGAGTGTAAAGTAAATAAAAGGTTTTACTCTTATTTTAACAATTTATGTAAATGTTTTAGAAAGACGTAAGAAAGACAATGCAGGTTTGTCTACCAAAAAGATATTCGTGGTGGAGTTGGGTTACACTGTTATATATGCTATTGTATTGTAAGTCAAATTTTGTGTAGAGGTGGCTAAGTTCACCACAATACGCCCTCCTGAATTTAGCAGTTACTTAATTTGAGGCATGCAATCACTAGTTGATAAGTTGCCAATTGCGTGAGACTGAGAGTTGTATTAAGATCATGGGTGTACTTCCATATGTATGGTCAAGCAATGGCAGATTGCAACAGTACACCGTCCTGGGTTGCTTTTAGAAGCCGAATACAAATGCACTTGGCAGTTTGTTGAAATGAAGTTGAGCAGTAAAGAATAATGAAGCTGTGATCTGAATAGGAAATGTGTCTTATTATCACAGGGCCTCAGACAATTATTGAAAGTTATTAGCATCGCATTGGGAATGCAACTGCTCATCATGGACCATCCATCAAAATGTGCGTCGAGTAAAACGAGAGATATCTGAAATTTTTCAGAAGCGCCATCTAGCTTTTTTAAAGCTTGCATGTTTATAATACCGTCTGTCACCAATTTATCAAGACGTGAAAAAGAATGCAACTTTGTCTATCAGCAAGTACTCCATAGTTGGGTAGGGTAACACTGCTCTACACAGGTTGGTCATAAAGTAACTTCCCATATATATGTGCCCCTACCGATCAAAATTTTAGATTAATCGGAATGAAACTTGAGTTTTAGATTTCAAGGTATGCGCTCGATTCTTATGTAATTAACCAGAATCGAGCTCTTACAGTTACTGAGGTAGTTACCAAATTTTGAAATTTTTAAAACCAAAACCTACTTTTTTTATCGCGTGTGATTTTCCCTGCGGAAAAAAATGGTGTCGAAACTTTTCCTTTAGCTCTTAAAATGACTGCAAAAATGAGTGTGAGCACTGTGAAAAATGTGTGTGAACGACAAAGGAAAGAGAGGCAACAAGCAGCTGTGATAATACAGGTAGCAGCATAAATCAAGCTATAAGCTCAACTGTATCAATCAAACTGCAAGGTCAACTACGTAAATCACAAGCACGTATCACAAAAGGCCAATTGGTAACAACCATTGTAGTAAAGATAAAATGCTGTGATTACTTGTTGACTCACTTTCTTCTTTTCTAATTCATATTCATTTCCTTTGATAGTGCTCTTGTAAATCCAGTTTAGGACTAAAGATAAAATTTCAAAGCCATTTTTGGTTTTTCACTTTTCGATCACATTGCTATAAAAAAGTACGTATCGCTATTTGAAAGTTTCGAAATTTGTTAACTGTATCCGGAACAGTGAGAGCTCGATTCTTGTTTACATAATTCTCGAGTGCATACCTTGAAATTTTTAATCTCAAGTTTTATTTCGATTCGTTGAAAATTCCGGTCGCTAGAGACTCGTAGGGGAAGTTACTTTATGATTCACTAACAATACAATAGTATACCAGGAGGTATACTATTGTATTGTTAGTGAATTTTAGTGGTGGCTAAGTTTACCTAATATAATGCAATAACGCATATTTTATCTAGTTATTTCAGAGATTATATGTAATTTTTCTCATTTCGTTTTAGTTTCTATAGCAGGCATTTCTGAATACTGGAAAATAATTTTAATCAATTGCAATGAGATGAAAAAGTATTACTTTTAGAGATGATGTAGTAGGTTGATCTTATGTACTCATTATATCTCAAGTATTACAGCAGTTTTATTAATTCTCTTAGGTTTAACTTCATTAGATACCATAATTATAAACCTTATTGTTTTCTAGTTACACTATCTCTATCGTAACATATCAAACTTGGATCAACATCACTGCATCACGAAAGTTTTATTAAGTCTTTATTAAGTTCAAATGTCGTCATCTGAAGTGGTTCAAAGTTACGTGGTGCTGTCCTCGGATCTTTCCCTTCGGATTTGATCCCGGACCATCGCCAATAGCCCCTTGAGCTGCTCCAGTGCGATGTTAATTAAAATGCTTTCTTTTAAATCGTTTAGATGATTTTATTTTATTGAATTCAAACTGTAGAGGTCGTATTTGCTTATGTTTTTGATAATTTTGGTTTTAATTTTAAAAGAACTGTCGTATACTTAAAATTTATTTCCCTTAATATTTATAAACATTACTGGTCATTTGGATTCATACGTCAAAAACATGTACATTACCTTTAGAGTACAGAGTTCTCATTGTACATTTGTTATTAGGATTGGATGTGAAAATGTGAGACTTAATTCTTTCAGTCTTTCAAATACACTCATGTCCAAAATTATCTTTACATGCATAAAATCATGGATTTCTCAAAATTTTACACTACATAATTTTATGATTTTTTGTGAAATAATACATAACATCATAACACGTAAATACAAAGGAAAAAATTTAAGAGCACTGCATATGATATAAAACTGTAACATGAAACAATAAAAATGGCAATAAGATGTGACAAGGAGAGTTCAGAATAAAAGAATAACTCAGAAAAAAATTAAGGCTTATGAATTTAATATGGAATGTGATCTCTCTTGACGTGTACATACATGTGAATGCCTCACTTGCCAAATCGATTAAATCCATAAAAAAATGTTGAGAAAAATGATAAAATAGTATACATTGTTTTTTAAAATTCCTTTTAGATTATAAATTCAAATAAACGATGTAGTCTGTATTACTGCCAGATGTATCTTTTATCTAACGACATATAGAAAGTATAAGATAGAATATTTTTGGAGTAATCGTTATTATAACTACAATTTTTGCGTGATTAAGGGAGTTAATCGATTTGGCAAGTGAAAGAAAATTATTAATTCAAATTCAGTCTTCAAATTATTTTTTTATTACAGAAAAACTTCATTATATACATTTTTTATTAAAGATTTTTGCAAAAATGAATAATAACTGCTCTGTTACTGTTACATATATTACGAGTATTATTACTTTGTTTAAATCGATTCATCAGCAATATAAATGATGTCTTCTTCGTTAGCTGCATTTGAGCTCCCGTCATGTCGATTTGTCCTTAAATTTTTATAATAATCATGTTTAATAGGAGGAATGAATTTCAACAAGTCCATCATATCTTTCCTCTTTTCTCTTGTCACAGTTCTACCTGTTGGATACAATTACTTTGACTCACTGTATATAAGAAGTAGTCAATTGATTTGTTAAAAAGTGTTTTAACTAAATTTTTATTACGATTTACATTAGAGTATGGAGTTAATCAGATTGGCTTCTGAAATAAATTATTTATTATTCAATGGTTAAAAAAATTTTGTCATTTAGTGGTGTTAATACTTATTATTTGAGAAATTTGTTTTGAATATATACAGTTAGGAGTCAATCAAGAACTTTGACATTAAAATTTAATAAAATTCAGAAAGTAGAGTTAATCGATTTGGCAAGTGAAGCATTCATATCACAACGTGTTTTAATGCTGGCAATAATGTTATTAGCCACAGTTTGGGGAATTAAGTTCCACTCTTCCAGCAATGCGGTCTTCAGGGCATTTATATCTCTAGGAGAAGGATATCTCCGTGCAACTGCTTTTCCAAGGTAGTCCCATAAGTTCTCTATCGAGTTCAGATCAGGAGATTTTGCTGGACACGATATTCGCACAATGGCTTCACTTTCAAGGAATTCGTCAACGAGGTTTGTTCGATGTGGACGAGCATTATCGTCCATAAATAAAAATTTAGATCCATATGCACCTCTGAAAAGTCTTTAAGGTTCTAGGACTTCATCCCGATATCTCTGGCCGGTCACAGATCCGCTGTTGAAAACGTGTAGGGGGTACGTCCATCGATCATTATTCTTCCCCAAACCATCACACCTGCACTACCGAAACGGTCACGTTCCATAACGTTCGAAGGAAAATTTCACGTTCGTGACCCCTCCAGATGTAAACACGTTTATAATCAGATGTTAAACTAAACCTCGACTCATAAGTAAAGAGAACATGTGTCCATTGGTGTTCACTCCAGTTCTGATGTTCTTTGTACCAATTAAAGCGATCCCTCTTTTGTTGTGAAGACAGTGAAACACATACCCTTGCCTTTCTGGCATAAAGGCCTTTTTCATTAAGCCTTCTGTATACATTTTGCGGTGATACAACAGTTCCAGTGGCGGCTGCAACCTCCGAACTTATCTGCCGAGCAGTAGACTTCCTGTTACGACGGGCAGTTATTGCCAGATATTGATCTTGAGGAGCAGTTGTTATTCGTTTACGACCTTGTCCAGGCCTCCTTACAACAGTTCCAGAGTTCTGAAATTGTTTCCATAGCGTAGAGACGGTCTGTCTTCAAATATTCATATATTCATCTCGATGCTTCCATGATTGTCTACCCTGCTTCTAAACGGCCGATAATTTCCCACTTCACAGATTCTTCCGAATGATACTTCGGAGCCATAACAAACCGTTTTGAATTCTTACACACTGAAATCAAAAGCTGTATTGCAGAAATTCACTCAGGTATTCACTTTGCGAAAAGCGCTTGATTCACCGTCGGATGACGTAACGCCTCGATTTGCATATCAGAAACCGTTTGATCACTTTTGATTGTATAATTCTAATTAGGCTTGTCTTTCACACATTCCCTGCAAAAATGGATTACATCGATTATATTTGGGATTATTTTTGGGCATGTAAAGATAAATTTGGACATGAGTGTATTTAAAGTTTGATTTTCAGTTATAATAAATTCCGTACTATAGTAACAGTTAAATAATTCTGTACTATCTGCAGCGCAGTGTGTGTCTTGATGATTGTAGGTAGATAGTTGAATTTATATTACACTGGACCTATTATGTGCTTGATGGAAGATAATTTTAAAATATCATTAGCGCATTACTCATATTAAGGATGAAGAATTTCTAAAAATAAATTTCCTCTTATTTTAATTCGCATCATTATATAAACACTCAATCAATCAATCGTAATTTTTACATCCTTATACTTTTTGCGGTAAAAATAATCCTTCCTCAACGCCACTATTGTAAGATTTTATACAACTTCTGTCAAAAAGGAAGTAAATTTGTTGCATAATTCAAACCCAATTTATTTCAATTTCATAAAGCAATGACATATTTATTTTGTTACGCAATTAAAGTCAATTTGATCTGAATTTAGCGTTTGCAAATTTAGCACACCCAATGAAGTAATTTAATACCTTTCTAATTCTATTTTGGAAAATGAATGTATACTTGTAGTAGACTCGTCATTTGAAGTAGTTGTAATAGACTAGTCACAATAAACCTTGTCTCTTGTAGTAGTAGTTGTAGACGTGTCTTGTTACTAGTAGTAATTGCAGTATACGTCTCAATAAATAATGTTCTTTTTTAAATCGCCTTTTCAGTGTTACAGATTTCCACTTTCATGTTCTTTCTTCTATCTTCACATGCATAGGTCTTTTGTTGAATATCATCATTCTTGCTATTGAGTTCTTAGTCATGCACTTCTTTGATATACTTCAGAACTCAATTTTCAAGCTATATATGAATTTTTTGCATGGTTTCTGGTTTAATAAAAATAATTCTGTCAAGAATAAGAAAGGTCGGATCTTGTTTTCGTTGCAATATACCCCAGGGAAATTAGTTCTTGATGCTTAGTAGGATTCATATTTCTTGAATGCAATTTATATAGGACATATGAAAGTCTACGCAGCTAGCAATCTTGCATCTTTTAAGGATTTCTTATCCATTTTCTTAATACATATTTTTCTAACCCTCATGTTATTGAATGTATATTCAAAGTTTTGGCATATTATATAGTAAATTCATAAAATCAGTACTAAATGTTGCTTCTCATTACTAAAATCACATTCATACTGATAAATTATGAACGAATTATGAAATGATCATGTTATCTTCCTTGGTGATTTAAGATACATTTTTTACTCTGTTTTTAAAGAACATTTTAACATTAATGGATTTAATTACCAATCTTGTATTTTGGGCTTATTTAGGATTCATTTTCATGCCTTCAATATATTTTCTTCTAATCGATTACTTTATTGAGTGTACCTCCACATACATTAAGCATTAGCATGTTATATAGTGCCCCTACTAGTATTAAATACGTCTTACATATTTATTTTCATAATCAAACATTAAATGCATGTGGCCTAATCAATTTTGAAACGGAATAAAAGAAAGTAATCAGCATTTTTAATATCGCGCCCATCTCAGAAAGTAGAAATTTCAGAACATAATTGTTTTCGAGTCTTAAAATATTTTTAGTTAGTCTACAGAAATTCAAATAATCTTTAGGGCAAACAAGAAGCTTGAACATCGATTTTTATTGCTTTTCGTAGTTAAACATACTGTCACCATAGTGTGACAAGTTGAAAAGTGACAAACAATACTAAATTAAACGATTTATAGCATTGTGAATTGGGAGCGGTCTGTGATTGAATACGCGATGAGTGGACTTGCTGGCATTGGTCAGAACATTGAGTATGAAGCTGAATTTTATTAGGGGTGGAGCGACCGACAATGGACAAAACTAAGAATCCCTCGGACCAGCACCATATATCCAAAAATAATTATGAGTAAATGGCGGGAAAAGAACAAGCTCCTCGACAAACCAATGTGAAACCACCTAAAAAATTATTCCTGGCCCAGCAGCTTTGTCTTCATCTCAGTGTGTTATGTATCAGCAACACCCCAAAGCCCAATGCCAAAGACCAGTCGTTGAGTACCACTCTCTTGAATTCCCAATCTACACATATATTTGACTCACCATACCTATCTAAAACCATGATGCTACCACCAGACCAATACCACATATTGCAAGAAATATTCACGAACTTAGTGCTTGTATGATTAGTGTGAAACTATAATCATACAAGAACTAAGATCGTGAATATTATATAAATATTAATTTAGTACTAAATATTAATTTAATACTATATAAATATTAATTTAATATTTAATAGATATCAATGTAGTTATTAATTTACTATTAATATTCAATTATTTGCAATTATTAAAATATTAAATTAACATTTATAAAATTTAAAATATATTTTAACTATTAAATTAGCATCTAAATTTACAACGCATCATACGCCTATACAATTTGACTTCGAGGAATAAATTTCTTAACGAGTGGAAAAAAATTTATTACTGTCAAGCATACTACTACAACAATACTTATACAAAGTTCGTACTTTTTGTAACATTCTTGAATCTTCCAGGCCCAATTTTTTGAATTGTATACATTCATTTGGATTCCATTAATTTGACATCTTTAGCTTTGTTTGGTTTGTCACTCTAAGGTCACTTTTGCTACGCTAGCTACAATTTCAGATATCGGTGATGTCTCGGACTTCGGATGCCGTTAATTGAATTCACTTCTTTTTCCATTGCCTCTATCTACTTCAAATTGTCAGGATGATTTATGGCTTCTTCACAAGTGTTTAGAGGATAAAAAAATTTCGTCGTTTCTCAAAACTTCGTCACCGGGATGGCGAGTTGGATCTTGTTTGGAGTGTTTACCGCATCATTATCCTTGATGAACACTGCCTTTAAAAATTGGTAGGTTGTGTAGAGGATACAAACCGTAGTTTTGGCATGAATATTCGGGCCTAATGTTGGATTGTGGAATGAATGAAGCAGACGTAAAGAGTTTGAACGATTGGGGTTTTTTTTAATATTCAACACGTAGGCCACATTCAACTACAGAAAGTCTCCAACGTTTCGTCTTGGATTCGAAATGGGCGGTGCTTAGTGTCAGCGTTCGTGTTCAACTACCACCGATTTTTCGCTTTGCTTTGAATTCGTACTCGAAAACTTTTGTCTCTTCTTCACCCCGGCGAATCCATTCAAATCAGTCGTACTTTGCATGGTGTTTACGTTGTTCAAACATGGCGGATGCTTTGTGCACTTTTCGGAGATATTATCCTCGTGAGAACGATTCAGGATAGTCTTTTGGATTTAACTTATAGAGCATTTTATTTCAGATGTCTCCTGGATGACAAATTTTTCATGTTTGTGCGATACTTTTGAAGCATGGGACAAATGTGTTTTCTGTGGAGATTCAGAAAGGCAATTCAAGTAACAGTCGTATTTTTGTGACAAATATTTATATTTTAATATAAGCAATTCTGTATTTTTGTGACAAATATTTATGTTTTAATATTAGTAGTTCTGTATTTTTATGACAAATATTTATATTTTAATATAAGTTGAGTAACTCACATTGAATAGTTATTGAAAATTAATAGTTTTTCACTTCTCATAATTTATAAAACGTATTAGAAAGGCGATATAATTGTTCCTGATTTTCTCATTCAACTGATTTGGTGCATTGTTTTTACTGACAAATTTGACAAACAGCAATATTTTTGGTTGACAGATTATTTTTTTAATTATTTGAATTGTATTCTTTGCATTCTTATGCGAGTAAAAGTTTCGTGTCTTTATATTTCAAATGCGGCTTTAATTTTTCTGAAAAATGTTTCGGTGTTACGAACTTTGAGACTACTCGGATTTTGCAACATAATTTTAAATACTAACCGGAGCGTCTGTTACACATGCGTACAATACGTTGTTTAAGTCAAATATTAATTGATTTATCATTTGCTAATTATGCATATGTATATGTACAGCAAAATCATTATCGCTATAAATAAAATAAACCTTATACAAATATCGTTTGATTGAGTTTCACATAGGTCATAAAAGCACTAAGTCTGTGAATAGTTCCTGTAACTTGTCAAATTGGTGTGGAGGAAGTATCGTGGTTATTGATAAGAATAGTAAGAGGCCAAATATGGATAGCTGGGAAGTTTAAGAGAGTGGTTCGCAGGACTTGTACTTACAGTAAAAAGCCTAATTCAAAACTTTTTATTGCACACGAACTTGAATTTTCTTTTAAACTGATCATGAACCTCTTCTTTCTTAACTCCACAGACGCCCCTGTGGTGAAATGGTGATGCCGACCACTACGCTTGGTTTTAATAAATTATTTGGTTTTAAATTTTTGTCTCAGGACAAATACTCGAATGTGTTGCAAAGTGTAATTTTTCCGTGTAGGTTTGAAATACACTGCTGGCCACCCAAATTGCAACACAAAGAAAGACAAGAGATATCACAACAAAATTTATTTTGTAGATAACATGTTGACCAAGTATCAAATGATTAAATTTATAGACTTCTGTGAAGTGTGGTTCCTGCCAAAATCAGTAGCCAGAGTAGCCGCCATTGTTGGAGATCACCGCTGCCACACGCCTCGGCATTGATTCAAAGAGACTTTGGATGTGTTCTTGGGGTACAGCAGACCAAGCAGCTTCCACACGTTGCCAAAGTTGATCTGGTGTGGCAGCTGGGGATGTATTCTGGGTCAATCGTTGAGCAACCATGGACCACATGTTTTCTATCGGCGAAAGATCCGGAGCGAGCTGGCCAGGGAAGCAATTCAATCTGGCGATTGACGAAGAACCCTTGGACAATGCGTGCCACGTGTGGTCGCGCATTATCCTGTTGAAATATGGCTGTGGGCAAGCCTTGAAGGTAAGGAAGGACAACTGGCTCCAACACCTCGGAGATGTAGCGCTGGCTGTTTAAAGTACCGGCAATGCGTACTAGAGGAGTGCGAGAGTGATATCCAATACCGCCCCATACCATAATACCCGGTGCAGGACCAGTGTGGCGGTGCATAACGCAGCTGTTCAGCATCCTCTCTCCACGGTGTCTCCAGACTCGAATCCGACCATAGTGGTGTTGCAGACAGAAGCGTGACTCGTCAGTAAAGACAATTTCATTCCATTCTGCCGTCCACATCCTTCTTTCATCGCACCATTGGCGGCGGAAACGTCTGTGGTTCTGCGTCAAGGGTAGACGAAGCAATGGACGTCTTGCTGACAGACCACTCTGCTGTAAACGGCGTCGAATGGTACGCGCAGACACTGGATGATACGGTACAGACTGAATGTGCTGTGCTATGGTTCGTGATGTGGATGAGCGATCCGCCACTGCCATACGCACAATATGCCTGTCATCACGTGAAGTGGTGCACTGAGGTGGATGCGATCGAACACGTCGGTCCGTCGTACCCTCCTGCATCCAACGATCACATATCCGCATTACAGTTGTTTGGTTTCGTCCAACACGACTACCGATTTCCCTGAAAGATAATCCACAATCTCGGTAGGCCACTATCCTTCCTCTGTCGAACTCGGATACTTGATCAAAAGATGATCGCTGTTTTCTACGAGGCATAATTGATCGTTTTTTTTGAAAAAACCACAAGAAAAACACAATTGCCGTACTTGAAATCGTCGAAATCTCCAAGCCTTAAATAACGCTTTGAAGTGGCGCCACAGGCGCGCGTGATGTGCGTCTGCGCTGAAATTCTAATCATTTGCATATCTCACCTCCGCTAATGCATGTTGTAAATTTCATATTATTTGCATGCTTCCTTCAGGGTGTTGCATTTACGGTGGCCAGCAGTGTAGTTCATTACTCATATCTTGAAGTTGGCTTGCTCTTATATCTTCTGATTATTTTCAAAAATAACGATGATTATTTCTCAAGTATTATTCATAAGCACATTAAAATTCCTATAGAAATCGAATCTTAGAGTTTTACGTCTTAAATTCCCATCGTTCACGTATAACTCCTGTCCATTGTTATCCAACTTCGTGGCTTCCATATGCCAATATTCCATTTTCTTTCCCGATAGTTTTCTCGGATTTAGAATAAGCTTGGATGTTCGTCTAGGAAAATTTTCATAATGGACAGCAAATTAATGTCTAATAGTTCCATTAAAACTTCAAGATTGTGAAATTTACGGTCTAACTGGTTGATTGATATATTTCATTTTTTGACTGGATTATATATATATATATATATGATACCATTATATAATTACTACTAAATTTTGTAGATATATTGCTCGGTTCGGGTGTGAAAAGTTTAATAGAATTGGAATCATCCAAAACTTTTACTTTAATACTTTTTTAAGTGGTATATTAAATATGAGTTTTATTCTTATGTGCGTTTTTCAATAGAAATATAATACCAAAAAGTAATAAATTGCATTTTGGGAGCAAATAATTTGGAAATTCAGGAACTCACTCTCCAAAATTCCACACCATGCCAACGTGAGGACATTTGAAGCCACGACAGATTTCATCCTTTGTACACAAGAGTCTGGTTGGATTCGAACTCGCAACCCTCCGGTAGCTAATCCGGTTGCACTTCCAAACGGGCTACCCTGCCCGCGTCGCTCTCAAGAAACTGGTAGACTGAAGTACTTGCAAACGAGTTCAAATATTGTATACGCCGAAATCAGATTGACTGCTTGGTTTCTTGGTTTCTTCACGACGATACGTAAATGGTAAGGCCAGCTTTCCCAAACTCCTCCAGCAAGGCATGTCTTTTCCCTAATCCATGGTTTGTGCGATGCAGCAGCACCTCGCATATGGTGCTCTGGGTAAGCATTTGTACTGCTACGTTGTCGTCAACTAAATGCTTGAAGGATTATACTTCCTTCACTTGACATTAGAGTAGGTAGGGAGGTGAATTTGTCGAACTGAAAAAACACAAAGGAGTATTGGCGATGGTTCGGGATCAATCCCAGAGGGAAATATTTGAGTAAAACACCTCGTCATTTTGAATCCAGATCAGATGAGGAGATCAATACGTGAGCTAGCACCCCACTCTCTAGCCTTTCACACCAAGTTGGTATTGGTGGAAAAATTTTAGGGGCCCAATCTACAACTCTTCTGTATCACGTCATTTGAATCAAGATGTATGAAGCATCAACTACTAATACAGAAATTTATCTCACAACAAATCATTACTAAAACGACGTTCAGTCTTCTGACTGACAAGTGTTATGCATTTCCCTAACCAAATAGCTATATTTTTATGTTAGATAAAATAAATATAATTTTAACGTGCTATGAAACACAAATTATAAATTATGTATTATGTAGTTCTGAAAAGTGAAAAGAAAAGGAAATTTTAAATAATTACACTCCATTTTTTCTCATTTCCTTTACCTCGTACTAAGGCATGCGTAACATTTTCTTAAAACTAAGCACAACAGCCTAAAGCACTGTATTTAGTTTTTAAAAACTACATCTGATCGATTCAAGACTGACAAACAATCTAGAAGCTGGGAATGCCTCGCTGTGAAATTCAATTTTTGAGCAAGCGGAATTGAGTTTATCCCTTTTGAAGGAAACAATATGTATTCCATTACGGGTATTCAAAGAAACGTTCTTCTTTCTGGAATATATCATCGAAATTACTGCAGGCTACATCATTCTTATGTAATTTCTTTTCTTAGAAAAATCGATGGTGCTCTTAGTATGAAGATATTTTCTAAAACAGTTCTTAAAATTAATGTCGAGTATTCAAATCAACCTTTTAGAGTGAAATAAAATTTTGAGATGTAATACATGATTAAAATTAAGTTCTGAGCAATTGTACATTATTACGAATGTATAAATAATTTTTACATAATATGATTATGTAGATATATGTATTTGTACATTGCATGACACGTCTAAATTAATTATCCATTTTAGTCAAAAGGCCAAATGCTCATTTCCTTTGCTAAGTTTTATGAATCCTACTCACCACTGAAGAAAGAATATTGATAGGTGAAGAGCGTCTTCTAGGTTTAACAATAATATTTCTAAGATAGGATTTTTAAGATATACTTAAGATAGGCGTCCAGATTATTTCAATTTTAAAATAATCTGTACGTCCTAAAATTTCTCAGAAAGTCTGATAAAACAAACACGATGACGACGATTATGACAATTGACCTTTTGACTAAAATGGATAATTAATTTAGTTGCGTCATGTAATATACAAGTACATATATCCACGTCATCATATTATGCAAACACGATAACTGAAGTTCTGATGTTTTGATTATAAGAATTTAATAACAGCCATAGGGCATTCGTGGTTCTTATAGTTTAAATCCCTGGTGTGTTTCGTTTCATTTTCCGTGTATTTAACTCTCCAAGTGTTTTCGACGAGATATCTCGACCATCAAGATCTGACCAGTTTTGCTAATGACGATATATCTCATCAAGCCGATTTTTTTGTGTTGACGAAATCAAGATGTGGTCAGTTTTCTTCCAATAATGTGATATCTTGTACATCAATATATGCTAATGGTTTTGCTAATGACGAGATACCTTGTCAAGACAAGCACCAGGAGAGTTAGGCTATTACGATTCATGTTAAATGTGGCCTTAAAATGAAAAATGGCCTTGAAAAGGCCTTAACTTTTCTTTTGCATGAAGCGTGGAAACCATGTTTTAATCCTTAGCGTCGCTTAAAACATTTTTTCGATTCCTCGAATTCCAGCTTGACTCCTGTAAAAAAGTAAGTACTGCTTTTCAATGATTTCTTCCAGAGTTATACGTAGAACGGACAAAAGGCATTTTAATTATACCAGGACGCAAAAAGTACCCTCCCACTGCGTTTTCAAAAGCAAATAAAAAAATGCACTTTATACCCTCACTTGCGCATGTTACGTTTTCAACTCCACGCTCAGATTTTTTTTGCCCTTGTACTAGTCTATTATACTTTAAATAACCCAGTCCTTAAAAACCTCAACGTGAAAATCAATGTTGCCTGAGGGTTTTTTCTCCCTAACTTTCCTTAGAAAACAATGATCGCGGGCAGAAACGAAAAAAGATGTGTAGGCTAATTAAGAAATTAATCATGCAAAAAAAAGAGTGAGTTTTGTGCTGCAGTCTTAATTAAGGTTCAAACAATGGAATTAAAAAATAAATAAGATATCCAGGAATATAAAAGTGGGCCACACTCTTGAATGATACAAACATGTGTATGCGGTTAAAATATTTTATTTTCTATGTAAAACTTTTTTCTTTGCATTTTCTTGTTTTTCGTTCTTTCTTTATTTTTGATAAGGTATTTTGTTCTGGATTCCTTTACTTTCCTAATGAGATGGGAGGCAGCGGTAGCCCAGTTGATAGAGTCGTGGATTAGTAACAGGATAGGGTTGCTGGAGTTTTGCGAGTTCAAGACTCGATTCAGGCCAAAGACCATTGTGTACGGGGGTCAGGTGCATGCTAAATCGGTCGTGGCCTCAAATGTTCTAAAGTTGGCGTGGTATGACATTTTGAGAGTGGGATGCCAACTCAGGTGATGACCTCGTCATATGACCGTGATTCAAAATTACGAGGTGTTGTCCTTGGATCGTTCCTTCGGCATTGATCCAGGACAATAGCCAATAGCCCGTTATGTTGCCGCAGTGAGATGTAAATTCAACTACCTAAACTAACCTTTCATTAATCTGGCGCTTCGTGTAGAATATGACTTACAGTTTAGACATCCATTTGAATCCTTTGATACTGACGCTATATAAGCGTTTGCTGTGATTGTATGCTTTCAAATTTGACATAAGTGTTTTTATAAGAATACAAAAGTGTTTTTGGACTCCATAATCTGGATTACTTTCAATAGTTACTCCTTATACATAAATCTTTTTTTCTATTTTAAATCTAACCTATCTTTAAGAAATAAGGAGCAGTCTAGACGCAAATATAATAATTTTTTTAAATTGGAAGCCATGCTTCATTGCTTCAATGTGACGTAAATTCACCTACCTATCTTATAAAATGGTTTAAGGCTAACCATAAAGTATGCTATAAAAGTTTCGAACTCAGAATTCAGGGAATTCTTAGTAAATTGTGACTATAATTTGGACGATTTTGTTTCGTGTCTGGGCTATAAAAATACCAACAAACGTTTGAAAAAGTGTATCAAGTTTATATGTAGTAAGTATATATAGTAAATATATATCTCAAACACAAAACGCGATAAACTTTGAAACATACCTTATTTCTAAATTTTAAAACCACCCTAGAAAGTATAAGCTTATGCTTTATGTATGTGAAATTAAATGTACTAGAATTTTTTTGCCGAATACTCACATGGCTTCTGACACAGTTATCTTTTTGAAATAAATTATTTGGAAAGAAATTTTCACAATCATATTTTTACGATTGCAATAGGAAAGGAATATATTTTTCTGGATAAAAATAGATTGCTTACTCACAAACCATAATAGTTTTTACTTTAAAGCAGATGCAAACGGATATGAGGTTGCGATTTCTAGACATTTCTTTGTGTCCATATATCATATTTCCAAGGATAGCATGTTACTAGAAATATTTCTTACTTTAGGGCTGTATCTGTTTCCAAGTTTGGTGACAGTCAGATGTAGTCCTGCTCCCTTGAGAACGCAGTCGAGGCACATCGTTTTAAACGAGTGTACTTTTTACATAAGGCTAGTATGTAAATAAAGCACTTCCACAACTGTCGTCTTTAGCGAGGATTCTAGTTCTAGGTTTATCCAACGGTATCGTAAACGATAGTAATGACAATGAGTTGGAGGGACGAAAACCACCCACGACAATCGCCATTCATTATTTTTTACATGGCAGCCCTCCTACTAACGACCTTTCACACCTATTCAAAAATCGACTGACCCAAGGTCGACTGCTTTCTCGTCGGAATCGTTCCATCGGCTTTGTAAGAGTTCCTTGTGAATAAGAATGCGTACGAATCTCAGGGTTCAAAACTAGGTTTTATTAATTGAAAATGTCGGAAAACGTAAGTCTATTCAAACTAAATGTTTCATGTAACCCTCTGATCATCACGAGATTTTTATGTAGTTTGGATTTTATCCCGCAACACACAAAATGATAAAATAACATCATCTATTGGTTGAAAGAATCCTAGGGGAGATTCTATTGGTTAAGAAGGCAACAAATACACTGCTGGCCACCCAAATTGCAACACCAAGAAAGACAAGAGATATCACAACAAAATTTATTTTGTAGATAACATGTTGACCAAGTATCAAATGATTAAATTTATAGACTTCTGTGAAGTGTGGTTCCTGCCAAAATCAGTAGCCAGAGTAGCCGCCATTGTTGGAGATCACCGCTGCCACACGCCTCGGCATTGATTCAAAGAGACTTTGGATGTGTTCTTGGGGTACAGCAGACCAAGCAGCTTCCACACGTTGCCAAAGTTGATCTGGTGTGGCAGCTGGGGATGTATTCTGGGTCAATCGTTGAGCAACCATGGACCACATGTTTTCTATCGGCGAAAGATCCGGAGAGCGAGCTGGCCAGGGAAGAAATTCAATCTGGCGATTGACGAAGAACCCTTGGACAATGCGTGCCACGTGTGGTCGCGCATTATCCTGTTGAAATATGGCTGTGGGCAAGCCCTGAAGGTAAGGAAGGACAACTGGCTCCAACACCTCGGAGATGTAGCGCTGGCTGTTTAAAGTACCGGCAATGCGTACTTGAGGAGAGCGAGAGTGATATCCAATACCGCCCCATACCATAATACCCGGTGCAGGACCAGTGTGGCGGTGCATAACGCAGCTGTTCAGCATCCTCTCTCCACGGTGTCTTCAGACTGGAATCCGACCATCGTGCTGTTGCAGACAGAAGCGTGACTCGTCAGTAAAGACAATTTCATTCCATTCTGCCGTCCACATCCTCCTTTCATCGCACCATTGGCGGCGGAAACGTCTGTGGTTCTGCGTCAAGGGTAGACGAAGCAATTGACGTCTTGCGGACAGACCACTCTGCTGTAAACGGCGTCGAATGGTACGCGCAGACACTGGATGATGCGGTACAGACTGAATGTGCTGTGCTATGGTTCGTGATATGGCTGAGCGATCCGTCACTGCCATACGCACAATATGCCTGTCATCACGTGAAGTGGTGCACTGAGGTGGATGCGATCGAACACGTCGGTCCGTCGTACCCTCCTGCATCCAACGATCACATATCCGCATTACAGTTGTTTGGTTTCGTCCAACACGACTACCGATTTCCCTGAAAGATAATCCACAATCTCGGTAGGCCACTATCCTTCCTCTGTCGAACTCGGATACTTGATCAAAAGATGATCGCTGTTTTCTACGAGGCATAATTGATCGTTTTTTTGAAAAAACCACTAGAAAAACACAATTGCCGTACTTGAAATCGTCGAAATCTCCAAGCCTTAAATAGCGCTTTGAAGTGGCGCCACAGGCGCGCGTGATGTGCGTCTGCGCTGAAATTCTAATCATTTGCATATCTCACCTCCGCTAATGCATGTTGTAAATTTCATATTATTTGCATGCTTCCTTCAGGGTGTTGCATTTACGGTGGCCAGCAGTGTAGTTAGAAGTAATGCAATTGAGACTGAGAGGGTTAATCTCTTCCCCGACTGTTTGTTCTTGACAGTGTTTAATGGTACACTATTGAGTTACAAGTTTCGAATAAGACGCCTAATATATTTGTTTAATGGTTAAATGAAAATAGTCCTTCATATCCTTTTAATTTGTAATTTTCTTTCATAACTTTTCTTCAAATGTTTGGTAAAGGTGTATTAGAAAATAAGTCATTGTATTCGAAAAAATCTCGAAATTTGCAGCAATGCATCTATTTTAAGAAACCAAAAAATTAATGTAGGGTGATTCAGTCAGCTGTTGACCAATTTGTGCACATTATTCATGGAAAAATAACCCAGCAGCTAATTTGTAATTCCGCTTCAAAGATTTTTTATATTAAGAGATTGGTAAGAAAGATGATTAAAATATGCTGTAGTATAATTTTTTATGTTTGATACCTTAATGCAATTTTTTTCTCCAAACTTAGAATAATGAATTGACCAGTAATCGACCAACACACATCTTGTTCCAGTTCCAACACAATGGAAGTAGTTATTCAAGTTGTTTATTCGATGTAAGAAATCCAAAGGGATTGATTATTAGATTGAACTCGTCTGCTTGTTTCAATGAAAAATACTGCAAAATGGATCATTTCTGGTAGGACGCTGGTTCACTTCTTATTCAAATTAACTCCTGTAATCTTACATACTTACTTGTTTCTTATAAAGTTCAAAGTAGTTCTCTATCGGTTAATAATTTCGAATCGTATCAGGGACATTATTATAATGGATAATTGAAAATACTTCTTTGTGATTTTAAGTTTCCAAAAGCTTGAATTTGTAAGATAAAGTTTGTGTTTTTAATAAATTTGAGTTTTTGAAACTATAACCACATCAAAAGAACTCCAGACACCTTCCTATAGAGTGGTAATCACAACTCATTACACGGGGTTTTAATGATGAATTCTATTTCTGTGAAACTCCGCTTGCAAAAGTTAAGGCAAACAAACAGAAACATCCAGTCACCCATTTTCCAACTCAAAAAAGACATCTACTCTAGAAATTAGAATTCAAACAATGTACTTCGAGAGGAAACTGATCGCAAAACAAAAGAATCGATAAAATCCTCAAAACCAAGAAGTACACGTCAGCAAAGTCGGAGCAACATCTAGGTGAAGTAAACGATGGCAAAAAGCAGATAATAGATAATTCGATAATGTTGAAATGGCTGCATAAATGCAATACACGAACCGGATCCAGGCGAATTTCCCAACATCCTTCTACTGACATCCGGCATTACAAGACCAGATAACGTCGTCCATTTCGCTCGACTGCAAGTCAGCGGGCAGACAAAAGGTAAAACCATTTCTATCAGATCTGTCGAGAAACAATGACATTTTATTTATAGTGATCTGTTTTATTTCGTTTCGTTTGCTGCTGGCGCTAAACTATGGGATGTCACCGAATTTATAGAAAGCCTCTCGTGCGGAAAATGTCTTTTCTTCCTCTGTCTCTCTTTCAAGGCTGGTGTTGGATAGGGTCATATATTGATGAAATATAAATGGTACCGGAAAGTCTTTAGACTGGTGTTTTATATACGCCACTTGTAAGACAATTATATCGTGAAATGCTTAAAAATTAAGCCTTCAGGCTTGGCTTAATATGTCTACAAACCTTACATTGGTTTGACTAATAAATGTTAGTTGAGTTCAAACATCTAATCAATCTATAGATATAAAACATAGAAACAGACACCACAGAAAATTCAGTGCAAAAGCTTTCGTTTATATTGATGAAATATAAATCAAATTGGAAAGAATATAAATCAATTGGAAGAATTTTTGTACGAAAATTGTAAGACAATTTATGGTAAAATGCTTGGAAATTAAGCCTTCAGGTTTGACTTAATATGTCTACAAACTTTACGGCAGCTTGAGTTCAATCATTTAATCAATCTATAGATATAAAACATAGAAATAGACAGCACGGAAAATTCATTGCAAAAGCTTTCGTTTATATTGATGAAATATAAATCATCTCGGAATCTAGAGTGGCGTTTTATATAAGCTATTTGTAAAACAATTTTATTGTTAAATGCTTAGAAATTAAGACTTCAGGATTTACTTAAAAAGTATACCTACTTTAGGGCAGTTTTGACTGTGTCACATATTTAATATTATTTAGTTCTACCAATCGTCCTTATAAAAGTTGATATAGCTTTTTTGTACTCATACAAAATCTGTACTTTAAAAACATAATACAATAAACACAAAAAATCACAGTGCAAAAACTTGTTTATATTGATGAAATATAAATCGTACCGGAAAGTCAATAGGCTGATATTTTATGTAGCCATTTATAAGGCAATTTTATGATGAAATGCTTAGGAATTAAAACATCAGATTCGACTATACAAGTATACCTGGTGTGCATCAGTTTGACAATGTTCGAACATTAATCATATTTTGAGTAATAGTCAAGTAATTTTTATACAGCTTTTTTAACTCATTCAAAAATCTATAGATAGAAAACATGGAAACAGAATGGGGAGGGAAAATTACAGTGTACAGGCTTACATTTGAAAATATTTATAAATCGCAGTCTTTAGACTCAATTTACTACTTTGTGTACGCAATTTAAGACATTTTATGTGAAACGCATATAAATTTAAACTGCAGAATTGTTTTAATAAGTCTGCCTACTTTGCATCAGTTTAACTGAATTCAAACATTTAATCTTATTTTATTTCCAGCAATCACCATGTAAATTTGATATAGCTTTTGTACTCAAGAGAATCTATGGACAGAAAATATGGAAATATAATGAACACGGAAAAATATGGAGCAAATGTTTATCTTTATGTGATTTTAAAGGTTAGTTGAGTTTTATGGTGCATAGGCCATATTTGGTTAAGCTGCGTTATACGCAAGACATGCAACCTCAAGTAAAGACATATACAAAGAAAGCTTCACAACTACCATATAGGTAGGTAATTAATTAACGTCACACTGGAGCAACACAACAGGCTATTAGCGATGGTCCGGGATCAAGGGAAAGATCCGCTTTACTACTACAGAAAATACACTTAGATTAAGTTACAGGAATCGAACTCGCTCCACCTTAAACTCGCAAAGTTTCGAAGATAGGTAGGTACGTTAATTAACGTCAGAGCAATACAATGGGCTATTGGTGAAGGTCCGGGATCAATCCCAAAGGAAAAGATGCGAGGACAACACCACGTAATTTTGAATTACGGTCAAAATTTCGAAGGAGAATCAAGCCAATTCTATTCATGCATGGCATGGTAACATCGAATCACTCATGCGATATGTGAATCGAAGTTGTTGGACTTTCCTTGATTTGTCAAAGTTTTTAAAACATCCTAGTATCCGATCTTGAATTCTAGAAAAAAAATTTTAAAATGATCCCAAATAATGTTGGCACCTAATTTCTTCATATTCCAGCTTTAAATCTAGACTGCTTTCTGTTGATTTGATATTTCTTGAATTGAAAACAATTATTAAAACTAATATAAAGAAATTGCCAGCTTTGAATAGGCAATTAAGGTAATGCTATTTATTAGTGTAATTTGTAAACCCTATATATTGAA
Source organism: Meta bourneti (assembly GCA_933210815.1). Taxonomy (NCBI): domain Eukaryota; kingdom Metazoa; phylum Arthropoda; class Arachnida; order Araneae; family Tetragnathidae; genus Meta; species Meta bourneti. The sequence goes on from OW119926.1 coordinate 58,183,817, forward strand.
CAATTAAACTTTTCAATTCAATAATAAATACTGTATTTTCATTGTTATTTTTGACTCGACATAACGTTTGAAAGATGGCAACTCCTTCTAATACGAAGCGATTTTCAATTCAGGAAATATTTTAAAATTGAATTACTCCACAACTAAATGTGACTCCCCCCCCCCCAGAAACATGATTCAAGCTGTGTTATAAAGTTTAATGTATGGAGTGTTTTTTATTATAGTTTTTTTTAATTAATCAATTATATTTTACATGGAGCCTCTTACCGTGTAGGAACTCGTATTTATTTTTAAAAATTTCTATGGGATTTCAGTGTCCCCCACTATAATTTTGAGGAACTTTGACGAAGATATCGGGAAACACAAAGCAGCTATTCCTTTTCAACACCTTTGAATAAGTTAATAATTATTAAAAATTATGCAAATTCGAGGTATTCTTCAATCGTCTATAACTTTCAACTTTTCAGGATTTTTGCAAATTTGAGATATGGAATGTTTAAGATGCCAGAGTAGGCTAAGTCTGTCATCCGACAACAGTTGTCACTCCCGAAAACATCGATTAGGCGAGGACGATTTTCGAAATTCAGACCAAAATGTCGATACGGCAGTTTGCTCAACAGCTCCAAATGCCCCATTCGTCTTTGTCCCACCCTTTGTTTTTACAACATCAGTTGTAAAAACAAAGTTGAGCTTATTTTCATACACAATTCAGATCAGGTGTTGTTCTCGTCATCTAAGCGTGGTTGAAAATTACGAGGCGTTGTCCTTGGATGTTTCCTTTCGGGATCGATTCCAGACCGCCACCAATAATCCATTGCCTTGCTCCAGGGTGATGTTAAGTAACTACCTACCTTACAAAATTCAAGTTCGGAATCCTCTGAAGAAAAGTGACATCGAGTGAAGATTCGACTGAAAATTTGATGATAATTATAATTGAAGCCAAAAAATTCGACATAAATTGAATTCATTTCTCCGATGAAGCACTAACTTGCAAGCATTCAACAATCGTCTAAATTACATCATTGCTACTGAAGTTACACATTTTGAAATATAGTCCATTCAAATTTCCTGGGCCGCAGCAGCCCAACCGGAGGGTTGCAAGTTCGAAACTCGGTCCAGCCAAAGACCATCGTGCACACAGGAACTGGTGCACGTCGAATTTATCGGGGCCTCAAATGTCCTCACGTTGGCGTGGTGTGGAAGTTTGGAGAGTAGGATGTGTCTAAGGTGTTCTCTCAACCTGACCGTGGTTCAAAATTACGAGTTATCTTTGGATCTTTCCCTTCGGGATTAATACCGGACCTTCGCCAATAGCCCGTTGTGTTGCTGTAGTGTGACGTTAATTACCTACCCACCATTAAAATTTCTAATGAAATATATTTCGGAATATGTTTCTATTTTGTTTAGTTACGGAATAGTAAAATTTTGAAACGTTTCCTGAATTAAAAATCACCCTGTACAAACATCCAGTTTGCTTCGAAAAATTTACTCGCAGCAACAAAATAACATTTCACTCAAAAGTAAAGAAGACCAACGATAAAACCCACACCCATTTCCACAAAACTCTCCCAGACAATCTATTACGAATTTCCAGTCTCCAACCTTAATTCAAATGCATGCATTGCAGTTTCTTGAAAAGCGACGAAACTAAAGAATCAAGTTGCATGGTCAAATCCATCGAATTACAGTTTTCACGCGAGCAGATGCGACTGCTAAGAAATAGGCGAAACATATTCAAAAGTCTGAGTTTTCCTCGTCTTCGATTCCACTATTTCTATATAAGCGCTGTTTATTTTTTTCCTCTGACTTGCAGTCCTACGTTAACGTATGTAGATGCGTTTTTGGCTTTCGTAAAATCCATATTCGTAAGTTGAAGCGCAGGAGAAACACAATAAGAAACCGATTACTAAGTCACTGAAATAGGCGAACTGGGAGAAAAAACGGCGTTACTAGACGAATATTGGAAAGGGAATGGTATCTTGAAAGAAGGGTGCATTTTTTTCCAACTATAAAATGAATGTAGATGGTTATATTTTTCACTATGATTTTATTTCCATGCTACAGTTTGGTTTGATCTCTCCCGCTCTACGGTCATTTTTTTGTTAAACTTATGCTTGTTATACCTTCTATGATAAGGACCATGGTGTGACTTGTAATTGACAAATATTTATTTCATTTTATGAATTAATTTTGTTTAATAAATGAATCATCAAGTTCTAAAAGGGGACGACTAGAGTTTTCGAAGAATCTCCCTTAGTGCATTTGTGTTCCAGGCATCGTCATATGATCCTGGTTCAAAATTACGTGGTGTTGTCTTCGGATCTTTCCCTTTTTGATTGATCCCGGACCGTCACCAATGGCCCGTTATGTTGCCCAGCGTTACGTTAATTAAAATATTAACCTATGCATTGTGTTCCAGATAAACTATTTTCTACTTTTTCATTTAATTATTAAAACTAATGATTAAATTGATTAATTATTAAAACTAATGATTAAATTGATTAATTATTAAAACTAATGATTAAATTGATTAATTATTGAAACTAAATCATTTTAAAACTCTACGGCACCCCCAAAATATATCATATTTTTTACCGATCTGACAAAAAAATTATTATAATTTTGATTGATTTAATAAAAAAATAATAGTAGTAATAACTTACCTTTTTTCGTTTTAAAGTGGCTTTTTAAGAGCCTTTTTTCTATGATTTATCCATAACATTTGGTGATAAAAATTAATACTCAAAATTATAAGGGTATAAAAATACGAATATTACTTGAAATTATTTTCACACTAATCAAAAGTTTAAAACTAAACCGTTGTAATTAAATAAATGCTACACAATTTAAACCGTTTTACCATCATTAAAGCACACTAGTGGCACTCTTGTGACACATCTGTTGAAAATCATTATTCTCTAGGACATTTCCACTTCTTCAGCAAATCAAAATACTTGCGATTCAAAAGAATCAAATTGAATTGTGGTTATGAGAGAAAAAGTCACACAGTTGGCTTATAGAATGGAAAGCCAACAGAAATCTCCAAACATTCGATTTATTCCCTTTTTAAGATGGACGACTCAAAAAAGAAATTATCATTATTTGAATTCTTGAGAAAAAGTGGTAATGTTAAACGAATGTTGGAGAAGGCATGGGGGGGTATTTCAATTAACGTCACACTGGAGCAACACAACGGGCTATTGGTGACGGTCCGGGATCAATCCCAAGGGGAAAGATCCGAGGACAACACCACGTAATTTTGAACCACGGTCAGATGACGAGGCAACACCTGAGCTGGCACCCCACTCTCCAAAGGAGAAGGCATGGAATCCTGAAAGAAGGGGATAATATTTCCCAACTATAATGGAAATGCTAGAATATTATTTTTTTTCACTTACCTTTTAAACCCATGCTAAGTATTAAGATGGTGTAATGTGTGTTTACCTAATTAATTTGGTGCATTTTTTAGTCCTACCATTCTACTTAAAAAAATGAATGAAAAATGAAAGAATTCATCTTTTTCGGAAATTTCGTCATTTGGAGGTACTTTTTATTTCTATGTGTAAACTCATGATGCGGAATGATGAATTAGGATTTACAGCTTTATGTATCTCGATTTGAACTAAACTTTAATTCCTATTTCCTGGTGTTGGGCAGTAACGAAGTTACTGCCCTACACCAGGCAACTTAGATTATAGGGACACTTAGATTATAGGGACGTGAATTCCTTTTCAACACAGAAATAAGTGCTTGGACAAAGAAAAGTAGCAACAACGAAGTAGCCGTTGGATATAAGAAGAATGAATTCCTTTCCAACACTGAAACAAGTGCTTGAACTAAGAAAAGTGTTTGGCAATAACAAACTAACCGCTATATTTGAGGAGAGTGAATCCCTTTTGAACACTGAAAAACTAATTTGGACTATGAAAAGTGTTTGAAAACAACGAAGTAACAGCTAAATATACAATATATACAAATATATCGTAATCTGCATTTTCATAATGTAATGAATACCCAGATGCAGTACGAAATAGAACCAACCTTCTATTCGGGGATCGCGATAGGAAAATAAATTCAGATGTAACATTCAATCGAGAATAACACCTATAAACGGATATGAAATGACTTATGGCCTTCACATTAACTCTTATCATTTAAACTATATTATAGCATGAATAGAACCCTAACTTCCAATTGGCAGCATTACTGCCGATAGTAGTGATAAGGATAAAATTGTGTACCACTTCAAACATTTGCATGAGCACCCAATTTCGACACAGAATTTTGAATCTATATCAAAATTAAACCTTCGATACCAAGTTTTAAGTCATTAGATTTCATGTTTGGATTACGAGCATGGAAAATTACTTGAACACGTATTGGAGATTAGAATAGTTCCCAGACATTGATTCATACGTTCCGAAATGATATTCCTATCGCACTGAAATTTCTTGCTGTAAACAAAGTTGTTACAAATAAGAACTCCAAACAAAGTCTACGCAATGTTTCTTTCCAACTTAATTTTCAATTAATTATGCAAATACTATTCGAAAATTTTTAGCTGTGCATTGTCAGGGAAAGCTATAAATGTTGCGTATAATTAATATGAAGACCACTCCTTAAGCAGATTTTATGCATACTACGCTATTCTCGATTGAATATGGTACCTTGAATTATTCTAAGAACGATGGCAAATAATAGAACTTGGTTCAATTTTTTACCGTGGTTGTTCAAAATTTTTAGCATCACTCATATGCTAAACATTTTGAAAACTTAAAAAGTTATTTGAAGTAGTGTTTTGCTTTAAAAATCACTGAAACATTTAAGCATTGATTTTGTGATATTTAAGAAAGTCTCATTCAGAATAAATGGAACACAATTCGTTTACTATGATAACTTATTGTATAAACTTCTGGGCACTCACTGAATAAGAACTAATGCATATTTCATAATTCTGAAGATAGGTTGTGTAGTAAGTCCTGTAGTACAAATGTAAAGCTTTGAAATATGACTAATAAAGATTAAATACATGTGAAAATTCATTATTGACCATTTCGGTGGAGCAAACCGTCCATCATCATCAGGACAGAAGTAATCCCCAAACCAAAAATGCGAATTTAAATATGGTATTCTCGAAAAGTGTTGCCACATCTCATTTTTTAATTGAGCTTTCCAGACCTCGAGTAAAGGCAGGTAAGCACTAGTTTCATTTCACTGGTGTATTCGATAACCTAAAAACAGGTGAGGCTTCTCTAATGTTTTATTCGAGAATAGGTCTCGGGGAATGAACCACATTCGTTTGTTTGAAATAAAAGTGGCGCGAAAATTCTCAACACTGTTGACCAATTGCAAATTTGCTGATTTCTTTATTTTTGACAAAACGCAGGTGTTCTTACAAGCAAAATATCAAAGCAGCTCGTTGGTGTGGCCCCGCATCAAATGTGCAGGGTATGTCCCCACCTGTTGGGGTGGTTTTGAAAGGCTTAATTAACTAAGTGAGTTGTGTCAATACTATTTTATAATAACATTTAAACTCGCGTTTCCTGTTTGCAGCTTATATCTGTCCTTTTTAATATTTATTAGTCATATTTTTAAGTTTTACATTTTTGCTACGTTTGACTCAAACTTCATCTCCACCTAATCAGTCATGAATTTCCAATCCTTAATGCAATGATCTTTTTGGTTTTCGGTTATGCCAAATATTTGGTACCAAGTATTTCACATTTTATTTTTAGTAAAAAATCAATAATATTTAAGTAATAATTTTCATGCTCTCCTCTTAAAATATGCGTTTCTTCTCAAATAAATCACTTTTTGAATTAAAAAATAGGGTGAACCACATAGGTCATTAAGTTTTGAATATTCAATTTCAACAGAGCGATCAAGTAATTTCACACAAAGATATCTAATTCAAACGGATATTCAATTTAACCATCCTGAAAATATCGATAAAATAAATAGTGAAACAGACATTTCTTCTAGCCTCATCAAGCAAAGAAGCAAAATCTAATTTTAAATTCCTCAAATCGATACTCATTTTCCATTACTGTATTATGTTGGAAGAAGTTTTTGGTTTATTTTTAATATATTGGAATACCATTAATTCGGCCCATTAAGTTATGATGTTTTGAAACAGAAGAAATTGAAGTATTTTTAACTTGACTTTCGGTGAAGTGCTCAAACGGAACTATGTTTCTCAGAAGTTTAAAAAAATATGCTTTATTTACTATATATATGTGTGTGTGTATTTTTAATTAAAAAAGTTTCATTCGAAGTAAGAAACATATCATTAGAAGCACGGATACAGTAGGTTTCCAATCCATTTCTTTCAGCTTGTTCTTAATCCCAACGAGTTCTCTGCAAACAAAATACAATTCTTATAAATAATGAGTTTAAAAATAGAAACAAAATACGTAAATATACAATTTGAATGGAAAGCTATCTTACGAAACTAATTTAGCTGCATGAAAATTTGAAATATTCGAAATTAAGATTTTAGAACTTCAAGAAATCAAATCGAAGTTGATTCTTATTAAAATTCTGAGATCATGCAGGATTTCTAAAGATAATAAGGTCTATCTTGAAATCACTTATTCATACAAAATAAAATATTGTAAAGCAATCAATTTCTAAAACTACTTTAAATGGATTTTTGTACTATGTTGCATAGCAATCCTTGATTTTTGATGATGAAAATTTATAGTGTACTCAGTATAGAACATTTTCAGACCTGCACGTAAAAAATACTTATTTTTTAAAAATGTGTTAGATAATTGATATTTTGAAACATATATGTCAGAAGTTGGATAGAACAGGAACAGTTGATTGACAGGAAGAGTTCTACTTTGTACAAACACAGAACATTTATTACGAAAATATTTAATTTAGCATTGATGTTCAGGAGGAGTCCACATTCAGAAGAAGTAACAATTTTTATCTACAGAGGATTAATATGGAGCCACTAAGGTCTCCCGTTCTTAAGATGTACGATCAGCCCACACAGGTCTTGCGCCATTTCACTCACGCTGCCAACTCCATACGAAAATTCCCATGTTCTCCAGTTAGCATGAATTATTTTCCCGCTCTGCTTTGAGCGTTTCCATCGCGACCAGAACGCACGGAACTCCAACCAATCAGAACATAGTGACGAGAACGCATGGAGCTCCAACCAATTAGAAGATCGCTTTCGGAATGCGAATATGATTGAGTGTTCTAAGACGAATGGGGAAAGGCGAAACGATTCAGTCTTGACATATATAAAGGAAAAATAATGTATCATTAAAAAGTCCTTTACCCAACGTTATGTATTTAATATGATGAATTATTTATATGCAGATAAGGGATTAAAGCCCCTACGGGGCTAGGCTCCCTGAACAAACCTCTCAGATCATTAAAAAGTCTTAATTCATACTTCTTTAATTTATTTGTAATTCTTTGATAGATTCAGTTGTCAAAACAGTATAGTTGATAATATAAAGATATAGTCTATGTCACAGACAGTGTGATAAATTTTTGTATTATGATGTATTTCGATTTTCAGGGAGTTTGGTATTCTTTATTGTATTCGAGTACTTTTTAATTTGATTTTTGTATTGATGTTGTCTTAAAAATTAAGAATATAGAGAATTACTGCGAGAGATTTGTATATTATGGATGAAGTCAATAGCGATGTCGATAAAACAGAGCAAATTGGATACGTATAAGGTACGTATCCAATTGGATACGTATAATTGGATACGTATAAGAGATGCGCCCCTGAGTGCAAATTCAAGGAGTGAAAACTTTTTTAAAACTTGTTTCATCTCTAATCAAAGATGTAAAGTTTAGAATAAGTTATCTACCCTTAACACCTATGTTGACTAGTCGAATATATTTTACATCTTGCACATACAACTTTTAAGTCATAAGCCGATTATAATAATCTTCAATAATGCAATAAATCAAAAATCGATTAAAAGGTAATCAGAATTAGATTGGAAGAATTAATGGGTAATGATTAAAAAGATAAAACTACTAAAACACAATACGCAACCACTAACGAAACTATCACATTCAATTATCATCAGATTGCTTTATATGTCATTTATGCCGACAATAGCCAGCAATAATACAGACATCCTGTATTGTCTAAGTGAATGAAAATGATTCCGTTTTAATTAATCTTCCACGAAAGTGCCTATTTCCACGTGAATTTCAATGGACAAATGACTGCGCACATTCTAACACGGAAAGAAGATTGTGACGTTGGTAGTTCAGGATGATCATCGTATCGGTAAATATCGATTAGTCACTCTTAATTAAAATTCCATCGCATATATCAACATACTTTAGTACGGCTACTCGCAAGGTAGTATTGCCTTATATATGTCCACACAATCTCAACATTAAACTATTGACATAGTGCCTTGGAAGGATTAGGAATTTCTCGATAATCTCATTCGTCCATTACAGCAGAGTAAGTTACAATATTAAACATGCCCTGCTTGTATAATGCATAATTCATTTCTGCTGCAATGAATGGAGAATTATGATATGAAGTATAGAAAAATCTGATTAAAAGATATTTCTTACCTGAATTTTCATGTAAGATATTCCAAACAGGATATGGACGAGAAATATATATGGTGTAAGTATAAAATGGAACGCCACAAAAACTTGAAAAGTAATGATCAACATCTATCGAGTTCCGTTTTAAATTCTTCTGTGCTACGGCCAATTCACACCAACAGAATACGGGTCAATCCGAATCAGTTTAAATCTATAGAAACTAAGATTCGAGAAAGGCTGTTTCCATAAGAAATAGCTTGTTCATCTTAGTCTTTCACTCTGTCTAAATCCTGAGCATTCCGCTTCAATGCAACAGAATCTACGTTAGTCAGTATCTACAGGATTCAGATTCGGTTCGTGGGAATAGGTCCTTTAGAGGCATCCATATCCCTTTTTGATCGTCCCATTTGAGTACCTGTTTTTAAAATAGACCACATAAACCAATTTCAATGTACTGACCTTTCTTGTGTACAACAAATTGTATCCGGAGTGCGGCATGCTCTACAACTGAATGAAATGAGTCGTTTAGCACAGAAAATCACACCAGAGAAAGGTCAGTACATTTAAATTGGCATATGCGGTCAAGGGGAACCTGATTCTGGTGAATAAAGGATCGTTTTTCCTGTGAGATGAATCTCTATACGAATTTGTGTGTTTATTGGCAGTGTTTTTAATTGCAACGTGCCACATATACAGATGGAATTAGTGGCGTGGTTGTTGCTCACGCAATCGAAACTTTATAAACCATTTTATATGCGTTTAGCGCAAATGCTCTACTTTTTCCGACTCTAGGGCCAAATTTCTTCCTATTGGCGACTTTTGGTACTAAAATTTCTTTTCGTGGAGTACATCTCCTCCCCACGTCTTCAAAAGTCTCAATATCAGATTTGGTTCCATTCCGTATATTCGATTTAGCCACAGATGCCTCCAAAGAAAGAAATTTATTTTATGGCCACCCTGTATATTATGCCTATATTAACCTAAATATATCTTAAAAATAAAGATAATAATAACTGAAAATTTGGGAATTTAATAATTAAATTTTCCTAAACAACTTTGATTAAGTTATCCAATTATAGGGTATATTGATCCTATGTTAAAGGGTGATACAGTTATAGCGATGAAATAATTTCAAACTTTGGTTTAGAAGACCACATTAAATAATATTTCACTTTATTTGTTTCTGCTCTTTTAGTAACTTATCTTAAAAAATTTCGCAAAACTCCTTGGAGCGACTTGTCCGTCTTTGGACCTGGCGCCATAAAAACTGAAAACAACTAACCAACCTTAAAAATATTTTATAATTAATAACTGAATTAATTTGCAACTGCATCGAAAACTGTCTATGAAACATATTTTGGACATCTAAATTTAATTATCTGTCCCCGATAGTTTCTTGACGTAGCGTGACTAGATCTAGGAGACGTAAATTTTGTTACATGCATACACTCCATTAACCATTACTTAAAAAATCTTGAAATGTCCCTATTTCAATTAACTGTAAAATTACGAATCAAATTCTTATTATTCTCTATGAGTAAATAAAAAGAAGAAATCCATTAGGGTCGGGACAGTGAAATACAGCTAGATCCATGATAAATTAACTTCACTCTTCACTCACTCTATTAAAGTAAAACGACGAATTAATACATCGTTAAAATATGAAAGATCCATAAAAAAATCATAAATCTCCTCAGCAATGTTTGATCTTCTTTATTAACAATACACAAATGGCCTGGAAACGAACAGCGAGAGAGAGAGAGCGTTTATGTCATTAATTTTGGAAAAATGATGGGATTTTGGAAAGAATATTAAATTTCCAGCATTTCCCTTCTTGCTTTGGTACACGGCTTAATGATGTTTAGACTCCCGATTGCATCATTATTTTCTTTCCGGAGTTTTACACGAACGTACTCCAGTTTGTCCTGACTTCAAATTGGATCATTATTGTACTGCGTTACTCGTGTAATCATTTTTCAAAGGAAATATTAAGTCATCTACTTTGATAGGGATGAAAACAGATTGAAATGAGTGCAACGTATATATTAACATTACTTAGATGAAGCTAAAGGCGTTGATGTGTAGATATTTTAACGACCTTGTTGGGCATACAGTCCACGTATTTAAGAATTGCTTATGCAGTATTATTTAAATTTGATATTTAAACATAAACTAACACACTATAACACACTTGATAACAGGAATGAAATTATTCAATTAAATGTTCTTTTCCCATCACGAAATCACGTCTCGTACAACAAGTTTGATATTAACTCACCATTAGATGACTTTAGATCCGTCCAGCAATTTTGTTTTTTAAATCTCAGCTGACAATACTCTAATTAAATGTAAAAATCTTCCCCTTGTATGAAAATAAAGGTATAGATATTTTAACTACATTGTTGGACATGAAATCTTTGTAAACGTATTTACTGAAAGATATTCAGTTCACGTATTTAAGAATTGCTTATGCAGCATTATTCAAATTTCGTATTTGAACTTATATCTTAAGTTAATACAAGTTGTAATACACTTGATGAACCGATGTGCAGGAATGAATGATTCAATTACATGTTTACTATCGCTAAACCACGTCTCATGTCTCGCGTTTGATACTAGACTAACTGTTACACTGGTGGTGACTTTGGATATAAATTTTAGCAAATTGATATCGTTTAAAATTAGCAGATGACACTACTCTAATACGTTGGATTGATCACTACACTTATTTAAAACGTGTAGATATTTTAACTATCTTGTTTGTGGGCATACAGTATTTGTAAATTTATTTGCTGAAAGATATTCAATTAACGTATTTAAGAATTGTTATTATGCATTATTATTAAATTTATATTTAAACATATATCTTTTATTAATACAAGTTGTAACACACTTATTACCTGATGTACAAAAATGGAATTATTTAATTAAATGTTCTTTTCCCCATCACGACTGGTACATCAGGTGTGATCCTTGACTTACCATTACATTGGTGACTTTGGGTTCTTCTAGCAGATTTATTTCGTTCAAAATCAACAGATGACGTCACGCGAAATTAGTCAGACTAATCACCCATTATTTGGAATCGCTAATTTAGTTTGAAAAATCACTACATATTTTGTATCTCTAATTTAGTGAGAAAAATCACACATCATGCGTAAATTTAGTCAAACAAATCACTAAACGTTTCTACTGGAGCAATACAGTCAACACATTGGTCATGTGGCTATGCACTTTGTGATGTAAATTACGTTATTCCTCAGTATGTATCATGGAATACATTCTTACAACGCATCTGTTAAAATGACAAAATGACTTCAAAAACTTTGCATTATGTGGAACTAGGCATTTCCAATAAATTAAAGCAATGTGTTGAACTATATCCATGAAGTACATTTTAACATAATTCCAATTTAGATACAGATGTTTTTCCTTTAAAACTCAATAGGACATCGATTTAGATAAAATCTGATTATGCTTTAAACAAGTAGTTTAGTAACATTCCATATAAAAAATACACTAATTTAAAACATTAAACCAATAAACAGCATACCTAAATTAACAACTCTAATTTATTGTGCACATTTTCACATTTGTTTTGTTATTCAAAGTAAACTAATATGTAGCTCCATATTGCGCAATACAAATTATTCGATATAAAAATGCCGCAATCTTATACTGAACCAACTGTTTGTGTTAATGCAACAAAACAGGAATAAACACAAGTGTGCAAATGTTGGTTAGATTATTTTTAATATCCCTACTCCATCTCCTGAATGAACTAAATATGTTTCCGAGTCAAATTAAAATAAGCAATCATTTATGAAAGTTCGCCATATTTATAGCTGTAGCATAAGTAAACTAGATGAATTTCTATTTCTTATCTGGATGAAATGAAGGGAATTTTATCTCGTAAAATCCCCACCCTGAATAATTATCACTCTGAAATTGGAATACATTTTTATCCCTCTCCAACTACTTCGAAAGTGGACTAAGTTCTTTAAAAATAAGCAAAATAACTTCTCATCTAATGCGTATAAACAAGATGTATTCATAGCTCGAGTTCTGAAATGTGTGAATAACGCTTTCTGACAACCAGAAATTGCTTTTCGGTTCCCATTAAGATCAAAATCCATATCGGGACTTTGAAGTGAGCCTTGGAGTATAGATGGCGATGAGAGACTGAATAAAATTGAGGAACATTTTTTTTTACTTTTCCTAATTATTGTATGTCGACGCGACGGCAGACATCTTAAAAGGTTCCCATAATCCCATTCGAAAATAAAAAGTAAACATCTCTCGAAATTTCGATTAATTTGAAATACTTTTATATCTTTTATATGTTTATAATATTGATTTCGATTGACCCTTACTGTGAAGAATTTTGATGGCACTGCTTATATATTAAATGTAGTGCATTTCATTGTACACTTCTTACCATGTTGTCATCTGAGTGAAAGAACTAGTTAACTCAATGCTTTAGGTTTTGAGATAAATTGCAAGAGTTTCAAAGTCAATACCTGTTTCAAATATACCTACGTGTATTATTAGCCGATAGGTACTAAAGCGATGAAAAAAGTTACCAACTTTTAGCATTAAATTTTGCAAGATCTCAGCTTTAATAATTTAAACAATCAAAATTCTCATTTTTCAATTTACCTAGTTTTTGCATTCAGACTATTTGTAAATTACGCTCATTCTGTAGTACACACATTCAATTCTAAAAACCTCCATCTACCCCGAAAATGTTGTTCGATCGGAATGCAACTTATCATGTGTGATGTACACGAAGAGAGAAATGGAACCTAGAGGACTATTTGCTATTGTAGAATTAACATCAGAACGACAGTCATAAGTTATTAAGTTGTAAAACTCATTCTCTGAAAAGCTCCGATGGCGATACATTCCGGAGTGTCATAGAGTCAAATTTGACACATGTCTTTAGTCACTTAAATATTTTTCTATAAAAGTAATTTAAAACCCATTTATGAAATATTTGAATTACGAAATTTGAAAATTAAATAAATCTGAAACAACTTATAAATTAACAGTACTGTTTTATCCGATGATATTTAGAAACTTACATTGAATAGAAGCATTGGCATATAATCTAAGACCCTAGAAATATATTTAGAATTTCTTAGTGGTTATGAGATCCTTATAAACACAATTAAAATATATGTGTTGAAAGAATAACACGAAGACCACACAAGTAATTAAGCAGGTTTTCTCTATACAAACGGCTTGCCCGAAAAATATTAGTAGAGTCGTGTTAAACACAGTACATTAAACATCCTACGATATAAATGTAACATTTTACAAAGATTCTGCACATTTTTGGGTATGTAAACACCCTCTTTTCACTTTTTTCAAACGAGTACTTCCATCTAAAGTAATTAAATTTCATGAACGAAAACGCTTACCAAAGACAAAAGAACAATATCAAACTTTCACTAAATTTAATACGCTAAAAGTTCCTTTAAAATTTTTATAAGACTTAATTACCTCTTCAACGTTCTTTAAATTGTCATTTCACTTATGGCTTATGAGGACACTTTTAAAATTAGTTTATTTCACTCATTAAAGTCTTACGATATTCAGAAATGGTGATAGCAAAATATTTGGGTGAAATATATAGACAATAAAAAGTTATAAGAACTATATATGAGGCAAAAATATTCGTTTGTTATCCTTATCAACGGAAAAAGAAACCGTAAAATGAAAGAAAGAAATGATTTCGAACAGAAATCTAGAGTGAATTTTTTTCTCTCACATTTTTAATTGTGTGTCAAGCAATGCGTGTCATTTTAAAGCCACGCAGAACTTTTAAACAACTTCTAGGCTTAGTAATTAAGTAAGTCGTTCCTTAGAAGTCTATAAACTCGCTGGATTAATCTTCCTTGAGCACAAAATTTTAGTTAATTAAGCACACAAAATGCAAATAACTCCTTTTACGACAAGTGACTTATCGAAAGAAAAATTTCCCCATTCGTTTCATCAAAATATCTGTACAAAGCTGAGTTCTAAAAAATTGCATTTAAGAAAATTTTAATCAGACATTTTGAGATCAATTACTAGTTCTTTTTAATTATGGAATGATAATTCTTAATTCTTTAACTTGTGAAAGGTTGTCGGCAAATTTAATCACATGTTCCATTTTTAAAGTTCTTTATCTGACTCTGCATAAACTTGATCTGATTATTCAACACTTGATGAATGTAAAATTCAAAATTTCACAGTTCACTTTTATAATTTTCTCTCTATTACACATACAATTATAGTATTCTAAAAATTGGATTATATAATATTAGGAAGCTGATACAGAATTAATTTTGAAAAAATTTGTCATTTCTGTTAAAGGTATATATGAATTTTAATAATATATAAGGAAACTATTTTAGATTATAGACTTGTTTACAATATGTACAATTTTGCATTATAAAATTTGAAATCTTTAGATATTATTTCGTTGCTGAATTTAAATTGTATTGATTTCCTTCTAGTTTCAATTAGCTTTACTTACAGGAATTTATGTAGAATGCATCACAATTTAACGGAATAAATTGGATAGGTTTTGAAAAATAACTTAAAACGTATGTATATTTGTTCCTTTGAGCATTTCTCTCAAAATGCTGAATAAAATATTAAACCGCAAGATTTCTTAATCACAAAAACCAGAACAATGGGCAAAGATAAATCTGAAAACATGTTTAGTAAATTGTTATTGTTATATAACAGAAAAAAAGAATAGATGTAAAAATAATCCAAGGACAGTTTAATTATTATTTGCTAAATAACTATATTAGAGAAGGTATTTACCATTAATCCTACATCAGGCCTTAAATATTTGATACACAATTCTTAGATCATATCTTAAAAAATATGCTATTCATATTCTTTTCAAATAGTGTTATCTTGATACATAGGTATATACAATGCCTAAATTTTTTATTCTCATTATAACTTTGCCTCTAAAATTTTTCAAGACTTTCATTTCATTTCTTCACACATTGGATGATAATATACGCTTGAATATATCTAACATACATTAATTACGCTTTCTGTATTCCTTTGCTTATGAAGGCAGCGAGATTCACCTGCGACCTTTAGAACAGTCAATTACGTCAATTGTAAACTTTTTGAGTTGCAATTTGACTTCTACTCTTTCATCCTAATTATATATATCCTAATTATCCTAATTATATATATATATATATACATCCTAATTAATATATAATTATATATAAAAGTTACACAGACACAAAATAAACCTAACATCCTTATTACCCATATTGCGGCTACGCAGTCTTTCTTCTTCCAGTAGAAAATACCACAGAATATTTTTTTATTTATAGAAGGTTTTATTTAAATTGACTTTTGTGCACCTGTTGAAATGAATATTAACTAATGTATAAAATGCGGTTTTTTTAAAATAAACAAATTACAAATCGTCGGCTTACAAGTGAAACATTCCTAAGTCGAGTCCATTTCAGGATATAACTTTTCTGCCTTTCTTGAGCAGATTACGATGATATTTGGACTGGTGAAGTGGGTGTCCACTAGGTCATTTATGTTCTGCATGAAGGTTGGATTTGTTCTCGATAAACATATTTACTGAATTTAGCTCAGTAGTATAATTTTCCCCCTATAGTTTCTCAGAACTGTTTTTGACTTGTAATACAACGAAATACTTAACGATGCTCGAAAATTATTCATAATTTATTTATCTAAGTAACCCGAACAAAGTAATCCCCCCAAAATCATTCGTGTTGTGAAACATAAGTAACACTTAAAGGTTTCTTTATGAGATTTATTTTCAAATAAAGTCTTTTTAATACATGCTTAAAGAATTTTTTAAATAAACGCTTAAATCCCTTGATGATCATTCCGACAAAAGTATTTGTCTATTCTCTTACAGATAAATATTTAATTTCTGTGAAGATGTTAATTTATAACGTCTGAAGATATGAATGTATCCTACCAATGCTGAATAATATTCACCATCATACACTTTGGAGATTATTCAAGAATTCGTCGAACCTTAAGCTTTTAAATAATGTATGCATAGAAGCATTAAGAAAGATTCATCTACCATCCAATGTTTATATTTAAAATGACTTTTTAACACAGAATAGGAGAGCATCAATTATGAAAATCTTTTTCAAAGAATTTCCCAATTTCTGCCTGGAAACTTTATAATAATACATACAAGGTATTCTAATATAATAAATTCGCACGTATCCATCATAATAAACTTCTAATCTATCTACCAGATAATCCTAAAATATGAAGCTAGATTCATATACGGTATAAAGTAAGGAAATTTCACTGATTTTGGAGCAGTTTTCAATTTTTTAAGAGTTACTATTTTATTACACGCTCGCATGCCTAAACGAGAGGTTGCAAATTACTTCGGGGAGTGTAATTACCACCTAATCGCCATCCTTCAAACTCATTCATTAGACAAAATAACCCATAAAGAATGACCTAGGCCAGTCTGCCTCAGTGTAAAATGTAGGCGATGTCCTGACGCTTTAATCTTCTTTGGCGGCATCGCCTAAGAGGGGAGGGGGTGCCGAAGAGTTTTGGTTTTTAAGTTATTGTCAATGAAGATCTTAATTACTGCCAAGAATCTGCCAGAAGCTGATGCTGGAAGCAGGTGTAGTTGGGTGGGGAAGGGAGTATTTACCTCAAAGAGATGCTTGGTTTACTTTACTTTGATAAAAAGTGTTTCAACGAAAGTGCTGATTAAAAGGTGATCACGGGAATTTTAAGGGTTAGAGGAGTTCTGTTCGGATTTGGTGTTGCCGTGATTTATCCACACAATTGGTTTTTTTTTGGAAGGCGCTTTAATTTTCTTGTTGTTCCCTGGAAAATTGCTTTTAGCGGTGAATTAATTTTCAAATTCGATAAAGCTTCCAATTTCAGATCACATTAATAGCTTTCTCATGCTAAGAAAGCATTGGTTAGACTCGAGAACATAATGCCATCGCCAATCGGTAATACTTTTTGGAATATGGTAACCCGTCTTAGGTTTGTTATATACACTTCCCCAGGCGCTCAAGTGAAAGGTACCCAATATGGCGGGGTATAAAAATAGCCGTTGGGCGACGAAAATTGTAGTTGCCAGTTTGGCGGAGCACCATGTTCTTGAGTCTTACCAAAGCATTCTGCACAAACCAAATTTGAAAAGACGTTTTCAGTGCTGATAAGTGTGTCTTTAAATGTATAGGTGCAAAACTTACTTATTAATTGCCGTATATGGAGCCTGATACATATTAATTTGATTAGCTATTATGGTCTTTTTACTAGGTATACTTAGAAAGAGATTTACAGATAAATAGAAGCATAATTCGCATTTCTTATAATTAATAGTAGCTAAATGACTCGACACTGTGTTAATCATTATTAATAAAATTATTAATGACTGAGTACCGTTCATTCAATTATGTAGTTAACCGAATTGGTCAAAAAAGCGAAGAGCTTGGTCATTTTTGTTTAATCGTTTCTGAATAGAGGAAAGGTTTTCACATACTGGCATTGACAGTGCCGATAATTAGCTTGCGTTTGCGGAGTAATTACAACAGGCAATAGCAGATACAGAATAAGCAAGGCGCACAGATCACCAACGAAATATGTAGGAGCATTCTGGCATATTGAGATTTTTTAGTTCAACGAGTACATTTATCTGTGTAAATGACCGATAAATATGCCGGACTGGACTAAGTGTAAAACCTACAATTTGGTTATATTGTATTCAGGGCCCTCGTTCGCATAGTCTGGTTTTGCTAGTGTGTTTGAAAACGACCGGTGAGGGAGAAAAGGAACTTCCCGCACTGAGGGAGAATATCTCGTCTTAAACCTCTAAGGAGGTACACAGCATAATTCCACCTTGCAACCTTCAGTACTCTCTGCATAACTTCGAACCAATTCTGACCTTCTCGACCAATTAATTTTTTTCATAGGGTTCTATTCTAAGGATCAGCAGAACCTTTCCAAAGAGTTGTGGTCTAAGGAACTGAGCAAAAGAATATTTTCAAACGATTCAATTTCAAGGAAAGGACCAATAGAATATTTCCAAAGAACCTCCTATTCTAAGGAAATGATAAATGAAATCTTTCCAAAGGATACTATTCCAAGGAAAGAAACAATAGAATTTTTCCAAAGGATGAAAGTAGGAAAGGAGCAATAGAATCTTTCTAAAGGTTAAAAAAGTCCAACTCTTTCAGTCAATAGATGTAATAAATTAAGACAGTAAGTGTATTATGAGGCAAAAACTATACTACACTAATCGGAAGTCTCGTGATACTCAGAGGGTCGTTAATTGAAGAGTACCTATACCTGAAATAATAGAATATCATAGCTATGAAAACCGATAATAGAAACCGGTCATCCTGTTTCGGTAATTCACACCAAACTCCCAAACCTATAATTCATTACCGGTTTTTTTAAATCCTACCTTCAACTGCTGCTTATTACAGCTTACGCTCTGCTAATTAGTTTCTACTAATAATAGTTAATGTTGCTTATTATACACTGCTGGCCACCCAAATTGCAACACCAAGAAAGACAAGAGATATCACAACAAAATTTATTTTGTAGATAACATGTTGACCAAGTATCAAATGATTAAATTTATAGACTTCTGTGAAGTGTGGTTCCTGCCAAAATCAGTAGCCAGAGTAGCCGCCATTGTTGGAGATCACCGCTGCCACACGCCTCGGCATTGATTCAAAGAGACTTTGGATGTGTTCTTGGGGTACAGCAGACCAAGCAGCTTCCACGCGTTGCCAAAGTTGATCTGGTGTGGCAGCTGGGGATGTATTCTGGGTCAATCGTTGAGCAACCATGGACCACATGTTTTCTATCGGCGAAAGATCCGGAGAGCGAGCTGGCCAGGGAAGCAATTCAATCTGGCGATTGACGAAGAACCCTTGGACAATGCGTGCCACGTGTGGTCGCGCATTATCCTGTTGAAATATGGCTGTGGGCAAGCCCTGAATTTAAGGAAGGACAACTGGCTCCAACACCTCGGAGATGTAGCGCTGGCTGTTTAAAGTACCGGCAATGCGTACTAGAGGAGTGCGAGAGTGATATCCAATACCGCCCCATACCATAATACCCGGTGCAGGACCAGTGTGGCGGTGCATAACGCAGCTGTTCAGCATCCTCTCTCCACGGTGTCTCCAGACTCGAATCCGACCATCGTGGTGTTGCAGACAGAAGCGTGACTCGTCAGTAAAGACAATTTCATTCCATTCTGCCGTCCACATCCTTCTTTCATCGCACCATTGGCGGCGGAAAAGTCTGTGGTTCTGCGTCAAGGGTAGACGAAGCAATGGACGTCTTGCGGACAGACCACTCTGCTGTAAACGGCGTCGAATGGTACGCGCAGACACTGGATGATGCGGTACAGACTGAATGTGCTGTGCTATGGTTCGTGATGTGGCTGAGCGATCCGTCACTGCCATACGCACAATATGCCTGTCATCACGTGAAGTGGTGCACTGAGGTGGATGCGATCGAACACGTCGGTCCGTCGTACCCTCCTGCATCCAACGATCACATATCCGCAGTACAGTTGTTTGGTTTCGTCCAACACGACTACCGATTTCCCTGAAAGATAATCCACAATCTCGGTAGGCCACTATCCTTCCTCTGTCGAACTCGGATACTTGATCAAAATATGATCGCTGTTTTCTACGAGGCATAATTGATCGTTTTTTTGAAAAAAACACAAGAAAAACACAATTGCCGTACTTGAAATCGTCGAAATCTCCAAGCTTTAAATAGCGCTTTGAAGTGGCGCCACAGGCGCGCGTGATGTGCGTCTGCGCTGAAATTCTAATCATTTGCATATCTCACCTCCGCTAATGCATGTTGTAAATTTCATATTATTTGCATGCTTCCTTCAGGGTGTTGCATTTACGGTGGCCAGCAGTGTAGTTATTTACAGCTTCGCTCAAAAGGTTAAGGCAAAGCGATCGTTAAGTGAAGAGCATCTGTACATAAAATAACAAAATATCACAGCTCAGAAAACCGGTAATATTGTTCTGGTAACGGTAGTTCTCACCAAGCTCCCAAATAATAATTCATTACTGGTTTTTTAAACCCTGCATTTGTCAACTGCTGCTTATTACAGTTTACGCTGTTTACTACAGTTATTACAGCTACGCTCAGAGGGTGAAGTCCGAGCGGTCGTTAAATGAAGAGTACCTGTACCTATAACAATAAAATATCTTAGCTAAGAAAACCGGTAATATTGCTTCGGTAACGGTAATTCTCACCAAACTCCCGCACCGGTAATTCATTGCCGGATTTTGAACCCTGCTATCTAAGCTGCTGCTTATTACATTTTTAAAGCGTATTACTCATCATGCTCACAATTGTCTTCATTAAATGCAATTATTAGATTCGTTAAAACGATTTTAGATTTCCTAATCGTGCTTTACCGTGTTTACTTTTATTTGGGAATCGAAATAATTAATTAACTGTATCGAATTCGTTCTGAAACAAATCCCTATTTCCAAGCGGATCCAAATAAAATCACACACGCACACAAACAGCACTCAGACAACTCCTTACCAATACCGACATGCTTATTAATTAAATTTAATAACTTTCAAGGCTTAGCGCTTCGTTAGAATCTTATTTACATATATTTCCCGGGCTCTTCAAAACCCCAAAAGTACCCGCTACTCCTTTACTCTAATTAGAAAATTAAAGTAGTAGAATGCCTATTAAAGAGTGTAATTACCATTGCGACCTTTAATTACGAAATAAATACATGATGCGTTAATCACAATTATTGTTTCTGTTTGAGAGTTTTCTCTCAGAGTGAGATAAATTATCAATTAACGGCAGTCTCTACCAGTGTGGACTTCAGCTCCGTTGTGCCCGTGGAATTATGGTGGAATTAAAATAGATACCCCTACCACCAGATGGCGCTTCGATGTATCATGTGTAATATGCATTCCATGATTCACCCAAGTAATATTCTATTTCTTCTGGAACATGATTCGAATCTTAAGGGCATATAAATTACGACGTTTCTTAAAATTTCGGGGAAGTAATTGAGCTCCATATGCGAGGATGGAAATCTATTGGAAGATGGGTGGAAGTAATCTATTTTGCCGGTGGGAATCAATTTAACTGTAGTCCGCACAGCAAAATAGATTACCAAAACATGTATTGTTCTGGATGTTTTCGCCTGTCCTTTTAGAATTGGAATGCTAATGAGAAACGATCAGTTGGATTGTAGGGAAGGAATATCGGATGCAGGCACTGTTTACAGAGGTACTGCTTACAAAATGGGATTAAATAAAAAAGTATGTTTCTCAAAGATAGTAGTTTGACACAACTTGGTTGAGGAATCTGGGAAATTTAGGTCTGAAGTCATTTGAAGTTTTCAGAGCTTTTTTACGTTTGATTTATGTCTTCTCTATGCTTATTTCAATTAAAACAAACATTTTATAATTTTTTTATCAATCGGGCTTTAAAGTTTTATTTGAAACTTAAAGTTTTGAACAGTCAGGACTAATGTGTTTTAATATTAAAACCTACCAAACATCTGCATGTCATTTATCTCATACTACTAAAAAGTAATCTGGTATTATGAAATGTTTAAATATATTACAATTGTATGTATTTTTCTTTGTATCATTGTATAAATATATATTACTATAATAGAGGTAAATATGGTTGGACATAAGAAAAAACATTACTGTATTACACATTGTATAATATGTACTACATTATTTGAAAAAGTATTACTTCAACTGGCACTGTAAGGCAATGGTTAACAAAACTTGGGAATGTAACAAGTTACATAAACCTTACAATAAGTATATAAATCATTATGATAATTCTGGCAAAGTTTCAATACTCGAAGTTATTTCATTTTCTCTCAAAATATAATAGCAGTGAAATAACAAATTTTCTATTATATTCTGTATAATGAGATATCTTTATTTCCAGACAATCAAATCGGGTTGAAACTCTGTTTTCTGGCAAGTATCTTTTTAATAATAGTTTAGGTTCTTTTATTATATTTGCCTTAATTGTATTCATTTTACTTCGGCCAGACTTGGCCCCTTTGTGCCATAAGAAAACCATCACACCAAGAGGAACCCCAGTGCATAACCCGAAGGAAGGAAGTCGGTCAGACTTGGAGAGGATTATCTAGAAGGATTTGAGTCTATTTTTCATAAATAATGTTGTCAATCTGCATAGTTGTAGAAAAAGGGCCAAAGTCCAAATTCGCTCTTTCTGAGTTACGTCCACAAATCACTTCAAGGTAATGAAAATTTTATAGAAAAGTGCCAATATCCTCCTGTCAATGTTTTATGAAACCAAAACATTGAAAAGATTTTTGTATGCTATATTAAAAAAGAAATAATGAAAATTACTAAATCAGCTGTTACTAAAAACTGTAAAATGGACTCCTTTTTACCAAGGTATAGATATAAACTCTAGTCCCAACGAGTTCGTACGCATATATCCATTCTGTAACCTGCAGTCTTCCATGTAAAAGACTTCTATTCAGTTTTTTACATTCTTCTCCAATCTAATCACCTTAGGAGTATTCAATCAATTGTAGTAGGCGACTAGTCATTAAGTGATACAATACTAAAACAATACTACACTGTTGATTCTATCGATAGCAGAGGTATTTTATCTCAAATCTACTTGTGCCCTTCTAATCGTCAGTAAGTCATCTAAATGTAGTTTATTAAAATAGTATTCAAATGTGTTTCGGCTGTATCTAATATAATTAACTAATAGCTCGCTTTGTAGATTTACGTGTAGTTTATAATTTCAATAAGTATTTTGACCTGGGGACGGGGAACGTACTTTGTAATTGGTCCGAAGAAATCAATTATCTCATCTTATTTTTTGATAATTGGTTTGACTGGAGATCACCTCAAGGGACTTACTTCCCTAAAATTGCTGACAGTGCAATTACGAATACTTTCGATAGTGTTATTAATTTAACATACTTTATCACCTCAGACCTTCATTGGGCTGATTGTCAATTGAGGCCGAGAGGACATAGAGTAGAAATGTAATGGACTATGTATTTATTTTAAGACAAAATAAATTGAAATGGGAAAAATACTGTCCTTTACGAGAAGAAACTCATTAACTGGAAATTAAATATTTTACTGTGCAGCTGTTTAAATACAAACCATTGATTTTTATTACAAAAAAATAGAAATTATAAGCATTTTGAGTCATATCTCTTTAAACCGAATAATATATGAAAATGTATTTCTTATCATCATTTAAATAAGCATTGTGTCTAAAAAATGGCATTTTAAGAGAGTTTGCTCTAAAAGGAAAATATTTTTTCCATTTCAGTTTATTTTGTGTTAAAATGTGTGCTAGCAGACAATATATTTTGTCATAAACAGAACCTATAACCTTAGAATCAGAACAATCAGAATCAGAACTTTATAAATCTTATATGTTGCCTTGCCGGCAACATATAAGGTTTATACAGTTTGAAATCCGGCATTCTATAAAATAACTAGGCATATTATAGAATGCCGAAAACTGGCCGGCAATGTATGAAACAATTAATATTTCACACATTTCCTAGGCATGCTATAGAATGCCAAATGACACACCGGCAATGTATGAAATACATCTCCGATTCGTTTCGAATATCACGTGGTTTTACTTTTTATAAGAAATATAATTAAGTACAATTCAAAATAAAATTATTTCCTTTCTTGGTGCAACAAGTAAGTTCATATTTTATTTTGTTTTCTTTAATAAGAAAGGCATAAATTTTGTTTTGTACAACTTTAATTTTTTATACGTATTCTGAATAAAAGTTTTTTAATGGCACTCTCATTATTTTTCAAAATAACAGTTGTATTTTTGAGGAATGAACGGTTTTTAAATAATAGCCTTATCATGACCTTTTTTTCATACTTTGACACTAAATAGCATTTGTCATTCTATAGAATGCCTAGGTATTATATACAATGCCTAGGGAAAGTATATAATAATTCTCATATTTCATACTTTGCCTAAAAACGCCGGGTATTCTATAAAATGCCTAGGTATTCTATATAATGCCGGCGTTTCAAAATTTGCTGGTAACATATAAATGAGAATGGAGTGTTTGTACATTGAGTATTTTCGACAAACTTGAAGTTTTCTATCCGTTTTGGACCCTTCTGATGCAAAATCCGTCTTTTGCGCGTTTGGTGTCTGTCTGTCCATCTGTCTGTCTGTATGTGTGTACCCTTGCTACGTCCAAATTGGTGAACATATTTTCATGAAACTTTACATACTGTGAGTTCTTACATTTATTTAGTGACTGAACATGGTTGCGTAAATCTGTCCGTCTTCCGGTGCTATGTTCGGTTTTGTGTCTGTATGTTTGTACAAGTATCACATACGATTTTTTCACAGCATTCTATAGCCATGTCCTACATTTGATAAACCATATTTTGGTGTAGAGAATCATTATTTTAAATTCCTCTGTTTACGAATTTAAGCAAGTTTCATGTTAAAGCATCTAAGTAGCTACTTAAATCAATCATAATTTGGTAATTTTGGAGAAGCTGGAACGCGTATTGAGCATTGCAATTACTTAAATTGTTTTACCAGTACCACTGAAAAATCAATTATTTTTTAAAAAACTATTTTTGCAGAATTTAAATTCAAATAATATTTTATTTTGAGCCTTATTTATTTTCTTTGCAAAATATAAACTATTTCCTAACATTTGGGACAGACGATATTTTGCAAAACAACGGAAACTCGGGTTCGTTTATAAAAATATCACGTGCAGTGATATTTTTTTCGCTACGAATTAATTTCGTATTTTATAATTCTATCTAATTTTTAGTTGTAAGTTGTGGCAATTGCGCGAGATCAAGAGATAAAAATTTCTGTTTTAAATATTTATTATTTTGATAAATTGCAATTCCTTTTTATCACACGCAACTCCACGCAAAGTATTCTGTCTAAAACGGCATGTAATTTAGAATAAAGCAAATTTTAAGTGAATTTTTGCCATTATTCAAAGAACGTTGATGTTGAAAATAACCGAACTAGGAATTTTGAAATATTACAAATTCTTTGTCATAGCGACAGATGGCCAAAGTGGCTTATTTTATACGCATTGAAGCTATATTTAAGCAAGTTATATAGGGAAAGAGTTTGTTTAAAACAATGATTTTCTTTAGATGAAAAGCTGTCAAATTTATTTACCTTTTAAAAAAATGGTAATAGGTTACGTTTGCTTTATCACTACTAAAGATATTAAATTTTAAAACAAGTTCTTTTGATATTGCACGTGCCACGAAACAAAATTTTCAAGAAAAACATACTTGTTTTTAAAACAATCTTAGTGATAAATATCTTGTCAAATTAGTCATGTTTTCCTTAATGGTAGCGAAATTCGAAAAGAGTGCCACAAATAAAAAAATATTGTCAAGTAAATTATGTGAGAGTATCTGCCGTAGATTCGCCCTTTTTACGAATTGAGCAATTTTACAGGAATAGCATTTGAGAAAGGGTTTCCTCCCTCAAATCGTCTTTTGTAGTAGTTTACCTTAGTGTCTCACCTTTGGCCAATTTGTACCATTAGCAGGGGTGCGATATATGTGAAATGTATTAGATGGATGGATATGCATGTATAGGATTTGTGTCCAAAGTAGGTTGTAGAAATTATAAAAATGTCGAAAAGGTGTTAAAAATTATTTTACTCACACTTAAATGATTTGGCATTTTTCTACGAAAGAGGAAAGTGATTTTCTGGTCACTTTCAATATATAATTAACCAATTCAACCCGAGTGAGGTCGGGCAATTTTGTTAGTCTATATAAATAAGAATAGAGTGTTTGTACATTGAATATTTTCGATCCATTTCAAGTTTTCTATCCGTTTTGGACCCTTCTGATGCAAAATCCATCTCTTGCGAATTTCGTGTCTGTCTGTCTATGTATGTGTGTGCCCGTACTACGTCCAAACGGTTGAATATATTTTCATGAAGCTTTGCATACTGTGAGTTCTTACATTCATTTAGTGACTGATTTTGGTTGCGTAAGTCTGCCCGTCTTTCCGTTCCAAGTTCGATTTTGTGTCTGTGTGTTTGTACAAGTATCACATTAAGATTTGTTTAACATATTTTAATTTAATGTTTTATATTTGATACACCACATTTTATTTTAGTGAATGCATTATTTAAAATTTCTTTGCTTAGATATTTAGGCAGGTTTCGTGTTAAAACATCTGAGTAACTACTTAAATCAACCATAATTTGGTAGTTTTGGTGCAGCTGTTAGGTATATTGAGCATTGCTATTACTTGGATTGTTTTATCAGTGCTGCTGAAATATTAATTATTTTTTCAAAACTGTTTTTACGGATTTTAAATCTAATACTTTATTTCGAGTCTTATTTTTTCTTTACGAAATATAAAATTTTTTGTATATTTGGGACAGACGATAAAGAGAATAAAACGTTTTAAAATAGGACTGGTAGCTAATATGGCAACCTTGGCATTTTTTTAATCGTTTGCTTTTTTCAAATTTGTGTCAGTTATATTCCAAGAATCTATTTTGTAGTGAGAAAACAGGTACATTCATTACTTTTCATTCGAAACTTTTTTAAAATCAGTTTTAAGATGTATTTCTGGATTTTGAATTTGATGTCTTTCGTTCAATAACTGTAATGAAGGTAAATAATGGTTTAATTAGTTTTAAAAACATTTGTAATCATTGAATGGCAATTTTGGGAAACGCTTTTGTTTTCAAATGACATACAAGTCATTTATACTCATACTCTTAATTATTCTATGCATTCTGGGTAACATTGGAACTCTAAAGTCTTTTCTTCCTTACTAAAAATTTAAATACTACAAAAATGTAAAATGTTAAATGTGACATTTATTTACATTTGTGAAATTGGGTATTTAACAACTGTGTACCTTTATTAGAGTGTGGTAGTTGTTAGATGGTATGAATGGGAATTACAATTTATTAATGTAAACGAAAATTAGTTAACCAATTCTATCCGAGTAACGCCGGGTTATTCTACTAGTATTAAATTTTTCTTTAAATTTCTGCTCTCGTGAAATGTGAAATTCAAGCAGAGTTTTCTCGGTTAGAAGTTCAAGGCAGTGTCAAAGCAGTCTAATGTAAACCAATATATGTTCAAATTAATCTGAACATCCCAAATACATTTCGGCGATTCAGTGAAAGAGGCTTGGATTTAGTCACACGTCGAATGTTTCTATCGGAATCAGTAAACTATCGGTTTTAGTTTCATTTGTGTGTGTGTGGTGTGTATACGAGGGCTGTTCAATAAATAATGATCATAAATTATTAAAAAATAATTATCTGTACTAATCCTCCAAATTTTTATTGTCTTTCTCAAAATACTCCCCATTACATGCAATGCATTTATCCCACCTTTTTTTCCAGTCTTCAAACACATGCTGGAAGCCATTTTTTGACAGGTCCTTCAAAATCGCCTCCGTAGCTCTCACCACTGCCTGTGATGATGAAAAACGCTTTCCCCGGAGGTGTTTCTTCAAATTCGGGAAAAGAAAAAAAATCGCATGGTGCTAAATCAGGACTATATGGAGGATGGGAACACACGTGATGTTGATTTTTGAAAGATACTCACAACATTGGCAATATGCGGCCTTGCGTTATCATGGTGTAGCATCCATCCTGTTGCTTTCAAATGGGGCTTTTGCGATGGATGTGGCCTTGGAGGGTTTTCAGTGCATCTATAGTATTCTCCAGTTACAGTTGTATGTGGTGGTACGACATGCTGATACACCATTCCTGGAATATCGAAAAATGATATGATCATAACTTTCCCAGCAGAAGCAACCACTCTCGCCTTCTTCGGTGTTGGTGATGAAGGAGACTTCCACACAGAACTCTGTTGCTTGGACTCAGGGTCATAATGATGAAGCCAACTTTCATCATCAGTGATAATTTTCGAAAGAAACATTCCATCATTTTGTAGCCTTGATTTCAACTCCGAACAAAACTCCACACGCACATCCTTTTGTTCGGGAATGAGCAGTCTCGGAACCCACCACGCACATTTTTCAACTAGGCGAAGTAAAACTAGGCGTGCTTGGCCGGCTGCCAAGGCCGCAACAGTGACGTTATGACCGTGAAACTCGCGCCATCTATTCTCCACTTTTCTCGCTACACATGCAATTTGAATTTTATTTTCTTGATTTTTTAATCACCTTTAAAAAATTATGATCATTCTTTATTGAACAGCCCTCGTATATATAAGGTTACATTAAGTTTTTTCAATGTCAGCTTATGGATCGTAATGACTCTTCATCTGCTAATTGACGTGAACGTGACAGTCTTTGTGTTATCCCGGGGCACAGTGAGAGCTGCTGATACATGGCACCCACCATAAGGTGACGTACCTTTCTGGTGTACTTTGGGGAATATGACCCACATTTAGGAATCGTCTTGAAGAAACCAGAAAAATTGATGCAGCGAAAACGTACTCCATAAAGTACAAGATGTGAAAGCATGACCAAGCGCTTCAGTCTACCAGTTTCTTATGAGCAAAGCCTTTTGCAGTTCAATCATTGATGGGACTGATTTATACAAGTAAAAAGAAATCAAATTAGTGCGTGTAAACAGAAGTGTCACTTTGAGGATTATAAAGAAGAAATTATATTTTTTACCCGCATATTCTACATTACTCGCATGATATCGAATAACATATCCTTGAGGCATTTAGTGACTTCTAACTAGCAACGAGAACAGCTTGGTACAATGTCTACAAAACAATGGACTAGTGTTTGTCTTGAAGAGGTGCATGAGAAAGCATTATTTTCTCGCATCTGCATTGAATTGATATTTTAGCCGAGTTATTTTGCTCGGTTAAATACCAAATCAGGTTGATTAAAAATCAGAGTTTTTTAATCCCTAAGACAGATCGCATTTGCTTCGATACAAAACAATTCATGGATACTGATATTTTGATATAGGAGAACCAGAGAACTTTAATCCTCTTGAATGTTTGTATTCTAGTCAAAAACTTCTTTGTTATGGCCAGCCTCTGATACAAAAACTTGTTCGAAATTGTCATCTGTTCATGGCATGGTGCAATTTGTTTTTCCCCTACTTGGATCTACGTTTCCCTTGGAGAAATATGGCAGTTTTGTCTCAACGTCATCAGTAGCTTAGGCCAGATCTTGATATATGAGGTACCTCGCCATTGGCAAAATTAACCGGATCTTGATGAAAGAGGTACCTCGCCTTTGGCAAAATTAATCGGATATTGATGAACTTGATATTTAATTAAAACCACTTTGAGGGTTAAGGCGAGAACTCAGGTTATATTTATTTTCTGTATTTTTTCTCTTTTATGTGGAGCAGAACCCATCTGTCCTAATTTGTGCTGTAGAATTGTATTTCTTCTGTTTGTATCGTAATTTGTTTTTTGCCCTGGCCATTGAAAACAAAAAAATACATTTTTTCACTGTCACAAAATATAAAAATATGTCCGAGAATCACTCCCCAACATTTATCACCGCTTGAAGGACTTATCAATTAGCCCTGAAGTATTGAGTAGTCAGAACTTGTTAAGTCACTCTTTGTGAAGAAAATACGTCATTGAGTTGGATTTATTTCACAAAGCAAAAAACTGTAGGGCCGAAAAAAACGAGGAAAGAAGCATGTATGCTAAGCGATTTCTTTTTATTTTCCTTACAGTTGTAGGAACTAGCACGAAAAGAAAAGAAACGAAAGAAAAAATGTAAACGTCTGAAAGCAAAAAAATATATAAATCTTTGGCGTGTAATTAAAATCCCGTTTGATTTATGACCGTTGTAATAATTTATCCTGGATATGACAAGAGAAAGCACACCACGAGTTTATTTTTTAGATTCTTTTTTCTCAGTCTCCTTCAGCCACTTCTTTCTGCATTTATAATTTTCTCTCCTTTTGAAAGCTTTCGTTGACGCTATTAGAAGTTGATACAATGCAGAGAAATAGGACAGGAGGGGGAAATACAGAAAACATAAAGATTAGGCAGTCATCCGTAGCAAGTCTCTTTTTCTAGGGGAGCCGTTTTCATTATTCCAAAGAATCTGAAGCCACAACAAGAGGATTTTAGTTTTCATCATTAATGGAAAAGACGGATTCACAAAAAAAGTAATAGGCTACTTTTCTAACAAAGTGTAATGGTTAGAGGGAAGAACTTTTTAAATAATTTTTTGCTTCCGGTTTTGTTTGTAAGACTTCTTTGTATAAGTTCCTCCGCAAAATCATTTTCTAGTCTTTTATCTGTTTTCGTTCTTGGGGTTTGTAAGACGCAAAATATTCGAGAACTGAAAAGAACATTGATCCTCTTTTTCTGCGCGATTTATTCCGATGGAGTTTAACACTGATCTTAGATCATGATTATGGTGTATGTATCATGTGAAGAGTGACACAGTTCGCTTGCGCTCTGATAATAAGGTTCTTGGAATACAATAGTTTTAAAAAATGGTTAAAGAAACCATTATTTTTAAATGAATACATTTATGTTATAGAAAATTTTATTAATAGCATATTCGTTTAACCTTCTGAGGGGTTCGCAAGCATAATTCCACATTTTAACCAGTTTTCCTTAATTTCACATATTACTAGTTCTGAATTTATCCAATAGAATATTTCCAAAGGATTATATTTTAAGGAAAAACCAATTGAATATTTTCAAATGATTCTATTCTAAGAAAGGATAAGTTGAATCTTTCCAAAGCATTCTATTCTAAGGAAAATGCCAATAGAATCTTTCCAATGAATTGCATATATATTCGAAGTAAATTATTAATAGAATCTATAGGATATTCTAAAGAAAAGACAATAGAATACCATTGAAGGATATTCGAATGAAATTATCAATATCATTTTTGCAAATGAATCTATTTGAAGAAAAGGACCAATAAAATCTTTACCAAGGATTCTATTGTGATAAAATGACCGTCCATGAATCCATGAATTCTTTCAACTGATAGGTGTGATTATTTTCAGTCATTGTGTGTGTTGTGAGGTGAAAGCAATGGTGCACTACTCGGAAATCCCGTGACGTTCGATTGTTAAATACATTATGTAGTTTAAGTACATTATGTATATTAATACTTATATATAGCTATAGATTTAAATATATTATTAGTTAATAGTTATATATAATTAGTTAAATATATTATTATTAATTAATTACATTATGTTAATTACATTTAAAAGATGTATGGTGTATGAATGAGAGGATTTTCAAAGTAAGCAAACAAGCCTCCAAAAAGAGGATTTTACTTCCGTTTATCCAATGCTCTCGCTTAGTATAGAGCTTCCTTAAAATGTGACCAATTGACGTCTTTTCCAGAAACGTACAGGAAACACTTTTTACCACAAAACACTAGTGCCATCTACATTTAGCTATTACAGGTAAAGCTTCTCATAATTATACTTATACACTCATGTCCAAAAGTTAAGCATAATTGATGTTTATGTGAATATTTCAGAAAATCTATATTGGAATGGAAGGAAACGCGGTATGCGAGAGTAATAGGGTTATAAAAGAAAACAATGCAAAACAAGGATAATTATGACTTTTATTATCCAAAGTAAAGGGTTGAAAGAAAAAGGTTCACAATACGAGTGTCAACTTTAGTGAAACAGAATGATTAAAACAATGTGATGCTAAAGTTTAATACTGTCTGTGGGAACCTTAGGTAGCCACGCATGCTGCATAACTATTTTCATTACTTTCGATGAGGTTATGGATGAGTTGTGTGCTCAGAGTTCCAAGCCTCACGAAGAGCAATTTTCAATTCCGGAATGAAGCGTGGTGGGACGGAGGACTGCAATATGTTTCCCGAGCATATCCCACACATGCTCTGTAAGATTCAGATCAGGAGAGTTGGCAGGACACTGCATACGGTGGATATCTTGACTTTGAAAGAAGGCACCGTCCAGGGATGCACGATGAGGAGGCGCGTTATCATCCATGAATATGAAACCAGTACCGATAACACCTCGAAACAGGCGAATGGTAGGCTCCGTCTCTGTATCTTTGACCGGTAACAGACCCCGTGTCAAGGATGTGGAGGTATGTGTGGCCTTCCAGCCTGATGCCTGCCCAGAGCATGACACCCACTGAAGAAAAACGATATATTTCCGTGATGTTTCCCGGATGAAAACGCGTTCCACGTTCTCTCCAGATCGTGGTACGACGAGAATCGGTTTGCAGACTAAATCTGAACTCGTCACTGAACATGACATTGCCCCACTGTTGTCTACTCCACTGCCGATGTTCCAAACTCCACTGTAAACGCGCGTGTTTATGTGCAGCCGTCAGGGAGATGCAAAATGCTGGTCGTCTGGCATAGAGACCAATGTGTCTGAGTCTCCTGTAAACAGTTTGTCTCGAAACTATGACTCCTGTGGCGGCTGTCAGGGTTGAACCCAGTTGTCTGGCAGAACGGTTCCTCTGACGTCGCGTAGTTATCGCCAAATATCGGTCTTATCGAGCGGTTGTTATCCTTGGCCGGCCTGGTACTGGTCGTCGGGTGACATCTCCAGTGGTTTGAAACCTCTGCCACAGTCTGGAAATCACACACTGAGGCACATTCAGAATTCGAGACGCTTTGGTTTGGGATCGACCGGATTCCAGCATTCCAATAATTCGTCCCTTCACAAACATGTCAAGTTTGCCTCTTTGTGACATATTTCGTCCTTATTGATTGTTAACAATGCTCCGTACCACAGCAATTGCGAAATTTCTGTCTAAACTGGCCATGTCGCTCGAGGCCGTTTTATACTCGTAACAACGGGCGCAGGTGCTTTGCGCATGTTGACGTCGACTGAACTGTTTTGCATATGCACAGTGTTTTACCTTCGTCCCACAATTCTCCACAACTTATTTTGAATCATTGTATCCATATTTACTCCAATTTTTCACATTTACGAATTATGCTTAACTTTTGGACATGAGTGTATATTGCATATTAACATTAGTACACTTAACACAATATTATTGCGTAACTGGGTGTTTGAAAAAAATTTAAAGTATCATTATAATTAATTTACACACATTCAAGATAAACTTCAATTTTTGCGAGTGTTTTGTCATATTTAAATGACACATCATTGGTTAAAAATTAAAAAAGCTGATTTATTATCACATAATGTACCAGTATATTATGAGGGTGAGTTGAAAAATCCAGAAATGAGACGTTTGAACTGCATGGAACTCAGGAAAGCCGTATATTGTTTTAACATCATTTCTAAGATACTAAATTCGCTTAAATACACATGTACCAACATGTTTTGTACCCATCGAATATTCTTTTGCATGTGAGTGGCCGGACATAGAATATTAATAAAAATTATATGGGGAACGACAATTGATGAAGGAATGGGGCACGATTAGCAAATTTAGGGAATATGTAACATTCATCTAAGTTAAAAATGTAACACTTTTTATGAATAAATACATTGTCTGGTAAAACGATCAAGAAAAGAGAAGCTGTTATAAACAGAACGTAGTAGAAGTGTTTCGGGATTTCCCTACATAAATATTTTGTAAGCATAAAGAAAATTTTCCAAAAACCGTGGTTACCATTTTTCTTGAAAAACCTATGTAAAATGGATTTCAGCAAAATAAACTTCTATAAATTTGAAAAATATCAATACGAACTCAAATTCAAATTGAGGCATGAAATTCAATCTAAGGTGAATAAAGAAGCATTATAGTTTCAGGAAAGATCAGCTTTAAGGCATAACAATAGGCAGTTTGAAAAGTTTCGGTCTAAGGTTATAAAGATTTTCAAAATCACACACACACACATCCCCTTCGTCTCAATCCTTCTATTGATACCGTTACGCATTGAGAGACTGAATTGATTTGGATTTAAGCCAAATAGTAAGGCAGGTCACCCAGATATTGAAAGGCGACTGTGCAACAGTTACATGCTACTTATGTAAAATAAGGTTATAAAGCTGAATAAATGGATGCTGCATGAGGTATGTGAACAACTAGAGGAATTCTTTGGTAGCTTGCTACCATTTTCAATAAAGCGGGAAAGAATTATTCAAGGTAGTGACAGTTAATGGAAAGTAGAACTCAACGATAACATACTTTTTGAATTGTCAATGGCTGAAGAGGAATCCACTGTATCAAATAGTTGATGTTCCATATATGATAGTTCTTAATCAGTGTATCCATCATTTATTTTTCTCACCAGGGTTAAACTATAAAAGTAGATATATATTGTAGAAAACTGCTGGAGAATATGGGGCATGAATTCTGCTCAATAGCAATACAGCAACAGTTCAATTTGTATGGTGTTTGTCCTGTTGCTTCATGACTATACTTGACTCTACTACACGTAGGAGTTTAGTCAGCTGAGATGCAAAAGCATTCTCCTCCAGCATCAATCCTGTTGTCAATAGATTAGTATTAATTTCATTATCTGAACTTTATTTCCTCATCTATAAACTCTACAGCAAATTATACATTTAACTGGTGATCGTGACTATCCTCTGGAGACTCCGAATTTTTCAATATTCTACAATCTTTAACTCAAGATTAAAAAATTGAATTAATTCAAATGAGGACAACTTTGAATCTAACAATTAAAGTGTCGAATTGCGTTTACATTAAAGCAACCTATAAAGTTGTTCAGTAAAGATCTGTGTGATAGTTTAATCAGTACAATGATAGCTAAGTCAACTATCATTTTTCGTCATATCTAATCCCTGACCAATTACGTCTTCAGCACTACAAGGGATGAAGTGACGGTCATTTGCTAAGAAACACCCAATGGGTAAGCCTCCATTACACGTAAAAGGGACAATTATCAACATCATACTCTTTCAAATCGGGATTCTATACTGGAACGTACTGAGTGGCAGACAAACACTATGACCACTATACCAGTTAGGCGGCAAACTATCAATTAATTCAAGAAAGTTTGCATGCACAGCATTTATGTATAAGAATTTTGTTGCGACGCCACATTGTAACTGTTGTAAAGATACCAACAGATAGAGAAAAATAATTTCAATTCCAAGAGCATTAAATATGAGCAACTAATTCAGAAGTAGTGCCCAAAGATGAAAAATTTTAATTTTACACCAGCAGACTCGGACATCACCAAATCCTTTGAAGTTGCATATAGTCTATTAGATTACCCGCTGTATTTTAGTTGGAAACGCAAGACAAAGTCTGCTGTCTTTAAGAGCATTAAAATTACAAATTAAGAGCGATGAAGTCACTTATGAAATCTTCACTCCCTATTAGGAGGCAGAAACTCCGCACGAGTTTCGGTAGCCTTGCGCAAACTTAATTAGAGAGTTACGGTCATATAATTCCCCAGTACAAATCGTTTCACACATCATTAATTGTTTGGTGGGAACAGGGAAGTGCAACAGCTTATCTTGGTTGAAATTAGTGCTCCAGTTCAACGTTAATCTTTGTTCCAGCCTTCCAAGTTTAGATTTGGAAGTACTTTCTTGGATTGCGGCAGTTTCAGAGTCATTGGCAGAGAAAGTACTTTAGTTTGATTAAGTGCCTGATCCCAAATTTTTGTTATCGATTTATTCCTATGTTTTATCATTCGCTTGTTGTGAAAATAGAGTAAAACGCTTTATTACATAAAAGTAGGTTGCTGATTATAGATGAACTTTTCAGTTGGCAATAATAGGTAAATTATTTAACTTGATTACACTTTATGAACAGTGGTCCTTTAAAATCTTATTTTAATAGAGAAAACAGTAAATCAATCCTTAATTGTGGATATTGTGAAATTAGCTCAGCAATGCACGACATAACTGTTTTCTCAATCCTAAAGGGCCTTTTAAAACTCCTTGTTATGCTAATTTCAACGCTTGGTGAGCAAATACTGCAAAACAAGCTGTCAAATAATGGAAAACATAAATTAGCTTCGATACAACATAAATAATATCTGTGAAACACTTTGGAACTTGTATTTCTCTCATAATGTGCCTAAGAATTTTTATATAATTCTTAAACCTTCACTCCTAGGTGAACTTACTATACCAACAATGCATCATTAAGCCTTAAAGTATTTAAACTTGCAAATGAAATTAAATATCCTATTTAATAGATCAATCAAAAAAATCATTTTTTAAGTAAACAATATTAGTCGATACAGCAGCATATTGCCCAAAGGCTCAAATCGGAGATAGAAATCCGCAGATGGACATTTGTTTTGATTAGTCCACTCAAGGATATGTCGAAATTTGCCTACAGCGTCAACGACGCCCTATGTTACGCTGATTCAGGAACCTAGTCCATTTTAATATCAGGTCAAAATGTCAGTTACGTTATGTTTCGTTTTGAGAGTAAACCATTTTTTCAGTTTAAAGATACAGTTTATTAGGGTTGGTCGATATTTTACACATATTTATGTGCATAAATATTTTATGAATTTAGAAGATGATCGATTGGGGAAATAAGGTGGGGACAAGATAGATCTATCTTGGAAATAATTAAACACGAGAAATTGAAGGAATGAAGGGTACGAGACTCTACTTAGTTTACCGGTCCACGAAATAGTAGGAAGTTCCGGTGGGTCAAGTGACGAGGCAACACCTGAGCTGGCACCCCACTCTCCAAACTTCCACATCACGCCAACGTGAAGACATTTGAGACCATGGCAAATTAACTTTCACCAGCCCCCGCGTACACGACGGTCTTTGGTTGGACCAAGTTTTGAACTCGCAACCTTCTGTTTGCAAATCCGTTGCTCTTCCAACTGGGCTACGCGTACCTACAAAGAAAGGACCAATAGAAACGTCCCATAGAAATATTATATTCTTAAGAAATGATTATTACAATCTTCCAAAAGATGAAAGAGTCCATGAATTCTTTAGAAAGATGCGGTCATTTAGTCATTAAGTGTGTTGTGAAGTAAAAGCAACGCTACACTACATGGAAATCTCGTGACGCTCGTTAATCGTTCTTTGCAATAAATGTGCTGTGAAGTGTCTCCACTACGTGGCTTCCTCCCCAATTCTTACATCCAATCACACCTAATCATATCTGTTCCAAACAACAATCACACAAGTACCTCCTTTTTACTTCCAAACAAAAATACACAAGCATGACCTCTTGCCTTTCAAACAAAACACATATACACATTATCTTACTTCCCAACAAAAAATACACCAAGCACATCCTCTTTCTTCCAAGCAAAACACACAATACAGAAATAACACAATAATGAAAAAGGCAACATAACACCTCATCTAAAAATTTCGTTATTGTTTCTAGAGTATATTTTGTCTTTCGCCTATAGTTGAATTCAAGGAGAAATTACACAATCTAGAAAAATGAAAAAGCCTTAATCATTTCTCAGTTAATTGATCTAATTACAAAAAACACAAACTTTTAACAGTATTCACACGTGTTTCTGGTTTTCTCTAATAAAGTCATTTTTGATACTATGAAGTCCAATAACTTTTTGTCTTGAACAAATACTACTTATGAATGTGCTTAAACTCTCTCATTTTCATAAAATTACATTTGTGTTATTCAAAATACTTATATTCGTTTCATTTAATTTGGTTTTTACTCCACTGTCAGAAAGTTTTCCAAAATTTCACGTTAAAGAAACTGAAAAAAACTTAAGTAATATCGCAAAAGAAAAATATTCTACACAGCTTTCACAACCGAAATATGAAACTCATTCTTTGAATTTTGGAAACTTGTAAAATTCAATTTTACTATTAATTTTCATATAACATTTTGAAATTTTGAGAAAAAAAAAGAGAATCAAAAGTAAACCATAATATTACCAAAATTGATATATCAACGAATTCTTCCATGATATATGCAACGCTATTATTTAAGTTGAAAATTTCTTGAAAATCCTGGAAGCGACTTCGAACGTGTTACAAGTGTTCCATCATAGTTAAGCAATGATATTTATTTACAGTAAGAGTGGCATTTAAATTTTTCCTAGTACTTATATAAGAGATTCGAAGCATTGGATAGCTACCACAAATTTTCTCATGAATAATAAATAATTTGTTTACCAGAACCTGGATATATCCAGATTCACCAAAACCTTAAAACCTATGGAAAGTTACTGTTCGATATCTTGGGAAAAAATATAAATTTGATGGAGACGGTAGTACATGTAGTACTTTTACTGAAATAACTAGTACTTAGTAATGAAATCCATTCTTCTAAAGCCATGGGCAAGTATAATAAATTATTCATGTAACTTGAGTGATTTCTCTAGATACAGTTTCTTGAGAATGGAATATACTGCTGTAAGATTGATCTTATGGCTGCAAACTTTAAAACACTGCGTCCGAGTTCTAAGATTTTATTAAAGGACGGAAATAATGTAGTCAGGATGTAAAACCACATTTGTTTTCAAAGAATTGAAACGGATGAAGTGACATCATTAATAAGAATCCTAGTAATCTTTTTCACTTGAAATATCTGTTCATGAAATGTTAGGTTAGTAGTCTTGTTACGTTAAAAGATTCGATCTATACTATTTTTGGAAAATCACGTTTGTTTTCGTAGAAGTTTCAGCAAATTGTGAAGCCTGTGTTACGCTGAGTGTATCTTTCCTTGGTATACAATCCAAGACAAGAACTTGTGATGTAATTGATATTTTAAAACTATTAAATATTGATTTTTTTAAACTTTTCTCCATATCAATATCTTTGTGGAACACCTAGTAATTAATTATTTTTCTTTCTAATGTTCTACAGGATTGATCTCTGACCTTCGCCGATAGCCCGCTGTGTTGCTCCAGTGTGAGGTTAATTACCTACCTTTCTAATGTTGCCACACAGAGAACAAAAATAGATAAATAAAAATAAATAAATATAATTATGAGCCTTACGAAATAGATTCATAACTACGATTGTCAAACTATTATGAGAAGCTTCTGTAAATCTAAATGTATAAGACGCTAATGTTTCTGTGGTAGGCAGTGCTTCAGTACGCATTCCGTCGGAGTAACAGAAAGTAAAATCCTCGTCTTCTGGTGTTATGTTTGCTCATATTAAAAATCCCTATCATGCAATATTTGCCAAATAAATAAACAATGTTCTTTTGAATAATTCTTTTCCATATTTTTACTTTTAGATAATTTCCGCTTAGCAAAATATGTAATCGAATTTTTAATTTTAAAAAAATATCTGTTAAAATATATACCAAATATATTTTAACATAATACACTTATTTATCAGTCGTCATTTTTAAATTATATAATACAAATTTAATGACCACTTTTTACTAGGAATTTTAATAATAAATTTGCCATTTACATCTGAAAACATTTTCTAAAGTTATATTTATCGAACAATTACATAAAGGGTCATAAAGCTGTCACCTAAATACACACATCAATTGTTCAAATTACACTTGGATGGTATTACAACATTTACAAAAAGTATCGCATTCATTGTTTAAAACGATTTTTGAAATTCGGGGCGTTGCATTTGAAAAAAAATTTACAATATTTAAAAACGAAATATGGAATGAAAAAATGAATTATGTATTCAAATTCAAAATGCACTACGAAAAAAGAAGGAACATAATCGAAAAACTATAATAAACGTTATTCATGTATTTATACCAAATCCTAGTCAGTATGTTCCAAATGCATGTAATTTGACTCCTTTTGTTAACACATTTATACTATTTTGAAGTTCAGTGATTTTAAAGCATGAGGTATACCGCCTATTTGGGATTGGAACTTTTAAAACATGAGATTTCAATACATTTATTTTTATATAGAAATTTCTTTTAACTTTACGCTCTTAAAAAATGCAATATTTTAGAAAGCAAAGTCCGCCGTAGTTATTATTTAACAAAAAATATGCGAATATTTTCATATGAAACTTACTACTCGAGTCTGCTTAAGAAAAAGGTTTATTAATAAAACAGTGAATAAAAGACATTTTTGGATTCGAATCAAATAATATATTTCTAGAAACATGCTTGTGCATTGCCCTGACTGTTTATTACTCTTTTAGAATAAATAATATATATTTGTTTTAGAAACGTATACATTTATTGTTACAATAAATTCATAATTATTAAATATTTTTACAAATTTAATAACTACCAAAAATAAATTGCACCTATATATTTCAATTGACTATTTTTGAGCGATTCTTAGCGAATTCGGTACAGCATTTTCTGTCTGAACAGCGTTACGGAAATGAATTCTGATCGTCAAGGGGCTGGGTTCTGTTCCATTTCCTGCAGAAAATGTCTAGTTTAGGAATCTGCATGAAGGAAGCGCTTTTGTCATTTTCCTATACTTCCTCAACGACCAGACTGATGAAATCGCGGTTTAAAGTTATCGGCAAATAGTCTCGGTTGTTTACAGGAGTGATGTAATGTTACTAACATATTAATAGATATATGTGTGGAGAGTGGTATTTATGCTGAGATCTACTTTAATATTGATATTTCGAGTGCAAGTACTCATCACTGGCTTTCATTTATCGCAATAACCGCAATGTATAACTAAGAAGAAAAATAAATTGCTTCAGAGTGAATTCTTGAGTCAAATATTCATGTCCATAAACTTACTAGACAGAAAAATACTCCCTCTATCAGTGTCTATAAGTGTCATATTTGTACATCTTTGTTTCAAATATTAATAGTTTTTCTTCAATTTTGAAATGAACCAACGAAGACGCTTGTTAACTGTATAGGCAACCGAAGAATGCCACTCGATTATCTTTATTATATAAAGGGTTGGCAAATCATTAAAAACAAATGTTTTTAGTGCACATGATGGAAAAATGGAAAGGTTAGCAAATATTTTCTTATCATTTCAAACATATATAATGTGTAATGATGTAATTTATCTATTAAACTATACGCATTAAGAAAGGAAATCTGAGGCATGAAAATCACCTTCCAAGAAAACATTAATTGTAATCGTGAAGCTTTATTATTATAAAAGCCAAACACTGTCTTAATACATAATACTTAACTTCGTTAGAAAAAAATAAATCTTAAATCTTTTTTTACCATCTTTTTTTACAGATGTGACAATTATTTCGTTTAACCTTCTGGGTTAAGTCTTATTAAGTTTTAACTTTCTGGACGGCACGAGATTTCCGAGTAGTGTAGTATTTCAATACATCCCCTAAACACATTTAATGACTAAATAAACACACCTATTGATTGAAAGAATCCATAGATTTTTCTACTTCTGGAAATATACTGTCCCTTTCCTGAGAATAGAATTCTTTCTAAATGTTTTATATTCTAATTTCCTTAGAATAAAATCCTTTGGAAATATGATATTGGGCAATAAGGTTAAAAGTGGTTAGAAGTCATGGATGGAATAATGCATGACCAATAGAAAAGCGGAGTATAACAAAAAGAGATGACAAATAAATATTTCTAACAAAGTGTAGAGCATGTTTTTAAGTGATATAACAACTTATATAGTTCACTTAAGAATATTTACTTGCATGTAATTTATATTGTATTAA
The DNA here is from genome assembly GCA_933210815.1 of Meta bourneti. Lineage (NCBI taxonomy): Eukaryota > Metazoa > Arthropoda > Arachnida > Araneae > Tetragnathidae > Meta > Meta bourneti. The sequence goes on from OW119926.1 coordinate 58,225,866, forward strand.
TTTTTATTTCAATTATTGTGATTTTATTATAGTATCTTAGATGGTGCTTATTCAAAGTCTAATGTATGTTCCTTAATATAGTCGTTTACAGTAACTATGTAGTGTTATTGCAAGAGGAATGTATACAATATATACTCGAAAGTAAAATTTTTGGAAGAAGTGTGATTATCAAATTATAAAAACTTAAGAGACTAGTAAAACTTTTAGACTAGTTTAATAAAATGAAAAATGGTAAAAGAAGCTTATGGACGCGATACATTTTCTCGAAACAAAACAATTAATAATAATGTTTTGAAACAGTTTGAATTGAGTTACAGATATTTCTAGGATTAGGTTAAAATATTTGTTCTGATACCTTACTCTCTGCAATGCTATTCTAGTTGGTTGGAAGGTGAATTTGCTTGTACTTGAGCAACACATCAAAGCAATCCTGGAGTTGATATGCATAGGTCACGTAATATGTTGTTTTAAAATATTTATTAATACGTATGGGAATTTAAGATGCATAATATAGATCCCTTACCCTTTCTTTATCATAAATATTTTCATTCTAAAATGACACAAAACTAAATATTTATATCACGAGTAGTATAACTGCAATAATTTATAGAAAACCAACGAATATATTACGGACAAGATTTTTATATATTAAATCTTTATTCTTTCTGTTATGTATGAGTTTTATATGGTTATATGGATATTTTGGTGGCACGAATTTCTTATAATTATCTCATATACTCTGTCTCATATATTATGTTTATTTAAATGGGTAAAAATACTCAAATTTTGATTTTAAAAACCCACGAAATCGCTTTAAAGAAGATATACCTAAAAGAACTTCTTCAATTATCATAAAAATATATTGTTTCATTTTATAAGACCATACATTACTATAATTTCATGGAACTAATGATACTTTTAAACCGATAATTATAAATTCACCGAAGAATATATAAATATTAAAGAGGTTTTCCGACTATTCATTTATTTTGTGCTTGCATTTCCGAATCAATTCGAATTAAATGCATAGCAATATCAATAAAACATAAAAATTTGACGAAGTTCATTGATATTTTTTAAATTACTTGAGTAAGATTATTTCTCTCTCTCTTAAGTCTTGTGCAGTACGAATGCAAACCTAGAAATTCTTTTAAAGAAAGTTTTTAACTTTCATAATCTTGCACGACTTCGGTTTACTATCAAAATCTCGCAGAAGCAATTTTTTTATTATGAGGTTTTAATACCATTTGATTACAAATATTGGAAACTAAACTAGTTTCAAAAGTTCTATTCTTCATCAGTAATAAAGCTAGCTTTTTCATACCCTATGAAATTTTTTTAATTTCAACTTATAGGATTTTGATAGTAAAACGACGATGGATTTTCGGTTCTTATTAGCAATTTGCAAATAGTTGTTTTTTGGGCTCAGGTGTTATTCATATAAACCCTCACGTGCAAGATAGAAGCATTATATTGAATAGGTTTACCCGGTATTCAGACCAGATAAGCCCATCCAGATAGGTTTATCCTGCCCGTGGATCAGATATTGCCCTCCGAATAGGTTCATTAGGTTCACAGACAAGACACTGCTCTCCGGATAGGTTTATCAGGCCAGTGGGCAAGATATTGCCTCTGAATACGTTTGAGTCTCGCAGACAAGATATGTTCCTTTGACTAGGTTATCAAGTTCACAGAGAAGATACGGCTCTCCGAATAGGTTTATCAGGATCACAAACAAGATACGACTCTCCAAGCAGGTTTATCAAGCCCGTGGACTAGGTATTGTTCTCCCATAAGGTTTATCAGACCCGCACACAAGATACGGTCCTCCGGATAGATTTATCCGGTCATGCACCAGATATTATATATATATATATATATATATATATATATATATATATATGCTCGGAGACAAGTATGAGAGCACCTGCCGCAGCTGTCAAAACATTTGGGTATCAAAAGATTTTAAGATGAGTCATTGGCAATTATGTATTGGAAAATAGGGATATGATGATTATTTGAAAGGAAGTATTGTGTTTTTAAGTGTAAAATAAATGTGATGAGAGAGAGTAGCTTCACTACAATAGTAAGTGAAGTCTGTTGTAATACAGCAACGACTTGAACTGATGTAAAAATGGGACATTATTACAAATTTATATTTTTGAGAAATAAATAATTAAAACATTAGTATAAAGCGAAGCATAGCGTCATTTAGCAAATAGCTATGTTGAAATTTGCTCAAGCTCTTTTTTACATATTCTTGTTTAATTTTGGTCTTGAACTGCACTAGACAGAAAATAACAATTAAGTGTAAATACAAAGCATAAACATACATTTCAAAATAATCTAAATCTATATGAACTAAGAAATCAGAAAACTACCTCCATAGCCAACATATTCATGAATTTTCAAGAGTGGTAAGAAAGTAAAACAGAATCTCAAATTCGTTTGTTTCTTCTGCCCTTCGGATCCTAAAGGATTATAAATGACGTAAAATGAGCGAGGCATTTTAACTTTTTATTTTCTCATTTTCGAAATAGGATCACCAGCATTAGGAGAATAGGGATCGGGAAAAATGAAATAAACTTAGGGAAAAAACAAAACTTTTACCCTGAACTCATCGATTATATGTCTCCTAGACAAAGGATCACAATGCATCTTCTCCAAAGTTCTGTCTCTTAGTATTTTCTCCTTTTCAGCATTGATATTCTTGCGCCGAAACGTGCTTGCCGGCTTTTATCGAAAAGTAAACGTTTTTTGCCTCTCTGTGCTTTTTCTTTTAAATATTTTTCCCTTTCGTTGGATCCCGATCTTGTGTCTTTTGAGTAAATCTCCAAAAAGTCCCGAAGATATGAAGGGGAATCTTTTTATAAAGGATCTGCGTACTGGACGTTGAAATACGGAGAGTGCATTTTCTCTGGACATTTCCCTACATCTTCCTCGGAACGCTTGATCCCGAAAAAAACTCGTGAAAGATTGAATTCTTTATAAAAATGTACATTGAATAAACATTACTGTTTTTGAACTATTAGAAAGCTCTCTTTTGTTTCGAGACCAGCTGCTGTTTGAGAAATCTGAAAAATATCCCTTCGAAGGATTGAGCTTAAAAGTATTGGTACGTTTGTCTTAGCAATATGAGTCAATAATTCAGAAATGTGAATACTGTTTTACGATTTGAAAATTTAATTCCAAACTTGCGCGTTTATTTAAATTGGATTTTCATATTTATTTATTTTGAAGTGTAGTTTAGGAAATAAAACATGATTTGATTTGTGAAAACGTTTATTCGTTTCCAGGCAGGTATTCAGCTAGTTTCTGTTCTTGAAGGTGTCAATTTATTCACCAAAACATTTTATTATTTGATAGCTCATGTCTGGAACACTGAACGATAATGAGTCTATATGTCATAACACAGGGAAACCTGTTTAATCTTCCAGGTGGTTGTCTCAACGAGTCGTCTCGCCATTAGCAAAACTGATCAGATCTTGATGGACGAGATATCTCGTCATTAGAATAAAACCAATCAGATCTTGATGTCATCATTATAAAAAAATCGACACCTTGATGTCATCATTATAAAAAAATCGACACCTTAATGTCATCATTATAAAAAAAAATCGACACCTTAATGTCATCATTATAAAAAAATCGGCACCTTGATGTCATCATTATAAAAAAATCGACACCTTAATGTCATCATTATAAAAAAATCGACACCTTGATGTCATCATTATAAAAAAATCGACACCTTGATGATGAGGTATTTCCTAATTAACACAATTGTTCAGATCTTGATGGACGATATATCTGGTCAAAACTACTTGGAGGGTTAAGATTTACCCTCAGATTCTAATCCCTCGCATCCATTGCATAATATCATTACCAACACTAAATGTGTAATTCTCTATTCATTGATAACATCATACCGCTCATTTGATCTTAGAATTCGAGGTATAATGAATTATTTAAAATTGACAATTTAGATATTTATTCTGGGCAAAACGATCCTTGGAGCAATGAGAAATTTCGCATTATTAAAGATTTTAAGAAATTGAACATATCCTCTCCGACTCTCAATTATTTTTCTCTCACAGATAGCATTTTTCATCTCTTTACCCTTTCCAGCACAAACTATAAAAAAACCTTTAAAACATTTTATGAAATTTTGTGTACATACTTGATATGACTTAAATGGAAGATATTCATTTTAGCGATGGTCGCATTGGAGCAACACAACGAGCTATTGGTGGCTGGCCGGGATCCATTCCGAAGGGAAAGATCCTAGGACATCGCCTCGTAATTTTAAACCACGGTCAGATGACGAGGACACCTGAGCTGGCACCAAACTTCCACACCACACCAACGTGAGGATATTTGTGGTCAAGAGAGATTTAACGTGCACCAGCCCGCTTTGTACACGATGGTCTTTAGTTGGGTTCGAACTCGCAACCCTCCAGTTTCTAGTTCGTTAATCTTCCAACCGGGCTACCGCGACCCGGTTATTAATTGGAAACCACGTCATTTTGAGAAAATATTATAAACATTTAATTTGTACTCATTTAAGAACATAATTAATTTTCATGGAAAAAACTCACAGATGACCTTTTATTCACTTTTCACAAAACTTCTATTCAATGAACTTGATGTAGTATATGAGACAATTCATATTCAATTAGCCATTGAATAAACCGTTATTTGAACACATTTTACTCTATAGATCCACATATGGTGGTACAATATAGCACCTATCGCGTGGTTAATCCAAAAAAGCTCTATACAGTTAGTATAGGAAAGGGTCACTTGAAATAGTTAACCCAGTGTTAACTGATGGATCAAAAAGTATGACAAGTTGGTGCTGTAGCAGTCTGAAAGCAAAACCCTTGACAGGGAATTATATTTTTGCAGCTCCGTAGTTACACCGGAACCATACATTTTTAGCATTGAAAACCATAGCTACCTATCCGTATAGAAATGGATAGTAAGAGGTCTATCAGGAAAATATACAGCCGTGAAATATGAAACAAGATACATTCTACTCAAGGCTTTTTGTACTTAGATCCCATCCAAGGAGGCACTTTGGGTACTCATACAGTTCTCCCAGAGTCACTTCCAATTTCCAAAACAATCTGCAAAGTCCATTGTTGCAATCTACATCTGCTCCCTCATCGTGTTCACTTGAATCACATCTACGATCTGAAATATCTTCCATTTCAGAGGTGATTTTAGCTTTGCGAAAAGCCAGAAGTCGCAGGATGCCAAATCTGAGCTGTAGGGGGCTGAACAACCTGGGTGATTTGATAATTTTCAAAACACCTTGCTAGAGACGTAATGAATAGGCGGGAACTCTGTCTTGATTATGAATCTGACAATCACCAATTTCAATTTTCTGTGTACTACATTCATCAAGCAGACGAAGAATATTGAGATAGTACTCCTTATTAATTTTTGACCTAGATAAGAGTACTTATGTTGGAACAGCACCTTCGCAATCAAAAGAGTCAACATAGTCTAAACGTTGTTGCGACTTAACCGCGTCTTTTTCGAACAGGAATAACAAGTGGCATTACTTTGGGAAGACTTCTTTATCATCTAAACAGTTTCTGCGGACAAATGTTCAAGTTTAACGCAGCACTTGATGCGAATTAGCTGCTCTACTCGCTCGGTCATTGCAAATGTGACGGTCTCACATATAATACGCTCACTCAAGGGCATTAAGCACTAGCGGTGCCCACTCAATTCCAATGAGTTCGTGATTTTTCACACATTACATCAATGCCTCCTTTCCATGGCTTACAAGTAACATCATTGCGCCGCAAACCGTTCCTGTTATATTGGCAATGGCTGAACACTTTCCGGGCAGACCTGGTATATTCTCATTCGAAAAGTCACAGAAACTCTTTCAAACATTACTGTGAAAAGTCATCCTCTTATGCTCAAAGCTATAAATCTCTCTTAAAGTTTACAATTAGAAAATTTCGAGATCGTGCTTTGTTGGATCTCCAGGAAACAAGAGGGCAGACTGGGAGCAAATAGTTCAACGATGCAGCGTGGCTTTGGGCCATTATTAAAATTAGCAATAAAATCAAACTGCCAAGATTCCTGGAATAAAGAACAAAATACGCTCCTCTATATTCAACCATTTATTTTAGGATACTGAAAAATGCAAAATCAAATAGGAAAAATTAGGAATAACAAGACTGCGCACAGGCCATGCGCATTTTATAAGCAGACATGCATGACTCGGAGAACCTATTTCATTGTGCTCAACTTCCCATTGTCATTTTACTGTTCAACACAGTTAGACCGTATTACAAGATTTTAACAAATACAGGCAAATCCGTTTGGGAATTTCAAATCCAACCTTTAAAGATCTTTATGTAGATCTTTACAATGGAAATTCATTTTTATTCATTACTGATATCCATTTTATAAATTTTTTAAACTCTTTTGTTTTAGTTAATTTCAAGTTGAAATTGTAAATAGCTGAATTTAACATTAGTTTTCTTGATTTTATTTTCAATTATTTTTGTTCTGTGCTTGGTGTAGCAATGTCAACTATGGCCCTTGTACCATAAGACCCAACCATCCTATAAAGAAGTTTTGTTCTGTAAGGGTATTTAAGTCGCTCTACAGATATATTAACTCTGAATAATTGTGCAACAACCCGCTTTGTTGCTCCAGTGCGATATAAATTCAACTACCTACTCACCAACTCGTACCAATAATACTAATTCCTAAATAAAGTACACTGAGTAATATAAATTTTAGTGTTTAGAAACAATTATTTTGATAAAACTTTAGTAAGCTCAGCTGTTGCTTTCTTTGTTCATATAAGGAATCGATGATTTCGACGAAATTCAGATTACAATAATGTAAATTAGCAGGAATTCCTATAAAGTAAATGTGTCCTAGTTTACTTAGTTAACTAAACTAGGTTTTGTCTTGTTGATTTGTTTTGTGGGTAGAAACAAGTTTGTTAAATACACGTCAAACTACTCTATGGATATTAAAAGAATTGTCTTATAAATAATAGTTAGTATGTGATGGTGCAAGCATTTCAGTCTTAAAAAAAGCATATCTCATTAGCTATATATTATATCAGAGTTCCTACCTCTGAACTAGTTAAATCATATATTATAGATTAAACATGAATTTAACGAGCCATTCCTTGAGTTATTTCCATAAAAAAATATTTGCCTTATTTAAATTAAAAAGAACTCCACGAATCGAAGTATTCAAAATTTCATTATATACATTTGTAATTAATTTCATGCAGGTCTTTCATATTACCATTACATACGGCATATTTTGATAAGAAATAATTTTATTCTGAAGACACTGTTTTAGTAAATAGAAAGACAAAAAATATCAATCTGTTTTACATGTAAATTTTTCATTTTTTGTCCATTGAGCTATATGAAAATATTGAAATCCATTTATATTTTTAATTCCACAAAGAGGAAAGATAATTTTCTAAAACCTTAAGAGACGACGCAATTGCTAACAATCGGAAGACTTTCTATTAAAAATTAATTAAGTTATTAGCGCACAAAGAATACTAAAAAATAAATTCAAACCCAGATTAAAAAGGATTAGAAAAAGGTAGAGAAAAATTCAAAATAAAGAAACTCAATATGGCAAGACACAATGCAACTTTACAAAGCAAAAAAGAATGACTTTTCAGTAATTATTTTAAAGTTTCCTTTGTTTAAGATAGGACTTACACCTTATTACATAAACCAAAGTAATAGGACAAAGAGAGCCATTGGGGTTGCTACGGAGATTCCGCATACTACAAAGACCACGAACAGTTATCAGCATTTTCAAAAAATATTTTCTTTATGGTAATTTTTAAAAGTGAAAAGGAAACGAGGAGGCGAATTCTTCGCGAACTTCAAGATGAATTCAATGAAAATGTATTTTCCCTGTTCCCCTTAGGGAACCTCTTTCCCCGTTACTTCCAGAAAACTTTCAAGGAATGCGGGGAAATAAATAAAAAAAAGATTGCATTCTTATTCTAAGTGAGTTCCCTTTCTTTCAGTGGGGACCATTGGAAATATTTGACGTTATTCTGGAAGAGTTTGTAGGGGATGTATGTATCCCTGTCTTTAGAGTGAAGTCAAACATTTTCAGGATTCCAATACTAATAACCTTTAGCTCACTTGACATCTGAAATGTGTTAGATTGTAGGACGCAAGATCGTATTTGAGAGTTGTAATCCAACGAAAGGATTGATATTTTCGTTTACAGTTTATAATAATATCGATTCTTTTTCGAATTTAGTCTTCCTTTCTTGAATTTATTACATTAAATCATGGCATGTACTTTGAAATGATATCATTGGAAACATTCTGATGATGAGTATTAGAATACTAATAACATTTAGCTCACTTGACATCTGAAATGTGCTAGATTGTAGAACGCAAGATCGTATTTGAGAGTTGTAATCCAACAAAAGGATTGATATTTTCGTTTACAGTGTATATATAATATCGGTTCTTTTTTTCGAATTTAGTCTTCCTTTCTTTATTTTATTACATTAAATCTTGTCATGTATGTTTAAATGGTTCATTGGAACATTCTGATGATGAAGATCAATTGTATTCTTTTCGGTGATAGTTTGAACGTGAATTCATTTTCAAGATCATTAATAAATGTCCTTCCTTCCAACATTATTTCAAATGATAACGTCCTTATTCTAAGGTCCTGATGATAACCTTATTCTAACTTTCAGTGGGAATAATTGGACATATTTGACGCTATTCTTGAAGGGTTTGTAGGGGATGTGTGTATCCCTGTCTTTAGAGTAAAGTCAGACATTTTTCAAACAGGATTCAAATACTAATAGCCCTTTGCTCACTTGACATCTGAAATGTGTTTAGATTGTAGAACTTAAGATCGTATATGAGCGTTGTAATCCAACTAAAGGATTGATATTTTCGTTTAGTGTCAAATAATATAGATCCTTTTTCGAATTTAGTCATTTTCTCGATTATTGGAATTTATTACATAAAATCATGTCATGTATTATTAAATGTTTCATTGGAAATATTCTGTTGAAGATCAGTTGAATTATTTTCAGTGATTGAACGTGAATTCATTTTCAAGATCATTAATAAATGTCCTTCCTTCCAACATTATTTCAAATGATAACGTCCTTATTCTAAGGTCCTGATGATAACCTTATTCTAACTTTCAGTGGGAATCATTGGACATATTTGACGCTATTCTTGAAGGGTTTGTAGGGGATGTGTGTATCCCTGTCTTTAGAGTAAAGTCAGACATTTTTCAAACAGGATTCAAATACTAATAGCCCTTTGCTCACTTGACATCTGAAATGTGTTTAGATTGTAGAACTTAAGATCGTATATGAGCGTTGTAATCCAACTAAAGGATTGATATTTTCGTTTAGTGTCAAATAATATAGATCCTTTTTCGAATTTAGTCATTTTCTTGATTATTGGAATTTATTACATAAAATCATGTCATGTATTATTAAATGTTTCATTGGAAATATTCTGTTGAAGATCAGTTGAATTATTTTCAGTGATTGAACGTGAATTCATTTTCAAGATCATTAATAAATGTCCTTCCTTCCAACATTATTTCAAATGATAACGTCCTTATTCTAAGGTCCTGATGATAACCTTATTCTAACTTTCAGTGGGAATCATTGGACATATTTGACGCTATTCTTGAAGGGTTTGTAGGGGATGTGTGTATCCCTGTCTTTAGAGTAAAGTCAGACATTTTTCAAACAGGATTCAAATACTAATAGCCCTTTGCTCACTTGACATCTGAAATGTGTTTAGATTGTAGAACTTAAGATCGTATATGAGCGTTGTAATCCAACTAAAGGATTGATATTTTCGTTTAGTGTCAAATAATATAGATCCTTTTTCGAATTTAGTCATTTTCTCGATTATTGGAATTTATTACATAAAATCATGTCATGTATTATTAAATGTTTCATTGGAAATATTCTGTTGAAGATCAGTTGAATTATTTTCAGTGATTGAACGTGAATTCATTTTCAAGATCATTAATAAATGTCCTTCCTTCCAACATTATTTCAAATGATAACGTCCTTATTCTAAGGTCCTGATGATAACCTTATTCTAACTTTCAGTGGGAATCATTGGACATATTTGACGCTATTCTTGAAGGGTTTGTAGGGGATGTGTGTATCCCTGTCTTTAGAGTAAAGTCAGACATTTTTCAAACAGGATTCAAATACTAATAGCCCTTTGCTCACTTGACATCTGAAATGTGTTTAGATTGTAGAACTTAAGATCGTATATGAGCGTTGTAATCCAACTAAAGGATTGATATTTTCGTTTAGTGTCAAATAATATAGATCCTTTTTCGAATTTAGTCATTTTCTCGATTATTGGAATTTATTACATAAAATCATGTCATGTATTATTAAATGTTTCATTGGAAATATTCTGTTGAAGATCAGTTGAATTATTTTCAGTGATTGAACGTGAATTCATTTTCAAGATCATTAATAAATGTCCTTCCTTCCAACATTATTTCAAATGATAACGTCCTTATTCTAAGGTCCTGATGATAACCTTATTCTAACTTTCAGTGGGAATCATTGGACATATTTGACGCTATTCTTGAAGGGTTTGTAGGGGATGTGTGTATCCCTGTCTTTAGAGTAAAGTCAGACATTTTTCAAACAGGATTCAAATACTAATAGCCCTTTGCTCACTTGACATCTGAAATGTGTTTAGATTGTAGAACTTAAGATCGTATATGAGCGTTGTAATCCAACTAAAGGATTGATATTTTCGTTTAGTGTCAAATAATATAGATCCTTTTTCGAATTTAGTCATTTTCTTGATTATTGGAATTTATTACATAAAATCATGTCATGTATTATTAAATGTTTCATTGGAAATATTCTGTTGAAGATCAGTTGAATTATTTTCAGTGATTGAACGTGAATTCATTTTCAAGATCATTAATAAATGTCCTTCCTTCCAACATTATTTCAAATGATAACGTCCTTATTCTAAGGTCCTGATGATAACCTTATTCTAACTTTCAGTGGGAATCATTGGACATATTTGACGCTATTCTTGAAGGGTTTGTAGGGGATGTGTGTATCCCTGTCTTTAGAGTAAAGTCAGACATTTTTCAAACAGGATTCAAATACTAATAGCCCTTTGCTCACTTGACATCTGAAATGTGTTTAGATTGTAGAACTTAAGATCGTATATGAGCGTTGTAATCCAACTAAAGGATTGATATTTTCGTTTAGTGTCAAATAATATAGATCCTTTTTCGAATTTAGTCATTTTCTCGATTATTGGAATTTATTACATAAAATCATGTCATGTATTATTAAATGTTTCATTGGAAATATTCTGTTGAAGATCAGTTGAATTATTTTCAGTGATTGAACGTGAATTCATTTTCAAGATCATTAATAAATGTCCTTCCTTCCAACATTATTTCAAATGATAACGTCCTTATTCTAAGGTCCTGATGATAACCTTATTCTAACTTTCAGTGGGAATCATTGGACATATTTGACGCTATTCTTGAAGGGTTTGTAGGGGATGTGTGTATCCCTGTCTTTAGAGTAAAGTCAGACATTTTTCAAACAGGATTCAAATACTAATAGCCCTTTGCTCACTTGACATCTGAAATGTGTTTAGATTGTAGAACTTAAGATCGTATATGAGCGTTGTAATCCAACTAAAGGATTGATATTTTCGTTTAGTGTCAAATAATATAGATCCTTTTTCGAATTTAGTCATTTTCTCGATTATTGGAATTTATTACATAAAATCATGTCATGTATTATTAAATGTTTCATTGGAAATATTCTGTTGAAGATCAGTTGAATTATTTTCAGTGATTGAACGTGAATTCATTTTCAAGATCATTAATAAATGTCCTTCCTTCCAACATTATTTCAAATGATAACGTCCTTATTCTAAGGTCCTGATGATAACCTTATTCTAACTTTCAGTGGGAATCATTGGACATATTTGACGCTATTCTTGAAGGGTTTGTAGGGGATGTGTGTATCCCTGTCTTTAGAGTAAAGTCAGACATTTTTCAAACAGGATTCAAATACTAATAGCCCTTTGCTCACTTGACATCTGAAATGTGTTTAGATTGTAGAACTTAAGATCGTATATGAGCGTTGTAATCCAACTAAAGGATTGATATTTTCGTTTAGTGTCAAATAATATAGATCCTTTTTCGAATTTAGTCATTTTCTCGATTATTGGAATTTATTACATAAAATCATGTCATGTATTATTAAATGTTTCATTGGAAATATTCTGTTGAAGATCAGTTGAATTATTTTCAGTGATTGAACGTGAATTCATTTTCAAGATCATTAATAAATGTCCTTCCTTCCAACATTATTTCAAATGATAACGTCCTTATTCTAAGGTCCTGATGATAACCTTATTCTAACTTTCAGTGGGAATCATTGGACATATTTGACGCTATTCTTGAAGGGTTTGTAGGGGATGTGTGTATCCCTGTCTTTAGAGTAAAGTCAGACATTTTTCAAACAGGATTCAAATACTAATAGCCCTTTGCTCACTTGACATCTGAAATGTGTTTAGATTGTAGAACTTAAGATCGTATATGAGCGTTGTAATCCAACTAAAGGATTGATATTTTCGTTTAGTGTCAAATAATATAGATCCTTTTTCGAATTTAGTCATTTTCTCGATTATTGGAATTTATTACATAAAATCATGTCATGTATTATTAAATGTTTCATTGGAAATATTCTGTTGAAGATCAGTTGAATTATTTTCAGTGATTGAACGTGAATTCATTTTCAAGGTAATTTATAAATGTTCTTACTTCCAAGATGATTTCAAATTCTTCTTATTCTAAATTCTTCTTACTGTTCTGGAAATGTTTGTAAGAAATGTATATACCCTTGCCTTCAGAACGAAGTCAAACAATTTCAGGATTTCTATATTAATAGCATTTAGCTCGCTTGTCATCTGAAATGTGTTAGATTGTAGAACGCAAAATATGTACTTTTGTATTTGATAGTTGTAATCCGACGAAAAAGGATTGATATTTTCGTTTAAAGTGTAAAGTAATATAGATCCTTTTTCGAATTCATCTTTCTTTCCCGATTATTGGAATTCATTACAATAAATCATTTAATGTATTTTCAAATAGTATCATTTACTAGAATCATTGGAGTTTTTCTGGCGTTGAAGATAAATTGTACTCTTTAGGTGATTGATTGAATTTAAGATCATTAATTAATGTCCTTGCTTCCAACATTAATTTTAATGAGAGTTTTTATTTAAAGTTAGTTCCTTTTCTTTCAGGGAGAACCATTGAAAATAGTCTTTGTTATTCTGGGAGGTTTAGTAAGATATACTATGTATCACAATCTTTAGAGTGAAGGCAAAAATACTTTCAGAATTCAGATATTTACAGCCCTTTACTCGCTTGATATCTTAAATGTATTAGATTGTGAAACGTGTACTTTTATATTTTCGAGTAGCGATCCAACAAAATGTATTGATATTTTCTTTTGCAGTGCAAAATAATATCAATCAATTTTTAATTCATTCATTCGTTTGGGGATCATTAATTCATTCCGTAAAATTCTTGGATGTTTCGCCAGAGATAGGAATATTTTGGATGATAAAATTTCTTGGATGTTCCGAAGATGAATTCAGTTATTAAATCGTTTTCGTTTTATATATGTTCTACAATAAATAATCTTTGTTTTAAGCACACTCAATCACACTTATTTTACTTCATTAAGTTATTTGCAGTTAGTTTATATTGATTTATCCCTTTACTTGTGTTTAAAAATTGTTAATATGCAAAAGTGTAGGTACATTTGAGAATCCTCATGCCATTTACTAAGTTAAATCAAACATTTTGTATTTGGCTTCATTTCTCACATAATCTTTCTGTACTACTAAGGAAAGGATCGTATGAGTAAGTACCACATATGTATTTGAAGGAAATTTTTATAATTCATCCATGATTCAATAATATGTGTGTCGTTTCATCTTTAATTTATTATACATATAGTTAGTTCAATTCTATACTTCTTTTGATTTCAGCGAAAGTAAAATATAGCTCAAACTCTAAACATATTTATCTTAAATAATATTTTATATTATAATAATAGTATTAAATATAATTTAAGATAAATATTTTCAGAATGTGATCTATGTTTTGGTATTAAAATATTTATCTCAAATGATACTTAATATGATATTACTAATATTAAATATAATTTAGGATAAACATTTTCAAAGTTTGTGAGCTATATTTTCTTTCGCTGAAAACTTATCACTGACAAACTATTTATTAATAAATTGAACTGAATAAATGAACTTTATTAATACAATTTCTGTTCCGTTAAACACAGAATTAGGAATTTCTATTCTATCAGGGTTTTACGAATTCGGATGCTAATTTCTAAGCAATTTGGATATTTCATAATGCATGGTACCAATAATAACTCGCATCTATGATTTGAAAATTTCAAATAACTCTCTTCATCATGAGGCAATAAAAATAAATGCATCTTATGTATGTAATTAAATGTATAAGCTTGTTCTGAAAAGTATTTTCTAAACGAGTTGGATTTGAATTATTAGTGTTGATAACAATTTCACTAAATTTACTGATACTCCAGCAGTAGTTACGAAATTTAAATACCAATTACCTAATTATTAATGTGTCAAAACATATCACGATTATTATTAATAAAGCTGATAACCTATTACAGTAGAGGTATGTGCATAAAATAAGATAGAACATATATTGGAGAGGTATAGAATTAACTCTTTCATTTGAAAATACTGGTCTGTTTCTAAGAATATTTATTCCCCTAATTGGAAAACTCTTATTTTCAGTGTATAATTACCTTTAAAAGGAGGGATGTTAGAAACGTAGATTTCAGAATGAGAAGAAATAGTAAACAAACCCAGTTGCTTTACGCTCAGTGTACTTTAGGTTATTTAGATGGTAATTAATAACTTTGTTTACTGAAGCAGTCCGAAATGCCTGCAACACCTGTTTAAAAACACAATAAAGATTACGATTTGCTATACTCGTAGTAAATTGCGTCACATTGTTGCATTTGAGATGCAATTTATCTATGAATTTAATACGCATGAGAGGAAAAGAAAATCCTCGCGTTCGTTGTTTTGGGGAAATTCGGAAATATGTATATTAAAGACTTCCTGCACTAAAATCCTATTTTCAAGTTTACTGTTCTTTTATCCTCGCTAAGTCTTCACATGTCTCACTATTTCGATATTACAACTAAACAAATAATAAAATTATTATTAAATAAAACGAATTGAATAAAACTAAAATAGACTGTCCCTTTCACAATAATTATATTTCCTTTACCTGCTATACCAAGAAATGTTTCTACAATATATTATTGCATGCTAAGAAATTGGATGTAAAGGATATTTAAGTACTAAATCGAATACTTTAGTATTATGTCAAAATTTATTTTCATAATTAAAAAAACGAAATTTGGCAAACCATTTAATGTGTATCATGTGTGAATTACAATTTCTATTTTCTGCTATACGCAGGAATGGTTTTATAAGATTATTATTACATGGTAAGAAATTAGACGTCTGTGATATTTAAGTACTGAATGAATACACTAATATTATATCAAAATTAATTGTCATGATTGAAAAATATCCACAAATTTTTAAGCCATTTTTAGTATGTATCATATATAAATTAAAGTTTCCATTTTCTGCTATAAGCAGAAATGGTTTTGCAAGATTATTATTGCATGGTAAGAAATTAGATGTAAGTGATACTTAAATACTGAATCGAATACACTATTATTGCATAAAAATTTATTTCCGTAATTAAAAAAGTCAAATTTTGATAAACTAATGCGAAAATCTACTCTGACTATAAAATTAAATTATTTGCAATATTAACATGTAAGCAAAATATCAATGTATGTTATTAGTTTGTTCGAAGTTTTCAATTTTAACTTATTAAATCAAGAGTTGTAAAAATCAAATCTAATATTTAATTTAATTTCCAAGCATTTTGTAATTACTTACACTAGAGATCGGTAAATGTAAACGAAAAAAGAAAAAGAACTTGCTTAATTTGTTTTCCGTTTTTAATATGTATTTTAAAATTATTACAAGTAACATTTTTTCTTTTCATCGCGTTTTTGCTCGCTGAGTAAAGCGTTCTGAGTGGTTCCATCGGCTCTTTTCCCTATAGATTTAAGAAAAAGTGAACCTGGATAGTACTGCTCTGGTCACTCCGTGTGTCACCCTCCTAAGAAAACAATAGGTTGACGAGGTGGTGTGATTTGTAAATCGCGGATATGTCGCGGATGGTTGACCGTTGCGCGCGATTTGGTGAGCAGCGCTACCCTGTGTAACAGGAGCTGTAGAAATGTATTCATAAACAAGGAAGCGCAACCTGGGTCGCACTGTTCATGTTGGAATCGGTCTCAAACCTCCAATTATAGTGCCGTGTGGGGCACATCAATATGGAAAATTGTGTAAATCTTTAAATGTATAAAAGAGAGGAGATAATGTGAAGAGTATTGGGGGATCATGATCTGATCAGACTTCTTGTTTTCTAAAAGTATGTTTTTAAACCATAAGACTTGGCTACGTAATAAAATTTATTTTTAATGTATAAAACTCTGTCTTCAATCGATAAAACCCAACAATTGGTTATGGGCCTCAGACCTTAAGCTGAACCTGAATTCTGCCACTACCGGTTTCCAGTATGATGGGTATTCAAGAAATGTCCATGTTTTCCTTCCCGAAGTTATCGGATTTCAACTATGCCACGTGGAAGACGGACATGAAGGTATTGCTAATGGACCGGAACTGCTGGGAATTTATCACTAAAACGGAACCTCTATTATTGGAAGATGCTCCAGAACAAGAAAAAAGAGACTATCGTTATAGGAAGCATAGGACATATACAACTATCTACCAGGGCATAGACAGAAAATATCAAGTCTTAATTTCATCTACTGAGGACGGTAAGGAAGCCTGGGATATATTAAAGACCAACTTTGAACCAGCATCTAGAGCACGATTGGCAGGCCTTGTGGACGAGTTCTTTTCAATCCGCTACCAGCCGGAGGACGAATCCATTGGACTCTTCTGCAAACGAGTGCATGAGAAGCTGTTACAGATAAAAGAAGGTGGATTCGAAATCCCAGACCTCTTAGTTTGCTTTCAACTAATAAGACATTTGCCTCACGAATACGATAATCTGGTACAACTGCTATACAGGATGGATGACAACGAGTTCACGCTAGACAATTTGTCTAAACATTTAATAACAGAATCCAGCCGGATCGACCTGAAGCGGAAAGACGAAGGCACAAAATTAAGTATCGTGGCCGATGCTTATGCTACAAGAAACAAGTCATCTAGATACAAGGAGACACGGGCGTCTACTCCTGATCACAGCAGATGCGTACTGGACCCTGAATTAATTCCTTCAAGCCCAAGAAAGTCGACAGTTTGTCGTATGGGGCCGCGACCATTCTGCAACTACTGCAAAAAGTCGGGACATTACGAATCGAAGTGCTTCAAGAAATGCAATCGGCAGAAACCTGGTGGTGAATTATTTTATATGGAGGACAATCCAAAAACTGATCTTCAACGTGCCTATGCAGTTTCAAATTTTCCAAATGAAAGACCGAGGGAATTTCTCATTGATTCTGCTGTAACTGCTCACTTCTGTAAAGAACGTGATATGTTTACGACATTCAGAAAACTACCACCACAGAAGATCCTAGTCGGAGACAAGGACAGCACCTCGGAAGTATTAGGTATGGGTGATATTCAATTTACAGTTTTAGATAGAAACAGAAATTATGATATAACTTTAAAAGATGTGTTATACTCACCTAATATGAGAAGAAATTTAATTAGTGGTGCTCGTATTGATCTAGTGGGAAACCAAATTAAATGGGGAAATAACAAAATGATTATTTATAATAGTTATAATAAATATTTGTTTACTGTTCCCAGAATTGGAAAATTGTATATCTTGAAAGGTTATCCCAAGATTAAAAATTATGTATATGTAACTGGTTTAGATCTAGAAAAAGCCCACCGTAGGTTTTGTCATGTTAACATGCCCTTAATTGAAAATATGAGTAAAATTAATTGTGTAAAAGGAATTGAAAAACTTAATTGTAAGAATATAGATAAAAATTGTAAGATTTGTGCTATTACTAAATCCACTAGAATATCCTTAAAAAGAAACTATATGTACGAAAGGAAAACTAAAAATGTTTTGGAAAGGATCCATATGGATTTGTGGGGTCCTGCTCCAGTTAACTCTCTAGGTGGAAACAAATACTTTTTATCTATTATTGATGATTTCTCAAGAAAAGTAACTATTTATATTATTCGAAATAAGAATGAAGTTTTTGATTACTTTAAAAAATACTTGGTTAAAGCTGAAAGACAGCTAAATGTTAAGTTAAAATGTGTCCGAACTGACAATGGTTTAGAATTTTGTTACAAAGAATTTAAAAAGTTTTTAAATGATCTAGGAATAAAAATCGAAAGAACTTCAACTTATACCCCTGAACAAAATGGCGTTGCAGAAAGGTTCAATAGAACAGCCATGGATTGTGTCAGAGCTATGCTTCAGGACAGTGGTTTACAACCACAATTTTGGTCAGAAGCACTTTTAGCATTTATTCATACTAAAAATAGATGCGAACATAAATTAACTGAGGGTATATCTCCTAACGAAATATGGACTGGTTTCAAACCATCAGTAAAACATTTTAGAATTTTTGGCTCTTTGGCATATGTTCATATTCCTAAAATACAGAGAAATAAATTACAACCCAGAGCTAAACTTGGTATTTTGACAGGATATGGTTTGAAAACTAAAGGTTACAGAATATATGTACCAAACGAGAAGAGAATAGTTGAAACAGTCCATGTTCATATCGACGAAAGTAAGAAAGCTGTTGATGTACTATTTGGTAAAAACTTTGAGTACGTTTCTTTCGATCTTAATTATAATATTCCTATTTATCAATCAAATGAAAATATAAAAGTAAAATCGGAAAGTGAAACTCAAGTTTTAGATTCTAAAGATTTAGTTAAAACTGAGGACTTAAAAAGTCTTAACATTTCAAATTGGCGAAGAATCGAAAAACCTAGAAATAAAAGCAATAGGATAGATGTATACTATTATTCTCCTGAAAATTTGAGAATGAGATCTTTAAATGATATTAAAAAGTACTGTACTAAAAATAAGATTAGGTTTGATCCTGTAAATTTCAATTTTAAGCCAGAAACTGAACATCCTAATGTGGATATTTCTAATGTGCCATCTACTTCTAGTGATGAATCTAATTTTTTAGACCAACAGATGTACGACATGTATGATCAGTGTTACAATGTCGAAATCCCCAAAAGTTATGAAGAAACGCAGGCAAGTAAGGATAAAATTAAATGGAATACTGCCATGAATGAAGAAATTCAGATAATGAAGGATAGGCAAGTATGGAAATTAGTGGACACACCCCCAAATACAACCATAATTGGAAGTAAGTGGGTGTACAGCATAAAAATGGACGAAAACAATATACCTAAAAGGTATAAAGCTCGTCTTGTTGCTCAAGGTTTTAAGCAAAAACCCGGCATTGATTTTAAAGATATTTTTTCACCAGTTGTGAATTTTTCTATTGTTAAATTATTGTTTGTACTATTGATTTCTATGTTGGGTTGGTATCACTGTCAAGTTGACGTGAAAAGTGCATATTTATATGGACACCTTAAGGATACTATATACATGAAACAGCCAAAAGGATTTGTGCTGAAAGGATCCGAAAACAAAGTATGTCTATTGGAAAAGGCTATATATGGTCTGCATCAAAGTGGTAGAGAATGGAATTTGGAATTAGACGGTATTTTAACTAAATTAGGATTTTCTCAGTTAAATTGGTGTAATTGTGTCTACAAATTTAAAGATGTAATTTTAATTGTTTATGTAGATGATATGGTTTTGTTTTCAAAAAGAGAACATTTGATAAATGACGTAATCGAATTATTGGACAAAAAATTGGATCTTACAGTCCTAGGTAAAACTAAATATTTGTTAGGCGTAAACTTTCAAGAGATTGAAAATTCGATTTATTTACATCAAATTACCTACATTGAAAAATTAATGTCAAAATTCAAAGATCTTCCTAAAAGTTTTGTGAATTTGCCTTTTAAAATTGGTTGTAACTTACCTGATAAGGTTAAAGAGGAAGAAATAATTAAAAATGATTTAATGAGGAAATTTCCCTATCGTTCCTTAATAGGATGTTTATCGTTTTTGTCAGATAGATCCAGACCAGATATTGCATTTGCTGTTAATATAATGTCTCAGTTTTGTAATGGTTATACTTACAAACACTGGTCTTACGTTGTTGATATTATGAACTATGTTTTTCTTACAAAGGATTTTAAAATTAATCTTTCCAATGTAAAAAGTTCAAATTTGATTGCTTTTTCTGATGCAAATTGGGGATGTGGTCTCACAAACAGACATTCAAGCAGCGGCTATTTAATTTATTTTGGTAACATCCCAATATCATGGAAATCTTCTAAACAAAAGTGCATAGCTCTTAGCTCAATGGAATCTGAATTTATTGCACTAACCGATTGCACTAAAGAAGTTATTTGGTTTAGTAGAATTATAAATGAATTAAGTTTGTGTGATTACATAAGACCCCAAGTATATTGTGATAATCAATCTGCTATCTATTTTTCAAAAAATAGTCAGGAAAATGTGAAAACTAAACATATTGATATCAAGTACAAATTTATTCGTAAATTAATAAAAGATGAACTATTTAACGTAAATTATATTTCATCGGAAAATAATTTGGCTGACTTTTTAACAAAGCCTTTATTGTTAAATAAATTTAAAAATATTATTAGAAAAATATTTTGTTAGATTTATATAAATATATATATTGAATTGTAATACATCTGCTGAGGTTTTACAACCGATGGGGCCGCATGTTGGAATCGGTCTCAAACCTCCAATTATAGTGCCGTGTGGGGCACATCAATATGGAAAATTGTGTAAATCTTTAAATGTATAAAAGAGAGGAGATAATGTGAAGAGTATTGGGGGATCATGATCTGATCAGACTTCTTGTTTTCTAAAAGTATGTTTTTAAACCATAAGACTTGGCTACGTAATAAAATTTATTTTTAATGTATAAAACTCTGTCTTCAATCGATAAAACCCAACAGTTCAAGTCCCTATAGCGTAATATTTATAACTGAGGATGAGATTTTATCAAAAGCAAACAAAATCTTATGCTTCGATTTAGATAATCTTGTAAGTCAACTCCATTTTCTGGTGGTTGTCTCGACGAGGTATCTCGTCATAGGAAGAAAACTGGTCTTGATCTTGTCAACATAATAAATCGACAATATCTTGATGAGACATCTTGTCATTAACAAAGTTGACTAGGTCTTGATCGACGAGATATCTCGCCATTGGAAGAAAACTGACCAGATCTTGATCTCGCCAACATAAAAATCGACAGCATATTGGTGACGAGACATCTCATCATTTGCAAAATTCATCAGATCTTGATGGACGAGATGTCTCGTCGAAACCACTTGGAGAGTTAAGTAGAAGCATGAAAATCAATGTTTAATATATATATATATACGTTATATTTCTCTGCAAATATATATATATATATATATATATATATATATATATATATATATAATTTTTTTTTTTTGCAGACCAGCAAAAGATCAAAAAGCAGACGAGTAAAAAGCCAAAAAGCCAAAAAAGTTGGGGGTAAAAAATAGTCAAGCAGAATCCAGAAAGCAGAAGTAATTTCTTGATAATAAGAAATCACGATTATTATTAATAAAGCTGATAACCTATTACAGTAGAGGTATGTGCATAAAAATAAGATAGAACATTTCTTGGTTTTAAAATTTTTGGATTTCTCTTTGTTTTGGTTTGTAATTTTGAATTATATATATATATATATATATATATATATATTCTACATTTTGTCTTACACCTTATACTGAGTAAGTTTTGCTTAGGTATTTGGTCGAAAAAAGAGTAATGAATACCATTCTACTCTGAAGAAACCTTTTTAATGGATTTCTCTACTTTATGACTTAAAAATGTGATTGCTTCAGATTTAATGAGAAAGATATGATACAAATATTCAAATTGCGATCTTATTTTTAAATCGTTTATATACCACCCAGACCTTTACATTGAAAGCACTACGTTTTGGATTAGCACCAACATGCGTATTTTCAAATTTAACTAACCAATTTCACTTTTTAGGGTTAACATTAGAACATTTTTTGGCATCGTTTCGACACAGAAGCGCGTTTGTCGCTCATTACCTTTATAATTTTCTGTTGGATTTTGACAATTTCTTCTGACTAAATCATTTTACTTGATACGCACATTGCAGAAAATGTTTTTGTGTGCAAATCAATTAAGAAAAGTTCTACAGCTAAATTTTGTGGTCTGACCACGGTTCAAAATTACGAGGTGTCCTCGGATATTTCCCTTGTGATTAATCCCGGAACGTCACCAACAGCCCTTTGTGCTTTTTCAATGCGACGTAAATCCAAATACCTACCTTTTTCTTTACCTAGTATCCTTTAACCCTTAAAAGCTCAGACACTATTCAATCAACTTGGTAAAATACTGGCTTATATTCGATTATCTGTTGAATGTATTTTAACACATTTTACGCTTTTGATCAACAAATGCTAATACTATAGAGTACCTGTAGCGTGGTTACCCAAAAAAACCTCCATACCTTTAGCCTAGGAATACTTATAGTGTGGTTTCGTGGTGAAACCACGTGAAAGAGTTAAAGTAGGCATCTTGGGGCTTCACACACTTTTTCCAGTCTCATCCTTTTTTCAAAATACTCTGCCATATCCATTGTTGGAATCATCACACCTCATCGTTTTCTCCTGAATCGCATCGGCGGTCTGGAATCTCCATCCTTTAAGAGGTGATTTTAGCTTTGGGAAAAGCCAGATGTCGCAGTGTAAAATCTGGGCTGTAGGGATGGATTAGCCACCTGAGTTATTTGATGTTTTGCAAAAATCTGCTCGAGACATTATATATAGACGAGTGCATCGTAATCCACATTGCTAATTGTTTGGACTAGAGGAGCGTACTCGTGATGGGAAACCCTTTCACAATAAAAAAATACTGTATAAATGGTCTTGACGTTGTTGCGACTTAGTTGCGCGTTCTTCGGGGGTGAAGAACTAAGGCGCCTCCCACTAGGAAGACTTCTTAATCACCTAAATAGTTTCTGCTGTCGAATTTTCAAGTTTAAAGCAAAGTTGCATGCCAATCCTCTGCTCTACTTGCTCTGTCATTGCAAATGTGACGGTCTCATAGAACACAAACTCACTCAAGGGCGTATAGCAAGCAATGGATTAGTCCAATAGGTTCGTGGTTTTTCACGCCAAATGCAGCAATATCCCCTGTCCTAGGCTGTCAAGTTACACCCATGTCACAAAAACCGTTCTCGTTATGTTAGAATTTTCTTGATACTTTATGGACAGACCTCGTATAAAATAAGATGTTGTCTCCCTAATAATATCCCCATGACGGTCTCGCAGAACATACACTCACTCAAGAGCGTCTAACATCCAACGGATCAGCCCAATGTGTTTGTGAATTTTCACTCCATGTGCATCAATGTCCCCTCTCCTTGGCTGCCAAGTTACATCAATGCCACACAACAAACCGTTATCGCTGTGTTAGCAATGGATGGTTACTGGCTGCAGTTAGTAACCAGCAGACCTCGTCTGAAATAAACTGATATATCCTTAATAAACCACCCATGTTGACGCCAATGCGTGTATTTAATTTATTACGAAAGGTGAGAGACACCGTACATCTTACCACCCACCTAGAAAATTTATTGACATAAGTATATCGTATATCAAATGCAATAATATGCGTATACATTCGCCTTAATGTATCAATAATATGCATATAGATAACATTTACCCTTTCAGAGGAGATGGGAAGCCAAAAGTTCAGAATGGAGAATATACATACATAATAGCTATAGGACATTATATCTGTGTAATAACTATCCTTAACTCTTGACTAATCACGTTAACTATGAAAGGGTTCTCATGTAACTTGCTTGAAAATGTAATTTGTTACAATAATAGAGATGAATATTGCAACATATTTCACCTAATCTACTTATACGATTTCTGGATATTATCCGATATGTCTACATTTGCTAGGCTTTAGTAATGTTCTTGATTTCTGGATATAAATTTAAATTTTAAATCGGCATTTGTAGATTTTGGAACTTCTAAAAATAGAATAAGAATATATTTTATACAAGATTTTTTTTATCATGCACCATGATTGAAAATAAATATTAAGCCTTTATATCAATATGACCAGTCTATCTAGCGTTGTCTTTTACTAAATAGCTAATTATTCTATTACTGATTTGCAATTTTATTTAAAATAATTTTAAATACCTTATATATCATTTGAATTCATTGTTTGAAAATGCTAGTTAAAATATGCAATATAGTATTACATTTATGCTTACATTCAATGAATCAAATATTAAACAACTGATATGGTCTCACATACCATTTGATTAAATATAGTAGCAAAATATTATGTAGTAAAATATTTAAGATTATTTGTGTGTTCTTCTAATATAAAGCATCAAATATCAAATACATCAAATATAAAGCAAATATAAAGCATTTCCCAAATTTGAAATGTTCATCACTAATGAAAAAAGTGTGAATTTACTAATGCAAATCAAAATAGTATAATTATGATAAATAAACCAATAACGACTGTGTGAAATTGTTCAGCTGTTATAACACTTTTGCTCATAAGTAGCAGCTTTAAGTAACTTTTGGCTGCTTAAATAAAAAATTTGAAGACTTAAGTTTAAGCCCTCTTATTTCAGAATGCATAATAACCTCATGGGCATACAAAATGCTAATATAAATATTCTTCAATATTATAGATGAACGAAACATTTATTTAAAAAATAAGATTTTTATTTTAGTTCCAAAATTCTCAGCTACCTTAATATTTTTCTTACAACTTTAATTTATAAATCAAAGAGTATATTTAAATTGAACATGTAGGGATTAAAAAAAATAGAAGTACCCCTGATACATTAAAATACTACAGTTACACTAAAATACATCATTTCCTATGTTCATAATATCAGATTTAAGCATTTAACACACAGTCATGAATACGAGTATTATTCAACAAAAGCGAATTTCGTTAATTCTCTAAATTTAATTTAAACATTAATTCAAAGATACAGTGTGTGGGAAGTTTAATTTCAATCCCTTTTTTGTAGTAAGCTTTTAAAAACTCTTCACATAGGTGACTCCTAGGATGGGCCATTATACTTTACATTTATCTCATTACATATTCCATCAACATTTTCACTCATCTACATTCTTTCGGGGATATTTTCATTTGGGTTTCAAAAAATATTCAAAGTAAAGTTTTAGTTTGGTTCTTAAATTCGTGTTTTAAGTGGTATTATTTCTATCTGAAATTTTCTCATGGATACTTCAAAATATATGGCATATCACAGAGCTTGTGGAAAGAAATAAAAATTGCTAGTATTTAAATACATTCACAGTTTTGATGTATCACAGTATTTTCCTGGATATATTATGTACCTTTCGACAAATTTCACACCTTAAGTTAAGGTTTCTATATGCAGTAATTATCTTTTTTCCTCGCTTCAAGTTCTCGAGCACAAAAAATAGGAGTGAAGTTTAATTTTTTTGGTTTTCTAAAATCCGTTTTTGTTGCAAATGATTTTTAACCCTCGACGAGATATCTCGTTCTGACCAATAACTCGTTCTGACCAATCTCGTTCTGACCTCGACGAGATAACTGACCAATTTTTCGAATGGCGAGATATCTCGTCATAAAAAATGCAGTTTAATTCCGAATGATGAAGATATTGCCGCTATTTGATGATGACTAGAACAAGACCAAGTCAGTTTTTCTAATTACGAGATATCTCGTTCATCAAGATTTTGTCAGTTTTGCTAATGACTAGATACCCCGTCAAAACAACCACCAGGAGAGGCAAGATTTTTAATTCCTTTTATATAAGCACTTATTTGTTTAAATTTATAAATATCAGTTACAGCGTTAAATAGCAATTCTGTACGAAATGTAAAAATGTAAGAATTGAATTTACGAACACGTAAAAGAAATATGAGTATTAGATAATTCAGTTTAACTTAGAATTAGTAACATACCTTTCTGTAATTTTTAAGGATTTCGCTCCCCAGGTCGCCTTCAGTGTTTCCACCTTAAGCCTGGCTACTGACTGAAGCGGCATTTTACAAAACATATGATATGCACATGCGAATATAGATTCTGTACAGAAAACATCTCGGTACGCATGCGCAGTATCGCAGGACTTATGTTGAACCAATGTGGTGACTTATCTATGAGTTAGCACCCTTGTGTGGAAAATACAATCATATAAGGTGATTTGTTTTCACCCATATTGTTTAGTTTCCAAAAAATATTTCACAATATTGCTTTTCAAGAGTATTCAGGAGTAAATTTCACAATAGAGCTTACAATCGGTATACTTAAACACACAGGCACAAAATTAATACTCAAAATAAATACTAAGTAAAAATAGTAGTTTTAATCCTCCTGGGTGGTTGTCTCGACGAGGTATCTCGTGATTAGCAAAACTGACCAGATCTTGATGGAAGAGAAATCTCGTAATTGGAAAAAACTGAACAGATCTTGATCTCGTCATAATGAAAAATTTGGCAATATCTTGATGACGACATATCTTGCACCCACAAAATTCGTCAGATTTTTGATTGCCGAAATATTTCGTCGAAACAACTTGGAGTGTCAATTTTTACTTAGTTACTGAAACCATAAACCATATTTCCCCTAAAAATTGAAGGCAAATGAATATTTTATCATCATTACTGCGATCACATTAATTTTCAATTTTATCTAGCAATGAGAAAGAATAGGAGATAAATAAAAGGAAGGGAAAAACTGATAACATAGAAAAATAAGTTGACTATCTTTCCGATAAGAAAGGGAGAATAAAAATAAGGTGGAGCAGACTGACCCTGGAGGTAACTAGAGTTCTCCTGATGTGACATTTCTGCTCTTCACACGTCGTCCATCACGTGCGGTGACGTCACCATGATGGTGGAAGGCAGGCAAATAGAGATGCATTGCTGCGAAATAAAAAAGACAATGTGCGAAGCACCAGGCAAAACAATTCCTCCGATATAGTTAGGATAAATTCCTCAAGTGACTCTACTTAGACTTGAAGGCTTTTAGATCTGTTAAAATTTGCGTTTGTTGACATAAAAATTGACATTTGTTAAAATGTCCGCAATTCATTAGTATTTTGCATTTTGTCATTTTAAATCAAAATGAATTATTACAAATACATGTCAAATTCAGTTTTTTAATTATGCATTTTTGTCTACGGTTTCATTTACTTATTTACATAATGTACACAGGAAATAAATGCATAAGCACGGTTTAAGAATATATTTAGAAGTTAACAATATAATAGGCACAAACAGTAGGAGATCCTTCAGACATTTTGTATTGCTAAAGTAAAACTGGGGAAAGATGCTTTGAGCATAAGAGTTTTATATGAGTCCAATGATCTGCAGCTCAACAGATACTACAATTGAGGCCGCAAACATATGCACTCGCTCTGCAGAAAGGTACTTTGACAAAAATTCTGAAATATTCAAAATTATCGTTATATGTTTGAAAAAACGTTATTTTAATAGATAAACTGGCTATATCTATTTGTGAACTGCAAAAATTCAATAGACAGAAAGGTATTCTCAATATAAAAGCAGATTCAGTTCAAGGCACTTCCTTAAGTAGAGCTCATAGAAATGAATTTTATCTGAAAAAGGACGCATGCGAGATAAAAAATAGTCTGATAGCTTTCAATTTGAAATAAGCATCAGGAATAACGATGCGTCTTTATTGCTTTGCTGTCTCGCCAGAAAGCAATTGTGAAAGCTGAAAATACTGATATTCCTCTGTTCAATTTCATTTCATTTATTGGTAAGAATTATTAGCTTTGGTACGATTTTCAACAGCTTGATCAAATGCAGGTATATATCTCTCCATACAGTTCCCACTTTATTAAGTTTATCCAACTATAAACTTGTCCGATGTCTTAGGTAAGTAGGTAGTTGAATTATCGTCGCACTGGAGTAACACAACAGGCAGCGGTTGTTGGTAACGGTCCGGGATCAAACCCCCAGGTAATGATCCTTGAGTAACACCTCGTAATTTCGAACCACGGTCATATGACGAGATATACACCTGTGAGCTAACACCCCACTCGCAAAACTTCCACACCACACCAACGTGAGGACATTTGAGGTCAAGGCAGAGTAACGTGCAACAGCCCCCACATACACGACGTTCTTTGATTGGATCGAGTTTCAAAATCACAACCCTCCAGTTGTGAATCAGTTCTCCACCAACCGAGCTACCACTGCCCCTTCTGGTGTTTTAGAAGAAAAGTAGTTGTAGTAAGATTCTTCTATTTTTAAACATTGAAAAATCTTTGCAAAATGGAAGTTGTAACGAATGAACTACCAGCTGCAAATCTGTAGCAGGTGAACTGGTACCGGTTTCGGAGTCATAAACCTCCGCTAACTGTCAAACTTTGAATTAAAAATAACAGTTTTATTCTCAGCTGTGAGACTTGAAAAATAAACCGTACTCTTTCCTCGAAATATGTTTTTATTTGTTAGTTTCCTTGATCGTATTTGTTTATTTTTGTGACTTAAATTCCTTTAGTAAACTTCTGTAATTGGATAAAACCTCCTGTTTCTTCCATTACAAACTTAAAATTTCTACATTAAAAAATATACGTAACACTCTTTAATTATAGATTACAACATAAGTTTACAAACTTCAAGGTAAGTTTAAATTAAAAATTACGATGAGGATTTTTATTTCATTACACAAGGTATCTGTTATCGAGGTTTGAAAATTAAATATAGTGAAGAATAATGAAGAAATATAAAATATTCGAATTCTCTGAACAAAACGAAAGAACAAAGATAAACCATAATTTTAAATTCGTGTTTAAAATTGTTTCAATATATTTTGTTGCAGTCAAAATGCCATTTAGGTTTCTTGAATAATCTACACTGCTGGCCACCGTAAATGCAACACCCTGAAGGAAGCATGCAAATAATATGAAATTTACAACATGCATTAGCGGAGGTGAGATATGCAAATGATTAGAATTTCAGCGCAGACGCACATCACGCGCGCCTGTGGCGCCACTTCAAAGCGCTATTTAAGGCTTGGAGATTTCGACGATTTCAAGTACGGCAATTGTGTTTTTCTTGTGTTTTTTTCAAAAAACGATCAATTATGCCTCGTAGAAAACAGCGATCATCTTTTGATCAAGTATCCGAGTTCGACAGAGGAAGGATAGTGGCCTACCGAGATTGTGGATTATCTTTCAGGGAAATCGGTAGTCGTGTTCGACGAAACCAAACAACTGTAATGCGGATATGTGATCGTTGGATGCAGGAGGGTACGACGGACCGACGTGTTCGATCGCATCCACCTCAGTGCACCACTTCACGTGATGACAGGCATATTGTGCGTATGGCAGTGACGGATCGCTCAGCCACATCACGAACCATAGCACAGCACATTCAGTCTGTACCGCATCATCCAGTGTCTGCGCGTACCATTCGACGCCGTTTACAGCAGAGTGGTCTGTCCGCAAGACGTCCATTGCTTCGTCTACCCTTGACGCAGAACCACAGACGTTTCCGCCGCCAATGGTGCGATGAAAGAAGGATGTGGACGGCAGAATGGAATGAAATTGTCTTTACTGACGAGTCACGCTTCTGTCTGCAACACCACGATGGTCGGATTCGAGTCTGGAGACACCGTGGAGAGAGGATGCTGAACAACTGCGTTATGCACCGCCACACTGGTCCTGCACCGGGTATTATGGTATGGGGCGGTATTGTATATCACTCTCACACTCCTCTAGTACGCCGGTACTTTAAACAGCCAGCGCTACATCTCCGAGGTGTTGGAGCCATTTGTCCTTCCTTACCTTCAAGGCTTGCCCACAGCCATATTTCAACAGGATAATGCACGACCACACGTGGCACGCATTGTCCGAGGGTTCTTCGTCAATCGCCAGATTGAATTGCTTCCCTGGCCAGCTCGCTCTCCGGATCTTTCGCCGATAGAAAACATGTGGTCCATGGTTGCTCAACGATTGACCCAGAATACATCCCCAGCTGCCACACCAGATCAACTTTGGCAACGTGTGGAAGCTGCTTGGTCTGCTGTACCCCAAGAACACATCCAAAGTCTCTTTGAATCAATGCCGAGGCGTGTGGCAGCGGTGATCTCCAACAATGGCGGCTACTCTGGCTACTGATTTTGGCAGGAACCACACTTCACAGAAGTCTATAAATTTAATCATTTGATACTTGGTCAACATGTTATCTACAAAATACATTTTGTTGTGATATCTCTTGTCTTTCTTTGTGTTGCAATTTGGGTGGCCAGCAGTGTATATAAATAAGAATGGAGTGTTTGTATATTGAATATTTTCGACCCATTTCAAGTTTTCTATTTGTTTTGGACCCTTCTGATGCAAAATCCGTCTATTGCGCGTTTGGTGTCTGTCTGGCCATCTGTCTGTATGTATGTATGTGTGGGCCCCTGCTACGTCCAAACGGTTGAATATATTTTCATGAAACTGCATACTGTGAGTACTTACATTCATTTGGTTGCGTAAGTCTGTCTTTCCGTTTTTCCGTTCATGTTTGGTTTTGTGTCTGTGTGTACATGTATCACATAAGATTTGTTCAACATATTTTAATTTAATGTTTTATATTTGATACACCACATATTGGTTTAGTGAATGAATTACTTGAAATTCCTTTTCTTACATATTTAGGCAAGTTTCGCGTTAAAACATCTGAGTAACTATACTTAAATCAACCATAATTTGGTAGTTTTGGAGTAGCTCGATGGTATATTGAGTATTACAATTACTTGGATCGTTTTACCCGTACTGCTGAAAAATCAATTATTTTTTCAGACTTTTATGGAATTTAAATTATATTTTTGTATTTTGAGCCTTATTTATTTCCTTTGCGAACTATAAAGTATTTCCGAATATTTGGGACAGATGATAATTTGCAACCAAACGAAAACTCGCGTTCGTTTGCTACGTGCAGTGTTATTCTCGTATTTTCTGTTTCTTTCGCTCGGAATTAATTTCAAATTTTTAAATTTTTTCTAATTTTTAGTTCTAAGTTGTGGCAACTGCGAGATCGAGAGAAAAAATCACGAATTTATAACTTTAGGACAATTTTTCTTGTCAATTTTTTTTATGTTTTAAATATTTATTATTTTAATAAAGTGTGATTCCTTTTCATCACACGCAACACCACCGCCAAGTATTTGATTTAAAGCGGCATGTAATTTAGATTAAAGCAAATATTAAGTGGAGTTTTGTCATTATTGAAATATCTTTAATGTTAAAAATATCCGAACTAGGACTTTTGAAATATTACATATTCTTTGTCATATAGCGACAGAAGGTCAAGGTGGCTTATTTTGCGAATTGAAGATATACTTAAGCAACTTATATAAGGAAGGTTTTCTTAAACTAATTTTTTAGAAGAAACTTTCAAATCGATTTACCATTTAAAAAAGTGGTATTAGGTTACCTTTGTACCGAAGACATTCAATTTTAAAACAAGTTCTTTTATTATTGCACACGTGCAGCAAAACGGAATTTTCAAGAAACAACGCGTATCCACTTTTAAACAAACTTAGTGATAAATACGTAATCAAATTAATTTGTCATCTTTCCCTTAACCTTTACACTACAGCTGAGACAAATGAGACGCATCAGAAGTTTCCTTCCTAGAGCGGCTTGGGACTGGTAGGAATATTTCTCTCTTTTAAGTGACCGCTGACATCAATCACGATTTACGAGCTGTCAGCGACTGGGAAGATAGAAAGTGGCGCAGGTGATATCTCTCACGTCAAAGAATAAGCCAAGTACAAAAGCATTTATGGGAGCGCGAGTGTTACATGTCTTTACTTGAATCATCACAATGATCACACATCCTTCCTGTTAACTGATGACACCTGCATGCGGGAAATAACATGTCATACCTTTCTTTCTCACATTGGTAGAATGGACTTAAAACATACCGACAGCAATCTGAGTCGGGGGGCACGAATGGTTTCCACGGTGACCATCGAAGCATCTTTTCTTTGTATTGTCAAAGCATCACTCACAAAGGAACGGTTGTACAGCACTTCTTTCTTATCTCCACATGAATTGGAAACATTTCGAATGCTAACACTATTTTCAATCTTCCCCTTTCAGTCGATCTAATTAACCCTTATATTGCAATACATGACCATGACCAAAATCAACGTGTTTTCAATACTATATATTACGCGGTAGTTTGCTCATATTCAAATTCGTTTATCCGTTAATGAAAAAAGAGGTCGAAGGAATTCGATGAAGAAAATTTTGCTGATTGAGATTCAGAATGCGAAATTGAGCATCCTGAAACGGATCTTGTGTCCGAACAAGAGACTTTTGTAGTTGATAGCTCATCTACAGAATTCCTAAATATAAATTGGAAGTTTCCCGAACCATCAGATGAAGTAACTGTTTACGACTTCAGTGTAAATGTTGGGCTTTCCTGATATGTCCAACCGTTAGAACTGAAACAAGAGCTTGATTATTTTCCCCTCATGTTCAATTCGGAAGTCTTACGAATTTTATTTGAAGAAACTAACAAGTATGCAGTACAAATTTTGAGCATACGTGAAAACTCTCCAAAGAGAAAATACTCATCGGATTGGAAGCCCACGACTTCTTCAGAAATGCAGAAATTCTTAGGACTGGTTCTACTCATGGACCACATAGAGAAGGAATTGTCCACTAACTTTAAATATTTTACTTTACAAATTGCCAATTTTGAATTGATTGATTTTTACCTGATTTTCACAAAAGTATGTTGAAGAATCAGAAAATTTTAAATTTCTAAGTTTACAAGTTTAGTAAGCATCTAAATTGCTGCATTTATGTTATTTTAATGTTGGCTGGTTTCGGGTCTTATGGCGCAAGGGCATATTTGGTCAAGCTGCGCCAAACACAAGACAGACAACACAATGAGGGACGAAGAAAAAGCAAAAAGTAGAAAGGTAGACTAGGGTAAAAATGAAAGGAAAGATCACTTGGGTATCTCGGAGTCGTGATGCTCGTACACACCTAAATAAGATGTGGGCGTGAGGGCGTTATTTTACCGTAAAAGAAGCATCCACTTTTCATGATCTTAACATAATGGTAGAATGTGACCATGTTTTTATTAGCCAAATATTATTTGAACTGTTCCAATAATTTATTTTTACAAGGTTTTGATTGAACCTAAACATTCAATATTTTAGTTGGAATCATGATCTCCAAATTCTTTTAATTTAAAAAGATGATTTTTCAATCATCTTCAAAACCATATGCAAAAATAACCGATGAAACTGTCAGTCAATATTCGTAGAGAATGTACATCTTTTTTGTGACATGAAATCTTTGTCGCAAAAGAAGTGAATTTCTTAAATCCAATGGAAACTTCAGCGCTGAAAGAATATTAAAATTAGATCAAAATATTGGAGACTGGTGTGCATATGATTCTCACTTGGTAAGGAAATTTAGTCATTTTATATATCTTCTCTTGTCTATGACTGAATTCTAAAACTGATTTTAAAATGAATTAAAACCTTTACAACATCTATTAAAATAACAACCAATTACTTCCCTGAATGTACAATTTTCGATAAATTTCAAAACAAGGATTGACGAGAGTTCCACATTCACTTTAAAAAAAGTTTTTTGAAAACATAGTAGTAAGAGTTTTTTCTCATAAGATGTTGAGATTATTGAATACCACCGGTCAAGCAAATATTCATTTCATTATTTAATAATTTTTAACAAACTCATAAAATAATAAAATTTTCATCATGTGCAATAAAAAACTCCTGAAGAGGACGAAACATAAGTGTACTCTTTATGTGCTTGTTTACGTATTAATTATTTAAATAGAAAGTATCTGTCATTTTTTTGTAATGTAAACACTTTACACCCTATTTTCTACCAAAATATAAATATTTTGAACGATAATTAAGAAGATAAACGATTATACAAAATCACACTGACCATTTTAAAAATGAAGTATCAAGATCTTGTATTTAATTTGAAAAAAAATGACTTGTGCTTATCAAAATCAGTCATTGAAATACTAATATAAGTAAAACAAATGGAGTATGCATCTGCTACTGTCCTAACTTTCTTAAACGATTTTTAATTCATACCTCATACAGTTCCTATACCAAAGAAACAAGTGTGGTGGAAAAGAGCGTATATAGTGAAAAGTGGGAACCCGAGATTTTCAAACAACCATTTCCCCAATTTCCATTGAGCGGCATTGGGACAACACTATGAAAGGAAAGCGCGTTAGGTGGTCAGTCGTAAAAGTCATTTAAGACTATCTCGACCAAATTCTGAAGGGGGAAGGAAGTTAAGCGAAATATAACGCCGTATCGTAAAGGTTAATAATGGTGAAAATTCGAAAATGTTGCAAACTTGGTTCAAGAGTGTACCTTAAGCAGGGGTGCGATACATATTAAATGCATTACATGGATGAATATGCATGCATAGGATTTTTGTCCGAAGTAGGTCGTAGGAATTAGAAATATGTCGAAAAGGTGTTAAAAAATTATTTTACTCATACTTAAATGATTTCGCATTTTAAACGAAAGAGGAAAGTGATTAATTTCTGATCACTTTCAATTTATAGTTAACCAATTCAACCCGAGTGAGGTCGGGCAATTTTGCTAGTACACTACTGTTTGTGAAAATTGCAACACCATGAAGGAATCATGCAAATTAAACGAAACTTGCAGGAAATGCAAAACAGGTTAGAATAAGCAAATGATTAGAAATACAAAGCAATCACGCATGTGTGGGCAGAGAAACACCCTCTAAATTTCCAAATGAGTCGTGTATAAAAATCACTGTAAAGGTGCGTTAAAATGTGTGTATCGTCGTTTGACTGCTGTAAATGATTGATTAGAAGTCAATAGGCCTCACCAAAAACGCAGAGTGCCATACGAATAACTAACGGAGTTCGAGCGGGGCCGCATGATCGTCCTCCGTGAGGGTGGACTTTCGTATCCTGAAATCGCCACTAGCACGGGGCGTAATGCCACAACAGTGATGCGTGTGTGGTAGAGATGAACCATGGAGAACCGGACAAGTCGAAACCCCGACAGAGGGCCACGTAGTATGACGTCACCACGGGATGACAGACACCTCATCCGCATGGCGGTGACGGACCGTACAGCGTCCTCTCGTGCGTTGGCACATCATTCGAGCACGTCTACATGTGTGTTATTGTCTGCCCCCACGGTTCGTTGACGTCTGCTGCGCCATGGCCTACGTGTAAGGATTCCCTTGACGCTGAACCTCCGACACCTCCGGCTACTATGGGCTCATCAACACAGCCAATGGCATGCCGATTGGCAACAAGTTGTCTTCTCAGATGCTCCCGCTACAATCTGGACTATAACGATGGACGCGTACTCGTCAGATCTACAGAGGTGATCGCCTTCTCACGGAGTGTCTTATTCAGCGTCATACTGAACGTACGCCTGGCGTTATGGTCTGGGGCGCTATTAGACATCATGGGCCATCCCGCCTACTCCAAATTGTGGGGGCCCTGAACAGCGGGTGCTACATCAGGGAAGTTGTGGAGCCCGAGGTCCTACCCCTTCAGCAACACATTCCCGGAGCTGTATTTCAGCGAGACAATGCCCGTCCACATGTTGCTCGGAATGTACAAGCCTTCTTCAATGCACGACAGGTTTCGCTTCTTCCATGGCCTGCACGTTCCCCGGATATGTCGTCCATTGAGCATGTCTGGGATTATATCGGACGGCGACTTGCTCGTACCGCTCGTCGGGCAGAGAGTACGGCTGAACTTTGGCATCAGACAGAGGCCACCTAGAATGCCATTTCTCGGCATGACATTCAGAATCTGTATGATTCGATGCCACGACGTGTACAGGCCCTCATCGCTGTGCGTGGCGGCTGCATAAGATATTGTTTTTCGGCATTATTTTTGTTTTATTGCACTGTAAATTTGATCTTTTATTTAAACGACTATAAGTAACACGTGGAATAAATTTCATTTATTTCTGGTGATTCTTTCATAGTGTTGCAATTTTCACAAACAGTAGTGTATTTAATAAAATGTCACGGTTTAAAAGCGTAAGACTTTATATTCTTACAAGAAACTATCTTTAGGTAATATTTATGTTCCATAATATAAAGTTGAAATATGTTCTTTCTTTCTTTCATTTTATTTCTTATGGAACTAATCAAAATAAGATTAGTCTTTGGAAAAATGAAAATTTCTCTGAAACGTAAAGATTAACTTCACAAAATGGCGCAGTATAAAATAATCAGGCATGCATTTGATTATTTACTGTTACTTGATGTCGTGATTTAAAATAAACTCTTTTAAACAATATTTCTTTTAGCTTTTTACTTAATACTTAATATTTTTATGCATGAAATGAATAATAAAGTACATTGGCGGTTTCGGTATATAAATATAAATATGAGTACATATAGCCTTTGTGTTTAAACATTTTCTTGAAGATACTTTTATTTGTACTTTAGTATTACATTTGTCAGGGGAAGTTTCATTTATTATACATCATTAGAATTGGTTTAATATCACTGGCTATTGATTACGTTAAATTATTTAGAAATATTATTTTTCGAAATAATTTTTTTAAATCTGTACAAAACCACTGATGATATACAAGGCAGATTACTCTAAATATACAGCTGAGCCAAATAAAATGGATTTACGCAATGCAAGTGTAAAGACAACCCAGTAGTTTATGCTTAAACCCCCTTCAGTCTGTCCCATAATCTAATGTTGACAACCTGCAATAACTATAGATATGGTTTAAATTCATTCAATGATGCAATATTATTTAAACCGGATTCATTCATTGCGCATGTAAAATATATTAACCCTCCAAGTGGTTTTGACGAGATATTTCGTCCATCGATATCTTACCGATGTTTTGATGATGAATACCTTGTCAAGACAACTACCAGGAGATTAAAAAACTTGTTCACGGTATTGAATTGTTAATATGTTATTTAGTAGACTATAAAAATAAGATTTAGGAAAATTCCTCCATTTTTAGTAAGTTTCAAAATATTTTTAAAAATTAATATAAAAATCATTTAAGCATCTGAGGGCATCTGCATACATCCTGCAGTCCGCAGTTTTCCCTGCGTGACTAAGGGCTCGTCATGGCTCATTGAGTCACTGGGTCGTCATGGCTCACTGAGTCACTGGGTCGTCATGGCTCACATATGCTCACTGCGTTAGCAACCTTCTAGTTGTCGGTGCAACAGGTTCGTTTCCTGCCAAGCACATTCCTCCACGAGTGTATTTCTCTCTTCTGTGCCAGTAAAACTTTCAGTGTGTGTGTCTATTACTTTATATTGTATGTCTTGTGTCTGGCGCAGCATGGCCAAATATAGCCCTTGCGCCGTAAAACTTCAACAAAACAAACAAAACCCTGAGTGTCTTCGAACCAGTTTGTATCTTCCTTTCAATCTTTCTAATCATTCCTAGAATTCTTTTAACAAATAGATGAGGTCGTTTAGTCATTATGCATGTTGTTGGGAAAAATCCATGTTACACTGCTCAGAAATCTCGTGACTCTAAGAGAGACCAAAGCTACTTTTTTAAATAAATCTTTAAAAATTACCTTTAAACGATTTTTGCAGAATTATCTAATAGTATTATTAGTTTTATTGCTAAGAAAAACATTTTATGCCCGTATATCTAAAAATTCAAAGTTATGAGTCATACAAGTTCATTGAAATTTCCTTGTATTAAGGTATACACTGTGTAAAGATGTGATAAAACGTTGGTATGTGATTATTATAATAAATTGAAATGCGAAAAATGCATCTAATTTCACTCACTTTAAGAAGCTTCCTAGGCTTAAGCCAGAAATTCATAGGACATTCTCAGGATATAAAGAATCACATAACAGCTACGCTATAAAAGTTGATGAAATAATATTACTGCTTTTATGATTCCCTAAGGATTTCACACAGATGGAGCGCATCGCCATTTCCAAAGGTGTAGATTTTCTAAGCTTAGTTTCATACCGTACTAAAAATAACGATTTTCTGAAAAGAATTGGGATGGTCCATCTTAGACAAAAAGGAGTTTAATATGTTTGATTAACGTCCATCCATTTAATGAAGTAGTGTTTTCCCCAATTTTGGGTTTCTATTGCAGTTAATCTAAATGCTCTATTTCATTGTATCGAGGAAAATACTGAATATTTTACACTGATTTCAAGCAAAAGTATGAATATGATTTAAAACAAATCAAATCATCACAATGATCAATGTATGAGAAGTAGAAAGATTCTTTAATATTAATATAGTTATATACGCACGTAAAGATCGTTGATTAATGTAAGGAGATATAGACATAATCACCATAGAGGGGATAAATGTTTGAAGCGTATTTAAATTTTCTCTGGATAATAGGCCATGACTCATATCTTACTCTGATTTCAAACAAAAGTATGAATACGAATTAAAATAAATCAAATAATCACAATGGTCAATTTATAAGTAGAAAGATTCTAATATTAATATTGTTATATGCATACGTAAGATCGTTGAATGATGTAAGGAGATATAGACATATCACTACAGGTATATATTTGAAGCATGTTTAAGAAACATATGTTTAAATATTCTTTGGCTACAGAGTATGCA
Organism: Meta bourneti; assembly: GCA_933210815.1. Classification (NCBI taxonomy): domain Eukaryota; kingdom Metazoa; phylum Arthropoda; class Arachnida; order Araneae; family Tetragnathidae; genus Meta; species Meta bourneti. Next base: position 58,264,870 of record OW119926.1, read on the forward strand.
TTATGCTCTAACAAGAGAAAAAAATAATGCTGCATACAACACTTTTGTTTTCCCATATTCTCATCCGAATTATAAGAATTATTTGTGTACAATAGAAATGTACATCTTATGTACAGATAGACAGAAAATTACAAAAGAAATAGAACGAATTGAATGCATATTACTAATGCGTAGTTGAGGATTAGCAACCGGAGAGTTGCGAGTTCAAAACACAATCAAACCAAAGACTGCCATTCATGTGGGTTTCTGGTGCACGTTAAATCTGTCTTGCCTCAAATTTCCTCACGTTGAGGTGGTGTGGAAGTTTGAAGAATGTGGTTCCAGCTCAGGGGTTGACCTCGTCACCGGATGCTGTTCAAAATTACGAGATATTGTCCTCGGATTTTTCCCTTCGGTATTGATGCCGGACTTTCGCTAATAGCCTGTTGTGTTGCTCCAGTGTAACATTATATCAACTATCCCAATTACCACCTTAATGGGGGGCATATGAAGTTAAGAAATCCTTAATAAGGTGCTAAACTTTGCACAGGTTCAATGCATTTCCCACTCACAATACTATCTCTTCCAAGCATGCATTCAAAGAAATAAAGACATAAAACTTGCTAAAAACATTTGCAAAGTTTTTCAAACAATAACGAAAATCTATCTCACAGACCTCTTACCACCGATAAAAAATCCATAACGCTTTCAACAAACATCTTATCGGTCTCAACCAAAATACCAGGAAATAAACAAGGTCGAAGACTGCTCCCCGCCTATCTCGAAATTGGGCATTTTACCAAAAAGCATTTTTCAAACAGAGCCGACTATAAAAGCTCATTAACTGTATATCAGCAGGGCCCTCTTTTGATTCCCTTTTTTCCGGCAAAGTTCTCAGGATTAATTAAAGGGGATAGTTTTTCTTGACACGTCTAGCAAAATTCGCGAGATATATTCCCAATGACTGCGGAAGATAACTCGGGGAAGAGCTCTTGCATCCAAAGGGAGGGTTTTAACTTACAATTTAAAGGTTGATGTATCTCCTGGGTGTTTAAATATTCAAGAAGGCGGAAAGCCTTTGTTGGGGTGTAAAATAATACATCACAAAAGAGCATGGGCTTCTTTATGCTTCGCAGGCTTCTTTACGGAGGGCTGGTTGGCAGTCCCTGCCAAATACGTGATAACCGATTGTTAAGTGGGATCGTTAGAGCACAAAGGGAAATTGAAAAATAAGTTTGGGGCACAATCTGTCGCATGTTAACGTGTTGGAGAGAATCAAATGAAGACCGTTTAGTGTTATATACATATTTAAAAGTCTAAACATAATACAAATTATAGCATTAGTCGATGTCTCAACTTTAATAAATTATGTCCTCAAAAGGTTTGAATAAACTGTTGTTTATTTTATCATCTCAAGGATAAGAGCAGGGAGAAGCATCTGATGTCAAAGTAAGTGTAGGTGGTGATAGAATGGGCGTTAGCTTTTTCAATTTCATGTCTAAGGATTTTCCTTTTAAAAAGACATTTTTTATTCATTTATCGTCAAGATGTATGAACCAAATTATTAATAATAATTATAATTCGACACGCAAAGCAGCTTAATTTGAGAACTTTCGTATGTGTCTAGATAGGTCATTCGTTTCTCAAACACGTCTTTTTTAACCCTCTGAGTGGAGATATTTGCAAGTTGTGTATATAATAGTGCTGCTCTTACCCAACATCCGACTTAAAAAAGACATTTACAGAAAGGAAGTCACCGCATCTTTGTAAGGAATCCATGGAATATATCAATCTTTAGACATATCCAATTGGTCCTTTCCTTAGAATAAAATCGTTTGGGAAGATTCTATTGCTTAAAATGGAATCATTTCGTAGTATTCTATTTTTCAATAAGGTCAAAATTGGTTAGAAGTCATGCAGAAAAGACTAGTTTGCAAGGTGGAATTATGCATGGTAACCTCTCAGAAGGTTAATGTATTCAGAGTGCAATTAGTATTTTTCTCAATTACGTATAACCATTTTTTAAATTTTATAATTGATATCCGTTTGATATAACAAAAAATGGGCTCTTTCAGAAAACAGCAACTGGGAAATACACGCGAGAATCCCTTTTAATAACCTAAATAATTCCAAATATATTTATTTTACCTTTAGTTACACAATTTAGTTAATTGCTGCTTCTAAAATACGCGTAATACATTTTCATGCATAAAAAAATTCTTTTCATTTCAACAAATCAGTTTGTGTAGCATCATTTCTTTACTTCTTGGCTAACAGCCATAGATTGAATATCTTCTAAGCAAAGAAAGAACGTATGTTTTACACCAGTTACATACTATAATAAAGGCATAGGTTAATAATAGATGCTGTAGAGAAGAGGTTTTTCCAGCACTTTGCCAAAGCAAATTATCCCTTATTTATCCCTTTTGGCAATGGTGAAATAGTGCAATTTCTCTTAACATATTTGATACTAGACATTTTTTTCAGTTGAAAACAGATTCAGTTTCCAGATTTCAGAAATGTTCAAGTTATCGTTTTAACTAACACTATCAAACATACGAAATGTAATATACATCTTTAAAAAGTGAAATATTGAATTACTCAATGTTTGTAAATTACTACTTAATTTATATTTATCCTAAAATTATTTACATAAATTTTTTCTAAATGTTTGGCTACTGAACTCTTCGGCCTTCGCCACAAAAAGGGGGTGGAACTGGTGGCTACTTGTGAAAGCATCCAGTGGGTAAATGGGTAAACGTCGCTCTTTACAGGGGCACTCACCAACATCCATACGCTTACAAATCGGGGTTCAAACACTTTAACCTACTTGGTATGACCACTATGCCATGTAGGTGGCTTTTTCATAAATATTAATAGTCGTGTAAGTAGTATTAATTGGTTGCCAATTAAATATCCTAAAACACATGTTGTTGACTTTTTATACTTAAGATTTTTGATCATTTTCTAAAATATAGTTGGTTGATTGGTTTTTATGGCGTGAGGGCCATATTTGAACAAACTGCGCAAAACAGGACATACAACTATAAGCAGTGGATTTACACGCACAAGGAATGTTTTACTGCTACCGAAGCGAGTACTGCTAAGTTGTACTGTTACCGATACGACCAGGGTAAGTTGCAAAAGTCGAACTTGTGTCACCATACCTCGTAGAGCGTAGTGGGCAAACCTTCTAAGCTCTCTAGAATTGTAGGACAATTACAGTAAGCAAAAATGTATTTCAAATTAATGTGCAAAATCCAATGCAAAACCTAATATTATTATTTTCGATCTTTGTTTATATCAGTATTTTTAACATCATGATACTTATTTCTTCATGGCTTCAAAATATTCATATTCCTGATAGTGAACAATTTATGAATCAATATATTACAGTTCAATATACAGTTTTCTAGCACTTCTTAACAAACCTCATCCATTTCACTAACGTGCGTGGCATATCAATTGGTGTTATCTGTGTATATATTTTAGAATGACAACCATGGATATATATTTTTGAATGGCAACCATGAATATATATTTTTGAATGCCAACCTATATAAATAAGAATGGAGTGCTTGTACATTGAAAATTTTCGATCCATTTCAAGTTTCCTATCCGTTTTGGGCCCTTCTGATGCAAATTCTATCTCTTGCGCGTTCGGTATCTGTCTGTATGTCTATCTGTCTGTAGTCTATCTGTATGTATATGTGCGCCTGTACTACGTCCAAACTGTTGAATATACGTATTTTCCTGAAGCTTTGCATATCGTGAGTTCTTACATTCATTTAGTCTTAACTTGGACTTAACTTGGTTCCGTAAGTATGTGTCCATCTTCCCGTTCTATGTTCGATTTTGTGTCTGTGTGTTTATACAAGTATCACATAAGATTTGTTCAACAAATTTTAATTTAATGTTTAGATTTGATAGCAAGTTTCAAGTTGAAACATCTGAGTAACTATACTTATACTTAAATTGACCATAATTTCGTAGTTTTGGAGTAGCTGGGAAGTATATTGAGCACTGCAATTACTTGGATTGTTTTACCAGTGCTGCTGAAATATCAATTATTTTCCAAAACTATTTTTACGGAATTTAAATTCTAATACTTTATTTCGAGCCTTATTTTTCTTTACGAAATATTATGTAAACAAATTCTGAATATTTGGAACAGACGATAAAGAGAATAAAACTATACAGAACAATACGTTTTAAAATAGGACTGGTAGCTAATATGGCAACTTTGGTATTTTTTAATCGTTTGCTTTTTAAATTTGTGTCCGTTATATTCCAAGAATCTATTTTGTAGTGAAAAAACAGATACATTCATTACTTTTCGTTCGAAGCCTTTTTAAAATCTGTTTTAAGATGTATTTCTGGATTTTGAATTTGATGTTTTTCTTTCAATAACTGTAATGAAGGTAAATAATATTTAAATTAATTTTAAAAACATTTTTAATCATTGTATGATAATTTTGGGAAATGCTTTTGTTTTTAAATGACATACAAGGCATTTATAGACATACTCTGTACTATTCTATGCATTCTGGGTAACATTGGCACTCTAGAGACTTTTCTTTCTTACTAAAAATTTAAATATTACAAAAATGTTAAATATGACATTTGTGAAATTAGGTATTTAACAATTGGTATGAATGTGAATTACAATTTATAAACGAAAATTAGTTAACCAATTCAACCCGAGTAACGCCGGGTTATTCTGCTAGTAAACAATAAAAATTAACCGTTACGGGATTCATTGGCCAATTTTGCTGATTTGTTCAAATATAACGGTTGATTTCAGCTATGGAACTAGATAATATTGTTAAAACTACAAGGAAGAGCTAGCAACTCTAATGAAATTCTCTAACAATTTGAAGACAGAAAGCAATGAGAAATATGCAAGATAGAACTCAGTGAAACAAAAAATATGAGAGAAAATAGGTTTAGAGTCAAAAGATGCCGAATCGCCTTTGAAAAAGGAATGAGATGCAATTGAAGTAGACTTTAAGAATCTAATTGTGGTAACATGACTGAGGTGTGCTTTTGTTCTTCATTTTATTCGATATAAGAATTAATACAAGTAAAAATATCCGAAATACTGTGTTGTACATTTTGATAATATTATTTAGAGGCATGAAATACATTTATGGAAATATGGATGTTATAAATACATCAAAATAGTATATATGAAATGCGCGTAACAACACTTTGGCATGAAGAGACATAAGTAATTAAGAAAGTTTAGCATAGATACTATACGGGGGTCTGCTAACGTTATTATAAAAAGCAAGAAAGGATTACAAACTCTTCTCCCAAATTCAGTCATAATCCTGACCAAAACAAGAAATCAAACGTCAAGCTGATCTCCCACTTTTATTTCCCGAAAAGTATCCCAGCAGTTTGTTTTCCAGATTATCCTACAAGTGAGTTCGTCATCTGGAGAACCGAGAGAGCCGAGTCTGCCTATTTACTTTAACCAGGAGGGAAGGAAATAGAAAATCTCAGCACCCAGACGCGAGAAATTGTTCTTCAGTCTTTTGAGCACGGAGCTCCGAAATTCATTTCTCTTCCTAGGCTTTTCTGTTTGCGTTAGCATCAAAGCTCACTTTACAAGAAAAATGAAAAGTTCCGATATTTCCCCACCCTGAGTGAGAGATCTCTAGTTTTACAGCTCTTCTAGGAGGGGATCGATTTAAATCATATATTTCTTTCGCATCTGGTCTTTGAAGAATATTAACCCCAGGAGCGTCGCGAGATTTTTGAGTAATGCAGTGGTACTTCTACCCCACAGCACACGTATAATGACTAAATAACCATATCTTTCTAAAGAATTCATGGATTATTTCGACCTTTAGAGAAAGATTCTATTGGTACTTTTCATGGAATAGAATTCTTTCAAGCGATTACAATTATTCCTTTCCTTAAAATATAATCCTTTAGAAAAAATTATTGCTCATTTCCTTTTAACATAATTCTTTAGAAAATTTTTATTGCGCGCGCATTTCCTTTTAATGTAATTCTTTGTCGAAATCTTTCATTGCTCATTACCTTAGAATATAATTTTGGGGGAATATTCTATCGCTCATTTTCTTAGAATAGGATCTTTTGGAAAGATTCGATTACTCATTTTCTTGGAATATAATCTTTTTTGGAATATTCTATTGCTCATTTTCTTGGAAGCGAATCTTTTGGAAAGATTCGATTGCTCATTTCCTTAGAATGGAATCTTTTGGGAATATTCTATTGCTCATTTTCTTCGAATAGAATAGTTTGGAAAGATTCGATTGCTCATTTCTTTAGAATGGAATATTTTGGGAATATTCTATTGCTCATTTTCTTAGAATCGAATCGTTTGGAAAGATTATATTACTCATTTCCTAAGAATAGAATATTTCTGGTGTTCTATTGATCATTTCTTATAATAAAATCCCTTGGAGAGATTTGATTGCTCATTTCCTTAGAAAAGAATCCTTTGGGAAGATTATATTGGTGAAGAAGGTCAAAACTGGTTAAATGTCATGCAAGGAACACTGCAGGCTACAAGACGGAATTGTGCGTGTCATTCTCTCATAGGGTTAAGCAATGCGATCCTCTGTTGTGTCAATTGAAGAGGAATGAGAACTCGAGATACTGTTTAATTATTGAGACAGTTGTCTCGAATTGAGGGATTGTTAATTGAATCGCTTAAAGCAGTTGAAGCTAGGATATATTTCATTGCCTGGAGATGCAGGAAAACATTGAAGTGAGCTTAAGTATTTTAAGTATTCACCTACTTTACTTTTGACGGAAAGGCAGTTTCATTGCAGTTTATTGCACACACAAAAGTTCATTTTCACTATAAAATAAGCTTTTCTTTAAAATTTTCGTGTATTAGTTTATAGTATAATATCGTGAATAGAATAATATCGGACAATCATAATCCATTCGAAACAATTTATTGGTCAAATCATGGATAATTAACTTTTTTATTTCCGCATTTATTGCTATCTGATACACGAATTAATATCTCACTTTGACTAATACACTGTTTGTAAAACTGTGTAATCCCGTGAAAGAATGATGGTAATCATTTGAAATTTCTAGAATATACAAAGCAGGGTATAAAATTCAAGCAATTAGAATTGCAGTGTTTGATCATGCCAGAGACAAAGCAGAGCCATTAGAACTGTCGTGTTAGGAGCATAAGTAGAGCACTGTTTAGGAGCCGCATAAGTAGTGTATTGTTGTCAGTGAACTGTCAGTTTCTCCAGGAATCACAGTGCCTTGTTGACAAAGAACACTATATGGATAAATGAAAGTTTGAAGGAGAATGAATGATCGGCCTACGTGAAAGTGGAATTTGTACAGCAGCATTGCTGCTCATTGCGATGCATAACTCCACGACAGTGATGCGTGTGTGGAAGTAGTGAACTAAAGAGTATCGGACACATCGAAAATCTAAAAGTGGATTACGAAATGTGACGACACTACTGAATGATATATATCTCTTGTTATCATTGTAGTGATGTACCTTTTAGCATCATTACACGTGTTAGCACAACGGTGAACAACTGAAATAGGTTTAGTATTGTCTGCTTGCACAATTCTACAGCGTCTGCTTTATAGTGAACTGGTTGCACATTTTCGGTGTCTTCCCTTGAGTATGAATCTTCGACGCCTCAGGCTACAATGGGCTCGTAAACACAAACAATGTCATACCGACTAGCAACATACAGTTTTTTGGATGGTTCCAGCTTCATCTTGGGCTACAACGATGACCGTATACGCAATAGAAGGAATCGTGGTGAGGGCAATCTTCGAACATCCATTATAGATCACTATAATGGCCGAATGCCGGGCATGGTGGTTTGGAGTGGAATTAGTAAGATTTCATACTAATTCCACTCCATTTAAGATCTCGGCTTCTACGAATTCATGGTAATCTCAGCAACCACTACATTCGTAGTGATTGCTGTTTGGAAGCTGTTGAGGCAGAAGCCATACCGTTCTTTCAGAGCACTCCAGTAGGACAATTCGCAGCCACATGTTGCCAGGAATGATAAAGCCTTCGTCTAATTCCTGCAAATACCACTTTTTCGTTTCTCAAACACTTTAGTTTCGTCACCTATTGAACATGTCTGGGATATGATCTTTCTCTGACTAGCCCATCAACGTCCTCCAGCAGCCAGTACCAATGAAATGTGGATTCGCATTGAAGCAGCCTGCCAAGAAATTCCCCAGGAACACATCCAAAGCTTCTTTGGTTCAATGGACGTAAAGCAACTCGTGGATTCTCAACAGCATACTGATTGTTTCAAGTTAAATTTGTTGTATTGTTCTTTAATCGCTTTTGAACAGCAATATGATGTATAAATTTCATTTTAATCATATGATTCTTTCGTAGAGTTGCAATTTTAACAAAAGTAGTGTAATTATACCATATTGGAACGCAGTGCACATCAGGGTAAGTTAGGAGATATAACAGTTACATGATATGTTACCCTCTGACTCTTCTAGGAACTTAAGAAAGTATTTTGCACTTTTATCAAATAATTAATTGAAGTACACTATGCAGACAAAATGCAAAACAAACCTTACAACTGAATTGGATTTTATCGTTATCTTAGTGTACGTATATTAAATGTTTAATTAAAAATTTTATTAAATCTTCAATTACTACAAGTCAGTAATAAACATTTTTAATTATCTTTAATTTTGATACTGAAGCACAAATATTTGATTTATCATTTTCAGATCCAACGAATTTTAATCATCCTAATAACGGAAAGTTGTATTTTTCTTACTTAGTACTTTATTTATTACTTCTATAACTTACCATAAAAATGATGCATACAAATTTTTTTCTATTAAAATTCATTGTTTTCAACCTTAAAAACATAAAACAAAACCTTTTGATAATTATTTTTATTTTAAAAAATATAACTGCCCAAATATGTTAGCTATTGCAATGGATTATGAAAATAAAATCAATTTATGCATGCAATTAAAATATGCGAATGAATAAGGGTAAATAGGATACATGTAAGGAATTAGTAAAAATTTGTATTTAATAACAAAAATCATAAATTGTCCGGATTATGATTATAATTAACGACTAGTCTGAATATTTTATTGTTTGCTAAAATATTTTAATAAAGCAATTTGCTTATGTATTTATATGCAAATAAAATCTCTCTGGATAAAAAGTCACGATTAATAAACTAATGAACCATTTACTCAGGAAAAGAAACAATTATTTATTGAATGTCATCTTTCACAAGTCATGCCAGTCTACACTATATTAATACATTAATATCTCTGACCTTTTAGAAATAAAACTTTCATTTTAAAGTAGAATCAAATAAAACCATTGCATTAAAATTGTGAACTGAAATATATCATCGGCATAGAGCAGAAACTCTTTAACTGACATTTGGAGACACTAAATTCATTTTCAAATTCTTGATGATAAATTTACAGTCATATTTAAATTGTTTAAAATAAATATATAAGACCACTTAAATACTTATAATTATTGTTTTACCTAAAAACTAATAGCCTTAAACAGTTTTACGTAAAAAATTGTCAATTAATGAATTTTTGCTCTAAGTCAACGATATGATAATAAATTGCAAGATTAATAAAATGGCTGCAATAAAATATAACTGCACTCTTCATTAATTTGAGATTAAAATATTTACAACAAATTCAGAAAAAAAAAGGCATCCTTCCATAATAGGAACACAATCTTTTCTTAATAAGACGGAATCTTTCGGTTTAAAAATAAAAAGTATTCTTTATAACCTGAGAGATTCGAACACATAATTCTACCTTGAAACCTGGAATCTTCCATGCTTAACCAATTTTGATTTGTCCAATAAAATCTTTCTTAAGGATTCTGTTCCAATCTGTTCCAAGAAAAGGATCTATTGGATCTTTCTAAAGGATTCTATTCCTAGGAAAACGCTAATAGAATCTTTCCAAAGGATACAATTCTAAGAAAAGGACCAATAGAATATTTTCAATAAATTCCATTACAATATATTCTAAGAAAAGGATCAATATAATCTTTCCAAAGGATTCAATTCCAAGGAAAAGGTCAATAGAATAGTTTTAAAGGATTCTATTCCAAGCAAAATACTAATATAGAATACATCCCAACTCTATTCCAAGAAAAGGACCAATAGAATCTTTCCAAAGGATTACATTCCAAGAAAGGGGCAAAAGAATCTTTCTTAAGGATTCTATTCCAATCTGTTCCAAGAAAAGGATCTATTGGATCTTTCCAAAGGATTCTATTCCAAGGAAAACGCTAATAGAATCTTTCCAAAGGATACAATTCTAAGAAAAGGACCAATAGAATATTTTCAATAAATTCCATTACAATATATTCTAAGAAAAGGATCAATATAATCTTTCCAAAGGATTCAATTCCAAGGAAAAGGTCAATAGAATAGTTTTAAAGGATTCTATTCCAAGCAAAATACTAATAGAATACATCCCAACTCTATTCCAAGAAAAGGACCAATAGAATCTTTCCAAAGGATTACATTCCAAGAAAGGGGCAAAAGAATCTTTTCGAAGTATTCTATTCTGAGGAAATTATCAATTGTGTTGAACGAATCCATGTATTCCTTCAAACAACACATGTAATTATTTAATCATCAAGGGTGTCGCGATGTAAGAGCAATGCTGCACAACTCGCCAATCCCGCGATGCTCAGAGTTAAAAGATATAACGGCTGAATACAAAATCAATATAACGATATACCTCTCACCAAAGCTAAATTCCTTTAAGCAAAATTCTAATTCATAACTTCAAATAAAAATCAAATCTCATTTCACCATGCATAACGACTATAAAAACAAAACTGGAAACTATCAGAATATCAAGAAAGTTCCCATTCCGTCTCATTTCTCGATGCCGAAACAAGCATTTACCATGCATGGAAACTGAAACACGCATTTTTAGGAAATGTGCTCCCTCGGGTAAAAGTCTCATCCTGTTATGTCAAGAAGTTTTACATCATGATTTAAGCGATAAATTGCAAGACAGGAATTCTCTGACTAACGGCCTGTGTCTTGAGAAAACTTCGCCAACAAGCTACCAAATATTAGCCCTTGTCAGTTATTCTGATTATGTGGACCAGCCAGAAACCATCTTTTCTGCGTGCGTTATTAGAGATGCCCGAGGTGTTGTACCCTTCCGAAATATCGGGCTCCTTAACAAGCTCCAATATTTATACCGGAGAAAGCTGATTTGATCGTCCTCAGACATTCAAACAGGATGCATGCCTATCGATTTCCATATTTTAATTGGTTTGGATGGATGGAAGATGTATGTTGGTTGGGATGAGAGAAAAGCCGTTTTGGGTCGGATGAAGCCAGATTACGACAGGGTGGGATGTTTGTAGTTGGATTTTGGAAATTTAAACTACATTCTTGGAAGGATGGAGTGTTATATTGGCTCTATTCGTCTAACAAGATCTTGCAGTTTTCCGTTTACTTACGATGCCAGTTGGAAGTAAACCATGGGCTTAAGGCAGAAACTCAGTGTCTGGCAAAACAGGTTTTTCACTGTTATAGTTGTTTAAAGACAACAATAAGTTTAAAGCCAAAAATAAAAATTATCAGCATTTTGGTAGTGTTATGCATCTTTTAAAGTGCAGACTGTAGTTGTAATTTATTGTAGTCATTTTATTAGTTTTGTAATTTATTGTTATGTCGTCGATAGAAAAGAAACTCATTTGCTGAAATTGCTTTTACTGTACCGCTGTTTAAAGACTATAATTTTTAGGCCAAAAATAAATATAAGAATTTAAATAGTGTTGTATATATTTTAAATAAATTGCAATGTGACAATATATTTCTCATCAACATGAAAATACCCATTTACCATTCCCAAAAGAAGATTTTGTTTTACCTCAAAGTTGATTACATATTATTTGATAAAGAACCACAATAAGGATTCATACATATTTCCTATTGGTTTTATTATGAATATAATATTCATAATTATGAATATAATATTCATAATAATATAATATTATATTATTATGAATTATGAATATAATATTCATAATATAATATTACAATTTATTATGAATTATGAATATAATATATTCATAATATAATATTATAATTTATTATGAATATAATATTCATAAATAAATTTAATCAATAAAAACCAAATGCACAGGTAATATTTTATAAGGATAGTTTTAAAAAATCACAATCGGAGGAAAAAGCTTATTCGTAGTCGCCTTATATGTTTCTGTCATGTTTTATTTTGTTTTATATGCAACTTCATTAAAAATAATCGTAAATTTCTTTCTGCTATCCGCAGAATTTGAAAGTCCACTGTCCCTTAAATAAAATTAAAGGAAGTCGAAAACTCTCCCATATTATGTCAAGAAAATGCTCTAAAAATTCTAAAGACCTCGATTAGAAATTCACTGTTTTCCTGAAAATATTAAAATACTCTTCAAATTCTATATTATAAAAGTAGCTTAATTTATTCAATTTTGTTCAGCAACTGGTAATTGGATGATTTATGAAGAAATCAGAGTAATTTCAGAAATATTTCCAATAAATTAAATTATGCTTATAAAAATTAGGTTATCTTTTCTTTCAAAGCAAAAGCCTTTGAAAATGATCTTGCACTTCCAGTATCTCATAAAAAGCAATTAATCAAACCTGACCAGTAAGTGTTCCGCCAATTAAGCATGTCTCCATTAGTTTATAATGATTTATGGCATACTGGAATTTTCGATAAGAATAGCATCATATCAAAAACTTTCCATTAGCTGAATAATATTAATAAGGTGTATCACTTAATATCATGTTTGTTTATAGATAACGCCTGTCTATATTTATTATCCCTTGTATTGAACATTGAACAAGTTGTATTCTTATATGAAAAATGTGAACATGGACAATCCAACTGCAATTCTATTTGGGTTTGAGACAGCCTTTTATTTTTATCAGTTAAAGAGTAAGGTTCAACAATTCAAAAAGAGAAAAGATTGCATTGAAAGTTATGCTCCCATGAACGTTATTAAATTGAGTTAGATATGAGTTGTCTTAAGTACATCAATTTGAAATGTGATGGAACTATCTGAAGAATTCGTTTCACTTTGTAATAGTAAATAGGGTTTAGTTTGACTTTTAAAAAGTATTGGTATTATTTTCTACTCTGAAATAAAAGTGTTTATTTATCCACTTTTTTAATTCTGAAGATTTTGTCCTTGCCACATACTACTCACTTATAAATTGCTTGTAGATTCTTTTATATTATGTGAAATTTTATTTTTGAACTATACTTATTTAAAAACGCTAATAATGCATCCAAATTATACTACAAATGGCTTAATTTTTCTTTTTAGATAGTGTTTACGATCTTTCAAAACTATGCACAAAAATAATATTCAATAAATTACTTCATTATAACAAATAGAAAAACCTTCTAACTCCGAAAGAAAACTTGTTCAATTCCCTTGGGAATTCTAGGAGGAAAATTAAAAAATGAAGCTACGAGGTCATTCTTGCTGGAAATCTGAGAGTTCGCATTTCAATCGGTATAGACTTGGGGTTTTCTTAATCTTCCTCAAAAATTCCAAACTTTATTGTATACGACCTTAAGTTCATATCTCATAAGTTATTATCTCAATGCATCTATGTTTTTTATTAAAAGCGTTAAGAGTTATCCCGTGTTCATTTTTATGCCCACAAATCAGTATTCTGTTTATTCATCTAGCCTTTGGAGACAAACAGGAAAATGAATACATAGCAATACCCAATATTATTGATTTCATTATTCAGAATTAGATCGCTATTCGAATTGACTATTGATGTGCATATTCGAGTTACATCTGACTGATGTTCTAACATTAAGGAAATTGATACTAGAATAGAATTGTTGGAAAACACTTCAAACGTTTCAACCAATAAGGGATATAGTACCCTAAAAATTACCAAAAGTGCCATTTTTTTAATGTCTGATATTAACTGCACTGCTTCAAATAACCCGTTGTGCTGCGCCAGTGTGACGTAAATTCAACTACCTACCTGTATAATTTTAAAAATGTGTTCAAAATTGCATTACTTTATCTACATTATTTTGCTAATTATTATCTTTCCTACCAAATAGGAGTGTGAAATGAAGTCTTTTTTCTCAGCTTTCTGTATTCATGACTACAGTGTATCTAAAAAGCCAAAGTTTTCTTACAATTAATATAGATATATTAAACTTTTGGGGGTTGTTTTTATGATGTATTTGATAACTTTGTGTATGGAATAAAGGATTCGAATAGTTAGTTTTTAAAAATATATAAAAAATCAGGAATGACTGTTCTTAATTGTCTTTTATGGTATCTGTTATAAGAATATTTGTAAAAAGATAACAGTAGTACACCCAAATCCGTACACAAACAGGTGAGAAATACTGCAATTAAATTGAAAAAGTATGTATAGAAAACAGAAATTTTAAAATATTGAAATATTTTGAAAAATAATGAATTTTTGAATTAGTTTTATGCAATTGTTTTTCTTTTGTAATGCATATTTGATGCGTATTGGAATAAGAAACACTAAAGCATTTTGTTGTAAATGTAAAATCAAAAATTATTCTTCAAAGAGTACTGTGTCCCTTTAAAATGTATCTATTATCAGTCCTCTGTAATATAAATGATCTAGATAACAAATTTTTGATCATGATTACATAAAGCATGCATATATGATCTGGATAACGAGTTTCCTTTCCGTAGTAAAAAGTATTGAAAACCTTTTAAGTTCTAATAAAATCCATGATTATCTTTCACTAAAACTTAATATTTATTAACCACTGGAAGCTTATTTATCACTTTTATAACGAAGTCTCATTCGTGAAATGTACTTGTATAGTTCTCGTTACGACTTCCCAAGTACTCTCACTCCCCATTACAAATTGGAAAAAAAGGAAGTAATATTTGTGATTGACATTAATTTATCAAAACTAATAGAATATTGAACTTAAGAACTTGCTTAAAATTCTTTCGTATTCTAAGAATCGTTAATTCAAATATTTTAAGCACGTAAGTAATAGCTTATTTTGGGAGATATTTAAACCAACCAGTTATTCCTGAGTACATAAATTAAAATAACTTTTAAGCTTTAAATTAAAAGGGGAAATCTATACATTCAAAATGAAGGTTGAAAAGTAATTGGATATATAGACTTTTCTCCTAATGTGTAGGATGGAAATTTGGAAGTGTAAGTGACTAAATTGAAATATTAAACCACTTAAAAGTATGAAAGAAAGGACATGGAAGAACCCTTATCAATACAAATTACAATAACCAGGACGTGGCGATTAATTGATCCTGCGAGCGAAATTTCACTTCTCACTAGCATAAATAAAAGTAAGCAGTCAAAAATATTAAAACTTACCAGTAGCTCTTAAGGAATAAAATTTATTATTTCATTTTACCAATGTATTTAAAATTTCCTTAAATTCAATACGTTCACATGGATGCTTGTTTACAGTATTATGTGATTAGTATGGTGTGTATTATTATTATGTACAATTTACCTAGTGGTTACATAAAATAAATAACCGAATATATGTATACTAATGAGAATCCGTTGATTAAAATAGTAGTATATTATGTTCTGTGTTAATTGGTGTTTAGTCTGATCACAGTATTTAACGTAGCTTTGCCCATACGTGTCCCTTGAGCCATAAAAGCCACAACCCATCATCCCTGATTGCAATAATATCATACGTAAATTCACATAATTAATTTAATTGGACTGTTCATTGTATTGTATAAAGCGAGAAACATTGAGCTTCTATACCCAGTAACAATATAAAAACATGAAACACGGAAGAAAAAGATACGAGAAAGCGTTGTTTCTAAATACAGCATACAGGTAACTCAGCCAATGACTACAGAAATAAATCATACAAGTTGTTTAACATCTCAATTTTTGCTGTTACTATTGTTAAAGCTAAAGTCACCGTTACACAAAACTAATAATAAAAATGAATAAAAAATATTGCTAAATAAGTAAGAATAACTGATTAAATACCATTCAATAAACTCGATTTTACAGGTATTAAACAAATGTATGAGATGATATTATATGATACATTTAATTGATCATATAATATCATCACTATACAAAAACATAAGCATGATTGTAATAAGTATTTAATTGAATTTAGTAAGGTAAATAAATCCCATATAATAATGTAAACATTAAAGGAACCAGTAATGGCAACTACAGAAATTTATAATGTCATTAAAAGTGAATCAATCGTATATACGTAATCATACATTATCTCTAAGTAAGACAGCCGATAGAATAACTATCAATGAATTAAAATCAGCATAGAACTGTTCAGCTTAGAAACTGGACACCTTTGAATGGATAAGAGAATTGAAAGTGGCTCATTATTGAGTCATGAGCGAATTGAAGTGGGTGATCTAATCATGTAAACGGCGTGATTTGTGCAAAGGAACAAGGTCATGTTTGTGTTAGATTGGTACATTGTGTAAGCGTCATGTCATGGTTAAGTGTTACAATCGGAGTCTTCCCATTACTGTTCAGTGCCTGATCAGAGCAATTACTATTCAGCTGAGCAAGCATCTTAGTGTTAATTTCAATTAGCATGCATGTGAAAGCAAGTCAGGCTTTTACAACAAGTTATACAGTGTTGCAGAGGGGTGTATTTTGTGGTTTAGTTTCCCACTTTTAAAAGTGAAACATAACTATCAGTTATGTTTCATCGCAATAAGAAACGTAATTATTTGTTTTACATAGTTTATAATAAATGTTGCGTTTAAAACATTGTAAGAAAATTAAAGAAAAATAATTGTTTTCATTTTCTAATTTCGATGCTCTATTAGTAATTCCTTCTTAGTAAATCATCAAGTAACTTCTAAAATTTCGAAATATTTGAATCTAAGCATTTTGTATGTTTATCTTTTTTAAAATTTGTTTTTTAGAGGTATGTATATAGTTCTTTACTATTTAAGTCAATCAGCGTAAACGTTAAGCGTCTTTAAAATGGTAAAATTTCAAACGATCTGTTTTTCCTTTATTTAGTTTCAAAGATTAATGTATTTTCTATGCGTTTAACACAACTATTTATCACACAAGATGACTAGGAAAACTTAATTTTTTATAAAGATCTCCTAATTAAATGGTCATTTTTATTGTGTAAATATAATCTCCATTGAATGGTTGGTTTTATTGTTCAATGGTTATTTGTTTTGTTATACGACAGGGTAAGATTTTAAATGACTTTCACGAAAGTACTATTTGAAAGTTAGACTCAAACACAAACATATGATATTTTTCTTAATCTCTTAATTTTTTTATGAAATTTAGAACTTACAGGATGGAAAAGATTTTATTAAGTCTCAAATGCGATTTGTTTGTAATCCAGTGGGGATGGGGAAAACTGTTCCTTCAATAAGCAAACTTACAGTAAGTCATTGTTCTTTTCTTCGGTGTTGTCGAATTGAAGCAAGCAATTGACTTTCAAGCATTTGATATTATTTCCCCATGCTTCTTAATTTGGTATAATTTTTACAAGAACTGTATCAAAAGAAATCATGCCGGATGCAGCAGGAAGGAATATGAGAGCAACGTTCATCCATTACTGCCAACCATGTACCTACATTACCAAAAGTAGTACTGCGTTTTCAAGGAAAGAAATCATGCCAGGAAACAATCCGAGAGTACCGTCCAACCATTACTGCTAACCCATGTAAATATATAACTAAAAATAATATTGTGATTTCAAGAAACAAATCATGCCAGGAAACAATTCGAGAGCATCATCTATCCATTACTGTCAACCTATGTAAATATATTACCAAAACTAATATTACGATTTCAAAGAGTGAAACCATGATACAATCCGAGAGCACATTCCGTACATTACTGCCAACCAATGTAAATATATAACTAAAAATAACATTGTGATTTCATGAAACAAATCATGCCAGGAAACAATCCGAGAGCTTCATCTATCCATTACTGCCAACCTATGTAAATATATTATCAAAACTAATATTTCGATTTCAAAGAGTGAAACCATGATACAATCCGAGAGCACAATCCGTACATTACTGCCAACCAACGTAAATATATTACTAAAAATAATATTGTGATTTTAAGAAAAAAATAATGCCAGGAAACAATCCGAGAGCATCATCTATCCATTACTGCCAACCTATGTAAATATATTACCAAAACTAATATTTCGATTTCAAAGAGTGAAACCATGATACAATCTGAGAGCACCATCCGTACATTATTGCCAACCAATGTAAATATATTACTAAAAATAATATTGTGATTTTAAGAAAAAAATAATGCCAGGAAACAATCCGAGAGCTTAATCTATCCATTACTGTCAACCTATGTAAATACATTACTAAAATTATTACGATTTCAAAGAAATAAATCATGCCAGGAAACAGTCCGAGAGCACCATCCATCCATTACTGTCAACCTATGTAAATACATTACTAAAATTATTGTTACGATTTCAAAGAAATAAATCAGTCCGAGAGCACCATCCATCCATTACTGTCAACCTATGTAAATACATTACTAAAATTATTATTACGATTTCAAAGAAATAAATCATGCTAGGAAACAATCCAGTATAATCTATCCATTACTGCCAAACTATGTAAACACATTACTAAAAATAATTTTGCGATTTCAAAAAAGGGAGTGTATATATACGAGCAAAGTGGTGCAAAAAACAAACTCATAAAAGTTGAACATAAATAGAGCTGTCATCGAAAATCCACAATGGCGGAGAAAGCAGTTAAGCTTTCCAAATGTATGTTATAGCATTTAAGAACAATAACATCTAAGAAAATAGATGTGTTAAGGAAAGTTAATACTAAAGAAATACTTCCCTTTTGTTTATCTAAGGGACAAATGTCTCGTTCGATTCAGTTGGCGGAATTTATTCTGCATGTATTGTACAAAACTGACAAAAGTATGCCCGTAGATTCCGTTCCCTTAATTACGGAAACCGTTGGAGAGTTTATATGCAACATTTTCCGATTATTTTTCAGTTCCTGGATTCTATGTAATAATAAGTATAGTTATAATTATTGCATGCGATAAAATAAGTAAATACCTTTTGCTTTATATTCACGAATCTGCTCACATAAAGTTTTTTGGTACTAGATTGGCTAATTCTCTGGAGTTGAAACCAGATTATTTTAACAGTAGGAAATGCCTAGCGTGACAAAAGCATGGATCTGCTTGTTTTACTTTATCCACCTTAATATTTCTTTAGTACTAGTTTACTGTCGTCACTGACAGAACACAGAAAAAGCACACTTTCTTGAGGGGTTAGATCATTTTCGGAAATTATGATCGAACTAATTGTTAGAAGGTGGTAGTTTCATTCATCAATTTCGAGCCTTTATTGTTTCTTTCGCTGCTATGCACTGTTATGTTTTTATTTTATTAATATGATTTCTAATGTTCATTAAATATTGTAACTAATACGAATATCGGTTTAATACTAAAGTAATGTTGAATGACGAAGTCTATTTATGGGTATTAATCCATACAAAAGTTAAATATTTCAGAAGCAATCCCAATAATACAAAAAGAATAACCAGTTTTTTGTGAAACTTGAGAATTCCATTATTCACCTAGGTGATTGTTTGAAAAAAATTTTGCCCCCTAACACTAGCATTTTGGTTACAATTGCAATCATAGTTCCAAAAAGAACTTGCGTTATTTCCATGAGGAAATGAAAGTTTCTCATGAAGATTCTGCTTTGTATGAATTACGAAAGTTTAGCGATAGCAACCAATATTCCATTTTGAAGTTAGAAAAAATTCTTCTTCTGAATGCCGAAGAATAAGGTAGGAGCATTGATCATTTGTAAAAGTTTTTCTTTCCCTTTCCCAAACGCAAAAAGTACCAGCTATATCTAAAAATTGGAATTCGATTTTTCATTTAGGATGTGCCAGCAGTCTTCTCACTTAATCAAATTCTTATTTTTAGTTGCTTTTTAGTTTGATGAAAACCAGTTCGATACTTTTTAAAATAACGATTCCAGGAAAAATGTTTTTGAAATTAGACTTCTCGGACCTGCATTGTGTTCTGAATGAACCATCAAATATGTAGAAAAAATGACTTGTGTCTACAGTAATTTGAAATTAAACGTTCCACTTTCAATAGTTATAGCTCATAGCTATTAACATAACTATCTACCGCTTACCTGATAGGTTAGTTGAATTTACGTCGCACTGGAGCAACACAACGGGCTATTAACAAAGGTCCGGAATCAATCTTGAAGGAAAAAATGCGAGTTCAACACCTCGTAATTTTGAAACACGGTCAGAGGACGAGGTCAACACCTGAGCTGGAACTCCACTTTCCAAACTTCCACACCACATCAACGTGAAGATGTTTGAGACCACCATATATTTAGCATGCACCACCTCCCAGGTACACGACGGTATTTGATTTAATTGAGTTTCAAATTCTTAATCCTCTGGTTCCTAAACTGCGACTCTACCAGCTGGGATACCGTGGCCCGCCATCTACTTGGTGTAGAAGTTATAGCATTTTACACCAAGTAGGTGCCGGTTTAGAATCCCGGTTTTTACGTGCATGTTTGTTAATAGCGCTGGCTTAACCACTAGGTGCTCCCACTCTAATAGCCGCCAGTTCACCCCTAGTAGTGCTTAAGTTCCAAAAGGGCAGTGTTCGGGCATTGTAAAACATGCAACTGACTTATATACTTACGCCATTGGATGATTTTAGGTTTTGATCTCATTGTGTTAATTATACATTCAATATGTATGCATTATTATAGTAAGACAATTTTTCAAACTCTTTGTTGAGCAGTTTTAACTCAGTTGGTAGAGTTGCGGATTAGCAACAGGAGGGTTGTGAGTTCGAAACTCGATCCAGTCAAAGAGGTCGTGTACATGGCGTTGACATGGTACAATCTGTTGTGGCTTCAAATGTTCTCATGTTGGTGTGATGTGGAAGTTTGGAGAGTAGGGTACCGATTCATGTGCTGACCTCGTCATCTGACCGTGATTCAAAATTATGTGCTAATACCCTCGCCATTTATCCTCTAGATTGATCCAGGACGGTCGCCAATCGCCAGTTGTGTGGCTCCATCGCGACGTAAACTCAACTACTTCTCTGCTACACAGACCCTTGTCGATCAGTATGTTTTGCAAATATTCAACCAATTTTAAACATTTTAATGTTTATTAACGTAACAGCAAAATAATTTTCAATAAAATATATAAAACTCACTTTTGTATCAAATTTCTGAATATATGTAAGCAATGTTCAGAGTTGGAACAGCGATTCTTCAATATTCACCCAATATTTCTAATTGCAAGTAGCGATACATTTCTACATACATCCTTTCCCTAAATACACCCCTTCTCTACATACACGATTCAGGACCGTCGCCAATAGTCTGTTGTGTTGCTTCAGTGCGACGTTAATGAATTAACTATTTACGTATCCTACATAAACCAATTCCCGACATATACCGATAATCCCTACATACACCAATAAACCAATTCAAAATGCCCTGAAGCTCACCACGGAGTCCTACAACTTCTTTCGTGGATTACTGTACTTGAAACATCTGGAAAAGGAAATATTCTAATGTAATAAGCTCAACTTCAAAGTCAAATGCAATTTATGAGCCAAAATATTTTCTTCCTTACACCATACATACACTCTCCGTAATACAGCCTCTATCCCAACAGTCTTAGGATTTTTTTTATTATTTCATTTTGTGGCATTATTCATTTATCAGCTACGAGAAACCCGGACTGTTTCCTCTTTAAAAATTCATGGACGAAACAGTCAAGAATTTCAGCTGGCTGAATTGATGGGGGTATGCATATATAGATGTATATAAATTGAAGTTATGAATATTACAGTACTTTTATTGCAGTTTGGCTGTAAGCCATTAGAGTTAACGGATTTCTCGGGATTTCGCCGTATTCGTTTTATCACACTCTTATTCAAATATTTTATTTTAATGGGAAAACGTGTATTTTACCTTTCCTGTTCTAATTTAAAATGGGGTCTAGATATTTTACCAAAAATTTTAATATAGTTTTCATTGGTAGCCATTTTGTCATTTACATTAACTTTTGTTTTTATAAGAAAATTCGAAAACTTAATTCTAATTGTTTAGGAGTATAGAACTACTTACTGTCTATTGAAATCATTTTGTTTGGCAATTAAGGATGAAGATATCAAAATAAATTGTAGTTAGTTATTATATATAAACGTTATATTTTAAAAAGCTTCATGTTTGTGCCCATTTAAAATATGTTTTGGTACTTTTATTTATTTTGGTGGCTTTCATATTTGTTTGAACTCAATCAAACTGAAATAAATTTTTCTACAAAACCTATTAAGCATATGGAGTGACAAAAGTTAATTCCAGTGATTTCCTGATTTATCCATTGCTTATTCAAGACAGTACACTTTTTAGATTAAAAGAAATCTTATGAACAATACTTCTATAAAATAGAAACTCAACGTCGTTTGCTTGAATATTATGACATAAAAATAGAAAATCTTCAAAGCAATGACAAATCATGATTTAAAAATTTCATCATGCAAAAAATGCTTGGACTGTGTAATAGATCGTCAATGGTCATTTCGGTGGAACAATATGTCCACCATCATTAGGACAGAAGTAACAAGAAAAACGCGGGTTTAGATATTGTTATTCTAGAATAACATTGGCCATATCCCCTTTTCTTATTAAGCCCTTGCAATGCGGCCGCATTTTTTTGTGACTTTTCATTTTATCCTGATGATGGTGGACGTCTTTGCTCTACCGAAATGGCCATTGGCGATCTTTTACAATGACTTAGCTTGAGCTACGAATCTGGGAGGAAAATACCTGGGAAGAGGACTACTCCCAGATAGGAGCGGAAACTGCCACCCATACCGAACTGGTATTCACCGACGAATCAAAAACAGAGGATGGAGTGGGAGCGGCATTTGTGGCCTATGTCAACAGCTTAGAAGTTCACACCTGGGCTGCTACACTCCATCCCTCCAATTCGGTCTTCCAGGCTGAAAAAATTGCCTTACTCTTCACCATAGACTGGGCCGCCCTTCCGCACATCTGCCAAATTTCCACAGATAGCCTCTCAACCATTAAGACAATACAACGGTTTCGGAATAAAGACAAAATTGTGGACAACATCAGGAATAAAATTAAACACAATTCAGATCTAATAAAAATTAAATGGGTTAAGGCCCATATGGGCATCCAAGGTAATGAGAGGGCGGACCAGTTAGCAAAAGCAGTAGCCACAGGCAAGTCATCATTTCAGCTCTTATTGAAGTTGCCAAAGAGCCATGCAAAAAGGAAGATGAGAGAACTGTCACTAAGAACCTGGCAGGAAAACTGGGGATCAGTTGAGACTGGGAGAAGGACGTTTCAGTACTTCCCGAAGGTCAACTCAAACAAACAACCATGTGGACCGTTCATGACTCCCTTCTTCACAGGCCATGGTCCCTTCCCCAGTTACCTGCATAGGTTCCACATAACCGAAAGCGACCAGTGCCTATGTGGGGAGATCGGCACCCCCGACCATTATGTCTTTGGGTGCCCATTAACGTATAGTAATCACGTACGGGCACCCACCCAAACAAATTATGGAGCCTGTGCCGCGAATACGGCAAAAAAAAACAATACAGTGCTACATATAATTAAGAATATAATGCAATTCATCACGGAAAACATTGACATTATTAAAAGGTAGTAAAGCACATAAACTAATGAGCCAGTGCATGTAACCCAATAGGAGGGAACAATCCATGAGTGATAGAAGTTAATGTGAACAATGCAAACACCGCATATAAGATTGAGCTAAGAAAAAATTGTAAATTATTGTGTTGTGCCTTTGTATACCTGTACTTGCTACTGGATTATCTTGTAAATATTTTTGTACAAATTAATCTAAAATTGAAATTTATGCAATTATGCTTTAAGGAATGAAGCCGAGACGTCTGGCCAAGGTAGTGACTTCGGTCACAGCAGTGACTGTCGCCTCCCAATAGGTGAATTCAGACTATTTTCCCGTAGGTGACCTAGACACCACTAAACCTGATTCATGTTGAGAGGTAAGTGGTCACCTGTGGTGCCCATGCCCATGACTTAGCTTTCAAATCGAGATTAAGCATTGTTTTCAAGCTTTTCTACTTAAACTATTAACTTTGACAAATTTTTTCATCTTTTATCTATTAACACAGTTGGCACAGTATGACGTCGAATCAAACTACCAACATATAGTGGATCACAAAAGCATTCGTCCATCTAGCTTTTTTACCATTTTCATGAATTGTAGATGTAGTTTAAATTGTGATTCAAAATTTCACCACATAAAAGCTCTGTCTTTCTATTTTAGCCTGTGCCTTAGCTCAAATATGCAGCCAAAAGAAATTCAAATTTCTTTTTAAAGTATCAAATATTCATATTGAACCTTAGTACTAGCAATCAATTCAAGTGTATCAATTCGAGCTGCTGACACAGAAATCATTTCATAGTATCTCTGAATTTGGCAATGAGCGGATATTACACTGACCACTCGGATTTGAACTCTTCACTCAATATTTTCTTGTTTTCATAAATTTCCAAGAACATTAATTCAATGCTAGAAAATTATTTTTCAACATTTCAATCCATCATTGAATACCACTTTTTAATTTAAAGGAAGCTCATATCAAAGTTTGGTCGGTAGCCATTATCAAATGCAAAGCATATTCTGTAATGATCTACGTATGTGTATCGTCTGCTGCAGTAAATACACTTGAATATATTGGTAGTACTAAGGTTCAATATGTGCATATATTGATCTTTGAAAAGAAATTTGGAAACCATTTTGCCAGTAAATTTGAATTAAAGTCCATTTTTTGGTCTATCATGTCAGTAATCCGAACAGTTGTAATATGCATAGAAAAGACTGATTGAATATTTTGAACTAAATGGGATACATGAACCAAAAATGATAAAAATATATGAACCAAAGGGACTAATTTTAATCGCATTTTGAAGATTTGTATCCTATCGTTACCTTTACGAAAAAATCACGCGTTTTTTATTTCATAAAATAGTGAAATCCATTGAAAATCTACCTTCAAGCTGAACAGAATTAAGTTGGTTCGAGTTTGATTAAACACTGGGAAATACCTGGTTGAACCATAATATTTAAATTTAAAACAATCTAAGGTGTAAGACAAAATTCAAAACAAATCTTATGGATTTTTTCATGTGTTTGCTTATTACGATTATATTACAATCATTATACTTTTTACGATAGGAATACTTTTGTGTTTTTAATTTCATGGGTTGTTACATTTTAAATATTTTTAGAAAACTCTTAATAATTATTCTATTATTTTAATAAAATAAAAATCTAGAGATCTTCCATATGATACAATTTTATATTGAAAGTTTAATTATATTCTTATAAAATTCGTGAAAACTGTTGAAAACGCGAAATAAACTAATATTTTTGTGACACACTGTATATCAGATCTAGAAATCGTTAATATTTAGGTATAAATTATAATTTTTATTTAACAAGCTTTTTTATCAGTTTTCATGTAAAAAATATCATCATAAAAATACCGACGACAGGAATAATATACATTGTCTCTCTCTAAGCAATATCCTTTGTCTATGCAACTTCTGCTTAGAACCTTGCACCATAAAATTCCAAATCCAATCCTTTATCTACGTAATACATATTCTCTCGAGCTTCCGTAAGTAATACATTAACAAGCAATGCACACTGCCGACAAAAATTAATGGATACATACTTTTCAGGGTCATTATCTGCAATAAAAGCAAAGTAATCTTTAAAATTTAGACCAGGTTCAGGTAAAATGATAGTTTATTGAATTTAATAGATATTTGTTATAGTTTTCACTTCTAAAAGATCTTAGAAACTGTTTTGAAAAACTACAGAGTGCATGAAATAAGAAAAATCTGTTTGCAAAAATAGCTGAGAGGATAAGTCTTAAGATGGTATTTGGTCAACTTTTAATTTTAATGTATTGTTACACCTCATCTTCATGCTGTCTTTTAGAATTCTACACACCGAAATCGGGAGCGAAGACCTGTTCCAGCTCATTTATGGACGGCAGAATATGAATATTTTAGATGGTCCCATAAGTGCTTATAGATGAAATATGGTGTTATAGAGGACGTACAATGCGTTGTAAATTTAGATAATTATTTATTTAATCATTTCCAATAATATATAAACATATATGTACAGAACATTGTTATTACATCGAATAAAGAAGCCGTATGCATATCAGATTTAGAGTTCCACACTAATCATACAAGCACTGAGTTTGTGAATATTTCATACAATATGTGGTATTGGTGAGTACGAAGCATCATGGTTATAGACAGGTATGAGGAGGGGTCCAATATGTGTAGATGGAAGTTTAGGAGAGTGGTATTCACCGACTGGTCTTTGACATTGAGTGCTTTGATGTCGCGGATGCAGGGCAGTTTGAGATGAGGGCGATGCTATGGGGCCAGGAATCTCTTTTTAGGTTTCACTTTGGTTTTTCGAAGAGCTCGTTCATTTCCCGTCATCCATTCATCAGCCTTTTTTGGATATCTGGTGATTCCCCGAGAGATTCCCAGTTTTGTCCCTTGTAAGTTGTTCCACCCCAATAAAATCCAGCTTCATACCGAATGCTCTTGCTAATGCCACAAAGTTTACTCATCCTATATTCAATCACTGTAGCTGCTTGACCCCTCCCAATTCACTATGCTGTAAATCGTTCCATTTCACATTGTTTGCTTTTCAACTTGCCACACTACGATGACATCTAATGACTAGTTGCACAGACCATCCTATGAATGTTTTTATGTGCAAGGTGTGATTGACTACTGCAGTTCTCTGTTGCTCAGCATTATTACCCATTGAAAGAAAAGAATACCTTCAGCAAACGGATGATTTCATAAAATACCGATAGAAAACTTTGCCCCTACACTTCATACCAGTGGTTCCCAAACTTTTTAGTCCAAGAACCCCCTTGAAAATTAAACATTTTCTTGGACCGTTAGATATTTTAAATTAAATGGAGCACAAGAGGACCTGCTAAGATCCATAGTGTTTCTTATTTTTTAATGTAGGATTGGGAGTAAAAGATCTAGATCTATGTTAATTAGATTATAAAACGCTAAACCTTAGCATTAAGAATTAGTGATGATAATTTCAAGTAAGAAAAATAGAAAACTGAAACAGAAAAAAACTGGGATTCTAAAATACAATAGACTAAATATTATACAAACTCTTATTTATTAATTAAAATGTATTAAAATCAAAAGGCTCTTCATTTGCAAAATTATAATATTAAGGATGTAAAAATGTGTACAATAATATTAATGTAAACAATGAAGCTAACTTTGTAGCTATAACCTCAGCAATGTTTGGTTTAATGTCTGATTATTTCAATATTAAGTCATTCTCAAATTCACAACTTTACTTCTATTTCAAATTAATAAAATTTTTAATCTTCAATTAATTGTTTTATTAAGAAAATAAAAGAATAGGAGAAAGTAATGGAATTTTTATAGAAGTTCTATATTTTAGCTAGTGAAATATTGCATGTTTTCCTCGAACCCCCTAAAACCTTTTCATGGAACCATACATTGGTTATCACTGCTTCAGACCAATCAGAGATCTATTAGCAAATACATGGAGGTCAGAGTAGTTTCTCTTCTGAGATTCCTAGAAACAGTGATACTCCCCTCTTAATAACTATCCATTTCTAGAATGTTGAAATGTCTGTATCGGCTTAGCAGATCGTGACGAACATCAGCCTTTTAATGAACATGGTTTTGTCAATTAACTTTCTGTCTCATATTGCAATTTCTTTTGTCCAATTGGACGAGCTTACATGTTTAAACGAGTGAACAATCATCAGTTCTCGTAGGTGTCAATCTAATTTTCCCATTAAAATCATATATTCGGATTCTTGATCGGAAGATGATTGGCAGCAAGTTTAAATAGTAGTTTAGGCTCTACGATGGAAAAAGGACGGGAAAATTGTTAGCGGAACTATGACAATCTTGGAGACTTTTAGCTTTATAACCATATACTGTTTGGAAACTGATTCCAGAATCTTTAGATGATGCAGCGAACAAAGCTTTCTTCTAACAAACCCATTAACAACTACTTGCCACCATAGAGTATGAAATAAATTGTTTCTCTGACATCTCTAACAGATTACACAAAACAAACTATAAATACCAAGCTTTTATGAAACTGGTAGACGGAAGTAATTGGTCAAGTTATGAATTTCGTAAGTGCCGAAGTTGGTTTGGCTGCTCGAAGCTTCTTTAAGACGACACATAAATGAGATATAGACTTTCCCAAGTCTCCAAAAAGGCATGTCTGTCCAAAGCTTAAGATGTATATGATGTGGCATCATCTCCCAAGGTGTTCCGAGGTATCGCAGAAACTGTCACTTTCTAGCCAATTAGTGCTTGAAGGGTTATTACGATCCATAAACTGGCATTGGGAGGAAACGTTACACTAACTATTTCAATATCATCTACGATGCTCTAGAAAGCATTGCATTTATTCGATGAAGTCGTCATTACGACAATGCTCAAAGTTCCCCGCAGTATGTATGAAGTTTACAAAAATGGTTGTGGTATTTAATAATTACTTCTGTAACTCATGTTTGATATTTTGTTTTCATTTTTAGAATAATGTAAGGTAGGTAGGTGAATTAACGTCGCACAGGAGCAACACAAGGGTGGTCCGGGATTATTTCAGAAGGGAAAGCATGAGGACCACACCTAGTAATTTTGAACTGCTGTCAGATGACGAGTTCAACACCTGAACTGGCACTCCATTCTGCAAATTCTCCACGAAAACATGAGAACATTTGAGGCCACTTCGGAGGTACCACGCCCCACGTACACGACAGTCTTTGGTTGGATTGAATTATTTTGAACTCGCACCCCACCGATTCACAACTTTACCAACTGGATAATACTTTAAGAAAAAACTTTTGGTTGTCTATTCCATTTTGAGGACAGGGTATTTTTAATATTGGAAATAAGCAATTGTAATCTAATTATTAATAGATCATATATATATATATATATATATACACACTGCTGGCCACCGTAAATGCAACACCCTGAAGGAAGCATGCAAATAATATGAAATTTACAACATGCATTAGCGGAGGTAAGATATGCAAATGATTAGAATTTCAGCGCAGACGCACATCACGAGCACCTGTGGCGCCACTTCAAAGCGCTATTTAAGGCTTGGAGATTTCGACGATTTCAAGTACGGCAATTGTGTTTTTCTTGTGGTTTTTTCAAAAAAACGATCAATTATGCCTCGTAGAAAACAGCGATCATCTTTTGATCAAGTATCCGAGTTCGACAGAGGAAGGATAGTGGCCTACCGAGATTGTGGATTATCTTTCAGGGAAATCGGTAGTCGTGTTGGACGAAACCAAACAACTGTAATGCGGATATGTGATCGTTGGATGCAGGAAGGTACGACGGACCGACGTGTTCGATCGCATCCACCTCAGTGCACCACTTCACGTGATGACAGGCATATTGTGCGTATGGCAGTGACGGATCGCTCAGCCACATCACGAACCATAGCACAACGCATTCAGTCTGTACCGCATCATCCAGTGTCTGCGCGTACCATTCGACGCCGTTTACAGCAGAGTGGTCTGTCCGCAAGACGTCCATTGCTTCGTCTACCCTTGACGCAGAACCACAGACGTTTCCGCCGCCAATGGTGCGATGAAAGAAGGATGTGGACGGCAGAATGGAATGAAATTGTCTTTACTGACGAGTCCCGCTTCTGTCTGCAACACCACGATTGTCGGATTGGAGTCTGGAGACACCGTGGAGAGAGGATGCTGAACAGCTGCGTTATGCACCGCCACACTGGTCCTGCACCGGGTATTATGGTATGGGGCGGTATTGGATATCACTCTCTCACTCCTCTAGTACGCATTGCCGGTACTTTAAACAACCAGCGCTACATCTCCGAGGTGTTGGAGCCAGTTGTCCTTCCTTACCTTCAGGGGTTGCCCACAGCCATATTTCAACAGGATAATGCGCGACCACACGTGGCACGCATTGTCCAAGGGTTCTTCGTCAATCGCCAGATTGAATTGCTTCCCTGGCCAGCTCGCTCTCCGGATCTTTCGCCGATAGAAAACATGTGGTCCATGGTTGCTCAACGATTGACCCAGAATACATCCCCAGCTGCCACACCAGATCAACTTTGGCAACGTGTGGAAGCTGCTTGGTCTGCTGTACCCCAAGAACCCATCCAAAGTCTCTTTGAATCAACGCCGAGGCGTGTGGCAGCGGTGATCTCCAACAATGGCGGCTATTCTGGCTACTGATTTTGGCAGGAACCACACTTCACAGAAGTCTATAAATTTAATCATTTGATACTTGGTCAACATGTTATCTACAAAATAAATTTTGTTGTGATATCTCTTGTCTTTCTTGGTGTTGCAATTTGGGTGGCCAGCAGTGTATATACAGCTTATAATCTGCAACTGATAATGGAAGGAAAATAAAAATATGCACTGCTAATTTTTTCAAATAAATATTCAATTTTCGAAATATCAAATTACCTTCCATTCCACTCGATGGATTTCTGTAGTTATCTACTTATATATCCCATTACCCAATAGAATGCATTATGGAACTGGATAACACAAAATGCTCTATTGCATTATCAGGTTCAAGCTTAAAATAATAAAAAATGCATATAGAACTGGTAATAAAAATATCCCATTGAATTTATTCCCATTTACCCCATGTTTGAATATTTCGTGATCATAAATTTCAAACTTGCGTGTACAGTATAACCCTTTACAAGGACGCAATGGTGATCGATAGTACCAGACAAATCGCTCAAAAATTTAAATTAGAGATTGAGGAACGTAGCAATACTCGTCTACAGTTGAAAAAGGTAATGTATTTACCATGGGAACATCCAGTATAAAACTATGAATCAAAACCCCGAATAAAGCACGCAAAATTGTACTTGGTGGGAAATGGAAAAAGAGTCTATAGACCAATTCCTGATCATTTATCATGTCTCCACGCCCAGCAGAAAATCCATCGAAGAACTGTCAGATCTGCGGACATGGACTTCTCCCGTGATCCTACATTTTATAAAACATATGAGAGGAGACGAAAATAAAATGTTGAGGATATAGACTTTATTTATGTCCTTCTTCCCTAGAATAAATGTATCTGTGACTTTTACGGCTCTAACACAGATATCTACCGAATGGTGTTTTTCAAGAAAGCTTTTAGAGTTAATGTTCTATTTCCGAAGACTGAATTGCCCTGTATATTCGAAGGCGAAGATTTTGTAAATTCTAAATAGGATTCTTCTGGATAAGATATAACACGAGACGGTTGAGTGTAAGATTTCAAGTGGTGCCATTGATTTATCTTGGGAGTTGGAAAACGCGATAGGTGTTGCTGAGTTCGAGAGGAATGTGTTGTTTAATTTCCATAGCTAATCTCCCCTTTAGACTTAGTTTCCAATGTTTTCGTGGTATGTTGCTGTGGCTAAGTTTGCAATATGATGAAATTTCATTTTAGCTTTCAACACAATTATGCAATGTGTTCTAATTTCTTATTGAGATAAAGGAATTTATAAAACATTCGTTCTTATAAATAGAATTATGACTTACTTAGAGTTACATAAATAATTTATACTTACTAGATTTGGTAGTTACTCGTTTGGGAAACGTGAGGTTTCAAGGGATTTAAAAGAAATTAAAGTTTAATTACATATTTAACAAAAACAACGAACGTGACGTCAATTGACTTGTATTTCGTATGCGATTTCAACAGTTTGCCAATAAAAATTCCAAGGAATAAATTTTGAATTGGTATATGATAGTTAATTGGTCAACGCCAATTATATTGAACGCCAAACGTCACCAAAACGATGATAAACTGAATTTTAAGTTAACCCCTATATGTATCATTGGGATAGTGGAAGTAAGATCGTCACTTTTCAGCTGGTTTGTTTTGTTTACAATAAAATTCTTCTCAATGAAAATTAATCAGAAAATGAAAAATAAAACCGACATAATACATAATAGTTTACCTGTTTAGTATTTAGTGGTGTAATTTAAAAACTAGTTTGGTTTTTAGTATTTTGAAAAATAGTTCGTTACTTTTTAAGGTATTTGAATGTTAACCCTTCTGGGTAGTTATCTCGACGAGGCATCTTGTCATTAGCAAAACTGACGAGATCTTGATTGACAAGATATCTCGACATTAGCAAAATTAACCAGATCTTGATGGACCAGATATCTCATCATTAGAAAAAACTCAAATGATCTCGATAGCTTCATCATCAAAAATCGGCAATATTTTCATCTTTCGAAATTCTTGATGGAGAGATATCTCGTCATTAACAAAATTGGTCAGATTTTGATGGACGAGATATCTCGTCCGCGAGATCTGACCAATTACTTGGAGAGTAAATCGACTATATCGCTTGATGTCACATTAGAATTACAAAAAGTTAGTACACAGAAACGTTCAAGACATTTGTGTAAGAAAATTAAGGTTTGCTTTAAATTAATTTGTTTTATTTTCCTCTAAAGCAGTTTTGATCAAAAGTATTTACTGTAATCATCTTTCTTAAAACAGTTTTAATATTATTGCTGTCATATTACCGATGCCTGTACCAGCGTGGCACCTGAAATGCTGATGAAATGTAGCAAGAAGCTCTGTTCAGGATACAAATGTATATTGTGGCAGACGGTGGATACATTGAGCGCAGACAGTAAAATGTGTATTTCTCATGTATTCCCATTCAGTTCTCTTGTGTCGCTTCAGTGCGACGTTTATTAAAATACATTCAAACATACATTCAGTTCTCATGAGTTTATTTCTCATATACACTGCTGGCCACCCAAATTGCAACACCAAGAAAGACAAGAGATATCACAACAAAATTTATTTTGTAGATAACATGTTGACCAAGTATCAAATGATTAAATTTATAGACTTCTGTGAAGTGTGGTTCCTGCCAAAATCAGTAGCCAGAGTAGCCGCCATTGTTGGAGATCACCGCTGCCACACGCCTCGGCATTGATTCGAAGAGACTTTGGATGTGTTCTTGGGGTACAGCAGACCAAGCAGCTTCCACACGTTGCCAAAGTTGATCTGGTGTGGCAGCTGGGGATGTATTCTGGGTCAATCGTTGAGCAACCATGGACCACATGTTTTCTATCGGCGAAAGATCCGGAGAGCGAGCTGGCCAGGGAAGCAATTCAATCTGGCGATTGACGAAGAACCCTTGGACAATGCGTGCCACGTGTGGTCGCGCATTATCCTGTTGAAATATGGTTGTGGGCAAACCCTGAAGGTAAGGAAGGACAACTGGCTCCAACACCTCGGAGATGTAGCGCTGGCTGTTTAAAGTACCGGCAATGCGTACTAGAGGAGTGCGAGAGTGATATCCAATACCGTCCCATACCATAATACCCGGTGCAGGACCAGTGTGGTGGTGCATAACGCAGCTGTTCAGCATCCTCTCTCCACGGTGTCTCCAGACTCGAATCCGACCATCGTGGTGTTGCAGACAGAAGCGTGACTCGTCAGTGAAGACAATTTCATTCCATTCTGCAGTCCACATCCTTCTTTCATCGCACCATTGGCGGCGGAAACGTCTGTGGTTCTGCGTCAAGGGTAGACGAAGCAATGGACGTCTTGCGGACAGACCACTCTGCTGTAAACGGCGTCGAATGGTACGCGCAGACACTGGATGATGCGGTACAGATTGAATGTGTTGTGCTATGGTTCGTGATGTGGCTGAGCGATCCGTCACTGCCATACGCACAATATGCCTGTCATCACGTGAAGTGGTGCACTGAGGTGGATGCGATCGAACACGTCGGTCCGTCGTACCCTTCTGCATCCAACGATCACACATCCGCATTACAGTTGTTTGGTTTCGTCCAACACGACTACCGATTTCCCTGAAAGATAATCCACAATCTCGGTAGGCCACTATCCTTCCTCTGTCGAACTCGGATACTTGATCAAAAGATGATCGCTGTTTTCTACGAGGCATAATTGATCGTTTTTTTGAAAAAACCACAAGAAAAACACAATTGCCGTACTTGAAATCGTCGAAATCTCCAAGCCTTAAATAGCGCTTTGAAGTGGCGCCACAGGCGCGCGTGATGTGCGTCTGCGCTGAAATTCTAATCATTTGCATATCTCACCTCCGCTAATGCATGTTGTAAATTTCATATTATTTGCATGCTTCCTTCAGGGTGTTGCATATACGGTGGCCAGCAGTGTATGTCAGTTTTTTTGGTCATGTACAGTTTTTTACAATAGCAAATTATTTCTTTTAATCTGCTGCTTTTTGACGCGAGTAATGACGTAGAATTTACGGGTATTGAATACACAGAAATTAGAATTTAATGCTTTATATCCACGCTGTTCATGTACGCAGGGTGTCATTTCATATTAAATCGGTGATGTTCTATAACTTTCTAAATAAATTTTTCCACATCTTACATAATTTTGGAGATTGAAGCACTTATTTCCAATTTTCACCGGTGCTACGAGTGGTTTCATCTTGTGGCACATAGATACTTTACTAACAAACATATTATTTTCATAATTGTAGCTATCTGCGTTCGACAGTTACGTAGCTCTGTATAAGGAGTTTACAATGCAACCTGAATTTTTAAGCGGGGATTGTTCTTATATAGCTTTATTTTCGAGATATTCAGGAATCAGTGGAATTTTCAGTATAAAAACAAATCTAAAGGAAAGCGAAGGCTTTACTTCCCCTACCCAAATGCTCTCACATGATGCATAACTGGGTTTACCTTAAAATGTTGTTTATTGCCATTTTAGCAGTTTGGCGTTTAATTGGCATTGACCAATCAATTATCATAATTCGAAATTCATTCTTTGGAGTTTGTAATGGCAAAGTGCTAAAATCCTATTCGAAAATCAAACCAAGTGACATAGCATTCGGAATACGTATAGGAAATATGTCCGTCACAGAACCACTACCAACATTAACTTGACAGAAAAATCCTCTCAAATGACTGTACTAGTTACAAATGCCGCTGATACTAGTAGTATGCTTTTCTAATCTAAACCATTTTTTTCTAAACGTAGCTTCTCTATTGATGAAAACTTATATTTTAATAAGAATTTTAAAGATAGTGATATAGCTCACCCTACTACAATATCACTATAACTAAAGAAATTAGTTTCCAAATGGCCACATTTGGAATTGTGGCATTATTGCACAATCAGATTGTTTTAAACGAATTATAACTTAAAAAAGTACAAATGGCGTAATTGAAGCTGACAAAAGGGGATATCTTAAAACTTTTAAGTGGAAGCATTAAAGATGACTTTTGGTCTTACATAAATAACTTTCCATGGGTAGAGCCGAATTATTTGTGAATTCAATTGAGTTCATTTATGGAGTGCTTACTATTGCAAATAATGCATAGGATGTACACAAAATAATGTGCCATAAAACATCTGACAATATTACTTTACACAGCAAAATATTCAATGAGGTCTTAAATATTGGGGTTTTATCCCAAAAAGAGCATTGGGATACTCATTTTAGAATGCAAGCTAAGAAGAAAAGCATTCACTGAAAGAAGGTTAAAAAACACATCTAGATGAAAAATGAAAGCAGAGAAGAAGGGAAAGATGGCAGAAGCATCTTGGCTTGTTTTGATTTACAAGCTGTTTTGCTTACTCCTTTTGTGGTGAAATTTCCATATTTTATTACAAGCAGAGTCTGTCATTGCACTCTGAAATAGGAACTGTGCTGATATATTACTGTATGAACACTCTCGTGGAAAAGGGATGGGATTTTATTCTGATAGCTGTGTAGGTCTAAAATAGAAATCAATTCAAGATCTCAGTGTACATTCATGCTATAAATTTACAATATCCCATCAGAGATGCATAAAGTCTTTTCTGTGGTACATGAACAAAATGAAGATGATGGCATTTATTCAGTCATTGAGAAACAGAAAATAATCTTAAACGCAAGTCCAATCCTAGCACAGTAGGTTTCAGTAATTCAATCGGCTAAAAAAACTGGATGTCCGTACCATGTTACTGAGATGGTAACAGGATAGATTTGAAGAGAAATTGTCTCAACACAAATCGGTTAAAATTCTGTCACTGATGAGAAAGGCAACAAAGAGCGATGGAGCGAAATGAGAGAATGATTAAAGTTACAAAGAGAACGCCTTTTCATTTCAATACAATTCTCGTAATAAGAGGAAGAACCTTTTCAAGACTGTGTCGACACATAAGAAGGGTAACATTCGAAATGAAATCTGCATACGATTCATTTCTTTGATTTCTAAGAAAATTAATGACTTGATTATTTTATGTGAATCAAATGCAATTCCCAAAAACGTTCATTCTTTTATTACAAAGGCAGCAATATAAGGATAAATGTAAATGCTTAACCCTCTCGCTGCGTAATTTTTTTATCAAAATAGGTTCAAAAATTGCGTATTTTTTTATTACATATTTCAAATCTACATATATTTTAAAGTTAAAATATACAAAAAATTTTGTGAAAGAGTTTTTTCAATATAGAATTAGATCATAAAAAAAGGTTGTCGGAATATTGAAATTAAGAATAATCATATAAAAGCAAAATATTGAAAATTAATCTTGGTTAAATTATGATTTATTTTATGAAATACAAAGGTAAAACGTATATACTAATGAAAATATGCAAAATACTTACAAAACATTTATTAGAAATGAAGAATTATTAGAAATCACTATCCGCAGAGGAATCCGAGAAATTCTCATCAGTTTCGCTATAACTATCTTCAATATACTTGATATCAGAGTCAGAACTGCTATCAGTGTCGGAAATATTGTCAGGAATGTAGGTTCTATCACTCGCGAAACGCTTCCTGCCAGACATCTTTGAG
Organism: Meta bourneti; assembly: GCA_933210815.1. NCBI lineage: Eukaryota > Metazoa > Arthropoda > Arachnida > Araneae > Tetragnathidae > Meta > Meta bourneti. The sequence goes on from OW119926.1 coordinate 58,301,886, forward strand.
CTTTGAAAAGAGCGCGCAAAATGCTGCAAAAAATGCTTGTATATTTCGCAGAAATGTGGACATCTAAAGCCATCTGTTAACCCAGATTTGAATAAACAATTAAACATCACAGAAAAGCCAAAATAAAACCATGAATGGGGAAAGAGCGGGTTGCACAGTTAAATAGACGGCAAAAATACATCCCCGCGGAAATCGCGGGATGCGCAAATTTTGCTACTTCTACGTTGCCTGCGGAAATCGCGGTATGCGCAGCGAGAGGGTTAAGGGAGACGAGCCATATGTTTGTTTCAAGTTTTAAAATGTGTATTATGGCTATTATTAATATTTTCAACTTCTTTTTATGTTTTTATTAGTGACAATTAACAGCGGGTATATATATGATCGATTAACTCTATGTGGTTAGGTGGTTTATAAACTGTCCCACCTTTTGCTAAGTTTTTATGCATGGTGGGATACTTTTTAACCCACCTCAAAACGTTGAAATTACTCATAGTCGTACAGTTTAATATTTTATTAAAAGTTTTTCATTGAGTTGGCAATGCTATGAATTAACGCTGAATGTGTAAATAAATAAAAATACAAATTTACACATGTCAAAATGCATTAGTAAGTTGTTGACACTGTTGTGATTAAGGTTGGCGAATTGTGTGGTGCAGTGAACTTTTGTCTTTCATAACGTTAAATGTTTTTCTCATAAAAATGTATTATGAGTGAATAAATCGTTTTATAATAAAAAATTTATAATTTGATGTTTTATACTAATTTTGAAGCTGAATAAGAGAATAAACAATTCTGTGCAACTTGTTTTTTTTTCTTTAAAATCGTGTGCCTCAAAGAGCTAAGAGCGGAATCTCAATAACTGACAAAAATACAAATTTTACAGAACGACAGTTTAAAGATTAGCTATTAGTTTTTAGGTCAAAATTAAAATTTATAAGCATATTGGGGGATAGTGTTACATTTTTCCCGCATAGATAAAAATATTTCTATGTATCTCAATATCAGGAAAAGAGGCGTTTAGTAAAAAATCTATGGTAAGTGTCATAAATAGTATAATTTATGATTGAGCTGTAATTAGAAAAAACGGATGTTTCGGGTAACTAATTTTGAAATTTTCATCTGAATAAGCAAAAAATTAAATAAATTCCATTGTTTTGCATTTCTTTCTATAGGTTTTTATATAGGCCGGCGTAGCCCAGTTAGAAGAACAAAACATTAGCAACCGGAGGGTTGAAAGTTCGAAACTCGGTCCAACCAAAGATCGTCGTGCACACGTCGGCTGGTGCATGTTCAATATGTCGTGGCCTCAAATGTCTTCACGTTGACGTGGTGTGGAAGTTTGGAGAGTGGGGTGTCAGCTCAGGTGTTAAAAGTTCCATGTTGTCCTCAGATATTCTTCGGGATTGATCCAGGACATTGCCAATACTCCTTTGTGTTGTTCCAGTGTGACCCAAATTCACCTACCTTTCAATGATTAGCTGTCTTTGATCATCTCCTATTGCTTCAGCGGATCGATCCCGGACCGTCAACAATAGCTCGTTATGTTATTTTAATGCGACGTTTATTCAACTGCCTATCTACCTAATAGCTGTAGCATTTAATGCAGCAAAAATAAAATGAATTTAAAAACTTACATTTCACTGATACTACAGCGATTCTATCATAACTTACGATACAAAATAATCAGGGAAACTCAATACTTTTTATTAAAATTGGAGTAACATAATTAAAGTATTAGCAATAACATTTTTGTTGTATAATGTAATCGCCCATAGAAGTCTTTGTATCTTTCTTTGTGCTGCTAGAGCTGAGTCACTCTTTACAGGCAGCATGTGTGAATGTTCTACAGCTTTCTTGGACGTCCGTCCATTTTAATGAATCTCTTATTGGTTGCGCTGCAATCCTATCCTATCTGTATATATATGTGTTGTGTTTTCAATAAACTAGCTCTTTTCCCTTTTGCGATCCATATGGCCTGTGTCATTCCTTTCCTCTGAAGGAATCGTATTTAACAGCAGAGCGTGGTTCTCTGTTGTCAAGTGGGTCCGCTGTTTATTTTCTTTGCGCTTCTACGGGTGTTTCGAGAAGCGGGGAGCGTCGTAAGGAAGTTTTTGCTGCTGTTTTATTTTTCGGAGCAATGGCTTTTTCGTCGAAGGAGGGGTACGCTTTGGTTCCCTTCGATGGACAGAATTTTTCACTATGGTCGAGGAGAGTAAAGGCTGTATTTTGTGCTAAGCAATTCGATGCATTCTTGGAGGCAGATCCCGCAGAAGGTGCAGAAGCAGATGAGTCTGTTAAGGCGAAAAAGGCCTACGCTATCCTGCTGACACTATTGAGCGACCAGATTCTTGTTTCTCTGCAGACTGAGACGACAGCTAGTAAAATCTGGAAGAAATTGGAACTGAAATACGACAATAAAGGAGCTGTGAACCAAATTCTAGCTCGCAAACGATTGGCCACCTTAAAGAAAGCCAGTGATGTGCCTATGAGACAGCATATTGATAGTGTGACAAGTCTCGTTAGTGATCTACGTTTGTCTGGAGCGGAGGTCAATGACATGGACATCATTGTCTACATTTTGATGTCACTTCCTCCTGAGTACGAGACCGTCAAAGTGGCTTTGGAGAATCAGCCAAGTGCGAACTTAACTTTGGACTTTGTGACCCAACGTCTTTTGGATGCAGAGGCCTTGTCAAATGATTTCAGACACTCCATTAAACCAAGGAAATATCCAACAGAAAATGCTGCCTTTCCTGCCAAGAAGGACTTTCCAAAACTGTAAAAGGAAGGGACATACAGCGAAGTTTTGCCGAAAGAAGATAACGTGCTATAATTGCGGAAAGAGCGGCCACATGAAGAGAGACTGCAAAAGTCAACATAATGCAGGTGAAAGGCTTGCCTCAACTGCAGTATCTTTTGTTGTGGGAAGCTCTACACGAGAAAGCTTCATAGTAGACTCTGGTGCCACATCCCATATGTGTTCAAAAAGAGAGTGGTTTTCGGAATTGAATCCATCATCAGGCAGTATCAAATGCGCTTCGAAAACAGCTAAATTGGAAGTGGAAGGAGTTGGTGTGATCGTCGGAAAAACTTCAAATGGCAAGGAGATTACCCTGAAAGATGTTTTATTTGTGCCAAATCTGAGTGGACAATTAATTTCTGTCCGAAAAATAGAAAGTGCAGGTTTCAGTCTGGTATTTGAAAACTGAAAGGTTTTTGTGAAAAATGAGACTGAACACTTCGTACTTGATAATCGTGATAGTTCAGGACAGTATATTTGTGATTTTGTGCCAAGTGTTGAAAGTGCTTTTCTTGTGGAAGAAAAAACAATTGTGGCATCGCAGACTAGGTCATCTTGTGATCATGTGTTGAAGAAATTAGGACTTCCGACTCCGATTTCATTTTGTGAAGTTTGCTCTCATGCAAAGCAAAGTGCCTCACCGTTGGGGAAAGGTCCTAGAAAGAGGGAGAAGGAGCCTTTTAGAAAAATTCACACGGATATATGTGGACCAATTGATCCAGAAACCTATGCAGGTGAGCGCTACTTTATGACTATTATTGATGATTATTCGCGTTTTACCGAAGTGAGATTATTGAAACGGAAAAGCGATGTAATTGAAGAACTAAAATTTTTCTTTAAGTCAAATCCTTCCATTCGTATTTTAAGATGTGATAATGCTAAAGAATACATGTCTGGTGAAATTTTAAAATGTGCTACAGATGCCGGTATAGTCGTTGATCCATCGCCTCCTTACGTTCCAGCATTAAACGGTGTGGCTGAACGCGCTAATAGATCTCTTATGGAAAAAGGGCGGGCAATGATTTTTGAGTCTGCTTTACCCAAAAGTTTCTGGGGTTTAGCGGTTCTTACTGCCGCATACATTAAAAATAGGTTGCCCAGTACTGTTGATAACTCTTCACCGTACTTTCTGAAATTTGGCGAAGAGCCTGATCTAAGGAATATGCATGTATTTGGGTGCGATGCATACATGCTTGTACCTTCTTCTCAAAGGAAGAAACTTGATCCCAAAAGCAAGAGGATGCTTTTTGTTGGATACTCCTCGATGGGGTTTAGACTAATGAATCCCGATTCTCATAGAATTTGTGTATCGAAAGATGTGAAGTTTGATGAACGTAAGATTCGCGACAAGCTTCAAAGGTTCATCGCAGATGAAGTAGATCAGTCAGTTAACGAGTTCGATGTACTCGAGGACGACAAGAGTGAAAGTGAGAACGACGATCTACATCCGATTGAACTGAGAAGGTCTTCGAGACAAACCAAAGAGCCTGTTAGATTTCCACATCCTGAAGTGTATAATGCAATGTTCGCCGATGAGGCTTTGACTTTTGACGACATCGCATCTCTACCCAATGACGAGCAACTCCTGTGGAGGATTGCCATGGATGAGGAAATGGAGAGCATGAAGTCCAACGATGTCTGGGATCTTGAAACCCTACCACCAGAAAAACAATCTATTTCGTGCAAATGGGTCCTCAATAAGAAAAGAAATGGTAAGTATAAAGCTCGTTTAGTAGCTAGAGGATTTTTGCAAAAAGAAGGACTTGATTATACTGAGACTTTTTCACCTGTAATCAGTATGCCTGCTTTAAGATTAATACTTGTACTAATTGTGAAAGAAAATCTTTTTGTTTTTGTACTTGATGTAAAAACTGCATTTTTGAATGGTGAATTAAGTGAATTAATTTATATGGATCAACCCAAGGGGTATGATGATAATAGTGGGAGAAAATGTAAACTTGAAAAGAGTTTGTATGGGTTAAAACAAGCACCACGTCAATGGTTTAAAAAGTTCTTGGAATTTGTGATAAAACTTAATTTTATACAACTTGTAAATGAGCCATGTATTTTTGTACGATATGAAAAAGAAAAGAAAATTGTTATAGCACTTTATAACTTGATAAAACTTAATTTTATACAACTTGTAAATGAGCCATGTATTTTTGTACGATATGAAAAAGAAAAGAAAATTGTTATAGCACTTTATGTAGATGATTTATTAATAGCAGGTTCAGATGTTACAGAAACTAATATTGTGATTTCTTTGTTTTCTAAAGAATTTCAAATGTCTAAATCTGAAAGTGCATCTGAATTTTTAGGAATTCGTTTGGAATTTAGTTCTGATAAGTTGCTAATGGATCAGGAATTGTATATTATAAAATTACTGAAAAAGTTTAACATGTTAGATTGTAAACCTAGTGTTCTTCCGATGGATCCTAAATCAACATTGGCTAATTTTGAGAAAGGTGAGGTATTTGATGGACCATATCGAGAACTTGTAGGATCGTTACTTTATTTAGCTTATGTATCTAGGCCTGATATTTTGTATGCTGTAAATTGTTTAAGTCAACTTCAAGAGCATCCGACTGATGCTGGATGGTGTGCTTTGAAGAAAATCTTAAGGTATTTAAAAGGTACTGCTAACTTAAAACTAGAGTACTGTAAAGATTCAAATGATTTTCAAATGTCTATGTATGTTGATGCTGATTGGGGTTCTAATCCAAATGATAGAAAATCTATTTCTGGTTATATTATAATGTTTTGTAATTCTCCAATTTTCTGGTCTTGTAATAAACAAAAATGTATTGCTCTCTCATCAACTGAAGCTGAAGTAATAGCATTAAGTAAAGGTATTCAGGACTTTATATGGTTAAAAAGTGTTGCTTCAGAAATTGCCGATGTTTCAGATCTTACTGTGTTTGAAGATAATCAATCTTGTATCAAATGTATAACGAATGAAAATAATCATGGTAGATTGAAACATATTGATATCAAATTAAAATACATCCGTAATGTAATTTGCAAAAATAATATAAGAGTTGAATATGTTCCGTCTGATCGCCAAATTGCTGATATGTTAACTAAAGCATTGCCTAGAGTGAAATTTAATGAAATTTTGTCATTGTGTAATTTTAAAAGGTAATGTGTATGTTTTGTTTTGTAGATATGAATGTGAAAAATGTAATGTATGTTTTTCTTTAGTAATGTGCGATTAAGGGCGGGTGTTGTATAATGTAATCGCCCATAGAAGTCTTTGTATCTTTCTTTGTGCTGCTAGAGCTGAGTCACTCTTTACAGGCAGCATGTGTGAATGTTCTACAGCTTTCTTGGACGTCCGTCCATTTTAATGAATCTTATTGGTTGCGCTGCAATCCTATCCTATCTGTATATATATGTGTTGTGTTTTCAATAAACTAGCTCTTTTCCCTTTTGCGATCCATATGGCCTGTGTCATTCCTTTCCTCTGAAGGAATCGTATTTAACAATTTTAAACAAAAGTTATGTGACCATCCTAATTGACAAATATAGCTGATAAACCCGATCTCATCTGTGTGGAAATAGATATTTTAATTACACATTTTCACCGCATTCTGAGCATGTGCGTGGCTACTGGCGGTTCGCACAACCACAATAGTGTAAAATTCATAACAGATTACATTAATTTAAATCAGTGTGCTGAATCCAATGCTGATGATATATCGAATCTGGCCTATAGAGTAATATAGTGAATCTTTTGTACCGTAAAGAAGTGAATCCAGCATTGCGTTCACATAGTGAATTAGTTTCGTCTATTCTCTCTGTGTAAGTGCGCACTAGAAATTATGAAATTTTATCGAAGTCAATTTGAAGAGGGCTAAAACGTTATTAAATAATGTCCCTGGAAGAGCAATTTCACAACACCAAAAATGAAAAATGTTATGACAAAAAAATCAAACTCTATTACTCAATATAATTATTACGTTGAGTTGCAAATTACTTGAATGCAATTATAGTATATATATATATATATATATATATATATATATATATATATATATATATATATATATATATATATATATATATATATATATATATATATATATATATGTGTGTGTGTGTGTGTGATGCTTGGTAAATAGACAAACATTTCTGTGTGGCGTTTTTCTTCCACGTATATCTTTCAAGGTTCACTGGAGGGTTATGAGAGGTAGATTCAAAATTTTAAATGTAGCTGAAAGCTTTTATGAGTGAAAATACATCCAAAAAAATTGGACGAATTTTTTTTTTATCTTTTGAAAACTACTTCTGAAGAATAGTGGTTTTTTGTACAGCCCTTCGTCCATGCAGTGCGTTATTAATTACTCCAATTATCGAAGAAATCCATAGGAATAGTGAAACACACGTTTTATTTATATGGGACACCACAGGACTTAATATATGCACATCATAAGTTTTTTACCGATGATATCAGTTCGTAGATGATATCAGTTCGTAGATGATATCCATAAATGAAGTATAAAAGTACAGTGAGCAATGATAAGCTTTTAATGTGCCTAGGATTATGTGACCAAAACTAGTAGCTCACGTGGCCCTTAGACTACATTCCTTTACTCTGTTTAAACGAACATCATCATATGATTCGTTCACGGGACGGGAGAAGACGCCCATCCATTGATTCATCTGATTGGTCCGTGCAGCACATTAGAATGCCGATTTCACCATATTTGTTGCCATTCTATAGAAATGCGCATTCCCCCATGCACTACTGTCATAAGATGTTATATCGCCAAACGAGGTGATAAAATGCTAAATCGGTCAACCAAGTCAATTTTTCACTGAGCAGCCATGTAACTACTAGTCGACATGTAAGTCACACTTTTTGAAGCTCCTCTCAAAAGGAATGCTCAGTCTAGTTATATTTTACGTCTAAGATTGTTTCGAACGCCAGATCTATTTGAGACCTTTCTGACCGTCCACCTTCCATAATACCAAAGTACGTTCTCAATATCATTTTACAAGTTATATTAGGGGACCAGAAAGTAATGTCGTTTCTGCGCATGTCAATATTTGTTTACTATTTATCAGCTCATTGTGTACTTCAAAGTCGTGCTAAAGACATTTTAAGGTTAAAGTGACTTGTTTACTTGTAAATAATTAAATCTTAAATTTTTTTTGCAATTTTGGGTGAAATGGTCAGCCAAATACCAGAAGAGGTACATATCCGGCATTGTATGCTTTTTGAGTTTCACAAGGGTAGTAAAGCAACAGTTGCTACCAAAAACATATGCTATGTTTTTCCAAGTGCATTACACGTTCGTAAATGCCAAAGGTGGTTTTCTAAGTTCAGATCCGGTAATTTTGATCTTTCAGACTCGTATCGATCAGGAAGACGAACAACTTTAGACAATGACGTATTAAGGGCGGAAGTGGAAGCAAATCCGTGTCAGACAATCGAGGAACTGTCAAACACTCTTAACCATCCTTGGTCAACCATCCAAGAACATTTGCAGCAGATTGGTAAAGTAAGCAGAGCAGGTGTTTGGTCCCGCATAATCTGTCAGAAGAAAACAAAGCTAACCGATCCACCACATGCAACTTATTGCTTCAACGGTACAATACAGAAGCGTTTTTTGATCGCTTGATCACTGGAGATGAAAAACGGGTCCTCTATGATAATCCAAAACGCAAAAGGCAGTGGCTCTCTCCGAATAAATCCAGGTTTACATCCCAAAAAGGCGCTTTTTGTGTATTTGTGTGTTTGGTGGAGTATTCGCGGAATCGTTCATTTTAAAGTGTTGAAACCTGGACAAATTGGGAACGCAGACTTTTGATGTGAACAACTGGATCGAGTAAATCAATCTTTAATTGAAAAGTGTCCAGCAATATATTGTCAACAGAAAAGGCGTTATTCTGCAACACGATAATGCAAGACCGCACTGCGCAAGACGAACCCTGGAAAAAATTAATGAATTGAGTTGGAAGGTACTGCCTCACCCACCATACTCGCCCGACATTGCACCATTGGATTTCCATTTATTCCGATCGCTACAACACTTTCTATGTGACAAAAAATTTGAAAATTTGGATGATATCCAAAATGCCATCTCCAGATATTTTGCTCAAAAACCACTTGATTTTTATCGATCCGACATTCAAAATTTGCACACTAGACGGCAAAAGGTTGTTGATAACGAAGGTGATTACATCATTGATTAAAAATAAAAACTTATTAAAAATTTATTTGTTTGAATTTAATGTAAAAAATGACATTACTTTCCGGTCCCCCTAATATTTAACTCCTGATCTCCAAGAGACCTCTCTAGTCGTCCAGCCTACGCACCCTCAACCCTTATATCCTTATATCAACCCTTATATCCTCTTAACCCTAACAAACTATCCACTCAACCCTATCTCTCAATTTCACCCTGAAGCGAGCAGTTCCATCAACCCAGGTGACTCCAGACGCTACAGTTCAAACGGGGATATAGTTTTGATAGTTACTGATAGAGCTTTGAGTAAATTCAAAAATGGTTCTGCTTTCAACACTAAAAAAATTTACTATCCCTGTAAAGTGCACAGATTTAATTTACATTCAAAACTAAAAATGACCCTACAAAGAATTTCAAAACAAATTCCTTCTATACAAATTATAACTTACTTATTCACTGTTACAAACCTGCTAATTATTTAATTAAATGTTAATTAACCATGAAATATCTGCATACATCTGGCATTTTCCACAGTAAACATTTTCAACAAGGTTTTTTCAACTGCGTTATAAACAGATTCTTAGAACAGCTATACAGCCTCATTTTGCCAACAATGCAAACACGTATGCAGTACAAGCGTTCAAGAATCAGGGAAATTTTAATGTCCCTATAAGAACTGATGCAACCTAATCACTGTGTTCAATTTCAGTTTAAAATGTGCAAGTATAGATCTATTTTAGAGGTAGCAAAATACAGCACGATGTAGATGATTGTTTCTTTGTCTCCAGAGGAATTCGCCAGGAACACGAAGCTGTCAACGTTATTGTAACATGCATATATGTAAGCTTTGATAAATATCAAAGTATTATCACAACAACCACCACTTGATATATTATATAGTTAATATGTAAATCACGTTGAATTTTATTTTCTGTTTAAGATAGAAGATTACAAGACCATTCCAAAGAAATAAATTCCGAGGACTGATTTCCCGGGGTATTTTGAAAATTTCGTTATCAATTCCCGGAAAACAAATTCCGATTTCCCAGCAGATTCTGTTTTTTTTTTTACTTTTAAAATCGAAAGCATTCAGCATTATGTTTTTATCAAGTACACTTGCCAACAATATATTCCGTTTTAAAGGAGTCTGTTCTAAGGAAACTAGGAATATAATATTTTATGGTATTCTATTTCACGTAAAGAACCAATGCAATGATTAAATCTAAAGGATTCTATTTTTAAAAAATGACCAATAAAATATTTCTTAAGATTGAAAGAATCCATGGATTTTTCAGAAAGATGTGGATATTTAGTCATTTAGTGTGTTATAGGGTCAAAGCGATAGATGGAATTGATCTGTGATCTTCGTTTTTATCAGTGATACATTTTCTCTATTCGCATTATCAACCTGATTCAAAACATAACTGGAGTTGGCATTGAAGAAAAGACCATAAACTATTTTTCAGCTAACATTCCAATCCCTTGCGGAATCTTATTTTTTTCCCTTAAAATCGAAAGCATTCAGCATCATTTTCTCAAGTATGCGTGCTAACAGTGCATTAAAGAATACTCCAAAACTATTTTGCTTGGGAAGTGAGTCCAAATAACCCAAGAACCCTATCCTCATAAGGGTTCACCACACATACATCTCAGGTAAGAAGTCTACTGACACATTTAGTTGAAAGATTAAAATACATATATATTTATAAAGCACGATCAAGAGGGATCGCACAGGGATATTATATAAGAGCTTTCTTAATCATAAATTTCCATGACAACTTGAGAATGCTTCTTTGCTGAAGATTTGCAAAACCCTATTAAATAAAATCGCTCAAAATAGGCGTCATTGAATACAATATTCTTCAAGACTGAAAGATTAATTACATTTTCTACCATACTTGAGATCTTTAAATGTTTTGAAAATCTTAATATACACTCCCTGATTAGATGCATTTTGAGCCACACTTATACTGTAAGGCACATGATTTGTATTTGTTTTATATTAAGTAAGACAGATTGTTTCTTTTAGAAATTTAATCAAATTTTATAGTTTATATTTTTAATTTAGAATGAAAGACAGAGCTTTAATGATGCTTACAAATATAGTACTTAATGCTCATTTTTTTTAGTTCATTAGGAATCACACCTGATTCTACCACTAATAAATATTTATCCTTGGGACCTCTTTTTATTTTGGAAAAAATACCCCACACGAAGATTCGGTAAAGTGATTCCTGATATAAACCTGTGAACTATTGGTGGAGCAGTTTCGTTCCTATAACTTGGTATATTTTTCTATTCTGTAGCAGCAAAAATTTCCTTGTGTGTATGTCCATTACTTGATGTTGCATATTTTGTGTTTGGCGCAACTTGGTCAACTAGAGTCGTTGTGCCATAAGACCTAACCAATCAAACTTAATTAAAGATCGCATAGTAAGTCTTTTACAAAAAACATTAAAAGCTCGTAAAATTACTGTAACTCGTATTATGTATGCCATCCAATTAGTAAAATATTCTCCGTTAAATAGATCCATTCTTTTATACTTCTATTCCTGTTTAAACTTATTTCTAAGGCGCTCTTTTTTCTCCATACTAATATCAAACAGGATCATCTAAGATCATAGAAATGCATAAGGGTGTTAAGGTCAAAATATTTATTTGGGACATAAGTTATCCTTCATCCCAGTTTATGATACTGTGTTAGCTCTGCAATTCTATATGATCTGGGGAAATATAAACTGAAAACACAATCTTAACCATCTCAGGGGTTCACACGCGTAATTCCACCTTGATACCTATAGTCTTCCCTGCATGACCTAACCAATTTTGACCTACTTGACTAATATAATCTTTCCAAAGGAATTCTAATTCTAAAGAATTGAGCAACATAATCTTTCCAAAGTAATTCTAAAGAATTGAGCAACATAATATTTCCAAAGTAATTCTAAATAATTGAGCAACATAATCTTTCCAAAGGATTCTATTATGAAGAAAGGAACAATATAATATTTCCAACAGATTCTATTATAAGGAAATGATAAGTATAATTTTTCCAAAGAATTCTTACCTCAGGAAAGGATCAATAAAATCTTTCGAAAGGTTGAAAGTATCCATAGATTACTTAAAAAGTGCTTATTTATTCATTAAATGGTGTTATGGGGTAAAAGAGGGTGACATTTTTATAAGTGATACCTTTACTCGATTTTTACTGTTGATTCGCGACACAGCTGGAGTTGGACATTGAAGGACAGGCCATAAACGATTTTTCAGTCCTATATATCGAATAAGATTTAATGAATGTCCCACCAGGGGATGCTTTAACACCTTAAATGGAGGGGACAGAACCAAGTAAACAGTAGATATCGGTTCGATTGGATTTTTCTTTTGCGCTAAATGACTTAAAAGTTTTCCCTTCGAATTTTGATGATCCTAGAAACTAAAGGTCGAATCGCCGATAATTTAAAGGGAAATTAGTGTTTATCATTAGAAATGGTGGTCACTGAAAGGGTAAATTAGGATGTTGTTTATTGCTTATTAGAGGAATATCATAAAAGTGCAGTCAATTTTTGATTATAACAACACGGTTTAAAAGCTTTAAATTATTCTGTATGAGAATGTGTTCAGTCTCAATCAAATGTATCACCATATGTTATTCATGAGCCGATTTAACATTTTTGATAGGGGTTTTTAAGATAAAGAGGCCCACTGTTCTGGTTTTCTGAAATCCAAAATACAATGTGCAAAGCATTTAAATTATTGTGAATAATTTCATCTTGATTTCTTATATTTATTTGAATTTGTTTTGAAGTTCCATGTCTAGTATTTTTATAATTTCATATCCAAACACTCTACAGGGGCAACTACGAATTTAATAAGATTTGAATGTAATGTTTTAAAACAGTTAGACACTGCTTAAAGATAAATTGTCTGTTAAAAATATTACTGTCACCATTTAATTCTATAATTGTGACAGTATTGAAAAACATTATCTATGTAATTTATAACATGTATCCATCTATAGCTTTATCTAGAGATTTTTACACGATGAATTTTTCCTTAGATTGGATTTAATAAAATGAAGTTGATTTAAAAATTTTAAGTAAAAGCTTTAAAAAATTATCCGGTTATCCAATCCAAAGCTAAACAAAAACAAAAAAATTGGCAAAAGTAAGTTTAGAAAAATAAAATAATCCATTGAACTACAGTGAATAAATGCAATAATTCTATCGTAAACTATTGAAATAATCCCTTCAATAGCGTAGATTATAGAAATCATTTTACTTTTGTAATAAAAACTCGAATACGAGTTAGTTCAAGAACTTCACCAAAATTTTACATTAAGTTTATTTTTGGTACTAATTTCAAAATAGCGCTACGCAAAAGAATGTGTCTAGGAAGGTTACTTTAAGAATGCTATGAACATGTATCATACACCATACTCGTAATTAATTTCAATTAATATGACCTGAAGAAAGTATTGAGTAAGTCAATTTCTACAATGATTTATCAATCTCTCATAAAAGTAAATTGCATAATTAATTAATAGAAAAAGTAATATCGTTGCCAAGCTATTAATCAATTGGTTTTGTTCAAAATTACAATAATTGCTCATTTTTAGGTTTTACTGAAATTGATTATTCTATAGAATATTTTTTACTCTAGTGAAGTTCGTTTTTTTTTTCAATATCAAATTTAATATTATATTTATCTTCTGTATTCTCTATATATAGCTGGTATCAACAAATTATTTTCATTTATCACATCAATGAACTCTATCTTCACCTTTTAAATAAAATACAGCGATATCATATATAGATCTTATAAAAAAGGTGTCTGTTTACATAAAAAATAGTAAGATATTTATTTCCAACAGAAGTAGTTTAATACTGCTGTGCTAATTTTGAACCACGGTCAGATGACGAGGTCTACACCTAAGCTTATACACCATTCAAACTTTCGCACAAAGCCAACCAATCTTAAAATAACATTTTAAATTTATTATAACTTTATTATACTTTTTAATATACAGGCGGGTTATAACTGAACAGGTATTTAGAGATTTGTGTTGAAGTACCGTTGCGTAGCGAAACATTTACAACTGGGGATTTTGAGATTGAATTTTCTCTACTATGAATGATGTGGAATAAAAAGGGTTGGTTCGATTTGCTTTCTTGCAGCTGTACACCCAGTCCATGGAACCTCACATAGCACTATAACATAAATGTTAGAAAGTGATTTTTGGCCTCAGCTAAGAAGATAACAGAAGAGGTACATTCAGTTTTTTTTCAGGACAGTCAGTAGATTTTCTTTCGGCATCAATATATCACTCAATTTAAAATGAAAACACTAATAAAATGCTGGGGAAAAAGAACACAAAACTTAACAAAATTGTCTGAAACTCGACAATGAAATATTTAGTAAACAGGCATGGATTTTATCTAGATTTCCAAGCCCAGAAAAACAAAGGCAAAGTGCTGTCTTGATAGGTAGGTAGTTGAATTAACATTGCACTGAAGCAACACAACGGGCTATTGGACAACGGGCTATGCAGGATCAATCTCGAAGAAAAAGATCCGAGAACAACAACTTCAATTTCGAACCACTGTCAGATGAAGAGGTCAGCATCTGAGTTGGCATCCCACTTTCCAAACTTCCACACGATGCCAAAGTGAGGACATTTGAGGTCACGAATGCTAACGTGCACCAGCCCCCCGATACACGGCGATCTTTAGTTGAATCGAGTTTCTAACTAGCAACAATCCGGTTGCTAACTGTCTACTCTTCCCATTGGGATGATATCGTGGCCCCTAAGTGCCGTCTTTGCACAGACGCGTGATGGATGATTGATAGATCATGTGAAAAGACCAAATGAGTATATGAACTGGAGAGAGGCCAGCATGTATGCGATGGAGAGAGGTTAAGTTATGTTTGTGTTAAGGGTACTTATTGCGCATGACAAGCACCAATAGCCAATCAAATATCGAAATCATCACACACCGGGACAATCGGGCCAAGCCGCGTGATTTATTATCCCCCATAGAGTCGTGACAATAACAATGGGGATGAAAATGCTCATTAGAAATTGAATCTGAAGTCCACTAACGTTTGCATTAAAATAGAATTTGTTTTCAAATGGACTATTTCGCATGCCACGCACCACTAGCCAATCACAGATACCAAAATCATCATATACTGGGACGATTGGGCATTATCCCAATAGTTATTCCCAATCGTCCCAGTATATGATGATTTTGGTATCTGTGATTGGCTAGTGGTGCGTGGCATGCGAAATAGTCCATTTGAAAACAAATTCTATTTTAATGCAAACGTTAGTGGACTTCAGATTCAATTTCTAATGAGCATTTTCATCCCCATTGTTATTAAAAATTGTGCCATCGAACTAGTCGATGGCACAATTTTTTTCAACTGGAAATGTGGGTTTACATGGTTGATTCGCCACTAACAAATTCTAACACATGGAGAGCCATACTGTTCCAAACATGATATTTCTTTACAAATCCTTTCGTTAGGATGAAAGATTATTATGAGACTTATTGCCATTACGTAGATTACGTAGACATTTTGGCAAAGACTTTAAGACCCAAAAATTCTTAGTGCAGATTAGACCCCCATTATTGTTTTAAAAATGAAGTTTAACGACTGTACGATCGGGTAACCAAAGTGCCATGACTTGCTTATAAACCTAAGAGAACACTATTTTCAACCTTTTAAGAACTGGTGGCTTCATAACATGTAATATGCATTCTTAAGGGGTGATAGTGCAAAATATCACTATAATTTGATCTTTTAAACTAATATGTTATTCTATAAATACATTGATCAAGGCATTGCCTATATAAATAAAATGGAATATTTGTGCATTGAATATTTTCGAACCATTTGAAGTTTTCTATCCGTTTTGGACCCTTCTTATGCAAATCCCATCTCTTGCGTGTTTGGTGTATGTCTGTCCATCTGTCTGTATGAATATGCGTGCCCGTACTACGTCCAAACGGTTGAATATATTTTCATGAAACTTTGTACTGTTAGTACTTACATTCATTTAGTGACTGAATTTGGTTGCGTTAGTCTGTCCGTCTTTCAGTTCAATGTCTGATTTTATGTCTGTGTGTTTGTATAAGCATCACATAGAATTTAGTAAACAGAGTTTAATGCAATGTTCTATAGTTGATAAACCATATTTCAGTATAGTGAATACGTTATTTAAAATTCCTTTGCTTACATATTTAGACAAGTTTCAAGCTAAAACATCTGAGTAACTGTACTTAAATCAACCATAATTTGGTAGTTTCGGAGTAGCTCGAAGGTAGGTTGAGCATTGCAATTACTTGGATTGTTTTCCCAGTACTGCTGAAAGTTCATTATTTTTCCAAAACCTATTTTTACAGAATTTAAATTCTAATACTTTTTTTATTTAAGTAACTATATTTAAATCAACCATAATTTGGTAGTTTCGGAGTAGCTCGAAGGTAGGTTGAGCATTGCAATTACTTGGATTGTTTTCCCAGTACTGCTGAAAGCTCATTATTTTTCCAAAACCTATTTTTACAGAATTTAAATTCTAATACTTTTTTTATTTAAGTAACTATACTTAACTAAGTAACTATACTTAAATCAACCATAATTTGGTAGTTTCGGAGTAGCTCGAAGGTAGGTTGAGCATTGCAATTACTTGGATTGTTTTCCCAGTACTGCTGAAAGCTCATTATTTTTCCAAAACCTATTTTTACAGAATTTAAATTCTAATACTTTTTTTTATTTTGAGCTTTATTCATTTTCCTTGTTAAATGTAAATTGTTTTCGAATATTTAGGACAAACAATATTTTTTAAAAAAGCGGAAACTCGAATGTGTTTGCCACGTGCAGTGATATTTTCTGTTTTTTTAGCTCTTTAGCTCGGAAAGAATTTCGTATTTTATAATTTTGTCCAATTTTTAGTTGTAAGTTGTAACAATTTTGCGATATCATGAGAAAAAAAATAATCATGAATTAGTATATTTAGTCTGGAACAAAAGGAAAGCCGGCACCACTAATGCAGCATAAATTTCAAATACCACTTACGAAATAAATAAATATATAAATGCTATCTTTAGAACAACTTTTATTTTGCTTCATTTCGCTGTTTTCTATTGTTTTCTGTTTTAAGTATTTATCTCAATAAATTGTGTTTCCTTCTCCTGGCACATAACACCACCACAAAGTGTTCGACTTAAATGGGCGTGCAAGTTGGAATAAAGCAAATTTTAAGTGTAATTATGCCATTTTTCAAAGAGCGTTAATGTTAAAAAAATCTGAACTAGGACTTTTGAAATATTACAAATTCTTTGTCATAAAGTTAGGGTGGCTTACTTTACGAACTGAAACTAATATACGAATATTCTTTAGAATAAACGCTTTCAAATCGATTTACCATTTAACAAAATGGTAAGTTTACCTTGTTTTGTCTGTATTAAAGACATTCAATTTTAAACAAGTTCTTTTATTATTGCACGCGCCATAAAAAGAAATTTTCTAGAAAAAACGTTTTCGCATAGAAACGTAAAGTGATTACTCTGGAAACTTTTTCAATCTATAGTTAAGCATTTCAACCCGAGTGAGGTCGGATAATTCTGCTAGTGCACAATAAATTTGGTTAAATTTGTTAAATAATTCGTTATTCACATAGATTTGAGCACGTTATTCAATTATAACCATCCTTACTTCAGATATACTATACTGTATTGGATATTTGTGCGTTTCATAGCCAGATATATGAACAGAAGTTAACAAGTTAGATCGACCTTCCATAAATAGACTACTGTAAAAGTATCATATCCCACAATTTACACTTCTCTGTACATAACTTTCAGACATCACAGGATGTTACAAGTTGTATAAATCTACTATGAATAGGCTACTGTAAAAGAACCGTGTTCCACTAATTACTTTTCTGGACATGCATTTCACAGACATCAGTGGTAGGCGGAACCGATTCAATTCCTTCCTGTGTGTATTTCTCTCTTCTATGTCAGTAAAACTTTCTCCGTATATGTTATGTCCATCACTTGCTGTATGCATATGTCTTGTGTTGCGCGCAGATTGGCCAAAAGTGTCCCCACTCTACCAATCAGAAACAACAGTCATCAACAGAAGTTAACAATATGGATTGATCAACCTTAACCCTCCTTGTGGTTTTCTCTATGAGGTATCTCGCGATTAGAAGAAAACTGACCAGATCTTGATGGATGAGATATCTCACCATTAAAAATTGACCATATCTTGATCTCGTCATCATCAAAAAATTGACCAATACCATGACGAGGTATCTCGTCAATAGCAAAATTGGTCAGATCTTTATGTACGAGATATCTCATAAAAACGACTCGGGGGGGGGGGTTAAATAGTATTATACTTTGTAATTATACTTTTGTAATTATACTTTTGTAATACTTTTGTTAATTATACTTTTTCTGGATATGTATTTCATTGATAGTCATCAGATGTAGGCGGTGCAGATTCAATTCCTGTCAGATTCGATTCCTTCCTGGGTTAATTTCTCTATTCTATGTCAGTGATACTTTATGTTTATGTCCATTAACTACAGCTTACTACCAACCACAAACATATATCAAAGAAGTTAACAAGCTAGATTGATCAACTCAAATAGGCTATTGTAAAAGTACCTTGTTTCGTTAATTATATTTTTCTTGCCATACATTTCATAGACAGGCAGCAACAAAAGTTAACACGTTTGATCTATCTACCACAAATAAGCAATTTAAAAGTATCTTGTTTCACAAATTCATTTCCCTAGTTTCAGCGTGTCTTCAATTAGAGGAGAGTCCCCTCCATAAAATAGTCATCAACGGAAACCGGATCTTCCCTATCGTTGCCAGCATTGTCTACGGGTGAACGATTAGTCCCATAAAATGCGGAACTCATTTGTCTCTTCCAAGCGCACAATGAGAGGTCTAAAACTGGAACCCCAGTAGCAACAAAAGGGTGGAGAATCTTTCCTTTTATAAAGCGAGCAACAAAGATGTTTTCAAGTGGTGATATTGTGCTTTTGTAAATAGAAATGAGTGTATCTTTTCTTTCGGTACTTCATTTGTGTTTGCAGCTGACGGCTCCAGCCGAAGCACAAAATGTTTGTTGCTGCACCATGAAGACAATTATGATTGGTCGGAGACAGTTGTAAATGAATTTCAAAGGAAGTTTTCGTCAAATATATATTATATATTGGTCTTAAACATGAGAGTATTATTCTATAATAATACGATGTATAGTTGGGAAAGGGATACATTAATTAATGTTGCCCGCTAAGGAACATTTTTTAAAAATCGGATATTCCTGCTTTTGTAAATAGAGATGATTGTATCTTATCTTTCGGTTCTTCATTTGTGTTGCCTCTGACAGGTCCAACCCGATTTCACTCCAAAACACAAAATGTTTGTAACTGAATCGTGAAGACAATTATGATTGGTAGAACAGTTTTATATGAACTTCAAAAGAATTTGTCTCCAAACATTGGTGAACATGATTATCAGTATATGTTATGTTGGAATGGATAGTTGGGAAGGGATTCCTTGATGTTGTCCGCAAAGGCCCATTTAAAAAATTGTGATATTTTAAAATTACCAATTTGGTATGCAAATTAAACTCTATACATCCATTTCAATTTACAAAACTCAAAATTTATTTTAAATTATTGATATTTGAGCAAAACTATATATATCATATACCATTTCTATTAACTACCATTATGGTTTCATTCGTGTTTAAAATTACATAAGAAAAGCAAGCATGTACTATGAATATAATGAGTTTATGATCTGGAATGCTAACATGTAGTTTTTTAATTCATATAATTGCAATTTTTAAAATTCAGTTCATATTATTCACTTATACTAATTAAAATATTCTTTAAAGTATTAACCAATAGCCCGTTGTGTTGATTCTGTATGACGTAAGATCAACTACGTACAAAACTACTAAGACTGAATCCACTGTTATTAAGAGATTCACATTATACTCCATATTTCTGACTTTAGATTCCTATATGAACTATCCAGATAAAAAATGGGCATCTACTGATGGTCGTGGCTATTACTGAAGGGAACCTGGAAATAAATTGCATGACTAGAATCCCAAGATACCACTTTATAAAACGTATATAAAGGTATATAATAACCCGACTTCACTCCATAACGCAGACGAAATAAAGATATGACGACTATATTCTTTACTCCTTGAGAGTAGACAGCAAATGTATTTTTTATACTTCTACGAGTTTGAGCATTTGAATTATGATACTTGCGAATATTCTATAGCGGCTATATTATTCTTGATAGAACGAACTTTCCAGATTGCTCCATTTGCTTACTGTAATCTCGGAAATAGTGAGTCCTGATCATATGGCTTCTTTTCATCTCGAAATTCATCTTTAAAAATTACATCAGCTCTTGAAAGTAGAAAGGATCCAAAGTAATAGACACTACTGAAATAATAATAAAAATAAATAAGGATTATTTGAGCATGTAGATTGTGCATAAAAGTTATAAATTCTTATGAATGGAAAATATGACTCTCTGCAGTCTCTTACAGTACGTACATTAAGATGGTAGTAAACTTAAAAAATCACCCAAATCGATTTATTTTTTTTTAATTTTAGAGTTAATATTAATAGATATCACCAATATAGATAGGAAGAGAATTTTTCAATGACTATCCTTTTTGATGTAATTACTTAAACAACACAAATCATATAGGATATACGTATAGTAAATCTATTACAAAAACGCGTTTTTCTACGATTAAGATCGTTTGACATTCTTCCTATTTTGTACTGTTTCCTAAGAATCAGGTTTATTTCCTCGAAAAATATTTTTGATAATCCTTGCAATGCGTTGTACACATCTAAGTGGAAATGAGAAATTCATTATGCTTCCAGTTTAGAAATTTTGGTTTAAAATGGTGCTTAACCTATGCTTTTTTGCAAAATTTTAGGTGTTTTAGTACAAAAAACTTTTTCTTTACAATTCAGTGATACACTTAATAAAGGAAGTTAATTTTATTTATATGTATACACCTAGTATACGATTTCAAATTTTGATGATGAATTCATAATTAATGTCCATGGGGCCTATCATTTTAAATGATATGTGAGCAGCATATTAGAAATAATAAATTAAAATTATTATTAAATTTAACATTGAAAAATCGTCACTGTGGAAAAACATATTTTGGACAATTAATGTCTCTTTACGGCTCAAACGCGAAACCTAATCCCCCTGAGAAAACCCGTTTTCTTTTTCTCCATCATCGAAATGTCATCCATCATCACATCATCCATCACGGAATAAAAGTTGATCCGAGCGCTTCTGTATCATGACCAGACTGAGATTAGTCGAGCAAATTTCGAGATTTATTATCTCATACCTTATCTTGAAACTTCTGTATGAGGCTCCTAAACCTTGATTTATGTGGACTCCTGGATCTCAGATATATATGGTACTGCGTTTCAGGGGGAAAAGTTGTACCTAAAGACTTTATCCATTTCTATGGAAACGAGTTCCAACCCAATAAATTGTATTTACAATGTTAACCACTTAAAGCACGAGTTTTTTTCGGAAAAAATGAATATATATATAGGTATAGTGTAGGTTATTTTTTGCGATTTCAGTTGCGGGGAGTGGGATAAAAATTATAAAAAAAAATTATTATACAAAAAAGTGTAAACGATTTGATTACATGTTTATTTTGAATTTCGAAATATTAATAATAATAAAATATTAACTTCAGATTCACTTCCATCACTCAAGAGATCATCACTTTCATCGCTGAAACTTTCTGATAAATTGGCATATTCAAAATCGTCACAGTCGCTCATTATCAGATAACTTTTTCTAAACAAGTTACAAAAACACTTAGTAAAAATTAATTTATGGTTAACTGTTTACTTTTATGATATTTAACGTAATAAAAATGGATATATTACCTTTTAGACACCTAACAACTGCTTTATAACAAAGAATTCCTAACAAACTTATAGCTAATCATCAAAATGCACCACTTGGTTTACACAAGAAAAATTGTGCATAGTGGTGCCATCTACGGTAAATAAGTTTAATATCCATCTAAAAATAAGTGGTAAATCATCTATGATAAATAAGTTTATGCCATCTTTGGTATAAGTTTAATCTAGCCTATCTATTTTTACTAGAACGGAAGAGCGCCCGTGTGAGACACGGGGATGTGCAAATTTGCCGATAACTTTCGCCCGTGTCAAACACGGGTAAATGCGTTAAATGGTTAATAAGTAACGATCAAGCGAACTTAACACCATTTTATGCAAAGTGTTGTGTTCATATTTTTACAGTAAAAATGTAAATTCTAAAATATTTTAAATTTTGTTCAAAACGAATTCACATAAAAATATATTTACACATATATTTTCAATGCCCGACAAGCTGACCTCTTAGGCCCAACAAATCATCGCGTTAACCCTGTGATCTTCACCCAAGTTATCGTGGGCCGTGGAAGACCAGTTGGAAGTATAAAATATTAGTAAATCGAAGGGTTGCAAGTTAGAAACTCGGTCCAAACAAAGGCAGTCGTGTACACGGAGGATGGCGCACGTTAAATCTGTCGTGGCCTCAAATGTCCTCACGTTGGAGTGGTGTGGAAATTTGGAGAGTGGGGTGCCAGCTCAAGTGTTGAAAGAATACCTTGTCTTGTTTGCCTGAAGAGAGAGACTTTAGACCAATTTAAATTGGATGGTTGTGAGGTTAACTGTAATGAAATGAGAACCAATTATTTTTATGATCGTAAACGCATAGACACAGGTCATAATGCATTTAATAGACAAGTAGTATCATTTTATAAAATTGCTTCAACTTGGATCACTTCTTTGAATGTGATCTGTGATCATTTATTGACCAACGTAATTAATCACACAAAATAAAGCCTAAAAGCATTACCCTTGTAATAATACATATTAAAATTATTTCTGCTGAATCTGTAAAGCACCTTTCTATACTTCGCCACTTTTAAGGAAATTCTACATCAATTTCAGCGAAATAAGGTATTTGTCAATAATTTCAAAGGTAAATTATACTACAAATTGGTTTATTCAGCCGGTATCTATACATTGCCAAGGAGCTTTCTATTTACCCAGAGTCACGGGAATTTCCTATTCAAATAAAATCTGTCTACAGCTACACTTTGCATGTAAAGGCACAGGTGTGCATTTCATTAGTCTTATTGTTACATTACCTTTGCGTAACTAGAACTTGTTGAGGACTGAATATCACTTCTGCTACCAACTTCTATTCAGTGCGTCTCATTAATATGGGATATAGAGTAATTGGAGATCTGGGAAATAATTGTTTTTACGCTTAAGTAACACCAATTAATTATCGTCAAAGGGCCAGATGGAATTCTTTAGTACATCAGTATATATCCTGATATACTGATGAATGCCTGATGGAATTCTTTAGTACATCGATACATTTACTGGTATAATGATACTCGTATGTATTATACTAAACATAAATATTTGTAAACGATAGCAGTATTTGGAATAAAACTAAACTCTAATACGA
Organism: Meta bourneti; assembly: GCA_933210815.1. Classification (NCBI taxonomy): domain Eukaryota; kingdom Metazoa; phylum Arthropoda; class Arachnida; order Araneae; family Tetragnathidae; genus Meta; species Meta bourneti. The sequence goes on from OW119926.1 coordinate 58,325,480, forward strand.
ATTTCATGGACTATTTGACGCTAAACCTACAACTTCCTGGCGTAAATTAATCTGAACAAAAACTATTTTTTAATACGAAATATTATTTTTTATCATCTAAATATTCTAAATTTATAATTATTAATGATAAAAATTCACATTAATCTCTATGTGCATGAAGTACAGACTCTAATGTAATAAGCATAAAAAAACTGCGTATCAGAGCATCTTTGAACTTTACAGTTATTTACCAGTCATTGAACTTTACCTGACCGTAGTTCAAAATTACGTGGTGTTATCCTCGGATCTTTCCCTTTGAGATTGATCCCGGACCGTCATCAATAGCCCGTTGTGTTGCTCCAGTGTGTGACCATTGAACTTTACACCCAGTAGGTTTCCGGTTCGAATCCCGGTTTCTAAGAGCATAGATTTTAGTGATAACCCCTGTTAGGCTTATCCACTGATTGCTCCTTCACAAATACCAATCAGTTTGATTCTCTTGTAGTGCAGAAGAGGTCAATGATTGGGAATTAAAAGTTAAAAATTAAGTACATTTTCACACAAAAAAAAACAGTTTTAAATTGTGAAAAATTTGTCTTTTAAGTAAAATAAAAGCACTGCTAACTATAACGAATCTAAGAGCTTAAATACGCAATATACCGAAACCTTTACTCCATATTATAGGCATTTGTTGTCTGACAGTAACACATTCTTGTATGAATAGAAAAACTACATTTGCGAAGAATTCCATATCAAGAGTTACTCTGAAGTAGAATTTAAGAAAGATGTCTTACATTCAAATGCATCTGAATATAAAACTTGTTTTCAAGGAGCAGAAAAATTGCAATTTAATATAATCTTATCAAGTATATTATTATACTGATCTTGTAATCAAAATGTTATTGAATTATTTAAACTACTAACACTTTTTCAATCAAATTTAATCTTGGAAATGTGTGAGATATACTATAATAACGTTAGCCAAAGAAAGAACCTAATTTCTTTAAACGGCAGGAAATGTACATCATTTATGAGTTGAAAATTAATGCAATCATTTTTTCAAAACAGGACTGAGAGAACGTAATTAAATATTTCAAATTATGCAAATGTTCTTTCTGAATCATAATAAATCAGATATGTTAATTAATGAAAGAATCGGGTAAATACCTTAATCTGTGAAATGACAAAGAACTAGAAGAAATTAATGTCTGAAATCTGCATTTACTTCTGAATTTAATCAAAGAAAAATGCATTAAAATAGCAGACGGTAAGATAAAAAATATGTATGGACTTATTTCAGAAGAAATGCTTAATTTGTTTCTTTGCAAAGAAGAAATAAGGTTATCACAAAGTAATTTAAAGATCTATTTTTTATTAAACCATTTTTCAAAGTTAAAAGCTTTCCTTAATTAAAATCTTATCTTCAATAATCATTACAAATTATTTCTTAAATTGACCTAAACAACATATTTGAAATGATCGGTAACTAAGAAAAAGATAGCAATTTCTTGTGGAAATGGTTACGCTATCAATACGCTCTAAAGCATAGTTCTACTTATGATTCTGGATCTTAATTTCATCCATTTCATGGATCTATTATAGAAAACTATTGTTGCAATGGAATTAAACGAGTTTTAAGTACATAATGTACAGCTGTGGTAAAAACTAAATCTCCATTAAATCATCGTTTATAGTAGAGAAATCTCCAAGATACCATGCGCTAAGGAAAAACGACTTCTATAAATTCATATGCAAAATATTAATAAAGAGGGTCATCAAATTGCATTACGTCTTAACATGTGACAACACTCAAATTTGATACCAAATTTCAAATCTGTATCAAAACAGTAAAGAAAATTTGGTGTATTGAATTTTAAATTAGCTTTCTAGAATTTTTTTCATCTTTCAAATTGAAATTTTGTATCACTTCACTATTAAAGAACCGAAAGAAAATCTAAGAAAATGTTTCTGCTTTAAATTTATTTTATTTTGAAACACTAGTTATGAGAATTAATCTTTGGAAATCTTATGATCTTCATATATTTTGATAGTATTCAATTTAAAAGAATTTTTGTAATAGCTATGGCAAAATTTCATCTGCTTCCTCCCGATAGTTTTCCCTAGAAAGAAATTTGTTCTCTACATTTGGTCTATTTGCTTGCAGAAAAAGAATTTACTTCTACTACAAGAAAAGAGCTGAAATTGTGTATTATCTTTAAAAAGTTCTTTTGAAGTCTTGAATCGATTTCTGCCAAAATATATGGTTGCTATTCGAAACTTTAAAATTTTAATATCAAAACTAATATTTCAAACTAAAAGTGAACTTAAAAAATAAATATTAAGTAGATTTTGTTTTGAAACACAATATAAAATGATTTATTTATACGATCAAAGTTATCAAACCTCTGATCTTCGCTAGATTTGTGAGCAGTGTAGGGTTGTTTTTATCCCACAACATCCTTGAAATGGTTTCCGCAAGATATCTAAAAATAATGAAATAATAAAAGATATAATGATAAAAAACTTAACTATTTAAAAACGAAGTTTATTGTATATGTTAAAATTATAATAAAAATAAATTTTTAGGAGTTTAAGACTGTTGAAAGCGCTAGTTTGGATAGTGAATCATTAAATCTAGGACTTGATACTCATTGAGGTCTCAAGTTATTTTTTAAACCCTCTGAGGGATTAACATGAATAATTATACCTTGCAACCTGCAGTCCAGTTACTTCTAACCAATTTTGACCTTTGCCAATATAATTTTTCCAAAACGACTAATAGAATCTTTACTATGGATTTTATTCTACAGAATGACCCGAAAGAATATTTTTTCAAAGGATTCAATTCCCAGAAAAGGACCAATAGAATCGTTCCAAAGAAATATATTCTAAGGAAAATACCAATAGAATATTTTAAAGTTTAAACGAATTCCTTAGAATGATGTCGTTATTTAGTCACTAAGTGGGCTGTGAGGTAAAACCAACAGTACACTACTCAGAAATTTAGCGACATTCAGGGAGTTAACAGTAATAAACTATTACTCCATGTTTCCTGGCATGGATGACTAAATGTATACTACTATACGAGTTTATTTAAACCATGCAAATGCTACATGTTCAGGGATTCAATTCACACACACACACGTGTGTGTGTGTGTGTGTGTGTGTGTGTGTGTGTGTGTGTGTGTGTGTGTGTGTGTGTGTGTGTGTGTGTGTGTGTGTGTGTGTGTGTGTGTGTGTGTGTGTGTGTGTGTGTGTGTGTGTGTGTGTGTGTGTGTGTGTGTGTGTGTGTGTGTGTGTGTGTGTGTGTGTTCAGTGATACAATGGAATCACAGAAAGCAAATCGTACTCTACCACCACATGATGAATTTGACAAATCTTAAGCACCAGCTGTTTGTAATAGAATTTATCACAGTACATTTCTCATTGCGCAGTACACTACAAGACAACCTATATCCACAAGATAGCAGAATGCATCCACTTCCAATGTCTGATTACATGAATTGCAACATACTGAAACGACGAAGAAGGTACAATGAATAATGTTGTCAATCGATTCCATGGATGTTTCCCCTGGTAATAAAAAGGAATAGTTTGTGAGAACAGAATTCACAAGCAAGATATTTGCTGCAAAGCAAACATTATTTTTTCATGCTTGCGTCATGTTGGAGAAAAAAAAATTTCGAACCAGATGTTCATTTTGAAAATTATAAACATGAATTCTAAAGGAATGATATTCTTTTGAAGTCGATACTCGGCTCAATTTCATATACAAAACATTTTATTTTAATGCAAAATATTAAAATCATCTAACGTTATATATTTAACTTGATTAAAATTTAAATGTCCACTTTGAATTAACTGATAAATATCAGTTAATTTAAAATGCAAAATTAATGCGAATATTGATATAAAATACATAACAATGCAGATAATAAAAATTAATGTTGTGTAGATTTTTAATATGAAAAGTATTATAAAAATTCAAGGTAAGTAATTAAGCATAGTACATATCAATTCCTTCAAATTATTCAAAAAAGGTTGTTCATGACACAATCCAAGAACCCAAGAGTTAATATCACAGCATTCGAAAAGATAATTTTACAATTACTCAACGTTTTGGCAATCTACTTTGATGAATACATAAATTAGTGATTTTTATAGTCAAAATATTTTCTTTTTCAGCAACGTATATAAAATAATTTAAATACATAATAAAGATTTTAAATTTATAATTACACATCACAAGGAATTTGTTTTACAGAACATTGAAAATATCCGGCCTTTATGAGCCTAAATAAGTACTCTTTCTTAGATTTGCGATCCTCATTATTGTCATGTATAGAAATTGTACTCATTAGGTGACGGTAATAATACTTCAAAAATTACCTCTTTTGTATTTTTCTTTCATAACTACTCTGTAGATGGAACACGACTCTTATAAGCAACATGCACAATTATTTTCTTTTCTATCGAGAGCAATTAAATAATCTAGTTTTTATTCAACGTTTTGGAATATGCGTACCATTTTCAGTGAAACTAGATTTCATTATTTTTTTATCGGAATTGAATAGATTCATGTGCTCTGAATGTGTCATATTTGGTCGCATTGGATACATTGGATCCAAATGTTTCATAGAAAGTAAGTTTTGACTATTTGTTTAATTTCGTTGTTTTGCGTTCGATTATCAGGTACAGATTCCGATGGCAAATGTGCCCCGGTAGGTTTCTCAAATTTAATTTAATTTTCAGTGAATGTTTCTACTTACCGTATGTCAACGCTTTTAAAGAAAACATCTTAAAAACTTATGTAGATAAATTCGAATAATTATTATTAAACTGATTTATTGACTGTTCACTAGTTCTTTGTAATTACTGACTCAGAGGTTTAAATTGTAACATAAATTATGTAAACATAAATTCCAAATGAATTATTTATTCTTTTTTCTATTTGAATGTTTCTATCTTTTAACGATTTTTGACATTTGTAAACCGGCCTCATCAACCTGTGACCCGGACGTGATTTAACTCTCCTGGTGACTGTCTCGACGAGGTATCTCACAATAAAAAAAATTAGCAGATCTTTATGGACGAGTATCTCGTCATTAGAAGAATACTGAACAGATCTTGATCTCGTCATCATAAAAAATCGACAGTATCTTGATCTTAACTCGACATTTGGAAAATTGGTCGGTTGTTGATGGATGAGGTATCTCGTCGGAACCACTTGGAGGGTTAACGTTTAAACTCACCGGACAACTGGAAGTTCTCAAAAGGTTAAGACCAAACGTAATTTTTACGTGGATTATTTACATACCTGAAACAATTATGTGTGCACTTTAAAACATTAGAATATGATGCGAAATAATTACAGACTATAACAAAAAGAGAATTTGCTGAAATAAAAAAGCAGAAGTTAATAGAAATAACGTATCCGATTATTTTATTCCATATTATTGCAATTTTTAAAAATTTCCTTTTGCCAGTTTTATCCTCTACGCAAATAAATGTTAAAATTATATCTGTCTACTATATTTTCTTACTTTAGTATTATACTGTCTTTAAAACTTCTATATATGTTAAATTACTTAGAATTGATAACGACATCCATTTTAAAAATCATTAGGAGGAATTTCAAAACTCAAACATGAGGGAAGGATGAGTAAAACAAACGGAAACTTATGCTATAAACAGAACATCATTCCATGGTTACTGGAGTAATTGATATACTTTAACAGTCAAGAATTAGCAAATAATTGGCATGAAACCGAAAGGCTAATTAAGTCCCTTAATGTGCACTAATCTAAAAATTTGGAATAGTTAAACTATAATTATAAGCACAGCATGGATACATTATGCATATTTACCCTCTGAACTTCACGAGATTTCAGAGTTGTGTATTATTGCTTTTACCTTACAATGTACATTATGACCAAATAACCACATCCATTGGATGAGAGAATCCTAGGAAAGATTCTATCGGTTAAGGTCAAAACTGGTTAGAAGTCACGAACTGAAGACTACATGTTGGAGAACGGATATATGTGTGTGCGCCTTTTATATGGTTAACTGAAATGAGATACGAATGAATTATTCCATGAATTCAAGCTTTAATTGTTCCACACAATAAGCAACAATGTGGCATTAACCCTCCTGCTGGCTGTCTCGATGATGTATCTTGTCATTGGCAAAACTAACCACATCTTGATGGATGAGTATCTCGTCCTTAGAAACAAACTGTCCAGATCTTTATCTTGTCGTCCTGGTAAGGAGATATCTCGTCATTAGCAAAATTGGTCAGATTTTTATTGACGAGACATCTTATCGAAACCAATTGCAAGGTTTAATGTCAAAATAATCGTCAAAAAACGTCAAAACCGCGATAAATCAAATTAGCTCTTAACAGGAAATATGTTTGTATATGTCTACACTGAAAAACTCTGTATATAAAAACATTTTATTCAAAAGAAAATGTTAACATTTTAAGTGAAGAATGGGATAGACTAATTTCTAAATAAAAATGAATACAAATTATACAAATTGAGTATCATAATATGCGACTTCCTATAAAATATAGTTCAAAGCAAATTTAAGTCATACGTCAGAATTAATCTTAAAATAATAAGTGAATTTTATTCTGTTGGAGGTAAACCTTTATACTGACAGTCACAAAAACCATATTACAGGAAGGGGGCACTTTATGGCAAAGTATATCCACTCGAAATACTTTGGTTTCTATTGTACAAGATAAACTCACGTAGAAATCTCTTTTAAAGGCAAACAGGTTCGAATATCCGTGAAATGCGCTGCGCAAATACTTGGGTTGAACGGATGATTTGATTCCTGCGGTGAAACTCAGAACTCCCCTTCTATATAATCTTGGACGCAAAGTATTTTGTTTGGGATCCGGCATCTTGTATATGTATGAGACTTATCTTCCGAACCATCTTAGATACAAATTGACCTGCTGTAGAAATGATTTTTTTCCAAAATAGCGCATGTGGGCTTTTATATGACAACTCTATCGGATTCGAATTTTTGCTGCTGTAAGTTTGGTGCTACAGAAGGATCTGAGGATGGCGACTGAAAGCTGTTGCAAGTATCCGTATAACATATTACCTCCAAGTCTTCTGAGTCCTTCACTTATATTTGAGAAACATATTACAGCTCGATATACAAACTCTTGAACAGTATTTGATAAAATACTTGAAATTCTTATTCGTAGAAGCATATTGGCCAATGCTTAACTTGTAGTACCTTGCATCTCAGAAAGTCAACCTTTTGAAGTGAAGTCAACGCGCAGCATACTTTCAGGTAGGATCCCAAAGCTCTGTTTTAAATTAACCCAAAGATAACTAGCGATAGAATGAATACACTTAACATTGTTCTCAGCTGGATTGCAGAATGGGCCGTTGCTATCTGTATCTCAACTCTACTATATTTGAAGCTTTTCTATTGAAACACGCTCTTCTTTTCACTACACACATTCGTCGAAAACATTTGATAACAAAAAATGGGCTTCTTATGCATAGAATATTCGATAGTACTTTATCGAGGGAACAAGTATTTTGCATATCAAAACGTAACAACCTTTATAACTTTTTCTTTTTCTATCAAAATATAGCTTACGTTTATTTGAGATAATGAAGATGTATTTTAAATTAATTCAATGATAACCTAATTGAAACCAATGCACATAAGAGCAACGAATAAAACGCTTGTTCGCATTAATTTGTTTAACTCTTTGAGCGTTGCGAGAGTTGTGTAGTGTTGCTTTTACCCAACTACACAAATAATCACATCTTTTTAAAGTCTGGATTTTTTCAACCTTTAGAAAGAATCTGTTGGTCCATTCCTTAGAATACATTCTTTCTTTGAATGATTGCATTGGTTCTTTCCTTGAAATAAAATCCTTTGGAAAGGTTCTATTTCCTCATATTGTAGAACAGAATGATTTGGAAAAATTCTATTGCTCATTTCTTTAGAATAGAATCCTTTGGAAAGATTCTATCGCTCATTTTTCTTAGACTATAATTATTTGTAAGTCATATAGCTCACTTCCTTAGAATAAAATCCTTTGGAAATATTTTATTGCACATTTCCTTGGAATAGAATTATGTGTTTCTATAATATTGCTAATCTACTTATAATAGTGTTATTTGCAAGAATTATACAGTTCATTTCCTTAGAATAGAATTCTTTGGGGAGATCATATATATTGTTTATTTTATTATACTAAAATTATTTTTAACTATTGCATTACTTATTTCCTTAGAAAAGAATCATTTGGAAATATTCTATTTCACATTTCCTAAGAATAAAACACTTTCGAAAGGTTCTATTGCTCATTTATTTGTATTAGAGAGCAAGAGAATCGATCCCTAATATAAGAAAACACATTTCCTTAGAAGAGAATACTTTGGAAAGATTCTATTGTTCATTTCCTTATAATAGAGACCAAGAGAATCGATCTCTAATATTTCAACCTTCTTGGCCAAGAGAATCCTTTGGATAAATGATTCTCTTGGTCAAGAAGGTCGAAATTGACTAGAAGTCAAGCAGGGAAGACTGCAGGTCGTAAGGTGAAATTATGTGTAAATCCTTCACAGGGTTAAGAAATCGAAATATTCAGAGCAAGTAAATTAGAAAAAAAAGTACTTCTGTGGTTCAGAATCTTTTAAATCTAAGCGCTTTTCGACCTGCTTGTTTTTTTTTAACTAATGGATTGTTACCATAAAACTTAACTAAGACATTGTTAAATTTTAAGTTTAATATAAGGTGGTGAAAACGTTTTTACTTTAATGCTAGAGGAAGTGTTAAAAATTTTAATATTACTGCAAAATATGCATGATTTAAAAGTTAGAACATAAAAAGATAATGGTTTTTAATTTTGTTTAGTTCAAATATTTTTAAGACTTTTTGTTTTAAATGACATTACATATTTCGTTCAAAATTCTAAAAACTTAATTATTATTTCTTAAGGTGATTCTTATTCCTTATCATATACGTATTCTTCTAAAATTCTGACAGTTTAGGTTTAATGAACCTTAAAAAATTTGTTGCGTATTTCTGATTGACAATGAATTATTTCAAATTTGGACGATAATACAGAATGAATTACACACTATTGATCTATGTATCTATGTTCAAAATTCATACGCGTATTAAGCTATAAAATCATATCATCATTGGTCCCTTTGTATTCTGTAAAAATTGTGAATGTGGTTTAACTTCGCAGAATCGTTCGGAACCAACGTCTATCAATTTTGACAAAAGAGTTTCTCCCAACAGTAAAAAGTTTCTGACTCATTTTATACCCTGACGCAGATAGGTTTGAAACCCAAAAGTCAGTAAGAAATGAAAGTTACAACTATTTGGGACAAAAGCTTTATAAAACGTCTTTTTCACAAAAAGGAAAATGAGCTTGAACTGAATGGAACTGATAAGAAATTTATCAAGGTTATTTAAGTTGCATGAAGATAGAAGTCGTAACTCGGTAATGCACAAAAGCTGATTTGGAATTGATGTTCGTTTCAATATAAGAAAGTGGTAAAGTACATAAAGACGAGGTTTACATTCATTACAGATTAAAATGTGTTATAATATTAAGTTTTCTGCTACCTTATACCCTATTTTGGTTCATGATTACAAAAAATTTAATATATTTTATTATTTTATATTGTTATTATTTTATATTGATTTTATAGCTATTATTTTATATTCTTATCAATATTTGCTGAACACATGTTCCCAGACTGTACAAAATAAAAATATAACTGTTACAAAAGAGAAACAACGCCAATTCGCGGATTGTATCCAAAATTAGGGTGGATAATGTTTTATCGAGCATTAAGTATTCAAATTCGGCATTGATTCAGTTATTTTGATAGCAGTGGAGTATTTTATAAAAGTACTAAACAAAAATTGTTATTTCACGTAAAAATCCATGTTTTAATCATTAAAAAACCATTAATTTAGAACCAATAATCCATTAATAAAAAACAAAGAAGCTTCAAATAGGGAACCTCGAGTTTAAGTACTATTATCAATTATTACTTTATCCGAAACATTAGTGAATGATACTACTGTTATCCCTTGTCTTTACAAGTGGCGTTGAAGCATTCAATGAAAAAATAGGAGTGACAGCACTATTTAAAGATAGCGAACGTATCGGAACTCGAGTTTTCCTGATGTTTTTGTCTTGATTATGGGGACATTTTATTCCCCCGAAATAACTATAGACCAGTTTTACAATTTTATTTTTATCTCTTTATTAGTCTTTTTTAAAGTTTTTACATTATTGAATGCCAGCTTGGCTAAGGTGTGTATATTTTACTAATTAAAACATTATTCTTTGTAGCACACACAGAAATCGATTTTGAGTAATCTCTAATTGGAACTTAAATGTGTAAATATTTCCGAAATTAAAGTGAATCGATATCAACACAAATTAGGTTTTATTGTTAACAAAAGTTAACTATTGATTTAGAATCATTCTGAACTTTTATTTCCTCAATTCATAAGTTTTCTTTTAGAAAAATTTTGATTTCCTCGATTCAAAAGATTTCTCTTAGCCAAATTTTTATTTCATCCCTTCATAAGGTCTCTTTTAACCAAATTTCGATTTCCCCATTCGTAAAAATTTCTTTTAATTGAATTTCGATTTCCTCAATTTTTCATTCATTTAGATTTGTATAAATGTGTCATACTAAATATTCTTCTTTTGATTTGGTTGATTGGTTTAGCTTTGTAGTGCAAGGGCCGTATTTGGCCAAGTTTCACAAGACAGACAACGTCAAATAAATAGGCATACACCCCAAGGAAAATTTCACTGATACATATGAGATTAAAAAAACACCCAGTGAGGAATTGAATCTGTGCCATCTGCAATTCGTTGGTTGTTAGGACAGTGGGCAAACCCACAGGGACACTTTTTTTATTTGTAGACTCAGAAAAGGATGGTTATTATAAATCGTTCTCGGTGTACACAATAAGTAAGAAATAACATAATACAATGCGATTAAGTTGTGTATTCTTACCATATAATCTAGTTAGTTTGTATTCTAGTTTTCAAGTCAGTATCATAATCATACAATTAATTTTCTTAATAACTTGCCGTTTTCAAACATTTGAACTGTCTGAATAATACACAACTTTCAGACCGTCATGTTCCATATAAAATATATTCTTTCACTTTCAAAATCTATTCAGCGCTGTACTGAATACAAGAAAGCCACATTTTCCAGTAGCCGCAAAACAAAATGCAAAACTGAATCCTTTAAAATACAACCTCTCAAAGGAATTCTCAGCAATGCATAGCAAAATGAATCCATTTTTATTCATGCTGCATTTTCCCCATGCACAGCTTACGGAAACGTTACGAACAAATCGAACTCTGCTATTATCTGAAACCAAACAAAATAACGGCCGAAATTCCTCTCCAACTATAACAACAACGGAGCAGATTTTAACCAATACGATCTCCGGTAAAAAAAAGCAAAAGAAAATCCCACACGTGTTCCATGTTTTATCACTTCACTGAAAACGACATTCTCTTCGTGAAAAAAAATGGCCTCTTTCAAAACCCTAGCACGGACTTCTGAATGAATGCATGGCATTCAATCACGCTACCGTTCACTTCATAGAAAAATCTCAGAGAAAATATTCCCCGCTGCCCATATTCTTGATTTCCTTCTTTTCTTTCTGTTGGATGTTCCGAAGCTGGTTCCCGTTTTCCTGTTTTCTCTTTCTTTTCCAGCCTCTCAGGAGTAACTGAGTAACTATAAAGAAAACGTTTTTCCGTGATCGCTCAGAATTCGCCGTCACGAACCGGGGGTTAGTTTGTCAACAGAATTACTGCATTACGGTTCATTTAAAGCTGACTCGCACACGTTTATTGTTGTGTGAACGGTGCGGATTCTCCATGACGTGTGCCAGGCAGGAGAATGTGTGACTGCAAGATATGGAGCCGAATCGGCGTGGCAGTAGATACTTTGTAGCGAGCTTTCTGTGAAATAAAAAAGTTGTAAAAATCGAGCGATAAAGCGGAACGGTAATTCCTCAGACATAAAACACATTCAATGTTCAAAAACGGTATGGTATGCTTGGTTTAACTCTCTGAGATGAGGACACGCATCTGCAACCTGCAGTGTATCTTACATTACTTCCAACTAGTTTTGATCTTCACCAATATATGTGGTTCATTAGTCATATTTAGCCACTCCAGAGCTCACATACAATTACACGCATATAAGAAATCTAAAAGTAGAGTGATTAGAGTGATCAATGGTAACCTTTTATGTGCTGAGGATCGTGTGACCAAACCTAGTTATAACGTGACTCTTAGGTTACTTTCTTCATCTGGGTGGAACCAAACATTCATCATATTATTGATACAGATTGGAGAAGATGCCAATCCATTGCTTCATCATTTGATTCGTCTGCGAGACATAGCTGACGATTTTATCAATTTTGTAGCCACTCTACAGAAATACGCATTCAAATACCTACCCTATCATTAGATGCTGTATTGGCAAACGAGGTGATAGCATCTCAAATCGGCCAGCCAAGTCAATTTTTCCCAGAGGAGTAACGTGGTCACTAGTCGACATGTTAGTCACACTTTTTGAAGCTCCTCTCAATAGCAATGCTCAGTCTACTTACATGCATATTATTAAAATTCATTGCAGTGACCTCTGTATCTGTGGCATGGAAGCAGACCGAACCACTATATTATCATCTGTCTTATCACAACTCATCTCCACATCAAAGAACCAGCAATACAGCACTATGACGCCTGGCGTAAGCGCCAGGCAGTTCACCCATTATTACAACGAAAAATCATACACATCATGCAATTTGTGCCCACCAGGGAGTTTGAACTGAAGCAACCCCTGTTTAAATTCAGTCGTCTTTTATATGTGCAAAATTTTCTTCACCTCAAAATAACGACACTTAAATTCAACCTCTTGCCTCTAAAACCCTCACAGGAAAACTTTTTTAAAGCCAGCAACTACGTGTGCATTTAATAACTCAAAATTTCTGCTTTGCTTTGCAAAAAATATTCCTAGTCCAAAGCTAGTCATTTTGAGGGAATTTTTTTTACCGGTAGCCTTTTGTAAGGTTGGTATTATGGAGTTGAGTTTAGTTAATTAGTCATTATGCACATAGTGGAATTAAATCAATACTCGGAAATATTGTGACGCTCAGAGGATTAATTCATGTTGAAAAATACATTCTTCTAAAAATAAATTTATTTAACTTCCGATAACTAAGGAAAATTTTAATTCTTCTAAAAGTCATGCTACACAAACTGATGGTTCGTTTATACTAAAGTCCATAATTAACATAGTTTCTCAGAAATAGAACAATGGTGATTAGTATGATAATTTAAAGATCATATACCACTAATTTTTTGTTATCTCACCTTGATTTTTGTTAATTCTTTAATTAATACTAGATCGAGAAATTCTAGGAAAGGAAATTCCAACATCACAAACTTATACACCCTAATACTGACTATATTATAAATACTCGCACCTAAAACCGTTGATAAAATTTGTGTAAATATTATATATTGTCGACTTACAAGTAAAAGATAGTTAAAAACAGTTCCGAGTAAACGAAGGGATAAACATTCTAATCACGAAGCTAAACTCACTAAGTACATTTCTCAAAAAGAAATGTAACCTTCATGCAAAGAAATAACTAACTTAGTGGACATAAACACATTTCACTTGTCTAAAGATCTCTACAGTATGGTCTAGAAAAGTTAAAAACTCATATCTTGAAAATGTTGATTTAATGAATTTCATTTGTAAGCCAACGATATGTAATTTTCAAAATTGTGTTACTAGAACAAATATTCTTTTATTATGGAGCATAATTATAGATTTAAACTTTTAAGCTACATAAAAAGAAATTTTAGGTAAGTTTTTCAAATTAAATTCAAGTTATAATAAAAAATAAATTCAAATTATAATTTACTTGAAGTTGAAATCCCACCTTTATCTTTAAAATTATAATAAGCTACCAGTATTCGTAGTTAAATAGTTAAGCTTCTACTTTGGAAGGTTTGCTTTTATCACGTCAGGTTTTGTAGAGTAATTCTAAAACCGTTAAAACGATCGTTGTACGTTCGTTTTTAATCAACTTTTATTGAAAGAAAAATATTAACAATTAAATATACAACACCAACACAACAAAAGCCCCATGGTGCTAAACCACATGAAGGATACCTAATTGTTGCTACTTAATATTCTAAAATACAAAACATTAGAACTTCTATGATCGTTTGCAAGTCAGGCTTGTTCGCTTTCTCACGTACTTTCTCAAGAAATTATATCACATATAAATAATCTGAACGAGAATACTTAAGTTGTAGCAATTTTCCGAGCAAATAGTTAAACAAATATACATCTATCCCCTATAGATCTATTCATTCACACTGAGCAACATTGCGCCTACCATAGCCAGGTTAATGAAGATAGAGTCCCAGTTTCAAGTCCCAGTACGTTAGCTGCCATTCAATCTGAGCCACTTGGACGCTCTCGACACAAGATGTCCCAGAATAGTTGCTGATTGGGATGCGAATAGCTGAGCGCTAGGTTCAGTGGTGAATATTGTCTATATAACTTGCAGATAGCTTTCCCATATATACGCCAATCTCCCACTACCACACCAACTGTTCATATCGTCACAGCAGCGTCACTCCCTTGGGGTACTAGGGCTTTCGGAGAACGCTAGAAGGAAAGTTGTAAAGGATTCTGAGGGAGTTAGGAAACTTTTTTAATACTTCTGTGCATCAAAAGCAGCATTCTGAAAATATACTCCTTACACCCAAGTAAAAACGACTTTTGAGAAATAAAGATGTTTTTCAAGGAAGTTGAAATGTTTCTTAGAAAATCAGCTAAGGGTTTCGATTAATACTAGTGCTACCAAAAATATATAATACCTATATTACGTATTACAGTTACATATTGAACTAAAATAAATTTTGAAATAAATATAAATTATGCCTTAATTTGGTGGAAAGTCTATATTAATATTCTGAATATATTATTACACACACAAAATAATCAATTTATTCCAAAAATTATCAAAACAATTCTAAAAAATATTCCAAGTCTCAAACCTCCTGTTTTACAACAATAGAAAAAGAATGTTCAAATAGTGATTTTGGTTTCCAGAATAAAAGAGAGAGAGAGAAAGTTTGTATTTTCACATACAAACTCTTCTAGATTATCAAAAACTAGTTTTGTCAATTCTTTTTTAACAAATTCTTGTCTAGTATCCATAAAATAAATAATATTCAATTGCTAAGAGTCCGAAATACAAATGTTTTTAATAAACTTTATTTATAGTATCGGTTTTATCAAGCCCATCATTGCGAATTGTTTTACAATAACTCAACCTGAATAACAGGCATTTATTAAATAATCTGATTCAGTTTTTAACGATTTCATAGTATCAAGAAATTATACATTTTTGAAACAACATGCATCTATAAAAATTTAGTTAAGTCAGGTGTCTCCTTTCCTCTGGAGACCAATAAGAAGTTTAACGAAAAGTAATTGTAACTAAAAATAGTTTTAATTTATTGTTAGCTATAACCAGCCTTAAAAATTGTTAATTAATTTTAATGTATACAATTATGCGCCTGAAATTTATATTTTCAAAGCTTTGAGATACTTTATTTCTGTGAAAACCTGTTTTGCATGTCCTGTCTTAAATTTTATTTACAGTTTGTTCATATATTTGTCATTCTTATTTTTAGAAAAATTAATTACACTTTTATCAAAATAAAAGCTACTGAAGTTAAAAATAAAATGAGTATTGTGCATTAACTTTAAACTATTTCTATTTTAAAAAATAGTTCAATCATTTTAAAAATATTTAATATTAAATCAGAATTGAAAAATGTTGCTGAAACTTCTAAACTAAATGCTGGAATTTATGTCTAATCTTAAAATTCGAACTTTTTAAAGACCATATGCATGTGAAACATCATGTGAGTGTAATTATAGCAACCTTTTTTAACTGCTTATACACTGCTGGCCACCCAAATTGCAACACCAAGAAAGACAACAGATATCACAACAAAATTTATTTTGTAGATAACATGTTGACCAAGTATCAAATGATTAAATTTATAGACTTCTGTGAAGTGTGGTTCCTGCCAAAATCAGTAGCCAGAGTAGCCGCCATTGTTGGAGATCACCGCTGCCACACGCCTCGGCATTGATTCAAAGAGACTTTGGATGTGTTCTTGGGGTAGAGCAGACCAAGCAGCTTCCACACGTTGCCAAACTTGATCTGGTGTGGCAGCTGGGGATGTATTCTGGGTCAATCGTTGAGCAACCATGGACCACATGTTGCGAAAGATCCGGAGAGCGAGCTGGCCAGGGAAGCAATTCAATCTGGCGATTGACGAAGAACCCTTGGACAATGCGTGCCACGTGTGGTCGCGCATTATCCTGTTGAAATATGGCTGTGGGCAAGCCCTGAAGGTAAGGAAGGACAACTGGCTCCAACACCTCGGAGATGTAGCGCTGGCTGTTTAAAGTACCGGCAATGCGTACTAGAGGAGTGCGAGAGTGATATCCAATACCACCCCATACCATAATACCCGGTGCAGGACCGGTGTGGCGGTGCATAACGCAGCTGTTCAGCATCCTCTCTCCACGGTGTCTCCAGACTCGAATCCGACCATCGTGGTGTTGCAGACAGAAGCGTGACTCGTCAGTAAAGACAATTTCATTCCATTCTGCCGTCCACATCCTTCTTTCATCGCACCATTGGCGGCGGAAACGTCTGTGGTTCTGCGTCAAGGGTAGACGAAGCAATGGACGTCTTGCGGACAGACCACTCTGCTGTAAACGGCGTCGAATGGTACGCGCAGACACTGGCTGATGCGGTACAGACTGAATGTGCTGTGCTATGGTTCGTGATGTGGCTGAGCGATCCGTCACTGCCATACGCACAATATGCCTGTCATCACGTGAAGTGGTGCACTGAGGTGGATGCGATCGAACACGTCGGTCCGTCGTACCCTCCTGCATCCAACGATCACATATCCGCATTACAGTTGTTTGGTTTCGTCCAACACGACTACCGATTTCCCTGAAAGATAATCCACAATCTCGGTAGGCCACTATCCTTCTTCTGTCGAACTCGGATACTTGATCAAAAGATGATCGCTGTTTTCTACGAGGCATAATTGATCGTTTTTTTGAAAAAACCACAAGAAAAACACAATTGCCGTACTTGAAATCGTCGAAATCTCCAAGCCTTAAATAGCGCTTTGAAGTGGCGCCACAGGCGCGCGTGATGTGCGTCTGCGCTGAAATTCTAATCATTTGCATATCTCACCTCCGCTAATGCATGTTGTAAATTTCATATTATTTGCATGCTTCCTTCAGGGTGTTGCATTTACGGTGGCCAGCAGTGTAGTTCCATTTTGCAGAAATTATTTTTCTAACTTAGTTTTCTGTTCCAAAAATAAACCCGAGAAATAATTATTGATTGCCTTTGGGAACAGGATATCTAGAAAAGCGCAATTACGCATCTAAAACATCTAGCAAAGTCTCCCTTTTATGCATGTCTGAGCCAATTATCTCTTGTCATTACTTGAATCTGACAAGAAAGTACTCATCCGACTCGTATAAAATTCTGGTCTTAATTAATGATTGCAGAACTCAGCTGTTTGCTTTTCGAGTGAAATTTTCGATGTAAGTCATTGAAGGTAATTTTAACTTTGAAGGGCCTTTATTATTCATATTTTATGGAATATTTGACTGTACCTTGATTTGCCTGTGTGTTAATATCATGAGAATCTTTTTGGAAAAGATACACGTATAGTGTATCATAAATGATACACTTATCGCGTGTGACAGGAAACAGTCCATGCTTACACGAAACCGTTTATGCTGTTTCTTATAACTTCTTGACCTAATAACCGTGAATTTAAATCAGAAACCAGGAGTCAAAACGTATACAGATCGTTATTAAACAAGTGTTTTTTAAAGATAACAAAGTGGGCGAATGTATATTTACAAAATAACTATAGCCCGACTCCAAAAAGTTGGCATTTCAGTCACTTGGTTTCGAATGAGTCTATTCTTTATATTAGATGATAGGCTGAAATTAAACAAAGCACTTCCACAATTAATTACTTGGATTGTGTTTCTAAGTGTGTCGTTCGGTGCCGAAAGTAACAGCAGTGATAACGAGTATTCGAAGGAATGAAGCCATCTACATTGACCGCTATTCATGCTTTTGGTTATGACAGCCTTCTCCTAACGAGCTGTCACATCTTTTCAAAACTTGACTGACCCAAGATCGACTGCGTTCTCGTTGGAGCCGCACTATACTCTTATTGAGGTGTAGTCTGAAAAATGAACAATGAGCAGTTTTTCTAACTTAATATTGATTTTGAGTGAGACAGTATAAATACTTTATTTTGATAAATATTGCGAAATAAATCGTACAAGATGTGAATCAGAGTAAAAAATGGTTTTTTGAGTAAATATCAAGGTTTTTGAATCAAGGTTTTATGAGTAAAAAATGTCTATATTCGGGAATCTGGTGAATGGGTGGGTCATTAAAAAAAGTGAAACCATGTGGGCATTGAGGAATTGTACGTTGGTATCAGTGTGGTATCAAATTGTCTTGTTGAAAATTGGCAGCAGGCAAGCCCTGAATATAAGGGGACAACAGGTTCCCAAACTTATTTTTAAATGAAAGTGTCTATATTCCGAATATCTGGCTGAAATTATTATATTACGGAAGATCTGAATTAGAGATCACGATTCCATTACGTATCTGACACACGGGTATTTTTGAATCCATATCCAAATCTATGCAGTTTTTAGGATCCGTGTTGCCAGTCTTACAGATCCGAAATACCTGTGTATTGAAATATATGCACAGTGTATTCAAATATATTGATACACTTGTGTTCAAAATACGAGTACACGACTATTTAACAAAACTTGATGAGATAAGTAAAATTCTGCTAAAGCAGTAGTCATTTATATATTCTACAAAATGCAAACAAAATAAATAGTACTTAAAAAGATTTTCCATTTACTTCCCTAAAAAATTGTTTCTCGCTTCTCCATCACTAAAATGTAAACACGAATTCGAAATTTATTCCTTTTTTATACAGCTATGCTTTGATCACTACAACGTCGAATGCATCAGTATCGTCTTTGAAGAAAATTTATCAACACAAAAACTATAGCTAATGTCTTAAGATTTCTGAAAATATGTTTCCACACTCAGTGATACAAAGTAGATAAATTAATTAACGTGAAAAATATCTTTCAATTTTCAACTTTTTTCAACAAATATATTTTCAATATTTATATTCAACATCGAATGTCTGAGCTTTGTCTTTGAGGAAAATTCAGCAACATAAAAAACTATAGCTAATATCTTAACATATTTGAAATTTTTTTCCATACACAGTAATTCAAAGCAGATATATTAACTAACGTCCAAAGTGCATTTCAATTTTATACGAATAACATAATTTTCATTCACACTTAAAAGCACATTACTAAGATAAAGTAGCTTTTAAAATGTTAGTTTTCCCTTCCAGATAAATTTGTCATTAAATATTTACAATCTCCACCAACGGTTGCTTGCTTTTTTTAACATTCGTTATGCTTCAGATTATTTCAATATTTAATGCATAAATAAGACTTGATTTAATTTATCCCTGCAAGTGAAGCAATAAATTATGAAATAGGTTGAAATAGTGACACACAAGAAAGTTAAATATTTTCATTTTATCTATAACCAACGGAGTTTTTATTTATCAAAGCATTACAAATCTTTGTAAAAACGTAATTGCATTATCCTTCCCAGTTATAAAAAGCAATAGCAAAATTCTCTTACTTTGGCATACACATACGAGTTTCTCAAGGGGAAACGGCGCACCTGGTTTTTTTTAATTTGCGCTACCCCCACTCAGGTTTTAAATGGATTAGAAGAGATTTCACTTGAAGGTTCTAGCTCTCAACGAAAAAAATCGTGAAAAAACGACGGAATTAAAAAAGATTTAGGAAAGCATTGGGGATTTATCAGTTTTTAGGGTCTTCTTATTTTTTTCAAGTATCCGCAATCGAATCTCGATTTTTTTTTTAACAAAATGTTTCTTTTTTTCGAAATACAGACGTAAGTAATTCTCGGATTAGATGAGCTCAAGGCAAAGGATTTATCAATGAAAACCCATCAGGGCTTACTTTTCGAGATAAAAAAGTTTCATTATCCAGTATTAATCGTGACATTTCGTGTTGCCCATATGTAGAATTTTGCATCAAGAGATCTTTCTTTACAAGAATCTGTGATTAGAAAGGTGAAATTTATGTATTTTTAATCGCCACTAAAGTCAAACATGTGAGAGAAATATGTCCTTATGCCTGGATATTTCAAGTTACTGTTTGTTAAAGTTTATATCAAAATATCGGATAAAATTTGGTTATTTATCATGCGTCAGTATAAAAGCATTAAGTTAAAATGAAAAACAGAAAATGTTTCGTTATCTTATCCTAACTATATCTTTAAACCATACATTTCTAATATTTATCAATAGAAAACATGAAATTTCGCTTATAAGGTAACGAAACATTTTTTTATTTTAATTCTCTTAATAATTTTATAGTGACTCTGAGAATAATTAAATTTTAACCCCTGTTTCGATGTAAACCAAAATAAATAGTTGCGCTAGATGCCAAGATTAATGTTTTGGGAAGCATTTCTTTTTGTGTTTGATTTTACAGTAACGATTTAAAATAACTACTTTTAACCTTTATAAAAGGCAGACGCTTTTAAAGAAAGCTGTCTTGATGCAATAAGTTATGTTTTTTGCATACGGTCCGCATAACTTTCATTATAAGTGTTTGTTATGATCTACTAAAATATAAATTTTACGTTTTGTTATAAGAGCTGCTTTAAACTCAGGTAGAGATAAAGATGTAGCACACGAAAATTATCACCCCGAGAAACGGATAATACATTGTTTGCAAATTGTTTTTGAAAATGTGAATTGCACCACGTATATTGTTTTCTAAGACCCTAACCACCCAGCATTATATTGTTTGAATAAATTTACAAAAATTCTTTTGTAGATACTTTGGATTATCTATGAATTATGTTGCACTGATTGCCATAGACAATGCAACGCCATGAAGGACAAGAGACAGAAAAGCCATATTTATTATTATTTATAGCCATATTTATAAATAACATAAAGCACAAGAATGAAATGATTGAAATTACAGCTCTGTTTGACTTGCTGAACGCGAAGAAATCAGTATTTTGTGTTGCCTTCATTGGCGGCAATAAATACTGCTATACGTCTCAGAATTGAAAGGAAGAGGCTATGGTTATGTGTTTGGGGTATGTCAGTTTATGCTGCTTCCACACGTTGCTAAAGTGCATCTGGCGCAGCCACGGGTGGTCTGTGGTGAATTAGTCATTAGGTGAAAATTGGCCAGGCGTGTTTGATGGACGACAGATCTGGTGATCGGACGGGCCATGGAATAAATAAAACCAGGTGAACGTTGAGAGGAATTGTTGTACGCTGCATACAATGTGCGGCATCGTATTGTCCTGTTGAAAACTGGGCGCAGGCAAACCCTGAAGATAAGGAAGGATAAAAGTCTCCCAAACTTCAGAGATGTAGCTGTGGACCATACCATAACGCGAGATACCGGTATGGCCATGCATAATGCAAGGGTCATGAAGTGTGTCGCCGCAATGCTTATAAACTCAATTGTGACCATCTTGGGGCTGCAGGCAGAATCGGGATTCTTTTGAAAAAACGATATCATTCCATTCGTTTGTCCTTGTGCTGCATTCTACGCACCATTGCAGACACAGACGCTTGCGGTTTAGAGTCAAAGGTTGTCGCCGCAATGGACGCCCTGGAAAAATTCCATTCCTCTTCAGACGAGTTTAAATTGTGACTGCTGATACAGGTTGTTTGCAACACTCCCTGATTCTTGAGCTAGGGTTCTTGATGTTGCAGCACGATTCGTAATAGCCTTAAGCACAAGATGTCTGTCCTCTCGTTCGGCGGTGCGACGAAGCTTCTACAAACATTCAGGTCGGTCAGTTCATTCTACCTGCGCCCACCGATTCCATGTGCATATCACTGTGGCTTGATTTCGTTCATCACGAGCGCCGATTTCTCGGAAGAATGATCCGGTCTATCTATCTCTCGATAAGCTATAATTCTTCCTCTGTCAAATTCAAACACGTGCTCGTGTGACTTCTTTTTTTAAAAAGGCATAATTAAGTTTCCTATACACAGGAACAGAGAGAAAACACAATTTCAATACTTCGAACCAACTGTCTGTTCTTCCTTTTAAGACTACTCTATGCTGCTTTTGTACTGATAAGGTACCTTACTATCTCGCAAGTTTCGCATACGACTACAGTGCTAATTATTTGCATATCTTCCCGTGATCTAAGCATCGTGCAAATTTCAAGGCTATTGAATACTTCCTTCGTGATGTTGGTATTATATGGTCAGCAGTGAATATGTGAAGAGCATTTTTTTTAAGTAATATGGTATATGGTTAAAACAAGGAATAATATTTAATTAATTTAAAGCATGCTTTAAAGTAATATGCATTGTTTTTTTCAAATCCCATATATAATTAATTGAACTAACTAATGAAAACTAAAAAATTGGATACTTTATAGTGCATGGGTACATTAGGAAAAGGATTATCTATGAAGGAGGTTTGAGAGGGGAGCATTGGAAAAATAGTTTTAAATCACCTTAATAGAGGGGCTGTTTCATGTGTTTTATGTTATAATCATGCAAATAAGAAAGAAGTAAATAATATTTACCAACTTTCTAGTAAATCCAGTAAGATTTCAAAAACGACTAATTAATGTTCAAGTGCAAAAATTGTACACAGCTATTTCAGAGTGACTACATACGCCTTCAATTGTCAGAACCAACTAATCCTGAGTGGAAGACTCAAATTAAAAAATTTTCTTTTTAACTTGTTACAAACGCTCACTTTTACATTAAGAATGTGACAAAAAAGAACGTTTTCAATGAAATTTAGGACTAATTTCTTTCTACCCCCGAAAAAATTATCCACCTTGGTAATCATTTGTGTCAAACCTCACTTAAATTAAATATTTTCTGGGTTTATTTTAATTTTTAAAAAGTCTATGGCCATTTGATACACCTTGTATATTAAAATATGAGCTGAGATGCTTAAATTAGTAATTAAAAATACAAAACGTTGCATCCATACTTTCTTTGCTTCAAAATATACATATATCTCACCAATTGCCTTCGACAAAAGTATCTTAGAGGTTTAACCCTCTGGATACGGGGACCGGCTCAACCGGCTGAAAGTTTCGAGTCCCATCGTTACGAAAGGCTCGGATTCTTTCAGACCTTAAACTCCTGGAGAATCGCAAAAGCCCATTACGATTTCCATCCCCTACTTTCTGTGTTACAAAGGGGACCCGCGTGTGAATAGCCTTATCTCCCCGTTGACAAAGATGTCAGTATTATCACCGGGTGCCTCGCAAATTGTTTATCCCCGAGCATCTAGTCTGTAAAAGATAGAGTAAATGAAAAGAGATACACTTAAAAGTCACCGCCCTCTTTCAGTTTACCCGGGAAGAATCTGTCCCTTCTAGGCATACCCACGACCCTAGAATAGAAACCGGCACATTAGGTGATAATGGGACGACACATATTCCCTCTTCTCCTGGGGAAGCATTGTAAGGGCCGTTTCGACCGGTTTCAGTAAGTTGCCTGCAAAGTCGTTGGGCCGGCTGCCTTAACCAAAGAAGGAAACTATATTCTGCCCCGACGTATGCAGAGGGTTAAACCTACCGCTACCATGTCTCAATGTAATCTTTTTACTGTTTTTTCTGTTTTCCTTTGTAAATATTATGATTTATTGTAGAATAAAATTTATCTATTTAAAAATAGGTCAAGTGAAAGAAGTAAATGGAGCATTGGAAAAATCTGAACTAATTAACTTTTTGTGTGGTAAAAAAATTACTGTTGACAAAGCAAAATGAACCATTATAAAAAATGTTTCGCCCGTCCATAGGAATTCGAAAACTACTTTTCAAGTATGAAAATGTACATTGACGTATAGAATTTAAATTTTCACAAATTGATAATAAAATGCAAAATATGGCAGTCATACTTTTTTTGCTTCAGAAAAAAAAACACAGCTCTCACCAAATGTCCTCTGACGAAAACCTCACTGATGTACCCATATCACTATCATGTCTCATTATTGTTTATAGGGACCATTTTAAAGAAAATCTATATATATATATAATAGATGTGTGTGTATCTTTTCTATACAAATCTACACCGTTTGACCAATCCACACCAAATTTGGTATACTTATACTTTAGAACACTGCGGTCAGCATAGGCTAACTCTTAACCCCCGTTCTATTGGCCCTAGGGGGCTAAAAACCATTCGAAATCGTCATAGAAATAACATTGAGCATAGATTGATTGCTTTAGGCAGCTATGGTTGCTCTACCCCAGTGTTGATCGAAAAACAATTTTTTCCGAAGCAAATTAAATTGCAATATTTATGTTTGAACTGACTTTTTAGTTCTTCCCATGATGTAAATAAATTATAGATATTTTATTGATGAAGTAAGAATATTTTAAAATATTTATTTTTGCAAGGAAATTCAAGGAAAGGTTTTCAGGAGTTCAAGGATGATTTTCAAGGAAAGTTGGTGTATATTTCGACCAACTTTCCTTAAATAATTTATTGAATACGTAATGATTTGTAGAATTCTGTTCCATAAGTTTTTTAGGTAAGGCGTGTAACTTATTTTCAAATGTGCGGAATGGATACATGTGAATCCTCCGTTGAAAGCAGTGATTTTCTTTCTGAAAAATTCTGTAAAATCGACCTTCTGCTTTTTGAAAAAATTTTATCTATTCAGTTTAATTTGTCTACACCGATTACATTTATTTCTAACCCAAGCACCGTTATTCCAAAAAGCACAAACGATAAACTCATTGATCATAAAAGCGTAATTTTGCTACTCGGTATCTGGCAGCACCAGAATTAATGTTTACTTTTTTTATAAATCTGATTTAGAATCCCGTGTTTGTCTATTTGAGTTACCACAGCGAAATGTTGCAGTCATATTTGAGCATTACTAAATTTATAAATCATTATCGTCTTTATCAATATTTTTCAAATGTCTTTTTTCGCTCTATTTCAGAATACACTCAGGCAGTCGAAATTCGACACTTTGTGCATCTTTCGTTTTGTAGAATTCTGCATTTTTTCGTCGGAATTTCGTTTCTGTTTGTATTTATGTCTTAAACTTTTACATATTGCAATATATTCAGGAATTAAATGTATATATTTGAGTTCGAAGTATATTGTAGAATCTATGAAAAAATTAAAACGTATTTTCCGTACAACTTAAATAATCGCATTTTTCTGTGAAAGAAAAGTGATTATTTTAATTCACTTTTCAAGCAACATTTAACCATTTCAACCCGAGCAACGCCGGGTAATTCAGCTAGTTTCTTTATAAATTTAAAAAATAGTTTAGTAATAAAATTTAGTTGCTATTTTAAAAAAGGTCATGTAGGCAGAAACAAATGGAGCATAGAAAACATTCAGCATACTTGATCACAACATCAAATATCAATTGGTGACAAATCAAACCATATGAAATGAGTTTCAACTTCAAAAATTAATTCCTATAAAATTTCTTTTCTAAATATGAAAATGGCTGAGCATCGGATTAGGAGTATTGAACTGTCCACAAATTGAGATTAAAAATTTGAAATATTTATAAATAGGACTAATATATAGAAATAAATGAAGCATTGGAAACATTCGGCATACTTAATCACAAAAACGTATAGTAACAAATCTAGCCATACCAAACACGTTTCAACCGCAAAAACAATTCGTACATTTCTTCTCCAAATATGAAAATGTTTATGCATCGAATTTGGAGTGTAAGGATATTGAAATGCTTTCAAATTAAGATTAAAAACATCGCATCCATATTTTGTTTGCCGAAGGAAATAAACACTCCCTAACAAAGCTCTTCGCGAAATACCTTCAAAAAATGTCACCCATAACTCGAAGCTTAGCTTCACTTATCTATGAATTATGTGGTGCTTTCATCAACACGATCGCCTGAACAGAGACTAGAAAGGGAAGAAAAAACCCCAAGGTAATACTTCAGTCGCTTGTAAGAACAGACAGGCTTCCCACTTCGGAGGAACTTTTCTAGTTTTTGAACAAAAGAACTTGAACTTTCTTTCATCCTGTCAAACATGCTGACAGCCTCCTGGAATCTTGTTTCAAAGTTATCTTTTTTTCTCTCCCATCTTGCTTCCTTCCAAATTCAAGAAAATAATAGGTACCCTATAAAAACTTGATATGAGAGCCCAAGGATTACAAAGCGTATGGATCGTATTTCTGCAAAAAAATCGCTTTATTTAAAGGCCTTTTAACGAATTGTGTTTTCATAAAGAAGATGGAAAAGAAAATCGTTGGACGTATGTATGCGTTTCCATCAGGTTTTGTCGATATTTTTTGACTACTGAGTACATGATTGTAGTTTTAATTGAAAAGGGATGTTTTTGTTTGAAGTTTTTAGACCATTGCGAATTAAAGTCATTTATGTCATAGATTATAAACTTGCGCATACCAAAATATGAATGTTTTGTTCGTGTTTTGTGATAAACTTAAATATATTCAAAGTTAATAGTTAAATTCAATCTAAAGATAAAATAAAATGTTAAATTTTAAGTACTTAATAAATATTTGCCTTCACTTATTTAATTCCATTACCATCCTCATCAATAATGCTCAATTATAATCAGGCAAATTATATGAAAAATGAGTAACATTTCAAAAACCTAGTTGCCAATATAAAAGTTAGTACAGTCGGTACTTTCTTGGGAACCCCAAAGGACCAAGGCAAGTTTGTAAAAATGGGAATTAAAAGGGAGTAAAAATTAATTCGGTGATATTTATACTGGACTTAAAATTTCGTAAACTTGTGCAGGTTCGTTAAATGGGAGATTTCATAACTGTATTAAAATTTTATAATTTCAAGTTTTGTTTGGAAACGTTACAAAAATGCCTATGCTTAATACTCGTATTTAAGTGGAAACACGTGAATTTAATATATCTCAATGTAACATCACCTTCAGACGATTCTTGATTAATATGTTCTGCAAAATTTTGGATGTTAGAGAAATGTTACAATAATGTAATATTTCGCCATACTTGGCCAAGCTGCGCCAAACACAAGGCAGACAACGTCAAGTGATGGGCATAAACATACAAGGAAAGTTTTACTAACACAGAAGAGAGGAACACATCCAGGGTAAGTTGCATAAATCGAACTTGTGACTTAAAACTCGCAGGCGCAGAGAGCAAACACTCTAAGCCACAGCGGAAAATTTTAAGTAGATAGGTAGGTAGTTAATTAACGTCACACTGGAGCAACAAAACGGGCTATTGGTGATGGTCCGGGATCAATCCTGAAGGGAAAGATCCTGGTACAACGCCTCGTAATTTTGTACCACGATTTTAACGTGCACCAGCCCCCCTGTACACTGCAGTCTTTGGTTGAACCTAGTTTCGAACTCGCAACCCTCCGGTTGGTAATCCGTTGCTCTTCCAACTGGGCTACCTCGGCCCGGAAAGTTTCAGGAATCACCCTTATTATAAAGAGATTTAGATCCATATAGGTTGAGGAATATAAAGATAGATATAAGTATAGAGATAGATACAAAAATATATAACTACGTATATATACACACATGTAGATTAATATAAAGATGTAGATACATTGTTTATCTAGAATTTTAAAATTTATTTTTGTTCCATGGCAAGCTTTTTAACTGTAATTGGAGAAGCTGTAATTCAGCATTTGCAATTACTTCCCTTAATGAAAATGGCACGATCTATTTTAATAGGATTTTTACTTTTATTGACGAAAGCTAAATGGAAAATTTTCTCGAATTCAATTACATAGGGTTCGATTAACGAAGCGAAATTCTTTCCTTCCGTATAAACTCGCATCAGCCACCGAAACAGGTTAATTGAAAAAAAACACAAAGCGCTTCCATAAAATCTTTTTTCTCTTGCTTAGCATCCGCTCAGAATTTCTAAACACTTTAAATTTCTGATGATCAATTCTATCCCTTTGTTATAGCCGTTTTGCTCTACTCTAAGTAAGTAAAATTCTTGAAAGAGGAGATTTTATTTATTTACAAATGCCATGCGATTGGCACTTAAGCCTTTTGAAAGAGGAGATTAACTGCTCAATTTTTAAGTAACGTTACATCTATTTTCGCTAGCGTTTCCCCTTTACGGTGTTGATTCGTTAAAAGGTATAACGCAAGAATCGTTAACTAACGTTTTCATCCATTTATGCTTTCGTAAGATTTCGTTTATTGGCAATTGGATGTTCGCGTTAGATCTTCAGTGCTTGCATAAAATTTTCGAGAACGTTAACACTCCATTTGTGAGAGTTCACTATTCAACATCCATTTTCACTGCACTTGGAAATGAAAGTGATATGTTATGTTTATGGAAAGCTACGTAATTGAATTAACTTGCAATTCAATAAACAGTGTAGGCCCGTTATTTCGAGCAGCCTCCAAAACCCTCATTTATTTTGCATGGATAATTTTTAAATTTTATTTTAGATATAAAAGAAAATTTTCAATTTATTTTAAACGTACCTTATAAACGGATTATGATCCCTATAGATCTAAAATATAAAAATAAAATATAAAGTATGCATTTAGAAAATAAATTTTTAAAGACAGCGACTGGTCAAAATTTTTTCTCTATGCTGTATTATATGAAGATATTGTAATATATGTGCGCGCGCCGTGAGGGCGAAGATTGAATTTATGAATAAAATTCAGGATTTTAATTTACAAAGGTGGCTCTAATAGCATGCACACACACTGTAACAGCTCCAGATTTGAACTGAATTGGTCAAACGATGTAGATTTGTGTAGAGTATAGCTTCTAGCAGAATCATAAGGTGTTGCTTGGATTTAATTGGATAGCTGTACTTTGAAAAGAGATGCAAAAGAAAGTTTTCAATTTATTTTAAGCATACCTTATAAACAGATTATAGATCCTTATAGATCTAAAATAGAAAAGTTTTTAATTCATACGTGCCCCTAAGAAGGTGAAATAGAAAGTATAAACTTGTATTACTCAAAAAATATTTATTGAGAAATATTATACCAATTTTTTTATGTTGTATTATATGGAGATATTGTAGCATATGATGTGTAAATATTGGAGCTATGAATAAAAGTTAAGAAAACTAATTGCTACCAGCAGAATTACTCGATGTTGCTTCGTTTGAGTTGGTTAACCGTACACCGAAAAACTTATCAGAAAAATTACTTTCCTTCATGCAAAAATTCAAATAGCTAAACAACTGTAAAAGGTGGTACTAAGGAGACTACTACAAAAGTATTATAATTTAAATTCTGCAAAAATAATTGTGTTTTAAAATAATTGTTTTTACAGAATTTAAAACAATTTTTGACCCCCAGAACTTTACAAACAATGTACTTATGTGAGGGTTAGCCAAAGAAATTAACACAAGTTACCCCCGAAAACTCAAAAACTACCGAAGATAAGATAATAATAAAAATCATAAGTCATAAAACATTATCTATGAAATTTGTAACAATGGTAGAACAGCCAAAGGAATAATATCAGCCAAAGGAATGAAAACAGCCAAGAAAGTATAGTCCTACCATTCAGAAATGCCGCCCTGTCTAACTATTTTTGAATTTTGGAAATCTGTAGATGTGAAAAAATGGGGGTGATAATTTGTAAACAAATTTATAAGAGTGACAGGAATGTATTTAAAGGAATCATGGAGAGCTATAGTGATAAAAATATAATGAAAACAAAATATATTTGGCACCCTCAAGGGGGTAGAGAAAGAAAAACTTTCTTATGTGAAATTGAAAAAACAAAGGGAGGTAATGCAAAATTAAGGAAAAACTTTTTAAGAAAACTGTTGGGAAAATCGTTATTCTTGATGGTTGTTTTAAGAGTTTTAAGCTGTTTATCAATAGTAATTTTATCCCTGCAGGTATGATAAATT
Source organism: Meta bourneti (assembly GCA_933210815.1). Lineage (NCBI taxonomy): Eukaryota > Metazoa > Arthropoda > Arachnida > Araneae > Tetragnathidae > Meta > Meta bourneti. The sequence goes on from OW119926.1 coordinate 58,355,617, forward strand.
CTGTGGATTTGATTATAAATTAAATTCCTGTAAATATTAATAGAGATGTTAGAATCCCAGGAACAGGTTACTGTCAATATTAAATTGACAGTCGTTAAGCGGTCTCACTTCCTTCACATTTTCACACATTTTCTCGTGTTCCTCATAAAAAAATTAAATTTTTATGGTAGTTTCTATTTTTTATTTCCCTCAATTTGTTCTCTGCGGCTTTCAGCGCTGTTCATCTCAAGGGTTGGTAGTTTGTTTTTATTATTATATTATTTTTTTGTTTCGTTATTGCATGCTTTTTGTTTTTTGTTTGGTTTTTATTACCTGATTTTGGTTGATTCAAAAACAAATTCAGAAACTAATAAAGCCCATTTTTTAGACTTAAATCTATCTATTGCGAACAATGAAATTGATAATAATATGTACGATAAAAGAAATTGTTTTAAATTTCCTGTTATTTAATTGATTTATTGGAAATCCAACATCTCTAAAAATATATTATACTACAATTGCTAGTCAACTAGTGCGTTTCAATAAAATTTGTAATTCAAAATCTAACTTTCTATATCAATGTGATAATCTTATCAATACACTTGTTAATAATAAATACCCTTCCTCTTTTGTCAGAATTATCTTTGAAAGATTTAAAAATTTAATAGTACTATTTAATAATACTCACACTCATATAACATAACTAGTCAAATATTATTTGAAACAGCTCACCCTAATGGCTCATTATTTATTTGGACGTACTGGTTGACTATCAGTTCATAAAGCTCTAACAAAGCGTCATATAGCAGGAATCGAACACTATAACTAATGAAATTGGACAAAGCTCCTTATGGCAAAAATGGAATACGTTATCAGGAATAGAAAACTCTCACCGCGGCACTCTCACCACACTTCTCATTATATTAACTTTTCATGATTTTTAACCGTGTCCCGTACTATAGATATTTTATTTTGGAAATAGGGCGTTGATATATGGCATTTGATGGCTGTCTTCATGTGGAGAGGAACTTCCTAGCGCAATGTGGGGTAAGTATCTTTTATTCTTCATGCGATATTGAACGGTTCGGCGTTGCGTTTGTTTTTAATCTGAGGTGTCTTTTTGAAGTTTAATTTTATTTTATGTTTAAATTGGTTACCTTGTTACCACTTATCGTTCAATATGGTGTTTGGGGAGTGTGTGCGCAATGTTTAGCGCACTGCTCATCATAGAAAGTACCATTTTGTGTTGTCTGGCTCAGTCTCCTCCCTGATCCACCAACAATAAGAAAAATTCGTTGAAAACCATAATTTTCTTTTTAGACCGTTGTGAGATCGACTTCCCCAAAAAATTGTTATCAGTTACCTTTGCTTTGTCTGTATTTAAGAAATAATTTCAAAACAAGCTCCTTTATTTCACCTGCCACTGAATGGAATTTTCGAGAAAAGTATTTGATTCGAAAGAAATTAATCATGAATATCGTACCAATTTACTTTGTCCGCCTCTTCATAATGATGGTGAAATTCGGAAGTATCAAATATCACATCCCACGAGCAAGAATGACACAAGTAAAAAAAATATTGATAGGAAAACACAGTGCAAGACTATGCACCGAAAAATCGTCATTCTTACAGGAAATTAACTTAAGAAGCATTCATAATCACAACAAAACTGAAAATAGACTTTCGTATTCGACTTAATATCAACTTTTGCAGTTTTGTCTTATACCAGGGATTGGATGCATGGGAAATGGATTATATGGATGGATATAACATGTACACGGGTATTTGCATCAAAAGTAAATTGTAGAAGGTAGGTAGGTATTTTAATTAGCGTCGCACTGGAGAAACACCAAGGGCTATTGGCGACAAATTGTAGAAGCTATAAACACGTTAAAAAGCATTTTCCATACACTTAATTGATGTTTTAATTTTCCAATAAAAGAGAAAATGATTAGTCTGATCACTTTTTCAATCAACATTTAACCAATTCAACACAGATAATTTCGGTTAATTCTGCTAGTAAAATATGAAATGTGAGTAAATACACACACTGCTATCGATATAGATATAGACAATTAAAAAACTGGAGTTCAGATGTTATGCTAGTTTTTATGAAATACTTAAATGAATATTTTAAAGAAGTAAAGTATGCTAAAAAATTTTCGCTTCCAAATATTAAGAATATGTATATGGATTTTTCAGCAATACTTCAGATCACAACTTCTTCAACACATTTTCTGAATATTTACTTCCTTTTATTATGCATTTTATCTCACAAAAATTAAATACATGGAGCAGTAAAAATGTTGTTTTTTTTCAGGTACTAATTCTCTTAAATCGATCACGTCGTGCGAAAAAAGACTCACTCTTACAGTAAGTAAGCCCTCAACAGTCATTCTTTGCAGTCATCCGATCTACCACTAGCACACAGCACTATCATTCCATGATTGCTTCGGATTTCATTCCAATACAGCTGGATTATTTTTCAATTACCTCTTTAGATACTGCTCATTGCATTTAATGGATGAGAAGCGTTTTTAAAAACCTCTCATAGTATGTTAATCTCTAAGCAAATTATTCAAAATCGGTACTTTGCTATTACTCTCTATCTGTCGAATTATCTTTTAGTAACTGATGTTTGAGAATCATAAAAACTTGCTATTTACCCCCTTCGAGATTCTATACAATCATAGACACGACACTAATGATGGTAATTTTCTTCGGAAGTTTTATTAAGTGTTTTAGGATTATTTTTCTGCAGTCCTCGTTCATTTTACTAACAAATGAATTGAATGAAAAATTCAACGTTTTATTTTCTCTAAAAAGAAAAGGATATATAAGGATTATAACGTGTGGGGATCTGTGTGTGTGTGTGTGAATGGGAGGACGTATTTTATGAAGCAAACCATAGGAGTAGGAAAATGATTTTTCCCTTTAATACTAACGAAAGTGTTCCAATTTTAATACTTTAAATGAGGCATATGACAGACTAAAATGTGTATTTCTACCATGTAAAACTTTCATAATGGGATTTGTTAGCGAGATAGATGGAAATAGCATCAATGAATTTATAATTCCTTAGTTTCTAAACGTAAAAGTCGACATATTCTGGAAATAACTTTTTGTATTTCTTTTTTCTAAAACTTCGAAATGTTGGATGGAACCAATTTGCAGTCGTAGAAAGTTAACAATTTTATTGATGAGAGGGATTAAGGGTATGAGTTTTCAAAATAAAGCTGTAATCGGAATTCATTTTACTTTTTTAGACTGTTGAACATTGCTCCGATAATATAACTGTTTCCTTTTGTTGTTTCTATCTAAAGCATAATTTTAATAATGACGTTTCTGGATTAAACAATGACAATTAAACATATTTTATAATTATACTGAGAAAACATGTAACAATGAAATAAACTCATAATACGATATTAAGTATACGTGTAGAGAATTAGTAATACTATAGTCTGTGTAAATTTAATATAAACTAGTGTTTATGTACATATACTCACTATCACAGTGCTAAAATATTTTTCTGATCCTAAATAAAAAAATACTTGTTCCAACTAAATTTTTGATTGGTTCATTATGTCAGTATCATTTTCTTTTTTATAAACTTAGTCAAAAAGTACATTATACCTTAGCCCTTAGAATGGGCGGGTGTTGATCCCCTGCGCCGCTGATACCATTCCATGTAGTAAATTAAAATTAAAATATTTGGGTTCTGGTCAAAGGAGAAGTTGGGAGAAGTATTCAAAATTATATCTTGATTCCTAAGCGAGTAATTCAACTTTCTTTTTTGTAGAAATTTCATTGAAAATTGTTCAATTTAATTCCAGTTGCTATTGCAGTAGGTTAAATTTTTGTTTGAAATCCATTAAAGTACGCTAATGTAACATTTAATTCAAAATCATTGTCTTAATCTAATAAGAACTTAGCTAGCAGAATCAGCTTAGGTTAACATGTTTATTCGGTGGCCTTGAACACAACACTGACGGAACATGAACATCAGCGCAACTCAAACAGAAATCGTTACTCTACTGGACTGTACTTATCACTTAGGAGCACCCGCAGCACAGCAGCTTATCTTATCATCATAAAAAGGGAACAAATCAGAAAATTAGTATACATAAAAGAAAAAATTTGAATAAAATATAGGTGGAATGGCTTGAAGCTTATTAATCAGCGGAGCCAAAAGTTCATAACACACTCTCGCGCGAACCGGAGCAGTAATTCAAGTGGTCACCCTTTCAAGTACTGCCGATACTTAACTTTGGAAGTCGAATGGGCGGGTGTTGATCCCCTGCGCCGCTGATACCATTCCATGTAGTAAATTAAAATTAAAATATTTGGGTTCTGGTCAAAGGAGAAGTTGGGATAATTATTAAATTAATATTTAATGGCAGTTTATTTGTTACATAATTAATGGTCAAATCGAGTCCTATTCCAAGTTTCAGGTGACTGAACGCAGTCCTATATTTGGACTTGCAAAGTAAGTTGCAGGAGATAAATTAGAGGAATTGAAGTTGTAGACTTCAGTATCCAAATTGTTACTCTACATAAGGTTTAATACATCACAAAAAGGCAGAATTGTGGAATTGTTGTCGCACAAATTATGCGTTATAAAATGCAAGTTACAACTGATTGACTTAAAAACAAGACAGCTCTTAAAAAGCGAGTGTTAGCATCTATGCATTTGGCACACTTCCGACTTACGCAGATTCTTACAAAAGTAGCAGGTTAGCAGTTAGTTAAAAGTTAAAGCAGGAATTATTGTCATGTTATATTGAGTTTACTGTACAATACTATAAAAATATTTAATAAAACTTAAATTACTATAAAATTGATTCTAAATTGTCTGACGAATATTTTGTTTCTCAGTTGCCTAAATACTTTGATGAAATTCAAAAATTAAGGCATAGTTACACTTGGAATTTATTATTAGCTTGGATGGTTAACCAAAGGGGTGGGCAGAAAAATTGTCTTTAAAAAGGGGACGTTGAGACAAAAAAGTTAGTGAAACTGATTGATAGAGAAGAAAAATAACATGTGTCCCATTCTTAAAGCATTACTCGTATTATTATTTCTGTTACTGCTTGATTTCACTCTATTGCTATCAGAAGTCTTGTCTTATTGATTTTAATATGAAATCCCGTAATTTTACACATTATTACATTCATTTTACAACATGTTTATTTGTAAAGCATAATTCAATAAGCATGAAAGAAAATGAATGTTGAAAACAACAACAAATATCAGAGTGCTCCAAATTTGAAACAGTTTGACAGAAATTAAGTTTTTCCAGACAACATTTCCTTAATTTAATTTTTGCAGCTTAGATCTAGGTAGGGTTATTGAATAGGGACCAAAGTACCTCACTAAAAGTTCTTAGCTAATTATATTTTACGCTATATCCCTTCTTTATAAGAAAAGGCTTGAGCTAAATTTAATAATGCTTTAAGATTAACGGTAAAGCATATATATTGGTCGCACATCTACCTCATTTACAACGAACTCTTTCTAATTGCTCCTCATCCGTTTTTCTACTTTGAAGAGGCTTGAAACAAAAGCTCTTAGCATTTTTAAGCTTTTAAAAGGAAAAATTTGATTAGAAACCTCTTAGGGGAACCTAATGTGGAGAAAACAAATTATGTGGGTAAAAGAATATAGATTGATTTAATAGGCGAGTTTAGCTGAGGGAAAAATATTCAAATTCGGTATTCAGAGTGGTGATTTTCATTATACTACTTTATGTTATTATTTTTGTGTGTTTAAACTATGAGTGTGTGTAGTGTCATCTAATGAAACATCTTTTTATGCATGTGTGCTTTTGTAAGCCTGTCAAGATTTTCAATCCTGTGGAAAAATGTCTCGAATGTAAGTGTGTAACTGCTTTAATTGTCTTTTATCTGGAATGATCAAATATGAAGCAAAATATAAACTAAGCTATCTGAACGAAATAAAAACTGATTTTGCTGTTGGGTATTTTATTTAAATTTTCATAAATACGTAATAAAAATACAATTTTAATTATATGTTCTAATACTGAGTCTGAATTATGAATGGGCAGTATAGTGTCGTGTAATGGGCATTTTTATTCATTTGTATGCATATGTACCTTTGCAAACTTATGTCAGAATTTTCAATTCAATGGAAAAATGTTTCAAATATAAGTATGCATCTGCTTTATTTGTCTTCCTCTGGAATGATCAAATATGATGCAAAATTGAATCAAATAAATCTGAACGAAATATTAATTACGTTTGCTTTTGTAAATTTTGTATAATCTTTTAATGAATAGATAGTAAAATATAATAATTTTAAATATATCTATTATGCAATTGATGTTTTCCATGGAGATAAATTAGGACCAATTGTATAAAATACTAAAATAGTACTAACTAATCGTTAATATTAACTCATTCACCCCATTGAAATAAAAAGTTATGAACACTTTATTGAAGTAATACCCTTTCGAACTAATGAGTAAAGCCAGTAAATATAACATAATCGGCTTACAAGTGAAACACGCTGTTAAAATTTTCAAATACTAGTTTTTTTAGTTTTTCTAGACGATATTGTGGTGATTTTTAGACTGGTGAAGTCCACCGTCAGTGGTTATTAACCTTTCTGAGACAGCACCCCGGTAAAAGAAAATTTTACATAAAACAAGAGCCCTGTCGTGAATATCCTTCCAATTTTTTATGTTCATTCATTAAACTAACATAAGTACTATTTATGGCATCGTCATAAATAGTATTGGTACTTTTAATGCCGATGGGTGTGGCATGTTGACAAATATAAAATTACATTTAAGTAAGTTATTAGATTAGTGAAATCTTATATAGAATTGTAGTTTTCTCAGGCCAAAATAAATAATTTAATTTGTGCAAATTTTTATTGTCATATCTTATTCTGATCATCAAAAATTATATTTATTGCTTCCCAAACACCTTCAATACGAGATTTCTTGATATGAAAGTTAAACAGATCCGTGTCTCTTATTCAAATTCCCGTGTCTCTTATTCAAATTCCCGTGTCTCTCACTTAACCCTCCAAGTGATTTCGACGAGATATCTCCTCCATCAAGATCTGACCAAAATTGCTAATGATGAGATACCTCATCGAGACAATCACCAAGAGGGTTGAATCTGGAAGCCTATTACTTTTGGAAAATGAAGTCACTCGAGTTTCAAAACAAGTACTTACACATTACAATAGAAACTTGCTCAAAACATTATTTAGTATCATTAGATTTGAGAACTGGATTGCCTTGATCTCCAATTTCCGTGGGAAAACATTTCCTTGGTACTTGCTGATTAGTCACTGACATTTGCCACTCAGATATAAATTAGGCATTCTTAGTCTGAGCTTTTCGACATATTCAAATATTATTCTCGCCAATATTTCCTCTAATAAAATATTTATCCATGTTCTTAAAAAAATAAAATGACAAATTACAAGAACATTTTAACGGTACTGGGCCGTTGCATGAAGGTTGAGAAATACTGCACTGTGTCAGTTTTTCTTCTTGAAAAACACTTAGATAGGTAAGTACTTAATTAACGTTGCACTGGAGCAACACAACGGGCTATTGGCGGCGGACTGGAATCAATCCCAAAGAGAGATATCCGTGAAAAATACTCAAAAAACCCGATTGAAAAAACACATAAGCAAATAAATAAAGGTACATTATTTGTAATACTTTTATTAATAAATTACTATAATAATACATAATCGTAAAATACGTTTTCTATGAATAAACGATAAATTGGGAGAATACGAAATGTATTAAATTATTGTTAAAATGATGAAATTATAATTTTCGGCATTACATGAAAATTGAAATTATGAACTATGTTTTGGTTTAGTGTTTCACTTGTAACAGACGATATATTCTTGATAAATGCATGAGCAGAGCTATACTAAGTAAACGCAAAGCTCATGCATTTATCCATTTCCTTAAAATAATATAAATATTTCTTTTCGTATCCCTTTTATTTCTACAACCAAATTTGTTTTTCTTAAAGTCTGAGCATTTATTAATTATGTATGCTATGATCTTGTTGTAAACATATGAAGTTTTCCTATTCATCTCTCGAATTCTATGAATGACAATAAGGATAAGCGTGTGTATATCAACTATGAAACATCATTTAATAGAGAAACAGGCATGATCAAACTGACTCTTACAATTTCTCTTGTATCTTCTAAAATACACGATGTTTAAGGCCTCCTTATATACTACAAACGGCCTTATTACGAAGTAGAAATCAATAGTGAAACGAATTAGATATTATGTCCCTATGGTTTGATATTATCCTACGCATAATTAATTGTACCAATGCTACGAATAACAACGGTCATTGTACATTAATTTTGGTTATCTTAAACACAGAAGCATTGGTGTCATTTGAAGTTTATGTTTAATCCTTTCTCTCAAGTGATAGCATATCAATCATGGTCAAGCATAGTTTTAAAGTCCCCAGATATTCGATAAACTGATTCGATGTCGGCTGCTCACATTGAATTTGGACGGCAAATCCTCGTCACGCAGCTTGCGGAATCAATGTTTCTGACAACTAAACGCGCTTAAATTTGAAAATTGAATTATTACTGGCCACAAGCGCTCACAATCACGGGCTTCAAAGTTCTGGGTTTGAAGGAATGGTTATTTCCATCCCATTCATGCGGGATTTGACTACTCGGAAATGAATGTTACTGCAACCCATGTCACAATGGGGAATTTATCGGAGGTGCTTCTGACCGAATAGAATTTAGCTGACGAATAGAAGTTCGTTTACATAGTTTTGTTCCCTCTAAGGAAAGTTCGGATGGGTGTGTAACCAGATTCTGGTTTATTGATAAACCATATTGGAGTACTATTCAAATGCAATTCGAGCACAAGTGCTGATTACTTCTCTAAGCTGAGATCACTTCTATTGCTCTGAGATTGTTTCTCATACTCTAAGACTGATTCTATTACTCAAATCTTCAATTTAAGTGAAATGCACAATCAACTCCATTCTTACAAATACAATTGAAGTTTCTGTATTGTTTACTCCTGTTGCTTTTAGATTATTTTTATTTGTTCAGCTTACTCCTTATGCTATAAATTTAATTCTATCACTCAAATCATCACAATTAACCCTCTGAAAAGTTCACACTCAGATATCAGTTCTGCAATCTGCAATATTTCTTGTATGGTAAGTTTGGACCTTCTTGTCCAATAGTTTTCCTAGGATTCTTTAAGCCTTATCATCATGTGTTGTGAAGCAAAAACATAGCTACACTACTCGGAAATCATAGGACGCTTAAAAGATTAGTGAAATATAATCAGCTTACTTGTTACAAATGCAATTTAAGTACCTGCATTGATTACTTCTAATACTCTGAGTTACTTATATTACTATGAGATTTCTTCTCATACGCTAAGATGAATTCTATCACTAAAATCATCTCAATTAAATGAAATACACAATCAACTCAATTATTGAGAATACAAATTTAAACACATGTATTGATTACTTATGTTCCTCTGGGATAATTTTAACTACTTTGAGTTCCTTTCATAGTACAGCAGCATTTCTTTCTATACATAAAACATATGACGTCCCAAAAGACGATTTTTACTCAATGCGATAATGATTTTTATTCATGTTTTTGACCTGTTCTAATTTCGTCACTCTAATATTGTAGCTTAGAAAGCAATTAAATATGTAAATACCTCATTCAATTTTTGTCCTTATTACCCTCTCAATTTCACTCAACCGTCAACCTAAAGTAAAATCATATTCAATAAGGAGCTAATGAGTTTAATTCAATAAAACTGTCACCTGAAACGCACAAAAATAATATAATCAAATAATATATAGCAATAAAAATTTATTTTTAAAACCATTCGAATTACGGATTAATTTATGTGAGATTTTACCGCTTATATGTCGCTCGTTTTTGAAGACATGCTCTCAATTTTTTTTTGAAAAATGAATGGTCGCCATTTATCTGTTTGTCTGCGTTTGTAAATCCCGCGAAAATATTTAAAACATATATCTTATTTTTGCCACGCGAAAAATGTTTTAAACTAAAATACTCTTTCTTTAAATAAGAATACTTCGAAATAATAACCTCTAGTGTTATTCCTATAAAATAAATGAGCATAAACTAAAATATCTACAATTATAAAATAGATTAATAAATAAATATAAATACTTAGTATTGAAGCAAAAGAACAATTTTTTACATTGGAATATATTGAATCCTTTTATAATAAAAGCCAATACATAAACCCTTTGGGTCATAAAATTTACAATATGCATACTTTCCCACTCGATACAGCCGATTTATTTTAATTTTCCACAGTGCTCAATCAAACTTTATGGAAAAAACTAAAGTACGTAGATTAGATTTTTTTTCAGCCTTCGTCTGCTTAAAAAAATGAAAACATGAATAAAGATGTACGTAAACCAGCTTGTATCTCGGCACTTAAGTTGCGGATATAACCAATTAAAGGCTTGTTCATAGCACAAGTATATATAATATATGGAAATGCTGACATGAAAGTGCATAAGGGAACATATATTTCACTTAATACAGCTAGATCATTAATACACATTATGCACTTTCCTGATATCGTTACATAGTACTTTAGATTTCACTACTCCCGGATAGCACTAAAAACTTGGAATGGTAATTCTAAAACACTTGAGAGATATTGAAATTGTGTCGTTGTTACTAATTTCACTTTGCATATTAAAATTACATCAATTAGCCCGTGAGACTTGAGGTCGTCAAGAACCAACTCAGGATGATGAATAAGCTGGCCTGAAGGACAGTCGAGAAGGAAATGATGTGGAGCCTGAATGGAATAGCATTTAGAGCAGAGAAAAATCTTGCACCCCAATTCAATCTTCATTGGCTTCAAGTGTAAAAACCTGGAAACCTACGAAGCCTAGAGAGTAAAATGTTGTCTTTTACTCATTTTACCTGGAGATGCATGGTGCTGACTGCTGGATACCAGTCATGAGTACGGGTCCTCCAAATTCTGTTCATATACTTATACTCACTTTCGCTATAGTTGACTTCAGTAGTTGAAATTGTATACCTGCGGTATCAGTTTTAAGGGCTTGATATTTGATAATATGCTTTTAAGAAGATAATATTTTAGTTTCCCAGATACATTTTTCTCTTTAGATGCTCACAAAAATTTTGAAGAAGATTGATCAGTACAGAAACTGCATTTTTAATACGTTATGGCATAGTTTGATTAGGCGTGTCACTTCACAGTTACGTTTTGCTATATTAAACCAGTATCTAAGGCTTAAAGCTGTAAACTACGAAGAATATTGCATCAGTAATTCAGTTATTTTAATTGCTTATTTTTCCTTTATGTAGTTGTACATATCCCAGCATTTAATAATCCGAGACAGACTATGAAGGATAGAAATTGATCCTCTTGATGCGTAATTTTAAATACTATGCTATTACCTAAAGCAAATAATAACAGAATAGGACATATGACTGACCTTTGACATTTAATATAGAGCTATAAGCATATTTTTATCGTGTTGCTTTTTCATTACGTTAAACATCCGTAATTCGTTTATCAATCATCAAAGTTTTGAGAGCGTTCAACGTAGGGGAGATAATTTTGCATCTCGAATTCTTATCTAAGAACGTAAGACTAATATATGTTGCACCATTTTGTACTCACATATATTATACCATTTTGCTTTGTTTACCATTTGCATTTTAAAGGTTCAGGATTACATCAGACTTCTCTGGCAAGATTTATAAGCGATTAAGATAAGACAATCACAAGATATATGACTTTTGTGAAAAGACTTAAGACCATTAAAACTTGTCTTTTTCCCCAATCTCAGCAACTCCTTCCCATATTCTGGATTGTATAGGTGTCTCTAGAGGATAACTCCTGGATCAACGGAAGTTTGTTGCTGTGCGACTTGAAAAACATGGTCTTTTGGACTAGGACTAGGTTCCACCTTGACTAAGGGGATTAGTAACAATACTATATTATACAAATAATTCTTACATTTTGGATTAAAAATTGAGTTTCGTCATGTGTTGAATAGTGAAACTATTTAATTTCGGCAATATCTGTCCCATCAAGTGCTGTACTCAAAGCTGGATTTAAGAAATTTAATTTAACTAGTTAGTTCATTTTTGGAATCAGTATTTATCGGTCAATTTGTCGGTTGTTACTTCAGCTAAATTATGGTTCTACAAAGGAAGTCAACCACACTACTGGATATTAAAACTAGTAGACGTTGTCCCAGTCTATTTTGCGTCTGTCCTCTCAGTACACAAGCTCCCTCGCATGTAAGATAATTTGTTTTGTGTATAATTTAATAAATTGTAGGTACTTAAAATTAATGTTAATTTAAAATTACGAAATTAAATTGTTTCAAATAAATTTACTTATCATCTATCTTGTGCCTCCATGTTGCCTGATGGACAAATAAGAAGGTACGAAAAATGTAATAATTAACTGTAGGATGAACGGATTTCCTGACATTGTCAGAGCATTTATAATGTAGCTGGGATTGAATAGGGTAGGAGCTGGGCATGAGTGGGGTATTGCAATATTTGGTGCTTATGAAGAGATATTTTTCTGCTGGATGTTGTGAATATTTTAACTCTCCAAGTGGTTTCAACGAGATATCTCGTCAAAAAAGATCTGATCAATTTTGCTAATAACGTGATTACCAATTTTTTTATAACGATCAAGATCTGATCGTTTTATTCTAAGGACGGGATATCTCGTTTATTAAGATCTAGTCAATTTTGCTAATGATGAGATCGTCAAGACATCCATCAGGAGGGTTAAGAACGTGATCCTCGAGTATCCAAAGTGATGAAGCCTCTACCTCTTGGAACTTCATAGCAGTCATCATTGACATTCCAGCCCAGAAATGAAGAGATACTGCCGGTGAGTACTCTCCTAATTTCTACCACGAATTTGCCTTCGACCTCTCATAACAATTGAACAAAGCTACTACAACTCCTTCTTTCTTGAATTCTACGTTTAAAAGTGCATGGAATCAAACTTGTAACATTTACATCGCACATGCAAATTGTGTAAAGAATTTTCAATGACATTAATATCTTCGATTGTAAACATGTAAATTACACAAAAAATTGTCAACGAAACTAATCTCTCCTATTGTAAACATGTAAATTAAGTAAAGAATTGTCAAGGAAACTAATATCGATTAAATAATCATTAGTCTACATTATACAATGCATGTTTCCCACTTTAATAGTATCTTAATTTTATTATCTATGACTGGGTCACGGAGCGATTGAGTTCACACCATCGAACACATTTTGAAGTGGAATGACCGTTTTCTTGGATTAATAGATTAATAATCTAGATTTACATTTACATTCATGCACCATACCAGTATTAAATTTGCCAAATGGTGAACAAAAATGTAATGGTTGTTAAGGTAACAAAAATGCAAGAAATGTATCGTTACCCTTCCCTTCCATTGAAAAACAAATAGAGACGGTTATGGATATAATCTATAGACCTCTCGATTCTTAAAAGCTGCATATGTAAACCTCATAACACAAAGCCTATTAAACAAAGTCTTTCATTTCCTGCTTGCAGCTTTAATATCAGGGAATAGCAGGAACAAATTTTCTTCTTCCGCTTCCGCAAATGTTTCGTAATACCCCTTCCGTACACATCGCCTCCAGGTTTTTCCAGAGACTTGGGAATACTAGGACTTGTGTACTGTGTAATCTGATCAGGAAAGAGGATAATATGTATTAATGATCCAGCAGTACTAAAGGATATATATGACCCTTAATTCAGTCCCTACGTTAGCATTTTCATTTATTATGTGCATTTGTTTTTACTGATGCTCAGAACTGAATAATTGACTTCAGTTTTTCAGTGTTGACTCGGAACTTAAACTTTTAGTCAGCAGGAAATGAAAAATACTGAAAGCTTAAGCATTCGACTCATTACAATAGCTTTAATGCTTGAATTATATACTGGAAGTTTCGATTTAGGTTCTCGTACGGTGAGCTTTCCTCCTTTAAGGTAAGTGTACTTGAGACTGGACTAAGAATAATGCTTCCATTCACCAAGAATAATGCATTCCATCTTGCAAATAATTCGAGATTTAAAATTTCTTTAACCTTGGGATGTCTTCTGATAAATTTCGATAGATTTATGCGCAATATCTTCAAATCGAAGTAGCTGAATCTTTTACTAAGAGTTACTCAAGACAGAACAAGATGTGGCGATGGTGAAAGAAATCCTATAAGCACTTTCTACGAACGGCAATTTAGACATTACACGCATTAGTGAGATAAGTTATTAAAATACTGTGTGTCCCTTAAATTTGCAGATTTTTCGAAAAATCATAAAAACCTAACAAATTGGTCTATCGAAGTGTGGTTTTCATCAAGAGACTTGTCGTGGAATCGGATTTATTTTCGCACAAGCATAAAAAAATTAGTTCAAATTGATACTGATAGATGGTGTTATTATTATCACTTAACTAGAACAGCATGGAAATAAGCAGTTAAGATAGTGTAGCATTTATTAATTTACATTTGCAAGCATCTTACAATTGCAGTTGTTCAATATATTCACCTCCGCAATCAAGGACATTGTGCAAACGTGTCATAACGCCACTCACAGATACTCAAAGCATATCAGGGTTTATGGCAGTGACCTCACGGTGGATGCTTCCTTCAAACGATCCAAAGAATAGGGGTCCCTTGAGCCCGCTGGGCAAATTCTTCCCGCTTTGCAACATCGTTTGATTTCATCTGATGAAGGTATTGCAATATATAAGGGTCTAAATTTAACACGCCATGCATGTCGCAAAACACACTTGTTTTGGGTATACACGTGTTTCTGGCAACTTCCCGTGCGCTGCATGCACCACTAGTTGATTCTGCTGCGAGAGCCTGCGTTTGCGATGATCTACTATTAGCACGATCGTCTGATAAATTCAGTCTGCTTCTGCGAGGACAATCTGCCAAGCTACCAGTTTCCTCGAAACGTTGAACTCATTGGACATTTACGTTCTTTGACATTTTTTTAGTTCCGAATTTTCGAAAGGCATCTGTAGATGATTCACTGCTCAGATAAAGCATTTTCACCAGAAATGCCTTAGCCACCAACAACTTTTAGTTTTATAAACGCAATAACAATTTTCACATTATATATATGTGGGGAGCTGGTTTGTGGGCAATAAGTAATGATGAAACGTTTTAAAGAAAAATTAAGTTTAATGAAATTGATGAATATTTTCAATGAATTTGGCCAAGACAATTAAAGTTAAACAATGTTCTGATAAGTGCACAGCACAGACATCATCATCACAAACTCCATCGGTGCTCACTGCCCGTCAACAACGCACCGTCCAACGCTACGTCCTTCTCGTAGCTCCGTCGTATTACTTCTGCGTCGCTTTTGGCTCTGCGTTCCTCCAATGCGCGGTATGGCTGCGCAGTGGTCGGAGATGAGATCAGCGCGGAGGTGCCCTCTAGTGGCAGGCTGGGCACCGCATATACATATATATTCGTATATATATTACTCGTATGTATATTTCAATTAAAGAAAAATCAAAGGGGAATTTTAAGAATATTTCAAAAAATGAAGCGGTTCTGGTGGATCTGCGTCATCAGGGAGGAGCCCTGACCCAGACAACACAATATTGTGTTTTCTGCGTGTGGGCAGTGGTCCGCCAAAGTTGCCCCCCCCAAACACCATAGTGTGTTGTCTGGGTCAGGGTCCTCCCTATGACGCCAAGTACATGTCAGAAAAAGCGAAGTTACTTCCTTATTGACGAGGCAACAACGGATATAATCAATATAAAATCGACCGTTACTGGATTCATTCGGAAACTTTGCTGCTTAATTCAAAATATTCTTTATTTAAACTATGGAGGTTGCCTAATATTGCTAAAACTACGCAGAAGAGCTCGACCCTCTAATGAAATTCTTCAAGTCTGTTTACAGAAAATCCTGGGAAATGTTGACCATTGAAATCAGCACAGAAAAGAAAATATGAGAGGAAATATATTTAGCAACAAAAACTGCCGAAACGCCTTTGAAAAAGAGACGACATGAAATTGAAGTAGATCTTAATTTGGGTAATATGACAGGTTATTTTAGTCCATTTAGAGGTATGAAATACATTTATGTGAATATGGATGCTATATTCATTAAAATGGATTGAAATAAGATGTGAAATGTGACTAACGACCCCTTTGCTAGAGATAGATATAAGCAATTAAGAGAGCTTAGTGAGGATGCTGTAAGCGGATCTGTTAATATAAGTATAAATTTTGTGTTCTCAGTTTTATAGATCTAGTTTTCTTATAGGGATGCCCTATAAAAAATCTTTACAGTACTAATAAATACTTATCACTTACTTCAACGATTTATCAGAACTATATTTTATACTTTGCTTTGTGATAAAAACGTTAATTAAAAATTAACACAATACCCCATTATTACTTGAGCCCCGAGTTATTAGTTCTGATTTCTCGGTGTCTATATGCGATCTAAAAACAACTGACATGTATAAAAACTAGAAAAAGCAGTAAATCGAAAGGGAGGTACACAATATTGTCAAAAGCTCACTCTTGTACAGAAAAACATGGAATGTTCTAATGTCTCTTCATCGGTTTAAGAAACAAGGCACATTTCCGATGTGACAAGATGAAACCTGTACAGATACCCTTGAGTAACAATATTGATTCAAACTGAACGTGGCTGCAAGAGTGGAAACTGGCTGAGGGAAATATTTTTCAAGTACGAAGTCAATAGGTTCCTTTACAAATTTAGAAAGGTGATCTAAACCCAAATCCAGGAATTGCACTTCTTTCCGCAGCATTACTTTCATCTGATTTCATCTTGATCCTGCACAAACTTCCCGTAAGTGTGACCTGTGGCAGAGGCACCGGTGGTTTACAAAGAGGACACTACTTTTATCTGATATAATTCTTGATTCTGCACGAACTTCCGGTGAGCGTGAACTGTGGTAAAGGAACCGGTGCCGACGAAGAAGACACCACTTCTGTCCGATATCATTCTTGATCCTATACCAGTGGTCGCCAAAGTGGTCGATACCGTAGGGGTCGATTCGGGCTCTGGGGTCAATAGAAAAATATAAGACAAAAATATCCAAAACTTTCTGAAGTGGTACTCCCCTTTTTGCTTCCATTTCCAAGCTCGTACATGGTTGAAACTGGTTTCAGCCATTTTAATTCCATTTTAACAAAGAAAGAAATAAGCTGGAAATAAGCCCTGGCGATTTAAGGCTGAAACCTACTAATTTTGAACCTAACATGGATAATCTTGTCAAGAGTCACGAAGCACACCTTTCACATTGACAACGTTAGTAATTGTATTAAATTGTTAATTGTAAGTTAATAAAAGTCTTATTTTCATATGTATAAGGAAGATTGTATTATTGCTATTTTGTTATCTAAATCAAATTTAATATTTTATATATTATTAATCCCTCCTATCAAATATGTACTGTTAAGAAGGACGTAAAAAACAAAAACGTACCCCTTTGACTTTAAGCTACTATAATAATATATACTATATTATATATACAATAATCACTGTAACTGTAAAATAAACAATCTAAAAACTCACATAAGCGTCTTTGCTTGTCCTATTATAATTACGAAATAGTAAAATAGAGATTTATAAAAAGTCAAGAAACACTTGAAGGGGTTGACAGTCAAAGAAGCTTGGCGACTCCTGTCCTACACAAACTTCCAGTGAGTCTGACCTGTGTCAAAAGATCCAACAAAGAAGACAACTTGGACAAACTGTCCGCCAATTCATTTTCATAGATACCACAGTGAGCGTGATAACACTGAAAAGTAATGTCCTAGTCCTTCAATTGTAATTGCAGATTTCTTCAACTATAGAAAATTAAGAGAATCGGAAATATCACGACTGAATAGATTATAAATGTTCAGTTGAAACCAAAATTCATATCCCATTCATTTAGAAAAGAATGGTATAGAATGATATTTCATTTTCAGTGTTTTCACTGATGAATCATTTTAAAAGTGATCTATTAATAGTATTGATTCATATTATGATCACGTAAAGGCTTGAAAAATAATAAACAATTAAATGTCAAATTTAAAAAATTCCATAGCATGCAATTAAAAGAAATATATTAGTATCCATAGGAACATAAAACTATAAAAATATAAAGAAATATGTACGTCCAAACACTTAAACGACAGAAATAGTGAAAATTACACGCGTACACCAAACTTATCACTTTCAAATATTCTCAGATAATGAAATTCAAATAGATAATATATTAAAATCTAGTTTTAAGCTTCTTAAGAGTACTTAATTTCAAAATCTTTATTCCTGGCAACATATATGAACACATATTTATACACATACCTCACCATTGTGACATATGAGGGAATGACTTTTGCAAAACGTTACCAAGTATGAATCGGATAACTTTAGCTGAGTTGAAGTACTGAAGATTATTGGCATACTATCAACCTCCACCAAGTATATCTGATGTCAAAACTAATCTTCCCAAAAAAAACTTTTTGTCCATGGAAATCTTAAGCAATTGATGAGTAGCATGAAAAGTCGACGCGAGATTTGCTTGACTACACTCGGGTAATGAAACTAATTATTATTACCAAAGTTTCCTAAGTTTTGTGTACTCAACATGAAGAATGTGTGCTCTTAATTTAAAGTCCTGTAATTAAGCAATAGTTTTGCTACTTGTTTTTCTCAGTTGTGTTATTCATACTCAAGTATATTGTTCTTAGCTTCTGATTTGTGAAATATTCACAAGCTGTAGATTATAATTAACATTTAGCTTGTCTAATAGTAATTAAGATTTTCTTTCAAAAATACTCGCATAAGTGTATTAAAAAATAAGTAATTAAACGAATTTATAGCAGCAAAAGTTTGCGTGACACAATTTTTAAAACAGATTTAAATATTTTTTACCACAAAAATGAGTTCTTAGTTCTTTATGGGTTTCGCTATATAAGCAAAACAATTGAATTTTTTAAATACGGAATATCTTACAAATGGATTGCTTTTGCTTTCGTGAAATATATTTTTAAGTGAACCGCTACCATTATTTTGAATAAATCTATTATTTATAGCGTTTGCTTCAAAATCGATTATTTTTGTCTTCGTAAATAATACAGTAGGAGCAATGTTCATTATTCAAAAAATAAAGTTTCATTATTTAAGTTTTCATATAACGTTTGCATGCACGTATAATCGTTCTACTTTTACATATTTTTACAGAATAAATTTAGAAAACAGGAATACTTCATGAGTAAATTTGTATTTTATCAAGCTTATAGTTAATACATACGGATAATTTGAGTTTGTGTGTTTTTCGCTTATAATGCAAATAAAAATTATTTTACCTTTGTAACTCAGTAAAAGTTATAAAAGGTATTTTCAGACAGGATAATATATCTTTTACACATATAAGGTGGTATATAAAATAAAGTTTTTAAAGGGTTAGATTTTACAATGGGTAATGGGCTGGTAATGATTACTGAGATCAATACTAGTAAATAACTATAACTAATAAATAGGAAGTACAAGAGAAATCTTTTTTTGCACAAAACCACTAGCTTTACTAGTCAATAGTAAACACAAATAACTTTTCTGATACTCCCAAAAATTCCAAATTTCAGACCTACCTTGGGAACAAAATAAATCATTTATACTCAAACATTACCTACAATTGCCATGTTTTTTTCGTTTTAACACTATGAAAAGGGGGAATGATTTAAATCATATATGTCTAATTTATTTTCATCTCCCGATTTCATATTTGACCATCCTTAAAATATTTCATTCACTTCAGGTATGTTTACTTTTGATTTAGAAGTGTTTTCAGTTCATACCATAAACACAAAGTTTTACTATAAAAATTAAAGTAAAAATAAAATTCAAGTGTTGTGTAAAACATTTTACTAGAAACAATAGAAATTAAAGCGTTGAGGAAATTGAATACTATTTTATGTTAATTATAAACGAAAGACTGGATATTTGTCTTGCAAATCTGTCTCCTTGAGGATAATTTAAATACCTTTGTTATTTTGCAATCCAATTTCAAATGTTTCAAATTTTCATTGCATTTTAGAAATTCAGACTTCATTAACACTTGAATGAAATAAAATTACTTTTGCATTTTCGTACAAATGAATTGTTTCTTTAAGGCCCGTGCTTTCCTTGTCTTGTCTTTCCTTTGTTGTCTGAGAAACATTTCTCCGAATACTCTAGCATTTATTACCTTTGCTTTTTCGTTTACTATGAAAAATTGATGGATTCTTATGCTTACAACAAAATATGTACATCTATTATTTAATCTTTATCCGCTTATTACAGTTAACAGACACCGAAAGCACGAAAATAATATTTTTTACTGCCACATAGTTTAGTATTTTAATAAAGACAATTTGTGTCAGTTGATTCTATTTTAACAACACTGAATCTACTATCCTTAAGTATGCAACTCACAAATTGCCTTTTAAAAGAAATGTAACAACTTTTTCGAGATAATTTAACTATCTTTGTTAGTAATATAAGTTGAGTTTTTATCGCATGATGGAAGATTACTTATTTAGTCTATTATTTACAATCCATGTATTTTACAGATAAAATTGTTTTTATTAGTGAAAAACCGTACATTTTGTGAAAAACCGTACAAGATATTAATACGATTTTAGTAGAGTTCCCAGCTACTAGGTGACCAATTACTGTGTATTTTTCATGAAACAATTATCCTGAACCCAATTTGTGATTGTACTTTAAAGGTTTCTTGTATTTAGTGTCTGGTAAGAAAGGTGATCAAAATTTGATATATTATAATTTTTAATATTTGATAGCTTTAGTATAAGTTATATAATTTTTGTCTCCAAATTCATGATGGAGTCACTTTGGCTCAGTGAGTTTGTTCATTGCTCTAGCAACCTGCGAATTGCAGGGGGCCAGGTTCGATTTTCGTCAGGTTCAATTCCACCGTGGGTGTATTCCTCTCTTTTGTGTCAGTAAAACTTTCCCTTCTGTGCGTAAATGTAATTGACATTGTCCATCTTGTCTTTTGTTTCAATTTGACCAAATAAGGCTCATGCGCTATAAGATACCCAAAACTAATCAACCAAGTTCATAATAGCGATTTTATCAGTAATTGAAAAACGAGATCCGTAACCCAGTTCCAATACCATTCAGATTGTTAGCATTTATTATTTTTGTCTATGGACGATGAGAAACCCAAACTTATTTATTTGCTGATAGACTAGACTCGTTTTCTTGTTTAAATGACAAATGCTCAATTACTGGTAGTGAGCGAGTCAAGGACTGACTGGTTCACCCTACGTTTAATCGTCAATGGTTACCGAATTAATTTCTACCGATAGATAACCTTGTTAGCTCACAATCTTAATTGTTCCGCTTAATTTAGACGCCAACACGCTTCTAAGTAATACATAAAGACTAATTTGATTAAAATGACACTACAACCTTCCCCACTCACGCCGACCGAATTCAGTCTAAACACATTACGATTATACCAAAGCAATGTACATCCGCTGCATGCTTAAACGCAATGCGGGCGCAGAGTCCACCATATGCATAGATCAAATCCTTTAACTAGGGCCAAGGCTTAAGTTCGTCCCATTTGTCGAAGAACCGTCAGCTTAGGGGAGAAGGATTAGGAAACCTAATAACCCAAAGGTCCTTGCAATTTGAGATAAGGGCCCCGACATTCTTCAGCAAATCGAGGCATCCATGATAAGGGGAGGGCTTTTCACGTCCACCAGAGTCTTAAATTGGTAAATAAGCATTTCCCGATCTTTCAGAGACTCCTGTGGTGGAATTCTAGGTTGAGTGATTAGAGTTCTTAACGACTTTGGGAAGGTTTTTTCTTAGCCTTTCGGGTAGGAATCGCGATGGATTTCGTTCGAGTAGTGGTGCTTTTTTTCACCCATAGCGCAAACAAATGCCTAGGCTGCAGTTCATTTGCCATGTCTGGTAGCAACTGGTGCTTAAGGGATAGAGGAGATTCTTTGGTTTTGGTCGTTATTTGTCTCGAATGCGGGGAAGGAGAATAATTATCTGACTTGGAATTCGGATGGGGTAGCCCGGTAGTGGTCGTCTTAACGGATTCCAATATTCAGAACGGAGAAATGTGGCGTCATGTTTTTGAAAAGTTAAACTGGATATTGGTTGGGATGTATTAATATTAATGAGAATGGGGAGAGTCTTTTTATACCTGAAGTGCGTGGAGTGTAAATCTAAAAGCTTCATCCATCATATTTCCGATTAATTAACTTGGGAGATGGATGTTTTTACTGGAAATATAAAGGTAAAATGATTTAATCATCAAATAATTTCTTTGGCAAATGTATATCTTAATTTAAACAACGCAATTTAAAAGTTCTACAAACTAAAATCGCCTCCTTTATTTGATGACCTTTATTTGTGGCCAGCTTGAGGTAGACTTGCCAGCATATTCTGTTAGTTGAATTTTGATTAAAGTTACATTATATTATTATTTGCCTAGTTATTCATAACCCGTCTTCATCTTCAAATGGAATCATCTCGGTACAACGGAGTACAACTTTTTTCCAACCTTCCGGTGTTTTCCTAGACTGTTTCGTCTACCTCTTTTTACTCATCTCATGGTCAACGGGTCCTCTATCAGTCGAATCTCCTAGACCAGGGATGACTTGCTAAGACCAAGAGCCACATAGATTCACTGTGACTTACAGGAAGGTCTCCAAAAAACCTGACAGTTATCTATCATATATAATTTATTTTATATATATTAATCATATATTATTGCAAAGAAAGATAATAAAAGCCGCTTTCTGTGTATTCCTGATCTGGATCATCTATCGATACTTTCTTGAATGCTACTTGTGTTGGGCTGTTAGACGCACACTTTATTCAGCTTCATAAAGCGCCCGCCATGGTGGTGCAAAGTGTTCAGGTGTCATGTGTGTTGGAAAACAACACTCGTTGTCGCTTAGGGAAAATATTTATGGTTTTGGACAGAAAGGGGCACAGTGAGATAGGTATTCGTCCACCTTCCCTATTCACCGAACATGAATGACTGACAGTTCCCTTAATTCTAAATGTGATAAATGAAATAAAAACATGGAGAGTTTGGACGGGGATATTATATTTACTTTTATTGATCTTTATGGTTGATTAAGCAATATTTTAATTTAAAAATAACTATATTCCAAAAAAATATGTAAATTGTGCCTAATACTAAATAAATTAGATAAATCAATAACACATATAAAATTATCAATACTTAAGACTACTTATAATACACTACTGTTTGTGAAAATTGTAACACTATGAAAGAATCATTAGAAATAAATGAAATTTATCTATCTGATGTCAAAGTTCAGCCGTACCCTATGCCCGACGAGCGTACGAGCGACTCGCCGTCCGATGTAATCCCAGACATGCTCAATGGGCGACATATCCGAGGAATGTGCAGGCCATGGAAGAGGCGGAACCTGTCGTGCACTGAAGAAGGTTTGTACATTCCGAGCAACATGTGAAAAGGCATTGTCTTGCTGAAATACAGCTCTGGGAATGCCTTGCAGAAGGGGTAGGACCTCGGGCTCCACAACTTCCCTGATGTAGGTCCCGCTCTTCAGGGTCCGGAGTAGGCTGGATCGCCCATGATATCCAATAGCGCCCCAGACCATAACACCAGCCGTTCGTACAGTATGACGCTGAATAAGATACTCCGAGAGAAGGCGTTCACCTCTGTAGTGTCTGACGAGTACGCGTCCATCGTTATAGTCCAGATTGTAGCGGGACTCCTTTTAGAAGATGTCTTGTTGCCAATTGGCACGCCATTGGCTGCGTTGGTGAGCCCATTGTAGCCGGAGGCGTCGGTGGTTCAACGTCAAGGGAATCCTGCGCAGGGAATCCTTGTACGTAGCCTATGGCATGGCAGACGTCAACGAACCGTGGGGGCAGACACTAACACACATGTAGACGTGCTCGAATGATGTGCCAACGCACGAGAGGACGCTGTGCGGTCCGTCACCGCCATGCGGATGAGGTGTCTGTCATCCCGTGGTGACGTCATACTGCGTGGCCCTCTGCGATTTCAGGATACGAAAGTCCACCCTCACGGAGGACGATCATGCGGCCCCGTTCGAACTCCCTCAGTTGCTCGTATGGTACTCTGCGTTTATGGCGAGGCCTATTGAATTCTAATCAATCATTTACAGCAGTCAAACGACGATACACACATTTTAACGCACCTTTACAGTGCTTTTTATACACGGCTCACTTGGAAGTTTAGAGCGTGTTTCTCGGCCCACACATGCGTGATCGCTTTGTAATTCTAATCATTTTCATATCCTAATCTGCTTTGAATTTCCTGCGAGTTTCGTTTAATTTGCATGACTCCTTCATGGTGTTGCAATTTTCACAAACAGTAGTGTGTATTTATAGTTTTATTACTACGAAAAAAGTGTGATCTTTTCGTTTTAAACAGTTTTTGCTCGATTTCTTGGAAGTGTGTTTCTCTTATCAGTATGTGAGCATTTCATTTCTGATAGAGATGTTCAATTCTCTTCTCTGGACAGGGTCAGCCAGTCATTGTCAACTACATTATGGATGGCGTCCTCAGCGATGGTACAAAGACTTTATTTACCTTCATTGACTTCTTATTGTATCTCAAATTAGGTTCACATACATACTCATATAAAATATACATCAATGTAAATGCATCATGCATAATATGCATCAAAATAAGTATATGCTACAAAACTGTCAATACTCAATACTGCGATCTACTAATACTGCAATTGAAGAAATTGTGAATATAAAAGCAATGTATTATATTCACATATAAAACACATCATCATAAATACGTACTTATATTCGAAATTATCAATCCTTAATACTACGATTGCTATCTGATTATAATACTAATAGTTTTACTACTAACGAAAACAATTGTAGTTGTTTTAAAAAAGTTTTTTCTCGATTCTTTGGAACAGTTAATCTTTTTTGAGTTTGTGCCCATTTCTTGATGGAGATGATAAGTTCACTGCCCTGGCCAGGAAAATCGAGACACATCTAACGGATTCAACGATTGTTAGAATGTCTGTCTTCATCATCATTTCCTTCTTCAATGCGTCTCAAACTCGGAACAGACCGCATTTTTTCCTTCCGATTGCGCCATTTCAAGCGATGGTGAAAATAAAAGTACCAGTTGTTCAAGAAAAAATCCGGGCCAAGTATGACTTCATCGCTCTCAGCAGTCCACAAATATTTCAGTCCTGTTCTTCTATGCCTATACAGGCCTTCTTATCCAAGCGCAGGTGTGCTCTTTCTTGGCTGAATATGTTTCGTCATTTTTGTACTTTGTTTCGCAGATGCATTCAGAGAATTTCCACTTGTAAATCTAACAAATCTTTTTGTTCTTTGAAAGCGTCTAATATCCCGTTCGGTTCAACAAAAGTATTCGGTGAATCTCCACCGGCAAAGTTTACTTTTTTAGGTTCTTTAGGCGTATCCGCAAACTCTCCACTCTCATCTGGTTTCATTGTCCTCTCTCATTTGATTTCATTGAAGCATTCAGTGAATCTCCATAAACGAAATTTTCTGCTTGTTCGTTGGACCTGTTCACATTCTCATTCGTCATTGTAAGTACTTTTGTCGTCGATAATGTCATTTCAAAGTTTTCGTTCTCAACTTGAATCTCCGATCTGTTCACTTCTAAGATATCTTTCATTGAATCTGGGCTGGTGTGTTTTATCACTTTTATATCACTATTGCTTCAATATTCCCCTTTTCAACTGAGTTTGCAACCAACGTTTCTACCTTATCATTGATAAAGCCATGACCAACATAAAGTATGCCGTCAGTGGTAAAATAAAAGCTACATTACCGATGATAAGCTCAAAAAGTCCCCAAATCCAAGGCCATAAAAATAACCATCCAATAACTGCAAATGTATTCATATTTAACTCGTTTCAGAAAGTCGAGTAAGAAATCGCAATATTTGCTATAACAAAAAATGAATTATTTTTCCTGTCTGATTTGTAACACTATTTAAGAAATAAAGCATTTTTATGGGTGTGCATATTGTTATATCTTTTCATTGTTCCTGCAGTTAAATTCTCAAGAGTGCAAGGCATTCATTTTTAAAGATATTTAAGAAACAATAAAAACAAGATAACAATTGATATTTTAATTCAATAGTTAGTCGATTGTTGAAAATAAAACATCGATTCAATCTTATCAAGTTTAAACATTTCCAAGAATAAACTCTCCACAAAAAATATTAGCAGTGCCATATATGGTACTAATACATGGTACAGATAGGGCTTCACATAGAGCTGAAAAATTAATTAGAGGCAAGGGAGGATATCGATTCAATCTTATCAAGATTAAACATTTCTAAGAATAATACTCTTCAAAAAATGATATCAATGCTGGGTATGGTACCTACACGGTACTGATAGGGCTTCCCATGGGGCTGAAAAATTGGTTACGAACGAGGGCTGATATGAAAAAAGGTGCACCTGATTTTATTGTTAAAGGAATTCTTTAATTATGTTGTGTACACTTTGAACAAACACTCTTAGATCACGAGAAATGAGAATCCTGAACTTTTAAACGATTTTCAAACACATGCAACTGGTATACAAAAAATAGATTAAAGTCTAGTTGACGGTGTGACTTTGGGCTTGGCATTAGTTTGTCGATTGTATGAGTGATACACTCTATATTTTGATCAGCCCGCTCTTTTTTACTAGTCGGGTTACCAGAATGTAGGTTGGTGACCGCCTCTTTCCAACTTGGCAACAAAAAACTGACAACAAGTGAAGATCGTAATGTCAACTAGAATAAAAAAATGCTACTATAAGCTGTTATAAAAAGCAACAGGTATTTTTTTGATTTTGATAATGCTTATAGTCGAAAAATCCGCTTTCAACTTACAAAGTCTTCCTAAATAAGGCTTTGAATAAAGCAGGGATGTACAGACGTGTTAAGACCAAGGGCCATATAGATTCATTGTGACTTATGGGAGGGCCACCAAAAGAACATGAAGTTATCTCTCTATCACCGATATCCCTATTATTTATATTTTAAACTTATTTATTTTTATTATTTATATTTCATACTTATATTTTATTACTTATTTATATTTATTGATATTATTATATTTATGCTTACGTATATTTTATATTTATTGATCTTTTTGTATTCATTGATGTTTATTATTACATTTATATATATATATTACTTATATTATTTATATTTTTATTGTTACAAAAAGAGAAAGACAATAAAAAGTAAATTAATTCAATTTAATGTGTGGCATTGCATTGATTTAATAATTGCTTTAAAATTCGGTTCGAGTTTTGTAGAAGCCAAGCTGATTCTAAAATTTTCATTAGTCAAATCGCTCCTATTTTCGATTCATGACTGAAAATGTTCACAGTTATATGTTGACCTAAGGAGGCTTGTACATTTTAATGCATTATCTCGTAATGAAGTTTTGAGTGACTTGTTAAAGCAAAAATAACCCATAGTGAGGCAGGCCACCACCAAATAAAGGGAGGGCCGCATGAGGCCCAAGGGCCGTGGTCTGTGCATCCCTGCTCTAGATCCATGGTGCGTCCTTGCAAGGATAAGTGATGTAAATTCTCACATTTTAATCTAACACAATTTTAAAAATATAATTCTTTTTTGAATAATTTTATATATTTAGTTTTCAAATAAAATGGTCTAATTTTATTTACAAATAATAGAAAAAATTAATTTCTGATCGTATATATTGCTGCTGCATATCGAAACTGTGGTATCAAAGACATATCTCTTAGAACTGAGGTGAGACCGTGGAAACTCAATTGGAAGAATAACAGATTAGCAACCGGAGAGCCGCGAGTTCGAAACTAGGTCTAACCAAAGACCGTCATGTACGTGGAGGCTGGTGCAGGTTAAATCTGTCGTGGGCTCAGATGTCCTTACGTTGATTTGGTGTGGGATTTTGAAGAGTGGGGTCCCAGCTCAGGTGTTGAACTCGTCATCTGACCGTGTTTCAAAATGTCGAGGTATTGTCCTCGGATCTTTCCGTTCGGGATTGATCCCGGGGCGTCTCTAATAGCCCATTGTGTTGCTTCAGTGCGAAGTTAATTAACTAACTACCAACTTAAAACTGAGGTAATTATCAGTAGATATTACCTATGAATAAGTGTATTATTAACAGCCAACAACGACCAAACCTCCTCTATATCGCTCTTAAAATTAGACAATATATTATTCTTACAAGTTTACCATATCTATAAGAAGCAAAATCGAAGCTTTTTATTATTTGAGAATTCGTGTATAACACTAATTTCTTTTTAGATATTAAAATGGGGCAGTTAAGGCTGTGACCCATAGATTTAACGCATTGCAAAAGATGAGAATGATCATGGGAAACTTTTGAACATTATGCATTTTTGTATCTTAATGAACCCAAACTTGATCATTTTTTAAATGCAAATGATAACTTAGAAAACTGTAGTTCATATGAAATAGTGTAATATGCGCATAAAATTATTTGAAAATTAAATTTCCACAATCCAATCATTATAAAAAGGAAATATTTCTTTTTTTCATTCTATCTAAAGATTTTGTTTACCAACTGATTTCCGAAATATTGAATAGGCTGACCAAAAATTTCATTCACATCTCGCAGGAATTGAACAAAATATTCCCTTGCATTTGATATTCGTCGAATATTGAATCCCACTATTGCCACCATTTAATGTCGGGGATATTGATTGCCGCCATTTAAAATTGGAAAATAGCTTGGTGATCCTGAAACGATTGATTTACCTTGGAAACGAAGACACTCTGATTACCTTTCGTGTGATCAGAGTGTCGATAAAAAAGTTGTAGATAATCTTTTCGTTTGCAAAAATGGAGACGAACGCTTGTTTGAAAAGTTAGACTCTTATCGAAAAACTATGGACGATACAAAATTATGGAGAGCACCAATCAACACTTTTTCACGTGAATACGTCTTTAAAATCGGAACAGAAATGGGAGGGGGCAAGCATGAAGAGTCTAGAGTTACAAAAAAGCTACAACTGTTTTGTCTTATGAACTAGAACATCCAGTGTCGACAAAGGATGCCCGTACCTAGCATGACCTTCGAACTGAGCGCGCAGGCTTACTGAGCTCAGAGAGAGGATCCGCAATATGTCGAAATTATACGGTGCTGCGCGAGTACAACTTTGGATTGCGTAACATTCGAAAGCTACTCAACTACGCTACAATATTGGACAACAACAATTAACACCAAATTGTAAATTAATTGTTAAATATTTACAATGAACAATCGCTCAAACTTCCTAAGTCTTCTTTATTCATACCATTCGAACATCTGGCCCAAGGATCTTTCCCTTCGAGATTAATCCTGGGCGGTCGTCAATATACCGTTGTGTTGCTCCAGTGCGACTTTAATTCAACTACTCTATTTCCATTCTTCTAAATTATAAATTACTTTTTTATAACATTCCATATCACTATTACGTCTTCACGAGCATAGTAAAAAATACATTTACTAATATTATATTTTCCACGTACTTAATAAATATAATAGAAAGACACAATATATATCATTTACAAATAAGCTAGTAGCAGTTGTACGCGGGCAATAAAAATTAAATTGTATGGGCTCTCAGATGAAAAAATTTAAATTTTTCCCAGATATGGTAAACTTGTGTAAGAGCATTAAAAACACATCGAAGCTAGCAAGTTTTAAAAAGTATAAATAAATTATATTCTCAATATGAAAGTTTTACACGTCATTTGGTTTAGTGTGGCTTATTATCAAAGTCGCGGCACACTTCATTAATCTATTGAAGATTAAACCTATGAATTACCTTGCAAATAAGAATATCTAACATCACGTAGTAAAATTCCGAGTGTAAGGTGGCTCATGCTTTGGACCATTCTTGAAATAAAATTTAGGAAACAATTTATTTACGTTATAAAAATTGGTACAGAAAGGTAATGAGTAGATAGGTAGGTAGTTGAATTAAAATCGCTCTGGCATAACACAACGGGGTGTAGACAAAGACGCGGGATCAATTCTAAAGGCAAAGATTCGAGGACAATACCACGTAATTTTGAACCACGGTCAGATGACGAGGTCAACACCTGAGCTGGCACCACACTCACCAAATTTCAAAACCACGCCAATGTGAGGACAGTTGAGGCCACGTCCGATTTAACGTGCACCAGACCCCGTGTACACGACGGTCTTAATCTGGACCAAATTTCGAACTCGCGATCATCGGGTTGCTAATGTGTTGCTCTTCTAACTGGGCTACCATGGCACTTAAGCGATAGAGAGAGGGGGATTGAGAAACTGGCAAAGGATCCATTTTGACTATGTTATAAGGGTAGGTAAGTAGCCAATTAACGTCGCACTGGAGCAACACAACTGTCTATTGGCGACGGTCCGGGATCAATCCGAAGGGAAAGATCCAAGGGCAATGTCTCGTAATTTTGAACCACGATCAGATGATGGGGAAAACACCTGACCTGGCACCCCAATATCCAAACTTCCACACCACACCATCGATAGGATTTTTGAGGCCCTGACAGATTTAACATGCACTAGCCCCAACTTACACGATGATCTTTGGTTAGATCGAGTTTCGGACTCGCAGCCTTCCAGTTGCTAATCCGCGACTTCCAACCAAGCTACCGTGGCCTCGGAAGGTAATAAGTTATAGGAACATAGAAGAAATAAACCGCCATTTCTTATTAACATTGATACAAAACCGCTTTATTTATGAACATATATGTGAGTAACATTTTTTCCACTACTGCTTTTTCATATGAAAGATGCAATTTCAAATAATTCAAATTGTGTTACTACATAATTAACTGAAATAATTTTCTGACATCCACGAATGCTTTCTGCTCAAATTGTTTTCACTTTTTACAAACCTTATTCTTTGAGATTATTTCCATCTCTCCTTGTGTGTATTTATTTTAATTTAAAACCTTAACACCACAGCAAAATTTTAACTCTGAACAAATATTAACGAGTAACAAGATACATAATTGCATTTAACTTCTAGAAAGGAAATAATTAAAAGCATTTCATCTTTAAAACATCTTATCAGAAATATAAAATTGCATAATTTCCATTTCCATCCAATACTTCAAAATTAACACGGTGACTTGCTCTGAGTAAACAACTTTTCTTGCACGAATGTTACATGTTGAATATATTATCTCTCTAAATCACTAAAACAAAGTCCTTTTTGAGGGTTATTTTCCTTAAATTCCATTGCATTTTAATATTGTGAAACATAATGACGAAATAGTTCCAACAGAAATATTAATATTAAATGAACTAAAGAATTCCATGGTTACTCCTCAACTTTTTATAACTTATCTAATTTCCATATTTCTGCTCATTCAAGCGTAAATGGTATGTTAATTTTAATACTGACAAGATGCGTTCCTAAAACTAAATTTTCTGCCGTAATTTACGCAATTCTAATTGCGTTCTAAATCTCTTTTTGAAACATACCCTAGATGCTAGGCAGATCCCTTTTTAAATTTCTAAGATAATTACTAATTAATTTCATACTTATATTTGTGAAAGGGAATTTTATTTACATGGCGCTGTGGTTGCTTTTTATAAGTTGGTAAAATTCTGGAATAGAGACTCTTTTTGAATGAAGAATGTTATTAGAAATGTCGAATCTTTTAAATCTGTCTTTTTAATTTAATATTTAAGTCTACAAATGCGTTTGACAATTATTAAATAAATCAAAATCCTGTAACCTACATCTTAAAAATTTTAGTTTCACTTAATTATCATGGTTCAGGAGTTTTTACATTTTGCAAATGAATTTTACTGTATTGAATGCCATTTTCTAATATTAGTAACATTTTTACACTCATTAATGCAAACTTATCCGAGTTTTCAGGTTTCGCTAATGAATATTTTGTTTAATTTCTCTTTAGTTACGTATAAGTTTGATGCAATATTCGTGCATAGCTACATTTTGAAATGCAGTTTTGCATGAAAAAGACGCTTATTAAACTTAGCAGTAATTAATGCAAATATTTATCTTTCTAGGTTTTCTCCATATCTCTGTAGCATTAAATCCTCTGAAGTTAATAATTTTAGTTTCATTTAACAGCATATGAACATTAATATTTGTAAAATGCAACTTTATTTGGTATAATTAATTTTTTTTAATATTTTGAGCCTTATCTTCTAAAGTTAATGTTTTTCTCAACTTTCCAATTTAATTACATTATTTTTCTTTAACCATCTAAGTAGGAATCTTTTCATATAGGTCATGATGAATCTGAATTTTCCTTTAGCGTGGTTTTTAATCCAATTTTTTTATGTGAATACATAATTAAAATCTGAACAGTACTGGGGGTATGTATAAAAAGTCTAGTTTACAGAAAAGCGTTACAACTGTTTTTTCTTATGATTTCAGAATATCCAGAAGATAAATATAGCGTCATGTATACAAAGGATGTCCTTACGTAACATGATCTTTGAACCGAGAACGAAAGTGCACTAAACACAGAAAAGGGGTCCATAATATGTCTAAATTCTACGGCTTGGGGCGAGCTTTGGGCCAGTGTAACTTTGTATTATGTAAGTGGTGCATTCGAAAGCTACCAAACTATGCTACAATTAATATTGGACAACAACAATTAATATCAAACTGCATTTTAATCGTTCAAACTGTAAATTTATTGCTGAATACTCACAATAAATAATCGTTCGAACTTCCTATGTCGGCTTCATTCAGTAATTCACTATCTAACATCAGGCCGAGTATTCACGTCAAAACTACGATTTGTGTCCTCAATACAACCTACCAGTTTTTTTATTGCAAAGGAACTTACACAAATGCATCGATTAACTCCCATGTGTCACTATGGAGCATAAGGATGGTTAACTGACTTCATTTGTCACATAGTGACATGAAGTTAGAGCATAGAACGAAAATAAAAGTAGTAAAAGATCAACAAGATTCAAGTGTTTCAAAAGTCCCCTCTCCAACTAACTTAACTTCAAAGGATTTAATGCAACACATATGACAAAACCACAAAAAATAAGTATTTGCATTAAATAAATACTGCTAAGTTTAATAAGTGTCTTTTACATGTAAAACTAAGTTGCGAAATGTAACTATGAACGAATCCAATAAGTCGATTTCCCCTAATAATACGGAACATTCCAAAAGGTGATCACAGTCTATGTCAATCATGGCTCTGCACAGGACATATTTAGGGCTACCATAGATACTAAGACGATGTAAATGCTTGGTCGTGTAATAGTACCATATAAATTATCTAAAAAACCCACCGTTATGAAATGAATTGGATTTGCGGGGTAAAAAAGACCAAACGGAATGTGGAGATTTTTCTTCCGCTACCCAAAAGCTCTCAAATGATGCATATAGGGGTTATAGTCAATCGCCTTTTTGGCAACATTTAGCGTTTCATTTAATTGGTGTAGGCTAATCAAATATCCTATATCAATTCGTAATTTATTCCTTGGAATTTTTATTGATGTTTCATCACAAGAAACTGAAACAAGTCTTGAATCAAGAGGACAAAACCCCCACTGTTCTGGAAGGTAAAATTCTACCATTTACCATAACTGAACACTAAAACGGACTGTAGGGTGTTACCAGTGGGATTGACCATGTGCTACCGAAAGTAAGGGGTGTGAACACGTGCCATATATTTTTTCAGAAGCCAGTGCGCATTCCAACAATGAGAGGAATTTTAAGTGTACACAAGCCAGACGGAAGACGGGGATTTTAGTTCGTATTTCCTAAATGCTCACGCATGATACATATCGGGGTTACTTTAAAATGTAGTCAATCGCCTTTTTGGTACAGTTTGGAGTTTCATCTAATTTGTGTTGACCAATAAATTATCATATATCAATTCGGACTTCATTTCGAATTTGTATTGATGTTTGATCACAGGAAAGTAAAACACAAATCTTCTCTCAAGAGGTAAAAAACCACATGTAGGTGTATGATATGTATGGTATTGACCAATCAACACCATATCGGAATATATCATTTGAGGTATATGTATCATGCATATCAGGGGTACTTTAAAATGTAGTCCATCTACTTTTTGGCAAAGTTTGGATTTTTTCTAACTGTGTTGACCAATCAATTATCATATTCAATTCGGAATTATTCTCTGGAAATTTTACTGGCGAAGTGCTGAAATCGTATTAAAAAACAAGCCAATGACGTCAAGTTCAGAATATGTACAGGAAATACATATAGCCACAGAAGCCTTACCGCCCTCTATGTTTAGTAATCAAAGTAACTGCATTCATTTTAATAAAATTTTTAATCGAAGTAACTGTATTTACTTTACTACAATTTTTAATCAAAGTAACTATATTTACTTCACTAAATTTTTTAATCAAAGTAACTGTATTAAAGTAATATTATCTGCAACTTTGCAGGTTTTCTTATGTATAGAATTTTTTTTATTGAAAAAAGTTTATAAAGAAAACTAAAAAACTCGTGAAGAAGTCTCCAGCTATTCCCAATGTTTCATCTCGACGTTTTATAAGTAGGAAGATAAGGAACACCCAAAGAAAAGCTATCCATTACTCCCATACTTTTAGAAGCGACGTTACAAACAGTGTATGTAAAAAGTTCTCTTTTTGCTGTGATACAGGATTTGTGAAAAGCTTAAGGATTAATCTCACATCGTTCCAACAATTGAGCTGTCGTTCCCAGCTTCAGTTTACCATTCTCTTATGCTTTTCTATTTCAACTTTTTAGTGCTTCTTCGCTTTGGAAGTATAAATTGAGAAGAAAGGATATTCGCTTTATCTCCTTGCGCTTACTTTTTTTCAATTTAAGAGAAAGAGAAAAACCTTTTAAATGAATTGAACAAAATTCAATAAGCAATATCCAGTGACTTATCTTCTTGTGAGGAAGTGGAAAGATGCGTATGTTATATTATTTTGAGTTTGAACAACTTAAAATGAAAACTGCGAGTAGTATTGTAAGGAAGAGAACTCGAAATAAGTTTTGATAATGGTATTTCATATTTCAGGTTTTGTAAATGTTTTCGGTTACTTTATTTTACCAATTTTCAAACTGAAGATTTCGATTTTTTAACAATCTTCTACCTTATGTAGCCTCCTTAACTCCTCAGAAAGAGAATATTTTATCTTCACTAAAACCCTCTTGCATAATTAATTAAATAACTAATTAATTAATTAATTAGATTAATTAACGAAGAATATTTCAAACTCAAAGGAGCTAGCTATTAAAACAACTATCGACATAATTTTAAGCTAATACGCAGCTAATTAGCAGAAACGTGTAGCTATCAATCATTTTTCGAAATTTGAGTTTCTTATCAAAATGGAAACTGCGAATAATATTGTTGAAAACATCTATATTTCACTTTAACAATAAATCATTTAAACTAAATTTAGACCACAAAGAGACATATCCAAATGTTTATTCATGCATCTAAGTTACCAGGATTTTTAAAATTTGAACACTAATATTCATAGATAGTAAATTTAAATTTATTAAATTAATAAACATTATTACCTTAATTTACAAGACTTCTTGCCTTCTGAAATTAATACTATATCATTGTCAACAGCGTATTAGTCGAAACCATTTTAGAAAAATATAATGAAATTTATGTCGTACACATTTATAATTACTACATGCAACAAACAAACATTAATAAAATCGCTTTTCTTAACAATTAAATACAACTTTAGGTTTATAACTTAAAAAGACATTAAAAAAAGCCATCAAAGTAACATTCTATACATTTTCAATCGTGTACGTTTTAGAGACAGAATAAAATATTTCAAATATTATTTTCGCTACGTGTTAAAACTTTTTCCCTTCTAACTTATTTAATAAAATTTTTTAGATATTGGAATTATTTAGACTATGTTTAGCTTATGTTCACTCATTGTAATTCTTAAATTTTCTCATTAACATAGTATACTTACCTGTTTTTACGAATATTAAAGTATTTATGTTAAAATAAATTTAATAAAAAAGTTCAGTTTTTATTTTGGTACTCTATTCTTTCACATAAGTCGTAGGCAAACCACGATTAGGACACAGATCCAAACTTAGAACACTTTAGTCCAACATTCTAATGTGCAGAACGTAATTAGCATTTCCAACAATGAAAAAATTAATCGCTGATTGATTGTCAGCTAAAATTTAGCTTTGGTGGCATCGTAATGATCGAAAGTTTCCTAAGTCACTTTTAATCACAAAATCTTTTATAAATTGCTTTGCCTCCATCCTGCTGCAACTATATGATTTATTTAATCTTTAACCAAAAATTCATGGCTACAAGTATCTACATTCTGCTTATAGTTTCATGTACTTTTCACCACAGTTTGATTTGTTTTTCTCATAAAAACTCACTCATTGAACGAACTCACTATGAACTAAATTTTGAATCTTTGTCATGGTGTTTAATTTGGAGGTTTTGGAATTAAATGTACAAAAGATGTAGTACGGACACTAATAAAGCGCATTTATAAATTTAGATTGGATATTTACATGGCTTCAGCCCCCAAATTAAATGCACAAAAAAGAAATCAAAAGCGGGGAATAATTTGATCGATATTGAAAATAACGAACATGTATCTTTAAAATAATATAGAAGAATGATTTAATTAAAATGAAGCAACTGGTTGAAAATAAAGTAGCAGAAAGGTAAAAACAAAAACAATTTCAGAGATATCGCGAACAATAGTATTTCTAAGTTAAACATTTTATGAAACTTGTTTACCAGAGGTTTTAATCGAAATAAATAACTTCAAAATTAAATAGCCCTGATAAGCATGTGCATAGTGAGCCATGCAATCTATATATAATTCTCTTACGTGGCAACAAAAAGGGATCGAATTTCTAAATCTCCTGTTGCAACAACGGTCAGAGTAAACAAACTGCATTTGCACGTTTATTGTATTGTAGGCATAAACAATCGTGATCGTTTGCGCTTAGCGCGGATGTCACGTGATAGTGCTATCGGATGATTTGAAATGTAATATTTTATTTTATATCTTAACTTATTTTTGTTACGTTTGCGTTTGATTTCAAGTAAAAGCGTATCAGTTATCAGTTGTTAATTAGCAAATCATTATTATCAGTTGGAAATTAGGAAAAATAATGAATTTAAGTCGTGCTGTCGGATATTTTATCCGAAATCAACGAAGACAAACTGAACGGAGCCAGGAAACAGTTTAGGAATCCAGTTTAAGATGTTCTTCCTGTCATTTTAAGAGGTTCAAGAACATTGACTGTTGCCAGCTCCTTCAAAAAAAACACTCTCTTTAGTTGAAATTCCATAAGTTATATCCGACAAAAAATAAGTGTGCCTTGAATTTGAAAGGGATTTTGGTGCTTGGTTGTACATTGGAGAGAAAAAAAAGTGGCTCAACGATTAAGTTACTTTTGCAATGATGCCCTTCAATACAACACCCTATACAGCAATTGTACAGTGACATAGATTTTTCTAGTGTGACCCCACAGGAGCTTAAATGTCGAGCCATCTTTACTGTTATCAATGAGCGATCCATGGAAATCAACAATAAAGTGCTGGAATATATGCCGGGAAATGAAACTGTTTACAAAGCAGTTGATATGGTTAAGATCCTCAGTGAAAATCCTCAATATCAATTGCCATTTCCTGAATAATTTTTAAATTCTTTGATACCAGCAGGTATACCTCCATATGAGTTAAAGTTGAAAACGGGTTTCATTATAATGCTGCTGAGAAATTTAGCTCCCTCTAAAGGATTATGCAATGGCACACGTTTAATTGTCACAAAATTGCAGCAAAACATTATTCAGGCAAAATCCATTGATGGTTCAGAGACATTTCTCCTTCCTCGAATCCCTTTGATTCCATCTCAGACTAACATGCCTTTAAAATTTAAACGTATGCAATTTCCCATTCGTTTATCCTTTTCCAAGACAATTAATAAGTCGCAAGGCCAAACTTTGGAAAGATATGTTTGGTGCTCAATGAACCTGCTTTTAGTCATGGGCAACTATATCTTGGTTTATCAAGGTAGGTCATCTTCAAGGTAGGTTCATCAAGGTATGTCTTCAGGTGTATCTTTTGCTATTGCACGATCTTTTGAATCAGTGTCTGTAGTAGCTCCCAAATGTGAAATATTTAATCAGGTGTATCTTTTGCTATTTTTTTAAATATGCATTTGCATGCTTTTAGACAATTCATTTTTTTATGTTATCAACAATCCATATCATGTCCAGATGCATTAGAGGTTGAAAATGTAGAATTTTCCTGAAATTAGGGAGTTAGTCATCCATACTTATTGCATGATAATTTGTGTAAAAAATTATAACTGTTGTGTAACTGCTTTGCATGGTAATTTATTGATATTTGCATCTCTTAGACAATTTATTTTTCATGCTGCATATTTATGTCTATTGTCAAGAATCTGCCACAAACAGAATAAATACTCACCTACTAGACTAAAATAGTTTAGTACACAGTGAGCGAGCGAAGCGTGTGGACGGACATAGACAGCTTGTGGACGGAGTCGCTGTCGTAAAATCTCTGAAGGGTAAATCACGTGTGCTTACGAATTGACAGCTGATTGGTTATCTAAACGCAAACTAGTATTTTTGATCATGGTGGATAATCACTTTAACTAATCAAAAATTTAGAATTCATGCTCGTTCCCAAAACCACGTGATATGTCTTCAAACCGAGCTACCAGAAGAAATAACATAAAGCTGCACGCACATACTCCGTCTGTTTCATTAGTAGATCGATGTACTAGGTAACGAATTCACAATTTTCAAGATATGATTTGTGTAGCTTTTCTAGACCAGAATGTAGTAATCATTAGACTGGTGAAGTCATTTTTTCTTTGCATGAAGGTTAGATTTCTTCTTGAGAAACGCACTTAGTAATTAAAATTTAGGAAGAATCAATTTCTTATTTTCGTTTCTTATGTTTTATGACATAGTGTGTTTCACATGTAAGTCGACGGTATACATACCAATAGGAAGTATTTATGTACAGTTGTCCCCATAACACAATTATATATAAATCCGTACAATTAATATCAGAATATCTATCTAAATGTTGGAGAAAGGATCAACTTTACATACTTTCAATCCTCGCTAGGGATTGTGAGCTTGCAACTTTGCGTTATAAATATACACTGCTGGCCACCCAAATTGCAACACCAAGAAAGACAAGAGATATCACAACAAAATTTATTTTGTAGATAACATGTTGACCAAGTATCAAATGATTAAATTTATAGACTTCTGTGAAGTGTGGTTCCTGCCAAAATCAGTAGCCAGAATAGCCGCCATTGTTGGAGATCACCGCTGCCACACGCCTCGGCATTGATTCAAAGAGACTTTGGATGTGTTCTTGGGGTACAGCAGACCAAGCAGCTTCCACACGTTGCCAAAGTTGATCTGGTGTGGCAGCTGGGGATGTATTCTGGGTCAATCGTTGAGCAACCATGGACCACATGTTGTCTATCGGCGAAAGATCCGGAGTGCGAGCTGGCCAGGGAAGCAATTCAATCTGGCGATTGACGAAGAACCCTTGGACAATGCGTGCCACGTGTGGTCGCGCATTATCCTGTTGAAATATGGCTGTGGGCAAGCCCTGAAGGTAAGGAAGGACAACTGGCTCCAACACCTCGGAGATGTAGCGCTGGCTGTTTAAAGTACCGGCAATGCGTACTAGAGGAGTGCGAGAGTGATATCCAATACCGCCCCATACCATAATACCCGGTGCAGGACCAGTGTGGCGGTGCATAACGCAGCTGTTCAGCATCCTCTCTCCACGGTGTCTCCAGACTCGAATCCGACCATCGTGGTGTTGCAGACAGAAGCGTGACTCGTCAGTAAAGACAATTTCATTCCATTCTGCCGTCCACATCCTTCTTTCATCGCACCATTGGCGGCGGAAACGTCTGTGGTTCTGCGTCAAGGGTAGACGAAGCAATGGACGTCTTGCGGACAGACCACTCTGCTGTAAACGGCGTCGAATGGTACGCGCAGACACTGGATGATGCGGTACAGACTGAATGTGCTGTGCTATGGTTCGTGATGTGGCTGAGCGATCCGTCACTGCCATACGCACAATATGCCTGGCATCACGTGAAGTGGTGCACTGAGGTGGATGCGATCGAACACGTCGGTCCGTCGTACCCTCCTGCATCCAACGATCACATATCCGCATTACAGTTGTTTGGTTTCGTCCAACACGACTACCGATTTCCCTGAAAGATAATCCACAATCTCGGTAGGCCACTATCCTTCCTCTGTCGAACTCGGATACTTGATCAAAAGATGATCGCTGTTTTCTACGAGGCATAATTGATCGTTTTTCTGAAAAAACCACAAGAAAAACACAATTGCCGTACTTGAAATCGTCGAAGTCTCCAAGCCTTAAATAGCGCTTTGAAGTGGCGCCACAGGCGCGCGTGATGTGCGTCTGCGCTGAAATTCTAATCATTTGCATATCTCACCTCCATTAATGCATGTTGTAAATTTCATATTATTTGCATGCTTCCTTCAGGGTGTTGCATTTACGGTGGCCAGCAGTGTATTTTCGTAATGTGATGGAGTGACCTGACCTATCTTTTACTGATGTAATGATTATTTAGAACTACTCATGTAATTCTAAATTTTCCTCTGGTAAGTTTACGTTAAGTCGCCGCTCATCTTTACTTGGATCACTAATGGCTGAAATTGTAGGGATTGTGTTACTTGAGGATGGGAGCTTTTAATTTAACTAACACGTGAGATAGAAATTAATATCATTCTAATGCAAATATCCAGTAAATTATAAAAGATCTCAAGGAATATTATTTCAGTATTTTGACATTTCTACTCTTATCCATTTTATTGCTTTAAACCGTTAAAGTAGTTAGGCTTTGTGTTTTTTAGGGATGTTTAATTCAATAAAAAGAGTTCCAATCAATCTTTAAACTTAAAACATATTCCATACATAAGTATTTCCAATTAGTATGAATATCAAAAATTTTAGAATAAGTTGTCGAGTTATAAAGGAAATACACTGAGTCAAAGCACAGTTCTGAGAAAACGAAAGGAAAAAATTTCTACTCACTAAGCGTGCTTCTCAAGAAAAAATATAACCTTCATGCAAAGGAAAAATATCTTAATGGACTTCACCAGTTTAAAGATCTAGAAAAGTACAATCGTTTGTGGTCTAGAAAAGCTAAAAATCTCATATCTAGAAAGTTACCTTAGATTTTTACATTATTGAAATAAAAAGAATATTTCAAAAAGTAAGCTTGTCAGAAAATTTTAAACTGCATTTTCCTATCTGACTTAAGTACATTTGAGCAGTACTCACACGATTATACTATTTCAC
This sequence comes from Meta bourneti, assembly GCA_933210815.1. Lineage (NCBI taxonomy): Eukaryota > Metazoa > Arthropoda > Arachnida > Araneae > Tetragnathidae > Meta > Meta bourneti. The sequence goes on from OW119926.1 coordinate 58,397,086, forward strand.
AGTTATAAGTATTTATAACCATTAATACAAATTGTCGATTTACAAGTGAAACACTAAGTCAAAATTTTCAAAATATGAGTTTTTATTTTTTTCTAAGCCAGAAAATGGTGATCATTAGAATAATTAAGTCAACTAAGTTATACTTTGCATGAAGGTTAGTACTTCTTTGCATGAAGGTTACATTTGTTGTTGATGGTTGGTTGATTGCGTTTCTATGGCACATGGGCAATATTTGGCCAAGCAGAGTCAAATCTAAGACAAAATTGAGTAATAGACAAACACTCATACGGAAAGCTTTTACTGACACAAGAGAGAAATATATCTAGAGAGAAATCAAACCTGCTCCACTTAAACCTCGCAGGTTTCTATTGCAGAAGATAAACCAGCTGAGTCACTACCGTTCCGATTTCATTTTGAGAAACATAATCAAATGAATAGTTATGCATTATTAATTACAGTTTTGTTGAAAAGTTGGCATAGTAGTTAATAATAATAAAAGTACTCTTCTATGAATAATTGATAAATTGAGTAAATAAGGAATTATAAATAATTGTAAAAATAAATTAAATAATTTAAATAATTGTTAAATAAACAAATTAAAGTGTAATAAATAATTATTAGAATGATAAACTTGTAAGCCAACGAAACAGTGTAAAAACAAACCTGAAGGTTAAAACTTCTTAATATAGCGTAATAAAAGTAAAACTTCTAAACAAGTCGTGGCGAAATCACCGAAACACTTCTTTTGATAAATCATATTTAATAATATCTTTTTCTTTTTCGATCGAGTTCTCAGACCGGGATTTATTAGTTTAACATCAGTGCCTTCCTATCTCAAACCAAAACTCTAAATTAAATTATCTTGCATAACTCCCACGGCGTCCAAGGCCTGCCTGCGCATATCACACATAATTTTCTCTTATGGCTTTAGATTTTATGAAGCTCAAATATCTCAACCCCTGGGTTTGCTATATAAAATTATTTCTTATCAGATTGTATATCTTTGTCATTAAAATTGACTTTTCAATCTATAATCACGGTGATAGCGATTGGTTCTTTTATACTTTAGATGTATTAATAACTTCCCTTAATTATGTATAAAAAGTTGAAAAATTATATTTGTATGCAGGACGATTCGAAACTTTAACCCTCCAAGTGGTTTCAACGAGATAACTCGTCCATCAAGATTTCACCAATTTTGTTATTGACTAGATATCTCAATTTTTTGCGAATTTTTTAATTATGAGATCACTATCTGGTCAGTTTTGATAATGACTAGGTATCTGGTCGATACAGCCATCTGAAGGGTTAAAAGAAGAAAAGGTGCACCAAACAGTTTTCCCAAGAATGTATGTATGCAACTGTTAGGCGAAGGTGCTAGCTGACACTGTTGGCGCATTTGAGAATCGTTATCTTTTTTAAACTTCGTTATTCTCAAAGCTCATTCTGCACTTGATGGAGTATTACATGAATTCCGAGATAACTGAGATGCATTGAGCGTATGGAGTTGCCAATGGAAACGGGAAAGAAAGCTGCTCGAAGATTGTACTTGGAACGCTTCCCCAATAGGCTAGTACCGAATCGTTAAACATTTGAGAGTTTGCAGCGCCAGTTGTTATGGAAAATGTTATGCCAGTAATCAGGATGCAAATTGACCGAGACGTTCGAGCGCTCCAAAAATGGAAGGTCATTGTACGCGAAGTTGAGGGAAATTCGCCTATTTGGGAACAGTTCACGGTACAATCTTTCAGCTACCCTTCTGCTACCATTGGAAGCCCCATACGTTGAATGCATCAGTCATCTCGAAATTCATGTAATGCTCCACCATGAGCAAAATCTGCCTTGAGAATGACGAACTTTAAAAATATAACAATTTATAAAACTGCCAAAAAACGCCTCTGGCATCCAATCACAACAGTTCCTGGCATACCTATTTTGACAACAAACTTTGTATTTGATGAACCTTACCATCCTTTAAAGTTTGACCAAGAAATTTTAAGACTCCTTATTTATGCTCCCAAACATACATTATAATACATATTATAAGTTTTATAACACAATCGAAAATTGTCAGTCGTTAAATTAAAGAAATGTTTCATAAAAAATGTTCTACTTAACAATCAAGAAGAATATACATTAAGATATAAAGTTCAGGTGATTGTTTTTCTGTTTATTACCCGACAGAGTCAGTTAGATGTGTATCAAATCAAGCGTACGATAATATTCCTAAAATGGATCGTAGTAATATATTTATTCTGTTTTTGTATATCTCTTATCTATCTCATTTATTTCTACCACTCTCAGAGCTTAGATAAATCCGTTGTTTATTTGTTCTTTCGATCTAATGAGCAATTCTCTTTGTCTATAAGTAGTCTTTCATTAAGTAATAGAAGACCCCTTCTATTTTATTCTTTTCTTAGTAAGGTCTATTTTCTTTTTAAATTCTACTTTAAGAACAATTATTGTTTATTGTGATATTTCTTCTATAACAGTGTCATTCCATGGTTATTTATCAATCTGGATGTTCTGCGTTCTAATTTAATGGAAATCATTGAAGGATTTGGTAAAGCTTTGCATTTGTGCTTTTATTGAACGTTACACTGACAGACATCTAAGATAAAGGAGTGATTTACTCAATTTTAATAAATATTCGATGTGCTTTAAGCTCATCTCATTAAATATGTATTCTTTTATAATGTTTCATTGCCCTTGTTTTTAAATATCAGTTAGACTGGTGATAACAAATCACTTTAAATGCATAGTAAAATTAATTGAATAAATTATATATCCATATACTTCGTTATTAAAGCAATGTGTTACTGACATTTTTATAAAAAATCTAAAATAACGGAAATATATTGGTAATGCACCACTCATATTTCTTTCTCACTGAAGACAAACATTCCATGCTGTCTATAAAAGTAATAGAATTATTATCTGGTACTTTTGGAAATAATCCTGAAAAGCGAATAGTTTAGAAGTTTTCCATGATATTGGTACTTCATTCTTTCACCGTGCATTGAAATTAAATATTTGTATTATTGAAAGATCTGACAAATTCCATATGTAGGTAAAATAAATAGAAGAAAAACTTAATCACTTTTCCTTTTTCTAAAATGTAAACTTTGAGAAATTAGAATTAGAATATTCTATTAATTTGCTACACCGTTCAGATCTAACCCCTTCCGACTTCGAATTATCCTCATTCAGCACAGAATTGATTTTTCTAAAGAAAGTGAAGAAATTTCTCGTTTCTTTTTATGACCGGTCTGTACTTGTTACTTGAGTAAGTTTTTTTCGTAATTTTATTATGCAGGGGGTTGGATAAAAATAATTCGAACGACACTAGTTTTACGCCAGTCTCGAGACATCGAACAGCGTATTCAATGGTGACACGACCACTAGAAATGGACAGAGAGTATGTAAATATGTGATATGGTCTAGTCAGTCAAATTCTACTGTTTTCCACTTCAGGTCGTGTGTACGTCTGAGGGCTTTAACGTTGTCTGTCTTAAAACCATTGTCCAGCATGGAGGAGGTTGGTTGACTGGTTAGGTTTTATGGCGTAAGTACATTATTTGGTCAAGCACAAGACAAACAACATCAATGGACATACACACAAAGAAAGTTTTACTAACGATGGAGGTTCCTGTATGGTTTGGGTTGCATACCATGGAACTCATTGGACCAAAAGTCGTTCTTGAAGGTAGAATTGCAATCGAAGAGGTATCTGGAGATATTAAATGATCAATTCTCAACCATATTCTAGACTGTATTTCCAGATGGTGATATAATGTTCCAGAATGCCAATGCTCCAATCCACACTACTAGGCGCGTCTAATCTTGGTTCAAAGAGCATGAAAATAAATTAAAGCTCCTATATTCTGATCACCCGTCTCCAGACTTGAATATTATTAAATATGTGTGAGATATTCTCGAAGGCACAAAACTGACAATAATATTCGTGCTATATTTGAGTATTACCCGATGTATTCCATCTGTATTATGTGCAAAGAGGAATCCTAGCCTTATTACAAAACGTAGAAAATTTCAATTTCATCAATTAAATTTAGAAACCACTCTAGAGTTTGACCGCGACTAAACCACCTTACTTCTGTGTAAAAAAAAATTAAGTCACCGTATTAGCTTTCATTGTGTCAAGAAATTTTTTGAACTGTCGGTAATTATAAGACCACGGGACTCAAAATTAAATGACGAAACCATAACTTTCATGATATGTTCATATTATAAATATATTATACTACTATACACTTATAATACACTACTGTTTGTGAAAATTGCAACACTATGAAGAACCATCAGAAATAAATGAATTTTATTCCACGTATTAATTATAGTGGTTTAAATAAACGATCAAATTTACAGAGCAATAAAACAAAAATAATGCCGAAAATCAATATCTTGTGCAGCCGCCACGCGCAGCGATGAGTCTGTACACGTCGTGGCATCGAATCATACAGATTCTGAATGTCATGCTGAGGAATGGCATTCCAGATGGCCTCTATCTGATGCCAAAGTTCACCCGAACTCTCTGCCAGACGGGCAGTACGAGAGAGTCGCCGTCCGATGTAATCCCAGACATGCTCAATGGACGACATATCCGGGGAACGTGCAGGTCATGGAAGAAGCGGAACCTGTCGTGCACTGAAGAAGGCTTGAACATTCTGAGCAACATGTGGACGGGCATTGTCTTGCTGAAATACAGCTCCAGGAATGTGTTAGGGGTAGGGCCTAGGGCTCCACAACTTCCCTGATGTAGCACTCGCTGTACAGGATCCCCACAATTTGGAGTAGGTGGGATCGCCCATGATATCCAATAGCGCCCCAGACCATAACGCCAGGCGTTCGTCCAGTATGACGCTGAATAAGACACTCCGGAAAAAGGCGTTCACCTCTGTAGCGTCTGACGTGTATGCGTCCATCGTTATAGTCCAGATTGTAGGGGGACTCATCTGAGAAGACGACTTGTTGCCAATCGGCACGCCATTGGGAATGTTGGTGAGGCCATTGTGGCCGGAGGCGTCGGTGGTTCAGCGTCAAGGGAATCCTGCGCATGGGAATCTTTGCACGTAGCCCATGGCGCAGCAGACGTCGACGAACCATGGGGACAGACAATGACACACCTGTAGATGTGCTCCAATGTTGTGCCAACGCACGAGAGGACGCTGTATGGTCCGTCACCGCCATGCGGATAAGGTGTCTGACGTCATACTCCGTGGCCCTCTGCCGGGGTTTCAATTTGTCCGGTTCTCCATGGTCCATCTCTTTCACACACGCATCACCGTTGTGGCATTATGCCCCGTATGACTGGCGATTTCCCGATACGAAATCCAATCTCACGGAGGCCGATCATGCGGCCCCGTTCGAACTCCGTCAGTTGCTCGTATGGTACTCTGCGTTTTTGGCGAGGCATATTGAATTCTAATCAATCATTTACAGCAGTCAAACGACGATACACACATTTCAACGCACCTTTACAGTGCTTTTTATACACGGCTCACTTGGAAGTTTAGAAGGTGTTTCTCGGCCCACACATACGTGATCGCTGTGTAATTCTAATCATTTTCATATCCTAACCTGTTTTGCATTTCCTGCGAGTTCCGTTTAATTTGCATAATTCCTTCATGGTGTTGCAAATTTCACAAACAGTAGTGTATAACATATTGCTAGTATTATGCAAAAAATCATTTCAAAGCAAGTCGATTTTTCGATCGATTTTGATTGTTTTGGAAATTCTACTGCCCCTTAATATTCCTAAGTAATTCTTTAGTAGGTAGTTTGACTGTAATTAGACTTCTACCGATAACTCAAAGTAAATTTTCTTGCGTCGTCCACTTGACAATGCTGTTTCAATGTAGTCAGCTGGATTTAAATAAAATCAATACATGAAGCTTGAATTTTCAAAAAAAAATTACTTTTTCTTTTTCTGCAGTTGTATTCGGTATTTGCCTTGTAAAAAAACGCATCCTCCGGTTTTTCTTTCTTGAAAAGAGAAGAGACGTGGGAAAATATTTTCAATGTCAAGGATATTCATTTTCCGTGTGAACATCACATCGGAAGACCCTTAAACAAATGTCAGAATCTTTGTGTGCATTCACTATCTCCCTTCCGAACCAAGTTCAATCAAATATTACAATCTCCATATAATGTATTCCTTCCGTCCCTCAGTCCCAATCGGTAAATCTCTATTATACCAAACAGAGCACTGGTCCTAAGGTGATATAAAATAGTTCCACAGTTAGATCGAGAAATGGAAGACTATTTGAAGTTTCTGTTTTCTTCAGGTGTGTGCGACCGTTAGCGCTTCATTTATAGAAGCAAGTTTTTCTTTTCGATCTCCGGGCAACATAACGTCCTCTGATCGTTGTTCAAAATTACAAGGTATTGTCCTCTGACCATTCCTTTCGGGATTGATTTCAAACCGTTGACAATAGACCGATGTGCTGCTCTAGTGCTATGTAACTTCAACTACCTACTTACCAGACAACCTAGTGATAAACCATAGAAATAAGTTCTGTAATGGAAAAAATTAAAAACTAAATATTCAAGATAAATTAATTTCTGATTGTTTGAAGGAATTAATAAATTATTTGAAAATTTACGATAACACAACTTCTTAAATTGTGGATAAACTATTGTAATTTTGATTGTTCGTTTGGTTTTTATTTATGACGCAATATCCAAAAAGTTGCTTCAAACGTAATACGAATAAAACCGTTTGCAAACAGATAAAATTAATTTTTAAAATAGCAGCGAAAACGCATTAAAAAGTAAATTAAAAATTACTGACATCTAGAAAAGTAGACTTTACACTTTTGTCAGTTTTATCAGATACAGAAAGTTCATTCAACAACTTTAAAATCTGTAAAATCAGATGAATGTGAAGAAATGAATAAATAATTAGTGCTAAAACATGTAATGAATGAGTTGATGATTTAAAGAATGTTGGCCATATGATATGTGATGTAAAAAATGTGATATGAATAATGTATAGTGAATATATACAATAAAATCTTTTTTATGATATAAAAGGCATGAAAGGGGTAAGAATACTATATATAATTTTATAAGCTAATAGTATGTAAAAATTCAAAAACATTTTAATGGGATTTTAAAACAATCAAATCCCGCAATTTTAAAATAGAATGATAAAAATATTTCGGTAAATGATGGTTAAAAGTAGGATAATCGATTAAAATGTGATGGATGGTAAAAGGAGCCACACGTAAGGGAAGCCTCTCATAAAAAAAATATGCCAGTGCGCTAACTTGTGTGTTCTATGTGGATGTGGATTAGCCCTCACTGTAGTTGTCTCGTCGAGGTATTTTGTCATTAGCAAAACTGACCAGACCTTGATCGACGAGATATATTGTCATTAGAAGAAAAACGGACCAGATCTTGATCTCATCAATATAAAAAAATCAGTAATATCTTGATGGAAGAACCATTTGGTCATTAGCAAAATTGTTCAGATCTTGATTAACAAGAAATCTCGTCGAAACCACTTGGAGGGTTAAAGTCACGTCTGCTCGCCGAGACGATAAGGTTGACCGAAAACAAAATATTAGGCTAGGTTCCGTGGAGTTTATTATTAGAATTCATACTCCAATCAATATTAATTCATTCCATACGATGATTCCACTCGAATAACTCGCCGTAGGTCATAGTACATTATATTATTATTTTGGAATATTTTAAATCTTGAAAATGCTAACCTGAAAAATTTGAAGTGACTTATTACGATGCCCGAAGTTCTTCGATCATTAGAGAGTTTCACTTATAAAAGTAATCAATTTTTACATCCCACCGATGACCTTATAAACAACATTTCCTCTGTTATAACAACGCAAGCAAGATAAATTCTCCTATCCCATTCACTTGACAGTATTCCCCTTTGGAGTAGTCATAGCTCAATTTAAACAAGTGCAATATATAAAGTTCCAAACTTCGTTCAAAAAATAGTTTGTACTTTTTCTTCCTTGCAGATGTATTCGGCAGTTGCCCTATGCAAAGACAACATCTTCCGGTCTTTCTTTCCTAAAAAGGAGATTCGAAGAGGGATAAATTTAGGTGGCGTGCGAATATATCATTTTCAATGTCAAGGGCCGCCATTCTCTGCGCAAACACCACAGCGGGAGACCCTAAAAGAAATGTCACAATCTGTGTGTATGTGTATACACTATCTCCCCTCCCAATCAATTTCAATCAAATATTACCATCTCCATATAATGTATTCCTTCCGCCCTTCAGTTACAATCGGTGAATCTCCAGATAACGCCAAAAATAACGCCGACCCAAAAGATATAAAACTGTTACAGTGTTAGGGCGGGAAAAGAAAGGAATAACTAAAAAAATTATTCGCGAAAACAAATTGGTTTTTCCCTTTCTTGTTATGTTTAGCTCCGCGCCCCAAAAATCAATACTGTGAAAGTTTTATGTTATTGTTGCTTTATTCCAGACTTCTCCCTCTATCTTTTTTCGAAGTCTTGTAGGAGTCCGATAAAAAGCTTAGGATATAACGTCCCAAAGATTTTTTCCCCTAAATTTAGTTGATACTTGCGGAGGTTTTAGTTTTTGTGCTTCATTTAAAAACCAGGAAAAGGAGTACTAAAAATCAAATTTTGGGTTAAAGAAGGCAATTTTTGTCCCCAAAATGGCTACGAGTTCAATATTTAAGCAGTTCATCACATGAGATTCGCCGAACTTTTTTGTTGCGCTTATCATAGAGCAATTTTGAACTGCTGAAGTAGATTCCGTAGGAGCGAAACATTACTGCTTAGTTCGCCACCAAAGATTCAGAAATATTCTGCTGGATTACTAAAGTTAATGCTGGAAGCTTTGTAGAATGCCAGATAGATGTATGGTGGTACTAATAATTATTTTATGTTTATTTTTATTTTTTTTAAATGTAAATAACAAAATTATTGCGCTTGAAGCTTCATTTTATCTTCGTTTTCCATGGACACTATCAAAAAGATTGGGTTAATTTCTTGAGGAATTATTCATAATAAATCTAATGCAACAGATGGTTAACCCTCCTGGTGGTTGTTTCGGTGAGATATCTCGTTATTAGCAATACTGACCAGATTTTGAGGGACGAGGTATCTCGTCATTATAAGAAAACTGACCAGATCATAATCTCTTCATAAAAAAATTAGCAATATCTCGATGACAATATATCTCGTCTTTCGAAAAATTGGTCAGATCTTGATGGACGAGATATCTCGTCATTAACAAAATTGGTCAGACCTTGATGGACGAGACATCTCGTCGAAACCACTTGGAGGGTTAATGTACTTATAGATTAAATCTAGAGAAGAATGATTTCTCCTCTTCGTTTATTTTTTGCTACACATGCACTGATTGCACTATTATGCTTAAAGCACGTTCCGAACAACTACGAATATTTATGCCCAGACCTGGACTTGACCCCACAGCTTGTTGAACAGAGGTCCATAGAGCTAACCACAGTTACCAGAAAGGTCAATTAGAGAAGATCATCTAGATGGTATTGCTATCAGGGGTAGACATTTTTAGACTATGCGTTGGTAGGTATTTTAATTAACGTCGCACTGGAGCAACACAACCCGACTATTGGCGACGGTCGGGGATCAAACCCGAGGGGAAAGATCCTAGAACAACACAAGCAATTTTCAACCACGGTTAGATTGCAAGGTCACACCTGAGCTGGCACCCCACTCTCCAAACTTCCACACCAACGTGAGGGTATTTGAGGCTATGACAGATTTAACGTGCACCAGCCCCTTTGTACAACACGGTCTTTGGTTGGATTCGAACTCGCAACCCTCCGGTTGCTAATCTGTTACTCTTCCCACCGGGCTACCGCAGCACTACAGACCATGCACAATGGCCAACTGCACATATTATCTCAACATGGGTGATACCTGGGAATATCTGGGTGATAACATGGGGAAGAGAGGAAGCTCATTGAATGTGTGCGTGTTATACGTCATTTTAACTACTTTAACACGAAATGTAATAAAAAATAGTCATCACAAAAAGCAATGTAATAGGTTATCTACTTATGGGCTAATAAATAGGTCTGAAAAAAGTAATAATACATATTTTTCTGCGATAACTAAGTATACTCTTGACTTCGAGTAACATGCTCGATATTTCGGTATTGCGTACATTTCATTCTGTAAATCATCTGTGTAGAAACATTATAAATATGCACTACTGTTTGCGAAAACTGCAACACCATGAAGGAATCATGCAAATTAAAAGAAACTTGCAGGACATACAAAACAGGTTAAGATATGCAAATAATTAGAAGTACAAAGCGATCACGCATGTGTGGGCAGAGAAACAACCTCTAAATTTCCAAGTGAGCCGTGTATAAAAAGCACTGCAAAGGTGCGTTAAAATGTGTGTATCGTCGTTTGACTGCTGTAAATGATTGATTAGAATTCAATAGGCCTCGCCATAAACGCAGAGTACCATACGAGCAACTGAGGGAGTTCGAACGGGGCCGCATGATCGTCCTCCGTGAGGGTGGACTTTCGTATCCTGAAATCGCAGAGGGCCACGCAGTATGACGTCACCACGGGATGACAGACAACTCATCCGCATGGCGGTGACGGACCGCACAGCGTCCTCTCGTGCGTTGGCACATCATTCGAGCACGTCTACATGTGTGTTAGTGTCTGCCCCCACGGTTCGTTGACGTCTGCTGCGCCATGGGCTACGTGCAAGGATTCCCTTGACGCTGAACCTCCGACAGCTCCGGCTACTATGGGCTCATCAACACAGCCAATGGCATGCCGATTGGCAACAAGTTGTCTTCTCAGATGAGTCCCGCTACAATCTTTTTGCATAATACTAGCAATATGTTATACACTACTGTTTGTGAAATTTGCAACACCATGAAGGAATTATGCAAATTAAACGGAACTCGCAGGAAATGCAAAACAGGTTAGGATATGAAAATGATTTGAATTACAATGCTATCACGTATGTGTGGGCCGAGAAGCACCCTCTAAACTTCCAAGTGAGCCGTGTATAAAAAGCACTGTAAAGGTGCGTTAAAATGTGTGTATCGTCGTTTGACTGCTGTAAATGATTGATTAAAATTCAATATGCCTCGCCAAAAACGCAGAGTGCCATACGAGCAACTAACGGAGTTCGAACAGGGCCGCATGATTGGCCTCCGCGAGAGTGGACTTTCGTATCGTGAAATCGCCACTCGCACGGGGCGTAATGCCTCAACAGTGATGCGTGTGTAGAAGGGATGGACAATGAAGAACCGGGCAAGTCGAAACCCCAGCAGTGGGCCACGCAATATGATGTCACCACGGGACTACAGACACCTCATCAGCATCGCGGTGACGGGCCGTATAGCGTCCTCTCGTGCGTTGGCACAACATTGGAACACATCTACAGGTATGTCATTGTCTGCCCCACGGTTCGTCGACGTCTGCTGCGCCATGGGCTACGTGCAAGGATTCCACTGCTTAAGATTCCCTTGACGCTGAACCACCGACGCCTCCGGCTACAATGGCCTCACCAACACAGCCAATGGCGTGCCAATTGGCAACAAGTCGTCTTCTAAAAGGAGTCCCGCTACAATCTGGACTATAACGATGGACGCATACACGTCAGACACTGCAGAGGTGAACGCCTTCTTCCGGAGTGTCCTATTCAGCGCCATACTGGACGAACGCCTGGCATTATGGTCTGGGGCGCTATTGGATATCATGGGTGATCCACCCACTCCAAATTGTGGGGACCCTGAACAGCGGGCGCTACATCAGGGAAGTTGTGGAGCCCGAGGTCCTACCCCTTCTGCAACACATTCCCGGAGCTGTATTTCAGCAAGACAATGCCCGTCCACATGTTGCTCGGAATGTACAAGCCTTCTGCAATGCACGACAGGTTCCGCTTCTTCCATGGCCTGTACGTTCCCCGGATATGTCGTCCATTGAGCATGTCTGGGATTACATCGGACGGCGATTCCCTCGTACTGCCCGTCTGGCAGAGAGTTCGGGTGAACTTTGGCATCAGATAGAGGCCATCTGAAATGCAATTCCTCAGCATGACATTCAGAATCTGTATGATTCGATGCCACGACGTGTACAGGCTCTCATCGCTGCGCGTGGTGGCTGCACAAGATATTGATTTTCGGCATTATTTTTGTTTTATTGCTCTGTAAATTTGATGGTTTATTTAAACCACTATAATTAATACGTGGAATAAAATTCATTTATTTCTGATGATTCTTTCATAGTGTTGCAATTTTCACAAACAGTAGTGTATTTACAGCTAAAAGAAACTTTACTTAGAAGAACCCAAAGATGAAGTTTGATCCTAAGGGCTTCAGTGGATGCGCAAGCGTAACCTAGGAGTTTAGACGGCAATAAGTTTTAGGATTTGTTGAGATGTCAATATTGGTTCGGCCACTCCATGCTTATGACCAATGCCTCCGGCCAGGTTGTTTGCAACATGCGTTTTATATTTTTAAATTCGTCAAATATCTGAAGTAGTACTGTAACTGGTAGGTTATATAGCACATTTATTACATGTTGTAGATGCAAAGTCTGAATATAGTAACCTTTTGAAGAAGCTCTCTCAGTATGTTAGTTTATTTAATGTTTAAAGTTAAACTTCTGATGCGTGCTTCTTAAATCTTATTTGAGAAAATATTCATGAATACAAAATATATGTTGAATAACGGTGTGAAGCAGTATCATATATAGGAGAAAATTATTTTTTAAAATCCACACGCAAAAAAAAACTCTCTCTCTCTAAAATGTTTCATTTCAACGCAGTATATTTTTCCTTTAAAGGGTGAAAAACCCAAAGATGTATAATCTAGTAGCAGAAAATTCAGCTCATTTCTTCATGACAACTATTGAAATTTGAATTTCCAAAAATAATAGGTATTTCTTAAATTCATGTTTTAAAAATACTTCTATTTTGTTCATAGCTTCAAATTTTTCTCATTTTTAATTTGATACCTAATTTCTTCCGATACGTTGATTTCAGATAATATTTAAAATATATTTCTCTATAAACATTATTAATATAGAGGCTTTGCTTTTCTCCATAGTTGCTCCAACACATTAATTGTGATCAAAAATCCATATTGTACATATCTTTATTTTTCCAAAAACTTGTTTAAAAGATTACCACCGAAAGGTATACTACAACAGACATATTTAATACAAAAGAACTTTCCTCCTAAAAAGTAAACCCTTAACGTTATTTTACAGATAGATTCGTTTAATTTAAAATATTGAGTATGATATTCCACGGTTTTCATAGAATATTACAAACATGCATGCGATAATAATTTGCAACAAATATGTAAATACCATATCCCTTAGACATTTCCACATTCCGAAGCATATTTAGTACCCTCAACAGCAAGTAAAAAAGACAAGAGGTTAATGAAAAAAGGTCAAGTAAATTTTTTGGTGTCGTCTCTCGGTGAAAAAGTGGTAGATTAAAGAGTGAATTTTAAAACAATTCCCTCAAGGCTTAGAAATAGTGTAAAAAATAGCATATAGGCTCAGATAATTCCCTTGCGAATGTGTTATGAGTGGCCTTACTCTCATATTTTCAATCACAATTCTAGTGTTTTGTAAAGATTCTCTTTAAGAAAATAATGTACCGAATGTTTATGGTAACCTTATTTCTTCAATCATTTGTTGCACACAGATATATATTTCCAATCACAAAAGTATTTCAGATAAGATAAGAAAAATTTCTAATAATAGATTTAAGTTGAGAAAAGTATCACTCCCCATATGTATACATATCCCCTTTTTTACTTCACTACTTTTAAATAGGCGAATCAAATTTACATGCTCCCTCATCCTACTTTACTTCGTGACTATTAGAACGCCTATTATGATCTTCACACCTAGCTTATTTTCCTACTTTAGTTAAGGCTAGTGATTCATTTATTGAGGGTAAAAGTGAAATCTAAACACAGAAAGAAAATAAAACAGAGAAAGCAAAAGTTCATCATCTAGAAGATGGTTGTTACCATAGTAATGGAGAAGCTGTGACGTAGAGATGCCAATTTTTAAGCAATAGACTTTACAAGGCGTTCAAGAGAACTTTCTGTACCCAGATAAATCAAGATAAAGCATCAAATGAAAGGTAAAACAGATATCCTGAAAGGTTCAATCTTCATTTTGTACAGATGTTCAATACTCAGATAAAATAATGGATTCAGACACGGAAAAGCAATTAAATCATAAAATTTTGTGTTTCATTTATCAGCTAATTTGATTAGCACCAGCATTAAAATTTTTCATTTTTACATGTAGACGCAAGAAAAGTTTTACAATTGGAAAATTTTGAATTGATCTTTCAGTAAGATTATGTATAGAAAAGCTATATGTTTCTATATAAATGTTTCTTGATTTGAAACTATCCCAATAAATTATCTTAGAAAAACAATTTTAACTAGAAGTATATAACTATGACTTTTTATGGAAGTATATAACATTTTTGAAAGTGTAGTTCATTTAAGGATCTTTTGCAATATCTGTATGTTTTAACCTTCCATAATAATATTTAGTTCTTGTTAGTATCAAGATAAATTTTCAAAGATGTACCTATAGAAAGACACTGTGTCGCCTTATTCGATATTGTTACAAAACAGAGGTAATTTTTGGTTACACGACTCAAATCAAAACTACGTTTTTTTTCTGTCTCCTTGAATCTTTCTTACAAAATATGCAACATACGAGCCGATTAGAATGAAATCCAATCACGGAATACAAGATTGCATTCCAAGATTCTTTTTTTAGGTTCGTTCTAAGGGGATCTTAAGAGAATTTCAGTAATTTCTTCAACAGATTTCTTTAGTGGATTAATTAATAAAAGAAAATCGCTTAAAATCTTATTATTGCATTTGATCCTCAGAGAAAAGTAATTTTTTGTTTCCAATAAATTATTCTTTTTTTCTGATAAGAGTTATTTTATTTGTTTCGCAACTCCTCCCCAAGTCAATCTCCAGCGAAATTTTTAACACTTTGGCCAGTGCCATAGTCAATCATTATGTTTTTCTTCTTTTTCGTCAAGTTAACACCATTGTGTGACACATGGTACCGCCAGAAATGTTGTATGTGCAGCAATTTTTGGCGTGGCGTTAAGGTTAAATAAACTTAAGAAATAAAATGCCACAAACACAAAAAATTTTCTTCTGTGTCTCATTGAACCTTTGTTATAAAAATAGAACATACGAACAGATTAGAATTAAATCCCAAAACAAAAAAAATATTGCATTCCAAAATTATTTTTGTTAAGTTCGTTCTAAGGCGATCATAAAAGATAATTTCAGTAATTTCTTCAACAGATTCCATTAGAGGATTAGATTGAAAAAAGAAATAACAATCGCTTAAAAATTCAATTATTGTATTTGTTGCTCAGAGTAAAGTAATTTTTCATTTCCAATAAATTATTCTTCATCTTTCTAATACGGTCAAGATTTTTATTTGCGTCATTTTTTATTATTTGGTGCACATTTACAGTGATATTTGTTGGATAATTCTAATTAGCATTATGAAATAAGCAGCAAATGAAGTTTAAGACATTACGATAACTTATTAATCACCAAATTTGCAATTATCATCTGATTAATTTTTTTATTATTACTTCAATTAAAGCCTTATTTATTTTATTTTGTAATATTTTGATAATCCATTTAATAATGCATTCAGTAAAAAGTATATCTTTTAATACCAATGCAACATAAAGTATAACGAAAGGGATTAAAATTCATTCGCTCAGTTAATCTCTTAGGGTATTTAAAGTTTTTATTTATGTTGTTTGATACAGTTTAAAGTATCTCTAGTAATACATTCCAGAGAATAACTGCTCCCATTAACATTTTTAGACTTTACGGTTAAAAAATCATCCTTTTAGCTTTAAACCTAATACAGAAGAGCAATCAAATACAGGGCATTTAAAGTTTTTATTTATATTATTAGATACAGTTTAAAATATCTTTAGTAATACATTCAAGAGAATAACTGTCCCCAATAACATTTTTAGACTTTATGGTACAAAAAGCATCCTTTCTCTTTAAACCTAATACAGAAAAGCAATCAAATATAAGGATGAATTGGAACCGTGTAAGAAATGAAACGTAACCTGATAATTTGGGGAAGAATTGTCGTTTGATGAACAATAAGCTTGACAACTGTTTTATATTTATTCAACACCGGTCAAATCTAATAACCGCAACTTCTATTTCTCTACTTCTTAAGTATTTGATTTCTAGTGTTTTCATTTCATACGAATTTTAATGACAATGTGATTCTTTAGGTTTTGTGTTATTTTTCCGTTTTGATATTTCGAAACATTTATTTAATAGTTAAAATATAAAAACCCAAGAATCGATCTTTCAAGAGTTAAAGGCATTCGTTTCTAAAGCAATGTAGTTGTACATTTAAGTTTTATAGCATCGGGTGTAACATTTGCAATGCCTGTATTATTTATCTAGTTCGGATTATATTTTATAATTGCAAAATATTTTTATATTTCAAATTTTAAATACTTAGAATAAGGTTAGTTCTCTCAGTATGTTTTTACTTTTAGGGTTTTTCAAAGCAGAAAAGAATAAATAGTTTAAAGAAAAATAGTAAGGTTTGTCAACAGGCGTGTATATCATATTGAACATTGAATTGGTACCTTATCAGACTAAATGTCTAATTTTATATGGATCAAAAGTTTTAGTCCTTATAGTACGGTTTTCATGGCATGCAAGAATGAGTCAATAATTACCTCTGTTATTTTTGTGTTTCTGAAAATAGTATCGTCGTTTCAACTTACATCTTGAATCGACGTTTGTGTCTAACCTTTGGTGTCGCGATTTGAAGAAGCTAGGTTGGTTCACTAGTCACGTCCGTGACGTTAGCCAGGGTTCACATTCATAATTCCAACTAGCTACCTGATGTCTTCACCGGAAGACTTCTAACCAATTTTGAACTCCTTGACCTATAGAATCTTTCCAAAGAATTATATTCCAATGAGAAGTGCAATAGAATCCTATCAAAGGATTCTATTCGAAGGAAAGGACCAGTAGAATATTTCCAAATTATTATAGTCTTAGGAAATGAGAAATATAATGCTTCCAAGGGATTCTATACAAGGAAAGAGTAATAGAATACTTCAAAGGGATTCTAATCTAAGGAAAAGACAAATAGAATATTTCCAAGTGATTCAATTCTATAGAATGAGCCAATAGAATCGATCCAAAGATTTTCATTCCAAGAAAACGAACAATATAATCGTTCCAAAGGATTATATTCCAAGGAAAGGTGCAATGTGATTATTTAATCATTAAGTAAACTAACATTGCTTGGCGTAACTAGGCCAAATCTGGCCCATGTGCCATAAAAAACCAACCAACCAAACATGAAATGGCTCGGTCTCATACAAGATCTGGTGCACTGGTACAAACGTTTGGAGATTCGGGACACGTCTGACGAGGTACCGTTCACGATACATTTTAACAGTGACTCTCCCATTCCCTTTAGTTGCCTTATAAATGCATGCCAGTCATCCCAGAATTCGATAAACGTTGCATGTTCCGCGAATGAAGTTAGCGTCTAAACTGACGAAGGTCCAACTAACTACCGCGTTGTCAAACAACACCCTCTAGAAAATCCTCGTGGAGCTTGGGGACATACATTCCTTCTGAGTAAGGTTTAACCCTCTGAGTCTCACACCATTTCCGAGTAGTGTTGTACTACTTTTCCCTACAACACACACATAACGACTAATAGCCACATAGCCACATATATTGTTTGAGAGTATCCTGGGAAATATATTGGTCAAGAAGGTCAAAACTGGTTAGAACTCATGCAGGGAAGACAACATGTTGCAAAACGGATAAATGCGTGTGAGCCTCTCAAAGGGTTCTCTTGTCTGTTCTCTACTCCCCCATAAAATATGTACAGGACGTTTTGAAACACTCTGTAAAATAGGAGGGACTGTGACTTGTTGGCCATACGGGTATGTTGGACTACAATATCAACGTCAAGTGGTAAAAGATGTTGGAGATAGACAGAAGGAAAATACGATATTCAAACACGAAACAAATTTCTTTGTATATTGACGAATTCAGTTAGGAAAGCACGGAAAAAGATTAAATAAATGTTATGCATTTTTAGACATTTTGAAGTATTTGTTTTCCCACATTCCTTAAATATCATGAAGACAAATCAATAAAGTGGATCCCCTATCATATTTATTTTTTTTAAAATGCTACAATCATATCCTGGAGAAACTATGCAAATAGGGAATACCAAAAAATGAATTTATTCAATTCAATTAAAAAGAAAGGAAAGAGAAAAAATGAATTAAAAGTCCTAGTCTCCACTATAAATACCGAGTTTGGTAATTGCCACCACATGGATTATAAAAAAAGATTTTTCAAACTAATTAGGGGAATTGTAAGAAGTATTCATAAGACAACGCACAGTAATTCCCTTATCCATAAAATATTCAGGGGAACAATTAAAATTAATATCCGTCAATATACCATCGCGGAATATGTCATCGTGCAACCGCATAATTTACATCTAAACGAACATAATCTACCACCTTTCATTATTCCCCTCAAAACTCCATCCGCGGCCCCAAACGAATAATTAAAAGGCTAATTAATAGCGATATTCAGAAAAAAAATCTGTTCATACGGATTTTTTTTCCATCCAGCTTTCATCATTAATTCGGGAATAAAAACAAAACTTATAATGCCGTCAGATAGTTTAATGAAATTAATAATGACTTTATTCATATCCTGCATTTAAAAAATACCAGTCCCTTGATACTGTTCTTATTCTTAGGGATTAGTATCTCCAAAATCTGGTGTAATTATACGGTATGAATTGCAAAAAGAAAACAAGTTTATGCAGAAAGAAAGCAAAGAGGAAGTTTTATGCGTAAATTGATGACCAGGGCTTCGTTGCAATTAAATTTAATAATGATTTGCTTTCCTAGGTTGCAATATTTCCGCCCGCAAGAGAAGATTAAGCAAAATGTTTTCAGTGTTGCTTTTTCAGAGCTAAATCGAACGCATTCAGAAGTTTAATTAATGAGTAAGTTATTGTTTGAAATGCGGGCAACTGTACGAAGAGGGGAATGTTATTTTGGAATCTCGAGTGCTTTCAATTGGTGGGAAAGAAAAGAAGTTATCAGAAAGAAGCTTTAGCGTTTCCCGATGTTGAATAATGATGTGTCTGTAAAGATTAATTTCGGACCTGTGAATCAGTGAAAGAAAACTCAATGCATTCGTTTTAATTTCCGTGCCTTTGGCCTGAGTGTGTTGGGAACTTTCTGGTTTCTTTTATTGAAAAGTTTCTGTTTCGGGAAATTTCGACGTTAAAAATGCTTCCCTGAAAGTTTTTTAATGAAAATGTATTTAAAAACTCTTGGAAAGAGAATATTTTCAATTAGAGAGATTATATTCAATTGTATTTATCAAACTTAATTCCTAAGTAACGCGATTTTAAGAAGTTTTTAGCGTCATTTTGGAGTTTTATGCGTTTAAAATTTATTTTTTACAAAGCAGGATAAACAGTTTCCCCTCAATAGATTAAAGATATGTACATAACATACATGTCTACAAAAACTAAAACCCGGTTTAGTTTTTAAACATTCCCTGCATTGCTTTATTGTTAACAATATCCATCGCATTATACAGTGAAACCGTTTCTTTTTAAACTATAAAATTTTACTTCATTACAAATTTATTTCTTCAGATGTAGATATAGAAAATTTTAAATTGGATCGAGATAGTTACGCCTAAGCCCATCATTGAAAATTCACATGTCATCTTGTGTTAATTAGAACTGTATATTACAGTTCCATAAATAGATATAATTTCACTATAAATGTCTTTAGTTGGCAGGCACTTTGTTAAAGAGTTGCATTATTGATAAGAAGTCTCACACATAAAGCACAAATCTGTCTGAATCAGCAAAAACTCTAAAACGCTGAGCTCGAGCGTCATAAAATTTGCACAGCTTATTCTGTCTGGAATTATTTCTAGGCAACTATTTTCAGCTCGCTACGTCTTCCTTTACAACCATAAAAGTAAAATTTAACATAAAACATTTCGCAAGGTAAGACTAAGTTTTAATCAAACTCGAGTCAACCCAAAACATCAAAATAGTAAGAATCGAATAATCGGTAGAGGAAAGAACACGGAAGTGGACAAAGCTCAAAAGACTTTTCGATTACGAAATGAAACTACTGTGAAGCAGACGCGGAACAGTTTTTTTTTTGAAGCAGCAAAAACTCTGTCCAAATCTATATAAATAATAATGGAGTGTTTGTTTGTACATTGAATATTGTCGACCTATTTCAAGTTTTCTAAACGTTTTGGGTCATTCTGATGCAAAATCCATCTCTTGCATGTTTGGTGTCTGTCTATGTGTGTACCCATGCTACGTCCAAACGGTTGAATATATTTTCATGAAACTTTGCATACTGTGAGTGCTTATAATCATTTAGTGACTGAACTTGGTTGTGTTAGTCAGTCTGTCCGTCTTCCCGTTCTATGTTTGATTTTGTGTTTGTGTGTTTGTACAAGTATCACATATAATTTATACAAAACATATTAATGCGATGTTCCACATTTGATAAACCACATTTTAGTGTAGTGAATGCATAATTCTAATTTCCTTTGCTTACGCATTTAAGCAAGTTTCATGGTAAAACATCTGAGTAACTTCTTAAATCAACCATAATTTGGTAGTTTTGGAGAAGCAGGAATGCATATTTAGCATCGCAATTACTTAAATTGTTTTACCAGTACTACTGAAAAATCAATTACTTTTTAAAAAACTATTTTTGCAGAATTTAAATTTAAATACTTTTTTATTTTCATCCTTATTTATTTTCTTCGCAAAATATAAACTATTTCCAAACGTTTGAAACAGACGATATTTTGCAACAAAATGGAAACTCGTGTCGTTTGCCACGTGCAGTGATATTTTATCCCTCCGAATTAATTTTTTTTTAATTCTATCTAACTTTTAGTTGAAAGTTGTGGCAACTGCGCGATATCAAGAGAAAAAATAATCACGAATTTATAGCTTAAGAATATTTTCCCACAAAATTTTATTTTGTTTTAATATTCTGTTTTCTGTTGTTTTCTGTTTTAAATATTTAAAATTTTAATAAATTGTAATTCCTTTTCATCACACGCAACACCACCGCAAAGTATTTTGTTTAAAGCGGCATGTAAGTTAGAATAAAGCGAATTTTAAGTGGAATTTTGCCATCATTGAGAGGACGTTAATGTTAAAAATATCCGAACTAGGACTTTTGAAATAACAAATTCTTTGTCATAGCGACAGATTGCCAAGAAGGCTTATTTTACGAATTGAAGTTATATTTAAGCAACTCATAATGGGAAAGTTTTCACAAGGATTTTCTTTAGAAGAAGCGCTGCAAAATTGATTTATCATTTAAAAAAATGGTAATAGGTTATCGTTGCTTTATCACTGCTGAAGACATTAAATTTTAAAACAAGTTCTTTTATTATTGCACGTACCACAAATCGGAATTTTCAAGAAAAACGTATTCGCTTTTAAAATAAACTTATTGATAAACGTTATCAAATTAATTTGTCATCTTTCCCTAAATGGTAGCGAAATTCGAAAAGAGTGCCACAAATACAAAATTATTGGCAGATAAATTATGTGAGATAGTATCCGTAGTAGATTCGTCATTTTTACGAATTGAGTTGAGCAATTTTACAGGAATAGAACTTAAGAAAGGGAATTCCCAATCCTCCCTCAAAATCGTCTTTTGTAGCAGTTACCTTAGTGTCTCAACTTTTGCCAATTTGTACCTTTGGCAGGGGTGCGATATATATGAAATGTATTACATGGAGGGATTTGCATGTATAGAATTTGTGTCCAAAGTTGGTTGTAAAAATTATAAAAATATCGTAAAGGTATTAAAAAATTATTTTACTCACACTCAAATGATTTGGGATTTTTCTACGGAACAGGAAAGTGATTATTTTCTGGTTACTTTCATATATAGTTAACCAATTCAACCGGAGTGAGGTAGGGCAATTTTGCTAGTCAGGTAGTAAAACTAGTGTTAAAAGGACATCAGTTTTAATTATTTGCTGGATAGATAATCGATGGACTCGAATAAAGGAAGTCATAAGATGAAGACTTAACTCCCTATATATGCTAGTAATTTTCTAATTCCGTAGATTTGAAGATAACGCGGGGAAGGCTAGACCAGAAGTTAAAACAAACGCACTTGTAACATTAGAATACAAAAGTGAACAAGTAAAATTGCTAATGAGCAAAGAATTTTGAAAATGGTTCAAAAAAAAGTATAAAAACATTTCTTATAATGTATGCACATTTAGATTAATTGAAATCTGATGTATCCTCAACGCTTCATCTTTCTTCAAGTTATAAGCCTATACTCCGATCCAATTAGCCATCTTGTAGTAAAAAATGTCTGAGCTGTTAGTATTTACACATACACCCAAATGTAGGTACCCAAAATTGGTTTTTATTTCTAATTCTGAGCATATTACGTGATGCTCATACCTTGAATAAAAATATTTCTCTTTAAAAAATGTTTGATAAAATCATTTTAAATTATATCGTGCTACTCTTTGTGTGATGCTAGAAAATTTAATAATGTTGACTTTGCTTTGAGTTATTTTGGTGTCCTCATTTACATATTTCATTCTCTGAAATACAAAGTTTGTTGATCTTTGAATTCTCTATCAAATTTGAGAGCAGGAGATTTTTAAATGAATATTAACAATGTGCATTTTCTCGAAAATTTGATGCATTTCCTACAATATAAAGTCTATTATAGTAAAAGTAAATCCCAACAAATATAGAAGTTATTAAAATATTTCTTAAAAATAGGAGTTACTTATATCTTTCTAATCTTGGGGGACAACGATCTCATTTTTTGCAGAATAATCTGTTCTGTGTTTAAAAAATAGTAGATTTGTATAATCATAAAGAGACCAATGAAAGTATAAACTTTTCCAGTTACCAACCGCCCTACCTACAGTTCTTTAATGAGAAAATATTTATACACACTAAATGGTATTTTTGAAAAATAACAGTGAGGTATCACCTGCGCTGACGCTCAATTCTTAAATCTGAAATTCTGCACTGTCGTGCTCTAACAATACCTTCTGCTACCCCTGGCTACCACAATTATTTAAAGAGAAAAATAATAATCAAAACCTTATTGCTACTTCCGAAAGCTAACACTCACGTGTCACCTGCACACTGCAATTCTAAAACTGAAATTAGGATATGTTTCCAGCACTGTCGGGCTTGGTGCTTTTTTATGTTTGATGTCAATTACAACTTGCCATCAAACATAAAAAAAGAATATGCAATACCTAACATATTTTACAATGGATCCCTGATTATTTCTCTTAAAGAAACAGGCAAACAACACTCACCCTGGTCGTCTGCTTCACTATGATTCCTCGTGGCCTTGCCGTTCCGCTAGCTCAGAATATCTCAGTGTCTTTTTTTCCTTCTTCGCATCACTATTTGACAAAGCTTGGATTCTATACGCCTCTCCAACTTCAGATTCACCTTTGCCACTGGTCCAATCTTTATCGATGGTCCAATCTTTACCGCTGCCGATTCATCATTCCACAGTTTAATGTCGGGACGTTGCGTGGTGATCCTATCCTAATTTTCCTTGAATATGAAAACTCACTCTGTTTACTTTTTGGGTGATGATATTATCAGTTCGATCGTATTAAATAGTTCTAGGCTTTTTAGTTGCATACATGGAGACGAAAGCTTATTAAAGAATTAAACTTTTATTAAGAAAACTAAAGACGATACAAAACTATAAAGAACAACCATCCAAACTGTCCAGACCGTCTCTCCTTCTAAATTCTAAATTCATTTTTCCTCGCATTTAATCATGGTTACAGTTTACAATATTATCGTTTGATCTTGCATAATAAATATAATATTATAATTTTCGGATCGCTTGCACGCGCTCACACCCTTCTCACAATAGTCCTTTGTGTTGCTGCAATGCGACGTTAATTAACTACCTACCACATCCTTCTCACCAGAATTTCTCTACAGACACTCTTCTTTCGATCATATTAAAAATATTATTGCCAATACACATTGTGTTTTTGAAGTTATGACCAAAGAACCATTTATACTCTCAATAATAATATGATACATATCCAGAAATTAAAGCAAAAGCAATGTGCAATACACTAGATAATAATGCTACAAAAATAAGCAATGTGGTATATGAAATAAAAAGAAAATTATAGAAAACCAGCAACCTAAAAAACGACATATTTATTAAATAAAACAATCTTCAATAAAGTTAAAGAATCGCAAGCCCCAAAGCATTTCCAAAACATCATAAGTAACGAAAAGTGTTTAACTTTATATTTCAAATAATTCTCCTTACATTTAAATATTAAATCCTCGGACGATTTTTCATATTATCGTTTCTGTTATCACATGCCTAAACAATTTTTCCTTATTTTACAAAAAGATAAATCAAATTACTTCCTGCAATCACTTTGCTCATCGAACTAAAATGCTTCAACGCCCTTTAAGGATATGACTTCCAAAGGTGTCATCATATTTCTTTTCTGCTCCAAAAAAATTAAATAAAGTATTAGAAAGCTTTAGGCGGATACTAAAAGAAAATTGAAATTTCTGTTTCACTAAATCCATTCAAATAGGAATCATCATTGTATGATAGGATTCAGAATTTTGTTTCCGGTGATAGATTTATAACAATGGCCTGTATTTCTAAGTGTGAGATGACTTTTCTGAAAGACTTTTTTCCTGGAAGCAAAACGAAGTATTTTCATGCTGATAGCATTCATAAAATGAAAGAGTTTGTAGTGTAGAAATTCAGACGAACATTATATTGATTCTTACTGCACTTCAGGCATAAAATCATTAAGAATTGAAAGGGATTTTTCTATACAGTGTTACAAATAGAATCTTTCCCATCTCTTAAAACATAAAATTGTGCATATCAAACATTTGATTTTTGATACTTCAACTTTAAAATTTACTATATAAAAGCTTTTACCCCATCTACATTTTATTACTATTATATCAAGATGTTTGCAACTAATGTTTTATTAGTTTATGATGACGTCATACTGTCACTGTTTTCGCTTTTTGGATAAGCGTTTGAATTTTGCTTTTATTTTATGTGACCTACCGACATGATTTTTAATGAAGTATTTTATTATTTTATTATTATTGTTATTTTGAGTATTTTAATTTTATTTGTCCTCATTAGGGTGTATCTGATCTTGCATTTTAAAGATCTCGATGAGATCCATTAAAGTATACGAAGAACATTTTGCAGTAGTTTGGACTGGACATTAAAAAGTGGGAGGGGTTGTGAACCAGTGAACACTTTAATAACAAAGTATAAAAACGCTTTGAAACAAAACTCGGCCAAATAATTTCAACTCTCTGATCTGCAAGTCCTAGTTCTAGGCTCCAAACTGACAGCTCAATCAGAAACTGAGCCTACTTGTTAGTTTTACTAAGGTATTGATAACACCGGTTAATCAATTGGTTAAATCAGAACTACTATTAATGTAACCAAGATATTTTCAAACAAACCCCATCGATTAATATTCATTCCCAAAAGCCTATTTCTCTCATATTTGCTCTTTTTTTATTTACATTTGAATAAATAAAAGTTGATTTAAATAAGTAGAGCATTCTATAGATTAATATACTGGGCGTTTTAAGTGTACTCAATAATGGATAATTTATTTAAACTTTCAATAAGAGTATATTGTCTATGCAACTGGCAAAAACCTAGCTATGCACATTTTTCTTTTTCTGCTGCTAGAAAATTAAGAGAAGCAAAGTAAAACCACAAGACCATTAAAATATTAAAACCTTCCCTTAAACCATTTACAAACATGCTTGTTCGCAAGTACAATCATTCCAGGTACGTATATTTAAATAAATGATAGGTCATAACTTTGAAAGTTTCTTTTAGTTGAATTTTGCACGCAGGTTCACATGAATTAGTAAAATGGAGATGCAAAATTCAAACTAGTTATTAAAGTTTGTCTCATCACACTTGTTGGTTTAAACCCTTTTAGTACACTTTAGCTAGAACATTATCGTTTGAAATTAAGCTAGATTGCTCCGTTGGGAGCCATTAACCTTAGCTCCCCACTTAGAATTAAGAGATTAGCTTTCTCTTAATGTCTTAAATGTCTCCAGTTCTTTGATGTTCTTCAGAACTTCATTAAATGGCTTAAGGAAGGGAGATTTCTCAGATCCCTTAAGCAATGCCCACAGGGAAAGAGTTTATTCTATAATGAAATAAAAACTTCGAAGGTGATACTTGTTGTTTATTGAAGAACTAATAAAGTGCGTGAGAAAACCCTAATAAGAGAAGGTAGTTGTACCCAAAAATTGCATTAGAACAATGCTCACTAAAAAGAATTTGTGTCAATGCAATTACTTTAATTTCCAAAAAAATTTCCTTACAGTGGATCCCAAATCACTGGTATATATAGCAATGAACAAGCTGACCAATTGACTAAGGCTGGATCACAGTTGCCTAATCTAAATCCACTGTACCTCTACATCGAAAGGCTTATTTACTCGCTTATAAGGACTAATAAGTTCTTCAGAGAAGTCTACAGGAAAGAACTTGAATGTTTTATTGAAAATAAAGCTCATATCTCCAAGGTTCCTTGCCCAGAGATGCTGGGGTCACTTGCTTTCGATTTCTTACCAGACATCTTACCTACAAAACACCTACATTGTATAGGATCAGATATCGGTCCTCTTCACGAACTGAACGAAATAACTGGAGATCACTTCAAGGACTGCCCTACAATTCGTGATAATGCAATTACAAATACTGTAGGCAGTGTTTTTGAAACATATTTTATGACTTCAGACCTCTATTGAGCTGCTCGTGGACTGATGGATGAGAGGCTGGAGACAGATGTAAAATAAGGAAACTAATGTATAGCAAAAGTGCTTGTGATTTTAAATAAAATCTGTGGTATATTTTCTTGATTATAATAAATATGAAAAATTGAGAAGCTGGATGATTGTTAAACTTTTAGTGCATACAATTTTTCTTCAAACTTATACATGCGTAACAAAATTTTGTCATGTTGAGAAGCTGTATGATCACCTAATTTTAATGATGCACACAGTAATCTATAATCTTAGATACTTATGCCATGTCCAAATCACATTATACCCACAAAAAAGATTATTCTATAATAAAATAAAAACATCGAAGGTAACACTTGTTTATTTAACAACTAGTAAATTACATGTAAAAACTCTAATACGAGAAGGTATTTTACACAAAAATTACATTAAAATAATGCTCACAAGAATTTCAATGCATATAATTACCTGAATTTGGTAGTTGAAGTGCTTATGATTTTAAGTAAAATCTACAGAATATTTTCTTGTGCTTAAAACAAATATGTATAATTGAGAAGAGGTATAGGATTTACAAACATTTAGAGCATACAATTTTTCTTCAAACTAACATATGCATCACAAAATGTGTCATGTTGAGAAGCTGTATCATCACCGAATTTTAATGGTGCATACAGTTTTTTTAATCTCAGATCCAAATACCATGGATTAATCATATTGTACAAGACTCAGGAACGGGCTCATAAAAATATGACTTGTGAGAGAAATTAAGACATCCATGCTCCGCAACCCTAGCAACTCCTGATATGTTAGATTACATCGGTGTCTGTATGGGGCAACTCCTGCATGAATAGGGATTAGTCCCTGCGCGACTTATAAAACATGTATTTTAAAAATAACATAATTAATAACAATATTTTAGACCTGGTCTAGGTTATATCATAACCAAGGGGATTACTAATTACCTAATCATATACATCCTCTTATAGAGTGATGTCCTATATTAATTTTCTTCTTTATCCATCTTTTCTGTGCTAATTTTATGCTAATTTTACATTAATTTATTCCTCACCCTGAAAAATTCATAACACTCTTGCATTAATACACTAATTACTCAGCATACTCAGGAAAAGTATACTTGTATTAATTATATACTTCTCGGTTCCCCTTCATAGACTTAATTTTTTAAGTACTTTATTTTAATGACTTCTATTATGACACGTTAATTTTATTCTCATTCATCTAGTAGTAGCACATGAATAAAATTAATAAATAACCTCATTGGGAGTTCTATTGATGAACTAGTTTGAAAAATGGGAAACTAGATAAATGTCTAAGCTTAAGAAATTATGTTCAATGTCTTATGTACTCCACTGAAGGATAGGGGCTCAAAGAAAATAGTTGTGCCATGATACTCCACTTAATTTCCTTTAGACCTGTTTGAACAAAACATTCCAATATTACTGAAGAGATAGGATGCTTCTCATAACTTAGCATTACGTGTAATCTCCAAGTTTCCCAGACAATTATTCGTCCCAGAATATTTCTCTTAGACACACATTATATCAGACACCGTCTTAGTGTTAAAGCTACATATAGAATATTGGAGGCTTAAACTAACTGTGTATGTACAACTTAATTATACGTTAGGATAATACAATTTCCAGATCAAACACCATGCTTCAAGTTTTGTGCTATGAGTTTGAAAGCGATTTAATCATCTTTGAACAAATGGCCGAAAATTGTTGTGTATGCTACATATACAAGGGATTTCAAAGCTTCCTATACAATTTTTAAAGGGAGGTAGGAGGCATAATATAAAACAATATTCACACAGTATATATCATATAGTATATATTCATATCATAGTATATATTCGTATCATAGTATCTATTGATATAGTATATATTTATATCATAGTATATATTCGTATCATAGTATCTATTGATATAGTATATATTTATATCATAGTATATATTGATATCAAACAATATTCACATTCACATAGGTATGAATGAGGATTGCAAAGGATTTATGAAGTCTATATTGTCTATGAAGTCTATGAGGATGTGTGAGGTTTGCAAAGTGTTTCTTAGATCGTAAGAGGGGCAAAGGGGGCTCGTTGCTTGGATACCACGATCACCAGATTTATCATGCATTGATTTTGTCCTGTTTGGATACTTCTAACAATATGTATGAAATCCCCATTGACTTCGAAGGTGAAATCATCACAAGAGTCGTTGTAGGGGCTGCAAGTCACTTCGAAAGGGCAGGAATGTGTGAACTTGTGTGGTAATTCATGCTTCGAAACTGTTATGCGTACATTACTGTTGGTGGTCACAACTTTGAATATCTGATGTGAATTGTAAGTATGCTATTGTCTAACTTTAAAATTAAGTCTAATTAAAATGTTGTTCATATACTAGTTGTCTTTGATTTCTGCCTGTCTTTGATTTTGGATTTTCAGATTTTACATTGGCACTTGTGAACTCATATGTTACGAGTGCTGTTGAATTTCGTGTTCTCCTCTTCCCCTTAAAGTTTGTACAAGAAATTTTGAAATCTTTTTTTTCATTACTTAGCATTTCTAATGGAGCTTTTACTAAAATAATACGCATAAACTATAAAATAGAGGCTGGGAGTATTGTTTTATATTCTTAAAATTATTTCGTCTTTTTTACACGAAAACATTAGATTCTGTTGCTCTATCCCAAGTACAAGATCTTATGAAAGTATCATTACTATTAAAAATCATTATTTTCTGGTATGAATAATAACGAAGTTGATTATATATTATTAAATAGTATGACATAATTTGTATTCCTATCTTCACATTTTGTATGCAGAAAATAATTATACAGTAACATCACTAATATTGCTTACAATACTGCACAGATCAAGAAATGTGAAACATTATTACTTTGAAATTAGCATACTGTTTATTCTATTAATATTAAAATTTAAAATACAATTTCAAGTTTTATACTATATCGTTATACATGTAGCAATAAAAAGATCTGGTGTTGCTGAACAAATAAAATGAATGCATACCTTCTCCGTCAACAGGGTTTCATTAAATGTTTAGGTAAATAATTAACATAACTAAAAAATACTACTTAGAGGAGTATAGTGCTATACATAAATCAATACAATTAAGGTAGTTTATTCAAAAAGCACGTTAGAATAAATGATGATTTAAATGGATTTGTTGCATATATGAAATCAACTTTTACTTATAAACTTCGTAAACTCTAAAGACATTTTTATGAAGCCTATTCATTTGAACTTTTATTAAATCATTCTTTATTTCAAAACTTTTACTCCATTTTCTTTGAAGAACCAAACAAGTTTTCTTTTCGAAGAACTAAAACTTTTATCGATCGACAATTCGTGCTGCAAGTAACTTGAACGATAGAAAGTTCTGTTCTTATAAGTTATCCATTATTTTACAAGTGGCAGATGCCAAAATTTTCCACTAGAAAGCTCTGAACATGCAGCTCATGTAAGTATAATACTTATTTTAGTATTTCTTATAGAATGCCCTTAGTCTTAAAGTGTTTCTTTTTCAAATATATTTGCAGAACATTTATGCATTGACATGTTACTTTTCAAGTGTATCTCTTTTCAAATATAATTCTAAAATATTTATTACATGAAGAATTCTACATTTATGTGAAATTATGTAATATAGTACTTTCCGCAAGTGCGTAATACCTGTTCTTTTTCAGATTTATTGCGTAACTTATTTTACAGTTGAATTTGAAGTTATTTACAAATACAGAACATTTTTACAATTGCATATAGGAATGAATGCTTATTTCCAAGTGTATTAATAGTATCTGTTCTTTATAAATACAAAACCTAAACTGTTTCTTATAAGTGTATTTGCTGAACAATTTCTGATTGCAGAAACCGTTTCTTACAAGTATATTTGTTGAAAAGGTTAAAGTTAGTATTCCACTGTATTTGTTGTAATTTTCCTTTTCTTAAAACATGTCATTTTATTAATGCGTCTCTTGTAAATTTTTAATGCAAGTACATTTTTAGTTTGAAATGACTCCGTAAGAGAAGTATCTAGAGCAGACATTTTAAACCCCTTTCATCTCATGGTGCACATAAACTTGTCACTAAAATTCGGCGGCACATCAGTAATAAATAAACAGAAGCAACCGTAGATAAAATTCATAGTAAAAATTGAAAAGCCTTCAAAACAACGTTTAATCTCTATTTAAAAACTTTGTGAATGCAAAATATGTTTTATCAATTTAAAAATAAAAATAGATAAAACTTCTCTAATCTTTAACCGGAGAATAGATCTCGAAGATTCCACCACTTGGGCTTGTTTGAAATCAATCAGTTTGATTTTAAACAAGCAAAAGTAGTCCAATAATCTACCAGTCCAGAGATATCTGTTCTTTACAAATACAAAACCTAATCTGTTTCTTATAAGTGTATTTGCTGAACAATTTCTGATTGCAGAAACCGTTTCTTACAAGTATATTTGTTGAGCAACTTCTCATTATATTGAAATAACAGGTAATCTAGTCCAGAGATCTATTCACGAGTTAAACATCAGAGGAGCCTTGTATATTTTTACGTTGTCGAACACACTAGTGAATGACGCTAGTGCTTCCCCGCCTTTACACGGGACCTGAAAAAGCCTAGTTAAAAAAGTGAGTAGTAGCAATACTATAGCCATTGACGATCTTCTAAATTGACGAAGCATTTTTTTTAATTAATGAATTTTTTAAGTGGTAATCAGTCATTGTTTTGAAGGTTTCAGAAATCATCAGATATATGTTATACTGTTTTGGATATCTATATAATTATCTAGTATTTTTGCTTCAAAGGGACTTTTCAAAAATCTTTTTGAACCAATTTACTTACGATTCTTTGCAGTACAAAATAATACTCAAGATTATTTATACGGGTATTAAATGAAATTATTTTTGAACACATTTGTCAAAATTCAAAGCTAAACCATTGAAACGAAATAAATCATACACAATTTAAGCAGTTTCATCATCTATAAAGGAAGTATCTAGAATCATCTTATTCCCTGTGTATATCCATAATGCTTTCTAAAACTACTTCCCATATAATTTATTTTAAAAGTTAAAATTTTTAACGTGGTTAGATTTTTTTTAAAGTTATGGTATAATTTCCGAAGATATACATTTCACCCATGAAAGTATTTTCCTTTCCATCCGAATATTAATAGCAACCTGACATGATCGACAATAACCAGACATTCTAGAATTATGGAACTAACTCTAACAGATTTTTATATGTGTAATTGCCCTTTTTCTTCAAAAACATGTTCTTTTACAAATGCATCTCTAGTACACTTTTAACGCGAGTACTTGTTTATTTTGAACTGACTTTGAAAGGGAAGTATTTAGGGTCATCTTATTCCCTGTATACAGCCACAATGCTTTTCCTAAAATACTTTCCCTGATAGTTTATTTTAAATGTAAAAATACTGAATGTGGTTAGCTTTTCAGTTATACGCTGAATCAACATTTTTAGTAAACTAAATACGGCTTTACAAAACTCCGATTACTTGTTAACCCGCACAAAGAAAGAAGTGTCACGTCATTTCCGAAAAGATACATTTCGCCCCTGAAAGTATTTTCCTTTCCATCCGAAGATTAATACCGGCCTGACACGATCGATAACTACCAGACATTCCAGAACTATGGAACTAACACTAACAGATTTAACACTCCTACTTCGGAGCTGAAAAATTTCCAAAAACCCAGAAGAAGAAAATCTTTTATAGATGGTTTTCTGTAGAAACTTCTGCCCTTCGAAATAATGCTTACTGCGCTGAAGAAGCTGCAGTCTCATAAAATAGGGAGAAGTGGTGAAATTACACGCATATTTTATGCCTGGAATGAAACTGACAGATTTCCTATTCTGAAACAATTGGTTTATTTCGGGAGTTTTGGTTTTTCCAAATTGTTTTATAGAAACTGTCTGAAATGTGGAACTCTATTTCTATTCCATTGTTTGGTGAATCTGGAAAGCTGAACCGAATTAAGTTAAATATATATTAAAAATTTCAACTCTAATATAATACAAATCATTTTCAATATTTCAAACGTTAACTTCAACGTAATTTTCAGATATAACGTTTGAATTCAAGAGAAAGAAAAACTGCATCAGTAAAAAAGTTAAAATGTGAGTTACTATTGTTAATTATGTTTCAATGGTCTGTTAAAAGCATCACAATTGCTTTCTTCAATTGTGATGTGAACTGTATCGAGGTAATTAACAAGAAGCGTTTATTTATTTTCATGAGCAACTTTTTTGCAAACATATTCTAAGGTTTTTCTAAAGACAAGCATTCGTTTAAATAAAATTTCATGAAAATCCGTTATTCTAATTTAGGGAAAATGCTATTCATTCTTCAGGAAGAAAACTATAATTAGTTTCCAATTTCAAAAACTATACTATTTGAAAATATATGATTAATATATGCCATGTCTAAAATCTTTCCATTTTTTTTTCAACTTAAATCTTTTAGTATTATAAATCAATTTTTATCTTTCATTTATTCTTTCTCACTCCCTGTTCCAACTTTCTCATTTGAATATGTCTGTCTCGGGGATATGATTGTTACTTCTATTGAATAACAGCGATATAACTGTCATTTTTCCATTGTCAAATATTTGAATATTTCTGTCTGATAAAATTGTCCCTTCACTATTGCCAAACATTTAAATATTTCATTCTCAGCAATATAATTGTCACTTCGCTATTGCCAAAAAATTGAATATTTATGCCTCAGTGATATAATTGTCACCTGTCCTTGCCAAATATTTGAATATTTCTGTCTCAGAGATATAATTGGCACTTTCTATTGCCAAATAACGTGCAATCACGATGTCAAATGCATTCCACAAATACTATCCCAGACTCTCTTCAATAACATCCACAGCACCGTAGACAGATCATGTAAGAATAGATTATTTCTGGCCATGACCACTATCAAATGAGGAGCTCAGAGATGAGCTACTTGTCGTAACGGGTAGATGACCTGTCATTCCAGTGTTTTATCGAAGACTACATAAGTAATTTTTTTAATAAAAGTATATAATTCAAACTTATTCAAGTCATATCGTTAAGCATGATATATATGACTATTACTATTTTGCATATGCAAGCTGCAAACGTTAATGGCAAAATATTCCACCATTGGAGTCACGTCAATCCAAAACTTCTCTTTAAAACAACATTAATTTTATGCGTGTCTTATTTAGTAGTATTTTTATATTTCAAGTAACTTTCTCAAATGCCTAAACCAATTAAATGTCTTTTGTGTGTGATTATTTAAGTGCAAATATTAAAAGTAGAATGCTGAATTATAATGCGGAATGTTTTTACAAAATAAATAAGTGATAATTTAACAGGGTTATTTTTAATCCCAATTATTTCCATGAAATTTATTACATTCACTTTTAAACCCCCCCAGTTGAGATCATTCATACCAAAATCCGACACAGTTCTCACTATCTAAAACCGATTAAAAACACACTTAAAATTAAATTTTGCCACTTGTGGGAAGTTTCATTTGAAATCAATAATCAATTCTTTCAAGATTCAAGAATGTAGTTTTATTTCAATTAAATCTTAAGTTTTAACCATTATAAGTATTTTTTAATTAAAAAGTTCACATATTAAAAAAAAATCTTTATAAGAATAATTGTTTTTATTCCATTAAAACGGATCATTCTTTTCAAGTATTAGACTCCTTTGCAATAAAAAATTCAATACATAATGGATAGTTTTTATTGACAAAGAACTTCAGCTGTAGCATTCCTGTTTAAATAACATTAGATTATGATACTTTGGAAAATGCATTATTCTGTCTGTAGCCCTGTGTAGTACTAAATTACTTGATACTCAAGAATTATTTAGAATTTAATGCAACCAATATGAATACTAGTTTCCAATTTTAAAATATAAGGGTAGAAAAAGTAGAGAAGTAAAGAGGCAAATCTGTTTGCCTCTTTACTCTCTATCAAATGCTACAAATTTTCTTAATTCAACTACTCGAAATTGTTTTATAATGTGCTAAAGCTAAAATTATGCGTAAAATATCTCAAAAGGATTGATTTAGTCAAAGATGGAATTTTAAAAAATTCTTGGAATTTTAAAAAATTTTAACTTGTTGTAAGTGCTCAAAACCGAAACGATGATATAGTTAAACTATTTTACAGCTTACTTAAAACTTAAACGTCACTCACTGTGATTTTATCCATTGGTTTAAAAAATAAAATAAGAGGAAATAAAGATGAAAATCTGTATAAACTCCATGAGGATTGATAAAAACTTAATATTAAAAAAATAGCAAATGACGCTCAAAAAATGCTCAAATAAAAAAATTCTCAATTACTTTAAGTATTGAAAAGAAATTGTTTTATACATTTAAAAAACTATCACAGGAATTTTGCAAGTTTAAATGTTACAAATTGTTACTTTTTGAGTTGACTAAATAAGGCTAAAATATATCACTTGGTTGGGTTTAATGGAGGAAGGGTTTATTTGGCAAAGCTGTAACAAACATAAGAGATACAACGTCAAATAATTGACGTCCACGTACAAGGAAAGATTTACTGTCACAGAAGAGAGTAATACATATAGGTTAAGTTACAGGAAGCTGACATACGCCGCCTGCGTATAGGAAGCGATATAGTAGTGAATATATAAGTAGTCTAAGCATTGCTATTGAGAGGATTTTCAAAAAGTGTGACCAACATGTCGACTAGTAGTCATGTGACTGTTCTGTAAAAAATTAACTTGGTTGGCCAATTTGGCGTGTTATCGCCTCGTTCGCGATATAGCATCTTATGACATCGTTTGTGAACTCACCTCTTTATGGAGTGGCGACAAAAATGGTGAAATCGCCAGTCTACTACAATGCCACTCGGACCAATCAGATGATGAATGTTCGCTCCTCCCGGAAGACGAAAGTAGTCTAAGGATCACGTTACTACTAGTTGTGACCACATGATCCGGTGCACATGAAAACAACCATTGCTCACTCAACTATTATACTTCCTTCTATGGGTTGCGATGCCAATAGAAAGCTCAAGTGGGTCATGATGGATAACTGAGGTACTTAACGTATATCTTGTTATATTTACCCAACTTTCACGTTAAATACTAGTTGGTTTTTACCGTTTTTGGAGATTGGTGAGAATTACCGTTACCAAAACATCATTACCAGTTTTTTAGCTTTATTTTGTTATTATTTACTCCAGGGATCAATTTTTTCGATGGGCTGGAGCTGTAAATGACTAATGCCTTGTGCCTTTTCAATATTAAAATGTGCCTTTCTGCTCAATGCGATCAGGCACATGCGATTTAATTCAACATTTTGATATTTTTTGTTGGACGTAAAAAATTATTGCTATTCCATTTCAAACTAATTTTCGAAAATAAAGAAATTGTGCAGTAAATTTGTGCAGTAAATTTGTGCAAAGATATACTGTAACAAAAATGTACATCTTTTTGCCTTCATCACAAGGGCTCTTTTAGGAAATGTGCTTTAAAAATGCTCACTAAGAGATTTCTTACCATAAATCCGGGTCAATCTGAATCAATCCGAATCCATTAAAAACTGACTAATGTAGATTCGGGTGCATTGAAGAGAATCGTCCCTGATTCAGTCTGAGTGATAAGTGTTTAGACGAATTAGTTATTTCTCACTCGAGCTGCTTTACAAATCTTTCTTTGTAACTTTCTATTGAATTCAAATTAACTACGATTGACCTGGATTTTGTTAGTGTTCAGCGGGTCTGAGGAATAAACTGAAACTTAAAACCTGTGAAAATCAACTTAAAGAAATTCCGACAGTTATTTACCGTTGAAAATAGCGGTAATTTTCAAACCCTAATATAAGAACAGGTAATCTTCTAAAATGCAGTTATCGTATTTCATCTTGACTGCATTCTACTCTACAGAAACTTTAATTAACATTAGGTTAAAGAACATCGATTAATTTAATTAACATTAATTTTAGTTAGTATACACATGTCCAAAATTATCTTTACATGCATAAAATCACGGATTTCTCAGAAACTGTGAACTATAATTTTATGAATTTGTGTGAAATGATACATAACATCATAACACATAAATACAAAGGAAAGAATTTAAGAGCACTGCATATGATATAAAACTGTAGTATGAAACAATAAAAATGGCAATAATGTGTGACAAGGAGAGTTCAGAAAAAAAGAATATCTCAGAAAAAATTAAGGTGTATGAATTTAATGTGGAATGTGATCTCCCCTGTCGTGTACCCACATATCCCAACGTGTTTTAATTCTGGCAATAATGTTGTTAACCACAGTTTGGGGAATTAAATTCCACTCCTCCTCAATACGGTCTTCAGGGCATTTGTATCTCTAGGAGGAGGATGTCTCCATGCAACTGCTTTTCCACGGTAGTCCCATACGTTCTCTATCGGGTTCAGATCAGGAGATTTTGCTGGCCACGGTATTCGCTCAATGGCTTCACTTTCAAGGAATTCGTCAACGAGGTTTGCTCGATTTGGACGAGCATTATTGTCCATAAATAAAAAGTCAGATCCATATTCACCTCTGAAAAGTTTTACATAAGGTTCTATGACCTCATCCCGATATCTCTGGCCGGTCACAGTTCCGCTGTTGAAAACGTGTAGGGGCGTATGTCCATCGATCCTTATTCTTCCCCGTACCATCACACCTGCACTACCGAAACGGTCACGTTCCATAATTTCGCGTTCCTGACTCCCTCCAGATGTAAACGCGTTTAGAATCAGATGTTAAACTAAACCTCGACTCATCAGTAAAGAGAACATGGGTCCATTGGTGTTCACTCCAGTTCTGATGTTCTTTGTACCAATTAAAGCGATCCCTCTTTTGTTGTGAAGACACTGAAACACATACTCTTGGCTTTCTGGCATAAAGGCCTTTTTCATTAAGCCTTCTGTATATAGTTTGCCTTGATACAACAGTTCCAGTGGCGGCTGAAACCTCTGAACTTAACTGCCGAGCAGTAGACTTCTTGTTACGACGGGCAGTTATTGCCAGATATCGATCTTCAGAAGTAGTTGTTATACTTTTACGACCTTGTCCAGGCCTCCTTACAACAGTTCCAGAGTTCTGAAATTGTTTCCATAGCGTAGAGACTGTCTATCTTGAAATATTGACACATCTCGCTGCTTCCATGATTGTCAGCCCTGCTTCTAAACGGCATATAATTCGCCACTTCACAGATTCTTCCAAATGATACTTCGGAGCCACAACAAACCGTTTTGAGTCCTTGCACACTGAAATCAAACGCTGCATTGCAGAAATTCACTCAGATATTCACTTTGCGCAAAGCGCTGATTCACAGTCGGATGACGTAACGCCTTGATTTGCATATCAGAAACCATTTGATCACTTTTGATTGGATAATGCTAATTAGGCTTGTCTTTCACACATTCCCTGCAAAAATGAATTACATCGTTTGGATATTTCATGGAATATATCATTAGTTTTGGGTATGTAAAGATAAATTTGGACATGAGTATTTCAACCCTATTTCTCAAAATGCTCCATAGAAATAACGGATAACAGTCTGAGACAAATATTTCTTCTTTAGCTCTCTTAAGTCAAATCAAGTAAATTCTGGAATAAGTGACCATGAAATTTTAATCCCTTGCTGTTTAAGACTTCCTAGAATTAATTCTTATGAACTAAAAACACATATTTGTGAGAAAAAGATTATCCTTCCCAAACAAGTCTTGAAATATTCATTTCCAAATATTTTTCTCGCAAAAACGGCAATATCGTTCCTGTCGTAACATGTCGCATATTCGTTTTTACGGTCATTACACAAGTTGCCCTACCCGGTCATGGGTAATAAAACAACTGAGCCCAGTCGTTTACCCGATGGGTACACCTTTCAAAAATGCAACTTAAATAGAATTAATGATCTTTTAAGAAGCAGTTAACATATTTTAACTTAATTTTATTCTATTGTACACGAAAATTTATTAATTAACATTAATTTTAGTTAATATATTTCAACCCTATTCTCCCAAAACGGTACTTAGAAATAACGAATAACAGTCTATTCTTTTTTTCTCTCTTGATTCAAGTCATTTTCTGAATAAGTGACCACGAAACGCTCTAGCTGTTAACTTCCTAGAATAATATGAAAACAGAACAATAATTTGTGAGAAAAAGACTATTCTTCCCAAACAAGACAATTTATTTAAACGAGTATTGAACTATTCATTTCCAAATATTTTCCTCGCAAAAACGGCAATGTCGTTCCTGTCATAACATTATGTCAGGTATTCATTTTTACGGCCGTTACACAAGTTACCCTCCCTGGCCACGGGTAATAAAACAACCGAGCCTAGTCGCTTACCCCGATGGGTCCACCTTTCAAAACTATGGCTTAAAATAGAATTAACGTTGGGAGGCAAAAGGTGAAAAATAAATATTATTTTCAGTTACTTTTCTTTAAACACCTTGGGACGCGAAAGATTCCTAAGTCGGATAACGTTAAAATGATGACTAATGACCTGGAGCTCTTGTGGTAATTCCCTTGAGTTATAGCCTAACCAACTTTCACTTTACTTGGGAGGCACACCGGCTTTTCACTTTTAGCACCGTCGCCAAATTTATTATTATCCTTTTTGGGTTTTGCTCCACCTTCCTTGTTCCAGAGTAAATGTACTTGAACTGATAATTTTTCACATCCAATTTTTTATGAAAATGTTTTTTTGTTCTGTGTGGGTACAAGCATTTTTTTTTTCAATTCTCTTTTATACGGGTTTTTTTGGTGGCTCGTTCGTTTAAATCTGGAAATTCTTTTGCAGGAAGGCTTGCGATCAATGTATATGCATATCGTGCGAAGAAAATTAAAAGTAAACTTCCAAGTTAAAAAGTAAAAGACGGATAATGCAAACGAATTAACTTTTTTCCTTCACCCCAGAGGAGAAAATTAATCTTCGGCTTTGTGAAGGCTTATTGTTTTGCTTTTTTATTATTATAATTTTACAATAGTTACCAAAGTTAGCTGCAGTTCCCGATAGATTTCCTCAGGAAAACAACCCAACTCCATTTTTGGACACATACGTTTTTCACTTTATAATAGAAATGAAAGTAAAATTGTATTTCTTCAAAAGTGTTCACCAATAAGTTATTCTTTTGCCGGAATAATAAATTTTAATTTGATAATTCTCCTAAAGAAACAATAAATAGAATTGGGAAGGTAAGTAGTTGAATTAACGTCGCACTAGAGAAACAAAACGGGTTATTTACGAAATCCCGGGATCAATCCCGGAGGGAAAAATTCGAGGACGATACTTCGTAATTTTAATCACGGCCAGATGACGAATTCAACACCTGAGGCTGTCATCCCACTCTCCAAACTTCCACACAACACCAACGTGAGGGCATTTGAGGCCAAGACAGATTTAACGTGTACCAGCTTCATGAACATAACGGTCTTTGGTTGGATCGGATTTCGAGCTCCGGTTGCTAATACTGCTACTCTTCCTATCTGTATACCACAGCCCCAATAGAGGTACGTAGTTGAATTAAATTCGCACTGAAGCTATACAACGGGCTATTGGCGACGGTCCGGGATCAATCCTGAACGGAAAGTCCGAATACCCCTTAATTTTGAACGACGGTCAGATGACGAGGTCATACCTGAGCTAACACCCCACTCTGGCCCCAATAGAATTGGAATATGCATGCAATTGTCATGCTAAACAGAATTTTTTTCAAATTCTTTTATCCTACCACTGATGAATTATAAAAGATGATTTTGTGTGTTTTTCCTTAGCTCCATAGCATTAAAATATATACCATCAAACTATTTTTATTGTATGAGAGAAATTTTCTGTTTTCACAAACTAACCATACAAAGACGAAGATTTTACTTCCTGTTACACAAATTTCCTTTCATGATACATATCGTGGTTATCTTAAAATGAAGTTTATCACCATTTTGGCAGTGTTTGGCGTTTAATCTATATAGCATTGACTAATTAAATATTATATATCAATTTGGTAGGTAGTTAATTAACGTCACACTGGAGCACACAATGGTCTATTGGTGACGGTGCTGGATCAACCACGAAGGGAAAGATACGTATATATTAACTCGGAATTCATTCTTTGGAATTTCTATTGGTGACGTGCTGAAATCGAATTCGAAAAATAAGCCAAATGACATTACAGTAAGCAAGTGCTACCACAAAAACACTACCGCTACGTACATTTAGCTTGACATAAAGATCTTACAGAGCGTGAAAACAATTGAAAATATCTGAAGCATTTAATTGGATTAATGTTCGGATGAATTTTTCTTTAAAAAAGATTCATTTTTCAGTAGCTTACTTTGTGCTTGCAGCCATTATACTAATATTTTCGTATTTATTCACCGTCAGTGTGAAGTCCGTAATGTGATCAAGTTATTTATTTCATAAACACACAAAAAATATTTTTAACTCCTATCCTCAATATTGTTTATATTGTACTACATATCGATTCAATTTCTTAAAACAAATCATGCGGTATGAAGTAGCTAATACAACCAAATTCAAGTACTGGGTAGAAATTAATATTTGCTATTCCTACTGAAAATGTAACATTCGACAACAAAAGAAATTAAATTTCACATATTTTCTGCTTTTTCAAATTTAATATTTATCATTCTGATAAAAAATAAATGTCGCATATTTCTGCTTTCTCAAAAATAATGTTTATCATTCTGATAAAAATGAATTTTAAATATTATTCTTTTTAAGCAAAAAAATATCATTGTTTGATAAGAAAACTATTTAATCATCCTTTTATTGTGCCATGGCCTGAATTCACTCCTTGTTTCTCTGTTTTAGAAAATGTTGGATGTTTATTAGTTTAAAGTGATCTTCAAAACTAAAATTAGTTGTTTCATTTACTCCTATTTTAGCATGTTCAATTAGATATTACAATCAAATGTATTCAAAACAGTAAGAGCATCGATTGTCTAAGTA
The DNA here is from genome assembly GCA_933210815.1 of Meta bourneti. Lineage (NCBI taxonomy): Eukaryota > Metazoa > Arthropoda > Arachnida > Araneae > Tetragnathidae > Meta > Meta bourneti. The sequence goes on from OW119926.1 coordinate 58,439,083, forward strand.
AGATAGACACCATCACCCTATCTCTTTAGCTTAGTATTCGTTTCTTTACATTGTAATTCTATACCGATTATTAGTAAAATTAGCTGTGAAAAGTAATTCCTTGTTACAGATACATCAATATTCATCAACTCTATTCTCCTAATCGCAGTTTGGAGCTGTCGGGACTCATTGCTTTTGCTCACTGCACTAACAACCTGCGAGTTGTAGACGCGGTAGTTTCGATTCATGTAACTTCCCGAGGTGTATTTATCGCTTCTGTGTCAGTAAAATCTTTTCACGCATGTGTTGTGCCCATTGCTTGACGTTTTATTTCTTCTATTTGGTGCAGCTTGTCCAAATATGACCCTTCGGCCATAAAACCCAACCAATCTATCTCAGCTTAGTAGTAAAAATAACAGTTTAATTAGTTATATTTCCACGGTTTAAAAGCGAGAATCGTACCAACTATTGATTTTAATAATATTTCTTTACTACACATTTATAACTGTCCAACTCATAACATAAAATGTAACTGTATTGCTTCAGGACGTTTCCGTTTGGAGAGTGGGTTGCCAGCTCAGGTGTTGACCTCGTCATCTGACCATGGTTCCAAATTGCGAGGAATTGTCCTTGAATCTTTCCCTTAAGTACTGATCCCGGACCGTCGCCAATATCCCGTTGTGTTGCTCATGTGTGATGTTAATTAAAATGCCTACCTATATACCCTATTTATGATTTAATACCAAAATTATAAAACTCTTGATTTTTCTAATCTCATCGTAGCAGTTCAGTAGTAAGAGTAGTAGTTCGAAGTAGTAACTTTATCATGGTTTTAACATAAAGAACTGACCGAAATTTTGATTTCCTGAATCATTCTCTGCATGTTTCCAACAGACATCCCCAAGTCATAACTTCTCTTAATGTTCAACCACTGACATTTTCGGCATTACTAGGGATGAACTGGTGGCGGTTTGTGAAGCAGCCATCTCAGGTGTCCTCTTCATCTGCCCATGATTCAAAATTACGAAGTGTTGAATCTTTCCCTTCGACACTGTTCCCGAACTACCACAGCCCACTGTGCTATTCCAGTGCGACGTAAATTCAACTACCTTCCTACCCTCTTATGAATCCATTCAGTATTAGCTCTACGAATTCTGCGAGTTTCACTTATGTCGTGAACAGAACTGTTTCACTAAAACCGGTTCTTTCTGTTAAAATCTCAAGCATGCACCTCAGTAATTTGCGCATGCTTGTTTTAACATTTACTCAATTTACTGATGGATTCATTTTAACTGCAGCCTAGCAGTCGAAACACAGTACTCGTTGATTTTGATCACCAAGTTCAAGTTCAAGATCAACTCGTTGATCACCAAGAACTGCGCCGTCTCTTGATTTCTCTAATCTCTCATCTTAACAGCAAAGTCAGTTCTTGAAACAGGAACATCCGGAATTCTAGCACCAACCCAATTCCTGTTCAACCACTGACATTTTCGTCATTACTAGGGATGAACTGGTGGCGGTTTGTGAAGCAGCCATCTCAGGTGTCCTCTTCATCTGCCCATGATTCAAAATTACGAAGTGTTGAATCTTTCCCTTCGACACTGTTCCCGAACTACCACAGCCCACTGTGCTATTCCAGTGCGACGTAAATTCAACTACCTACCTACCCTCTTATGAATCCATTCAGTATTAGCTCTACGAATTCTGCGAGTTTCACTTATATCGCGAACAGAACTGTTTCACTAAAACCGCTTTTTTCTGTTAAAATCTCAAGCATGCACCTCAGTAATTTGCGCATGCTTGTTTTAACATTTACTCAATTTACTGATGGATTCATTTTAACTGCAGCCTAGCAGTCGAAACACAGTACTCGTTGATTTTACGGTTTAGCACCAAGAACTGCGCCGTCTCTTGATTTCTCTAATCTCTCATCTTAACAGCAAAGTCAGTTCTTGAAACAGGAACATCCGGAATTCTAGCACCAACCCAATTCCTCTAATATTTCTCCTCACATTCCCGACTGAAACCCCAAAATCGCAATTTAAAATCTAACCGAATTGTTTCAGCACAAGGCTTCCTTTTAGGCCCAACTTCTTCGAACTGTCTCACCCGCTCTGGAAATTGAAAACGAGTCGCAGCGTGTCTCGCGACACCGATTCCCTCTTTTAAATCCATTTCGAAGCAGCTTCCCCGCTCACTCTGCTCGCTTCACTTCCTCCGCAAACAGAGCTGTTTCACTAAAGATAATTACAGTCGGCCTAACCTAAGTGCGTTGCACAGAGTAGCGGTTTTACCGCCGAAGTAAACACATTATGGTCGCCCCGCGTCGTCTGTATTACAGCCAACGATGACAATGCTCACGGCGGCCGTTTATATACCGTGGTTAGATTATCCATCACCGTGGGGAGCTGAGCCACACACGGGTTTCTCAATTGTGAGAGAAGAGTCTCCGAGCCCCTCTGAAATAATTCCCAGAAACAACCGACGTAAAGGGAGGGTCGTTTGTTTCCCGGTCCGCGTTCCATTGTGTCGTGAATTATTGAGTTTCCGTTACCCACTTTGGCTGTTTCGCACGGATATTAAAACTGGCACGTGTGCTTAGATGGGAGACCCCGTGTATTTGCGGCGTGGTGTGCGAATTGGTCAGAGTACGGTTCATGTAGTTCGATACAACTGCAGGTTTGTTGCGTAGATTGCGAACGATTAAATGTGGAGGTCATATTTCTGATGAGAGAAATCATTGTTTAGAAGATTAATTGGTCGGTTGATGTTTTATGGCGTAAAGGTCGGTACAGCATACTGCGGCAAACACAAGATTGGAAGCGCGTCGAGATTTAAAACAATGGAGACAAAATGTTAAAAATAGTTGATTTGCGTCGTGCCCACCAGGAGTCAAATTGAAGCATAAACAGATAATACTGATTTAGCTATTTGTAGAGTCCTATTAGAATGAAGTTTTCTGCAAGGAATTTTCACGTTGGCATGGTGTGGAAGTTTGGAGATTGGGGTTATCGAATAGCCGCCAATAGCCCGTTATGTTACTCCAGTGTGACGTTAATTAACTACCTACCTACTTGAGAGGAATTTCATCTATGTTCTCAAAGCTACGAAAATGTTTGGGAATGTGAAAATTTGCGTAGATTGAGAACGATTAAATGTAGACGGTCATATTTCTGATGAATGAAATTATTTTTAGCAATATTAATTGGTTGGTTGATGTTGACGTAAAGGCCAGTATAGCATACTCAGCCAAACGCAAGATAAAAATGTTGAAATTTTGAAACAATAAAGACAAATTTGAAGTTTTAAAACTAACTGTTTTGTATCGTGTTCAACAAAGTTAAAATTGAACCTTGAGCAGATAGTACTGATTTAGTTAATTGTAGAATCCCATCAGAATTAACGTGCAACTAGGAATTTTATCTATAGTATAAAGACCAAAGCGTCATTCCCCATTCAAATTTTCCACGTCATGTATAGTTACACGAATTCGGAGCTTGCCGTTGAAAATCCGAGCAGGGAATGATGCCTTAAGCCACTGAACTGAAAGACCTAAACAACGCAATCTACCACCTAAACGCGGCTAACTAAACTAAAAAATGATTGGGCATGTCAAGATTTGCGTAGATTGAAAGAGATTAAATGTGAATGATCATATTTTTGATGAGTAATATTCTATTAACAGATTAGTTTGTTGGTTGATGTTTTATGGTGAAAGAGTCAGCACACACAGGGCCAGTATAGCATACTTGTCTAAACACACGATTAAAAATATGTCCAAATTTAAAACAATAAAGAAAAAATTGAAGTTATTTAAAACTAGTTTGTTCATGTGCTCACCAGGTATCAATTTGAACCATGAGCAGATAATACTATTTATAGAATCTCAACAAAATAAAACTTTTCTCAAGGAAATTCGTCTACATTCTACAAAGCTACCAAAATGACTGGGCATGTGAAAACGTGTTCTGTGTTAAGTTCAAGGTCAATTTCTGCAATTCGATAAGATCTTGTTCCATTCCTATTTATTTTCATTCCTATAAGAGGGTGAGTTCTTAATCTTGTAATAGTTTTGGTGAATGCTCCATTCGCATTTATTTCAGACTTGATAGACGAAGTATAGACTAATAGATTGATTTATGTCTTAGTCTGTACTTCGACACGGAATTAGCATTATAGAGGGATGCAAGATTTTATGTGTCGATATTGAGATGTCTATAGCCAAGTCGTCTGTAGTTTCGTCTGCAATTTGTATGAAGTCTCTAGAACAAGTAATTCTATAAACTAGATTTAGTAGAAAAATCAGTATGTTTTTTGAAAACTGGATATGATTGTGCATGATTTAAATAATATATGATTATATAATGGATTAAATAATATATATGAGGTTATACAAAGATGATTATGAATGAATTCTATAATATATGATAGAGGTTAAAATCCATCCAGATATATGATCGATTGAAATTCTGTCCAAAGTATAAAAGGGGTACGTAATGATTAAGGATATCGGGTTGTCATAAGTTTGAATAAGGTTTCGTTACAACGTATCTTTTAAAAGATACTGCAACACAAATCGGAAGGTTGTCTCAATGGTTTGCCCGCTGCCCAAGCAACCCGCCAGTTGTAATAGGCGGCTTAGGTTCGATTCCCCCGGGTGTACTTCTCTATTCTGTGTCAGTAAAACTTCCCTGTGTATGTCAATTTATTTGACGTTGCTTGGCATATCTGGGCCAAATATGGTCCCTGCGCCATAAAACCCAACCCAAATCGGAATCTCAAACTTTTTGCAAAAAATAAGCGACCTATCTTAATTTAGTTTTGTGAAACTGATAAATAATTTGAAGTACAACTGTGATGGTGAGATTAAAGTATACTGTTATGTTTCTGAGAAAGGCATATTATGAGTGCAAATATTGACTCTTAGTTTACCAAAATCACTCAGAGGTGTAATTATTGAACTGCTTCATTGTTATCATTAGTCAGGAATATGTATCTGTACATTTACAACACGTTTCCTCACAAATATAAATATTAGATTTAATTGGCAATAAAACAATTTTAGTGTATAGTAAATGAGTAAAATTTTCAAAACCCTTTCATAAATTTGTAACGCTAGTTTTCTAAGTTTATCAAAATCATCCAAAGAGTAATTATTTAGCTGTATCAAGGGCCTTATTGGGGTCTTAAACTGGATATTAAGTTGAACAACTGCACTAAAGAATTGATATTTTTCATTTCATTTTATAAATAATCACAAGGAAAAATGGAACTTACATGAATAAAATGTGAAATTCAAAAGACCCAAGCATTGTTTCCAATTATCTGATAATGCATGAAAATTTAGTATTCAAAGTAGTGTTATTAGAACAATAACACACATATATCTATTTAGAACTTGTTTTTCTTACGAGCATCGCTTGAAAGAAAAATCTCAAAAAATACATAAATATTTCTTTTTTTTAAACAAATATATTCTATGAGCAGAGATAAGTGACTTCGAAGATTTCTTTGCGTAAAATTGTATCCATAAATTTATTGCCCAAGATATATTCGCCTGAAATTGATAGTGGATACAAGTTGTTTCCTTTTAACAAATCTATCATATTTCAAACTTATTCATACTAAAGAAACGCGTGCTCTGTACAAAAGAATATTTATGGCTTTGGTATTTAAGTTCCAGTTTTCTTATTCTCTTTCCGGTTATGGACGGGGTTATTTCCGGTTTTATTCTTGAGGGGTTTTTTCAACGTTGAACCAGAACCTAGATTATTTGTCTTTTGTTGAACTTCAACAAAAGACAGATAATCTAGTTTCTTTCCCTTTTTTAAAAAACGGATTTAGGAAAGTTTGGAAACATTTTTAATGAAATGTTCCTTCATCGCATTATTTAAGCAGCGTAAAGCAATAAACACAGATTTTGGTCTCAAAGAATCATCTCGGCCATCAAAAATGATTGAATTCGATACTGATTTGCAAAATTAACTACATCACTCAATAAGACGAACTGTTAACACATGTTAATGCAAATTCTGATGCATTACATTTGAGATATATTTGGATACGCTCGGTTTGGCCAATCAAGGCAAACACAAGACAGACAACTTCAAATAATGGACATGCGCACAAGCAAAATTTATTTTGCTGACACAGAAGAGAGAAACACAGTCAGGGTAAGTTACAGGAATCGAGCATGCATATGCAACTCATAGGTTGCTAGAACAGTAGGCAAACATACTGAGCCCCGATGGCTTCCGGATACATTGGAAACTTCCAATATAATATAATCCAACAGAACAAGTTTTAGAGTTCTTTCATTTTGACCTTCGCCAGACTCGTCGATCGGTTATAACATTAGTGTTTTTATTGATATAATGACTCGATCGGATCTTCTCACCCATTAATTTGTCTTCTTGAAGCATTCATAATTCTGTCTTAAAGAAGATATTCAGCACTGAAGTGCTTTTGTGGGGAAAAGGTTATTACTCCCTACAGAAGAACATTTTCAGAACTCGAAAAAATTTAGGTTGGTCGGTTTGTAATTCTATTGTCATTTTTTTTGTTACAGAAGGAGTAATTAGACATTAATCTATGGGTTAAAGCGGATTGATTCCAAACCACTACAAGCTCCCAACCCATAGCTTGTTGGGCCAGAGACAAATTTTCAGATGCTTTTTAATTTTGGTTTTTTGCTCAATGGTCATTTTTGCTACACAAGGGCTGATTAGACTGTGGTTTAAGGGTTAAAGTGTATTCCGAACCACTGTAGACATTCATCCTCAGACCCGTTTTCGAATCGACATACGACAGACTTGTAACATTTTTCCTTGTAGATATCTTTAAGGCATCCCGGTGGTAGGGTTCGCAAACTACCGAAATTTTAATTACTGATAAATTATCGACTAAATGGCTCAATACCATTTTTAAGGGTTTAAATTCTAGTTTCTGCCTTGGAGAGTTTTTTTAGCCCCTTTCTGAAATGACTGCTGTTGGTGACTGGTGGTGAAGGTAGTATAATTTGTTTACATGCAAATATTTATAAATATTTACTGAGCAATTTATTTTCATCAGAAAATTTGTTTGAAACGGAGAAGCAATCAGTTTTTACTTCCAACATTAGATACCAAAATGATGAATCAAACCAAGGGTCCCTAAAGTCATTAAGGGCAGGAACATACTTGGATATTGAAAAGCCTTCCGCTACTAGCCATGCAATGGCATTTACAACGCCTCCCATTAAATAAATTGATCCCTTAGTAGATCCCCTTAAAGATAAAGATAAAATAATAATAAAATACCATAGCTCAAAAGGCCGGTAATAATGTTTCGATATCGGTAATTCCCACTAATCTCCAAGACTGATAAAAACCGGTAATTCATTTCCGGTTTTTAAATTCCATCTTTAGAGCTGAACTAAAAATGGGCTTTCACTGTCAACTCTATGGCTCTTTGTTAACACTTCTTTTAGGGATTGCTATGTACATCGCCAATGAATCTAAAATAGTTAAGTGGCTTATGTATGTTTTTTAGATTGACGACAGGTATTGTTACCCTATTAAAATAATATTATTGTCGAGGTTATTTAAGAGCCCAATTAAATAGCTCACCTCTGAATTATTTTTGTCAAGTCATCTAAAATCTTATTGAGGTACAATTTTACTGAATTTCAGTCTTCTATGTATTTTGGTAGTGGAAAAATTAATAATTAGCTAGTGAAGTTCCGTTTCTTCCGTGAAGTTCCATTATATTTACTATAGAAAATCTAATTTACACTCAAGAGATTTAACTTTTCAATTCAACGTGCAATTACTTATTTTCACCCCAATGCCCAGTATAATTAACTATAAAAAATGCAGGGACTCTTGAAAAATTGTACTTTGAGATAGTTTAGGAAAAGTAGTTGTTTATGGATAAGGAAAGAAAATTGATCAAATTTATAAAAAAAACTAACAGTAAATAAATATTGCTTAGGGGACAAACGTATTACTTAGAAGGATTAATTATGAGGTATAGAATATATTCGTTTAATTTTAAATTGAAAAAAATATAATTCATCTTAATGCATTCATTTGTTTTAAAGAAATAAATATCCAAACCTCTGCTCTCTCTTTCTTCTCCGTTAAATGATTTATTTTAACTAATACCTCACTACAAGGTTGTTAAAGCAGAACGGTAAAGTTAATTAAATATAATGCATAACTAAAACTAAATCGAAAAACTAGTTTTCCTGAGTGTAGTTTTAAAAATGGTTGCTATTAACCACTTAACTGGATAAAGCATAATTATCACTTAGTTTATTAAAAATTTATTTGATTGAGAAAAATTGTTAAAAATACTATTTCAAATTTAGCATTCCGACCAAATGATTAATAGTAATTTGCATTTTGAAATTTGTAATCTAAATTCTAAAATTCATTTTCAGTACTATATTTGAGGTTTCGTTGCTATATTTTCCAATTTTTCATTTGTTTTATGTTGCCAGGTTTTCGCTTATTACACCTGTAACCTCTGCAGTATGAATTAACCATTCTTTACTAAATTCCAAAGCTGGTCATCTATACTTCTCTGACAATAAAATGTTTAAGTAACGAAATGAAAAGTCTTATGTTTATTGTTTTTTCGTATTCTATAAAAAGATGTCACACGTATATCACATTTTATATAAAGGTGTGTGGGAACTTTCTCATAGCTACACAGGTTAAACTTAATTTCCTGAAGTATATACAGTGACCCAAAAGGTACTTTTTCTCCGCTTTACTCGCTCTTTTTACAACCAGTTTTCGATTACAAAATGCAGAAAACTGATATGTTCTACATTTAATCGATGTGGGACTGCCATATTTGTCATTCAACCTGGAAATATAAAATAATTTTAAGTAAAAAAAATGAAAAATAATAAAATTAATAAAAATATTTAAATTAATACCATTATTATATATATGCAAGATAATTTCTCAGAAACGAAGATGCAACTCGTTCTAAGCATATTTTCTCAATAAAACCTTTCTATATCCATTTACATCAGAATGATCACTTCTTTAAAAAAGTACTTTATGCTCAGAATAAACAACGTAAATTTTCATTGAGAAATTGTAGGTGCCAAAACTTTCCTGAAACTAATTAACAACTAATCTAACTGAAAGAACCAAACCTAAATCCCTTCCCAAATTTAATTTTAAATTTTCATCTGACAAACTTTTACTTTATCTAGAGATAGATTCAACTAGTTTGTTGAAGGAAGATATTTACCACAGAAACCGTAAGTAATAAACTGTGACTTCAATTATAATTAGAATTACAAATTAAAAAACAAATTATTAAAAAATTGAATTAATTAAAAATATTTATTAAAATTGTTGTTTTCATATAAATTTGTGAAATTAATCTTGTATGAAATTATCACATTTCAAATTGTGTAACCATCGTATATTTTACAAAGATTATTTATAAAACAAATTGAATTATTTACAGCATAGTTGAATACTTTTATGAGATTAAGAACATATTGTTTTACAGAACAACAGATATTTTGAGAACAAATATTTTTTTAATTTTTCACCCAGAATAAAAATATTTCTTAAAGTGTGTATTCCTATAGCACAAAACGAGATTAATTATAGTTATCGTAGATTTTAAAAGAATTTACCTTATAGTTTGTTACGCATTTTCAGTATTCAAATAATACGGAATTTAGAAAGATTTTTTATAATTATTATGGTATTTGCGAATTGTTTTCTGTTTTATTAAGATACATTTTAGATATTAAAAACATAATTAGGTAGATATTTTTGAATTTTACTTGATTTTTATTCAAACCAGATTTCTGTTTTTGAGGATAGATTGCAATTTAACCAGAATATCTTATTTTAAATGGAAATATTACTTAAATCAAACATGTTTTTATTGAAAACCGTTAAGTTATAAATTCAAGCTTAGATACTTTAAACTTCTTTTTAATATAGCCGAACAGGAAACGAAATATCAATGATCATTCGGAATGCCGATTAGTAATGAAATTAAAATTGTTTTTACTTTGGATTACAGAATTATTATGATAATTTAGTACATTGAAAATTACGTTCTAAAAAACCTCAAAACACACAAGATTTAAGCAAAATGAGGTTGTTTTTTTCAAAAATTTTAACGAAGCAAAGAATTCTTTTTTCTAATTTATTAAGGGATTTTCTTTGTCTCTCCAAAATTACACCTTTTGGGAATTTTTTACTGACAAAACAATGCAGTAAAATAATTCAAAATTTATTCACGTCTTTTTATTGTTATTATTTTAAGTATCCACAAAACAATTTTAAATAATTTTCATGAAAATTCACACTTCCAACCCTTCCCAACTAAGACGCCGTGCTAAGTTCTGTGTACGCTGGTTGGCATGATTTCTTAACCCCAAGTTATTTTAAACAAAAACCTTGTGAACCTAGTTTTACGTCAAACAAAAACATGTAGCTATCGTTTGATGAACAATGTTTTTTTAATATTTGAGGACTAGTTAAATCCCAAATCATTGATTTGGCTTAAACAATTGACCGAGATTTTTGCTATAAAAACATAACATTGTTTTTCTGGTTTATTAAACGATAAAGGGTGTGCACGACATTCTATACAAATTTCAAGTTGATCAGACCAATAGTTTTATAGGTATACTGCCAACCACTTGCTAAAACGCTGTTCCAAGAAAATCGCGTTTAAAGTTTCAGTATAGTTCAGGAAAGCATATTCAGTACTTATATTATTTTCTTGCTAATCTGCTATACTACAGTTAACAGGTGTGATTATATTTTGATCGTCATCTTTTGATGACAAATTGTTGTAAAGCGGCTTTGTAGAATTTACATCTTTTAGAAATGGTACAGGTTCTAAATTCTACATCTGCGTGCGTCTGTTAATTTCTTACAACAGGGTCAATTAAACAAATTTCGACTTGAAATTTGGAACACATGTTCTTAAAAGCCTAAAAATAGAATATATTTTACAAAAATATCGTTTTTTTTTCGCCGAACAAATTTTTTTCCTAAAGCTGTTTGATAGAAAACTTCGTAGTCAAAGAAAAATATTTTAAATTAATTTATGTAACATATATTTTGAGTAGTGTTTTAAAATTTATTCTCTGAAATTATCTCACCCCTACTGTTAAATTTTCAACATCTATATATATTTAGGTATATCTAGGGAACTTTATGCCTCTTTTGTTTAATCGTTATTTTAAGAGAGGAAATATTCTCAAAAAAATCTTATTTGTGGAAACCTGTCTTAATTTTTATACTGAACATGCATTGCCAAAACGTAAAACTAAATAACGTCTAACCTATGAAATTTAAATTAATAATTTATTGACATAAATGCCTAGGATACAGTAATATTTATAAAACTGGTTTTATTTTCGAAACCACGTACAAATTATATTGACAATGACCTGATAACAAAAAAAATCATATCGCAAAAGAAATACTTTTATTTATTACTTTCAAGATTCCTGAAATTTGGTACTAAGAAGGAAGGCAATAAAATAACCTCCTTTTGGTATCACACAGAACATGACACATATAAGATTTATTTCTATCCAGCAGTAAATCCAGAGCTCAAACTGGGCTCTTTTATTTGATTTATTGTGCCACATAATGATCCAAAACCTAGTGTTCTGAAAAGACTAAACGGACCGCAAAGATCCCTAGGGTCAAGAACTCATTCAATTCCATTCAAGGCATCCAAGTGCACCGAGTTAGCATCTTACCCTTTGTGAAAAACATGTACTTGTGTACAAGCTGCAAAAGAAATTCTTGGAGATGGCTTACCGTTCGAAGTTAGTCTTTAACAATGAAAAATGTAGAGGTATTGGCATCATATTCTTAACATGCTTTGTGTCTTGGAGTTGTTTTCCTTTGATGGTACAAGTAAACAAATTTGAAATACGTAAATTATGCTTTTGTTGATGTTGCAAAGTAATTTTATAATAGAAATTATCTAACTTCAAAGCGTTTTTAGAAGAGTTTGCGACAAGTAAATTGAAGTATATCATCTAAATTATTTCTATGATTATAATGCTGAGTGTTGACTTAAATATTGCAATGTGTTTTCCAAGTCAAGGGCGTGGATATAAATAGATATCCACGTAAGACTACTCAATACTATAAGATTGTAAGATTACTCAATATTATAGTCCGGCTGCATCCGAAAGGCAGTCAAGTCAAGTGATTTGGGATTAGTCTATTTTTTAAATAATGTCGTAAGTTAGAACGTGAACAAAGCGCTTTCACAACTGGGGCCCTGACGGCGGATTCTGGTTCTAAGTTGATCGTTTCGTGCCGTAAGAGAAAGCGGTGATAAAGAGTTTGAGAGAGGGAAAATCACCGATTGCCATTCTTGCCTTTGTGTATCTTGATTATGCATGACAGCCCTTTTCCTAATGACCTTTCACACCTTTTCAAAAATCGACTGACCCAAGGTCGACTACATTTTCGTCACAGCCCTACTATACGCATTAACTTGATGTTATACATAGTTTATTTGCCTTTATTATCATATATTGTCACGTCAACATCATAGAGAGTGAACCATACTCTAAATATAAAAAGAATTATTTTAACCTTCCTGGTGGTTGCATCGACGAGATATCTTGTCATTAGGAAAACTGACTATATCTTTATGGATGCGATATCTCGTCATTAGAAGAAAACTGACCAGATCTTGGTTTTGTCATCACACAAGAATATCTTGATGACGATACAACTTGTCATTAGCAAAATTGTTCAGATCTTGATGGACAAGATAGCTCTTCGAAACCACTTGTAGGGTTGACATCTCGCAAGACACTTCTATTTAACTCTCCAGGTGGTTTAGACAAGGTATCTCGTTCATCAAGATCCAATCAATTTTGCTAACCACGAGTTTTCTCGTCATCAAGCCGTTTTCATGTCAAGCTTATATTGCCATTTTTTTATTTTGATGAGATCAAGATCTGGTCAGTTTTCGTCTAATCATGAGATATCTCGTTCATAAAGATCTGGTCACTTTTGATATGACCTAGTCGAAACAACCACCAGGAGGGGAAAAGACACATTTTAAATTGGCAACATAATTTATGAGTGATTCATAAGATACTCTACATGTTTACCTCTAAAAATTATTTTTTGTAGATAACATGGGCTTAACATCCCTTTTATCCTACCTTTAAATAGATTGTTTCCCAAGAAGTTGGCTTTGATTACATTATATGCAAACTTTCATTTCTTTTAATTTTCATCACATTTTCCTTAATATTAACTGGAAGTTTGGTTATGTTTAAATAGTGGTAAAGGAAAGAGGAAAATATTGTAAACATGAACTATTAAAATTATGTAAAGATGTTTTTAATTCCATTATCTTTCGCTACATACATGCTTCAAGTGAAAATTGGTTTATTATTCAAAACGAAACTGACTCGCGTTAAGATAACACTCTTGTACTTAATATTTAGATCTGAATATACACTGGCGTGCAAAACTTAAGCAATGATGTAATTTTTAAGCAGACAGCCATGAAATTGTAGAAAAGGGGCTTGTTGTGATCAGTACAATGAACACCAAATTCTACAGAAAGGTGATTCGTATGCAAATATCAGGAACAAGACGTCACAGGTGACGTTTAGGGCAAGCAAAACGCGTGCAGTCAGCGCGGTCATTTCCAAGACTACAATAAAAGAAGGACGAAAGGCACTATTAAAGACATTCGCTGCAAGTTCAAGTGAGTTCGTAAGTACAATATGGTTAGAAAAACCATCTGGACGACTTTGGACGTAGTGAATGATCGGCAAGCTTGACGAGGGGTGTAGTGTGATGAGTGGTAGGCCAAGAGTTTGGAATCGACAACTCTTGGTTGTCGTTTCATGCGCTTGGAAAACCTTAAAAGCCACAGGTACAGCTGTAAGAAAGGTTGGTGGTGGTCGGCCAAGAAAAACAAGGCCAATGGATGACCGATATATCGTCCTGCAGGCCAAAAGAGATCGATATCATTCAGCTTGGCAACATGGCTCAGCATCTGCGTAAGGCAACGGTACGACAAGTGTCGCAGTTTACTGTGTCCAGACGCCTTCATAAAGGTGGCCTATTCGCCCGCCGCCCTGAATGCTGCATCCCATTGACAGCTGCTCATCGGCGCCGCCGTTTAGACTGGTGTAAGGAACACAAAAACTGAACATCTCATCAATGGAGTCACGTCTTCTTTACAGATGAGAGTCGTTTCAGTGTCACAAGTAATTCTCAACGCCAGTTGATATGGAGAAAGGTAGGGACACGGTTTTATCCCACTAACATCAGGGAAAGAGACCGTTACATTGGTCCTGGCGTGCTCGTCTGGGGAGGCATTATGATGAACGGGCGGATTGAGCTCAAAATTTTCGATAGAGGTACTGTTACTGGAGATCTCTATTGTCAGCAAGTGATCCTCGCCCATGTATGTCTGTTCCGAGGTGCCGTTGGTGCAGACGTCGTTTTTATGGACGATAACGCCAGGCCACATCGGACTCTTGCTGTTGAAGAGCTGCTAGAAAGTGAAGATATCACTAGAAGGGATTGACCAGCGTAGTCCCCTGATTTAAATCCCATAGAACATGTGTGAGATGCTTTGGGGAGACGCCTTTCTGCACGATTATATCTGCCAGAGAACACCCAACTGAAACAGATGCTCATTGAGGAATTGGCACTCTTACCTTAACAACTGTTGGATAATCTGGTGTTGAGTATGGGAAGACAGTGCCAAGCAACCATTGCAGTTAATGGAGGTATCTCATATAAACTCAATCATATAACTCAAGGTCATATAGATTAGTGTTTCACTATTCACAAAACTAGCAAGAGAACAATCCTATTCGCTCCACCTATCTGTCTATTATCTACCACTACTCGCCTATTAAATTCAATAAATTGTAAAAGCAACTCTTTGAAGTTTGTTTAACTTAATAAATAATAAGATTATGATTTAAATATTTCACAATTATCTGAACTTCCAAGGGATAATGTTTTAATACCTCGTGGTTTCTGGAACCCAAAACCGAGAAAAACCAACAGAACAAAAAAATTGCAAATAATGAACCAGAACTAGAATTCCATCAAGCCAATAAATCTTCCCTTCTTCCACACCCAACGCCCAACTTGCATAAGAAACAAAAAAGGAGAAACCTATCAGAAAAGAAAACATACCCACCCCGTGGTCCCTATCCAGAGCTGGATCTACAATAACATTCTTTCGTTTCCTGAAAATGTACAGATGTCGTGTTCACAGGGGCTTTAAGCAGCTCTTAAAGTCGCACGAGATCCTGCACTCACGTGGATTGGTTAATGGTTATGAGGAGATGGGTAGCTTTTTTTATTTCATTATTATTATTATCGCCATTTTTGTACCAAAAATGGCTGTCGTTTCTAGAAATTATTAGGATAAGGCGTGCGCGTTGACATATTTATAACCTGTTAAGTGTTTTTTTAACTGCAAATCGTTCCCTAATTGTTTCCTCGAGCATTTAACGTTCAGTTCGGGAAAGTTTTGGAAGCTGTACACAACTAATTTGCTCCCGGAATGGGTCGTTTAGGATAGAGCAAACGTCAAAGTATTTTCAGGTTTGGGAATTAACGGTTTCTCTGGGAGGGAAGTTTTCAGTGTTATTGCTTAAGGTTAACACCTATTGAACTGTTTCTTGTTTAAAATTATGTTCAAAGTCACCGCTAAAACATATAAATGAGTATAAGGAATGGATATTTTTAAACCAATCTACTCGAAGACGCAAATTAATTTAACCCTCATGGTGGCTGTCTCGACGAGGTATCGCTTCATTACCAAAACTGATCAGATCTTGATGAACGAGATATCTCGTCATTCGAAAAATAAATTACCATATCTTCATCTCGTCATCATCAAAAAATCGGTAATATCTTGATGACGAGGTATTTCGTCATAAACAAAGTTAATCAGATCTTGATGGACGAGATATTTCATCGAAACAACTTGCAGGATTGATTAATACCAAGTTGCATATGTTGCACATGAGTACTATATTAAAAATGTGTAATTTCAGGTAATCATTTAAGTAGATAAACAGATGAAACCTTAGTCAAACTAGTAGTAGAAATGTTAAACTTCAAAATATAACAAATAAAAATTAAGAATTTTTGTGGAGAGATAGATGTGCGTACATTTTATTTGTTCGGAAACATTAGAGTTATTTATTGTTGCATTTATAATGAAAAGGTGTAACATTTGAAATTGTATTTCAACTTTTAACATTATTAGAATAAGCTATAGGTTGTACAAATTTGGAAACCTTCAAAACAAGGGCTAATCACTTTGAAAACTTCGTCAATGCAAGAAATGTTTCATCTATGTAAAAGTCGTAAAAAATACTTACATGAAGGATGCAAAGTGGAAAAAAATACTCAAATTACCTATGTGATCAAGGCATATTCTGATGCTCCTGTACCAGTTTGCAGTTACCCTCAGCAGTGTAACCTCGGGGTAGCATTGATATGCAAAATGATGGTATCTTTGAGATTTTGCAGATTCTGAGGATGATTCTGATGGTCACAGGATTTCATATATCCCCATAAAAGAAGTCGAATGGAGTGAGATCATTTGATCGCGGAGGCCAGTCAATCGAACCTATTTGGAAGTTCTGGATTCAACCATCCAGATAGGAGTATGGTGTAGCGAACCAGTGATTTTTCTCATACAGGCCAATTTGAATCAGAATATTCATAGAATAAGCCAAAGCTCATTCAAGTGCCTGCGAGCTTCACTGGCATACCTTTTATGCTGCTATCTCATTAGCATACAATTGCGTGTGGTGGCAAACCGGTGCAGTATTTTGCTTGATAACCATTGCATTTATTTTTTTGTTTTGTCATCCTCATTACGAATTTTATATCATCTCATATTTTATTTTGTATCCTGACTTTTAACTATGCTGTATATATTTTTTGTTATATGATGATTATATGTACTTTTCAAATCCCCTTTACACGCTGTCTGGAAAGACTGATTTGAAGACAAAGATATTACGTACTTCAACTAAGCAACGAAGCATTTAAATACCAACACTATAAGTTTTAAATTTGATTTGATCGTTGTATCTGCTTAGTTTCTAATTAAAAGAACTTGTAAAAAAATGGAAATGCTTATTTTTAAATTCCTTAATAACCGAAATATGCTTTAATAAATTTTCTTTACTTTATCAAAATTTTATAGAGTAATGCATAACCAAAAACTTTTATCAAAATTCCATCATTACATTTTTAATAGAAACTTGGGGAAGTAAAACGTAAATCAGAAGCATGCAATTAATGAAATTCTAAAATTAACTTTTCATGTACTCTAAATGATACGAAAAAATTGTACTTTCTTTGTAATTGTGATTTTGTAGTTACAAACTTTTTATTTTATTTTGCCTTGACTAATTTACTTAGAACTAAACACTTTTTCAAAGCACATTTTTCTAAGCTAATAGTCAAGTTTTGTTTCATAATTATGTAATTTCAATGCATACTTTGTCTTTTGAATATAATTTAATTGCGACACATTAATTATTTTTTATTCCCAGTTTTGTTACAATATTCATTCATCAACAAAAATAATTTATCACCATTTAATTAAGCTTCTTTAATTCATTCATAGTGTTAAATAGGTAGGTAGATGAATTTACGTTGCATTGGAGCAACACAACATGCTATTGGCGACAGTCCAGGATCAATCCCTAAGAAAAAGAATCGAGGACAACACTTCGTAATTTTGAACCTCAGTCAACCCCTGAACGATGGCAACACTTGAACTCATACTATTAGCAAATGCTCATTTCAGATAAAAAAGAAATATGCATCTCAAAGTAACAAAATAAATAAGTAATCAAGTAAATAAATACAGTCAACAAACTTCTTAGTATTAGCGAAGGATCATTTCAGATAAAAATTTGTAGTGTATCTCGAAGTAACAAAACACATAAGTAAACAAATAAATAAATACAATCCATATTTAAACGAGGTCAAAACCTAAACTTTATAGTATAAGCAAAGGATAATTTCAGATAAAGGTTAGTAATAAAGATTTGTATCTCCAAGTAACAACAAAATAGGGTTTTAATGTTCTTTCAACTTTTCGATGTTTTTACTTAGAAATATTACCCTCTTGAATTATCATTATTACATAGCTGCAAATGTGAATCAATCAAGTAATATATTTATTTTCAATATAAAATTAAAGCAACTTCATAGAGTTCGTAATCACTCGTGCACGATTTATACAATTGCAGTGCCATCAAAAAGTTCCCCGTAATGTAAACTATCGCTTTTTCCACAATTCTCGGCTGATCCCTGAAGTATACAGGCTTAATGCTTGAAAACGCATTGGTTACACTTCACAAGTTTTTATAGAGCACTCTAACTTAGCCGACATCGTTTCCTCTTAAGATTATCCCTGTTTATAGACCATGAAAAGTGATAAATGGGAAGTGGGGTTTTTCTTGTTTGTAAACGGTAAAGATAATGGCTGGTTTTTAAAATATGGCAGCACTTTGGGGAGAGGTAAACATCCTTTCAATTAGTCATGTGGGACGGTTGGATAGGTGCTATATTTCAGGTGTATCAAATAGGTCTCAAATGATTTTAAGCCATTGTGGAAAAAAATATTCGTATAGTACCAGCTCTGGGTACCAATACTGTCTATTTTATAAGCGTTTAGGCATCCGACCCGTTTCACTGCTTTTGTCGAAAACACTATGCTCCAACAATAATATTATGAGAACACCAATGGAAGTGTAAGAGGTGAAAATCTGCTGGCACTCTCAAATCCTTATGAAAGACCCGATTCTAATAAAAAAAATTTAAGAAGTTTTGGGATTCATACTTTCAACAAAATGCAAAGAGCAAATTTTGGGAACAGAAATGCAGTTTTTTCAGTCTTTTTGAGGGTTGGTGGGACCCCTTATGTTTTATCTTCTATCTAGAGAACTCATTGGTTTCACAATATCATATAAGGGACCGTTTATATACCTTAGCAGGCCTTAAAGTATTGTTGTTATTAAAACAAACTGCCCAACCGTTGTACCTATTTTCGTCAGAATAATCAAGCATGACATATATGATTTCTTTTCCTTAAACACTCACTGAAGACTAATATATTGTTATTTAGAACTACATATGCATCAAATAACAAGATACGTATAAAGTTCTTTAAAAAACCTGTAAAATAGGCACATAAAAAAATTTATCAAAGTTATCTGAAAGAAAGATGTGATTTTATTATTCATAATGTGCACAAACACTTTTGTTTGTTAGTGTTAATGCGCTTCAATTGCAAATTGTCTGTTCTATTGCAAATAATGTTTTTTTCCAAAATTTCTTATCCTCAATTATAATTTTTCTTTTAGCTCATAAAATAGGAATTGTTTTACCACATAAAGAAGGAAATTTGTTTAACAGCTTTGGTATTGAGAAAAAGACAGATGTGTTCAGAAACAAAATATTGAATGAAAAAGTAAATAAAAATACGAAAAAGTAAATAAATAAATTATGCAAATGGTGATGTACGCATCACAACTACAAATTAACTATTTGTTCTAACCAGTATAGAAACCTTGGAACACATTTTTGATGGTGTTTGACAAAATAGTAGATCCAATCTTTTTCCAATTTAAATACGGAAATAAATTAAAGGGTAGAAAATTAGCTAATAATTATTTGTCTCTTGTATCATAAATTATAACATGATTCCATGTAATTCAAAGTAAAAATCAATGGTATTTTACATTTAATGAATCTAGGTGTGTATCTTTTCGAAATGAAGAAAAAGAATACAGTTATAGAAGAGAAAAAATCGATAATATATGCACCAAAAATTGTCTGCTGAATATTTATAGACATATAAAATAAAACACACTTTATTACATAAATACGTATGATATTTTTTCCAATGGCTACCGCACAATTATAATACAATAGAAAAATTAAGCATAACGCTCAAAAATAACGAGCAATGAGAGTAAAAGATTAATATAACAAACATCGAGAAACAAAGAAGAAACAAAACAGACTTCATTGCTTTAAATGTTGTATTGCCTCCGTATTATAAAATATACATTGAGGTGCAAACCTTAAGGAACATCATTATTTTTAAAGGTTGCAACTTCAAAATTAAATGAAACAGCCTGTGGTGGTTTGCTAGCAAGCCCGTGCATATTCAAATTTTGGAATCGTGACGGTAGAGGCTCAAACACAGGAATGAGTTCTGTTAACGCATTAACTCATTTGCAACCTCATTCTCCATATTCAAACGCGATACAAAGCCTTCATCTGTATTTGAGAGGGTTACACAGCCTACAAAGAACCACCGCCTCTCTATTATGAGTTTTCACACCAACCTTCTGTTTCATGGCACCCAATGCAATATCACTATTTCAATTCAAGTACTCTTTTTACAGTTCGCTTCCGTTTTCGTAACCATTTTATTTTTACTCATCGGTTCCATATCTCTCGACATACCTTTTGTACCATTTTCCCACATCCAAGTCATTTCACTTCGAAGTATCAGCTGAAGACTTAATTGTTCCTTAAATTTTGCCACGCTAGTGTACAAGTACATTTAATCCAATCTATTGTAATACAGAGATAAATGTATACCTGAATTTATTTCCCAATCTCTATGAAATTTTAGTTTTCATGAAGCAATGAGTCAGTATTTGTGAAAATAATATTTTCAAACAGAAAATCATGAAACTATTCACATTTTATAAATCTCATAAGTAGATCAAAACAAGCAAGCAGTTGTTGGATAAAAAAGATTTGTTTTCACCATGATTTACAAAAAAAAAACATATTTCCTCACTGAATGGAGACTTCAAAACCATTTCTGTAGTTATAAGAATAAACACTCGTTTCATGGAAATAAGTGTTGTTGACAACAATACCCTACTGTATGTATTTGGATTCTAAATCCTGGAACGAAATCTTTCTGAAGGATAAAATAGAAGAGACGAGACAAGACAAAAGTAAATATTTCCACACTATCACTTGAATACATTTTCCTCAGTTTTTCAAAAGCTTTAGATTTCTGTGTCCTTTTATTCATTTTGTACGGTCTCGATATATAACTATTTTGGTTTATTCAAGAAAGTTGAGGTGATTAACCAGCTATCTCTTTTGCCCATACACTGTACGTGCTGTGTTTTTGGAATTATCTTGGTTTGTCCGTGGACTTTACTTACAGTTCCATTTCTTTTTTCCCTTTTCTGCTTCTTCCGTATTTTTTCTATGTAGATTGGATTTTTTTTTGAATGGATGAAATTTAAACAGAAAGATGAAAAAGGCATGTATAATAAATAGTTTAAGCAATGATTTGTCTTCTGTACTAGAATTATAAAGCGCTCTTCTTTTACTACGTTATTGTTTTAAAAAGTCAACTTTCAGCTTAAATATCTACTGCGTTTGAAACAAAACAATTCTTCTAAATACTTAAATTTCATTGTAACAATGATTTGACTTGCAAATTTTCATTTAGAAATATAAAATAAATAATAAATTGTACTTGAAAGGTGACAATATTTTGAACAAATCTGAAAAATAAAATAAATGAAACTGTTGTGGTTAAAATATCGCGTTAGCAGAAAACAAAAATTAAGTTAAACCATAAGGTACTTGGGGATTTCGATGAAAGTCAAATATAAATCTTACTGCAAATTCTTGAGATGAAATTATTATTCTATTTTAGTAAGTATTGAAATAGTACACACACCATACGTTTCAAAGTGAGCTTTGAACTGAAAGCTTTGTTGGGTTTCATGACGCTACAGGCCATATTTGGTCAAACTACGTCAAACATAAGACAACATCGAGTAATACGTTTTTGTTGGCAAATAACGAGTAAGTTTACTACTACAACCAAAAATATTTCTAGTTGAGTAATTATTTTGAAAAAAATTGACGATTATAGATTGCTAAATTTTTAAATATTTGTTTTTAATATGGTAAAAATTCCTTTACACTAAAATATATGTAGTAAACACTGATTATCTAACTCAGTATACGTGTTAGAGGTTTGGAAGTCCCTATTGGAATTTCCAGTCATAAACACTTTGAAGTTGAATGAATTATTTCTAATTGATATAAAAATTTAAATATATCCACTAGGATAAGGAAATTCAAATTCCTAATGTATATACAAATTATTCCAAACAGAGAGATAGAGAAAAAGCATAGGCAAAACAATAAGACAATGCGAAATGAATTTTGTTTAGTAAAATACTTATATTGTAAAACTAAAGTGTAAATTAGAAATTAAATGTTGACAATTTTTCAGTAAAGTTAACAATTCGTAGAATTTAGTTGTGGATTTAGAAAAAGATTGTGTTTAGTATATTATTGTAGAGGCAAAAAGTAAGAAAACTTGTTTCCTAGTCTTGAATCTTTTTTCTAACTAATTTGACAATGGTATGGGTAATATTGCAAATTTTTCGCCCCCAAAACAAACAAGCACTTCCATTAGAAATTGAATAAACAATCTTAAAATTAACTATATTTGAGTTTAAGTATTTTCAACGAAAAGGATAATTTAATATTCTTGTAAAGGGAGAGCGAACTTTAGGCAAACTAAAATCCACTTGGAAACTTTGTTCAGGATATATTTACATTGTTATAGGGAAAAGTATTATGCTAAACTTAGCTTGGGATAATCAGATAAATCCGAAGCCAGATTGTTTTTATGAGTTTTCACTAAGTACAGTCTTATGCAATTGCTTTTCTAACTAGTCTCACGACTATTTGGACATACTTTTATCTTTATCACTTACAACAGGCCGTCGTTAAGAAAACGTATAACTAAGATTTCCTCATTTTTTTTCCTTCTAACTATCCCCATGACTATTTAGTTAGACTTATTGCTAGGTTAAGTAAAAGAGCATAGCTTTTAGGTTTTCTAAATTTGATTCGAGGTAAGTTAAATATTCTAATGACTTATTGTTTCATAAATTTTAGTTTTTTACATTAGTATTTAAGCTACTAACTTTTAACCCTCTCATGCATTGAATGCTAGTGTCCCATCTTCTTTGATTAATTAGGGCTAGATATATTTTAATATTCTAAATGTATTAAGGCTGCTGAGGTATATAATTATTCTGTCATATGATATTCTGATGTTAAGGAGGGCTCTATCTCATCTAACGATGAGACATAATGTGTTCCATCATAACTTAAAACTGAAGAAACTTATTATTTTTTCTGTGGAAAAAAGCATTTATACTCTTATATGGCAGAGATTACAATCTTTTTTTACCTCATGGCTAACTAGTTAACTAATTGCAAATATTTTTAATTAATAATTTAGTAATTAATAAACTAATTACCAATTTTAATGAGTAATTTGGTGATTAATAGACTATTTACTAAAAATATATAATATTTTTTGAAGACCTGACAGAAAACAGGTATAACTTTGATTTACAAAAGAAGAAAAAAAGGAAAAAAAATTGTCTTTTTTGCTCCAAAATGGCTCTAAAAAATTTATTTATGGTACTTTAAAAAGAAAATAAAACAAAAATTATTTATATGGGTATTAATTTGAAGTTATTTGTGAAGTTGTAGTCAAAAGTTTAAAACTGAACCGACGAAATCGAATAAATCTTTCACAATTTAAAACACTTCACCACATGTAAGGCACGCCAGTGCCATTCTAGTGGTACAGTAGTGTGCCGTGGCACACCTGTTGAACATCATTTATATTCGGTGATAGGTCTTCACTCCCAAATATTTTTTTCCAAAAATACTCTTCTAAGCATAATGGCCTTCAAAGTATTAAAGAGTGTCACCAATTGCTTACCTCTTGCACTACCGTTATTATTCCAAAATTATGGTTTGGACACAGTATTGTGGACAAAAACAATGAAATAGGTCTGAAACTTAAACGCTTATAAAATAGACTCCATTGTTACCCAAAACTGGTACTAGGATAATCTTTTTTTCCCACTATGGCAATTCAGAGCGTATTGATAACAACTTTGCAGTTTATTTTCCCCAAATATTGTTGAAGAGTAATCCTCATTTTGCCCTGTATCTCCGTCAACATCCTCTTTGCTTTCGAGTTCGAGAATGCTCTCCCCACTTTTGAGTTTCGTTTTGATTGTGCGGCTGATACAATTCCGTTTAATAATCTGGCTCATTTTGAGTTTATTTTTTACTCAGGCTCGACGGACCACAATGTTAGCACGATAACACGGTTGTAGGACTAATAAATCAATTCTTTGTAAAAAAATATTTAATAACAACAAGAAATGTAATAAAAGGATGGAAAGACCAGCTGCTAGTCAAGGAAGCTGTTTTCACTGCGGTGTCTTTCGTTGCAATAACACCTACGTGCTTACACAGCGCCATCTACAATATGTCGGAAACTTAGCAAGTATGTTATGGTTGTTCTCAACCAGGAGTAATGGCTATTTTCACAAACACCACCGTTTAGATTTTTGTACCTTTATTGAATACCGAGTAATGCCTCTTCTCTCGCAAAAATGTTCCACATTTAATATGCATCTTACGTTTTCACCCTACGAAACTTATATCGTTTGAATTACGAAACTTATCACGTCTTGTTTGTCTAATAAATTAAAATTTCAAATCTTCAATAGTTAGAGAACTACAAGACGGAAATGCGATTATCTATCTCGTATAAAGGATACAAGAACCAACAGAGCACAAAAATTTTTTTAATGTGATAGTTGAATCACCGAACTTAAACTGACATTTTACTAGGCTAAATTGCCTAGAGGAGATACACCAATATTATCATTAAAAATAAAATTAATGCAGAGGAAGAACCAATTCAAACGGCGTATAAACTAAGAGTTCATAGATATGCTTGATCATGCTCATGCAAGCTGTTACTCTCGACAAGAATTTCGATGGTTAAAAAATTAATTTTATACTACTATATAAATTTTTTAGCATAAATATCTAGTTTAATTTTGTGATTTGAAAAAAAGTTATTTTAAAAAAGATTCACAAAATCGTATTATTTTATTTTATATAAAAAATAACCTATGCATAATAAATCCAATAAATTAATAAGTATATAATTATTAATATCGGATCCTTTTACTATAGTATGAATGTGACAATGCCAGGTGTGGTTGATAATACTCAAAAGATTTTTTTTAATTTTAGGCTATAAGAGGCATTTTCTGTCAGTAGGTAGCGATAGTGCTTCTGTGACGAAACGTGTTTCCTTTTCGTATTCTGCTCTTGACGTCAGTCGGTTTGTTTTTCGAAGCGATTTCAGCACTTCGACAATACAAATTCCAAATAATGAATCCCGAATTGATACATCATAGTTTATTGATCAACAGCAATTAGGTTAAACTATAAATGCCACCGTAAAGGCGATAAGCTTCATTTTGAGTTAACCCCGAAAAAAATCATGCGAGAGTATTTGGGTAGCGGAAGTAAAAATTTTACATTCCGTCTGGTTGGTTTGTTTGCACTGAAAATCCCTCTAATAGAAATTATCTATCGCATTTGGGATATGAGTCTAAATTTTGAGATTAAGTTCCCAAAAAATTTAGTTTGGGGACTATATTGGTATTTTCCCTGAACCCATAATATTATATTTCATGATTTACATTATGTAAAGAATAATTTAAAATGTAATCCGACTCTTCTTTAGGAACATATCTTTCAACAAACAGCAAGACAAAAAAGTATTACAAAAATGCCTGCTTGCTAAGACATTATTGAATTTTCTTTAACGTCTTCCCAAACCATTCAACCAACAGTCAGCTAACACTAATACATATGAGCATAAGCTACACTAGACGATAAATCAAAGAGATGCATCCTATTACGTTCTCTTGCTTCATTCCTATGCGCTTCTTGCAAGTTCATCCATCTTACACAAAAGAGCATATTATAGAGCTTCACGTTGAAATGCTAAATGGAATTGATATGGAAATGTGGTACCCCCCTGCTCCATATAGCTAATGGCCTGTTTAAAGTATTCTCACATAATGTTCTTCTAACATTGTTTGTTTTAAATTCCAGACGAATTGTTCCACTTTGATCCATCTCAAGTAACGTCGTTTGAGTCATGAGGGGTATTGATATGTTAGTACCTAGACGAAACGGTTTGTTACTTTAGTTTGCAATAATTTCCACAGTTTTTGCTAAATAGTAGCGGTATTATATTTTAAGCTCCAGACGAATCTGTTCTGCTTTGATGTATCACAAGTAACGTCGTTCCTGTCGGGAGGGATTTGGATACGTTAACGTCCAGATTAAACTATTTGCTACTTTATTATTTTCACTATTTTTGCTCAATAGCATGATTATATCAAAAACTACGATGCATTAAAGATATTAAATTTTTCGGCATTTCTTAGGTTTATCTGGTATTATAACATGAATAGAGAAAAAGAAGTTTTTATCATGTTTCGAAAACGACATTGGTTAAATTTTAATTAAAAGCCCTCAGGAAACATAATAAGCCACTTTTCAAATTTTCCATGCAATCAATTTACAAGTTCAAGAAAAATTCCATAAGTACAATGCGTTATCCACTATTTAAAAAAATCGTCTTAAACTTTCTTTCAAGTATTAAGCACTCATTCAAATAAGCAAAAGTTATTTTGATCCTCTTAAATATTTAGTTTTAAATTTTCTTTCATTACAGAACAATTTGTATAGATTATCACTATGGTGCCCGGAGCCTTCCATTGTTTGTATTAGAGAACCCTTTTATTTCTTGGGAAGATAAATTCTATCCTAAAATGATTTGTTGGGTACATCCCGCTCGAACATCGCCCTTATGTTAACAATAAGCAAAAGGACGCAACATAATTTAAGCTAGTTGATAGTTGAATTTACGAGGCATTAAAACACCACAAAGGGTTATTGGCGACTGTCCGGTATCAATAAAGATGAGAAATGTCCAAGGACAACGCCTCCTAATTTTGAGCCACGGTCATATGATGTGGTCAACATTTGAGCTGATACCACACTCTCCAGACTTCCACACCACGCCAATGCGAGGACATTTAATGTCACGACCGATTTAACCTGCTCCAGACCCATATTTAGGCAAGTTCTGAGTAAAACATCTGAGTAACTATACTTAAATCAACAATAATTTGGTAGTTTCAAAGTAGTGCTGGAAGGTATTTGAGCATTGCAATTACTTGGATTGTTTTACCAGTGCTGTGAAAAATCAATTCTTTTTCCAAAAACTATTTTTACGGAATTAAATTTTAATATTTCATTTATTTTGAGTCTTATTTTTCTTTGCGAAATATAAGAACTTCTAGATATTTGGGACAGACGATAAAAATAATGAAGCATTATGAATAAAATATACAGAACAAGACCTTTTAAAATAGGACTGGTAGCTAATGTGTCAATCTTGGTATTTTTTTAATCGTTTGCTTTTTTTTTAATTTGAGTCCGTTATATTCCTAGGATCGATTTTGATGTGAAAAAAAAAGATACATTCATTACTTTTCGTTCAAAGCTTATAAAAATCTCTTTTAAGACGTATTTCTGGATTTTCAATTTGGTGTTTTTCGTTCAATAATTGTAAGCAAGGTAGGTAATGGTTTAACTGGTTTTAAAAACATTTTTAATCATTGTATGATAATTTTGGGAAAGGCTTTTGCTTTTAAATCACATACAAACTGAACTATTCTATGCATTCTGAGTAACATTGGAACGCTCTAGAGACTTTCTGTCTTACTAAAAATTTAAATTCTTCAAAAACGTAAAATGTGAAATAAGACATTTATTTGCATTTGTGATTTGGATTGGATTGGATTGGATTGAATTGGATGTTAAGGTTTTATGGCGTAAGGTCCAAACACGGACAAGCTGGGACCCAGCGCAAGATAAAACAATAAAAATTATTACAAATGTGGAATTGTGTACCTTTATTAGAATGTGGTAGGTGTTACATGCGATTAATAGGAATTACAATTTATTAACGAAAGCGGAAGTTAATTAACCAATTCAACCCGAGTAACGCCGGGTAATTCGCTAGTGACTAATAATACTGAGAAATGACTAATAATAGTCTGGTGTTTATGAACAATTTATTTTTGTTGTTTCATTTTAAACAGTAAATTGTATTACAATATGTCACTTTATAATAGGTTGCCGGTTCGAATGTCCCCACGTACACGTTGGTCTTTGATTGGATCGCGTTTCGAACTCACGGCTCTCCGGTTGGTAATCCGCGACTCTACCAACAGGCTTACCGAGGCCCCACAATTTAACCCATATTCAATTAAGTTAGAGCTTTCCAGTGGCATACGTACTTAGAAATTTAAGTACAAAATAATGGTTCGCTTGGTAAGAAAATATCAAAGCATTACTGAGTCACAACATTGCATTTGATACTCTCTTAAAGGAAAGAAGTTCATACGAAAATAAATGGCTTCAGATCAAACTCGTAAGAAAACAACAATCTTCTTTCCTGCGCTAATGGCTCGACAGCGTTGTTAAAAGCATAAATGGTAGAAATATCGACGTACGACTCTTTCGGGGAAGTGAAAGAAATGAAAAGGGAAGCAACAGCTTCGGAACAATTATAAAGTAAGTAATGCATTTCTAGGGGGCAATAAATGACGTTGACTTATTCTTCTTGACGTTCCCTTTATTTTTCCACAGACACACTCAGCTGCCTTCAACAATTTCATATAGTGGTAAATCAGACGTAACGCCTTCTCCAAGAAAGAGATGAAGAATTGTTTCTTTGAGAAAAAAGGGAAAAAAAGGGATAACGGGAACCATTTTTTCCCTAAAATAGCCGTTAGCGGGTTTTTATTGTTCATTCAATCGTTCATTTCGTAATATTAGTCTTCAAAAGGGGGCTTACAGCGGATATCTGGTGGAAAGAAATGAAACCTTCCTACATACACCTCCCTACACTATTAGAAGATCTAGCGTTAACAAAGAAAATATTTTTCTTTTTCAATGGGGTATTTTATATCAAGCATCGATTTTGTTGCTGTAAAAGATCAATGGAAAACATTTTGATAGCATGACTGTTATCGCAAAGTTTTTGTTTGTTGTTGTCAGTTGGATTCCATTTCTTATCGATTGAAGTTTCTTGGTATCGCTGCTCATTCGGTCTTTAGACTGGAAAAATAAAAGGGTTCTCGCGTCCAATTATTGGATGTTTTGGAACCTGTCAGTGAAAGCAAAATGATGAAGCGAAAGCATTCCTTCTAAAGCAAGGATATATGGAACGGGAATGTCTTTTCCTCAATTTTAAGACTCTCACGAAGAATATGACTTTATGTCAGAAATCGTGAAGAATTTGTAACTAACAATCTGACAGTCGAATCAATTGTGTACAATTTAAACGAATAAGAGGTGCCCAACGTATCGATCAATTTTATTGTCTCAAAAAAGTAGTCAGTATAGTCTGGTAAATAGAATCCAGTTTCTACGCTGTGATATACCGAATACAACGATTAAGAAGTTAAAGATAAAATTGAATGAAGGATGGTTAAAAAGTGGTTTAGGAGTCTATTTATATCAATAATTAGAGTGAAATAGTAATATTTAAAACCCGATAAATTAATCAGGAGTCTTGTGGCACACCACTTTAACCTTCCAATTGGTTTCGACGAGACATCTCGTCCATCAAGATCTGAATAATTTTGCTAATGACTAGATATCTCGTCATCTTGATATTGCCGTTATTTTATGATAACGAGAGATCAAGATACGGTAGGTTTTCTTGTAATGATCGTGATCGTGTTTTCTTCGACGAGATATCTCGTCGAACGAGGTCTGGTCAGTGTTGTTAATAGCGAGATACCTCATAATGCCTTAAATGCCAGTCTGACCAGGCCTCCCCAGCACACATTCTCGAGTACCTGGAGTTGTCCCGAGACGACCTGTTTCCTGAACCTCTTTTGGTATATGACTTAGTGCGGGTGAATGGACTTGTGGATTTCGTCTACCTGGAGCTAGACGTAGAGATTAGCAACAACAACGAGATACCTTGCCGAGACAATCCCTACGAGGGTGAAGTCCTAACGCAATGGTG
This sequence comes from Meta bourneti, assembly GCA_933210815.1. Taxonomy (NCBI): domain Eukaryota; kingdom Metazoa; phylum Arthropoda; class Arachnida; order Araneae; family Tetragnathidae; genus Meta; species Meta bourneti. Next base: position 58,469,110 of record OW119926.1, read on the forward strand.
TGGGGAGACACCACTTACGGCAGCAGGTCCCCTCTAGTAGGGTACAGTCTGATAACACGACGATACGTTCAGGGGAACTTACAACCTGTTGTTTTGCCTTTCAAGTTACGTTTTCAATGACCTATATATCAGAATAATAACACAGACCACACACTGCTCACCTCTCCTAGGAGTGCCTCTTCAACTCTTCGTCGGGTAGAGAGATCTGTCTCCCAATGAGAATGTCTGGGATGTGATAGACCGTCAATTGCACCACTCCTGAAATATAAAAGATTTGAACAGCAGCTGCAAAATGTTTGGCATAATTTGCAACAGGATAACATAATACTACATCTTTCTCTCTGTCATGCCATATATGGCATGATATGCCATATATGGCATGATCATGTATCGCCGCCTGAGGGAGCTTTAAAACTTACTAATAGCTTTATGATGTAATTTTATAAAAATAAAAAATTTTCTAGGTTTTATATTGTGATCATTTCTTTCTCTTCATGTAAAAAGAGAAGAGTGCAAAATTTCCTTCCGATCAAAAACTGGTTTTGGGGTGTTTCGTTATGTTATCGGAGTGAATTAAATAAGCTGTATGACAACGTCATTGGCTTTTATATATAGTGCCATTGAATAAAACAAATGAAATCGGTTCCTTTTTAAAATTCCAAGAAAATTTAGTCGAATCGTTCCTGAGATGTGGGTTAGAGAACCCAAAAGCCTTATGCAAATGATAAAACCAAATAATATTCTTAAAAGGATTTCGCAGTCAGCATCTAGCAATATATACTGTGAAATAGTAATACTTACTGCGCCATAAATTCAGCGTTGAACTTACTTCATTTAAGTGTTTCAGGCGAACATATCCCGGGTGCTAGTTCCCTCCGCGATGGAGCCACATTTGCAACCCTTATCAATTCAAGCGAGTTGCTTAATATATTGCATAAGGGGAACGTTTTAGAGGAGTTCCGGTTAGCCGCTCAGCTATTTACGACCTCTCAATTTCATGCGTCCTGCCTGCCAATTGGCAAGCTATACATTTCACCGTCCACGACAGGGTGATGAAATGTTTAAAGTAAGCTTTAGATGGAAACGGTTTCACACTCTAAAACATCATTTATATTGAATACATGGGGCTATGGATATGTGGGACTCAGTTTCCCATTCAAGGTGGCATGCTAATTACTGTAACATGGTAACAAAGAATACTGCATATTAAATTGCATGTGTGAGTCTGTCAGTGTCAATACCAGTGGCGTATCATGGTACCAGAAGCCTAAGAGGGAGACAGGGTCAGCGGTCCAGAACTCCAGCGTCTAGAGGGTGGCATTTTAGAAATATTTATTATAGCCTTATGGTTTTTCTATGACAAATATGTTTTCTAACTTTGTTATGTATCTTCTCTTTTAGAAGGCAGGCTATTACAGGCTATGACGGTGAACACAGCCTTACAATTGGCAAGCTATGTATCCACAGTCCACGACAAGAAGATGAAATGTTTAAAGTAAGCTTCAAATGGAAACGGTTTCACACTCTAGAACATCATTTAGATTGAATATGTGGGACTATGGATATGTGCGCACGGTTTCCCATACGAGGTGGTATACTAATTACGGTAACATGATAACAAAGAAAACTAGATGTTAAATTGCATGTACGAATCTATGTCAGTAGTAGTAATACCAGTGGTGTAAGAGGCCTAAGAGCGAGACATGGTCAACGGTCCCGAGCGCCAGGGTATAGGTGACATTTTAGAAATACTTATTAAAATATTGTGATTTTTCTTGGAAAAATATGTTTTCTTACTTTTTGTGTATCTTCATAGAATGTTTAATCCTCTTGGAGGTTTATCATCGCTTTGAAAACTGCCTTGTCGTAGCCAGCTTCTGATATACCTTTCCCTAGATGTATCTTCATTCCCTTGGAATAACAGGATAGTTTTGTCTCGACGATGTATCTGGTCTTTAAAAAACTGGCAAGATCTTGATGGACGAGATATCTCGTCATTGACAATCTTGACTAGATCTTGATAGACAAGCTGTATCGTCAAGATCACTTGGAGGGTTAAATTACTGAAAGTTGCTTTTGTAGGAATTCATTTGACCTTTTCCATTATTATCTATAACATCGCAGTACAAATTTTTTTGTGTCCAGCTATTTTTAAAGTTCTGTGTGGAGGTACATTCGTTTTGAAAACACGAGTTATTTGCAATTATAAAATGCCTTAAAATAATTATTTGTTTAAAAATAATAATTAATGACAATACATATTTAATTAATTTAAATTAATACGGTTTTCGCATCAGGATGGGAATTTGTTACATGCTTTCTAAACTAAATTTCTTTGAAAACTTTTGAGTTACAATTTGTCTCCAACTCTGAACTGTGTGAAAAGACAAACACAAAGCCCGTGCCTTTTTTAATTAAATTAGAAGGTGGACTTATATATGTACTAAGAAGAACCAATAGGGAACATCCAAGAACAGCACTAATTTGGGTGAGAGATGGAAAGCGATCCAAAGGCAGGCCAAATCTAACATTGAATTGAGTTGACTAGAAAGAGAAGAATAGGGTCGGATGGCCAGGCTGTGGTCAAGCCAGAGATGTGGCTCTAAATTGGACGAAATAGAGGACAAGACTGAAGGCCACCTATGTTAGGAAATGCAACAGCTGACAAAACCGTTATATGCCATGAATATCATCAACCATGCCATTCCCCACTGTGACATGAAAACTAAAATTTACAAATTTGTTAAAGAAAAATGTCAAAACAATTAGGATCAACAAGTAGAGAACAAACTTTACTTCATCAAACCAAATATTCCTTTCTGGATATCATTCCCATTAAGTAGACAAAATTTTACGTAACACACACCTCCAAATTGGATAACTCATAGACACCTCCTCGTTGACGATCATCCAATTTGTAATTACTGCATTTGTCCATTAACGGCAAAACGCATTTTGATCGAATGTTTTAATTTTGATCGTCAACGTCTTAAACATTTTAATACTCATACCTTGGTTTTAGAAAACATGATTGGGGAAACCCTCATTCAAGCATTTTTAACTTTCTACATAGCATTAGTTTCATCTAACGTACTTGATTTTACATACTATATTTTTATTATAACCTGACTCCTCTGGTTTGATCGTATTATATTCATTTAAAAGGATTACATCTGTTGTGCTTTTGTATTTGAACCTTTTATGCAAGGCCCGTTTTTAAGGCTGCAGACTCAGTGCTACAGAAATTTAACCAATCGAATCATACGTCTATTTGGTGTGAAAAGAAGAGTGGTAATACGTATTAGGGTTATTTGTTCTTATTAGTTTAGTAGAATTTACTTTCAACATTTTTAAATACATAATATGTATTTCGAACGAAAGATGGTAGGTCGGTAGTTAACATCACATCGGAGCAACACAGCGAGCTTTTGGTGACTGTCCGAGATCAATCCCGAAGGGAAAGATCAGAGGACAACATCTCGTAATTTTGAACCACGATGAGGTGACGAGTTCGAAACTTGAACTGGCACCCGGAATTTCCACACCACTCCAACATGAGGACATTTGGGGGCAAGACAGTTTTGACTCACCAGTGCCTAAGAACACGACGATCTTTAGTTGGATCAAGTATAGAACTCACAACCCTCCGGTTGCATCATTTGTCCTTGGACCAAAAAGTCTAGTTTAGCCACTCCATTATCCTATTTAATGTGATAGCGAAATGGAAAGAAAATTAACATAATCATATGCGGCAATGACTCAATGGCCTCACTCAAAAAAGGCAAAACTCATTTAAATATTTTAGCTCCAAAGCCCATGGTACGAAAGTCCGTTTATAACAACTCTATTAAAGAAACAACTTAACTGAATTCGATAAAATTGTCTAAGAATACCCTGTAACAAAATAAATAACTACATGAGTATATAGTTGTGATTGGAAAGTATAACATATATAACTTTCAATAATAAATCGGTCTAAGAATATAACAGCCCTACGTTTCTTCGTCAATTATTCCAGATGTCTTAGAAAACTAAGCGTATTGTGTGTACGTGTGTGTTAACATATCTGTTCAAGACATAAAATATACGAAATATTTTGCTTTATTCCGCAATGCATTCTGCTCATGAAAATATTCATGTGTCCTCAAGATATTTCATAATATGCACAACTTATTAAGACTTGAACGATTTCCGATTACTATCTACTCAGTGAACTGTAAATGTGAAGATGATACAGAACGATTTTGAGATCTCTTCACTCCTTAACAACTTGAAGTTTAACTATAACCCGACATGTCTATACTGTTTCAACGATCTTTATGTGGTCTCCGATTCCAAGTCATAAAGTGGAGCACGAGTCCCAAAAGTAGCTCATTATAAAACGTGAATTTCGATAGCGTCGTGACAGAAATTCTTATCAGATATAACATTTTCTAGCTTCAAATATAGAATCTAATAAATTACCACAGCATAATTTTTCGTTACATTATTAACAATAATACTTTTTTCCTGCAAGTTTTTGCAAAAAATAACAATTTGATATCAAAGAATAGGATAATTACTGACTTTTTCAAGTTGTTTTTTAATTAAGAATCAGTACAATGTGCGAATATTTCTTCATAAAGATGAGCAATTTTTACCCTTTGGTAATTAGATCAGAAATAAAAAGCGTTATTTGTATAGAACAATTTAATAGTTTTTGTATTATAGTTATTTTTAGCTAATTTAATTATTTTAATTAGATGTACTAATTAAGCGTATTTTATTCAATTATTTAAACATTTCATACTCAAATAATTTTTGGACAGATAAAAAAGTTCAGAGACAAAGAATAATTATTTAATTATAGTATTTTTATTTCTTTAAAAAATTGATTTTATGAATTTAGATGTAAAATAGTTTTGGAAAGAATTATAAGCACTAGTATTTTTATACGTTTTCAAGCATTTTCAAGCGTTGTTTCATACGTTAAGCATCGCATGTATATAATGCATATTTTAATCTACATTCAAGCCTAATAACTCACTGAGAAACCTGTAGATAACCCAATTATCACTAAAGTATTGTATTGAGAATGTTCTCATAAACACACTTCACCAGAAACATATTTATTGAAATACTAAATTATGAGTTTATAAATACATCGTTAGAGTGAAATTTAAAAGAATTTTATGTGTTTTTCTGGTTATTTAACATTAAAACGAAACTTTTGTGTTCTTAATCACCACTTTTGGAGTTTTACTTATGATTTGAAAGAACATATCTTACACTCTTCGCAAATGTGATGTGTTCTTTTTAAGTTTACTGACACATGATCGATGTGGTGACACAGTATCAATAAAGATCCGTCACGTGGATTTCTTTTCAGACGGGTGTTGTTTCTGCTGCAAAAAAGAGTAAAATATTCTCATTCCTCAATGCGATATCTATCATCAATTTAGTGACACTTGTTGAACGGAACTATTTGCATGGGTGTAATGGTTAGTTAAAATCTCGCTTTCCAATTATTCTACTGCGAATATGAAAACTTCATAGGGCTAAAGTCACTAAATATTGTATTTGGGACTTTTAAATCAGTAGTTTTGTTTGTTTTGTAACCAACTTTTGTTTTTATCAAGTCAAAATGTGTTATTTAAGATCAAGTAACAAGGTTTTCGAGTTCTTGAAATTTTTAAGACATTAAATGTTTCATCTGAAAATAAATCTTTTTTTCAATATAGAAAGTGATCTCTATAAACCAAAACAAATAAGCTAAACAATTAAATCATTTCTTCTTAAAATTAATTTAAAGAATTACATGAAACAAATCAAAAATAATCCGAAAATTACAATTTTTGACTAAGGCCTATGACAGATGATAGTGTTCGAACTGGCTCACGTTAATTTCATTGCACGTTCCGAGGGTATAGAAATATACTGGAGTCGTCACACACATGCAGATGAGTTTTACGACTTCGACCTCTGATTTGAGGTATGAAATCGAACTGAGCTTACTACAGAGTGCATGTGGTTTGGAGTTAAAAATTGTTTTACTGACCTATTAGAAGTTTCTATCTTTGCAATCGTTAACGATGGAGTGAAAATTTCACCAGGTTTCCAATTTACGAAAAGAAAATTTCCAGATCGATACCTAACTGAAGCGTCGAAAGGTTTTCTCTATAAAAATAACTTTTTCTATGTTCGCAATTTTTCTATGAGCGAAACACATTTTGACTGGATTTGCCTATTATTTTCTTTGTGGCAAACATAAAAGGAAGTATTTATCTCTTTTTAAAAAGAATATTTAATTAGAGCATTTAATTAGTCAGTGTTTTTAACTAGTCTGCCAGGCTAGCTATTATTTTTAGAAAAATTACTTGGGTTTTGTTTTTAAAAATTAGTTTTAAAAGTAAATTGTTTCAAAAGTAGCTTCACCAGTTGAAGAGTTTTAAAAATTATAAAGATTTTAAAGGGCAGATAATTTCTGAAATCTATGCTTCCTTCTTATCATCGAGCGATATCAGAATTTAAATTTTTTCTCACTTGCATTTGAATCAATTTTAACCCTTCTAGTGGTTGTCCCCCTCGACGAGGTATCTCTTCATTTGAAACACTGACCAGATTTTTATGGACGATATATCTTGTCATTTGCAAAACTTACCAGATCTTTACGGACATCATTTGTAAAACTGACCAACTTGACGAAATATCTTGTGATAAGCGAAATTTGTCCGATCTTGATCGACGTCGAAACCACACCATAAAACAGTACCAAAATGCGAATTGCTTTCCTCGTGTTTCGTTTTTACCGAATTTGGTAGCCCACTTGTAGAAGATGCTTGTGGAAATTACGCATCTCAATATTATTTCTCAAGCTTCTCTTAACATTTTCATACTCTCTGTGAAGTATGCAGTATGCAAAATGTCATGAATTGTCATGTATAGGACTAGGACATTGCTCAGTATATGCATTATTTTTATAAAATGTTAAATTCACTCTGTTAGGGTATTTTGCAATTTTGAATATTTTATGTAATGTGGCAATTTTTCAACTTTTTCAGTCATTTTAAAACGTTTTGACACGGAAGTGAATTTGCATTTTTCTATTGCAGGGCATATTTTGTTAACAAAATAAAAACTTTCAGTTTTCATAAAAATTGGAAAAAGTTAAATTTTGTTTTTAAGAGTTTTTGTCTAACAGGGTACGCTTTTTTATGGAAACAAATATTTAATTACTTTAGTTTCCGTACAACTACACTTACCATCCCAAGCATTGTTAAAATAATTAAGAGAACTTCCGGAACTACTTATGAAAACGCAACACTGCACTGGTTTGGAGATTTTCCAAAAGATAATTCTGAACTCAGCAACACAACATTGTCTCACCCACGAGAAAGCCTGGCATGTGGCTCATTGGATCTGAAAGTCCTCCCTCCTCTTTGACAGATCATCCATTGCAGGGCATATAAGAGACTTGTATATGTCACCCCTGCGATGTTCAGATTGGAATTAGGTGGCCCCATCATCCCTAGAGACATTAGAAGCACAGGAGGATATAAGGCCGTGGGTTAGGGTGGACTGTAAATCAAATCAAGTGATAACTGCCGTCTGTTCCAATGGTACTACATGACCATTTACGATCTGGTAAGGATGTATTGGAAATCAATACAATTTTATAAATATTTTTTATTAGCATTCATTTTACAAGCTTTAGAATCCTATGTATGCGCACATCTTCAGAAGATAATGTTTATAATTATGACTTTCAGCTTATTCTTGTGTTATTATACGTTTTATAAATAGAAAGAAAGAAAAAATAATGTAGTTAATTTGAGTGATAAGTCCAGAAATTTAAAAAATACACTCCAAAATGACATGTACATTAAACAAAATCTCAAAAACACATCAATATTTTCACACATTTTGAATTACGTAGTATTAATTAATCTGTGTTTTTGGATTTTTTAACTTATTTTTAAATTTCTAATTAAATATTAAGTGAAGTTATGCATGGTCTCAAGCAATACTTCGAACTAATTTCGAAACAAACCCATAAATATCGACCCAGTTCGGACTTTGAAGGAACATAGTATCTCTCACACAGAAAAATTGTGAAAGTGGATTGCTCCAAACACAAAATAAACTGGAATGCCCAGCAAAGTCACTTAATATTAGAATTATCAAAAATGCATAGGAACACTTATCAAAACAAGTACATAGATATAGTCAACCATTTTTCACAAAGCAAAAATTTCTACTATTACAAAAGAAATGGAATAAATGAATTAAAATTGTGGGGAACTGCTTTTAAGTATAGTTGATACAGTTTTATATGCCATCAAAGTGAATGGCTAGTATTAGGTTTTTAACTCTCTCTGTTTTCATTTTATAATATTGTAATTATAGATGTCGAATTCAAGAACCATTTTCACTAAAAATTCACGAAAGAAAAAAAATTTGTTTATTATTCATTTAAGTAAAGAGACGATATATCAATAATTTTACAAAGATGATGCAAGAAAAATTAATTATCCAATGTATATTCAAGAAATCAAATTGCAAAGTAGTATGTCACACAAAAACTATAAACAGTGAAACAAGAATGTTATTTAACCCTCCTGTAAGTCCCGACGAGTTATCTTGTCAATAGTGTAAAACTGGCCAGATCTCGATGAACGTGATATCTCGTCGTTACAAGAAAACTGGTCAGATCTTGATCTCAGCATCACAAAAAATCGGGAATCTCTTGATGACGAGATATCTTGTAATTGGTAAAATTGGTCAGATCTTGATGATCAGATACCTCGTCATTATTAGTAAAATTGGTCAGATGCTGATTTACGAGATATCTCATCGAAACCACTTAGAGGGTTAAGCTAACTGACTTAGAATTCTCATATTTTTAAAAAAGTACGAGCTGAGACCTTTTCTTCCTGAGAACAAAACTACAACAGCTAACAAAAGTCATCAGCTAACTCTCACAATTAACTCCAATTCCCGAAAAGAGATAGAAAAGGAATTCGGGGAAGAATTCGGTAGTCAAGCAGTTACCTTTTAGGTAAATAAGTGAAGTAAGCCCTGCTACATGCAAGATTCTTACTGTTAAGTAAGTGTCGCCACAAGTACTACTTGATTGTTTATTTTCTTTCTCTTGCTCCTTCGGATATCCGATGGCACTTTCTTAGTTTTTCTTCACCGAAAAAGGGATGTCTTGATTGGGTGCCAAACCCAATACTTTTTTTCATTCCCTGTAATCATCAAACTCAGCCACCTACTGCTCATTTGTAATGGCATTAGTAGGTGCGTCTACCCGTAGCTATGCCTCATCTCTTTCCACGCGATAAGAACAAAATTGAACTTTCTTCCTGACTGTTTTTTTTCGGCCATTACGTTTCCGTGCTGTATTTACAAGAATGAGACGAAACTACTTTCGTTAAAAATGACGAAAAAAGTATTTTGGAAAAGTCTTGAGAATTTTTAGAAGGCTTGAGAGATAAAAAAAATGATGAAGCGTTCAAATATCTATTTTTCAGTAAGCAGAGCACAGGAGGATTAGTATCTTTAAAAAATGAGGGTTTAGAGCCCTGGGGCAATGCGAGTTTTATTTGAAAAAGCCTTACCCGTATATGGATTAAGAAAGCTGCGTGCTGCCATCTATATTGTAAAGCAAAAACTAAATATTGTATATATGATCGTCTTGATAGATGGATCATAAATGAGATTGTATCAGAGTTTTGGAGAGTCTAAGAAGTGTAAGAATTAGGTAAAACTTTTTAAGTGATAAATATTTCAAATTAAACCTTTTCCTTTCCATTGCTTGTGAAAAACGGTTATAATCAATAAAATGATGTAAAGTATTCTATGGGAGTTGTTTGTCATCTGCAATTACGATAAAAATGCTCTCAGTAAGCTTTCATGTACTGACCTAAATTAAAAAAGGTGAATTTAATTTTTATTCAAATGACAAAATGGTATTCAGTAAACTTTTTAACTATCGTAAGGGGAAAGGACCTCAAGTTCGAACTAAATACCTTAAAGCATAAATATTCGATTTTCTGAAAAAATCTGTGTAATGAATTTCTTCTTAGTTTTGATTATATGTTCAAAGAAATAAAAGTTACACAAAACGAAAAATTTCAAAGGGAATTTTAACTTATAAATTAATTATATTGCATAGATTAAGATTCATATACTTTAAAAGGTTATTTTGAATAATTGCAAATAATGTTTACTAAGATTTAGTGGGGTTTATTGCTTCACGCTGTCAATTTTTGCTACATGGGAGTTAGTAATACCATCTCCAAAGGTAGCAGACAGCTTTTCTCGAGAGGCTTTTAATCTTAAAGACCTAGATACCTTTTCTTTAATATTTTTGCACTTTTTAAGACAGTAGTTATATGAGATTAATATAACGATTGAACTCACTAAATCAGTAATACCTATTTTTTACAAGGGCTCTCATCTATATCATAATTTTCACAACGTTAAATATGACTTAATGTTCTTCATTTTCTTCTTCATCAGCATGCATATAAACACAGTTTTCGTAAAGTATCACACAAATGTTAAGAGGAGCAGAAAACTATCAACACAGAAGGCTTAAACAGGGGTTTGAACTTTACTTTTGAGATATGGGTAATTTAACATCGCAGGGAAAGAAAGTACCTAGTGAGTCAGTGCCCAATGACTTTAGAACAAGGTTTAATTCGCATAGTAAAATCATTATAAATCCTCAGACTTGGACATCATCACGAGATATTTGCGTTCTCGACATTCTTCGTCTTTTCGATGTCAGAAGGTCTTAGAATCAGTATCGTGGGATCTAGGCAATCGATGTCTGTGGACACACACGCACACCGATATCAATCAGTGACCGTGTTGCTTTGTGATATGGCTCATTGACGTTTTAGTACAAGCAAAGATCAGTAACCATAGAAACCATCCGGCGTAGACAGAGCCTTATTCATCATGTCAAGGCTGCAATCAATAGCCCGTACTACCATTGAACGCAGATCAAAGGTATGTCCATGATGGGAGATCAACCCGGTAATACCTCCAGTATCTGGACTGTTGTACTCTCATTCCACTTTGGTTCTGGGATTAATGAAACGTTAGCTGAACATAGCAGTCTTTCTGTTAAAAATAATGAGTATTTAACAATTTGAATTTGTGTAAGCCAAATACATAAGCTTTGTTACCAATGAACACTCTTAGAACAATTCAAATTTGTCTGGTTGAGTTAATAGCTATGCCATCAAAAGTTGCTGTGCGCGATTAATAACAATTCATAATATCTGAGTGTCTGGACAGAAAAAGAAATATCTATATGTATTAGATATTAAATTAAGCACTAACCATAGAAGTATTAGAATTAAGTATTAAATATAGAAAACGTAAAAGCCTAGCAAACCTGAACATAGCATCTGCGCTAAAGTTTCTTAATTACTTTATATCTACTGATGAGAGTATCTTTACTCACATTTCATACCACCACATAAAATAAAATTAGTCAAAAATATTAAATGGTATTTCGTAAATTCTTAATTCTTGTTTCTAATGTATGGCAAAAAGCTCGACGTCAATGAACTATGGGAAATAATCATGAATGTTACAACAATTAGCTTCTGGACAATTGCTTAAATTGAATCCTACTAACTTGTTCGAATGTGATTCGGTAGGTTTTTATTTGGTGTCTAAACACATTTCTCGGTCCTCCAGAATTCTCATTGACTTCTGTAATCAGATTGCTGAAGAATTTTATTAGGGTAGGGATTGGATTTTGGTTTCTATGCCGCAAGGTTCTAAACAGGACAAGCAGCTAAGCCATATTAGAGTGGGGATCACTTCCGTGTAGTTTTAACAATGTTATGCAGTTCCATAGCTCTAATCAAACTTATTTAAACTAAGAGGCGAAATTGTTAAATGAATCTAATGGTTTGTTTTGTATTGTTTATATGCATTTGTTGACATCGTTTATGTTCAAATAATATCGATTTTTGTCCCACGTATCACGTTCATTCATTGCCTGTATATAGATGTAGGTTTCTGATTAAAGTTAATATTTTTTTAAGTAAAAACATGTACTTGGCGAAAACGAGACAAGAATTTAATGGGACTAAGGAAATTATACAACCGATGACGCTGGTCATTTTATTTTATATCACTTTTGACATGTGAGTACGTCTTTTTAAAATCGGAACAGTGCTGGGGCATGGATGTAAATTTTAGCTTTACAACTGTTTCGTCTTATGATTTAAGACCTAAAAACATCCAGAAGATAAATATAGCGTCGTATATACAATGGATGTCGTTATCTGTATGACCTTTCGACTGAGTGCGCAGGAACACTGAGCTCAGGGGGTTCCGCAATATGTCGAAATTCTAAGATGCTGGGCGATCTTTGGAAAGTGTAACTTCGGTTTGCCTGGAGTGAGTACTGCTTTTTTGTGGTGTCATTCGAAAGCTACCGAACTACTCTACAGTAAATATTGGACAACAATAATCTCATAATCTAATAAATAACAATTAATGTAAAAAACGGTACTTTAATTGTTTAAACTGTAAATGAATTCTTGAATATTCACAGTAAGCAATATTTCAAACTTCCTATGTCTGCTTCATTCATTCCACAATCCGACATCAGGCTCGTATATCCACGTCAAAACTATGGTTTGTGTCCTCAACACAACCTACCATTTTTTTTACTCTTGGAACTCTCACTTGCGTCAGATCGAGAGAGCTGATACATAGCAGATGTAACGTGTTGTGACACCACAAACACTATTGGCCAAATGCACAATTAGCAATTTATCTGTAATAATCCTACATAGATCGCATTGTTGTGCAGTAAGACCCTAATATATGATCTCACTGCTTATAACAATTCATTTTATCGTAGTGCTTCCGACATGTCCAATAAATTGACATGTAACAACTACGACGAATATCATCTCTGGCAGTTTCCATATTCAACGAGATAGACTCTCCCATCAACTAACCCATCGTGTATTAATAGAATGCTTTTAAACATTGGAATGTCAGGTTCATACGTCCTCCATATCAGCCGACATTATACTACTTTTGAACCTCTGTTTTGTAAACTGCATATTTATCGACAAAAGTGCCATTAATTTGAAATTACTACGAATGATAAATAAAATACAAGATTGAGTCAAGGCTGAAAGATTGTAACTTTCACTTTGGAGCATAAAAAGAACAAAAAATGAAAATAGAAAATACTTTAAACAATGCTCCTACCAAGAGACAAACGCTTTAAAAACTAATTTCAACATCTTTACTATAATTCAGCTTCCGAAAATTTTTCTCATCTTTTTATCACAACAGAATTCATTAGTACTAAACAAAATTAGAAGCAATATAATTGATGTAGTGTGATTACGCCACATTTTTACATCCGTATATTTTACATCCAGACTCAAAACGAATCTCTTTCAAAAAGTATAATTAGAACTTGTTTCATCGTCCAAACGAAACAGGTGTAATTATGAAGAAAATGAGAGAATAATCCAACAAAAACCACTTTAGTTTCTTTAGAAAAACTGCTGTCACAGAAAGAAACATTACAATCCATTTCCTTGGGTATTTGTATAGTTTTATACAATTAAAAGAATATAGAAAAGAATATTCATAAAGTGCATAAAATCTAGAGTAAAACCTTTTTCAGTGAACTGTTATACAAACCAATGTTTATACGTATATGCGGCCATTATTTAAATGGAAACCGTTAGTGATTGTTTACACACGGTTTTCATGGATAATTTAATTTTATAGCACGTTTTATTACAAATTCTGGTGAAAAGGTTTCATTAAGCGAAAACTTCTGTAATTAGAGAACTGAGTTTTCCACCCTCTTTATATTTCAAATTGTTCCTGTCTGACTTTACATTTTTTTTAACCTCATTCAATTGTAATTTTTATGCTAGAATATGTAAAAGTTTTGAAATGATTTCAGAGCTCGCAGTAATTAGGAGCATTTTTGTAAATTGTTTATATCAAACCAGTACCCGTATTCTCCCCAAGTATTTTTCTCTTCAATTTAGTAATATTACATAGCACTTTTATAAGTCATTTTCCAGAATTATTCGTAAAATGCAAGTTTTCATCTCCACAATTAAATTTATATTCCCAGATATGATCTTGATATTCTAATATTTATAGCATTGTTATAAAAAGATAGTTGGAAAATATTTACACATACAATTAGCCTAAGCATCTTGATTGAATTTACAATATTTACAAATATTCAAATTATATTACATTTCTAACTGTTTTTCATAAGCTTCTAGGAAGCCTCTATACTTACCGTGTGTGTAATGTTTTATCTAATCATTTTTCACAGGAAAAAGTTACAAAAATGCAGTCAAATGTTTTTTTAATTTACTTTGAAATAAAATAAAGATATTACGAGGGAGAATAAATTTAATTTAAATTTATAATATCACTAAATAAAGCACATCTCTACCCTATGGAAAACATTTATAAGGATTAAAAATTGGGAGGAAACAGCAATATCAATACAGCAAGTTTTACCGTGACCGAAGATTAATGGCAGTAAATTTACCACTCTAATGATTGATATAATTAACATATAAACAACATCATTTAATAAGAGAACTACCCAGAACATCGCATGGGTCTACCAGTATGCCGCATTTCGTATAAACTAGCATACACTTGCATAGCATCTTAGATAAACTTTCTTAATTGCTTATATCTATTTATGGTAAAGCGTCGTTCTCGCATTTCACATCTAATTTCAATCCATTTTAAATGAACGCAGCATCTATATTCACAGAAATGGATTTCATACCTCTAAAGATCATAAAATTATCCAAAAAATATATAACAACTCCATTTACTTTTACTGATGTTAATTCTAATTCCCAATAAAATGCCCTTCCAAAAACACCTAAGTGATGTTACCACAACTAAATTCTGAATGTCTATTACAATTTTATCCCATTCCCTTGACCTTTCAAAGACGATTCAGAATTTTTTGACGCTTAACCATTGCTAACATTTCCGTTTCTACACTCATTTCTATCTTGCATATTTCTAATTACTTTCTGCAATCAGACTGCTGAAGAATTTCATTAGAGTGGCGAGTAATTTTATGTAATTTTAGCAATATTATGCAGCTTCTCATAGCTAAAATTAAGCATATTTAAACTAAGTGACGAATGACTCTAAACTGTCGAACTTATATTGTTTATATTCTTTGTTGCCATTCGACTATGAACAAACAACGTCGATTTCTGTTCTATGTGCTATTAGTGAAATATATGTTACCGTGAAAGACCGAAATTGGAGAATGTCGACTTTCACCGGTGAATGTCGACACATACCAAATACGTCGGTGAAAGATCGAATCCTGCTCAAATTGGTGATACTGTACGAATACAAGTCCCTGATGTCGGCCGTGGTCGTACAGATAGCCGAAATGTGTTAGCGGTTGTTGTTGGAATAGAAGACTCCGACTTCTATAAACTGGCAAATAAAAATGGTACCCTCAAGCAGCTTTACACACGTAATCAGTTCGTAATTTGTAAAGAAAAGTTACTTTCCACAGATGAGATTTCTTTTCAAGAAATGTCGCTGAGAGAAGCAGCTGCAGCTAATTCGAGAAGCGGGGGGCAAGGCTATACACGCTGTGATTGCAAAAGGAAGTGTTCCACAAATAAATGCAGTTGTAAAAGCAAGGGACTCTTGTGCAATTCAAAGTGTCATAATAGCTTAAGTTGTTGCAATAAATAAGATTTGAATCACATAATTAAGTAAGTTTTTTATTACTATTATTTTCTTTTCTCATTTAGAATGTTCTGTATAATTAAGTAAGTTCTTAATTTCTATTATTTTCTTTTCTCATTTAGAATGTACTGTTTGTTTTAAGTTCTTGGTCACTCCTCTCAGAAAGAGAGGCGAAAAAGTTACGTCACCCTTGTGACGTTTTATCGCGACTGAAATACGGAGAAGAAAATATAAATCTCCGACATGTTCAACATTCACCATTAGTGCATGGTGAATGTCGACATTTGCCGGTGTAAGTCAGAAATAAGGGTATTTAGCAAATATTTCGGACATACACCAAGCGACTATGTGAATGTTGACATTCACCGGTGAAAATCGACATTCTCCAGATTTCGGTCTTTCACTGTAATATATATATAAATATGTGTGAGAGAGGGGGAGTAATGTTACTCACAAATAACCTAGAATACAGAATTGTTATCGAATTGAAGGACTCTAGGCAATAAATAGATAAGTCACAGAAATATATGTTCTGAAATGAAACAAATTAGAAACACAGTTTTCAAGAGGATTCAAAGAATTTCTGCTTGTTTGAATGAGTGTTTAATGCTTCGAAGTTTAAGATAACATGAGCTCTTGAATAGCGGATAAAGAATTATAATTTTGGAATTTTTATGAAAATTTTGATTTTTTCATTGAAAATTTTGATTTTTTCATTGAAAATTTAAAAATTTTAAAAGGTGTGACTGATTATGCTGCCCGCAGTCCTTCAATTGGGTAAGAATACCGGTCGCGAACACCTGATAGTTTGGGAAATTATAGAGCGACTCTAATAAGAAGGCATATGAACTTGGAGGAATCCATTTCAAAACAGTTTCTGAAGTGGTCGTACACAATAAAAATATGTATTGTGATCGTTATTGGCGAATACGTTTTCACTAACTCGGAATTACTGCTACCACATCAGTCACCGATCTATGAGCTCAGTCATAATTCGATTTAAAGACGCCAATTGGGAAATCACATTGTTAACGTTTAACCTGTTACCTAATTTAACGAATAGGCTTGTTAAATTAGACTCGCTCAAAACCGCGTGATTTAAAAGCCAATTTACCATAGAATCCTTTGCCGAGTTTCCAGAAAAGGATCAACGTATTATAATGTTGTATGTTTTGTCTTTTTATTGGGAAACACGGTTATAATCATAAAGGGTGTTTCGTGATAACTGATCTAGCGAGCATTTAATTTTAGTATTTTTTTAACTCCAAAAACAGAAAACAATTGTAAGAGGCAATTCTTTATAATGAAAAATGAGTTTATGTATACACATACGAAATTAATTCATTCTAAATCTGAATATTTACCTAAAGTTAGATTTTTATTGTATTTGTTCTTAAATTCTAATACAAACACCAATTTAACAAAATTTATAAATCAAACATAATTTATGCAAGATAAAAAACCAAGGGACAGAAAAATTAATGTAAACAGAAATAAAAATAAAGTAGACACATATAAGAGCATCGATATAAAATGTCGAAATAAGGGGAAATGATTTTACTGAAAATGAATATGAAAACAATTTCAGACATAAAGTAATATTAGTAGTTGAAATTTTGAAAGGAAATCTTAAGTATATTCAATAATATGCAAATATATTCTATTTTTCATTAATGTATTTAGATAATTTTCAAAGAATACTTCTGCATTAATTTGTTTAACATAAATATTTTTGATTTAAATCAGATTAGAATACATGAATGTCTGAGTGTTTAATTGAGAACTAATTCACTTAAAGGAAACGTTTTTCTACAGTTCAGTGTTTCTCCCTAATGGAAAAGTAAATTCCTTTTTGATTATCGCTCCCATGACTCGGTATTTTGTTAAATATTTAGTTACTTATATTTGAATCTCATTAAATCACCTGCATGATCTCACAAAATATTTGAATTATAACAAATTAGGATGGTAATCATTTCCATTACTGTTTAAATTCTTAATAATGGAGTAAACTGCTTTATCTTTGTCGCAAGATGTTTTTCGAATATATTTAGTTTTCGAAGATTTTATTTCGAAATGAATAATTTATCCTCCAAGTGGTTTCGATGCGATATGCTTGGAGCTTGGAAAAAATCTTGGAGATAGGTAATCTTATAGTAGATTTAGCATAATCCAAGGTGCACCGTGAAGCCTACTACATTACACCCCCCTAAATTGAAGGTCCAGAAATTTTCAAAGCCTATGACTTTTCATTCGTCAAAGTTGCATATCAAACTGATGCATAGGAAATAATTTGAAGCAGAGGCTCAAGCTGTCTCTAAATGGAAACTATGGAACGCCTTCTGCAATGTCATAGAGCGATCCCAGTTTAGTTGTCCCAGACTCTCTGGGACAACTGAACAGACTGTCCAGAAGAGGTTGCCAAGCTTCAACTGCTTATTGATCACAACTGTAATCGAACCAATTCCCACCGCATTGGACTTGCCGGTTCCCCAGACTGTAATATGTGCAACGTACAGTCTATGTCTAGGGAACATTTCGACGAGTGTCCTGTACCAGTGGATTTTAACTGTCCTATAAAAAGTATTGGAGAGCACGGGGTCTAATGGCTTAAAAGCCAAACGAACGGCATTTGTTTAACAACGTTGAGGATGTTAGAAAATATTTTTGTTGTTATCTTTAATACATTGTTTCTGTCATTATAACCATCTAAATATCAATTTTTTGGCTAAATTTCTTCCAAATGGTAGTTATAACAATTTTTGTTATTATTTTTACCTTGGCCGTACCGAATTCGTTAATAAATCCACTTGAAGCTTCATTTTCTTTGCTTATTTGAGTTTATTAAATAACATAAATGCGCATTGACATCTTTTCTCATCTTATAAAGATTAAATATTTTAAAGTCAGTCATTTCGCCGTAAATTAAATAGTATGTCATAGAGAAAAGAATTTAATAACGTGTTCTGACTAGATACTTTATATTAAAAGAACATTTTGTATCAAATCTGAGATGTAACCAAAAGAAAGTTTTTCATTCCATATTTCAAAACATGACAGTTCGTGAGAAATAGAAACCTGGTTGAAAGTATGTTTGGAAGAAAATATATTTTGAAGAGTATTTTATAGTTTAACAGATTATACTTTATATCCGGGTGAGAATAAAGGAGCACTAAGTGCTCCTTTATTCTCACCAGCAGGCTCAGAATACAAAGCCTCTAGCATTTAGTTTACTGAGGATACTGTAGTTTTCATAACTTGTCTCAAAATATAAACAAATAAAGAATCGTTTTAAGTATGAAAACGAAAAATTTCTAATGCTTATTGTTGAACATTTATAGAAAAAGAAAATTTTTATAATATTTAAAAAGTGTGTACATTCTTTAACAGGTTTCTTCAGCAAAGCTAAATGTAGATGGCGCTAGTGTATTTTGTGATATAACGTGCTTCCTGTACATATTCCGTCTTGGATAACAGAAAATAAAATACCCTTCTTCTGATGATTTATTTATTTTCACTAAAAATCCCTCTTATTCCAGTCAAAACTGATAATTTCTATTTCTATTGTTTGTTATTATTAACTTTTTTAAAAAGAAAAGCATGCGGTGAAAATTTTCAACTCTATATTTTTATAGATTTTTACAACATAATATGTTTGCATTGTATTAGTTATTATTGTTGACATAAGTTATGTTTTGCATTGTATTTATTCTACTGTGTATTTCAACTTTTTTTCTGTTATACGTCTAAGTAATCATGAATAATATACATAATATATTTAAGAAACGTTTTCTACAAGCTAATTTTGATTAAGTATGTTTAAATAAATAAGATATGTTTTACTACAAAATTATTTGTACTACATAATTAAAGTAGAAAGATAATAAAGATTGGATTTGAAATCTTGCTCTGGGGTCACATGTTGTCTGAAAATTTCAGGTTTCTGTTGTATATACGTGTGTATATATATATATTTAATATGTATTTAATATTTATTTAAAATATCAATGGGGGTGTCATAAGCATGGTCCCTACGTAGGGATTGATTGCTCTACGAAACTCTCAGAACAGTTTCGCATAATTTGTCAATACTAAAAAATATCAATATTTAAAATTTCGAGTTAGGAGTGAAGATAGCGTGGTCTTCCGATACTTTAATCGATACTCCGGAAAAGTTTTCGATATCCTTAATCGTAATTGATTTCTTTATACGTCTAAGAAGTGTAGGCTATCTCTTTTTTCTAAGAAACAGTAAAAAATTTGTCCCCATTTGAGTTTTATAAGACTATCTCCATGATGACTTTTCAGTATCATTATTCATGCTCCAGTAAGTTACGAAAAACATACAACCTATCTCTAACCCCCACAAAAATGAGAATTTAACCTTACGGAAAAAATATCTCTATATTTCTTTCGGTAAGGAAAAGTGTGAAATAGTCTGTTTATAGACAAACATATTGTGTGTAGTAAACGCAATGCAGAAGCCTAAATATTGTTGGGTTTCTGAGAGGTGATCAATCATAAATATTTTTCTCTCCTCTTCAGGAGAGGAGTAAATAACTCACGGCGCTGTTTCTCCGATAACTTCAAGAGTATGTTTTGCTCAGATGGGAAAAGATGCGGGATGTTAATCTATCTTCAGTTTTTTAGATGTAGTATTTGTAAGATGTTCCACACAAACACATGGTACTTCACTATTAAAAAAGAGTGTCATAGTATCTATGTGTAGATTTGCATGTATAATTTAATATTCAAGCAATGCTCTTTTTATTTTAGGTGTAAATTATTACTTTTGAAATCGTAGAAAATATTTTAGATGTTACAACAAGTATGCATTTTTCTCAATTTCAGACTGTAAATAATTGAACATTTGTCAGAAAATATATACCTATAATGTTTTTTTTATTTACTATTTAATTTTACTGTAATGCAAATTATGACAGTGCTAGTTTTATAGGTCGAAACTAAAAGTAGCACTCCGATTTAATACTGCTTGTAAATTGTAAATAGTATATAAAGTGTATAGAAAGTACCTTCGCAGAGAACTTAAAAGTTCTGGAAACTCAATTGCGTTATCAGGAATGGGTTGATTAATGAATTCAATGTTTGACAAGGGACGTGGTGTTACATAGCAGAAAGAGACCAACCTAAAAGTACTTGAAACTTGATTGGGTTATCAGGAAATAATTGATTGTTTAAAATAGTTGATTGTTTCAAAAGAAGTGTCAAGTAACAGGACCCGAATCTCATTTGTTAATTAGTACTATCTAAGCTTCAACGCTGTATCAGTCATTTTGGTTTTAGAAAAAGTTTTTTCCGAATTAAAGAAATTAGAAATATTATTTATAAATTTCAAAGTAAGGATGTCACACTTTGCAGTGAATTCTCACGCACTGTGGAGTCCATAACAACGTAATGGCAGACAAATTGGCCGAATTGTCTTCAAAATCAGATCCAATTGCCTTGCCTTAGACGTCAGTCTCAGGGAGCCAAACCAAAATCAAAACGGATTTTAAGTAGTGATGTAACACCTGGAAAAATATTTTAGTATGTCGCCACCTCTTTTGTTTCCTACAGGAGCATAATGACCTTGTCTAGTTTACGAAGATCCTTCGCCTTGTAGACAGATTTCCAGTCAAGTTCAGAATCAATCAGATAGTTGCCCAAGCCTATTTGCACAGGTTCCATCTTGTAGACTCGGACAAATGCCTTGTTTGCTCAATGGAAGAGGAGGCATTGGAGCATATTTTATTTTTCTGCACCGGAGAGAACTTTGACGTTGGACATTTGGCAATACGGTGTTATTCACAGTTTATTGTTTCTATTTTTAACAATTCATGTTTTATGACCATTGCATTTAACGTACTTGGAAGACACCGTGAAATCGGAGATTCCAGCTCTGAAATCCCGAAATAAAGTTGTATTATTGGTTTTAGAAGAGGAGAGTAAAAGTATGCTTTTCAGATGGTTTACCGATTAATACCAATAAATCTATAAGAACTATATTTCATCTGAGAGAATGTGAAGAAACTAATACTTTGTTACTTTATAACTCAGGCCTTACGACCTACCAAAAAAGGGCTTAAGGCCTGTTAATGGGTTGCCTGGATACATTTATTAAAAAAGGAAACCAAAATATAATATAAAGCGTATGCATCTAGCAGCAACGTAAACAAAGATACAATTTAAATTCAGATATACAGGTAAGATACAGTTTAAGTACATATGTACAGGTAAAAAACAATGTAATAAAAGTACAATTTAAATGCAACAAACGAAATATGAGTGGGATAAAAAATCAATCCACCCTGTCCCCGTTACTGAAATCCCCCCAGACACTTATACTCACCATAGGGATTGCTTATTATTGATTGCATTAATTATCCAATATGATTGATTATCAGTGGATGGTTTAATCAAGAGAAATTCTTTAGTGAAAATACAGGTAAACACGTAGTAATCAAGATCTCTCCGCCCAGCAGATACAGAGGAAAGTTGTGAGTATGTCTCTTTATGTGTAAGTATGATAAAAATGGACAGCGTACGGTCGAAAAATAAATCAGTGACCTTGTTTGTGATAAAAAATTTGGTCTTGGGAAATTTTGTAAGGACTTCTGTCCTGCTTCCAGTGAAGAAACTAATACTTGAGGTTTTAAATGATGGGAAGTGCTCGATGGTTCCGAACTTATAAGGTAAGATCTATCCTCCATTTCGCATGACTGAATCTACTCTGCCTTGTGAAGCTATTTCAGTGCTTCCTCCCCTAAAGGAGCAAAATCAATCCCCTTAAGAAAAGTGGTTATTGCCTCTCATATTATATGTACAAATTGCGAAGCCATAAAAACTTCTCTGAGATTAAGGGTACGAAAGAATCCTATATTTGGATCGAGAAAAAGGCAAGAACAAGAAACAGCAACACATAGTGTATCAGGCAGTATATCCAACAGAAAAAAAAACGGTTTCCACCCGATGCACACACTAAACTAACACATTCTCGAGGCTTCTAAGCTCCGATGGAAAAATAAAGGAAAGCTGGTAAATAAGGCATAAAAATAGGCCGCCTGTTTTTATGAGGTAAAAAATAATTCACCGCCCCTCGTGATTTTATCGTGTAGAAAATGGGTTAAAAAACGTCCTTAAACATATTTTTTCCCGCGAGTAACACACTTATAAACGCTGGAATAAGGAACAAAGTAAGGGGTTCTTAAAAACATCCAAAAAATTGGGTCGACATTGTTCTTTTCTTTTAAGAGATTTCACGCCTTTTTTGTATGAATCTCTTTCTCACAAATCCACTTTTTGTATAACTTTATCAATTTCAAAGGAAGGGTTTTCACGGAGGTTTTTTATCATAAATTTTTGTTCAATGGGGTGTCTTTAGAAAAAAGTTTAATTTTGAGCAACCTTGACGCTATAATAGATAAAAGAAATCTCTTTTTAAATGTTTGATGTGCAGAAAAAAAACCTTTTACACACACGTTTTCCACTTTCTTTTGCGTGAAGTTAACTAGATTTTGCTTGGGAAAGCTGTTCGTTCCCCTGGTCTTAATTTACTGCATTAATGGTTAAGGTGTTTTAGCTAGGATGAATTTACAAAAGTATTCGTTTATGCAGATTTAGTTATACGTTTTTCATTACGTTGCAGATCATCATCTTAATTAAAAAGTTGAAATAAATTGTTCGCTAACAAAAATCCAACTCCTTTACATCATTGATAATTATATTCTGGTACCAAAAAAGAAGATATTTTACTTTTTTTTAGGAATTCGCAATTTATGTTTTACTGTGTAATTATGCTGCTCTGAAGTGCTTAAATTTATTACTTAAAGTCATTTAGCCGCAGTTTATATAGAGTAATTAAAGTAAGGAGATTATTCCAGCTAATAGTAATTCCGCGGATAGTATGGGACGTCATAAGGCAGACCGCCTGTGACAAAAATAGATACCAATTGAAATAGCGATATCGTTACAAATACTTACCAAGCAGTAACATATTTGTGAACAGCATGGAGTCCAATTCGCATATTGCGCAATACATCGTGCACGCGACCCTTCTTTCCCTTTATGTGGGAGGGGAAATAATGCAATATTACTAGGTGTATCTCCACATTTAATTCCGTCTACCTCGGCAATCGTGAGCGCAACATGACTGTGCGTGGTATCATTTTGAACTCTTGATGAGATCTATTGAATATTTCACAGTAATAAGCACTTTGAAATAATAATCGATTGACATTTCAACTCTCTCATCTGCAAGTCATAGTGATATGTTTCAAACTGATAGCTGGCCAAATATAGCCCTTGCTCCATAAAAAAAATTCAACCCAACCAACCGAAAATACTGATGGCTCAATCAGAGCAGAGCATATTTGTTTTTTTACAATAGTTCATGCATTATTTTATTAAGATCTTGAATCAACCATATTTGAAGAACCTTTATTTATGGTAAAATGATTTGATTGTAAATAATAATTCTACGTTGCTTTCCTTTAGCAATTTTCTCTTTAGAATATACCTCTAAATATACTCTTAAAAATAAAAACTATATTAATAAATACATATTATAAAAGTATATACTATATTTTTAAATAATAATTAGCAAAAGCCATTCGATCTTATTCAAAATCCTTATCCAGCTTTTTAAACTGCTTATTTGAAGGCAGTTTTAAACGCATCATAAAATATATATCTCAGTTGAAAGTTTTATTTATATTTTTACTGTTTGTTAAGTATTTGTTTGATAAAAAGTAAGGGTAAGGTTTTGCTTTTTATTTTGAAATAAATCAGACAAACCATTCTCTTTACGCTTCACATCCACACTCACAAGCGTTTGCAGTTTTCTAGGAATTTGCAATTTATAACTCGAGGAGAAATCCTAAAACTCATTTTATAAATTCTTATTTTACTTCAGATCAAATATTATTTTATGTAGAGCTAATTCACGTTTCCCCTAAGGAACTTTATTTTTATTGTACGCTCTGCTTATTTTTACGCAGATAATTTTGCTTCAAAACCTGATCTCTTTAAATCATGTCTGTGTTTATATAATAAATAAATATTTTTCAAGTACTTCTTTGCTCCTGGTATATTCCAAACAATCGGCAACGACTCTGTTTAAAATTTAATCGCTTCGAATGCTACGGCGCATTAAAAAAAGTTTTACAGCTCACACTCTGTCATAGGTACGGACAACTTTTACACTTCAAAACTCAAGTCACTGTCATCGCTATCTCGCTCTCTGTCCTCGGAAAGTCTGGTTTCCTGACGTCTTTTTTATGAGCGGTATTGAATGCGGACACGAATGGACAGGTTCACCGTCGGCAATTCAAGCGTTCGAGAGCGCGGTGACAACTTATTTGAAGAGGGGTTCGTTCGCCTGCCCTTCTCCGCTGTTCGCCAATTCGAAATGTAAATTCCAGGAAAAGAGGTGTATGTAAAATTTAAGTTATTTTTTCCAGTTTTTGGAAGATTTTCAAAAAGAAAATATTTGATAATTCATAGGAAGTTATTAAGATTTTCTGAGTAACTAAAGTCGAGATAAAAATGTAACATTTACCTAAGTTTGGGAAGAACCGAATTTTAACCCTCCAAGTGGTTTCGACGAGTCATCTCGTCGATCAAGATCTGACCAATTTTGCTGATGATGAAATATCTGGTCCATCAAGATCTTACCAATTTTTTATGATGACGAGATCAAGATCTGGTCAGGTTTTTTCTAATGACGAGGTATCTCGTCCATAAAAATCGATTCAGTTATTTAATAACGAGATACCTCGACGAGACAACCCCGGGAGGGTTAATGATTTATGAGGACTGTTCGGAAAGCATCCAGCCGTGTAATATGAAACAAGATACATAGCACCTAGGTCTTTTGGCACCAAGTCTCCCTCAAAGTAGGTGTCTTGAGACTTCGCAAACTCCTCTTCCACTTTTCAAAACACTCTGCGAAGGCTATTATTGGAATCCCCATCAGCTGCCTCGTCGTGTTCTGAATTGTATCCACGGTCTGAAATCTCTTCCCTTTCAGAAAAGATTTTAGCTTTAGGACAAGTGAGGCACAAATCCAGGTGATTTGATGTTTTATCAAAAAACCATGTACAATAAGCGATGTGAATGGAACCATCCACACGTTTCATGCTAAGATCCACAGTAGGTTTTGGAATCCCCAGATCATCTTGCAATTCTGTACTGTCAGTCGGTCGATCTTTGTCGATTGTAGCCCGTATGTGTTCAACATTCTCACGTGTTCTGTTTGTTCAAGGCCTTCCAGAACGTGGATAATTTTCAACAGATTCACGGCCATCTTTGAAGCGGCTATACCATTTACTTTATTTGCACTCTACTCATTGCATCGAGACGGAAAGCTTTTTTAATCATCTGAATAGTTTCCGAGGAGGAATTTTCAAGTTTAAAGCAAAAATTTGATGGTTTTTTGCTGCTGTACTCGCTTCGTCATAGCAAATGCGACAATCTCATAGGACAAACGCTCACTCAAGGACGTCTAGCAAACAACTGATTAGTCCAATGGGTTAGCAACTTATAAACATGCACATCAATCTCCCCTCTCCTAGGCTGCCAAGTCACAACCGTTCTCGGCCCACAAACCGTTCTTATTATACTAGTAATTGCTGTATATCTTCCGGATAGATCTCTTACAGCAGAGCAAATCTTTTTTTCATTTATTAAAATGCCTTTAATTGCATCTTAACCCTCCTGGTAGTTGTCTTGTCGAGGTATCTCGTCAATAGAAAAAATGATCATATCTTGATGGACTAGAAATCTCATCATTAGAAGAAACCTGACCAGATCTTTATCTCATCATTAAAAAATCGGCAATACCTCGTCATTAGCAAAATTGGTCAGATATTGATGGACGTAATATCTCATCGAAACCACTTGGAGGGTTAAATTAATATCTTCAATTATAAATTCATGGTTAGGAGGAATTGTTGCGTTGGATGAAAAATATATTATCACTAGACAAAAAATTATTGCCTTGGCCCTCTGAAGGTTTTGCACGCATATATACATTCTGCAGCATGGATTGTCCTCCCTGAATAACTTCTAATCAGTTTTGACCTTATTTATAAATAGAATGTGTTTCAGAATTCCTTAAACTATTATATGTGGTTATTTAGTCACCAAGTATGTGCTGTGGGCACAAAAGCAACATTACGCTACTTGGATGTCTCGTGAAGCTGAGAGGCTTAGAAGTTTGGTTTTGATGGACACACAGCAACTGTATGAAGAAAAAAAGAAATTGCTAAGAAATTTAGTCTTTAACCCTCCAGGTGGCTTATCTTCGAATAAAAAACTGTCCTGTAGTGGCTAGACGTTGATGCCAAAAACAAACTGTCACCAGTTCTGGGCAAGGGACAATTTGTTTTTCCTACTTGAATCTTCATTTTCCCTGCAGTAATAAAGCAGTTTTGTATGGGCGAGTTATCTCGTCTTTAACAAAATTGACCGGATATTGGACGAGTATCTCGACGAAACGGAGGGTTAAGCTTAATTTATAACGTATTTAATGTAATTTATGAAACAGAATAAGATAATTTCAATTAATTTTTAAACAACGTCGCTGTCGTTCTTGGTGCAAGTGTCAATGTTTCATCCCACCGAAGCTATTGCTAACGACTTTATTTTTTCCCATGCCCACCACTGAACTCTTTGGGGAACTGCAAGCGACGAACTGGCGGCTATTTACGAGGTAGAAAACACCCCGTGGGCAGCCACTGTTACTCCTAACAGCGACAATCGCCAAATTCCATGCGCTTACACACCGAGATTCGAATCCGGAGCTTACTGGATGGCACAGATGCTAACGACTTCATACAAATAGTACAAAGAGTATTTCCCTTAATCAATATCCTAAATATTCTATATTTAATGTCAAATGTTTGGGTAAATCAATCGATAAATAAACAATTCATGAAAGCATAATTTTAAAAATATAAAATAAGTAAATATATGCATACACATAAATTTTTATGTCACTCTATTTTAATGTATTAAGTTTAGTATAATTTAATAGAGCCCTAGAACTTTCAAACCGTTTCTCAACTTAAAGTAATTTCTCTTTAACCACAGAATTGACATCTTCATTAAATTCAAAAATGTATCACTCGAAAATTCAATATTATAAGCTCATGCGATGCGATTCTTTCATTAGTTTCAATTCCCACGTGTAGATCAATATGCATGGATAGACATATCAATTTTAAAATAGGAGGAACAAGTTCAACCGAAATTAAATTCACGGTAAACTTTCAAGCCATAAATCCATATCGCAGAATTAAAGGTGCGAATGCAAATAGTTTGACCGAGGTAGCGCTGAATGAGGTACAATAATTTAATATTGGAATTCCTCAGAGATTAGCAGTTCATGAATCAATTTGATCATGTCATACCACAATACACGCTGCTGAGAAAAGAGGGTTAAATAATATGTTGCTCCTATCTTTGTTTAATCCCTTTACTTTCTTAACCCTCCTGGCGGCGAGGCATCTCAAAGTTGTGTTCCCGAAAACGGCACCCCAAAAAAGCGAGTTCCCTTTAAAAGTGTCAGGGTTTGGACAAAGGGAGTGCTTTCCCCTTCTTCAGTCAATTGGTCTCAGCAGTGGTCTATTTAGACCGGACCATCAAAGAGAGCGATGACAGTGATAGATAGCAAAGCCACGGGCTACTTCCCAGAATACCCTAAGTATACCTTCTCGAGGGTGCTTCTCAAATGCTTGTACAACGAATTTCAAATAGTGAAATAATTCAGGGGCCCAAGATACATTCGACTGATCCATACAAATTTTCTTATACGTGTTTGAAAAAACAAATATTTACTGTAACAATGGGAAACTTTGAAATTATAAATTTATATATTTTTCTTTTAATGAGTAATTTTCTACTAATTGTAAATAAGTTAAATTCTAGCATTGATTTTCTTGCCCACAAAAGTTTGCCTCCATTACACAGATTTACAGCATAATTTTTGTATAAATGAAGCGATGAAATTATTTATCGCAGTTGAGTTAGACATGAGAGACTTAAAGCAAAGCTAAACAAAAAATATTCAATACTTGCTTTGTTAATGTAAAATATCCTAAAGAGTAACCACAACGGATATTACCCCAAAGGTTTTCAGATTTTGGGTGTTCACATATCCGTGAAGAAATGAGTAGAATCAAAACCGTACACATATGGTAAACTGAGTTATTTTGCACCAATAACTTTTTAAAGAAATGAAGTATGGGACGTTTGGAATCTTCTTGATCACAATTTTGAACGATTATTTTTATTAAATTTTAATGGTCTAGTTATTTCAGACAATCCCTGAGAACCCCAATAGACTAAAATGGCATCCGGATAATTAACGAACCGTTAATTATCCGGGTATATAGGCGCAAGATACAGAATACAAAAATGGAGGAATTAAGTAAATCCCGAAACATTTGCGATTTGTTTCATATAAATGGTTGAAAATAATTTTATAAATCCATACAAATTATTTGAGTGATAATGGTTTGACGTAGCCCTCAACAGTTTTACATAAAAAAAACCTAAATTTCAACCAGCATTTTCGAGGATCTGTGTCTCGTCATCTGACCGTGTTTCAAAATTACGTGGTGTTGTCCTTGGATCTTTCCCTTCGGGTTTGATCCTGGACCGTCGCTAATAGCCGTTGTCTTGCTCCAGTGCGACGTTAATTAAATACCTATCCACTGAAAATGAAGTGTTTCTCAACCGCCGGTCTCAGCCAATTACCTTGCCCTAGCATTAGTTATATCGGGTCGTAAGAGGTTATCCTGGGATTTGTCATTTTTGATATCTAAGGATTTTTTATGATGAAATATTTTATAGTGATAATATTCTGAGAATATTCGTGAATGGTGCCAAAATGTTCAGAATCAGAAAGCCTTAATAATATCTGTATAGATAACATCACTGACCAAGTAACAGTAAAGAAAATTTCTCCACTGAAAATGAAAATCAAAGGGGAAATGAATCATCTATCGGGGTCTCAAATCTGATAATACTAAATACTGTTTCTTCGCAAGTTCTCCTAGCAGTGTAAGTTTTCGTTTCGAAAATCGAGTGACGTGATTTTTTTTAAAGTAATAAGCCCTAAAGATTAAAATTTTAATATGAATAAGAGACAAGGGATTTCGTTTAACTTTGGTGTACAGAAGTCTCGTATGGAAGGTGTTTATAGCCCAACAAATATAAATATTTTGTGAACAGAATGAGATGAAAATCAGCGCAAATTATATTAATTTTGGCCTGAAAAAATTTACAACGCGTTACAAGATTTCATTAGTTCAGTGATTGATAGCTAATTTCCTCCTCCATTTCCTTATAACCATGACATAATTAATAATTGTTTTTTAATGCATGCACTTTAAAAGAATTTTAAAGGTATTTACGAGTAAATTTGTTGAAACCGGACCCTCTTATAAAACACTATCTGAATTACCCGGCGTCGATCGAATTGTTTGTAACTCATCGTAATATTCAATAGTAGTCCTATGGGGATTTCGAATTGTTTTGAGATCTCTCTACAGACCCAGGACAAATCAAATGGAGTTAATATCTAGACTATGTTTCTCGCAGAGTTTTAAAGAATGAGTGTAGCAAATTCGATATGAGTTGATCAAACTGTCATAATAAGGATAATCAATGGTAATTTCTATGGGGATTTCGAGGGCAGCGGTAGCCCAGTTCGAAGAGCAACGGATTAGAAAACAGAGGGTTGCGAGTTCGAAACTCGGTCCAGCCAAAGACCGTCGGATACACGAAGGCTGGTGCACGTTAAATCTGTCGTGGCCTCAAGTGTCCTCACGTTGGCGAAGTGTGGAAGTTTGGAGTGGGGTGCCGGCTCAAGTATTGTTCTTGACCGTGGTTCAAAATTATGAGGCGTTGTTCTGGGATCTTTCACTTCAGAATTGATCCCGGAACATCCCCAATAGCCCGTTGTGTTGGGGGGACATTAATTAACATCCAGGGGGACATTAATTAACTACCTACCCATTTGGATTTCGAATTGTTTTTAGCCCCTTCTCCCGACCCAGGACAAATAGAACGGGATTAATATCCTGTATAACCTATGTTTCCCGCAGACATCCAAAAATTGAATGTACTAAATCTGGTGTGAATTCGTCTTCAAAATATTCAATGTTATTCCAATGGGGATTTTGAATTGTTTTTAGCCTTTCTCCAGACCTAAAGCAAAAGAACGTGTTAAATATGTAGTCTATATTTTCCACAGGATTCTAAGGAATGAATGTACCAAATTTGGTGTGAATTGGTATGACAGTGATCGTAAAATATTCAATGTTATTTCTAAGTGGATTTCAAATTTGTTTTGGCCCCTCTGCAGATCTAGGACCAATTGAACGGGGTTAATATATAGCCTACGTTGCCAGCAGGATTCTATAGAATGAATGTACCATATATTTGGTGTGAATTGTTCAGACAGTGATCGTAAAAATACTTAACGCTATTCCTATGGTGATTTCGAATTGTTTTACCTCTTCTCCACATCCAAGAAAAATAGAACGGGGGTTAATATGTAGCATACTTTACCCGTAGGGTTCTGAAGAATAAGTGTACCAAATTTGATGTGGATAGGTCAAACGGTGTAAATTTGTATAGAGGACAGAAAGACGCCAACTCAGCTTTGTATACAGATGTCTATCCCCTTGTTGCATTATGTGCGTTAAATATATTTTATTTCTTATCTGAAATGTTTATAATTAAATAGAATACTGCAGGTAAAATAAGAAAAGCTATGCAAATACGATGATTTGGGAAATTCAGATTAAAAAAAAATTTAGTCGCACCTGCTAGTAGCATGGCGGTGTTAAAGAATTTTAAAGACAAGTACGAAAGGAAGTACGAACAAGTACGAAGTACATTTGCCAAGACTGGCAAATGTTAAGAATTTTAGGGCGGTAGGACGTCTCATTACCTTCAAATGGTAAAAGTTCGATATAGGTATGTCCTAGGCATATTAAGACTATATTCTCTCGTTTGATAGTGATATCTAGGAGGTGTTCTAGAAGTGACATACAAGAACGCACCACCCCTTAAAAAACTAAATTATGTTTTGCGCAAATTACATTCATACGAGGCGAAAGGTCTTTACCCATAGTTTCCTTTTTTTGCAAAACATATTTTATTTAACATGATTTTCAAAGGGTTAATTATCCATTGTTAATTAATGTTTGTGAGAAAGAACCAAACTAGAGGTTTTGGAATTTTTTAATTCTTTATCGCATCGATGGCCCGCAGGTAGCCGGCTTCACCAAACCTATTAGAACTCCGTCAATTATCGCACTTCATTAAGTTTCCAATACGTAGAGAAATATTAAAAGAAACAATTGTGCGTAATTTAAAATGTATGTCTTGTGATTTTGGCTGCAGCAAAAATCATACCTTTAATTTTTTTAATTTTCAATCTTTTTCCCTGAATTCATGTCCTTTCGCTTTTGTTTGGTAAATTTTAATCGTACTTCAAATGAAGCATTTAAAAATGTTTTCATCTCAAAAAGTAAAAGCAAAATAGCAGTGAGAATACATTTTCGAAAAGTGCGTGTCGGTTCCAAATTTCCAATTCAACTTCTTTTTCCCGAAGAACCCAAAAATAGACGCTTTCAAAGTGTAGCTTAACAAAGACAGGAATGCCGTCGTGATACTCAACGAACACGCCAAAGGCAATGACTTGAGGGAAGCATTTTAGGGATTGTCCGTTCCCATCAGGACCCCTCGCACAAAAGGTGTCCAGTCACGCCCTCTCGTTAGAGGACACGGGTGGTAGAGGGGAAGGAAAAGTGACCGTTCAAAGATTCTCGGGGTTGACACTTAAGCTTACATTTTGGTTTACGAGATATCTCGGGGTTGACACTTAAACTGGCATTTTGGTTTACGAAATATCTCGGGGTGGCCGCCTGAAGGGTTAAATCGACCATGTATCATAATTTAAGAATAGCACCGAATGAAAGTTATAATACAGGTATCTTATCTGCAGCCTTCTTCCGTAAGGCTTAAGGAACTGATGAATCTAGTCTTGTTTCAACCCTCCAAGTGGTTTCGATGAGATATTTCGTCCATCAAGATCTGACATATTTTACTAATGATGAAGTGTCGTCATCAAGATATTGTCTATTTTTTTATGATGGCAAGATCAATATCTGGTGCGTTTTCTTCTGCTGCATAAGTATCTCGTCCATTTAAGACTGGTCAGTTTTTCTAATTACGAGATACCTCATTGACAAATCACCAGGAGGTTAAATACTAATCATACAAGGTGATAATATTCTCCCTAGTATATAATCCTATAAAATATATCAAACAACTTCAATTCTTATTTTTTAAGGCAATATCAGGAACTTGTATTATCGGACACTTTTACTGTGAAGAAATTGATTGATAAGAGCTGATGAGATTGATTGCATGCAGGTGAGATTGATGAATGAAGGGTCTTCCTGAAAGTGTTTACTCGGTCTTTGTTTTTCCAACCGTTAGTCCAGGTGTAATATTTCTTACAAAAATGTTTCAAATAAGGTAGCAATTTATCTTGCAACAGTTCTAAATCGATAAACGTGTTTGTTTCAGAAATGCAGATCCCCTATTCAGAATTTTCCTCAAATGAAACAATTTAACGGACAGTTTATGTGATGCTTTTGATACAGAAATAGACGCAATCTTCACTGAAGCAAAGACAGTGAACATTAAAGTAACTCAGAAACACAGTTATAGTAATACTCAATTGTAACACCTTTAAGTTGCATCCCTACTGTATGTGAGTACAACTAGAAACACTTTAAGCTGCGTCTTAAACTACACTCATATCCAAATTTATCTTTACATTCCCAAAAATAACGATATTCCATGAAATATCCAATCGATGTAATCCATTTTTGCAGGGAATATGTGAAAGATAAACCTAATTAGCATTATCCAATCAAAAGTGATCAAACGGTTTCTGATATGCAAATCAAGGTGTTACGTCATCCGACGGTGAATCAAGCGCTTTGCGCAAAGTGAATATCTGAGTGAATTTCTGCAATACAGCTTTTGATTTCAGTGTGTAAGAATTCAAAATGTTTTGTTATGGCTCCGAAGTATCATTTGGAAGAATCTGTGAAGTGGCGAATTATAGGCCGTTTAGAAGCAGGGCAGACAATCATGGAAGCAGCGAGATGTGTGAATATTTCAAGACAGACAATCTCTACGCTATGGAAACAATTTCAGAACTCTGGAACTGCTGTAAAGAGGCCTTTACAAGGTCGTAAACGAATAACAACTGCTTCTCAAGTTCGATATCTGGCAATAACTGCCCGTCGTAACAGGAAATCCACGCTCGGCAGTTAAGTTCAGAGGTTTCAGCCGCCACTGGAACTGTTGTATCACGGCAAACTACATACAGAAGGCTTAATGAAAAAGGCCTTTATGTCAGAAAGCCAAGGGTATGTGTTTCACTGTCTTCACAATAAAAGAGGGATCGCTTTAATTGCTGCAAAGAACATCAAAACTGGAGTGAACACCAATGGACCCATGTTCTCTTTACTGATGAGTCGAGGTTTAGTTTAACATCTGATTCTAAACGTGTTTACATCTGAAGGGAGTCAGGAACACGAAATCTTCCTTCGAACATTATGGAACGTGACCGTTTCGGTAGTGCATGTGTGATGGTATGGGGAGAAATAATGATCGATGGACGTACGCCCCTACACGTTTTCAACAGCGGATCTGTGACCGGTCAGAGATATCGGGATGAGGTCTTAGAACCTTATGTGAGACTTTTCAGAGGTGCATATGGATCGGAATTTTTATTTATGGACGATAATGCTCGTCCACATCGAGCAAACCTCATTGACGAATTCCTTGAAAGGGAAGCCATTGAGTGAATACCGTGTCCAGCAAAATCTCCTGATATGAACCCGATAGAAAACGTATGGGACTACCTCGGAAAAGCAGTTGCACGAAGACATCCTCCTCCTAGAGATATAAATGTCCTGAAGACCGCATTGCTGGAGGAGTGGAACTTAATTCCCCAAACTGTGGTTAACAACATTATTGACAGCATTAAAACACGTTGGGATATGTATATACACGTCAGGGGAGATCACATTCCATATTAAATTCATAAGCCTTAATTTTTTTCTGAGTTATTCTTTTTTTTTTCTGAACTCTCCTTGTCACATATTATTGCTATTTTTATTGTTTCATGCTACAGTTTTATATCATATGCAGTGCTTTTAAATTTTTTCCTTTGTATTTATGTGTTATGATGTTATGTATCATTTCACACAAATTCAGAAAATTATAATTCACAGTTTCTGAGAAATCCGTGATTTTATGCATGTAAAGATAATTTTGGACATGAGTGTATAACAACTTTTGAAACCCAGGAACGAATCTTATTACAAGTCTTTTGAGAATGCAGCGAAGTAAAACCAATACAAAGCTTTGAAATTCATTAAAGTTTTATCATTCATATTTGGATTTTCCTAAAATGAACGATAGATAAGTTGTTTTGATAGATTTTAGGAGCATTTTCAGTCAAATTTTTAGAAAATGGTTAATTAAAAATATCTTCCCTCAATAACTGACGTTGATTGAAACTTAAGAGGTAAGGTATCGAACAATCAGACACAAATTAATTTTGGAGGTGGTCCAGTCTTTTTACTCACCGTATATTCAACTTGGGTGATTAACTTATATAAGCGTTTTACTTTTATGATTAACCAAACTTCAATTTAAGATGATTAAACTGGGTTAAGTATGAATTTTAAATTGCTTTTAACATAATATATTTTGTGGAGAGCTCCAGCCCCTTGTCCCCTTGTATAACGTCCCTGCGTCTATGCGTACTAGAAGTCAAGTATGAAGCTATTTCTTTGTCTTGACCATCCTTTCAAATTCAAAACCAGTCACCCATCGCGTCTATACTGGTTCTTTGTTTAAGCAAAGGATCGAATTTCAATATAATACAACCTTCTTATATCCTATCCAACCCAACATTATTATGCCCCTAACATTCCCATTCCGACAGTCACTCAGCACATACACAGATTCTTGGTTTGTTTCAACAACCGATTGAATTTCAATACAATACAACTTTCTTATACCACATCTAACCCAACACATTATTATGTCCCATGCAGACAACCACGCAGCACAAGCACGGGTACTTCATTTGTTTCAGATATTACTTATCAAATTTCGAAACAATAAAATTTTACTATATATCATCCATCGCAACATTATTGTGTCCCATCCATTCCCGTTCAGGTAGATTGGTATGTAGTTAATTAACGTCACACTGGAGCAACACAACGGGCTATTGGTGACGGTCCGGAATCAATCCCGAGGAAATAGATACAAGGACAACACGTTGTAATTTTAAGCCACGGTCAGATGACGAGTCAACATCTGAACTGGCAAACTTCCACACCAAGCCAACGTGAGGACATTTGAGGTCACGATAGATTTAGTGTGCACCAGCCCGGTGTAAACGACGGTCTTTGGTTGAACCGAGTTTCGAACTCGCAACCCTCCGGTTGCTAATCTGTTGCTCTTCCAATTGGGCTACCGCGACTCCATCATTCCCGTTTAGCAGACATATGACTCAGTACATACCCAGGTTTTTTGTTTGTTTCAGCTACCGATCGTATTTCGAAACAATATTACATTCCATCTATCCCAACATTATGTTCCATTTATTTCCATTCAGACAGTCCCCCAACAAATACACAGATTCTTCTTTTGTTTCAGCTACCGATTGACTTTCGATACAATGCAACTTTCTTATACCTAATGTATCCCAACATTGTCATGTTCCACTCAGACAGCCTGGATGACTGTTAAGCACAGGTTCTTTTTCTCAGCTACTGGTCAAATTTTGAAGCAATACAACTTTATTATATCCCATCCATCCATATCAGATTTAAAAATTGACGTTACAGAGCTAAAGAATTATCTGTTTCTGAATCAAAAACAGCATTTCTTTTTAATATTAAAGGATTTGTGAGATCAGTGAAATGCTGCCTAGTTTATTCCACAACTAGTATTTTATTATTATACAGTATTTTATTACAGACAGTATTCTATTGTGTCAACAGGCAGGTAAGAAAAGGACATTACTGTGAATATCAGCTTTACAAATTAATGTTAGAGTGCTAAAGAATTATTCTAGGTGTAGTATCAGTCCACATTATCTCGAATAATCAAGGTTCTACTGCAGTTATCAAAGTGACGTCATTAAACCAAGAACAGTATTTATGACACAAAAAGAAAGGATTTATCAGATCTGTGAAATGCATAAACAAGCTACCTAGTTTATTCCGCAGCCAGTATTTGTCCGATAAAGTTGTGATCTTAAAGTGTCAACACATAGGTAAAAAAGGACATTCCCGTGAATATCAGCTTTACAAATTGACGTTGAAGCGCTAAAGAATTGACAGAGGCTCAAGCGATAGCTTGGAGGAAAATGAAAGACAGCAGTCAGTGATGACAGCGATATTTCCAGACGAAAAAGACTTTTTCAAGTCTCAAAGCTTTTACACTGATGTAGCTAAACCACTCATTTGGCATCCTCTAAACTTATCGAAATCCTGCTGTGTCGATTTTTATTTATCTTTAGAAATCGAATAAGGATGTAAAAAATCGCTAACTCGATCGAAGTTAAGAAATAAAAATAGGATTCTCCTCAGCTCTTTTGGACGTGGTGCTTTAGAAGGGATTTACCAGGAAATCCTTGAATCATCCCGTAATCTACTCTGAATTTGAATAACTATGAGAAATCGAGCAACGTAATCTCGAGAGGGAATTGAACTTTTTTTCTCGGGGCTGGTGGGAAAATTGGAAAATAAAAATTTGTTTTAACTATGTCTGCCGGGTTGGTGATAAAAATACGGCTATACACGAGTTATGTTTTCTATGGCTTTAATTTGAGCTTTGAGTTTTTAATCTTCGAGCTGTGTTCTCTCTAAACGATTACTTTTTGGATTACGTTGGTTTAAGTCGGATTAAATATTCCAATGAAATTGAATTTTTGGAACAATCGCAATTTAAATTCAAATAGTTTATTTAAATTTGTGCTTTCCCTGAATATGTGAAAAGCCTGGTGTGATTAATTGTATCTGTTTAAAAATGCAACCGATTGATTTCAGCAATGTATCAAATAATTATTTTTAAAAGTTGTATGCAGGTCAAATTTTAATCTAAGAAAGGGAATTTTTCTCTGAAGAGCGTAAGTACTAGAGGTCGTTAAATAGGTAAGTCGTTAAATGAGGATTACTTGTATTCACGTTTTCACACATTTTAAAGATTTTTATCGATCAAGTTTACTTGCTACGAGAATAAAGAGTCTTATTTTTTGGGGGGAAATAGATAGAAGGCTCTTTTACAGTTTATCTAAATAAAAACAAATATACAAATATATACAAAATATAATCTACAGTTGGATGTCCTATAGGACTGATCTTAAAATATTTAAATTGAATTAAGTTCTATTGCAGTTTTAATATAAATTCAAACACACATTTTGTATGCACACAATGAAAAGTGAAATAATGTAGAATATTGCTTAATAAGAAGGGATTTCCCTCGTTGGAAAGCTGGCCGTTCTAGCTGTCGTTAAGTGTGGAATGCTTGGTATACAATGAGAATTGAAACAATGTAGAATTTCGCTAAGCTCACAGAATTTTGTTGATTAAAGACAATATATCGCATCCACTAAACGCATTAGTTTTATTTGAATACAAGAAAGATATAATCAGTAAAAGTTGTTTATATAAAGAAATATCAGTCATGAATAAACCAAAATATTTAACCAGTTATTGTTATCAGATTGTGAAAGTGCATCGTCTTAAAGAGACAAATGACTAACAAAAGGAAACATAACTGTTCGCTTTTTCTAAAGAATAAATTTTATGACAATTTGTATCAATTATACATAATTGCAAATTATATCCAACAGTTTTATTGTGCTAGAAAAAAATAAAGCTCGGAGGTATTTATTTTATGAAGTTTTGAATTGTATAGGCTTAAGAGCAATCTAAGAACTACATTACTGCAGACTCTCATTCATGCACTAAGAATATGGATAGTGAGCATGAGATACATTTTTCTGAATCATGTAATGTTGCTTTCATTCATAGTTCAGCATCTTTCCACCGTTCAGTTACTTAAGGAAAACGCTTGACAAAAATTTTCCAGTAGTAGACATAAGTAATGTCTTGTGGTGCAATTGTCAACATCCTCATTTCTCAGAAAATCCACCTAAATACACAAATGCATCCTCTTTCCTGATGATTTGGCAGAGATTTTGTATACCAGTAAAAAGTATCTCACACGGACTTTTTTTATTCCTATGGCAAGGGAAAGAAAGACATACTTGTTCAACAATGCAAAATACAAGAATACAAAAGGTCGAAAATACAACAAAGATGCATAATCGGTGAACAAAGATGAACAAAGTCGTGTGCGTGTCCATTTTTAAATTTTCATTCTTCCTACAGGGGCAAGTTTGGGTTGACAAAAGTACCAATGATGCCACACATGACTAGCCAAGCAATCATAACCAACTATAAGGAAAGCCACACATTGTTCCAACGATACTAAATAATAAAGGAAGTATAAAAATAAGAGTGAGCAATGTTGACCTTTTTATGTGCCCAGGATCATGTGACCAAATCTAGTAGTAACGTGACATTTAGACTGCTTTCGTATGTTGGGTGGAACCTAACATTTATCATCTGATTGATTCATGGAACGGGAGAAGACACCCATCAATATATTCATCATCTGATTAATCCATTGATTGATCATCTGATAGTAGTAGACTTTGGCGATTTCGACACTTTTATAGCCACTCTATAAAAATGCGGATTCACACACCTACCCTGTCATATGTTACATTGCCAAACGTGGCGATAAGATACCAAATTGGTCAAACTAGTCAATTTTTCACAGAGCAGTCACGTGACTACTAGTCCACATGTTGATCACACATTTTGAAGCTCCTTTCAATAGCAATGCCCAGTCTATTTATATTTTAAGTCTAGATACTAAATGGGCTGAAATAAGTATGCGTATCGACATGTTTTCTGTACAGAAACGGAATATGTCATGTCCCATATTTTGTAGCATGCTGGTTCAGTCATTGACCTAATGAAATAGACGGAGCATGCGTGCGCAGTTTCATGATATTTCTACCGATCGCTCGATTTGAAGATCTGTCACGTGGTTGTGGGAAAGAGCATGAATCTCAATGTGGGATAAAGTATTGATCGGTTGAAAATGATTATCCAGCGGTATTAAAACAGTTTGCACTTTGATAGCCAATTGGCCCAAGCGATTTGTAAGCCCACGTACCCTTCTGAGATCGGCAGCGATTCCACCCAC
The DNA here is from genome assembly GCA_933210815.1 of Meta bourneti. Classification (NCBI taxonomy): domain Eukaryota; kingdom Metazoa; phylum Arthropoda; class Arachnida; order Araneae; family Tetragnathidae; genus Meta; species Meta bourneti. The sequence goes on from OW119926.1 coordinate 58,509,262, forward strand.
ATGCTCTGTCTATTTCATTTTAAGGTCGATGGCTTCAGTGTGTGACCGGGAAAAACTTTTTGTGCTTTTCTGCTGGATACATCAGCATATAAACTCTGAGGTGGTTTTTATAATTCTTTGAAGAGATGCGTTCCATTAGTTTCTCTTCCCATTTTAATCCTCCTGGTGGTTTGTCTCGAAGGGGGTATCTCTTCATTAGCAAAAACTGACAAGATCATGATGGATGAGATATCTCGTCATTAGAAGATAGTTCATCATAAAAAAAATCGGCAATAAATTGATGACGAGATATCTTGTCATTAACAAAATTAATCAGATCTTGATGGATGACTAATTCCAGTAGTGACAAATCGTCTATTCGTCAAAAACATTACCAGGGTAGACATTACCAGTGTAGATCTGTCGTGGCATCCCACATCAATCATTTTAAGTAATTATTTCTTAAGAATTTTATTAACCTTAATTTCTAAAAGTATACCTTAAATTTATACACTAGCTATTGTGGGACGTAGGATTATATGTTTTTATTAGTTATTTAATAAATCATATATCAATCATTTATTCAATAAAAGGTCATTTTCAACAGACTCTGCGCACATAAATTTCTCATCAGTTTGATAGATAGTTGGAGCCTTTTTATACCATTCTTTAAGTTTATTCTTCATCGCTAATGGTGACTGAAAGGCTTCCATCCAAGCTACAATCTTTCTTTCTTCCAAACTTTGCCGTACCTTACCACCAATCAATATTCTTCAAATATGATCAGTATCCAAACTGAACTCAATTCTATGAATGTTTTTTTATCTGTCATGTCTTTTGAACTGCATCATTTCATCTTATGTCGTCAGACCATCCAAAAATTTAAACTATCATATACTATTTTAAAGTTGCTGGCTACGACAATTTTTAATTTTCCTTGTTTATTCGTCTGATTTAGTGTTTAATAGATTTTTTCCCAAAGTATTACATATTTCAAGTAATACAAGTTCTTAAACCTACTTTTTGTTATTGGTTAGGTTATTAGTTTGGGAATTTTATCTATTTTTATTTGAGTCAATTCTGTCTCTTGTTTAGCGCAGCTTGTCTATTTTTGGACCTTGTGCTATAAAATCCAAACCAACCTTAAGATTCTTATGTGTTCAGATAACCTAGAAGTATTAACAATCTTCAAGCTAATAAAAACATTCTTTGATTATATTTTTTATTTTAATTGGATTGTTTTACGCTTGAAATAAGTCTCATCAATAACAATGGAGAAAATCAAACATGAGAAAAGTTTATGCTGGTTTAAAGCCAAATACAGAAATGCACTGGCGTGCAAAACTTAAGGGCCGACAGTATTCCATGAGATTGAACCGAATAACGAAACACAAAACCTTGAGGAGATTTGCATAACAAAAGCTGATTGGTTGAAAGACGATGCGATTCCGAAAAGTGATGTACGTCACGTGACAACGCTAAATTTGATAAAAGCAGCTTTTCTAAGCAAGGATAAGAAGTGAAAAACAAGTGTGCGCGTCACTATAATGTTATTGTGTTACAGACGATGTAATGTCTAGTAGGACATATTTACATGACTTTGCGAGTGGTCGAATAGTTGGTAAGCTGAAGGAAGGATGCAGTATGAATAGTGTAGCTGAAGTGTTTGGTACCGACTATAGTATTGTTTATCGCGCATTGAAGATCTTCAAAACAACAGGAACAGTTGTTAGAAAGGTTTGTGGTGGTTGCCCAAGGAAAATAACGCCAAGAGATGACCAAAATATGTTCCTACATTCCAAAAGAGATCGACGTCAGACTGCAGGCAATACTGCAAGGAACTGCAGATGACCTTAGGACGTGCAGTATCGGAGTTCATTGTGGCCAGATGTTTACATAAAGGTGAACACTTTGTCCGACGACGGTACGGTGCATTCCGCTAACGTCTACACATCCGAGACACCGTTTACAATGTTGTAAGGACCACAGAGAATGAACCATACAGGAATGGGGTACGGTACTTTTCACGGATGAAAGTCGCTTCAGGCTGAACGATTCTGGACTACAACTGATCTGGAGAGAGGTGGGAATACGACATCTTCAGGCAAACATTACCGAACGAGATATGTATGGAGATAGAGGTGCTATCGTCTGGGGAGGCATCATGCTGAATGATCGTACTGAGCTCCATGTTTTCGAATGTGGTTCAGTAGCAGGAAACCACTACTGCAATGAGGTGATCCTTCACCATGTACGTCTTTTACGAGGTGCCATTCGTTTTGAGTTCATTTTTATGGGCAATAATGCCAGACCATATCGTACAAATGCTGTGGATGAACTGTTGGAAAATGAGGATGTCACTCGTATGGATTATCCTGCGTATTCGCTTGATTTGAATCCTATAAAACATGTGTGGGACGTCTTGCGGCACGCCCACATCTACTGTAAAATGTCCATCAACTGAAAAGAGCATTAATAGAGGAATGGGCAATGGGCTCATCGACCAACTCGTATAAGCATGGTTAAAAGCTGCAAAACAACCATTGCAGTTAAGGTGAATCATATTCCCTACTGAACACCACCTCTTTACTTTATTCCATCTCTAGGAAAGATTCCTTGTACAATGATTTACAGCTCTTTCTTAATAAACCTTTTTTAATCTAAGTATTCACTTTTATACATGTGCTTTTCATTCATCAATGTGGTGTCCACTGAGGTATCTGTGGTATGAACTTCATTTCGTCAGGCTTGCGTTGTAAGTTAATTAACTGAAATGAGATTCTACTTATTAAAATTTTAATTTTTCATACTTTCTGTACTGGTAAGGTTACTGTGGGAAAACGTAAAGGTCCTTTTTGCACGCCAGTGTATTTCTCTTTAAACCAGCATAAACTTTCATGGCGCAGTTCCATGTAGTGTTGGCGCTGGTTTATAGAACAGCTTGTCCACGTTTGAACTTTTCTCCATTAAACCCAAATCAATGAACCAACCTTAAGATCCTTATATATATTCAGATAACCTAGAAGGATTGATAATCTTCAAACTCACAAAACCAAATTATTCATACTATTTTTTTTATTTGATTTGGATTATTTTACGCTTGAAACAAGTCTCATTAATATCACAATAGAAAATAAAACATGCGAAAAGCTTATGCTGGTTTAAAGTCCAACACAAAAATATTCCACTGCGAACTGTATGCAAATGGAAATTATATTTGCTTCGGAAAATATTTTCAAGAGATTGAAAACACAAAGTTATAACGAACTAGGCTTCAACTTTAAAAGAATATTTTAACTGCTGAATCATGGGAACAGAAACGGTTATTTCTTTAAATGAGCTAATGCGATTTCAGTTTTTTGAAAAAAAAAATCCCTTCCTTTCATATTTTGACAGACGCAATTATCTTCTTTTTCCCCAGTTGAAAAAATAACATGTATGCCTTAGAGAATATCGTTCGGAAACCATTTATTTTCAAAGCTAATTCTGTAAGGAAAGTGGGTTACGCCGTTGAAATAAGAAATATATATGCGAATAAATGTAAAAAGGTAGAAATATTTCTTTACCTTTGACTTTTCTTCCGACGTTCGCTTTTCTTTTCAATTCTCTTTATGCAGCTCTGGCTCAGAATTCGTCAAAAAAGTTTCTTTACAATCCCAAATTTTTAATGAAGGTATTTCTAAATGAGTTCCCGCTAAATGTATTTTGAAAGAGTGATATTTTTCGGTGATTATTAACTTAAAAAAGAACGGTGTATAATAAGCTATAGCCGCTTTGAGAAAAATGATTCTTTGAGCGGCAGAAGCTTCAGCTGTTTTGATGATGAATGGTTTTTCAGCTTGTGTTCAATGTCGGTGAATTGTACACTAAAACCTTTTCAAACGCTGCCATCTTAAGACGGAAAAGGTAGTAAAAATGATAGTTGAATAATCATCGTAATATTCAAGCATATAGTATATTATTGCATGATATTGGCAAGAATTTTATAACTAAACTTAAAGTATCAAAGAACTATCATTGAGATTGTTTAATTGCTTTTATCGCATAATGATCACATTTGCCCACGCTGCGTCACTTTGAGTTGAATTTGAGTAAGACAAATCTTATTAGCATAACAATAGAGATGAATTCATCCACTCTTGTTCAAACTCGAGTACTCTTGATGAATTCTCGACTCACAGCTATGCGCCTCACCTGGGCTAGTGAACATTTGATGACTGGAAACGGACAGCTTGTCTGAAGAGTTGCGTTTCCAACTGTTTAGGGCAGATGGAAGTATCTGTGTGTAGAGCCCCATGAAGATATTGATCCCATATATCAACAGGGGATTATACAGACTAGTGGTGGCTTCTTAATGGTATAAGGTATGTTTAGCTCTTATTCAATGGACCCCTGGTACGTTTACAAACGTCCGACAGGTGAACGCTACGGATGCATCTTTCTTGGCGAGTTACATCCGTTCATGTGCTGCTTTCATTCTGTAGGGTTTGGCCTTTCCCAACTGAACAACAATCTGTTCAAACAACATAGAGAACAATATATTTTTTCATTGGATGCCTTCTTTCAACTCTAGATCATTCGCAGAAAATGCTGATCACGTAAACAGTAGTAATATCAAACAACCTCATTTTCAAAATCCATCGAAAATTCTCCTTCGTAAACTTATTTAATGCGCTTTAGAAAAACACTAACAATCAAAAATCAAAGCGGAAATTTATCAATATTTCTCATATGAACTGCGCAACGATGAATTTTTTTTCCATAATTTTATGCAGTTTTCATATCTACGAAATCGAAAATAAAATTTCAAAATTAAAACAGATTACGCTTCGCTTTAAGTTATATCCAATCTTGTGAACGAGTACTCTCTTGGGCAACAGAACTCTCATTTTTCCACCATCAGAAATTCATATAATCCTTGGTCTCGATTAGAAGACCATGCTAAATAAAATAACATGCATATAAACAACCGCCATTATTTTAGGGATTTTTTTCAAACCCGCTTAAACTTTTCCCTACCACTAACGGAACCATACGCATGTGCGAACCTTCGAAAATTCGTGTTTTAACATTAGGATTCTTGCTGTGTCCATCCGCTTGTGATTTTAAAACATATATACGAGCACCAATTAACTGATCAGATTCAATCACAATTTAGAATCACAGATATTCTTCAGTAGCAGTCACAGTTAGAACTGTTACTGTGAAATCTCTAACATCTCTACTGTAAAGATAATTAACTTCAGGTGCATCCACAAGTCAGAGATGCGTTTGCATGAACTCCATTATTAATGCAAGTGATAATTGTTACATAAAAGCAATTGTACTTTAAAATGCTGATGTCTTTGATGATCAAATTGGAGGGATTTTCAGGATTTCAGGAATAAACCACCTAAAATCCATATCTCGTGCCAAAAAAAAGGAGGGATACCAGGAAATTTTTCTACAGACTAAGCTGGATTCGAAACACCGATTTTTTTAAAAAAGCAGGACACATGATATTTGACGAAAATTCACCTTCAGATGGCGCTGCCTATACATAAAAAAGACGATTCCAATCAGTAGTGTAAAAAGGGAATTCTCTGAATCAGTTTCCCCACAAGTAGGGATGGGAAATACTGTTCTTTTCGGCGAACAGTTCTTTGATATTCCGTTCTTTTTAAAAGAACTGTTCTTTAACCTGTTCTTCTGTTCTCAAATGTCTCTACTCTAAATGTACAAGCCCTGTTCTTCCTCGTAGTCTATGTGGCGCCAGAAGTTTTCGCGATTGACAGGGACCGAATTTTGTTGATGTTATCTTTGTTAGTACTTTGTATATAGACGTGCAATATAAAAAAATACAAATGACTCGGAGTCTTCGTATTGTTATCGGTTGATTGATTTTTTTATGGCGCAAGAGAGAGGGTCAAGTCGATTCAAGCTGCGCCTAACTATCAGTATTTAAGAAAAGAAAATCAGAATTTTTCCGTAAATTGGAAAACGTTCTTGCAAATCGAAACGTTTAAATTCTCCCCCAGTGGCAACTAATAATGTCCCATATCTGAATCATCTCAAGTAGTTTCCCAAACAGATATGAGGTGCCTAGGACAAAACAAATACGCAAGCGAAAGTAATAATTTGTTTAGATTTTAATGTCATTTTAAGTCAACAAAATGGTCATTTAAGACGATAAAACGTCGGTCCATGATCCATCCCGAAGAGAAAGATCCGAGGACAACACCAGGTAATTTTGAATCACGTTATGCAATGGGGAGTTGTCCTTTATAAAAGACTAGCTGAATTACCCGGCGTTGCTCGGGTTCAAATGGTTAAATGTTGCTTGAAAAGTGAATTAGAATAAGCACTTTTCTTTCACAGAAAAATGCAATCATGTAAGTTGTACGGAAAATACGTTTTAACTTTTTCATAGCTTCTACAATATACTTCGGACGCAAATATATACATTTAATTCCTGAATATATTGCAATATGTAAAAGATTAAGACATAAATACATACAGAAACGAAATTCCGACGAAAAATTACAGAATTTAAAAAAAAACGAAAGATGCGCAAAGTGTCGAATTTCGACTGCCTGAGTGTATTCTGAAATAGAGCAATTCGAAAAAAGACATTTGAAAAATATTGATAAAGACGATAATGATTTATGAAATTTAGTAATGCTCAAATATGGCTGCAACATTTCGCTGTGGTAACTCAAATACACAAACAGGGATTCTAAATCAAATTTATAAAATAATAAAACATTAATTCTGGTTTGCCAAATCTAAAATAACAAAATTACGCTTTTATGATTGAGTTGAAGTTTTTCGTGTTCCATTACAAAATGTAAATTATGAAAAATCAAATATTTTAAATATCCTTTTTTTATCAATCAAATATTCATAATATTCATGTAAAAATATAAAACTCATCATAGAAATACAATAATAACAATGAACTTTAATTCAATAATGCACATTACACCTGTCAAATAAAGTAGGAAATACTTATACAATCAATTAAAAGTTAAATTTAGTAATGCTCAAACACACACACACACATGACCGAAACATGGCTTTGCCCGGGTATTATCCCAATCATCTATTAGACAGGAAAATGAATCAAATCAATCTGTAGTGTAAAATCAAAGTAACTACATTAATAGGTTTTTAAAAATATAAGGACATCATGAAGTAAAATATTTTACAAATTCACTGTATTATAAATGTAACACAAAACTTGATTATACACAATATTTTTAGTTTCACCCCCAGGAGCAAGAATTACAAAATGCACATTACACCTGTCAAATAGAGTAGCAAAATTACGCTTTTATGATCATTGAGTTTTCCGTTTGTGCTTTTTGGAATAACGGTGCTTGGGTTAGAAATAAATGTGATCGGTGTACACAAATTAAACTGAATAGATAAATTTTTTTCAAAAAGCAGAAGGTCGATTTTACAGAATTTTTCAGAAAGAAAATCACTGCTTTCAACGGAGGATTCATAGGTATTTATTCCGGACATTTTAAAATAAGTTACACGCCTTACCTAAAAAGCTTAGGAAACAGAATTCTACAAATCATTACGTATTCAATAAATTATTTAAGGAAAGTTGGTCGAAATATACATCAACTTTCCTTGAAAATAATCCTTGAACTCCTGAAACCCTTTCCTTGAAATTCATTGCCAAAAATAAATATTTAAAAATATTCTTTCATCCAATAAAAAATCTATAATTTATTTACATCATGGGAAGAACTAAAAAGTCAGTTCAAACATAAATATTGTAATTTAATTTGTTTCGGAAAAATTGTTTTTCGATCAACACTTTTAAAGCATTCATAACTACCTAAAGCAATCAATCTATGCTCAATATTATTTCTATGGCGATTTCGAATAGTTTTTAGCCCCCTAGGGCTAATAGAACGGGGGTTAAGAGTTAGCCCATGATGACCACAGTGTTCTAAAGTATAAGTGTACCAACATTTGGTGTGGATTGGTCAAACGGTATAGATTTGTATAGAAAATATACACTGCTGGCCACCCAAATTGCAACACCAAGAAAGACAAGAGATATCACAACAAAATTTATTTTGTAGTTAACATGTTGACCAAGTATCAAATGATTAAATTTATAGACTTCTGTGAAGTGTGGTTCCTGCCAAAATCAGTAGCCAGAGTAGCCGCCATTGTTGGAGATCACCGCTGCCACACGCCTCGGCATTGATTCAAAGAGACTTTGGATGTGTTCTTGGGGTACAGCAGACCAAGCAGCTTCCACACGTTGCCAAAGTTGATCTGGTGTGGCAGCTGGGGATGTATTCTGGGTCAATCGTTGAGCAATCATGGACCACATGTTTTCTATCGGCGAAAGATCCGGAGAGCGAGCTGGCCAGGGAAGCAATTCAATCTGGCGATTGACGAAGAACCCTTGGACAATGCGTGCCACGTGTGGTCGCGCATTATCCTGTTGAAATATGGCTGTGGGCAAGCCCTGAAGGTAAGGAAGGACAACTGGCTCCAACACCTCGGAGATGTAGCGCTGGCTGTTTAAAGTACCGGCAATGCGTACTAGAGGAGTGCGAGAGCGATATCCAATACCGTCCCATACCATAATACCCGGTGCAGGACCAGTGTGGCGGTGCATAACGCAGCTGTTCAGCATCCTCTCTCCACGGTGTCTCCAGACTCGAATCCGACCATCGTGGTGTTGCAGACAGAAGCGTGACTCGTCAGTAAAGACAATTTCATTCCATTCTGCCGTCCACATCCTTCTTTCATCGCACCATTGGCGGCGGAAACGTCTGTGGTTCTGCGTCAAGGGTAGACGAAGCAATGGACGTCTTGCGGACAGACCACTCTGCTGTAAACGGCGTCGAATGGTACGCGCAGACACTGGATGATGCGGTACAGACTGAATGTGCTGTGCTATGGTTCGTGATGTGGCTGAGCGATCCGTCACTGCCATACGCACAATATGCCTGTCATCACGTGAAGTGGTGCAACTGAGGTAGATGCGATCGAACACGTCGGTCCGTCGTACCCTCCTGCATCCAATGATCACATATCCGCATTACAGTTGTTTGGTTTCGTCCAACACGACTACCGATTTCCCTGAAAGATAATCCTCAATCTCGGTAGGCCACTATCCTTCCTCTGTCGAACTCGGATACTTGATCAAAAGATGATCGCTGTTTTCTACGAGGCATAATTGATCGTTTTTTTGAAAAACCACAAGAAAAACACAATTGCCGTACTTGAAGTCGTCGAAATCTCCAAGCCTTAAATAGCGCTTTGAAGTGGCGCCACAGGCGCGCGTGATGTGCGTCTGCGCTGAAATTCTAATCATTTGCATATCTCACCTCCGCTAATGCATGTTGTAAATTTCATATTATTTGCATGCTTCCTTCAGGGTGTTGCATTTACGGTGGCCAGCAGTGTACATACACACACATCCTATTATATATCTATATATACATATACATATATATATATATATATATATATATATATACAAAAAACGCATACCGGGAATTCAACTTGGAAAGTAAAATTGGTTTGAAAAACAGGTTGCCCGAGTTGTCTTTAAAATCGTAATACCTGATTTAATGAGATCCCTTTTCAACTTATAGAGAGCATGACACACCCGATCCGAATTTCCTTTTCACAGTGAAATATGTCCACACATTTGAAATTTTGCTTTCCATTTTGTAAAATTTGGTTTTAAAATAAAGTTAAAAGCATTGCAAATCCTAAGAACGAGTAGAGGCGACACCACCAGAGAGAAAGCTGGACAACAAAATCTCGATCAGCAATATTTAAAGAAAAATTTAATTTATTTAAAACTAAAAATTCATCATTATGTCATTACCTAACAATTATAAAATTTCACAATTATTACGCTAATCTCCTCACAAATTCATCAGACGTCAGGGCTTGGTTCAGTCGAGAACAGTTCCTGGAGCCGTCATCGAGATCAGCTCCGCGAACCGTTCATCGAGAACAGCTCCGCGAACCGTTCATCGAGAACAGCTCCGCGAACCGTTCATCGAGAACAGAGAACTGCTCTGAGAACGGAGAACAGCTCCGAGAACGGAGAACAGCTCCGAGAACGGAGAACAGGGTCGGAACAATCAGGAAGTAGTCTCAGAGTAGGGAGTAGGTTTATGGACAGAGAAGGGATGAGAATGAATCAACAGGAAACAGTGAGTCACGAACTGTAGGATCAACAGCTGTGTTTCGGACTTACCATAATTTAGAATATTCGAAGATTTTTGCGAACTTAGAAAATTCGAGAAAAGAGAACTTTGCAAAATTCCCACCTGTTTAAAATCGAAGTATAAAAAGATTGCAATGTTTCTTTTTGCAAAAAGAACCGAGAACAGGTTTTTGTGAAAAGTGGGAACAGGCTGTTCCCGTTCTTTTTGAAGAACAGGTGAAAAAGAACAGTTCGTTCTTTTTTCCCCATCCCTACCCACAAGGGAGGATATGCGTTTGAAATCAGACGTGTAAGAAATAATAGCACGGGTGATAATTTATTATTTATGAACAATAATTATTTTTAAAGAAACCGATGGTTTTCTCTCGAATTAGTGGGATATTTAGTTTAAAGAAACAAACCACCTAAATCTACATCCCATGCTAGATAAATGCTGGCAGACTATCACGGAAATTGCTCGACATAAATGTTTTCGAAACATGATATTGGGCGAAAATTCAGCTTCAAATTACGCTGCCTGTAAAAAAGAGCTTGAAGTAATAAAATTACACGCATTTGAAAATAATACTTTCAGTCACAAAAATTGCACTTACATTATGATATTTCAGAATATGTTCTTTGCAGCTATTTACATCACTGTGTTGGTTCTACCCCTTAAAATTAAGAGTGTACAGCTTTGATTAAAAGACTTTTGTTTCAAAGCTTTTGTCATGCTTTTTGTAGCAGGTCGTGACAGCGAAAGGCAAGACCGCTTTATTAGGTTCATGGCAACCACGTGATTATTTCAATGTCTTATTACGTTTTAGAAATTCCCTTTTTACTTTACCACGCCTTTTTAGTTTAATTAGAGGAGTGATAGTACTCATCCAGACGAGCAATAATTACCATGGAACATAGGGTCGCATTCCACTCTGAGAGGCAGAAAAGAGTAAAATTAGAATTTCAACTTGAACTTACAACAGTGTTGGGAAAGCGAATGAACGATACCAAAAGCATAATCTGATTTATTGATCAGAGAAAAACTCACAGCAAGTGCTCAAAGTGGCGTCCACGCGTGTCGTTGCACAGTTCATAGCGGCGAAGGAATGACTGGCGCACCCTCTTGAAAATTCCTGTTGTGTTAATTTTGTCTGCGGCTACGAGATCTCGCTACGAGATCTTCAGCCGAGTCCACAGGCGTCTGGTACACTAAAGATTTCATGTGCCCCCAGGAGAAAAAGTCCAGTGGGTTGAGGTCCGGTGATTGAGGAGGCCTAGCCACAGGTCCGCCACGTCCGATCCATCGTGCGGGATATGCTTGCTTAGGAGATATGCTACGTAGGCAGGTACAAAACGACGTCAGAGGCGATGACTTGTTCATGCTCGACGCGTTTCGACTTTACTCTTTTCTGCCTCTCAGAGTGGAATGTGACCCTATGTTCCATGGTAATTATTGCTCGTCTGGATGGGTACTATCACCCCTCTTATTTTGTAAAAACAATTTAGACTCACCCTGTATATGTAAAATAATTCATTTAACTTGAACAAACTTAGTTGGTAGTAGTAAGAATAATCAGTTATGTGGATCTTTTTCCATTTTTAAAATTATTTTTATTACATTTTTTTTGTTTTTCGATAAACCGATAATTTTTTCTAAATTCTTCCTTGATGATATGAACTTAAATTCCAACCTTTGTACAGGGTCGAACCATGTCGGGAGAAACTTTCCCCATCCCTCAAAGAGATTCGAAAAAGCCGAGGTTTTGCCTCCCCACGTTCAAACCAAATTAACAAGGCATAGTGTACAAATCCGACAACAGATGGCGCTGCATAAATTGGAAAGCCAAGTGGGTCAATACTTGCAATGGCCCCGGTCAATATCAGTGAACGACTCATTTGAATGGATGAAATCATGCAATAGTACAATTTGCCCATCACTAGGTCTCATTCCTAACTAGTTAAATTTTCAACCCATTCCCCTAGCCTGTAATGAATATATTCTTAAATATCGTAATGTAAGTGCCATTTTGGACTGAATGTCTTTTTAAACGTGTAATTTTATTGCTTCAATCATAAAATTTCACTATTTATTTTTTGTCAGACAATGTAATTTTAAAAGAAACTGAAAATTTACACTTCAATTTTTGAAATAAATTATATACTTTTCCAGAACTTAATGAATTTCTGAGTACTAGAGAAAATCTCTAAATCCACATCTTGATAAGTATTTTATGAAAATTGCATAAGTTATGAATTAAACTATGGGACCGAAAATGTTGAAAAACTAATGTTACTGGGAAAAAGGAAAACAATCTGACAATAATTAAAAATGCGATTAAGTTAGGAAATGGGAAGTTTGAAAGGATAATTGATGCAATTTAGAAGCTAATTCCTGTTTCAGGAGCTAGGGTAGTATGGAGAATAGAAATGTCAAATCTAAAGTCAGAAAAGAAAAAAAAGGATATCCGTATTAGTTTATTGAGAAAAAGAGTTGTCTTTATTAGGGAAAGGAATTATATGTTTAAAATAAAAAAACATCATTAGCTGGAATTTTTTTTTGTTTAAACGGCGGTAATTAAATGTTGGTGTTAGAATAAATAAAAAGATTTCAGTTGTGGATAAAAAGATAATGTGGGGTTGTAACTGAGTTCTTTGGCGTTGTAAGCCGCTACGTTAGGGGCTCAACCGTGAGGTATTTCCGATGAGTACAAAATATCTTAAATTGCAAAAATAGCATCCCTTTCCGAACAACAAGATTCAGTCACAGTTTAGAATAACAGATGTTCTTCGGTAGAAACGCAGTTATAAATGTTATTGCGAAGTTACTATTGATTACATTTCTATCCACTAGTGCAGGAATGGCCAACAAGTCGAACACAGCCGACAGGAGACGATTTCAACACGCAAACGAAACTTAGTCGTGACTCAGAAACAAACGGTCGTGGCTCCTTTAGTATAATGTACAATTCACCTGCGAAAGCCGTCGAGAGAGCGGGTCCTACGTCACAAGTTATCCACTCGCTGTCCAACACGCCATCTAGCGGGCTTCTCAGAGTGCTATCTTATAATCCTGGGTGTAACAATACACAAGTTGGCATTCCTGTGTTCCTTATTTAGTATTCACCATAGTGTATTAGCGTAACATTGTATTAGCGTTTCTAGAAAAAGCGTCAATTTTCTTAACACTACTGCTGTGCAAAAGTGTAAGTACCTTCTTTCTATGGTACTGGCATGGTTTTAAGTTAAAATTGTCTACTTGCATACTTCTTTTGCATTTTAGTACCCATTAAAATGAGTAGTAAACCAAAAAAATCGAAGACTTATCATTTTCATGACGAATGGGGATTATTTTTTTACACTGATGAATGATAAATGTTGTTGCTTAATATGCAATGCCTCCCTAGCCGCTACTAAAAAGAGTAATCTGGAGAGGCATTTTAACTTTACATAACAAATATCAAACAGATAATCCACAAAATAGTGACTTGAGAAAAATAAAATTAGGGATCTTAAGGCTCAATTAAGAGCTCAACAAAATGTTTTTGAAAAGCCCAAGTTGAAATCACGTGCAGTGACTATTGCATCATTCAAAGGAAGTCATATTTTAGCAAAAAATTATTGCATCATTCAAAGTAAGCCATATTTTAGAAAAAAATGTAAATCATTTTCTGACGGGGAATTTATTAAAGAAACTTTCTCAGAAATGTCAGATTCACTTTTTAATGATTTTAAGAACAAGATTGAAATTATTGCTGCAACTAAAGATTTGCAATTGTCTCGAAATACTGTAATGAGGCGGATTGAGAAAATGAGTAAAACAGTTATATAACGACATTAATAGATGTTCTCGTTTTTCCCTTCAATTTGATGAATCGACAGATATACGTGACACAGCGCAATTGCTAGGCCGCATAAATGGATTTATAACCCTATGACAAAATGATGACGAATTCCCAAGTTTTTTTAGCTACCACTGCATAATTCACCAAGCGTTAGCCAGCAAAAGATTAAATACAAAAGAAATAATGGACATATTGTTCAAAATTGTTAATTCCATTCGAGGAAGTTCCCTCAAACGGCATCTCTTCCAATTGCATATTGATGAAGGACAGCCAGAATTATTATTACATACCGATGTAAGGTGTCTAAGTAGAAGTACATTTCTGAAACGATTTCGTGATTTAAGAACTGAGATAAAAATTTGTCTTCCATGAAATTTTCATGGTAGGCATAACACAACTCAGGAGTCAGTCACATGACAGTTCCCCTGATCATGTGATGCCACCCTGCCTGATGGAAATTCCAAATAACATCTATGTTCCACAAATTGTTTATTTTGCACAATTTTTGTAAACTTTTCTAAGAGAAACACAAAATCAATGTCTGCAAAAACAAACTGAAATATTTTAACACAAGTCTGCGAGTTGGCATCTATATCACATGAATTATTGTATAAATCAATTCTCTAAATTAGGTGACAAGTTATAATATAAGCAATGCACACAATTGGTGTCCTTAGTGCAGATTCTACCCATGTTTATCATTTGTGTTTTCTTTGGTAATTTTATTAGTTTTCTACTTCACATTTACATGAATTAGGTTCAATACTAACTATAAAACTACTTGATACTGGGGATGTTAAGCGAATCACAGAACTTCTACTCAATCACCGATACTTTGGAATCACAGTTCTTACTTGTTATTGGAATATAACTGATTTGCAGCAGTGATTTTTGGAACAGTGATTGAGAGTATCTGTTATTCGGTAGCAGTGATTGATATCGCTTAGCTGATACCTAAGCTGATCCCTTGTCTGATATCAATACTGCGACCGGTATCAGTGAAAACTGTGACTGAGTATCGGTTATTTGGTAGGGGTGACAGCTGGTTTATCGGTGATTCCCTCGATGTATATGGGGTGGGGATCCATGACGGATTAGGTTCTCAAAATTTTTCAGTCACGGAGCACCTTTGAAATTGGAAATTCAACGCGGAACCCTAAATTTTATCTCGCAGCTATATACTGTATTTAGTAAATAGAACGACAAAATAGCATTGACGATACAAGGTAGTTTCGTCATTTAAGCTTGCAGGACATTAGATTTTTTTCACCGTTTAATTTTTTTTCTGCACTAATTTCCCATTGCAGACGTAAAACACACACATGAAAAAAACATTTGAAAATAAATTCAGGGCAATATTGCAGATCCACAATTTGTTATTTTATTAATTTGGCATTATTACATTTGTTACAAACTTTTACTTGGTTTCGTGAAACAGAAATTTAATGAGAAGAATGAGGCTGTTTTGATTTGCACAATGAGATTATATCTGGCTGAATTTCGGATAGTTGCAACTGAATATCTTGCTCTGCATTGAGACGTGATCTGTATTTTGTTTTAGTAGCGGCGTATGCGGAGAATCCTGTTTCGTATAAATAAGTGGTTGCGAAGGGCAGGAGAATAAGTTTCGCTTTATCTGATAGGATTTTAAATTCATCTTTTAGAGTACACCAAAAATCTGAGATTGATTTCTCAGTTTCAAACTTTGATCTTATCGCTGTATCTGATGTCAAATTAAGCAAGCATTCATATTCCTGTGATGTCAGAGAGGATGGTTTTTTGGATATAGAGTAGGTGTTACAACCCAAACGTTTTTTTATGTTTTCATGCAATCCTTTTGGAAAATAAGAGTTCAAAGTATCAATCAAACGCAAGAGATGAACTTCAAACTCGTTTAAGATATCCGCAGGAATGTCTGATTCGAGTTCTTCTCCAAATCCTTTTGTTAGTGGAAAACAATCCAGGCTTCCGTTTTTGATTGACTCTACCCAATACTTCAGTTTCTTTTTAAATCCTTCCACTTTATCAGTAGCATCAAAAACAGTTGCTGCTTTTCTTTGAAATGAGAGACATAAATTATTGACTTTTGTAAAAATATCTGTCAAATACTCCAATTTCATTAGCCAACGATCTGAGAAGCTACAGAAAACTGATTTTAAAAAATAATAAATTACATATAATGAACTTTATAATTTGTCGGTTCTCGACTGAATGTTGACTAAAATGCAACTGATTTGAGAAGTGAGTAAACCACCAGTTTTATATGCAATAAAAAAATTTCCGATAATTCTGGAAAGGTGTCGAAGCTTCTAATTGTTTCTGCAAACGCGGAGACAGTGAGTCCAGCTTCTGTCTGGCTCCGTATTGTCTGGTTCTGTGTTGTCTGGTGTTGCCTTTTGACGTAAATTTGTTTTATCGACTGGCAGACGAGAAACTGACACATTGAGTAGTTGAGGTTAATGGAGCACATGGCCCCGTAGGTACCTTAATCTCCAATCGATAGGTGAGTTTCATGATGTGGAGTAGCATGGTGGGGATGGACTTGAAGAATAGTTTAGACAATGCACGTGAAGACATCGATGATTGTGGCAATCTTGTCCAACGGAGTCTTCGCTTGTCGTAGTCTTGTCATGACTGCAGAGAATCCTCCTACTGAGCGAAACAGGTCCGAGATGAGTTTAAATAGCTCTAGTATCTCTGAAGTGCCCACCAATGGGCAGCTGGGTGAGGGTGTGGGTTGGAGGAGGGGATAGAGGTCCTTTGAAGGTTATCCGATTGCCTGGTCTGCTGTTGAGTTTTTACTGTACTTTTCCTTGAAGCAATGTTAGCGTAAGAGATGCCTGTTTGGATGTTGCTTGTTATGGGTAGTTGAGGGGATGGTTTCTTGTAGTCGAAGTTATTCTTGGGGAATTTCTTGCAACCCTTCCAGGATGCAATGTGTCCGGATTCGTTGCAATTTATACAGGTTGGGGATTCAGTTTTAGGTTTGGAGCAGTCTTTGCTCGAGTGGGGGTCACCATACTTTAGGCATCTGGGAGTCATAAGGCAGTTGCGAGAACTGTGTCCAAAGTCATTGCAATTGAAGCACTGGATAGGTCGATTGGTTCCCCTGTATTTTTCAATGACTATGTTCATATGGAGGCATTCTTTGAGGTTGTAGATCTTGTCTGATTCAGGGGATTTCTTAAGTTCGATCAGAAATAGCGGGTAGGGTAGCTTGTTGTGGGGGTTTTCAATTGAAAAGATTTGGTGATTTGGAATTCCTTGCTTTCGGAGGTCTTCCAGGATGCTGTCAGTCGGAGTAGTGGTTGGAAGGCCCTTGAGCACAACCTTAAGTGGTCTTTCATAATGGGGGGGGGGGGGGTGATGAGATATCCTTCTATCTTCTTCTCTTCGATATAATTGGGAAACGTTTTGGTGTTGTCCGAATTTTGATAAAGTCCTTTGCCTGGTGTGATTCGATATCATTTCCAAATTTTTCCCTTATGTCCTTAAGGATACTTGGGAAGTCTTTGATGAGCTTCAGCATGATAGGATCAATGAACTGTGGTGCAGGTGCGTCAGCCAGAGTTGCGAATTTGTTGCTAATTTTTTATGGGAGATGGTAGAGCGCTTTCCTGGGTATTAGCTCGTAACTTCTTTGAGAACTGGAAGGGTGCTTCTTTTAGTGAGGGTGAAATCGGTTGTGGAGGAAAGTCCTCTTCCGGTGTCTAGGTTCCGGGAGTGTCTCACATTTTGGAACCTCGCACTTTCCTAGCTTGGCGAGTTCATCCTGTAGGGACTTGATCCGGTCGCTAACATTTGGGTTGGGAGTATTTCCGTCCTTTCGGTTGATGAGGGCCGCGTGTTCGGCGAGAGACTTGCTAAGAGCCAGTTCAATTTTGTAAATTTCAGTGCATCTTAGCTTCTTAACATACTTTAAACTTGCTTGTATTTCGGCGTCGGTGAATTCTTTTCTTGTCTGAGTATAGCTCGCTGGCTCCGTATCCATATCCATTGGGAGATGAACAAGAGAGTCTCTATAAAGGCTGTTGTACGTCAGGAGCGATTGTTGACTGTGACTGTCGAACTGTGATTGTGTGACTGTACTGGAACTGACACATTGAATGCCGACTACCTTTTTATATAGTCAATTTTTCACCTGATCGGTGATAAATGATTTATACTCGATTTTTTTTCTTACACACCGAGAGCTGGTGGTTTCTTTTTTTTCTTTTTTTTTTTTTTCATTTTTTGCCTCGTCCAAGTTCCTCATTGTTTTCTTGTGATTCTTCATCTGTCTGAAATAATTTTGATTCTTTGGAATCTTCTATATTCTCTCTATTTTCTTCAACATCAATTGGAAGTGATAAAATATTTCTTTCTTCAGTTCTCGGATCAAGGAATACCACCATCTCTTGAGATTTCTATTCTTTTCTCTTCATCCCACAACCAATAGCCGTTGTGAGTATATCCTACAAAAATAAGTTTGTTACTCCTGCAATCCAATTTTTTTAGTTGACTAAGTTTCTTTGCATAAGCTACACTCCCAAATATTTTGCAATCGAGACAACTCATGCTTATTTTGATACCACATTTCAGCTGGTGTTACCTCAGTAGCTTCAATAGGACTTCGGTTTATTAGATATGCTGCAGTTCTTAACGCTTCACCCCACATTATTTTTTTAAGACCAGAATCAAAAATCAATGCCCGAGTTTTCTCAAGCAAAGTTCGATTCAAGCGTTCAGCCTTCCCATTTTAATTGAGGTGTATGTGGAATTGTTTAATCTAACTTGATACCTTTTGACTTGCATCAACTTTTCATTTCATTTGAAGTATATTCACCTCCATTATCACAACGTATTTTAGCTACACGAAGTGACCATTTTGCTTCAGCTTCCTCTGCATACTGTTTTAGAACATTGAGAGCTTCAGATTTGCTTTTAATCAAAAATACCATAACAAAATGTGTATAATCATCTAAACAGGTTAAGGAATATATATTCCTGTCCCATGTTTCTACTTCAATAGGGTCACATATGTCTGTATGTATTATTTGCAATGGTCTTGTAGCTCTAGTTCTTTCAGTTTTAAAAGGAAATCTAACTTGTTTAGCTTTTAGGCAACTTCACAACAATTTGACATACCTTTTATTTCTTTTTCTGACAGCTTCATGCCTTTTGAATGCTTCAATAGAAGTTTCATGTTCTTTTCACACAAATGTCCAAGTTTACGATGCCATACGTCTGCATAATTTTTACTTTCTGTCAACAATGATTCATTTTGTTTATTCAAATAAATTTCAGAGTCCTATTTCATTTTTATAACCTTTTAACACAATTTCACCTTGTTTAGAAATTTCAACTCGATCTTTAACAAATTTCACTTCTTTGTTTTTAGAAATAGCGTTTACTGACAATAAATTTTTAGACAGTTCAGGAACAATACCACTTGATTTAATATGTAACCATCTGTTTTGACACTTCCGACACTTTTTGCTTTTATCACTTCTGAATTCTTTGCAAGATCCCTAGACTAGAAGATCCCTAGTCGACAACCCATTTGTGAGTAGAATTTCCATTAGGATCAAAAAAGGAGACTTGTTTTTTTCCATTTTTTCTAAAATAACAATCTTTTTCCACATGATTAGTTTTTTTTACAGATATTACAATGAAGTTGATTTTTCTGGTTCTTACAATCTTTAGCAAAATGTGAATAACTGTTACACTTGTAACATTTTCTTTCTTTAACATATTTTTCTTGCATCTTAATTTTAGGGCAGGATCTGGCAAGGTGATCTCCGCTGTTACACCTGAAGCATCTTTTTTCTTGAACTTTAATTGCAACACTTTCCTCTTGAATTTCAGGCATTTTACTGGAATTTTCTTCATTCAACAATCGAGCTTTTTCTAATGTCTTGTCATCTTTGTTTGTAGAATACCATGCACTTCAAAAGTGTTTGTAGTTTTCTAGAAGAGCTGAGAGAATTTTCGATATTACCATTTCATCATCTATATCTTTGTCAAAAGCTTTTAAACGGAATGCTATATTTTCTAGTTTACTTATATGCGTAGCAATATCAGATTCAGAATCAAAATTGTAATTAAAAAATTCCTGCAACAAATTACATTTTTGCTGCTCAGAATCCCGTTCATATATTGCACAAAGTTTTTTTGTACATATCGCAACTATTTCCGCAATTTAAAATATGCATCATAACTTTCTTATCAATATTTGTCATAATTATTCTTTGTGCTTGCGCATCTCTTTTCATCCACAAAGAAAATGCACCATCAGCTAAGCCTTCTTTTGATTCAGTTCCGTTTACTATCTATATATGCAAAATAGGATGTCTGTATGTATACATGTATATTTTCTATACCAATCTATACCGTTTGACCAATCCACGCCAAATTTGGTACACTTATACTTTAGAACACTGTGGTCAGCATAGGCTAACTCTTAACCCCCGTTCTATTGGCCCTAGGGGCTAAAAACTATTCGAAATTGCCATAGAAATAACATTGAGCATAGATTGATTGCTTTAGGCAGCTATGGTTGCTTTACCAGTGTTGATCGAAAAATTATTTTTTTCGAAACAAATTAAATTACAATATTTATGTTTGTACTGACTTTTTAGTTCTTCCCATGATGTAAATAAATTATAGATATTTTATTGATGAAGAAAGAATATTTTAAAATATTTATTTTTGGCAAGGAAATTCAAGGAAAGGTTTTCAGGAGTTCAAGGATGATTTTCAAGGAAAGTTGGTGTATATTTCGACCAACTTTCCTTAAATAATTTATTGAATACGTAATGATTTGTAGAATTCTGTTTCATAAGCTTTTTAGGTAAGGCGTGTAACTTATTTTAAAATGTGCGGAATAGATACATGTGAATCCTCCGTTGAAAGCAGTGATTTTCTTTCTAAAAAATTCTGTAAAATCGACCTTCTGCTTTTTGAAAAAATTTTATCTATTCAGTTTAATCTGTCTACACCGATTACATTTATTTCTAACCCAAACACCGTTATTCCAAAAAGCACAAACGGAAAACTCAATTATCATAAAAGCGTAATTTTGCTACTCTATTTGACAGGTGTAATGTGCATTTTGTTAGTCTTGCTCCTGGAAGTGAAACTAAAAATATTGTGTATAATCAAGATTTGTGTTACATTTATATTACAGTGAATTTGTAAAATATTTTACTTCATGATGTGTGTACTGTCCTTACAATTTTAAAAACCTGTTAATGTAATTACTTTGATTTTACACTATAGATTGATTTGATTCATTTTCCTGTCTAATAAATGATTGGGATAAATACCCGGGCAAAGCCATGTTTCGGTCACACACACATGTTTGAGCATTACTAAATTTAACTTTTAATTGATTGTATAAGTATTTCCTACTTTATTTGACAGGTGTAATGTGCATTATTGAATTAAAGTTCATTGTTATTATTGTATTTCTATGATGAGTTTTATATTTTTACATGAATATTATGAATATTTGATTGATAAAAAAAGGATATTTAAAATATTTGATTTTTCATAATTTACATTTTGTAATGGAACACGAAAAACTTCAACTCAATCATAAAAGCGTAATTTTGTTATTTTAGATTTGGCAAACCAGAATTAATGTTTTATTATTTTATAAATTTGATTTAGAATCCCGTGTTTGTCTGTTTGAGTTACCACAACGAAATGTTGCAGCCATATTTGAGCATTACTAAATTTCATAAATCATTATCGTCTTTATCAATATTTTTCAAATGTCTTTTTTCGAATTGCTCTTTTTCAGAATACACTCAGGCAGTCGAAATTCGATACTTTGCGCATGTTTCGTTTTTTAGAATTCTGCATTTTTTCGTCGGAATTTCGTTTCTATTTGTATTTATGTCTTACTCTTTTACATATTGCAGTATATTCAGGAATTAAATGTATATATTTGCGTCCGAAGTATATTGTAGAAGCTATGGAAAAGTTAAAACTTATTTTCCGTACAACTTAAATGGTTGCATTTTTCCGTGAAAGAAAAGTGATTATTCTAATTCACTTTTCAAGCAACATTTAACCATTTTAACCCGAGCAACGCCAGGTAATTCAGCTAGTATCGAATAAAGAATGAGATTTAAAAAGTATATTCACTTGAAACTTCCCCACTGACAAATTACTTTGGTTTTTCAACACCTGCTTAAATCTTCAAATACGTTAGCCATTTTTAGTTTTTTTTCTTTATCGTTGCCTGGAACTTTTTACTTTTGTTTCAAATTAGCCACCAAACGATAATTTGGGCCCATGACCTGAAGGGTTTTAGTGCAGAGACAGCACACTGGTTTATGGCTAAATTAGTTTATTGATGACAAAACATGGTAGCAGCAAAATAATAGTTCTACAACATGCAGCTAGGACTAAAAGATCACAAACATGCATATGATACAGAACATAAAAACAATTCTAGTGTTGCCACTCTTGATTTACTTAACTTTAATAATTATTTCTTAACAACATTCTGTGTCGAGGAAAAGCAGCTTAGGATACAGAGAAATCGGCAACTTACTCCGAAGAACACATGTTGCATGGAATTCATGCTGCATTGGAAAATATTGTTCTGAAGATGGGGAAGACGGGCCAATGTAATAATTTTCAATAGACTGCGTAATATAATAAGAATATCAGTTGTATATCACAAAGATAAGTTTACACATAGAATACACAGATAATGTATACGTAAGGGATACTCTTTACAGTACCTCATGCAGTTTGCAACATGAAAGCAATTCCATTTTAATAAGAGATTAAAATTATTCAAACAAAATGACAATAAAATGGCTGAACATTTTTGCAGTAAAATACTCTCACAATTTCCTGATTCCCGGTTCAACAGGCTCGAATACTGGTCATACGGTACATTCCGATAAGAAAAACAGCTATTTCCCAAATAGTTGATAAGATAAGAATTAAACCAAGAAACCCGTAACCCGGATTTACAAAATTGATAAACGGTAATAAATGAATGGATTTTGGTTGAATTGGATGATCAACGCTTTTTCAAAATAGAAAATACATTGAAAAACACATCGCTTGCTTAGAGAAGAAACACAATAACTGATAAAACCAATTTTTTTCTGTACAGCTACTTAAAGGCTAACCTTCAGTTTTTGAGTAAAATGTAATAAATGCAATAATTCTTGCTTTTTGTCTTTTAAATAGATTTTCATATGTCAGTTCATTTCTCATCATGAAAATAATAGATTTTCTCCGAATAAATGTCAATTAACGAGTTTCTAGTCTAAGTTGAAGATAGAAGATGGCGCCACAATCTATTAAGCAATAATACTCAATAGATTGTGGCGCCATCTCATATAAGTATAGATAAATATTATATTGCTGGATAATAAATTTCTTCTGGTGAGAAATAATCTCAAATAATAAATTTAATTCAGAAGAAAGAAATCAATCCATTTAAAATAGCACTATTTGAGATATTATTTTTGAATAATTTGATCAAGTACAGCGAAAAAACGTGAATTTATGTTCTTAAATGACGTCAACAATGGGAAACTTAAAATAATATCAATTAAAATGAATTATAAATGAATGAATTATTTCAGAGGATGTGACAAGAAAAGCAGCATTAAAAATTCTATTTTAAGGTACAAAAAAACTTAAGCAAGTTGGTTGGAGTAATCTATTAAACTGTCTTTTCCACGTGATTTAATTGTCACCTATAAGCATTATCAAATTCATTCTATCTTGAAACACCTCTACTAATCTCTATCATCGTGTGTAATAAATTCAATAATTTTACGATCTTCATCATTTTTCACAATATCCACCATAACAGACAAATGAATCAATGTGTAAACATCCTTGCTATTTTAAGAACACGTACGTTCTCTTTCATCATAATTATTGCAGGGAATAATTTTACAAGTGCAATAAAGAAGATCAGTTTCTTGTTTAAAAGCATTCAGTAGTTTAGATTCTTATACCTAATACTGGAAACTCCTAACAAATTGAATTATAATTCATGACAATTCAGGGAAAGTCTGGACAAATAAAACACAATTGATAGTTTCTGAAAAATACTTATACATTGAAACGATCAAATTAACATTATTGCAAAGAAGAAATAACAGAATTACAAGTACAAATTACCCTTTAAATAAAAAAGGCTGATCGGCACATACAAAGTCACGAACTGCCGTTAACGACAAGCAAATTTTTTGTACACAAAGCTAATCAAGCATCACAACATTTGACATCAATTGATGATTTATCTAAAAACTTAGAACAGTTTAAAATTCCCATCGAAATCCGGCAACTCACGCAAATTCTGGACTTCATTGGTCGTCTGGTAACCCAATATAACACCGTTCCAGAATATTCTGATTAGCCCGTGCCGCCACTACCTTTATTATGTGATACTAAAACGTATATGCTACCGATTATTCAGTAAATATCCACTTTTTAGAATAGAATTTCATTTATGACATCGCGCATAACATTTTTCCAACACAGAAAGTAACGGTGGTTTTTATCATCCTCAGTTAAGAGTATTAAGTTAAGTGCTTTTTAATAAAATACATTTCAACAAAATTGGACGCTATAGGCAAGCACAACGAATCCAACACAGCTTTGGCTTTAAAAAAATATTTAAATATTTTTAATTTTTTCAGATGCTCAATACACAGAATCTGTACTAATTCATACACTAATAACCGAAGGAAAACTTTGTCACTTTTCCAAGTATTTCCAGTTTCCAAGTTTTCCCAAGTATTTTAACGAAGTGGAGAAAAACTTTACAATTATTAGAATAGGAAACGTCAACAACTTGTTCTTTTCCCCAAAGTGGACACTTATTACTGATTAGAAAATCGATAGCTATTTGATTTGGGCTGGGATTTTTCAGACGACATTTAAATAACACGATGCAATTAGTATTGTATAGTGTACCTTGAGTTCAGCCTAAGATTCAAAACGTTGCTCATCTATTTGAATGTTTTGATAGTTGATATACACTGCTGGCCACCGTAAATGCAACACCCTGAAGGAAGCATGCAAATAATATGAAATTTACAACATGCATTAGCGGAGGTGAGATATGCAAATGATTAGAATTTCAGCGCAGACGCACATCACGCGCGCCTGTGGCGCCACTTCAAAGCGCTATTTAAGGCTTGGAGATTTCGACGATTTCAAGTACGGCAATTGTGTTTTTCTTGTGGTTTTTTCAAAAAAACGATCAATTATGCCTCGTAGAAAACAGCGATCATCTTTTGATCAAGTATCCGAGTTCGACAGAGGAAGGATAGTGGCCTACCGAGATTGTGGATTATCTTTCAGGGAAATCGGTAGTCGTGTTGGACGAAACCAAACAACTGTAATGCGGATATGTGATCGTTGGATGCAGGAGGGTACGACGGACCGACGTGTTCGATCGCATCCACCTCAGTGCACCACTTCACGTGATGACAGGCATATTGTGCGTATGGCAGTGACGGATCGCTCAGCCACATCACGAACCATAGCACAGCACATTCAGTCTGTACCGCATCATCCAGTGTCTGCGCGTACCATTCGACGCCGTTTACAGCAGAGTGGTCTGTCCGCAAGACGTCCATTGCTTCGTCTACCCTTGACGCAGAACCACAGACGTTTCCGCCGCCAATGGTGCGATGAAAGAAGGATGTGGACGGCAGAATGGAATGAAATTGTCTTTACTGACGAGTCACGCTTCTGTCTGCAACACCACGATGGTCGGATTCGAGTCTGGAGACACCGTGGAGAGAGGATGCTGAACAGCTGCGTTATGCACCGCCACACTGGTCCTGCACCGGGTATTATGGTATGGGGCGGTATTGGATATCACTCTCGCACTTCTCTAGTACGCATTGCCGGTACTTTAAACAGCCAACGCTACATCTCCGAGGTGTTGGAGCCAGTTGTCCTTCCTTACCTTCAGGGCTTGCCCACAGCCATATTTCAACAGGATAATGCGCGACCACACGTGGCACGCATTGTCCAAGGGTTCTTCGTCAATCGCCAGATTGAATTGCTTCCCTGGCCAGCTCGCTCTCCGGATCTTTCATGTGGTAGAAAACATGTGGTCCATGGTTGCTCAACGATTGACCCAGAATACATCCCCAGCTGCCACACCAGATCAACTTTGGCAACGTGTGGAAGCTGCTTGGTCTGCTGTACCCCAAGAACACATCCAAAGTCTCTTTGAATCAATGCCGAGGCGTGTGGCAGCGGTGATCTCCAACAATGGTGGCTACTCTGGCTACTGATTTTGGCAGGAACCACACTTCACAGAAGTCTATAAATTTAATCATTTGATACTTGGTCAACATGTTATCTACAAAATAAATTTTGTTGTGATATCTCTTGTCTTTCTTGGTGTTGCAATTTGGGTGGCCAGTAGTGTATTTCATTTTGAGTGTCGACATTTCAACGATGCCAATACCACCATGGCATGGTAGATGCGTACTCGTATTGCAACATTTTTTTAGTAATCAGAAATGTTTTGACCAAGAGAATATTTGTTACAATTAATTTAAAAGCATAAAATATTTTTTACTCAGTGTCGTAGCATCCATGGAAACTCAGTTTCCCGGCTGGTTAGTTGGGTTTTATGACGCAAGGGCCATATTTGGCCCTTGCGGCATAAAACAGGGACATATATAGCCATGCTGTGCCGAACACAAGACAGGCAAAGTTTAAGTAATGGACATATACTCACACAAAGAAAGTTTTACTGGCACAGAAGATAGAAATACACCCAGGGAGAAATCAAACACGCACCGACAACAGCTCGCAGTGGCCAAACCACTGAGCAGAGACGGACCCCAGATGCCTGGCATCCCTACTAAAATTCGGCGTCAAAAAGTATATTTTATCTTAAAGCAGAATCGACGATTTTTCCAAGAATATGACTGATAGATCAATTTCTATTTTACTTGATTTTCACAGCAAAAAGCCAACCTGATGCCCCATCCCTTCAGCCTCAAATGATTTTTTATTGCAATTGTGGTTAATGGTGTTTGCCATCCGCAATGGATACCTTTGGCACAGACTCTTAACTACTCCATGCTTCCTATTGAAGCAGTTCAGAAAATATGTGCAGTTGATCCTCGCGCATGGTCTATCATTCACTACCAGTTCTCACATTTTCCCGCCTTCGTAAAGACAGCCTCATAATCTGACAGATCTTGCCAAGATTAGTCTCAATTTCCCCTTTTGGGGCTCCTTTTTAACTTAGGGCTAAAATGATTTGTATTGCAGTCTTTAAGGAAAAGAGATAACAGCGAATCTACAAGAGTTATAAGGCTGACTAAAGCCAAGCATTAGGTTTTTGTTTGTTTTCGATTCACTCTCAATACCCCCAATTATCAATGTTACGCTACGTTACTGTTTTGAAAGAAAAGGGATTATAAATTGTTTATTCTTCCTTTTATTAGATTCTGTAATGTCTCAAATTTAGACATACAAGCAAACCCGGGAAAGTGAAGTTATCGCTTTAAGTTATTATTGTGTTGGTATGTAGGTATATATATCAAACTCAGTCCTACTTGAATCGTTTTCACCTGTTTGGCTACAAGTACCTTAATTGCCTTGATGAGGAAGAGACTGGAGCATATCTTGTTCGACTAAACCGGAGAGAACATTTTTAGAATTAGCCGTGTTTGTGATTCATCTTCTATTCTTACTGTTTTTATTCCTTTTATGTAAATTTCTTCGCTGATTTACGGAAGACATTGCAAAATCGGTGTGAATATGCCAGACTTATGTATCAAGATGTAATGATATGTAGCGATACATCCTTTTTTAAATGACACTTAACGATACGTTCAAAAGAAATTAAACAGAAAGTAAACTCGCTGTGCTGTGCAGGTAGGTAGTTAAATTTACCTTGCATCGGAGCAACACAGCGGGCTATTGGGACGGTCCGAGATCAATCCCGAAGGGAAAGATCCGAGGATAACACCTCATAATTTTGAACCATGATCAGATACCGAGGTCAACATCTAAACTGGCACCCCATTCTCCAAAGTTCCACACCACGGCAACGTGAGGATATTTGAGGCCCACAAGAGATTTAATATGCACCAGCCCCCACGTATAAAACAGTATGTGGTTGGATCGAATTTCGAAGTCGCAGCTTTCCGACTGCTAATCCGAGACTCTTCCAACTGGGCTACATCGGCCCCACTGTTTTGAACAACTCATGTTAAAACATTTTTAGCTTTCTAGCGTTTTCCTAAGAAAAGGTTTTCATAGTAACAGCATGAGATTGCAGGTTTCAACCAACAAGAGAACTCATGCATATCAATCATTTTTATTGTGTATTAAAGCACCCATCAGATTTCGATTCGACGTTTCCGTTACAATCTTCAAGAAAAACGTTTCGTTCGCTTCCTTGTACTTCTCAAAAGAAGTATACAGAAACAAAGCGCGCGCCACATTGTGATACAAAACAAAATGCACCTGTTTGGAATACAGTCTTAAGCCCAAAAGCTCTGATACGACTACTTTTTGCTTTTCAAAGTGGCATTCCAGCAGCTGAACGGCTTCAAGTTGTCTGCCTCTCAATTGTGCATCAGTAACGCTCACATGGAGTTAACCAAACAATCAGATCGATGACCTGGTGATTTAAACGGTCGTGTAGATGGGTATGTTTGGATAAGGTTTGAAAAAAGATTAACGTTTAAAATCGTGAATGCTGTCGGAGTAAGTCCTATGTCAAGAATAATGATGATAATTTGATGGTAGACGGATGAAGAGAATTAACTCCGTATTGGTAAACCTTTCCCAATATAAACGCTGAAAAAGAATGTGAATAACTTTAAATTAGTTTGAGATCACGAGTGATTTTCAGCGTAATCAATTCCAGACGGATTACTGGTATTTTACTTCCTGTTACTCAAATGCTCTGGGGTTACCTTAAAATCTCCATTTTGGCGACGTTTAGCATTTATTCTAATTGGCGTTGATCAATTAACTATCATATATCAATTCGGAATTGATTCAATTTCTATTGACGACGTGCTGAAATCGCATTCGATAAACAAGTCGTGACATTACGTCCGGAATACATACAGGAAGAACGTTCCACTGTTGACACACGATCGCCACCAATATCTAGCTTAAGAGAAAAAGGCTTTCATAGACACCGGTGTCAGTGGAGACCCAGGGAATGGTTAATGGACTACAGCCAGTCCCAAAACAATATAAAAATCAATGTTCATCCATTACTATAATTTTTGTTGCAAAGCAAAATCTTTATCTTATTTTAAAGTATTTCATTCTTTATTTTAGAGCTGGTATTTTTCAACTGGTTGTAATTTTTAAGCGTAGTTAAAAGCATTTATTTGAACTTAAAGAATTTATTTCACCTCATGGAATCATTCAGCTTATGTAATTTATTTCACCTTATGGAATTTATTTCACCACATGGAATTATTTAGCTTATGGAATTTATTTCACCACATGGAATTATTTAGCTAATGGAATTTTTTTCACATCATCAGTTAATGGAATTTATTTCACCTAATGGAATCACTTAAAGTAAATAATCACAGTCAGTTGTGTTTCTGTAGTTAAAAGAATTTTCAGCTCAAATTTAATTTTTTTTCCAATTTTTTGATAAACTATAAAAATTTCACATACGCAAACCAAAGTTTCAATTTTTACAGAATATTTTCATAACACTTTTATAACACACCATCTCTTTTCTTTACGCGGGCGAACTATTGAGTTAGGAAATCATATATGATTTTGGGGGTAGTGGGAACTATTTACATCGCAGTACAATGATGACAATTTTCTCAGTCCCCCAAAGAAAAATTTTTTGTCCCCACCTTGTCCATTTTTTAGAACTAGGTTGAAATAAATTTTAAAATGAATATGAATTGCCATGAAGCAACTTTTATTAATATATGTTCTGCCATATTTTTTTTAAATAATGGTTTTGCATTGTTTGCGTCAAACTTTCAGAAATATCGAGTATTGTTTTCTCCGAATCTACTCGAAGTGTATTGCATACATTAATTTGTTGATTTTATTTTGAATTACTAGGGGTGTTCAAATGAAAAGGTACGAAACGACACTGTGGGTATAATTGAAGTCTTTATTCAAAAGTAATCACCAGAGGACTGAGCACAACTATCCTACTGTTTCACGAGCCGAAGGATTCCCTGTTCCCAGAATTCCTGTGGCTGTGACAAGAGCCAGTCCTCCACTGTGTCCTTCAGTTCGTCGTCCGAGTTGAAGCGCTTCCCTTTGAGATGTTTTTTAGCGGACAAAACAGATGGAAGTTGTAGGGCGATATGTCCGGGCTGCAGGGCGGATGCTCAAGCTGCTCCCTCTTGAACTTGGCCAGTACACTTTGTGTAACCCTGGAGACGTGTGGACGCGCGTCATCGTGGAGCAGAATCACTCCCTCCGTGAGCAGCCCAGGCCGTTTGCTCTTGATGGACTTGCGTAGGCTACGGAGTGTCTCACCTACCGGTTTAACACCTTCCGCAATCAGAAATCTGATAACACCTCGCTGCTCCTCAATCGTCGAATTTTGCAATGTGAACGCCATGATGTCCTCATACGCACTGCCGCGTCAATTGGACGGAACACACAACTGCATGCTTCTCTTCTGCGTCATGTGCGGGCGCCCGCGCATGCGCACAACCAAGCCGGTACTCGTGCATTCGCTTCCTTAGATGTCTCACTACGTTATCCCAAAGCGGCATATTCAAATTTCAACCGGTTTGGTTTTTACGACGCTTCGTACCTTTTCATTTGAACACTCCGCGTAATTATCCGATCTATTAAAACAAGTAAGAAGTAATTTCTTTGAGTTATGATGTGTTATTTCTGAACTTGTCATTGTAGTGTGAGTAAAGAACAATGATTTACAAGATCTATGCACTCACTTACAAATATAGAAAGTAGATTTCGTAGCAACATTTGAAACATTTTTCACTTCTTAATGTTGAGATGTCAATACATATCTTAAAAAGTGGAAGCTAGAGTTCGTCTTTTACACAAGAGAAGACAAAAGGGGTTGTTTTACCTATTGTGAAATATTTGTAATTTAATTTCAATATTATTTTAGATATATGCGAATCTGAGTTTTAAAAGAGAATTTTTTTTATAAATTTATCAATTATTAATTTATAAAAGAGTAGTATTTTATTAATTTATCATACAGACCCATCTAATTCATTTTGTAAGAAATTCACATACATGCCACGAATATTAAAATGGTTAAAACTCGAGCTGAAAATTTACAACAAATAAAATCCCATTTACAGATTAAATACTGTGAAAACATAATACGTCTCTGAACTGATGAATATAATGAACAGTTTTGATTTGTTTGACTTATTTTCATAATTTCTTTTAATTTTATGGGTCTGTTTTCCTAAAGAATTGGTTGATTCCTATTCTATAAGGTGTTTACAGTACAGTCAGTTTTTTAATAATTTAAATGTTAATTAATTCCTGGTTCCTTTTTAATATTTTTAAACTAATTTTTCATGCATTTATTAATTAATATAAATACTAATAATTATTATAAATCATTCACATCGATGCTCTTTTAATTAACTTCCATTTTAAGAAGCCATAATTTAACGAGTTTCCATCAAGTTTCTCTCAAATATCACAAAACAAATACAGTAGAACCTTGATTATCCGATCTCCGATTAACCGAGTTGTCTGAGCCAAATGGGATACCAAAATTTTTTAAGCCTTCACCAGTGTGTTCACTTTGTCCAAAGTGGCTAGAAAGTGCTGAAACAAGACCATTAAGAACTTTTTCAAGAGGGTTTAAAAACCCTCTGAAAAAAGTCTGGAAAAGAGTTGTATGAAACTCACTTCCAGATTTATTGTAAAACTATCACAATAAATACATACTGTCACACAAATCCGAGTATAGATTATTCTTAATCCTAGCTTTATAAGCCTTTCAATAGCAGTAGTAGTAGTAACATGTAGTACAGTAAATTTTTCAGTATTTCGCATAGACTGTTTTGTGTAACTATGTCCATATTATCCAAGTTTCTTGTTATCCGAGGTGACCTGAGTCTGCATTACCCCAGATAATGAACGTTCTACTATATTATATTCTCTTTTTCGAGTTTACCTCTTTTATGAACTTCTCCTTTGATCTATGAGGGTGTTAGCAAAAGAGGCAACCACAACGGAATGCATAGATGAGAAGGGGTGAAATGGCCAAAAAGGCATTGCAGAAGGAAAACCACTCGCTGGCTACTTGATGCGTGGCATAATGAATGGGATGAAGAAGAAACAGGCAGGAAGGTTCATGATGTGTTGCCAAGAGTGTCTCTGAAATCAGCATGTTGGACCAGGAAAGCGACACTTTTCTCTATTCCAACTTATAGGACATGGTCCATTTCCCTCTTACCTAACGAGGTTTATAAATATCAAGTCGAAAAATTGCTTCCGTGGTGAAATTGGCACACCTCTGCACTACATCACAGTCTGCCACCTTGCAGCATCATGGCATATGAGGACACCTGCCGACCACTTTAAAGTCACATGGCTGAGGAACATTGTTTATTACAAGACTCGAAGGTCAAAATCATTGTCATGGTGAGATTCATAGACTTATCAGGACTTAATAATCCCAAGAGATAAACTCTTTTTTAATGTTCTATATACTGCGTAATATAGTATGATATATAGATACAATTACTGTATAGATGTGGCAATGGACAGATGTAATAACGTATAGATGTGGTTAATGTGCTCTAACATTCTGGATAGACATGCCACCTCGGTGGCATGCTCTATTCATCCAAATCACACTTATTTAAATTGGTACAGTGGCTCACGACACTTGGCATGGGAGTGTGTGAATGTGTTGTCCATGAGGGTTCATGAAAACGTGCACCAACTGCACTCGGATTTCCTTATTTCTAGAGCAGTGGTGCGCAAACTATTTTCATTTCCGGCCCCCAATTTTGTGTACTATTTTGTCGCGACCCCTGGATAGACAATTGACGTTTTTTTAATCATCAACATAGTTAAAGTTGAATTCTTTTGGGAATTTGCGCTTATGTTTGTGCCTTATTAGAGGACTGACATAATTTTATGAATCAATGGTTTCATTTATGCATATGGGTATATATATATTTTTAATGGAAAATACTTCAAAAAACTTACAACATAAGAATTCAATGTGAGGTATGCGCTTGCAAAAAGCTCATAATTGCTTCTATGTTCGGATCTGTATTGGAAATCGCAAGCCGTAAGTCATCCTCTGGATCCAATCGAGATCGATATTTTGTTTTTATGGCAACTAATTTTGAAAAGCCAGTTTCACATAAGTAGGTCGATGCAAACTGAATCAAAATATTAATTGCCTTTTTCTTCAAATCGGCATATCCGTTTCCAATCTATAAACAAAATTTTTGGCAAGACAGAGACTTAAATTGAATGCGCAGTGTTTCGTCGCTTGAAACATCAATTAACTGTTCGTTTTCATTTAAAGATATATTGGATTTAAAAATATCCAACGAAAATGGATCACGTATCCAACCTAATTCATTATCTGGTAAGGTCATTTGTTTCAAAATATCTATTAATAATTTCAAATATTTTCTCTCCATTTGTTTTTCCTTTCAATTTTTTACAACATAAAAAAATCTTCTGATATGACTTCTTCATAAACGTATCTCACATAAACAATTAATTGAGACAGTTTAGAAATGTCAGTAGTTTCGTCAAGTTGTAGAGCAAATACAGGAGAGTTTTGTAATCGACTTAACAGAACTGATTCTATATTACGTGAGATGGCGGAAATTCAGCGAGAAACGGTATCTCTTGATAATGGTGTAACGGCGGCTAGGGAAACGGACAATCTTGCCGGCGGATCGAGCGCCGAAGAGGAAAACGACCACCACGGCAGTCGAGATAGGGGGTCTGACCATCTTGCCGGTGGATCGTGCCGAAAGGAAAAGACCACCCGAAAACATCTTTTTAACGACAGTACCACGCTCCAGGTAGCGGAAATCGTGGGTGACTTCGACACAAAAGGCAGGCGCCTTTCTGTCGCTCTCTATGACATTTCGAGACAAAAAGGACGGAGATGAATTACGATGACCATTGCCGACAAGGGTTTACGGTCCCCTTTCAAGTCCGCCGAAGACTGTCGTAAAAGTCAAGGGGAGAGGCGAACGTGAGAGAGCCATTCGGGAAGGTCCGAAGATGGTGAGATTTTCAACAGCCAACCAGCACCGACTGAGAGGCCGACCCGAAACGAAAAGGAGGAGTCGAGAAGCACCCGATATATATTGAGTTCTTGAGAGGGGTATCAGACAGAAGAGAGAGGGGAGGATTGCAAGGAAAGACAGCAGAGAGAGAGGAGGTCAGCATAGAGCCCGTTTTGGAGATAGAAGTGAACACCCGTTCACTGTCGGCGAAAGATTGCCATCTTTCGGGAGAGCTCATCCGAGCTGGTAAAGGCCGATTTATCCCGCCCCGGGATTCTATACTCGCCTGAGTATTTTATTGAGAAAGGCTCGCCCGTAGCCGTTAAGGAGACTCCTCCTAGAAACCTGTGCGACTCCTCATCCGAGTAGTGGAGATTGATCTCATCCGAACTGGAAAAGACTAAGATATCCTGCCCTGGGACTCTATACTCATCGGAGTATTTTTATTGAGAAAAGGCTCGCCGTAGCCTGAATCAGACTCTTCCGAACAATTTGGGAGAGGCTCGCCAGCAGCCATAAGAAGCGCCTCGATAGAACTTTGGACTTTCCAATGAACTAACATTAAACTCTTCATTCATTTTTCCGACTTTTGTACAAATTGTAAAATAAATTCATTAGTCTAGAAACGGATACTTTTGAATGGTAACTAGTCTAAGCTACCCGTGAACCAAGACGTTACAATGGTATCGTTTTTAAATCGTTACCATATTTTTCTCCATGCATAATTGATATCATTTTAATTGCTGAAGGAAGAATGAGTGATTCTCCAATTGTATGTGGTTTCAAAATTTTCCCTATTAAATATGAAACTTCTAAGGATGCCCGTAAAGCCTTCTCAGGAATTGTGTATTTTTTCTAAAATACATTTTGATTTTTCATACTTTCAGCTCGTTTTTTAAAAAATGTTTCAGATTTATTTGCTAATCCTTTTTTTGGTTTCCACATGTCTTTTTAATTTAGCAGGTTTCATACTTTCATTTGCTAGTTTATCCCTGCAATTAAAACACAACGCATGTTCTTTCCCATTAACAAACGCAAATATGTAAATCAATATTTAATAAACTCTTCTTGATATTTTCTCAATTTTTTATTAGACAGCACATTTCGTTCGATATTTTTTGATGTAGAAACAGTGCCATTGGATTCATTCACAGTTTTTCTAAGTTCATCGGATGTTGGTCCATCATTCTCATTTGTATTGTCATTCTTTTCATTTTCTGGACGTTGGGTACCTATTTTTAGCCATTTATCCATCATGAGGGTATTAAAACTAAAACAAAATTATAAATATACAATATTTCATATCTGCGTTTGTTCAATCACGTGCGGTTACCACGTGGGAAGAAAATAAAGTACGTGATTACTCTGTATAAATCATGTTTATTTGTAGCTTATTCAGACGAGAATTAAAGAAAACTTAATTATAAGAGAAACATCTCTTTATACCAATTGCACATGCTCGCTACTTAAAATAAAAAATACAACGCTCAAATAAAAATTTACACATGGTAATCGAGGCAAGTAAATAAATATCTCAACTGGTGTTGCCAGTCGAGCACACATCTATATTGTACACAGAGGTTACAGTGAATCATAACACACAAATATTGGAGCTTACTTAAAAAAATACAAAACAAGTATAAATTAATTATAGTGATTTAATATAATTATGTCAAACATTGCCTACTCCAAAGATGGGAAAACATATATTTAGAAATTACAATTAGCATTTATTTTTCAAAATTCATCTTACTATGATCTTAAATTTGTACTCGCATTTAAACTGCAAAAGCAGGCTTTGTTTAGTGAGCAGCCATCTGTAATCCAAAAACAGAACTAACTGTTCCCTTACACGTTTTAAAATAGTAACTACCCTGGTAACGTTTCCAACGAAATATCAGTTGATGATAATTGATTTTCGAAAAAAATCAAAAACGAAAAAATAATACAAAATATTTAAAAAAGACAGTTTTTCTTTATAAACATTTTAATATCTATATTGATTTTTTAATTAATTGTTTATTATTGCCCTCCGAGCACGCTACTGAACTGTCCTATACTTAAAAAATAAGTTATGTACATACCCGATTGCAAATTTTACTTAAAATTAGCAAAAGCAGTATATAAACAGAATTACAGAATGCACTTGAATGAACGTAAGACGCAGCAAAACCGAACTACTGAGGCAGACGGAAAGAACTGCACGGTCCTAGCTGTGATCACAGTATAAAGACTAAATAGCAGGGGTGCACACCTAGATTGAAAGAGCTGTAGTAAAGATGGCCACTGCTAAACGTCAGACCGACCCAAGTTGCATATGAATCCCACCGGAGAGCAGGTAAAGGGCATCTCAAATTGACAATTATCTTTTATCACTATGTCTGTTCGCCTGCCGGTTGCCGAAGTATAGGTCCTATACTAATACAGACAATTGTTTTCGTAAAAAAATGTAGTTCTTTTTTGATAAATAACATTATCTCATTTCACTCTTTTACTGGTACCTGATACTTGCTGAAGAAAAGTCTTATATTTTTTATTGTCGGATAAATTTCTTTGAAATTGGCGACCCACAAAAATTTTCAAGCGACCCCCAGAGGGGTCGCGACCCACGGTTTGCGCACCACTGTTCTAGAGTACGGAATTTATTGTAGAACTTAAAATCCTTATCTTATAATGTGTTCTTTCTGTTATGGAAAAAATACTGCTTGGCGCAGCTTGGCGAGATCCGGCACTAGCACCTTAAAAAATCAACCGCACACGCGCGTACGACTCTTATTACTCAACTCGTTTGTCCCATACGGCAGGTATGACACAGCACTATCTCGCCGTACGCTGTAACGGAGTCTCTTGCACCTCTCAGCAGAAACTAGCTGTCTACCACGTGGGCGGACAGTATAAATGGCTTTCCACTTTACAACTTCCGCAGTGAAGAGGCATTTTCTACCTGCAGACCGATATGTCACGCTTGCACACACACACACACACACACACAACTGGTATAGTCGGTAACGAAACACTAAACCACCAACCCCAAAATGCATCATTATTATTCAATGCTCGTTCCAATACTTATTTAATTTTGTTCAAACTGTATCTGACGTTTCAGTTTCCGGCTGTGGGTACTGATGATAGACTGACTTGTTTCGCGTCGCTAAAAGTGATGTTGCAGAAATTGAACAAAATTAATTCGTGTGATACGGTAACTATTCAATGTTTTTGTTCAATATGAGTGTTTGCCAAATATGAAGAGCGAGGACAGGAATTTTCTGAGTTATAATCCAAAACGCCACAAAGAATACTCTAGCGAACGACAAAAGTGCGGCTTTGATTGGACTCGCGGTTTTTTTTTCAGTGTGCAAGCTGTTAATATTTCAAATTTAGGTTTGTCATAGGTAACTTCCATAATGGACGGTATACAGTCGTGATGTTAAAGCATGTTGTTGAATGATACCGTTTTGAAAACAACGACAGTCCTGTTGGTCTTTCAGTAATCATCTTTTATCTAAATTAATCTCTCCCTTGGTGTAGACCTCCTCGCTGTATCAGTCATTACAATAATTAAAAATTTTAAATTAAAAAAAATTACTTGAAAATTTGTGTATCATAATGCAAAAGGGGGAGCCTGTAAGTTCTTATACTGAATATTAAGTTAAACTAATATAGAAATATAAGAATCTCTTAACGGTTGATTTTATTCGTTTATAAACAATTACCAATATACAATGTCGATTTCTGTATCTCCGCGTACGTTAGTTAAATAATTATATAAAGTTCGTATAATAACTAAAAGTCACAGATTTTGTTCAGTTATTTATACATGGAATTATTACTTTCTGGGATGTCACATTGTCTAAGCATGTACTTTTGTAACGAATGAACTGAGAAATCGACTTCAAAAACTTTAATCTGTACTTTCGTATTAACCGCATGCCAGCGATTAATCGCTGGTATGAACTAAAGTGAAGTAACCGATGACCTTTAATTGTTCGTAAAAATAAGGCTGGAAGAATATTCCCACCCCAATGGATATTTGGGGGCATTTGTCGCGAAACAAGAGAAACATTTCTTGTTATGGTCCCCGATCGTAGTGCTACCACATTAATGAACAAAATAAAAAACACATTAAAGATGGATCGACCATTTTTTCCGACTGTGGAAGGGGTATAAGACAGAAGAACTGGAACAATCTGGTTATATTCACTGCCAAGTGAACCACAAATACAATTTCATTGATTCTGAAACTGGCACGCACACACAAAATATAGAACGCATCTGGGGAAGTGCAAAATGGAGAAATAAAAATTATCGAGGAACATCTCGCCACCATCTCGAGTCCTACCTCGCGGAATTTATTTGGAGGAAAAACAAGCCTCAAATGATAATATGTTTGATGCCATCCTAAGAGCAATCGCTAAACATTTTCCGCCCGAAACAACTTGGTTGATATTCGCCAATGGCATGCGGTTAATACAAAAGTACCCTTTAATCTATAGCAGGTGATGGACTGTCCAGAATCAGCTGCAGAGCAATAAAACTCCGCTATCTGGAACTTTCAAATGAAAAGGCACATCAGTTCGGATAGAATTTCAAACGTCGGCTGCGAGGACTTGAAACATTAAACTGTAATTTTCCCCTCAGATGTTTTAATTTGTTAACATCTGTGATGGTTTTCGTGTACATTTTTGTATTTCAAATTGTCTTATTAAACTTTTGTATTTGGATTAATCGACTCCAGTTTCATCCGTTACACTTTTACTTTATTTTACCACATACTGTTCCTCTTTACATTGCCATCTATAACATGCCCACATAGTCATAGATGGTAATGTCAAATATACATTTGGGTTTCCACAAAGATTTTCAATTCATGGTTAGCCATCAAAGAGGAAAGTTATTTTCTGCAACAGTACATGGATATAAAGTACATAATATTCTAAAGTGAATCCTGTTTTGCTCCCTTCATAAAGAAAATAAGCTCTCAAAAATATTTTCCACTTTTATTTTCTCTTACTCATAACTTATACCTCAGTGGGTTTGCCTATCTCGCTAGTAATCTGCGAGATGTAAGTGGCGCAGGTTCGATTCCTGTAACTCCCATGACTATATTTCTCTCTCTTCTCCAATAACAACTTACATTGTCCATTTATTTACTGGTAAAAAATGCTTGGCGCTGCTTGGCCAGATCTTGATCTCAGTAAAAAAAATCAACTTTATACATATTTATATTTTTACTTTTATATTTATAAAACATATTTTTGTACGAAACTCTAATTCGCATCTAATTTCCACCGGATTTTTTAAATACATACCTAAAGTTTCGGATAGTGAATTATGTTTATCTACACAAGAATTGCATTTGTAATAAATTAATCGAGCAAAATACTGACTTCAGAAATTTCGCTAAAATACATAGCGTTACGTGTTTTAGAGAATATGTTTTCGATTTTAATAAGTGAATTATTCAAAATGTGTATTTGTATACCAGAGATAAGTGTCAGGAGCCAACCATTTCATCTTACAGACCCAAAATAATTACTATAATCATTGTGGCTTATATGCAATTGTTAAGAAAGACCTTTCGCATACTTGGAACATAAAAAAACCATTTAAAAAGGAACGATGGTATAAAATGGCGTAAAAACGCTCCTCCCAAAATATCTTGACAATAGCATTTATCATGACAAAACTAAAATGGCTGAAACGTGTAAAGCTGTTATTTCACGCGTTCTTGACAACGCGTATATTTTTTGGAGTGTCCAGAGCTCTTTTCCTTTATCTTTCAGCAACTGGTTTTACTGCGGCAAATATTATCTTTTCCTATATATATATATATGCAATGTCAAAACCTATAATTTAGACCAGTGCGAGTTTATTAAGCTGTAAAATAGTTAATCGAGTGGGAAGTTGGGATGTGAAACTGACGGGAACAAATGCAGTGGGAAAGAAAAAATACTTTTTGTGCGTGTGATGTTTCCAGGAAGTGAAGTGTTCATGACAAATTATCTTTTGAATGTGACAGCATGTCACCTCTTCTAACCAATTAGCTGGTATAAGAAGACGAGGATAACCAAGTGTCACTGGAAGTAAAAAAAATCGAGTAGCACTCTTGAGTTATTGCAGTGAACACTGTTTCAAAGCGTCTCACATTAGTAAGTTCTGGTTGAAGATTTTTGTCACCCTGTGTTATTCCCCACGTGAAAAATAACTAACTCATCATTTTTATCTTTGGGTTGCTTTACACAGTTCAGCGATTTTCAACCGATGTATCGCGGCACACAGGTGTGTCGCAAGAATGGCATTGTTGTGCCATTGTAAGAATGGCATTGTTGTGCCATTCATACGGTTGGTGAAGCGGTAAAAATTATGTACGATTTATTTCATTTCAACAGTTTAGTTTTAAACCTCTGATTAGTGTGTTCAAAAATAACTTCAAGTGATATCCATATAAATAATTTTGAGTATTATTTTATAACGAAGTATAAATAAATTTGTAACGATCATCGTGTAGTTCTTTTTTGGCAAAAGAAAGAATAAACATGGAATTCAACAAAACTTTTATTGGATAAACATTAAAACAACAATAACACAACAAATAACAATCTTTGTCTTAGGGTACGATCGGTCTGCAATACCCGACCATCTTCCTCTCTCTCTTTTTCCTGTGCTTCTCTGATCTTCCTTCTACTCCAACCACCCACAAGTCAAACCCCTCACAGCGTCACGTGTTCACTTCTCTATCTGACCACGTGACACTTGCATCTCTATTTCCTCACCAAGAAGGGGTTGGGTGAAGGAACAGAATATTATACTACAAATTTTTTTGAAAATGATATTTTAGAAAATCATTTTGAGCATAAAGGGTGGATAATTACTAGTATTTTTTGTAAATCAATCAATTAAACCTATATTTTTGTCAGATCAAAAAAAAAACTATAATTTTTGGTGTGCAGCAGAATTTTAGGTATTAGTTTATGTGTACCATAAATTAAAAAGGATGAAAATTACTGACAGCTTCTAGTTGTTAAGATTTAAGTTTTTCTACAGTTGCCTTTGTATAGCTACATACAGCACAGCTGAAACAGAAAACAATTTCGGGGTGTCCCATTCTTCTCTCTGTCATTTCTATATCCCGATTGAATTGCCGTTATGTCAAACATAACGCTTAATAATTTTTTTGATGTACCTGAAGACATTTTCATCAATAAAATCTTGAATGGTATATTTGTTTCCAAAACATACATTTAAAGCGAACAGTTCACAAGCATCATTTGTTGTGTTTTCTTAAATGGCCATTGTTTAAAACCAAACTGAATAAGCATCATAAATATTGCAATTGTGAGTATTTATCTCACCCGTAAAAGGTTTAGTTCAATGCAATACAATAATTTTTGGCATAGCAGTGTGTATGATATATGACTGAATCCCGTATTGGGTAAGGAAAGCTAATTCTTAAAGAAAAAACGTACTTATTTGTTTTTAATAACTTTTATTTAAATACGGAATTATTTTTCGATAATTTATTTTGAGAAAAAGCAATTGCATTTGTAAAAAAGGGTCATCACAAATTATCATAATAAAGACATAGTTGGTTAGGTGGTGTATTAAATTTGTAAGCCTACGAAATAATTTTTAGAGAATTCCCATTTACATCGAATCCATAGTTAAACATCGATGATGGCCAAACATTCAAAAGACCAAACATTCAAAAGACCAAATTATATACTCAGAAAGGTATCTAAATGTATCTCTAATTACAAGAGCTTTAACACCGATTGCCTATAAATGTATTCAAACCCAAGAAACTCTTGGGTTTATTTTTCTAGCAAAAGAATACGTATATTTATGAAGTATGCCTCACGTGATGGAGACTCAGACAAGACAATTTGGTGGAGTGTTATATACGTCAAGCAATACTACAAAAAATCCAGCTAAACTCATATTTTTCCAGTTCTTCAGATGAAAAAAGCTTACTCAGGACAATTGAGAGAGTGGGTATCTTCCGATCACATCTGTGTTTCCGGCCTTTTTCAAAAATGTTTTTTGAAAAATCCACCCACTTCGATCCGACTTTGGAACAGAACAACAATGAACAGCGTCGTCTGGCTTTCTCCTCTAAAAAGAATCTTTTCCAACCATCAAAGCCATAAAAAAACATTTAGACTTATGCTTCTTGATATGTATGCCACATAGAATTTTCTATTCAGCGGAAGAGAAAACGAACAAAAACATTGGATTAAGTTATGGAATATGTTCGATTTGTAAAGAGTATTCCATGAATACGTCCATTTAATGTAAAATTTATTCGAGAAAAGAATAAATTGTAATACCATGTAGGCAGTATTAGATTCGGATTGTTTGATGTCGAAAATAATCCTCTCTGAATTGAGCATAAATTCTCTTTATCGAACGTTTTCTATTCTATTTTGGATCTTTGTGTCTTGTTCTATTTTCACGACGTAGGAGTTAACCAGGTCTAATGGGTTTCATAACCTTGAAAGTAAAGTCTGTATGTTGTTGATTCATTTATCTTCGTGATTAATTCGTTATCTATATAGTGAGTCGCACAAGTATTCGTCCACTTCACGTTTCTTATTATTTTTATAAACTTTATAAGGATATAGATAAATTACGATTTAAAATTTCACCTCATGAAACTCTGTCATTCAATTTCAACAATGCATCAAAATAATAAAATAATTATTTAAAGTTTTACGATTCGCAGTAGCCCGTTTGAAAGAGTAGCGGATTAGCAACCGAAGGGGGAGTTCGAAACCAACCAACCAAATACCGTCGTGTATGTGTTAGCTGGTGCACGTTCTGTCGTGGCCTCAGAAGTCCTCACGTTGGCGTGGTGTAGAAGTTTGGAAAGTGGGGTGTCAGTAGTTATCCTTGTCATGTGACCGTGGTTTAAAATTACGTTGTCCACGTATTTTTCGCTTTGGGATTGATCTTGGACCGTCGCCAATAGCCCTCTGTGTTGCACCAGTGCGACGTTAATTAGCAACCAATTAAAAAGTATTTAAAATGTAACGTAATCCATGATGTCAGGAACACAAAAGTATTCGGCCACCTTCGGTAAAAGGTACAAATGTTATGTAAATGGGAAAACAGCAAGAAACATGTGGTGGGCGAATGCTTTTGTGACCCACATCTGAGAAATAACTGGACGTGGATAAAGTCAG
Organism: Meta bourneti; assembly: GCA_933210815.1. Taxonomy (NCBI): domain Eukaryota; kingdom Metazoa; phylum Arthropoda; class Arachnida; order Araneae; family Tetragnathidae; genus Meta; species Meta bourneti. The sequence continues at coordinate 58,552,670 of OW119926.1, forward strand.
AACAGTAATGTTAATAAAGTAACTACTCGATATATATCGCGCTTCTGGGGAAAAGGAAAAAGAGTGGTGTATCGATGGAAGCGATATAGCGAGAGCGGAGAAACTTGCTTATAAACCCTTCAAGTGATTTCGACGACATATCTCGCCCATCAAGATCAATTTTGCTAATGACGATATATTTCATCATCAAGAGATTTCAGATTTTTTGATGATGACGAGATTAAGATCAATTCAGTTTCCTTCTAATGACGATATATCTCGTCCATCAAGAACTGGCCAGTTTTGACATGATATAATGAATGAAGAGATGCTACTACGTCGAGACAACTAGCAGGAGGGTTAAAAATAAAAATGCACGCATGGCGAACGTTTTTTGTACATGAAATCATGTAAAACAACATACATTTAAATAAAAAATTAAGCACAAAATTACAAAATTGGTGGCAGAAACTTTTAAAAATTATACTGAATACTGATGAATATTTTTCAAAGCAGAAATTCCTTCTCATTCACACTTTCGAGGTACTCAAATCTTTATTACCAATTCCGTTTAAGTAGGTAGACAGTTGAAATTACGTGGCACTGGGGAGCAACACAACGGGCTACTAGCGACGGTCCGGGATCAAACCCGAAGGGAAAATCTGAGGGCAACACCTCGTAATTCTGAACCAAGGTCAGATGACGAGGTCGACACCTGAACTAACAACCCACTCTCCAAACTTCCACATCACGCTAACGTGAACCAATTGCTCTATTATAACCTCTAGAAACAAGTAGACTTGGAACTCCCAATTCTAAGAAAAAGATTTAAATTTCGTCTGCTGTCCAAAGTTTGATTTCTCCCCTCTACGTTGATAAAACTATGTGTGTGTGTGAAAAATCGAAAATTTATCGGAAGACAGTAGGAATATAACCGATTGCACATCATAACAAAGGGCTACTATAGAATATAATGTAATTTGACAACAGTTAAATTTGTAGTTAAATGTTATTCACAATTGAGTAGTGTATACATTTACTACAATATCTATTTTTCAAAGACCGCCTACCAAATAGAAAATTCACATCTCACGAAGTGACAAGATAAATCAATTAATCTTCTGACTTTTGATGCATAGAAAGAAAAAGGTATTTTCCTACTGAAAGTAATTAATATTAATTGCAATAGTGATAACATCACCAAAAGACCTTAAGTTTGTTACACACTATAAACTAGAATTAGTCCAGTTACTCAACATTAACTTTTCTAGCAAAGGCACTTAACTAATGCGATTATCTGGAATCTGGTGTCCTTGTTGTTCGTACTAACGTTACTAGAAGGGTAATTACGAAATTAAACTCATCAGCCGCCTTAGAAGGTAAAGATCTTCCTTAACACAAATTAATAATGAGACAGAGCATACGAGGAAAATTAAAAGGGAAATTTCCTTGCATTAATATAGGAAATATGGCAGCCCAATGAAATAAATTAACATAGGAAAAACATACATATTTATTATTTCTAGTGCATCATAGGAATGTTTTAATTTGAATTTTTGTGGAGAGCTGTGTTTAATTTGAATTAAGTTAAGAATAAAATTAATACTCTATGTAAGTTAGTTTATTTAAAACGATAATACCAGTTGGATATAGTTTATTTTATGCGATTACTATTATGTTATTATTGAAGCATAAAAAATGTGTTTTATAAAATTTGTTATTAATTTTACCATTGGTTTAGTTCTACATTTATTCAAACTACTTGCAGGAAGCCGCACTGCACTAATTTGTAAAATGCATTCCGGAATAATTTTGATCATTAAAATTAAACAGAAAATCACCATTTAAGTGATTATTAATTCTTTAAATTCATTTTGGCAAAAACATTGTATATAAATATATTCTACTTTATAAGATCTACTTGTTTGATTACGATTCTAAATTTTTTTGTCATACTTTAATTCCCTTAGAATTTTGATAAAAAAATTTGAAATTTTGCCGGTAAATTTGAAAATACACATGTTGGTGCTAGTCCAAAACGTAGTGTTTCAATGTAAAGGTCTGGGTGGTATATAAACGGCTTAAAAATAGGATCGTAATTTGAATATTTGTATCTTATCTTTGATTAAATCTGAAGAAATCACATTTTTAGGTCATAAAATAGTGAAATAAATTGAAAATGTTTCTTCAGAGTAGAATGGTATTCATTACATTTTGACCAAATACCTGAGCCAAACTTACGCAGTGTAAGGTGTAAGACAAAATGTAAAAAATTACAAACATTGATTTTTATTCAAGTGGTTTCGGAGATATCTCGTTCATAAAGATCTGACCAATTTTGCTAATGACGAGAGAGTCCATCCATCAAGATAGTGCCTAACTTTTTATGATGACGAGATCAAGATCTGATTCGTTTTTTCTAATGACGAGATATCTCGTCCATCAAGGTCTTCTAAGTTTGGCTAATGACGAGTTGCCTTGACGAGACCAGGACGATTAATATTTGTAATTTTTATAGAAGGTGGTCCAATAGCCTGATTTCCTAATTTTTTTATACTTATTTTAAATATTTTTACGAAACTTTCACATTTATTCGATTTTTTCTGATGGAAGACAGAAGTAGAAAAATAAAGACCTTTCATAAGGTTAGATTTAAATCACAATTTCGACATCTTTACAAAACACATGAAAAGGGTCATAAACGTAGTGACCGAATACTTTTGCGATCCTCATCGCACACGAAAATTCAAAACCCGCCTCTTTGACCAACTCAAAATAAACTCCAAACATTCAGTCATTACTTATAATCCCCAAAACGATCCTCTCTAGTTAAAAATCGATTTAGGCACACCATGAGCAATCCTTTGTATGAGATTGCAGAGAAATGAAATTTCAAAATTAATGACAACGACGACGTAATAAATCTCATGACGACGTTAATGGGCAAAAAAAAGCCCTCCCTCTATAGGAAATAAAGGAAAAATAAAACAGCCAGAGCATGATATATGAAAGGGGAAATAGACCACTATATTCCCCCTAAATGAGACGTCCGTTTTTCAATATGGCTATGCAGCATTTCATCCCTCTTCTAGGCCTACACTAATGTTCTCCAAATGGTACTTTCCTGGAGAAATAAGTATACCATCCCCTTGTTAACACTTCTATGAAAGACACACTAAGTGTTGGAGAAAAAAAAATCTCCTCCATGGGTATCATAAAACTTTATTTTAGTTTAGTTGCTGCTTTCGGGTATTAGTGGCGTGGGGGAAGTGTGGATATTACAAAGATACCATTATGAGGACATTATGTATGCGTTATTCCGTGGAAAAAGGCGGGTTTTATGGTGAAGACTTTATTTGACTTAATACATGTGTAAAAAGTATAAGTGTCTGCTAAGATGGGTTTCAAAGGTATTGGGGGTTAGAGGTGGAAAGAAGGGAATAAAGCAAAATGGGTCTCATAACGACTCTGATTGCCGTTTTAAGAAAATGTTCTGAAATCTAAACTAAAATCAGTAATCATAGGTAAATATTCAGAGATTGGGCTTCAAAAATTGGATGTAAAATCCTTTCTCTTTGTGAGGATTTGGTTGTAATAATGAAGGAAGGCTGTTTTGACAGGCATTCTATGAGTTTCTGAAGCACAATTCTGACTGTTGATTTTTATGTTAACTTCAATATCTGTCTGCACTTTCTTAACCCTCCTCTTAACCCTTTGAAAGGTTCATAAGCATTTGTCTATTCTACAATCTATGTGATCCCTGGATGACTTAGCCATTACATGTGTTATCTAGCCATTATATGTGAAATCTAGCCATTATATGTGAAATCTAGCCATTATATGTGTTGTGGAGTAAAAGCAATATTACACTACTTGGAAATCTCGTAACTCTCAGAGGGTTATATCACTTTGCAGAAAATCGTCATTTGGAAATGTTAACTAATGTTTAAATGTCGATATCTTGTACATGGGCAAAAAATCTCGGAGCTAGTGCGCCCTACACTAGGGTCATATTTTGTCGGAAAACGTCTTGGATTGTATGATATGAACTAGGTGGGTTGATTGAAATAAAGAAATGAATTGAATACACACATTTGTTTGATTTCATTTATTCAACGTATGGTACAGAATGTCTGCCGATTTGCAAAATTTTATTAAAGACTGGGCAATGATATGAACAATAAGATATATAAGATTTTCAGGTTACATTGATAACTTGAGAATGCAAGATCTATCGTAGTATTTTTAAGGGTCGTGAAGTCGGTAGGGTCTGTAGCCAGTGACAATTTGAATTTGTCATGTAGAGCACAATTTGGACTTGTAATCACAGAACCTCACAGATTTGCTTGTTTGGGCGATTCATTAACCATATCCAATCACATTCTTAAACCATATCCAATCACAAACTGAACACACACAACCAAGCTCATTGCCATAGAAGGACTTATCGAAATGAACGGTGGCCAGTCTTCAATGGTCCCTTGAGAACTTCAAATCTCTCTGTTCGATTTTGTTATCAATTCCCATTTGTTCCGTCTCGTTGTCTACATCCATAGCGACTGCAGATGACGATGCAGCACTTGGTTCAATCACCAACTTGGTGGTCGACCACGCGCCATTTTTGAGCCGCTGCCGTGATGCCCGTTTACGATCCACCCACATGTCATGGCTACCTTTTTAGATTTCCCAGATCTTCCTCTTTCGTTTGCTATGCGTTTTCAATACTTTTTACTCTTCGTATTGGTGAGATATTTGGACATTTCTGAAAAATAGTGAAATTTTACAAATTTATCGCACTTGGATTCCTTATGCTTATTCAAAATTGTCAGATATACTTACTGTTATTATTTACTCTTATTCTATAGTTACACAGCTACAAAACACCTCGCTTTATGTATTCACTCGTCGTGTAGCAGAGCTATACTAATTTCAGTGCACGCGCGAGAACGCGCTGGTTACCTCAACTTGGCGGCCATTTTGTTTGTGGATATGACGTCATCAGAAATTTCCAGAATGCTATTTTAGATCTTTGTTCTTTCCTCTATCCGATGATGTAGTTAGATTTGCAGGTTTGTTAAATTATAAAAGTTACAAACAAAAGTCTGGTAGTCCATAAGATCGTGACAATCGTTCCGCCGTACTGACTGACCCTCCTTGTAATACGTTTTCCGTCAAAAGCAAGTCATTTGTTTTTCTGAAAACAAAGGGAAAAGCATCCTGCAAGAGCACTACAGATTTTCCAACTATCCTATGCATCTAAAAAGCATACGTATTAATATTTAATAAACAAAAGTCAACAAATAATAAATCACAACAAAAAATTATAATTTTGCCCATAGAGAATATTTAAAACAATTAAGCGATTTTAAAAAATTTATAAAAATAAATCGAAACAAAAAAACTATTGCTGTGCCAATCAAGAATATTTAAAATAATTTTAATATATAATATATAACATTAGAATATACGTATTAGTATTTAATAAATAAGAAGTTAACAATTAATGAATCACAACAAGAATACCGATTGTGCTAATCGAGAACATTTAAATTACTATGCGATTCTAAAATAAAGCATTAATAAACATATCAATAAATATTTAATAAATAAAAAAGTCGACAAATAAGAAAACAACGGAAAAGTAGTATCGTGCCAATCAAGAACATTTAAAATAGTGTTAAGGATAAGAAATATAATTGAAATAAAAAATTTTGAACTAGTTCATCGTAACCAAACAAGCTCTTTCATTTGATAAGCAAAGCCTTTAATGAAAAAATGCGGTCTCATTGTTTCCTAAAGTGGGCGCTGAAGAAATCATGGTGGGTACTGGACCCAAAGGTAATAAGGGGCGTTGAGAAGCAATATTGGGCAATAAGAAGACGCTAAAAATTTTGTGTTACCTAAAAACTGTAAGCAATGCTAATATTTTTTGTTTGCCCTTGATCATACAGCCACACTCACTGTAGTGATGCTTTGTCGCAAGATTATACGTTGTAAAATGCAAGTTACAACTGATCGGTCTAAAAGCAAGACGACAGGTCGTTATAAGTGATTTTTAGTATGTACTAGTTGCGAGCACTTCCGATTTAAATTTTAAGTTGTATTTCCGTCACCCTGTTTAATTGAACGTGGATTTAATGTGATAACAAGTCTTTTAACTGAAAAGGGGATAGGTAGGTAGGTAGTTGAATTTACGTCGCACTGGAACAACAGAACAGTTTATTGGTGATGGATCAGGATCAATCACCAAGGGGAAGATACAAGGACAACGCCTTAATTTTTGACCACTGTCAGATGATGAGGTCAACATCACCTGAGTTGGCACCCCACTCTCCAAACTTCCACACACGCCAACGTGAGGACATTTGAGGTCTTGACAGATTTAACGTGCACCAGACCCCACGTACAAGACTGTCTAAGAAGAGGAAACGACTGCAAATAGTTGACCGTGAAAATTTAAGGATGTTACTCATGAAAATACAACTTTATATAGACAAATTTGTAGCACAACATCAGGCTCATCCTTCTCATAAGTGATTATTTTTAATTTCATTGATTTTATTGATATTAATGACTTATAAAAATGAGCAATCTAGTGAGTGTGCAATTCACGTTTTTTGTTGTTTAATTTTAATACGTAGCTTTATAATTGTAGTTACAAGTAGTTTTATTTCCAATGTAGAGACTGTGTGTGAAATTCTACAATTACACACACAGCCATATAAATATCTCGGTGAAATTCAAAAATTATAGGCACAGCTATACTTACAATTTATTATTAGTTAAGATAGTTTTCCAGATGGAGCGCAGAAGAAAATTGTCCTTACAAAGTGGGAGTTGAGCCAAAAAAGTCTGAAAAACTATTATCTATATTATATCATAGATATAGTTTTACGTCAAAAAATATATTGCGATATAAAAATGAAAATGTAGAGAAAAATTTTATTTCAACTGTATACTCTGGATGAAGACTAACAATTGATCTAAAAATATAACATCAAATTCTAATTTCATTAATGTTTAACTGCTAAAATTCTTCAAAAATGCTCAGCAATAGTTACATATATCTCATTGATTTCAGCAAGTCGCTGCAATTATATTAATGAACATTCTTTCAATCAGACATTTACACAACCTGACAGGAAAGATTTACGGCTCAGTATGGTATCTGGAACGATACAACTATTGCCAAAATGTACAACGATGTGTCCTGAGTAAATTAAAAGATCAGTATCATAATTAATTACAAAAGTTTTTCCAGCTTTCGATTCGTGACATTGCAAGATAATTTCCTGAATGAAGCATTAGAGAAATAGAAAGCACGAAAGAAATGTAAAACGAAACTAAAACGAGTTTATTCTAGTTTTGCCCTCTTTGCACTACGCGGATTGCTGTTAATCGATTACTCAGTTGTGCGATGATCCTCGGTTCAATGTTCATTAGTTGTCTGACTAGACGTTAATGGTATTTGATGAGTCGTGTCCTTCACACACTGTCTAAAGAGGGTCAAGATATTTATGCAAATTTTCGCACAAACTAGTGATTTAAATAATTCAATATATCAGTGGTTTTAATCTGAAATAAGGTGACTGTGCTCATTAGCATATTTCGTATACGTGTTTCCCAAACGTACAATTAACCCAATATTTTGTTACACACATTTATTCTCCTTCTTTCATAATAAAATAATTTTAGATTTGCCAATGACAGATTCATACTTCTTTTGCATTTCATTTTCTGGTATTTGCAATATCATTCGTAAAAAATAATATCTGAGAGATTCCCAAACTTTATATACTGAAGGAGAACGTGCACCTGAAAGTATGAAACAAAATGTGGCACACACTTCATAAATATATAGCATAAAACGTTTCGTAATAGCATGAATATTCAATGATGATAATTAAACATGGTTAACTAAAGAAAACTTGAGTAGCATATCCAAATTCGTAAATTCCTTTGACTTTTCTGCCACTAAGTGTTGAATGTCGACCCCATTTTATCACTGTGACACGGAAAGAAAGTCTAACATGAAAACATTTTACAAAAATATTGCTTGCCTAAAGGTATTCTTGCCATCCCCAAATTACTAAAATATCACATTGCAAACAATTACGCTAGACAATACAGAGCATGTTCAATTCTTGTAAATTAAACTGGATGTATTTCTCTTCAGTGTCAGTAAAACTTCCCATGTGTGCTTATGTCCATTACTTGACGTTGTATGCCTTGTATTTGGCGAAACTTGGACAAATATGGCCCTTGTGCCATGAAAAAAAATCCAATCAACTTATTCTATCCAAGTACTAAGCCTCGTGTTGTACTCTTGTACACGGTGAGAAACTTTGGTTCGTACATAAAATAAAAAACATGAATAACCTGTTGAACTTTCTACAATCGTTTCTTTCTCTTTTAAAGACAATTTGTTGATCCCTGTTGTTTATAGAATAAACGAGAAAAATATTTTCCAAATTTGCCTCATAGAGCCTAAGATAACTAGATAACTATGACAGCACTCATAGGATTGATGGAGCACCTACACCTCTACTGCTAAAATTCAAATTAAAATATACTATCCCTCAATGGTAAAACTGTTAGAGACCGTTAGTTAAAGGCATTAGTCGCGCGCATAAACATTCATCAAATTCTTTTCTATGGACATTACAAGACCGCCAATTTTATAGAGCAAGGAAAGGTATCGAAGTCACGTATATACAGTAAAGTAAGAGGACACGATAGCTGCCTAAAGCGAAAGAAAGATACTATAAATAGATATCTGTTTTCACGTGCACATGTCAATCAGCATTCGTGTCGACTGCCCCATTAGTTAGCTTGGTTCTGAAGCTTTTAGTGAGCCTACACGGATGTGCTTTGAGGTTGATACTTTGAGCAACTCAGATGAAGCATCAGAGCTATACTGAGCTTCGGTGACTTTCTGAAGACTTTTTATATTTCTCTGGGGAAAGAGTCACGTTTTTCAGTTTCTCTCAACGAAATAAATCTCAAAAAGAATGTTGAAAGAATAAATCAAAGTTTGGTTATTCTTAGAGATGTGCATATACAAAAAAATAATTTTATTTTAGTTATAGAAATAAAGAAGCCTTTTTCATGAAAGTTAGATAGTGAACAGCTCAATTTGAAACCGTATTATCGTTTCTGATATTCTATATTATGCACATTGGTATTAGTTTCTTTCCTTCCATACGATATTTAGAATGACGCATTGTATTCTATTTTTGATGAATGTTTTGTCGGAATTTCTGAAGCCAACACAATAGCTATGGTAAATTATTTATAGCATAAAATAACTAAAACGAGAAAATTATGTTAGTTTATTGAGACATGGAACAAAAATTTTGAAAAAATGCTTAAAATGTGAAAAACCATACAGGAGATAGTTTATAACAACCCAATTGACTCACCAAGATCAAGAATTATTATTGCGCGTTAAATTTAAATGATTTAATAGTGATTGAACTCTAGTTGAATTCAATGGAATACTGCTCACTATCTCAATGTTTATGATGTAAACCAACATTAAACAATCTTTCCATTGTGCATTCATCACACAGTTATTCCATGCTTGTGTATATTCGACCCCTATATAACTAGAAGTTTCTGTCATAGTTAAATTTATATTTTTGAATCGCAAAATAGAATTCACGTGGAAATAAATTCTCACAGGATTTTTACATTTTACTCCCATCTACAAAAACCTAATTCAATTTTGATTTCTCTTAACTAATATCCATAAAATAAGGAATCCACCGTGTTTTGTCTTGATCATAATGAATTGAATCTGATCTGAATTTTTCTTAGATTTCATAAGATGTAAATAAACGTGTTAAGAAATATTCACGGCATAAGCCATCTGAGCTTTATGCACGCTTTATTCAACACTTCAACTGGTAGCTTCACGGCTCATCTGCACGGCTCGTATCCAGTTTTAGTTTTCTTCACAAATCGAAAGTTTCCTTAGATTCTACCAACCAAATAACTGGCTGCAGAATATATGGAAACTTTCTTAATCTTTAAACGATGTTGAAGAGTCAAAGTACAATGGTATTTTTTACACCCGTATAGCTAGGTTTTTTTTAAAGTAGCTTGATGTAATACTCAGGAGAAACAGAAGTGGAAGAAAATAGTGGTACGCATTTCAGAACACAAATTTTTCTTTTTAGTAATTGCGAAAATCAAGAAAAAAAAATTTAAACTTTTTCTTTCAATTGTTAGTTAAAATTTTCTATTACAAATACCGAGTAATTGTAGGTGAAGAAACTTTTGACTTTTAGACTCCGTGTTTAATAGAGCTTAAGTCATAAAGTATAAAAAAGTTGCTTTTCAAGTTTACTGTGAGAAGTATTCCATAAAAATGAACAAATCCTTTTAGACAATGTATACAATGCTTGTCTAAAATCCATTCAATCCTTTGAAAGTTCCTTTTTACAGCGTTGTACAGTTACCACTGCTCGGATAAATACACTGCTGTTCATTAAAAATGCAACTTCAACAAAGACTTAAGTTACAGCGATGAAATTAATTAGGGCGAAGACATGTGATGCAATCAAAAATTGACTGAAATTTCAGAACTGTGATTTAAAAATAACATGCTAAAAACAATAATTTGTGTGTCAACTTTTGGCAATTATAACGGCTTGCACAACGGATGACATTGACTGAGGAAAATACTGGATGGCTGTCTGTGAACTGTCGTTCCATGAACATTCAACATGCACCCACAATTCGTCAGTAGTTACTATGAATGATGACATACGGATTAGCTTTCAAGCAACCATATCCCACATATGTTCGATGGGGACAAATCGGGTGACCGTGCAGGCGAAGGAAGAAATAGCACTTGTTGCTCACAGAAGAAACGCTAGACAATACGGACGACATTCCTGCAACGAATACAGGTCACATTTGAGCCTGCATTGTGAGCGCCATCCGCATCTACCCGTCTGACAAATTTCCAATCAATCCAACCACTCTTACTTATTGATTACATTTTCAATAAACAGCAGTGTGTAAAAATATGAATTTTAGTATGTTAAAAAGAACAGCTATCATTTAATTTTAGAATAAGACGACTAAACTGAAAAGGTAGACGAAAAGGAATAATGTGACTTTTAATAAGAATTTATTTTTAAGGACTTAATTTCATTAGAAGATTTAACTTCAGAGATGAATAACTAAATATAAATACTATAACTTGTTTGTTCTTTTGATCGACTGCTAGAAATAAAACACAAAATAACGCCTTTGTAACAAAAAATATTGTATGTTTCAAAACAAACAAGTTCACATTTGTCCTGTCACAAAGTTATATCATTTGAATTCCTTTTGGCATTTTTATTAGGTGTCTATACATGTGTTTTTGGCTCATTACTTAGATAAAATACCACCAGCAACATGACTGCACAGACTCGCTGGTTTCATTGAAGCATTTCGTCATCCTGTTTCCAAAACTAACTCATCCGTCTTAAAAATGAATCATTTGCATTCTTACCCGTGTTTTGAATAAGTTTCTCGTTCATGAATAGAAAGAAATGCAATACTGCTTGAATAAGTAATTTCAGGCGATTTCTTCACTATGACATAATATTAGCTTCACTACGAAATGCGCGTGGGAAAATACAATAAAAAGCCATGTCAAAACTAATGGCATATTTTGAAACCTTATGTAGATATTTGCTAGTTTTACAAACAATTGTCTTTTAATTTATTTAGGATAGCTATATTTCAGAAGATCTTTCGCATTCATTCATTCGTTCGATTTATATATGCTACATTTATATAGTAGTATGAATGGAATTATCTGCAACATATTTGTAATTCTTTATTTGTAACATCAGAGAACTTTGTCACCGCAAAATATAATACTTGCAGAAACAGTACCCAATCAGTATACATCTTTTGACTTAATTGTTATCTTTACCTATATCCTTTACCAGACATGACACATTGTAAGTCGACACAGTACAGTAATCGCAAAATTATAATTTTATAACTTTGAGTCCATCTTAAAAATTATTTTTTCGTTATGTATTATTTTATTTTGTTTTACAATGCATTGTACATATATAATATATTACTCTTTTGTATCATGCCAATGAATTTAAATGGGCATATTACTATTGGTAACTGATTTTTTTGAAGACTAAAAATCTTGGATAATTGTTTTAGGTGTTAAAAACTTTTCTTCGTTTCTTTTCTAAATTTTGAGAAAAAAATATTTTACACTAACACCTGTATTAAACTTCCCTTTAATTTGCCAAAATGGAAATGACTTTATTATTCTGCATTGAATCAAATATTCAATTTTCATAAAATAAAGTATTTTTATCATGAACCAAATTGATTAAGATTCATCCAATAAAGACTAAGTTCTTATAGACTAAGTTCTTATCTCTAAGACTTATAGATTTTATTAATTGGTCCGCTAAATTCTTTTACCACTAAAACATTAGATATATTTCTCCAATTTAACGAATTTACTTGCCACAAAAAAAAATGACACTTCCTTGTAAGTGGTCAATATAAACACGAAATATGTTTCCTGAAAATTATTCTACCAAGCATGGAAATGTATTCCGTAATACTTTCAAAGATAACCAAAGAACACATCATCATTCATATCAACCACACAGAGAGGTCAAAGTGATGTTTTCATTTACAATGGATCCTTACTCGTCTCGACTGAGAATGAGGAAAAGTAAGATGCACTTTTTCGTGTAGTAAAAACGGAATATCATAAACACACCATAAAAGGTTTTATAAGGGGTTTGCATTATCTTTACGAGCTGAAGGAAGACCTTTAGCTCATTGGTTGAAATCGAGACCGGATACATAGATGCTAGATACCCATCCTCTTGCCCGCAGTTTTCCTCCAAAGAAGGTTTACTGTAATTTTTAGTATTATTGCACAATATAATTCAGTGAATTTTGATGAAAAGTCGGTCAAAGGGCAATGATGGAAATGTCTTATGGTATAAGAGGGAAATAAAGCTTAAACAATGTAAATGTTTTCTTCCTCGGAATCTCCTTTGGTGATAACACGGAAAATGGAGTAGTGTAGTAATATTTTAAACAATATGATAGGAACATATATAATATTCTATATTTATTTACTATTAGATTACATTATGTTTGCTATATATTAGATATATTATTTATTGGATTATATTATATTTAATATATTTCGATTTATGTATATTATATATTAGATTTATTTATTTAGATATTCGATATATTGCATATTATACACGTATATATTATTTTTTAGATATTCGATTTATTGTACATTATATATTAGATTTATTATTTATTGGACATTCGATTTAGTGTATATTTTTTATATTAGATTTATTATTTATTAAATATTAGATTTATTATTTTATTATTATTATTATTATCCATTAGATTTATTACATATTTCATATAATTTATGCGCAATAAAATAATGTCCTTAAAATAATCTGACATAGAATTTCAGTAGTTCGCATAAAGATCCAAGTAGGAAAGACGAATTGTTCCTTGCTCAGAACTAGAGGCAGTTTGTAACAGGTGTATGCACCAGAGGCTGGTCACTACAGGGCAGTTTTTGAAGTGAAGATAAACAACCAGGAGGATTAAGAAACTCGGATTTTACGAATTTCCATCAAATCTTTTTAAATATCATAAAAACAAATGTTAATTCCCTTTCAACGAACCTTTCGTTTTTTAAACTTGTTTCGTGGTACCTTGAGTTCATAAAAAGTAGCGTTAACTGCATTTGCAAAGAACTTTAGCGCATATAAGGAAGTGAAAAAGAGAGCATTTATATTAATTATTAAGGGGGTGTAATGCGGGCTGCCTTTGAGTATCTCTAATCTACCATAACTTCCTGCTTTCTACTTGTTTAGATGTGACATTGTGGATTCACCTATTTGTGATTGATGCGACAATGTACAACAGTGATGGCTACTCACCTTGACACGTGTAATCTACAAAATGCTTTTAACTTAATAAGCTTTAATAAACGAATTCAGAAATACCGGGAAGTTAAATGGGTAATGATGTATTGTCAAACGCCCAACATTTGTTTCGTCCTTTAAATTATTAACTTAATACGTACTTCTATTTCCCTTGGGGACCCGTTGCACCTCTTACGGTAGCACAGAATGAAGACGTGAAGACCTGCACCATGCAGTCATATTTTTAACATTCACCACCATTATCTTTTAATTTATCACTATTCCATTTCTCAATAGCAAAAATATAAATTAAGGAAAACCAGATTCCCATCTTTTACCAAACCACCCTTTAACAGACTTCACCGAAGTTAGAAAATAGTGCATCCCATCCGATTATATTTATAATACAGTTTTCTTGATATATAAGAAAGTGTTTTCGTACATAACAAAAAATATGGGAAACATACACTTCTTGAATACCTGTAAAATGCATTTCTATTTTCCTTAAAGTCCCGTCTGCACCCGATACGGGAGTACAAAATTAAGACGTGATGACCATGCAGATATATTTTTAACAAAACGTTCACCACCCATTATCTTTCAATTTATCGCTATTCCATTCCTCAACAATTTGACAATAGCAAAAATAGAAATTAATAAAAAAAAAACAGATTCCCTTCCTTTACTAAACTACCCTTCAATAACAGACTTCACCGAAGCGATGAAATAATTTATCCCACCTCGACTGTATTTATAATATCTGTACATAAGAAAGTGTTTTCGTAAACAAGAAAAAAGAGAGAAAATGTGCATTTGTATCAATTTTATTAATTCAATACTACAATACGTATTTTTATTTACATTAGATACCCGTCTGTACCTGATACGGGAGGACCCGGTGACCCTTTCACAATGCAGATATATTTTTAACAAGCCCTCACCACCCATTATCTTTCAATTTATCGCTTTTCCATCCCTCAACAGCTTGACAATCGCTAATAAAGAACACAGCAAAAAACGATTCCTTACCCCTACCAAACGACCCTTCAATAACAGATTTCACCGAAGGTCACTGTATCCCCCATTTTCAGCAGAAAGAAACCAAACCATCCGAACAGACGGATAATCATTTCTTCCGGACACTTAATAAAAAAACCACTCTTCGTCCGGTTGAAAAAACCAGCGATTCGGGCAGAAAAGAGCAATTACCAGGGTCATAAAAGGGGCAACCACTATCACTAAATTCGGAATCTTAACTGTCCAGGACCATCTGTGCTGAAGAGGCTAGACACATCTTGACACTTAGTCACTTTTTGTAATTACTTGATGGCTAGACGGAGAGACTGAGGCAGTAGATTGAATCCGAAAGAGGAAGAGAGACCAAGGCCACGTTGTGACGTCATCATCGAATTCGGTGGCGGAAGGACTCTCTCTGCCATAACTTTATTTCAGTTCATTTCGCAAATGGAATGTCATTGTTGGAAGACGCTTGTTATGGAGCAAGCGATACCTTGTCTTCGCTTTCGTTTTTGTTACCTTTACATTTGAGGAGAGTTGTTTTCTTTCTGCTGTTTTGCCATTTTATGGAGAGTTTTGCAAATTTTATCGCCTGAAAATTTGTGCAGTCTACTTTCTGGAATGCGCTGGTGTTTGGATACTGATGTCAGCGTTATTTCGTTCCATTCGGATCACTCAGAGATGAGTTGTTTTATATCTTCGCGTCCGAGTTGTTTACTACTTGCGGTCGATTTTGACTCATAGTGTGAGTCAGGGTATAAAATCTGAGAAGTGGAGCTTTTATGTCCACCATCATCGGCAGAAGACTCTTACTTGCAATAACAGTTACAAAGAGTGACTCATCGTAAATTCAGGGTAAAACCCTATGCGAGTTTCTGTGATCAACAAACTTGATGTTCAGCTTTTGCTTGTATTGGATCACAAAAAAATATTTTTTCAGTGTGTAAATAATTGAATAAGAATTTTTGAAAATCGCAATTGTTGAATATGATCAACTATTTATCCTTTTGAGACATTTTCAACCAGTAAAATTCCCAATGATTGATTTTCATGTCGGTAATTTCAAACTGCTTTGTAAAAGGCATTCTCTTCATCAAACACTAAAATGGATTAATAATATTCCAGTTTCCTGGATTGTTTGAGAAAGTAAATGTTTTGATTGAAACAGTCAGTTATTTTTTCACAATAATTGCAATGACAAAAAGAAAATAAATTGGTTAACTGTGTGGAATGACTAATGTTTTGCAGCACGAAATCACTTTTCATGAAGTACTTATAAAATAACAAATTGCAAAATAACTCGTGGGGACAAAAAATAGATTTTGCACAGAACGAAATCATATTTTAAAAGTTTTTAGTCAGTGAGTTAACATTTATATCACTTTAGTTGAAAATATTTTTCTAATCTGAAACGAACAGGTTTTTTACTCAAACAATAACGAAGAACCTATAGCAAAATAAGTAATCGTGCTTAGATTTTAAAACAATAACATTATGTATGTGTATGTTAAATTAATAAAATCGTCGATGCCCGAATTGAACAGTAATAACCAAAAATACTCATGCAAAGCAAAATAAACACAGTAAAAGAACAAATAAAAATATTCCATATAAATAAATAAAATATGTAAAAGTACTCATCTACAAAATATAATATGAAAACATATGATTAAATAGTCCTCACTTCGCGCGCGGGTATGAATTGTAGTGACCTATATATTTTCAGTATAGCACATTCTTATCAGAAAAATATGTTCCGAACGTTCATTTGAATAACTCAGCGCAGTTCTGAAACCTGTATCATACGAAACATAACTTTCTGCTATGCTCATTCATGAGGAATTAATCAGAATTACACAAGCAGTATCACATTCTACGCTCTTTCTATGATTTTGATTAAACAGCTGAGGGGTTCACACGCATAATTCTACCTTTCAACCTGAGGTCTTCCCTGGATGACTTCTAACCAGATTTGACCTTCTTGAACAATAGAATATTTCCAAAGAATTCTATTCCAAGGAAAAGGAGCAGTAGTATCTTTCTAAAGGTTTCAACTAAGAGAAGGAGCAGCAGAATTTCTCCAAAGGATTATATTCTAAGGAAAGGAAAAAAGATTAGAATCTTTTTAAAGGTTGAAAAAATCCATAGATTTTTCCGACCAAATGTGGCTATTTAGTCATTAAGTGTATTGTGGGTAAAAGCAATCGTACATTACTCGGAAATCTCATGAAACTCACAGGGTTAAAATAATTTTTCTCTCATCCAACAGTTTTTATTAAAGTTTATTTCTTCTAGAATAATCTTCCTAATCAATTTCATGTAGAGTTTTATGTTTAATCGTTAAGGGGAGTAGAAAGACTCCTGTTACAAACAGGCCTGTCCCTTACTTCAGTGAGAAAAGGATGTGTTGATTATTTTCAATTTTAGGTCAATAATTACGATAAAACTAACTCTTTTTTAGATTCCTCAGGCGATTATAACTTTTGTTTCCTTATTTTGTTAGCTGTGAAATATCTTATGGGTATAGAAAACAAATTTGTTACTTATCCCCTAGTCTAGAAAATGCTAGACCAGGTTCATAAGAACTTGACACCTGAGCAAGAGAGAAGCTGCTTCCTCTTGGTCTTCCACCAAGACCATGGTTCAAATTTAAGAGGTGTTGTCCTCGGATCTTTCTCTTCGGGATTGACCCCGGATCGTCGCTAATAGCCCATTATATTGCTCCAGCGCAACGTAAATTCAATCTGCCTACCTGGTCTTTCAGAAAGAGGCACCAATGCAGTCAATGATGAGAGATAATTACAAGCGAGGCAGTACAGGATCAATATGGAAAAACCCTGTCTGCGCTCGAAAACATACTTTTGGTGTGTCAAATTCTGAGTCTCGCCAAAGCAATTTACAATGATATGGAACCACCAAACTGAAGGGAAAGAACAAAACGCTTAGTTGGATACCAATGATGAGTAGATTCCGAGGCTTTCAGATTTCACCAAAGACTGGACCTCTGAAGCAGTGAGGTTAATTACCAAGGGAGAACTCTCCTCACTGCCCTAATTGTCAATAAGAAAAATATAAGAATCCAAATATATGAGTGTTTTCATAGGCAGTGAAACTAAAATGTATTCTCGTCTTTTTAACAAAACGTGTGATTGAAAGCAACAAACTTTTTCAGTCAAAATCCGCAAGCCATTCTGGAAATAATGAGAATATCGTTCATGCTCTTTTGAATTAGATTTCAAAATTACACCAACTACCACCATGTCAGGATATCGATGCAAATTTGTAAGACATCGATATAGGGAGACTTCCTATAATTTATGATTTTAAGTGTCGCCTAAACAGAAAACTGAATTCCCTTTTTTCAGTTTTTACAAATGTGATCCCTCCAGAAATAAAACTAGTTTTGATAATCTCTGATTGAGGTAGATTTACCATTGAGTGTGTGATCAAAAATCCATTCCACAAAAGTTTGGTTTTAGAGGGAGATGCTCGTTCGAGCTCCTGCTATGTTGAAAATGTCCCATGATCTTTCTCAACTCCTCAAAAGCTCACAAAACATGTCGTCCCCAGCAGCATTCCTCCATACCTTGTCAGACCGATTCTTATCATTTTTCAGAAATCTTAGTTGTATATTATTTTTCGAATGAATGGTTTATTAATTTTTATGTAAATAGCTGTCTGAAGACTAGAAATTCGCAGCTTTGAAGCTAGACGAAATCTTGTACAAAATTGTTCATACCTGGAGATTGTTGTAAGCTTTAATTTTAATATTTAAAATATTGTTTTTCGCTAAAGAATACTGTTTAAACAAAATGGTGACGTCTACCATCAGCTACCAAAACAAAAGCAACAAAATGGTGACGTCATTGCTCACCAAGAAATGAAGATGCTATTTCTTAACTCAGTGATCTGTAAGGCTTACATCAATAGAACATTTTCGAAGACGCTATTACGTAACTATCAGCTAGGCTTAATCCGTGGGCCTGTTTCAGGTTTGTAAATTTCATCGTTATACTTTTTCGATTGCTTACTTCTGTTAATGGTTTATTTGAATATTTTTCTTGAGAAAACAAACTAAACTCAAAAATGAATTTATTTTTTTAATTCACAAAAATTCTATTAAGCCTTAAAACTCAAATTAGTAAATGTGCTGCAAATGTTTGACAAAAATGTGACATAATTTTACAAGTTTCAAGTTGAAAAATGAAATAAACTTAAAAATTTTCAGTTTTTGACCTCTTTTAAAATTTCTCTCCTAAACCAAATCCCTTTTCTCATGGAGGTGCGAAATATTACATAAATTGAAACTAAAAACTCCGTGCCTAGCCATGTTCCATTGTTTTTTAAGCATAGCCGAGTACTTATGCTAGTTTTCATATAGAGCCTTTAGAAACTATATTTTTATTTAATAACACAATTCAAAAATACAGTTCTGTGTTGACTCTTTCCAACTCCATAACAAGAAAATCTTACATCCCCATCTTTCGTGATAATGAAGAGATCTTCATCTTGAATGACCAACTCTTCCATTTCATTCAATAACACTCAGCATACAATTATACATTGACTCTTTTCTACTCCATAACAAGTCTCTTTTGAGGAAAATCTTACACCTCTCTCCCCATCTTTTGTGATAGTTAAAATATATTCATCTTGAAATGACCAACGCATTCATTTCATTCAATAACATTCAACATACAGTTCTGCAGACTCTTTCGTACTTCATAGCCCCCAAGTCTCTTCAGGAAAATCTTACATCACTCTTATCCTTTGTGATATTTAAGAGATCTCCATCTTGCAATAACCAACGCATTGATTTCATTCAATAACACTCAACACACAATTTCGCACTGACTCTTTCCTACTCCATAACAAGTCTCTCCAGGAAAATCTTACACCACCTCCAATTTTTGTGTTTGTTAAGATATCTCTGACTTGCAATAATCAAAGCATTCATTTCATTCAATACCACTCGACATACAGTTCGGCATTTACTTTTTCCTACTCCATAACAAGTCTCTTCAGGAAAATCTTATATCACCCCTATCTTTTGTGATAGTTAAGAGATCTCCATCTTGCAATGGCCGACGCATTCAGAGATGAGATGGACTATCATCACCATCCGGACTCCGGACGACTCTTCCATTCCCAGAGTTTCATCTTCCCCTGCGATAAGAGAGAGAATGGCATAATTGAAGATGGGGACGAGACAAGCAAGAAGAAATTGACTCTCCGCTCAACGAAGATTCATTTGGATGATCACGTCTACCCCTCCGTTCTTCCTCACCCCCTGGGCAATAAAAATCGTCTGCGAGGGGAGGCGGAATGAGTGAAGGGGGGACATAAAAGCGCAGAAGGAAACACCCACCATTAGATGTTTTCGTTTTTATTATTACGTGCACTCTCCACTTTCCCTTTTGGCGTTTTATTTTGGTCATTAAAGATGGGTATGGCACTGAGTGATGTTGCTTAAGCTTAATGGATGTTGTTGGTTTGGGGACTTTAATGTGGCGACCAAAATTGTAGGTTTTACCTAATAATGAATATTATGCAATTGAAATGATGCTGTTGGATTGAATCAATTTTTAATTCCCTGCCTGTTTTCTTTATTTTCCTATTTTATTGATTATATTTATTTGAAAAATATCACTCCATCACAAATCTTTCAATATAGTTTTAACTTACAAATACTTCTTCCCGTTCAATCACTTTTTCCTAAGCATTTCATTTAGGTCATAAACCCTCTGAGAGGCACAAGATTATCAAGTAGTGCAGTATTGCTTTTAGCCCACAACACACATAATGACTAAATAACTACATCTAATGGTTGGAAGAATCCTAAGAGATACTCTTTTGGTCAAAACTGGTTAGGAGTCAGCCATGGAAGATTAGATTGTAGAACGGATAGATGCATGGGAAACTTTCAGGGAAATAGAGATGGATATGCCAGGTTAAATCAGCGTTTGTGCAGTAGAACTTGACCGAAAAGCGAAAAACCAAGGTTAAATCAGCGTTTGTGCAGTAGAACTTGACTCTAAAGCGATAAACCAAGGTAGTTATGCTAATACGGAATGGATAAGTCATTGTCGATTTACAGTCATTTTAGTTTATGCCACATTAACGATAATTATGCCAAAAGGATAACACTGGTAATTTAATGGATGTTTATTGTTTCAGAGTCTAATGTGGTAGTTAAAATTTAAAGTATAAGCCACCGACGAATATGAGTACTTGATATCAAAACGTTGGATTAAACCAGTTTTTCAATATTCCCTCGTTTTCTCATATTATGTTTGGCTTTATTTATTGATTATTTATTTGAAAGATAAAGCGTCTGTGTACCAGTAAATGCAGTTATTTTACAAATGTTTATACTCTTGCATTGTTTATACATTTTGTTTAAAGATCGGCCCTAATAGAACGATGTTAGCATGAATGAATGTAACATTTATGGGTGTTTTGTGTATAAGAGTGCTAAATTTAAAAAAATTATTAATAAATGAGTGATTCGTTCACGAAATCTCACCGGATGTTTATAGTATTAAATCGTGACTTCTATGTGTGTTATTTAAGTAATATTTGCATACGCAATTTGTTTGTCACTAAATGTGTCGTTGTCAATTATTAGTAGTCAGCATAAATCAATCTTAATTCATTTGAAGTATTTGCTTTGGGCATTCTGCATTCACTGTTATAAAACAATTTTTCTCCAACTTTAAAGATCGACGAAAGCTGTCTAGATACAAAAAACACTAATTTTTCAACTACTTAATAGGAAGGAATGAACTATTCATTTGTACAATTCAAACTTAAAATTAACTTTTAAAGTATCACTGAAAATTTTAACTATGTAATATGTAAAAAACATAGCCAGTAAATAAAAGATTAATCAACTGCATGTTTTTCCAACATAATTTGTTTCAATCTGGTGATTAATATTATAAGCGTTCTGATATCATTTGAAGGTAACACATCTATGAAACAGAAACGTAAAAAAAATATGCCTATCTTGACTCACAAGAGTAATTTGTATTCTCTCTGTGATCTAATTATGCAGGTTTCGTCTCAGTTTGATTATATTGATTTCAAAAGATCGTACTATGCTAAATCCAAACCTATCAAGTCACACGACTTAAAATTATTACGTAAAAAATCATAAATGTCTATTTATTTTGTTTGTTTTTCATAAAAATTGATTAACTGATCACTTTGATGAAAAGAGAAAACGGCTAAAATATCAACATACTCAAGGATATACAACTAAAGTTTTTAACGCAAATATTTTCTCACACATTTATGACTGATATGGGATTCTTTCTTGGTTGATGTCTTCATTTTGTAGGATATCCTCTCGACCAATCAAAGCGGCACACACCAGCGCCCTCTGTTGAGCGTAGCTAACTTAACAGTTGTAAGACGTACTCGCTGATGATTAGATGTCTTGATAAGATGTAATTTCTAACTAAATAAATGTATTTAGTTCTTCAGATGTTATAGTGTTGTGTCCCTCTCTCAGTTATGATGTATAAACTCCCTAAACTCCCACAATTTTAATAACAGAAATACATCAATATTTATAAACCTGCTTTTAATCATACGAAATACAAAGCTCCTAAACAGAAACAGCAACTCCTGCAAACACATAAAACTCATTCATTCGTATGGCAAGAATTTCATGTTTACATCAACTGAAAACAAGATAATATCCTTTCTCATCCACGCTGTCACCCACCCACACACGACTGTTCCTCGGAACCCATTATTCTTCTAAGAAAAAGCCCATCAGCTCCTTTCGCAAACATCGCGTTCCTTTGAGAAAGGAATGAAATTTCCATCACAGAAGGTGCGTAGCTAGTGAAAAACAAGTAGTAAAATATGAAGTCACAATTTTACAGATTCCTTTTTTACGGCGGTGAAGTGGGGGAATGTCGTGACGTCACCCTCCGAAGTGTTCTAACAAAGAGGCCATTTGCGTTGCGAAGAGTGAGGTCACCATCATAAGTACTTATGTCGTTCGCAATTTGTTGTAATTTCGTCAATTGTGCGGTAATCCTTTTATAAATCTAAGTCGGAAGTAAAACGAATTAAAGTCTTTCAGAGGAGTTCCTCGAGGTCGGAGATAATTTTCTCACGTTCCTTAGGGTACGGACATACCAAAGATGTTTTCATCGTAAGGCGTTTATATTGTGGAAGAGGTTTGCATCGCGAAACTGGTGTAGGTCACTGTCTGGATCGATGATGAGGTGAGGGCCCAAATAGGGGTGGTCCCTGGTACCAAGGTTGTTTTGTGTTAGGTACAGGTTGGCCAAATATGGCCCTTGCGTCATAAAACCTAAAACGAATCAAACAACCTCTTGAACAAGCAAGACGAGTATAATTTAGATTTTCAAATTCATGCGAATGTTTCTCTTTATTACCCAGGAACCAGGTGGATGTGGATTAAATCAAGAGTAAGATTATATTCGTGCGTGATGAGTATTACGCGAATTCCAAAATGGATCACATGCATCAAACCTACAGGGCTGCCAATGGAAACTTAAGAGCTGCTCGAAGATTGTACCGTGAACGCTTCCCCAGTAGGCGAGGGCCGAATCCTAAAACGTTTGAGCATTTGTACCACCAATGCTCAAACAAAAGCAAAATGCCTTCTGCACCATGCCTTCGATTTTTGCAAAATCGAAGGCATGGTGCAGATCGACCGAGAAGTTCGAGCACTCCACAAATGGAAGGAGCCATTCTACGCGAGGTTGAGAAAAATCCAAGAACAAGCACGCAAGTTTTTGCAAGTAGCCTAGGTATAGGCCAATCCATCGTATGGAAAGTTTTTCACAGGCATCAGTTACCATTACCGTCCTTACATTTAAGAATCCAGATATTAAAGCCTCTACGTGTAGAACTTGCCCTTTTGGTTTCTACAGCAGAGCTCAGTACAGACATATTTTTTAACATGCGTGCTTTTCACAAATCACGCTTTTACATACGAAGAAGAGTTTAATGTGCACAATGCTCATGTTTGAATGCACCCTAATCCAAACGCAAAAGTAGAGTAGGCAATGGTAGCCTATTTATGTGTCCAGGATCATGTGACCAAAACTAGTAGTAACGTGACCCGTAGACTACTTCGTCTGCTGGGTGGAACCTAACATTTATCATTTGATTTGTCCACGGGACGGAAAAAGATGCCCATCCATTGATTCATCATCTGATTGATCCATTGATTGATCATCTGATAACAGTAGTCTAGCGATTTCACCATTTTTGTCACCACTCTATACAAATGCACATACACTCGCCTACCCTGCCATATGATGTTGTATCACCAAACGAGAAGATACAACACCAAATCGGCAAATCAAGGCAATTTTTCACAGAACAGTCATTTGATTACTAGTCGACACGTTGGTCACATTTTGTGAATCACCTCTCAATATCAATGCTCAGTCTACTTATATTTCACGTCTATGCTGTCGACATCGACTTTTTGATTGTTTCCTATCTGTTTCCCCCTCGACTCATACACAAACCATGCATGGGATTTGCATGACATGCCTAATATACATACAAATCTGTTCACAAATACCAGGCAGTTAACGAAACGTTTTCAAAAACATCGTGTTCTACAATTTTTGAGGGATGCGGTAGCCCAGTTGGTGGAGTCGCAGATTAGCGACCGGAGGGTTGAGAGTTCGAAACTCGATCCTAGCAAAGACCGTCGTGTACGTGGGGCTGGTGCACGTTAATTCTCTCGTAGCTTCACATGTCCTCATGTTGGTGTTGGTATGGAAGTTAAGAGAGTGAGGTGTAAGCTCAGATGTTGACCGTAAGCTCAGATAGAATACACAGAAAAGAAAAGTGATTTTTTTTTCTTTATTTTATTTTAAATGATATATATGATCTTTTTATAAAGACATAAAAGTATACATACTATAGTAAATATATGTAATATAATAATATATTAATTCAAGTGACAAATATTTTCCTATAAAATATAATTAATTTAAGTCTGACACGCTTTACTTTGTTTACGAAAACGGGTAGGTAGGTAATTAATTAACGTTGCACTGGAACCCACAACAGGCTATTCGCGATGGTCCGGGATCAATTCTAAGGGAAAGAAATCCAATAAGAAAACAGGAAAGTGCTTTTAGTCAAGACAAGAGAGAGAAAAATATTTATATTTTAATCTGATTACTTATACACACTTGTTATTTCAAACCCGCTTTACGCAAACATAAATGGTATCGAAAATAATTCAATTAGGCAAAAAGAACTGCGCCAATACACACGTCAATCTGAAATACCTCAGGTATCAATTGTCAAGAACTAAACACAGAACTCAAGAACCAGGCAAGCAAAATATCTCTTGTTGAAAGACGTTTACCTCTCTTAGCAGATGCAGAACATTTCATCTGATGACAAGCTCTTCACTACCAGTTGAAAAATAGATATGAGATTTCCTGAAGGCAAGACAAAAAAGGAATTGAGAGAAGGATTTGAAAATCTGATATTTTCATGTGCGCCTACAAAGTTGATCGTACTGACAGTACATGTAGAGAAAATAAATTCTTGAATAGAAAAGTATTTCTATAGCTTTAGATGAATTTATGGTTGGTTGATAAACAAATAAGAAAACTTGCTCAAACTGGTAGAGTAAAAATATAAACATGAGCTGTCGTCTCTGTTCTCTATACAAATCTTCACCGTTTGACCAATCCACACCAAATTTGATACACTTATTTATCAGAACCCTGTGGGTAACATAGGCTACATACCAACCCACTTTCTATTTGTCTTAGGTGTGCAGAGGGAGCAAATACAATTCGAAATTCCCACATAAATAACATTGATTATTATTACGATTGTAGTACGTAACTCAGATTGTTTTACAGTATTGTTGGAAAAACAATTTATACAAAAATTATATTTAAAGAATTTAAATTCTAATACTTATGTTTGAGTTTATTTTTATTTCCTTCCAAAATATCAACAATTTATAAATATTTGACTAGTGGTATGAATGATTAAAAATATGTAATTTTGCATAACTTACATTTTGTAAAGAAATTATTCTAATTTTTGTGAAAAGCGCAATCGAAGATTGGAGACGGGTTCAATTTTTAAAGGTATGTGTATAATTCAACCAACTTTCCAAGTGATTTATTCAATACGTAATGATTTGTAGAAATCCGTTTTATAAAGGTATATCAAGTGTACAAAACCTATTAGAATGTCGTATCAATATGATTTGTCATCCTTTCATAATGATGGTGTAATTCGGAAGTATCGCGTGCTTGTTGCAAGAGTGCTACAACTCAAAAAAATATTGATAGGAAAACTGGTTGGCAATAATAAGCTGTTTGTCATTTTACCTACCAAAATTATGCATTGATAATAAGTTCAATCAATTTTGTCTAAGAACCCATTAAGTGTACTCATATATAGTATACACAGCATTCACAAGCAAAGAAATATTTTATTTCTCAATCTGTGCAGGT
This sequence comes from Meta bourneti, assembly GCA_933210815.1. Classification (NCBI taxonomy): domain Eukaryota; kingdom Metazoa; phylum Arthropoda; class Arachnida; order Araneae; family Tetragnathidae; genus Meta; species Meta bourneti. Next base: position 58,579,116 of record OW119926.1, read on the forward strand.
CATGAGTAACCAAACTAGAATACTAAAATGGCAGATACACACATTTAGAAAATAATAAATTCTTATTTACAGTCTGTGCACATTTACATGTAAAGAAAGGTGAAGTGCTCGAAATTTTATATATTTAAAACTTCTGTGAAGTTGGAAATATGTTTCATATTTCTTTTTAAGAAGTATGTTACAGAACACAGCGTTTTGAATCTAAACAGAGAGTTGTTAAAGCTTGAACGTTAAAATTGGCATTGATTAAATTGCTTGATTTAGAACTAGTGTCTATTTTAAGATGTTATTGCCATTTCGAGATAAGAAATTGCACACCACTATATATAACATTTTCCCAAGAGTGTTCATTAACAGGCTCGGTTTTGAATTAGTTTAGGCTTGCATGTTTTTAGTGTTTTGGAATCTACTTTAAATCGTATGCCTGAGTCTATTTCTCCCGTATAACAAAATACGGCAATAGAACGACAAACCAAATGAATCCAAGGATGTTTAAATACCTTTTAAGACAAATTTCATCGAAATCCGTGTTCCAGTCTAATTTTCTTCATTAAGCAAAAAATGACCCTAGAGCGACAAAATTAAACATGCTCCAATGTTTCATATAGTTTAAAAGACACACTGGGACATAATTTTACCTAAAACTGTATGCCCTAGTCTAATTGCCCTCGTGTAACAAAATACTAAGGCAGAACGACAAACATAACCAACCTAAGCTATGCCCCAATGCTTTAGTTTAAAAGACTAATTTCTTCTTATGGCAGTATCCAAGTGTAATTGTCCTCATGTAGCAAAATATGAACCAAAAGTAACAAACCAAACCAACCCAAGCATGTTACAATGTTTCATAGCTTAAAGGACTAATTTAACCTTTGGCCGTATTTGCAAATTGAATTGCCCTCGTGAAAGAAAAAAATGACTGTAGAGCGACAAATCAAACCAATCCAAGCATTTCCCAATGCTCTCTCTCTTCATAGTTTAAAAGACTATTTTAACCTTAGATAAATCGTTCCGAAATGAACCACTTCAAACTACGAAATCGTATAAATGTGTCCCAATGGTCTCCAAGCATTTTTACCTTGTGCACGAGCCATAAGCGACCCTTAAATCTGTCCTGTCATGAGCGAAATCCTTTTCCTTGCTCAGAAATTTTACGCCATCTTTTGTTCGATCGTCCAGAGGAAGATTTTTGAATGCAGTATAAATCACACGCTTTGCAAATAATGACAGCGAAGGGCCTTCAAAATCGAAGAACCGTTATTTCGGTGGCGCGTTCTGGATTTCAAAAAAATTCTTTTGTTTTGTCTTGGGAAATTTTGCAATTCTGCTTCATTCTTTTGCGGTCGCAATCGCGTTTCCGCTTTCTTAATACCCGTTTTTCGACAGCCCTATCGAACTTTAAAGTGTGTGGTGTGAGCTGTCTTCTTTATAGTAGCTGCACTTCTGAGCAAATATTACAATGGATTTGGACTTTTAATATTCCGATGAAATACTGCTGTCGTTTCCGATCTGACAAAAGAAACTAATTTTGTGAAGAGAAGTGAGATGGATTTGAAAAGGGGGGAAATTCACAAAATGGCATAACCATTCAACCTAGAAGTAAGATTCGGTGAGAGTTATGTATAAAGTTATGTAATTGAATCTTTTAACCAGCATTAACCCTCCTGGTGGTTGTCTCGACGAGGTATCTTGTCATGAGCAAACTGACCAGATCTTGATCTCGTCATCATAAAAAATTAGCAGTATCTCAATGATGAGGTATCTCGTCATTAGCAAACAAAATTGGTCAGATCTTGATGGACGAGATATCTCGTCGAAACCACTTTTAAGGTTAATTCCTGTTTTATTAAAAAACAATCCAAATATTCATGTCTGAAGTCAGCAGTAATTTCATGTTTTATTTTTAAAAAACCGATATTACTGATAATCCAATCATTACAGATTGATTGGTTGTTTTGGGCCGCCATATTTGTCCCTTGTACACTAAGACACAAGACAGACAACTTCAAGTAAAAAATGTCATGAAAGGGGAAAAAGAGAGATTGGGAACAGAGTAGTGGGATGAAAACAGAGAAAGTTTGCTTGGGCATCCCGGGAGCATGACCCTCGTGTTTACTAAAGACAGTAAATCCCATGGAAAAAGAAAAGATTATTAGAGTACCTTGGGTACGTGGAGCCCGTACACACCTGAATAAGATATGCCCCTGAGGGCCCAATTTTTACAGAAGTGTCTACGATTCCGCATGGCGAAAACGACATAAATTATTTTTAAATTTTAAGATGGTGATAAGGGAAAGATAATTCCATCCAAAACGTAATATTTCATCATTTATTATAATTTTAATATCATAGGAAAAAAATCAAGTGAAGATGGTCGAACAAAATACTTTTGAATAAGCCAAAAATCAATAAAATGATTCGAAATAAATATTTATATAAATTTCCCCCTATTAATGTACTCCGTATTACCTAGTTATATTTTAAAATGTTAACACATCATACATGTTAAAGTTCTGAAAACATCACCAGGTAAATTATCAGATCTGATCACATAAGTATACGATGCATTTTCAAGTAGCAGGGGAACATACGGTAAGATATTTATTAATTGAAGTAGTATTTTTTGGCCCCAAAAACAATCTGAGAGCTATTTTTTTTTAAATTTAGTTCCCGTATAAAAATAAAATCCCATCGTCATTACTCAACTAAGGGAAATGTCACGTGGAATTGGTGACTAAAATTTAAAATTTTCATCTTCTAACCGTCCATTTAAATCTTTGAAGCTTTAAAGTTTCTTTTTTCCCAATGGCAGCAAATTGTAATACCAATTCCAAACTAAATGTCCTTCTTCAAATGGGGTGCAATCCATCTGCATTGACTGAATAATGTCATTACAGATATTGGAAGAGAGTCCTCAAGGAAATTAATTTTTTCCGTAGATCCCAAACTCCAACCACCCACCAGTAGCAGTATCAAGTAATACACAACACAAACCCTCGACTTCGGAACTTCGTCATCTTATCATATTCCATTGAGTTCCAGAATCTCCTTTCAAAGACCATCAACGAATCATCTGAAATGTATGTTATCCAAAAGAACTTAGCGCAGAATTATTAGATTGATTTCTGCACCTTAAATTCGGAGGACAATCCTTTTAAAATGTCAAATGAATATTTTGTACAATGAAACGTTTGTACGTATGTACTACAAAAATTACATTTCTATTGATATTTCAATACAATTTAGCTCCTTTCCAAGCCATCAACTGGCATTGCATTTTAACCCTATGAGGAATTCACACGCATAATTCGACCTTGCAACCTATAGTCTTCCCTACATGACTTCTAACCAGTTCTAAGGAGACAACCCATTGAATCTTTCCAAAGGATTATATTCTAAGGAAATGACCAATAATCTTTCCAATGGATTCTATTCTTCAGAAAGGATCAATATATTTCCTAAGGATTATATTCTACGGAAATGACAAATAGAATCTTTCCAATGGATTCTGTTCTACGGAAAGTACCAATATATTTCCAAAGGTTGAAAGAATCCATGGAATCTTTCAACCAATAGGTATATTTATTTAGTCATTAAGTTTGTTGTGGGGTAAAAACAACACTACAGCGCTCGAAAATATCTTGACACTCAGAGTTGAAGGTTCAAAACTGCACCAGATTTCTCTGACGAGACTTAGGAGTGAGCACTCATGATGTATGAGTTTACGACAGGAATTCAGAACTTTCCAACCCTTCAATACCCCACAATCTGCTTCCCACATTTTATATTGCACCAGTGTTTGACAGCTCCTGGATGAACAGGAGTTCGTCGTTGTGCGATTCATAAAACATGGTCTTTTGGATTTGGTTTAGATTATACCAAGGGTATTAGTAACAACAGCATAGTTTAGCTTGTAATGCATAAAAAAATTGATTCGTCAATATTTAACAATACACATATCAAGTACAGGAGTTCGTCGTTGTGCGATTCATAAAACATGGTCTTTTGGATTTGGTTTAGATTATACCATGGGTATTAGTAACAACAGCATAGTTTAGCTTGTAATGCATAAAAAAATTGATTCGTCAATATTTAACAATACACATATCAAGTAAAACTGATGGCTAAAAATCAAATATTTCTTAAATGTGTGCATTATAAATGTTTTTGCAATTATATCCCCCCCAATAACCCCACTGAAAGCAAATATTAATCTCAATTCCGAAAATTATAGGGAGCGTCGGAGCTCAGTGGTTTTTCTCACTGCGCTAGCAACCTGTGAGTTGTGGCGGCGCAGGTTTGATTCTTCCTTGGGTGTATTTCTCTCTTCTGTGTGAGTAAAACTTTCCGTGTATATGTAAGTTCATTTACTTAACATTGTATTCCTAGTGTTTTTCACAGCATGGCCAAATAGGGCCCTTGAGCCATGAAACCCAACACAAACAACCGAATTAATTGTCTCAATACCAAACTCCAGCATAACGTAATTCAATACCCAAATCCTTGACTGCATAAACATCGTCGCCTAATCATCCCGTCCATGAATTTCCGAACTTCCTTTCAAAGACGAGGTAACCAATCATCCAAAGTGGGTATTATTCGAAGAAACTCAATGCAAGGGTGCTAAAGTGGCTGGGGTCAATCTTATGAAACTGAATGAACATTCTTATGCCACACACTTCAAGTAGTGAAAAAATGCACTACGTCAATACAATCCATTCAAAAAAATGTATTTATGTGCATATATTTGCAATTAGCAGCATATTAAAATAATAAAAAAATACTGCTTAACTAGTGTGCAGATAAAAGCATCTTATACTGAATTGATAGCTAAAATTTAATTTTCTTCTTGCAACTTTCTATTCTGAATCTGAAGCATTTGAGTTTTACAATAACCCACTGAAAGCAATTCCAATCCCAGTTCCGAACTAATTGTCCCCGAAATCCCAAACTCCAACATTTTATAATTCAATACCCAAACCATTGAATGCGTAAGCGTCATTGCCTAATCATATTCCATGAAGTTCCCGAACCTCCTTTGAAAGACGAGGTGCCTAATCGCCCAAAATGGGTATTATCCGAAGGAACTCGACGCGGGATTTACTAGAGTGGCTCCAGAACCCGAAATTCGGGTCAATCCTATTACGAGCCCTATCTATTCTTTCTTTCAGCCACACGACGTTGCTTTCTTGCAATGAATAACTCCCTTTCATTGGAGTGGTGGGTGACGCTAGAGCAATTTTGGTAAATTGCGCCTGTGTAACTGCTGGAGTAAGGGTGAGGGAAGCTTTATTAAGGGGTTATTTGAGCTCCGGAGGGCACGCCCAGCTTTTACTTTTCGTGTAACACTTTAGAGATGTACAGCTGTGCACTTGAGGAACTGTAAGTAGTGCTCAGAAGTAAAGGAGGTTGATGTAGGCATTTTTGGTTGGAATGTTAGGGGTGAAGTGAAACTGGGCTCATCAAGTTTTTAATGCATTGCAAAGAGATGTTTATGGTATAATAACCTTTCTTGTCAATCAATCCATCATAAAGCTATTTTTATAGGTTTTTGTCGAAAAGTATGCCATTGGTCATTTCTCAAATAGAAATACTTCGTCTCGTATGATTTTAAATGTTCAAGTTCGGTTGATTGTTTTGTGTCCATTAAAACCATTGCGTTTTACGATTTTTCGACTTTTTTCAAGCTAATTGCGGTATTCAGACGAATATTTTAGCACTGTGATTTAGGAAACATCGATCCTCTCTGATATACCTAGTTTCAGCATGTATATGATGGATTTTTAATTTCAAACTCCTTTCGTGAATTCAAACCACGTGGCCCCACTACCCCTAATACATCCCTGACCTCGATTAGTGGTGTTTGAATATCCGAATGTAAAATAGAACAAAATATGTAGATTCGTAAGTATTGTTACAATTGCAAAAATCTAAAACCCAAATAGAACCTGCAAAGAACAATAAGTCTAAATTTAAAAACATCGGAAAATTTACAACAGGGCATGTTTATTTAACCTCCCGATTGTTTCGACGAAATATCTCTTCCAAGATCTGGTCAATTTTGCTAAGGTCGAGGTATCTTGTCGAAAAATACTAGCCCATTACTTCAAGGGGTAATGAAGATCCAAGTATAGGAAAACAAATTTTTCTTTACTTAGTTTTGAATTACAAATTTCACAGATTTTAGAAACAGAAGCTGGCTATTACAGGACAGTTTTCGACGAGAAAATAAACCACCAGGAGGGTTAAAGTTGCAGAGGCATACTGTCTTCCGGCTGTCCTATTTTTCTGACAACATGCAAGTGAACGCCCTGTACACCATTCATGAACGGCCCTACGTTTGAATAAACTTCACTTAAATTAAACATTTTAACGATTTAATTGAGTGTATTAATTTAACGATTAAAAATTTTAAAACGATAACTAACGTTCATGAACAAAAAGAGAACTAAAGAAAATAATGTGAATATTAATATATATTTCTTCCTCGGAGAAACGTATAAATTAAGATATGACAGTTTTACGGCGACATGTAGCTGCTTCAAAGTAAGAAAACCGCAGACACGAACCAATTTTCCTCCTAGAACGGTAATTTTTATGTTTTTATAATTTGTCTCTTCTAAAACGAAATGTATCATCTCACTGTCAGCTGAAGCGCTCTAATTTTTCAAGGCTGGCGCCTCATCCATTATTCGTCTCGATTTATTCTGACAGTGATTGGAAGAAACGACATTAGTTTTATAACCAAATGCAATATTTTATAAAATATTTACAACAGCAAAGGATTCATGATTTGTTCTTAATTTTTTTTGTAGCGAATACCTGATACACAATCGTGTGATCTTGCGGAACACCTGCTATGGTAGAGCAGTTCACGTCTCCCTTGGAGCAGCGACACAATTTTGAAAACCACCTGCTCTATGAAATCAAAAAATACTCTATTTGCCTTTTATAATTTATTTAATTTTGAAAACTTACCAAATTAAGGAAACAGAGGCTCTACTTTTATACATTGAACAAATTGAAATGCTTACACATGCAATATTTCTAATTAAATATACCTGTCACATCACTATACAGAATTACATTTTAAATTATTATATGCACACAAATTGCTTATTATGAAGTGTACATCGTATTTTAAATCTCAACATCTTAGTCGTTTTTGAAGAATACTATATTTGATGCACATCTTGGTAAGTGACACCACTTTTGAAATAATTTCTTTACAAATTAATTAATGCTGACTATCATTCTCACTCCAAATGTGATATAAAATGCAATTTTTACATACCATACAAAATGGGTGTTCCTGATTACTGTAATATAAGATCATTTCTGGTTGTATTTCTTGAATTCCTACCATTCTAAATTGTTTCTATTTCAGTTCATCCTAATCATTACTTAATCGTTTCGAAATACAACGATCCATTATTTTAATTTATTAAGTTATGTAAACTCAGTAAAAAAAACCAAAACGAGTCTAAAAAATATGATTTTTAAAATATGGTTAAAAACAAGACATCTAAATTGCGACCGATTGTGCGAAAATATAATGAAAACACGCAGACAAGCATGAAACGTTCATTTTCATTACAGCACCCTTTTCCTATTCGATGTATCTGAAATACGTGTAAAAGACGTAATAAAGCAGAAGAGGAAAAATTGATAATAGCTCCCTGGAGGAGAAAAAATTGACACCGGTCTTCCTCCCTTTGGGAAACTTGTTAAATAAACTAAAGGTATGAACAAAACAAAGTAAATTATTTTACATTCCTGTTCCTGAAATTCTTATATCAACCCATAAAATTAAACAGCATGTTTTTAATCCGAAAAATGGTTGTCCCAGCACTTCTTCTTTTGATATCTACTTCTTGACCCTTTGAAATCATCTTATGAGTGAATACTATCCTTAGATATGTTGTCATATTTTCCATGGATGACCAACTACAACTAATGGTGGGATTCCATTATATCAAGGTCATCAATTCTTATTTAAAGAGGCATTACATACACGCATGGAAACTCAACCTAAAACAGAGTTGCCTGTTTCACACATCAAGATCAGTTTCTTCTGATTTAAAATCAGTGGATTAACGCTTCTCATTTCACGCATACCTGTTTACACGCGTTAAAGGACAAAAGAAAAATTATGACTCCTGAAGGACAAATTCTCGGAGTGAGAATCGAAAATCGCATAAAAACATCATTCAAAAAAACGATTACGACATGAAATTCTTCGCAGTTTTGAAAAGGATGTCGTGCGGTGTTTGTATACCACACGCCGCAAGTCAAAATCAAAATATGTTTCGAAACACCGTATTGGCAGGTTGCCATTGGACATAAAATCTCCGGCCTAGCCTGTCCCCCTAAAATATTTATGTTGCCTCAGGTGCGACGAAGGCCATTTCGAACAACAGGAAGGATATCTGACCGTCCTCCTGGTCAGAAAAAGCTGGCGTTTGATTTCTCTCGATGTTTGGTTTTGAGATTTGTTTCCTGTTTTCATTTTCTGCTTCGGACCTCACCCAACCGTTAAACGAAGGCTTTGCCCTTCCGCATTATTGCGGATCTCTACTTTCATGGGGATATATTTATTGCGAATGCAGGTAGTGCTGGGACGGTAAAAGTTCGGAATGCCGAGTAAAGTACCACGAATTAAAGGTTTTTATTTACGATTAAACATTTTATTTTCAGATTTAAACATTTATCAGCAGTTGCAATTACAAAAAGTAACGAACGAAAAGTTAGTCATAAATTTAATCTTTATCTCCTAATTCGAAAAAGGGCCCGGTAGTCCAATTGGTAGAATAATGGATTAGCAACTGGAGGGGTGGGAGTTCGAAACTCGATCCAACCAAAGACCGTTGTGTACGTGAAGGTTGGTACACGTTAGATCTATCGTAACCTCAAATATCCTCACGTATCCCGTTATGTACATGAAGGTTGGTGCACGTTACATCAATCGTAGCCTCAAATATCCTCACGTATTTGGCGTGGTTTGGAGAGTTGGAAGTTCGGAGAGGTGTCCGCTCAGGTGTTGACCTCGTTGATCAAAGAGTTGCCAAGGAAAAAAGAATCAAATTTAATCTCATTTACTTCATTCGAATTTAGGCCACTGCAGCCCAATTGGTAGAATCATGGATTAGTAATTAAAAACCTGAGGGTTGAGAGTTTGAAACTCGATCCAACGAAAGACCGTCGTGTAAGTGGGGGTTGGTGCACTTTAAATCTATCGTGACCTCAAACATCCTCACGTTGGAGAGTGTGAAAGTTTGGAAAGTGGGGTGCCAGCTTAGGTGACATTCTATTCTCCAAGCAATCGCGTTCAATCGTATGATTCAAATTACGAGTTGTCCTCGGATCTTTTCCTTCGGGACTGATCGCGCAACGTCGCCAATGGCCTGTTGTGCTGCACCAGTGCAACGTAATTTCAACTACTCTTTTTCGAATTGTGTACAATAGCACTTTAATGTTTCCCTCCTGAAGCGAAGAATCATCCATAATATTGAAAGCTTACTCCCAGCAAACTAAAAACATCATCAGAAAAGATTTAAACGTAGATTGACAAAATCGCTGGAACAATGTCGAAAAAGAAAGATTATTCAGAACCTCGTACTAAATATATTTTTAAACGTACCAGTGTATTTGACGAGATATCTCATCCATCAAGACCTGACCAATTTTGCTAATAACGAGATATATCGTCATCAAGATCTGGTCAGTTTTTTGCTAATGACAAGACACCACATCAAGACAACCACTAGGAGATTTAAATCCCAATAACTGACCTCTTCAGCCATCGGCCATATAAGAGGTGAACTGATGGCTAATTATGAGGGGACACCCAGTGGGTAAATCACCGCTTCTTCTAAAAGAGACAAACAACATCCATGAGCTTGCAAATCGGGATTCGAACCAGTACGAGAGGCAGACAGACGTTTTTACTACTACGAGAGGCATTTTTTCTGTCAAGCTAAATATACGGGGTGATCATACGATAGCTTCCCTATATACGAACTCCTAGCGACTGCAACTTTCAACGAATCGGAATGAAACTTGAGATTTACAGATTTCAAAATATATGCGAGAGTTATGTAAATTACAAGAATCGAGCTCTCACGGTTACGGATACACTTAACAAATTTCGAAAGTTCTAATAGCAATACCTACTTTTTATCACAAAGTGATCGGAATAGTGAAAATCCAAAAATGGGTTTGAAATTTTAACTTTAGCTATAAAAATGACCGCGTAAGAGCACTGTCAAAGATGATGAACGTAAAAGATAAAAAAGGAAAGAAAGGCAACAAGAAACCATAACATATTACTTTTATTACAACTATTATACGCGGCATCCTTCACAGACATATTGCAAGAGGGATAATTTGGACATCACTGACGCACATGTAACAATGAACAGAGAATATATACAGAACCTCTCGTTTAATGGCTTCTTTTAAGTCAGACATACTTCTAGGATTCTTCTTGTGCACTTTTGATTTCAAATATTCCCATAGTCAAAAATCTATTGGTATTAGGTCAGGAGATCGTGGTGGTCATAGAATTGGGAAAAGGGTGGAAGATAATATTTTCACCAAAGTGCTGTTCTAACAAACGCTTGACACGTTTCGACATATTGGGGAGCACCATCTTGCATCCAGATATGCCATTTCTCTGCTGCAACTCAGGAATGACGTAATTTGACAATATTGCTGCTTAACTAGGACTCGTGACATAACGCTCAATTAAACCTTGTGGAGTCACGTGTTCGAGTAAAGGACGAGAACGAAGATACTTGTGATGCCGCACCACTCACTGTGGTTTCGCGTAAGGGTTGAGATAACAAATCGTGGGGATTTTTGTCAGTTCAGTGTACACAGTTCTTAGAGTTGCCAGTTAAGGGGAAATATGCTTCGTCAATCTAAAGTATGCGTAGATGCGAGCTATTATCACGGCAATACCTTATGACTAATTCATTCTTAAAGTTTAAACTTAGTTCTTCGTCACCCTATTGCAACATCTGGATTCGATGGAATCGATACAGAAACATGGAGTACAGATCGCAGAATCCTTATGCGAGATGCAACCGGTGCTTTTACTTGACGATCTTGACTAATAATGTTATGTACTTCCGGAACACGTTCAACAGGAACGGATAGTCGTGTAGCTCGAGGTCTATAGTAAGTGCAATCCGTTTCTTCAAACTCAAAGTAGTCACTCACAGCTCAAACAGAAATCGAGCCTCATTGTAGATTATGGTGTTTCGAAGGAAAGCATGCGATGCCTCTGCGGTTTTTTGACCATTTATGTAATAATGCCTGATCAGTTAGACACTGTTCATCACTGTTCATCAGCTGTTTAGATAAAACTCTCATTTTGTTCTCCTCCAGATGACAATCTAGTAGGCTAAACTTTCAGCCGTAAATTCTATTAATAGGAACTGGTTGCGAAGACGTACCAAAAACGGTGGTTGGTAATTGGTGTTTTGTGATAGGTGCTTGTGATTTATGCAAATTACGTGCATTATCACTACTGCTTGTTGTCTTTCTTTCCTCTTCTGTTGTTCACACTTTACTGTGACAGTGCTCTTGAGCAGTACTTTTTAGAGCTAAAGGTAAAATTTCAGGGCCATTTCTGGTTTTTCACTGTGTCAATCACATGGCGATAAAAAAAGTAGGTGTTGCTATTCAAAATTTGTTTATACATAACTATTAGCTCGATTCTTGTTGTTTACATAATTCTTGAACACATACCTTGAAAACTTGAAATCCCTAAATCTCAAGTTTCATTCCGACTCGCTAGGGGCTCGTACATAGGGGAAGTTATTTTATGACCGACCGGGTAGTTGGCGGTATTGTTTCTAAGGCCATGCGTGTAGGGAAACATATATAGCTCTAAATAAATAACTACGCTCTTTAACACATAACATTTTCAAGTACCTATGATGGATTTAAGATCCGTTGTTCTGATGAATTTTCTTTTCGGTTTTGAATATTTTAACAAGTTCCAGGGTTTGAGTGAAAGTATTGTAAGTCTCTACTTTAAATTAGGTTGTATTATTCCTGATACTGTTTGCTATCATATGTTTAAATGTGATGTGAAATTAAATGTGCCAAGAAGTAAAAGGGCTTAAGGATTTTTAAAACATTTTATTGTTTTATGCATACTAAAAGACGCCTCGTACAGCATCTGCGCTGAAATTTCAACGTATATCAATTGATGGTAGTGTAGCTACTCACTTTTCATGCCTTGTTTAAATTCATTAAAATCGATATAAGCATAAATATGCATATTTTATACCTCTAAATGGAATAAAATTAGTGAAAATATATAATAGCAATTCTTATTTCTAAGTAGCAGAATTACCCGGCGTTACTCGGGTTGAATTGATTAACTAACTTCCGCTTTCGTTAATAAATTGTAGTTCCCATTCATGACATGTAACAACTACCCCACTCTAATAAAGGTATACAATTGTTAATAAATGTAAATAAAAGTCATATTTAACATTTTACATTTTTGTAGAATTTAATTTTTAGTAAGACAGAAAAGTCTCTAGTGTGCCAATGTTACCCAGAATGCATAGAATAGTTCAGAGTATGCATATAAATGCCTTGTATGTCATTTAAAAACAAAAGCGTTTCCCAAAATTATCATACAGTGATTAAAAATGTTTTTAAAACTAATTAAACCATTACTTACTTTGATTACAGTTATTGAAAGGAAAACATCAAATTGGAAAAGCAGAAATACATCTTAAACAGATTTTTAAAAACTTCGAACGAAAAGTAATGAATGTATCTGTTTTTTCACTACAAAATAGATTCTTGGAATATAACGGACAAAAAATTTTAAAAAGCAAACGATTAAAAAGTCCCAAGGTTGCCATATTAGCTACCAGTAATATTTTAAAAGGTCTTGTTCTGTATATTTTATTTATAATATTTATTCTTTTTATCGTCTGTCCCAAATATTCACAATTTTTTATATTTCGTAAAGATAAAATAAGACTCAAAATAAATAAAGTATTAGAATTTAAATACCGTAAAAATAGTTTTTGGAAAAATAATTAATTTTTCACCAGCACTGGTAAAACAATCCAAGTAATTGCATACTCATTATACCTTTCAGCTACTCCAAAACTACCAAATTATGGTCGATTTAAGTATAGTTACTCAGATGTTTTAGCGTGAAACTTGTTTAAATTTCTAAGCAAAGGAATGTAAAATAACGTATTCACTAAACCAAAATACAATTTATAAAATATAGAACATTACATTAAAATATGTTGAATAAATTTTATGTGATACTTGTGCAAACACACAGACAGAAAATCAGACATAGAACGGGAAGACCAGACAGACTAACGCAACCAAGTTCAGTCACTAAATGAATGTAAGTACTCACAGTATGCAAAGTTTCATGAAAATATATTCAACCGTTTGGACGCAGCACGGGCACACATACAGACACTAAACGCGCAAGAGACGGATTTTGCATCAGAAGGGTCCAAAACGGATAGAAAACTTGAAATGGGTCAAAAATATTCAATGTACAAGGAAACACACCATTCTTATTTATAAAGATAGATACAATGCATGGCAAAAAGTTCATACTTCAGCCGTGTTACCACAATTAGCTTCTGAACGTACACTTCAAATGCATCCCATTTACTTCAAAGATGATTTTCTTTTTGTAAAAGTGTTATGGGATACATTAATTACTATTATTTGGGGTTAAATGGACCGCAAAATTGTTCCATAAACATTCAAAAGAGTTCCTCGATCATATAGAATCCATGAAAAATTATAAACTAATAATCTTGATAGAACTGTTTCTAACGTTTCATCTTTTCCAAATAAATTAAAAGGAAGTAGTTCGAAGAAGTTGGAGGGGGATCTATTATGAACTATAAGTTCTAAATACTTTTGAAAAACAATTAGGAGAATTATTTATAAAATTACATTCTTAACAAATATTATAATATATTACCAGCAAAGTAAACACATTAAAAATATAATTACCAATATAAGGAATATTAAAATATTGAATATGAAAGAATATTAAAAGATATCTACTAGTAAAAGATTGTACAATTACTTGATTCGCAGCAGGTGAAAGGAATTAAATTTGCATCAAAATATGCATTTTTCAGATTTTAAATAAAACAAATAACTTTAATAATAGGATACACTAATACAACAATTTCATATATATAAGAAAGTGCTTACCAAAATAAAGTCTAAGCATCAAATTAAAAAAAACGTGACAAAATATATATTTAAAAACATTGAAATTCATTTTGCCAAGACAAATTATAGTCACCATTAGCAAACTGACTACTTGAAATTCCGTGCCACGTTACAAATTTAACCTACAAAAGTAAACAAAATTAAGGATGAACTTATGTCGTGAAAAGTAACACCCGTGAATAACTAACAATCAACAATGGCAAATCTCCAGTACCTATGTGTTTTGCTATGTCTTGTCACTCATGCAAAATAAATATTTATATTACAGGTAAGTAGGCTTATTTAATGCCAACCAGCAGCGTAAGTTTTACTGCCTTTATTTCACTTGGCATAACAACCAGCTTTTTTCTCTCTTTTCTTAGATGAAATCCTAATATTGACGCAGGTGGGCAAGCACTTAGAAAAAATATTAAATAAAAGAAAGGAATCATCGTTTTCTACAGTTCACATTTAAACAATAAAATGGTGGCCTAAACATATTTTCTAAACAAAAATGATGGCAGAAGTAACTACAAGTAAAATATTAAAAAGGAAGGAATCATCGTTTCTACAGTTCACATTTGAACAATAAAATGACGGCCTAAACAGATTTTCTAAGCAAAAATGTTGGCAGATGTAACAACGAATAAAACACTAAAAAGAGAGGAATCATCATTTTCTATACAGTTCACCTTTGAACAATACTATCGTTGCCTAAGCAGATGTTAGCTAAAAATAGATGTTACGAATAAAATAATCAAATATCATCCATCAAATGGCATATTTAATAATCATATATGCAGTGTATTGATATTTGTAAGTTGTGTTGGCTTAAATATGCTTTATATGAGAAATGAAACTGTTGATTGACATGACTGGTATTATTTTTCTTTAATATTAATTAATGACATTTGTACTATTACGTATGCTGTTAATTAATGACAAGCAGATTTGATCTTAATTAAGAGGACTAAATAACTATCCAGTCATCATCTAATATGAAGAAATACTAATAATTAGTAAACACTTCAGGAAAAATCTAAACGTCTCTGAAAACTAATTAGCACTATTGCTTAAACTATATAAAACCTTCATGTGAGATAAAAAATGTTAATGTTGTATGAATATTTCGTACAAAATTACTAAATAGTAATTATACTTCTATGTATATTATTAATTAATAATAACAAATTCAATCTCAGCATAAAGGAATTGGAATAAATAATCCTAGGCATCCCTAAATGCAAAACTAATAATTATTAAACACTGAAAGGACATTTTTTAAATGTCCTTGGAAACAATATCACTACCAAAACTAAAATATTCTTTACCTTTCTTAAAAGCACATTGGTTGAAACGGTTGAAATAATTTGATTTTAAATTTACATTAATTAAATAGAGAAAACGAATGCGGCAAAATTAAATTTATTAATAATCAACGACAAAGAAAAGAATAAATCAAAACAATTGAACGATTTTACAGTCAAATGAAAATATTTTAAATGTCAAGATACCTGCTTTATTGCCAGATGAGAACAGTTAAAATAGCAAAATAAAAATTTTGTTTTAGTTAAACGAAACCGGGTTTAAAATACCAAAATATGTTTTGCTAAACGAGGACATTTAAAAGTTCAAACGAATCAACATTGAACTAATTAAGTCAAAACTAGAAATTGTACAAACTCAAATTTTAAAGTACCTTATACCAAGCATCAATTAAAATAAAGTTATACATGTTAAATAGAGCATATTTAAAATGAAATTGTGAAAATAAAAGTTTTTTCACTTCATTAAAAGAAAACTCGCTCGTTTAAAAAGCAAACTTTTCCAGCACCTAATTAAAATTTAAACTAATCACTGCCCCTATAGCCTAATATAACTAAAAAGCGAAGTAAAACGAATATTTTAAATCAAATAACTATTAACGTCACTCATATTAAATATTGAAAAAAAGCAAGACACAGTCTCTGAAATCAAAAGTAAAACCAACTATATACTTAATATTAAATACAAAAAAAAATAATTCCATTTTGCATAAAAAGCAAAATGGAAATCAAGTGTCACTAAATGCAGTAGTAAAACGAAACCGATTAATCTGGATATTTAATTAAATAGCACAGCAAAAATAAAATTAAAAACACTAAAATCTGTTAAATTCAATGAAATTCTAAATATACAAAAGAGGAAATTTTCCATAGAAATAAAATATTTCATGTTGGTTTTACAGTTGATCTGAAATACTTTCTTTACTCTGAAAGCTATCCAATTTGTAATTTAGATTCCTTACCATTATTGAACTTGAAAATGATTTTATACCAATGTAAACAATATTACGTTTAAGAACTTGCTCTGATTGGTAGCCTTTTACTTATTGCTGTCTCCCATTTAGCACCACCGAGAGGGCATATACAGCTTAAGTAAAAACAAACCAAGCAAAGAAGCAGTGACACTTTTTAGACTTAGATCTGGACATGATATCCCTTGGAGAAAAGAGAAATATACACTGTACTGACAAAAACCACAGGGCACCTGGAGTAGAGACAAAACAGCAGTTATTTTTGGGGTTGACTGTGAATTTAAATTTTCGATTTAATAGTCCTCATTCACATGGGTAACTACTAGTGAGTATTGAATGAAATTTAAGTAAGGAATGTCCTATAGAAATGTGCAAATGTTTTATATAAAAATCTAAACACTGAAGTAGCAGTACTTCAGTGTTTAGACTGATAAAAATATTTGCACATTTCTATTGAACATTCCTTCCTTAAATTTCAGTCTATACTCACTAGTAGTGAGCTCTGTAGTTACTCATGTATATGTGGATTCTGAAATTGAAAACTTAAATTTATAGTCAGACTCCAAAATAAATGCTATGTTTTGTTTCTACTCCAGGTGTTGGATGATTTTTGTCAGTGCAGTATATTCCTTCGGAATGCACAATTTGAAGAATTTCCAATTCTAGTATGGATGAGGATCACCTCCTAGTCTTCCCAGGCCTAACCTCCTCTCAATAATCTCTCCAGTGTCTATTGAGGTGCCCGAGTCAGATGATGAACTGAGCCTCTACATTTTCTATAGGAACAACAACTATTAAAAGCTTTCTAACTCCAAAGACTTTTAAGAAAAGCTGGAAATATTTTCAAGAAAGAAATAACAGATAAGTATTAAGATTCCAGAAACCATTCACAAAACACGGAAATGTTCAGTCCTTTTTTATTTATTAAAAGGCAAAGTCATTTTATGAAAAAAGAAATCTCCATTCGCTTCTGTATCGACCATTTCCAAAGAAACAGCTCCGAGTAAAACTTTCGGAAGGACGCGTTGAATCTCATTTTTCTGAAACCAAAAATAGCGAATGGCGAAAAAGAATAAAACTGCTCAATACGCATTCCAAGGTTTCCTGACAAATAAATATAAAATTTCTTTCCATCTATATAAATAAATACGGTTCATATTCACCTGTTTTTATGAGTTTCTCTTCCTTACCTCCGCTTACGACATGAAAGTAAATCACAAGTCAAGGTTCTGAGAAGAAAAATCAGAAATAAAAAGTTAGTCTTTAGAATTCCTGAACTCTTTTGTTTGAATTTTATTCATGCTGTTTACAAACATTTTTACACTAAACTCTGCTTTTCTAATTGTACTTCTACCACTTTTCGTAATATTTATTTACTTACCTAAAAACATACAAACTGGTTATGTGGAAACGCTTTATTCACCTCGGATGTTTTTATAAGGTCCTCTGGTCTATAAAAATTATCACTAATCAAACTATGTAAATATAAATAAAGACATCTTTACTCCATTTAGAGTGTATAGATTCTCGAATTTCACAATTTTTCCAGTGAATCTGGTCGATCTGTTATTGCTTGTTTATTGCAGTGCATACGGTATTTTTATTAGATTGTTCAATCAACTGCATTTAAATCTAAAACAGCATATAAGAAAATACTGTAGAGAAAATATTTCGTTACATCATCGTGCATACCTAATTCATGTAACAATAAGTAATGTCATTTATAAATTTAACAGAACACACAAATTTATACAGTTACACTATTTTAAAGTTTGTTTTTACAGTAAACCGATATTTTTAGCTTTTTTTTAACTGTGAAAATTATATTACACTTCATTTGCAGAATTTAACCACGTATTATATATGTTATGTATGTTTAATGATTTAATTTTTGATTACTTATACTTGTTAATCAAGCTATTTATTAAAGTATAGTATAATTTTAATTTTAAAAGTAAATATTTCTCAAGTACACACCACGTATATACGTCTGATACCAAGAAAGCTTGCTATTAAAAAGTAATTGTAAATTGAAAAAATAGGCATATAAAGTATAATTTTACTTTAAGTTAAATATTTATCATTTTGTAATATAAAAGAAGAATCTATGAAACACTTTTTTCATGAAAACTTAATTGAAACCTATCTTTCGCAGTATTTTCCAAAGAAAAATGTTTACTTCATGAACGAAATAAAAACATTTTTGCATGGGATAATTAATCATCCATTTGTTTCCAGGTCAAGTAATGTATTTTAAGGATAGTAATCTCTTTAAATAGAGTATTTTAACTAAATGCATCATCTGTAAGTCATTTTATAACAAAAAAAATGCATTTCTCCAACATGGGAAAAGTACAACTTGATTCAATTTTGAAATGCTAAAAAAATCCTACATTTTTTACTTTCTATTTAATAAGTATTACAGATCCGATTATGAAGAGCAATCCTCCGCGTTTCTATCCTATTAAATTGAAAAGTGTATTAAGTAGAGTGAGACACACCATATATTAAATATTGATCGTTGTCTACTAGCGTTCCTTTCTTAGGAACAGAAACCACTGATTCATTGTGAGAGAGAATTTTAAATTACTACATTGTTACTTTTTCTCGGAGATTTTGGCATTGGACTTGCATTTTATTTTAGAACTCTTAAATGATTATATTTCATTGCATAGTTTATTCTTTTTCGGCATACAAGTGCGTTTTGGCATTTGATTAATGTTCTAAAAATGCATTTCATTTTGGTGAGCGCTATCTATTTAGAAATAAGTTCTTATAGTTGTTTCCTAATTTAATATTCTAAGAACGGGTGCGCTATGTTTAGTCTGATGAATAGTTTGTTTAACAATTCGTAGACGGTACTACAATACAGAGGCTGTTCGGACATTTTTGAACGATTTTAATGGATTGAAGATCAATTTTTTACATGAAATTTTTGTGTTTTAACTATTCTATTTGATAGCCTTTATTGTTAACTATCTACACCTTAATTTCTATGATAATAATGACTTTTGTAGTATCGACAGAGGAACTTTGTCCTATTCTTGTTCCACAGTTTTCCAAAGTCCTTGAATGGCTTTCGGTCGACGTTTCGATAATGCACTTTTTAAAAGTCCAAAAGCACAAAAGTCCATGGGTGAGACATCTGGAGATTTAGCAGAAATATCAGTAAAGGGTATTACTTGATATCAGTTTCTTGTTCCATTTTTTCCAAATATTTAATAATGGATTTAGATGTGTGGCTGCTTGTTTATCCTGATGCATCTCCACTGATTGTTGGCACTGTAGGTTAAGATATATACTTCTTTTTGAATATTGGGGATAAAATAGGGTCTTGATTAGTATGTGGAGTTGATTTTTACATTTTTCCACTCTCTTTGCTTTTAATTTTCCATTATATGCAAAACCGGCGACAATCATAAATCCCTTAGAGAAAGTTTCTTTAGATTCTTTGAACCACGTTTTAAGATTTTTTTTCTCCTCTTTTATGATAATAAATTTTGTTCTTTTTTATCACAATAGTTTAAATACACCCACGCCTCGTCTATTGTCACAACATTTTACCATCTTTCTCCAGCTAAATGTTTCTCATACAGAATTCTGCAGCGCGATCTGTGTTCTGCAATATGTCGTGAAGATAGAAGATGAACATTGTATTTTTGGCCTTATTAAGATTCAAAGGCCTATTCTAAGGAAAAGATCAATAGAACTTTTCCAAAGAATTCCATTATAAGAAAATAGAGCAATATAATCATTCCAGAGGATTCTATTTTAAGGATAGGACCAATAGAATCTTTCTGAAAAATTCTATTTCAAGAAAATGAGCAATCGAATCTTTCCAAAGTGTTCTATTCTAAGTAAAAGACCAATAGAATTGCTTCAAAAAATATTCTAATCTAAGGAAAGGAGCAATAGAAACTGTCCAAATAATTATATTCTAAGGAAATGTGCAATGTTATCTTTCCAAAGAGTTCTATTCTAAGGAAAGAACTAAGATATTTTATACGTGTGGTTGTGCACGGAAAGCAATGCTACACTTCTCAGAAATCTCGTGACGCTCAGAGGGTTAAAGAAAAGTATTTAAATTTTGAAAGTATATGTCTGTGTTTCACGTATACCTAATATTGCCTTTCCGACTTGAAGTCAATACTTATGTCATCTGATTAAATATATGAGCTGAGTAATATGATATTGGCTTGAAAAATTTGAAACTTTTAGTCGATTATAGAGTGGTGATTTGTTTATTTAAATATATATATCAATTACTTTCCGCTTCCACTGCATTGAAGATTAGAGAGCGCGATCACTAACAATCTTTTTCTTAGGTAGTGATTAGTGTTAACTTCTGATAGGGGGACCTCTATCTCTGAGGTAATATTTCCAAAGCTTTATTTAACATTTACGATAAACAGCAAATTTTGGTTCTTTTATGATTCTTTATTTACTTATTCTGTTATTTCTTTATGCTTCTTTGTATTATGAAATCTTTTTAGGTGTCAGCCACTCTTATTTCACACATCTATAAAAGTTGGTTGGCTTTGGGTTTCATAGCGTAAAGGCCATACTTCGTTATATTTCTAAAATTTAAAATTTAATAACTTTATGCACAGGTGCAAAAAAAATCGAACCACTATCTTTATTCGAGCATAGTTCATAGTAGAGGAAATTAAAAGGTACCATTCAATAGAGAATAAATGTCTCCTATAAATCAAAACGATAAAATTTGCTGAAAAGGTCGTTTTATATCAAATTGTGTCGCGGCTTGTTTGTTTTTGTACCCCTTGCGTCATAAAATTAAAAAATTCAATCCATTCATTAAATTGAGCACAAACTTCATCAATTCCAGAAAAAACACCTTATTTGGATGCCAAATTTCGAATTCATATTAAAGTTAACCTCGAATACTAAGTTTTATGTCATTTGGTTAAACCGTTTTGTTTGGAACGATCAAATCAACCAAGTCGAACGGTCAATCCAATCAAGTCGAACGATCAACCCAATCAAGTCAGCGAAAAAATGCAAACATCTCGAAGATGTGGAACCAGCATAGGTGGTGCCAAGAAGCCTCCAAGCAAACTACACTGATGTCCGTAAATTAATTATCAGATACACTATGCAAATTTCTGGAAGTTGATCTTTCGGGGCGAAAAATTACTGACGGTAGAAATAGACGTAAGAAATAGAAACGACAGATTGGTTGACCATAAATAACATATTTAGTCACAAGACAGCACATGATTTCTAAAATGTGATAAAAGCTGAAACTGATGTCTGATGACTGAATGATTTTTATGCGTTTAATTGTCTATATTAGTCATTAATTGCTATGGCGAGTGACACAATATCACTAAGAAAACATCTCGATGACTTTACCTGTGGAAGAATCATAGAGAAATTAGAAGAAAGATGTTCAAAGTGAGATGGAACCAATGAGTTCGGAGTGGGCCAAAGCATAGTCGCAAGGTTGTGAAAACAATTTTCTGAAAGTGGAACGGAACAACAATGGTCGACCACCAAGTACAACCCTAGCCGAAAATCGCTATATGGCAATTACGACGAAAAGATATCACAGTATTATTGCTGGAAGGTTAGCACGTGAGCTTCAGGCAAGCACGGGACCATAATAACGCTCTAGATCGTGTCCAGGCGATTGTATCATGTTGGTTTGTATGCCCTCAAACCACAGTATACTGCATTCCTTTGACTACAGCACATAGGTTTCGATGGTGTCGCGAACACGCCGACAGGACTGACAAGCTATGGACCAATGTCCTGTTCACAGACGAAAATGAATTTCGTTTGTCGTCCGATTCGAGGCGCCAATACATCTAGCACCCATAGAACCCAGCACTGCCTAGTCTTCCATCAACATCCTAAAAGTAGACCATACAGAGGTGGTGGAATAAAGGTCTTGGGCGGTATCATTATGAATGGACATACCGAGCTTTTACCTGTTTGAAATTGGAACCATGAATACTCAGCGGTATTGTCGGGATATTATTATTCCTTATACAATATTTCTTATGCAATAATCCCAAATGTCCTAATAATCCCTTAGTCAAAATCTTATGTACCTCTCATCACGTTTTAAAACAAACTTATCCCTGAAATTTAGAAAGGAGTTAGAATTACTGTAGTATACTTATATTTAACTATTTTATTCAAACCTTTTACACTGCCTCTCTAGAATTATGTATGCAAAGATAATAATTTTAAATAAAAATGCACTGATAATTTTATTTTGTTTCAACTTACAAACACTAGTAGATTAGTAGTAAAAGTTTAAAACCTTCAAAACAATGACTACTCACGATTTAAAAACTTCGTTAACATAAAAGATCGTCTACGGCCATTTCGATTGAACAAGACGTCCACCATCATCAGGACAGAAGTAACTCATTGATGGGAATTTTCTCATCAGTTTGATTTCAAACTAGCAAAAGTGGCCCCATCTCCAAAATCCATTCTCAAGTTAGGACAGACCAAAGAAATCAAAAGTCATCAGAAACTTTTTTTCGTTGCTGAAAACACTAGTGAGTGACGTAATTGCGTCCCCGTCTTTACTCGTGTCTTGGAAAGGCTTAGTTCAAAAAGTGAGATGTGGCAATACAATTCTAAAATAAAATATTTAAACTCGCGTTCTTCTTGTGACTTCTGTCCTGATGTTGAAGCTCCACAGAAATGGCCATTGACGAAGTATTTTATGCATTGACGAAGTTTTGAATCTTGATTAGTCATTGTTTTGAAGGTTTTTCAACTTTTACTTTCAATTTTGACGAAGGTTTTCATGTAGTTATCTACTGGTAGAACAGATAAAAGGAAATTCAGCGTTTGAAGACAGATTGAGTTATGGGTCATATGTAGGAATTTGATAAAAATTAGAAGCTTGTAACAAAAGGCATTTTTTGAAAAAAACCAATAAGATTTTAAAAAACATATATGCGATCACCAAAATACTACAAATAAACGAGTGGTTTATTTTAAATAATATCTAATAACATTTCCAGATGATTTGCTAATTTTTTAAATACAATTTTTGTAGTAACAATAGGCGAGCGAGCTAATTGTTTAAATATATTTGTTTTTATTAACTGAGAAATTTTATATATATATATATATATTACGAAGAAATAAAAGGTTAGAATATGGATTTTTATCTCCTAAATCTCTTCAGAGCATTTTTCGTTTGTAAACGAAAATCCGTTTTGTCAGTAACGTAGACAAAACGAACGAAATCTAGAAAATATCGTTAAAAGAAAGTCACTTTAGATTTGATGCGTATTTTTAAGGTAAAAAACAAATTGGTATTGCAAAACTTCACAAACAATGCAGTTCCAACTCATTACTATTCAAAGGAAAACTAAAAACAAGAAAATACGTAGGAAGAATGTAAATTCCTTTCAACTAGTTTTACTTAGTTAAATAACATGCAAAGAGTACGTCAGGTTTAATTATAGTCAGGTTATAATAGAGAATTCATTAGAGTTGAAAAAACAGCTTAATGGGCGATAAAGTCGCCAAGATGGCGACTCCAAACATTTGGCGTTATCTCTCTCTAATGACTTAGCCAATATTTAAAATTGATACTTGTATATCTAAAGGTACCTTTCAATATGTATAGGCTATAATTTCATCATCTGCTCAACATTAACTTCCAGAGACTGTTTACATATGGACATATTTACCATGAGAGTTTTCTCATATAGCTAGCATTGATATTCCTGGACAGAACTGTAGGATAACAAAATGTATGACGTGTTTATACTAACTTGAAATATTTGTTATACTTTTATCTCTGATCAGACTTCAGTATTCAGTGTACCTAAGCGAGTTGCAAGTATTGTGATCAAATAACTTTTTAAAACAATTAATCGATAGTTGTTTCACAAAAAGGTTCTATTGTTAAAAATTGCCCATGCACTCAAGAACTTACAGATTATTCACAAAAACCCAACAAGGAAATTGGGTGAACTGTCAGATACTCTATTAGAAAAGTACAGTCGGGCCAGAATTGCCCGACAGGTTTGAACATGTCTCTTCATATCGTTTAGATTAGCACCAATGAGGGGATTTGCAGTATAAACAGACGAAAAGTGAAAATTTTACTTTATCTGCCCAAATGCTCTCACGTACATATCAGGTGATATTAAAATATAGTTTATTGATGTTTTGGTGATATCTGGTGTTTAATCTAATTGGTATTGACCAACTAACTATCATATCGCCGGGTTAGAGCGGTAAGTCATAAACTAACATTTTTTGGAGGCACTAAATGTTTGTTTTCAGAGTGATTAGAAACACGTCATCATAATTTAATCTGTTTCAAAGATATATACCACTATAAAAATGTTGAGTTTTTATTTTTGTCTTAAAAACTAATAGTTAGTCTATAGAAAGCTGTAAAGTGAAAATTGTGTTTTGTCAGAAAAGGAGTTTCTGTCCTAAGCTGACATATCAATTCGGAATTTATTCTTTGGAATTTTTATTAGCGAAGTGTTGAAATCGTATTTAAAAAACAAGCCAAGAGACGTCAAGTGCGAAACCTCCCAAAGAAGCAATAAGTGTCTGACAGATTACTAATAATTGTCAGACTGAAACTTCTAAATGTAAACATTACTAGATGCACCGTCAGAAAGAACCGTAGCTACACATTCGTATGTGCGAATGCAAACGTACTTTATAGGTATTTGCTATCTGAATTCAGCAAAACAGGAAGAATGTACAAACAGTGAACGTGACATATGTCGCGTTTAACACTAGATTGTGTGTGTGTGTGTGTGGATATTTCATCGTACTTGAATAGGATTGCAACTTCACTATCAGTACCAAAATATACGAAGATTTTGAGCGAAATTCTAACGGAAATAACAACAGGTTTATGCAATGATGCTTAATTTATTGGTTTAGCTCTGTCTCGCAAACATACAGAAGTCTGCTAATACTTTTGTGTATGAATATCTTTACCACCTCGAACAACTGAAAGATAAACATCCACTAATGATGGTTGAGGAATATTATTTATGATCGATCTGATTCGTTCCATTTTTAACTTAGTACGAGTAGTATTGTTGATTTGAATGAATCAATGAACGATAAAAATAAAGTTTTAAATGAATTCTGTTATGTGCGTTTAGGATATTTATATCCCTTAAACACACATACCGTATCCTAACCTTATACCTTATCTCTTAACCTTATGCTAGTATAGTGAGAGAAACAGATAAAACTTGAGATAAACTGACTAATAATACAGGCATGGTAAAACCTTGAGAACTCAATTTGGAAATAAAACTTGTTTACAACAATATAAATTTTGAACAGATTTATGGACAGTTTGTTAGCATTATTAAATTCAGAATTATGAAGAATCAAAGAAACTGAATTGTAATAGCCATTCATTCTACAAATTAAAGTGGCAAGAAATTTCAGATTAATTTGAATAGTTAACCTAACAAAATACACAATTTTCTATAGAATAAATAAATCAAAGACCAAAAGTTAAATTACAATTTAAATTATTATGTAATATTTTTTCTATATTAACCTACGTTATAGCTAGTTTATTAAAATAATATAATTAATATATTATGTATAATTAATTTAATCTAACAAAAAAATACACATCATAATAAAAATATAATCAAAGTATTTTTGCACTTAGAGTTGTCAGCACTATATACGCACGACGAAAAGTACAATAATTATTCATGTGGTCAGTCTAGTATTAAACATCTTACTTTTCCTAAAGGAACAAAATACAATATTTATGTTTGTTTTTTACGACAACATAGATTGCAATAAGAAAATAAATTTTCTGAATAGTTCAAAATTTTAATTTTATCTGTAAAAAACTATTTTATCAATCTATTTAATTAAAAAGATTTGACAATACAAAATTAAATCATCATACAGAGAAATAAATTGATAATTCCTTAGTTCATTTCTCAGACTTTAATTTTTCTACAGAATATTCAATATTTCACTTGTACAAAAATGCAAAGAAACGGGCATTGAAAAGAAATCTATTTCTGAAAATCATTTAAGACCTACAATAAAACAATTCAAAACTCGACCTTTCACATTTCATCTTGTTCGAAGGTTTGTGATAAAAACATACAAAAGAAAAATTAATAGCAATAATTCGAAAAATAAGTAGTCAAGAGAATTGATATAAATATTTAGATTATAATATCAAAGCTTGTCAGAAATTAGATCCAAAAATTACTTGAACATTCAATACACTCATGTAAACTAAAACAGAAAATAAAATATAAGTATTTAACTAATATGTGTAGGAAACAAATTAAAATGAAATGTTTCCCATAAGTAGAGCAGCATTCAATCATCATTTACTATGAAACATTATTTCGTTTAAGTTTTGACGAAACAAGACGATTGTTTCATTCAAAGTATTTGCATACAGACAATGGTATTGATTATCTTTATGTTATGCTTTGGGTAAGGTTCCATTGGTTACCAGAACTCCTGTTAATATCTTACATTCTTTTTTGTTCTTTGACTGTTCAAATTAAATAATGCAGATCACAGCAGAAAACGACCGATTTGGCGCCAATTCTGGTAACCCGCCTTTTCTCTTGTTTAAAAATTTTCGGGTAGTGACAACCCTTTGACCTTAGCGACAAAACTACTTACAATGCATTTTTATCAATAATAAAATTTTAAGATCCTTTGTAAATTTTGTATGAATAGTTATTGCGAAATTTTTAAAGCAGGTTTTAACTTCTCTCAGTTGATCAGATTATATCTAAAGTTCCAATGAAAATGTACGAGTGAGGTAAGTTTATTATTTAGATATTTATTATTACTTATTGGTATTATTTTCGAATGTAATACTCAAAAGTATTATTTCATTGATAATTCTTACATTCAAATGTATATGAATCAACAATAATTGCATACACAAAATTAAATAATAAAACTCATTACATTGCTACATGAAAGTTTTGGGTTGAATACCGAACTATAAACATCATTAAAAAGTAAACTATTAATAAGTTAAGTTTCAGCCTCTATCGAAACATTAATTCAAGACAATTTCTTACAGTGTTACATTTTATGGTTCATTAGATAACTACTTCTTTACAGACCTCTACAAATTATTTTAAGGGAATTTTGTCTCATTCATGAAGCATAAATTGCCATTAAAAAACGTTTATAAAAGAACTAGTACTCAAAAACTAGTATAAAGTTAGTAGCGTCTCTAATGAACAGATTAGAAACATTTTACAATATTTTTATTGCGAAAATATTTAAGTTCTTACTTGGTAATTTTATGCCAAGTGATATTGTACCATTGTATTCTTAGTCTATTTATATGCCCACACGCAATATCGATTACATTAAGACTCAGGTGTGAAGTTATCTTAGGTATCATATTTATCATGATGTGCTTTCATTTTATAATATCAATCATAATTATTTAAAATACAAATGTATTAAGTTTCTGTCTAATCTACAACGGCAGACATGACATTTTAAAATATTATTTTCAGATTAAAATGCGGAAATAAATCGCCCAATCTACTGAAAGCGGTGTCAAGTTGACAAGTTAAAATATTTTTAGACATTTTTTCGATAAAAAAATCTATAATAGCTGAAGAGAAAGTATGAAACTAGCAAGGGCGACTAATGCCTTTTAAGCAAGATAAAAACGAATATTTCATTAAAGTGAGTTTATCTTAGATGAAGTTTGCATTAAATTTTATTAAGACTGCAGCTATTAGGTTGACGGCGCATTTTTTTTAAATTATCGCACACCGTTAACTGAAAATAGGAGTGGGGAAACCAATCAACTTTTTTTATACTTCTTTTTATATGTATATGTACTTTCGGTGTTTTTTAAATTGTCCGTTGTTTCGCTTTCCATGGCAGGGAAATTACGAAATTAAGTATGAAAAGGAAAGAAATGGGCCGCTAAAATGCAATGATTTCATTATGGAAGGAGCTTTCTAGCACAAATGACTTGCTAAGAAAATAGTCTCCTCTTAGTTAATTCTTCGAACGCTTCATCTTAACAATATTCTAATTGACTGTCTATTATTTCAAACATAATTATTTGTTAATGCTAAGATAGGCGGCAAAATAATATAATTCGATTTCATGATATTATAGTAATAGTTTAGTTTCAAATTAAATTAGTTTGTTAATTTCAAAATCAGATGTACAAAGTGTGAATAAAGAAAAAGTTTGCGTTGGCTTCTAAATTACTGCAAGTACGATTTCGTTTTTATAGTTTATCAAGTTTATAAAATACTAATACATAATTACTCGCCGTTACTCGGGTTGAATTCGTTAACTGAGAAAGTGACCAGAATAACCACTTTGCTCTTTCATAGAAAAATACAAATATCATTTAAGTCTATAAAATAATTGTATAACACCGTTTCGACATGTTCATAATTTCTACAATTTACTTTGAGCGCACAAATACTAACATACTATATCAATCCATATAACCCGTTGCACATACATTGCATCCTTGTTGTAAGGCAAAACTACAAAAGGTGAAACAAAGGTTACTATGCAAAAGTCGATTTTGAGTTTTCGATTGTGATTATGAAGGTTCCTTGTAGGTAGTTTAATTAACGTCGCATTGGAGCAGCACAATGGGCTATTGGCGACGGTCCGAGATCATTCCAGAAAGGAAAGATCCGAAAGTCCCTTTATAAAAATGCAGTAACTCAAATTGTAAAATTGACGAATAGTCTTGCACTCAGTTTTGCTCCCAATAAAATATCAGTTTTCCTATTTCGACTTGGGCACTTTTGCATCAGGGAAGCGATATTTCCGAATTTCATCATCATTCAGGGGAAGGATGCCAAATTATTTTGATAATATATTCATGACTATTTTTTTAAATTAAATACATTTTTCTAGAAAATTCCATGTAGTTGTACTTGAAATAACAAAGAACTTATTTTAAAATTAAATGTCTTGAGTACAGACAAAACAAAGGAAGACGATTATCTTTTTTTAAAAAGCGAAATACCAATTTCACTGCGTTTTTTTTAAAAGAAACAAAGTTTTCAGAAAACTTTTAACAGATAATGAGTTTCTCAACCCTAAAAAGACGGGGATTTGCCTTACACCTAGGATGGTGGGGGCCATTGTGGTCCCTCCTTTTTATAAAGCTCTAGATCAAATTAGATAAAATATATTTTATGTAACATATTATAGTTAGTTGTTCAAATTAAAAATTTATTTCACTCTTGTTTTTTATTTATTTTTAGATTGTATAGTCGTCGTAGCAATTAGCAAGTCTTCGTTCTCACGAGATGCATTTTCCGCTTAATACTTTTTTCTCAATATGTGCAGCTATTTTTCATGTGGTTTCCTTAGCAAAATCTTTCGCGACCTGAATTTTGATCTCTTCTGATTGTCTCTTATACCTACCTGCATCGAAACTTTGTATTAGCTGTATTATATGGAGTACAATGCACTTCACATAGCTGCAGGATGAAATTGCTATATCTGCAAAGTATCTATTTACCCGTAACTTCTTTATATAAAATCCAAGAATTTACCGCAAACAAATCTAAAATATTGAAAAATATGGGCATAAGGACTTCGGATCTTGTACTTCTGATGAATCCCCATTCACGGCTTTGTGGATTATTCGTAGATGAAATAGGCTGAGAGCTAGAGTTTTAGCTCCTTCAGAGCTGCTACTTTTCCTTCTTATTTTATGGAAAATATTCTTCATTTTCAGTACTGCTATTTTCATCATTTCCCGAATCTATTTCGTCCAATCTTTGCATTTTCTTCAAAATATCTTCGTGATGGAGACCACGTCTTCGAGTCATGTTCTCTATCTGAATAGAAACTGACCACATATTCCTATTCAATGAGTGGCGGGAGTAAGTCGACAGACACTGGATTGGACATATCACTTACGGAGCACCCCTGCAAAGCAGCTCATCTCATCGAAAAAGGAAAAATCAAAAACAGGGATTACTTAAATGAAAATATTTTTAAATAAAAATAAAGGGGCTAGATTAGCTTAATTAATCAGCGGATCCAAAGTTAGGCGCATCTACGGCAGTGCAGGATTTACGTATAAACTACACAAGCTATAGCTTAGACCCCAAAAAAATTGTCCGAGTGAGTAATTGTCATATATACTTAAATATACTGCAGCATTATTTGTCCCAATGCCGCACGTCCGGAACGTCTCATACTCTTCACCCAATTTTTTTAGATCGTCTTTTCGAAGAACAAAGCGCTATTGTGCCTAGGGTTTGCATTACCGATAACCGGTAATTATGACTACCGAAATTACTGATAAATTTCGACAGCAAATGCCGGTAATTTCAGTAATTTTTAAAATTATTTCATTATTATTTTATAATAGAAATGAAGAAGGAATTTTGAGATTGTTTCTTAATATGATGGTTGCAAATTGCTCTGGAGAAAGATCTTTTTCTCAGCTGAAGAGGATAAAAAATGAATTTAGAATAACAATGACTCAAGATAAATTCCCTCAGTCTCATGTGCATAGAAAGTGACAAACTACGCAGTTTATCATTTGATGATGTCATCAGTGACTTTGCTCTGGCAAAGGCAAGAAAAAAAATATTTTAGTTTAATATAATTCCTTAATCCTTATAACATGTTTCAAGAGATTAGATAATAAGCCTTTGTAAATTGTGCCTTTTAAAAGAACTTTTGGGTTTCTTTTTACCAGAGTTTGCATTTTTAAGTTTGTTATGAATAAAAATGATTTTAAGTTAAAGAGATTTATTATTTCACTATCTATATACTTCTTAATTGTATTTCAGTTTAACCCTCTAGGTATACGAAAATCATATTTGGCACTGACATATAATATCTGGACTTATAAAGGGCCCCATATCTCAAATAGCTTAGGGCCTTATCAAGTCTAAATCCGGCCCTGATCTACGGCAGGAGCCAGCACTCACGTGGTCACCCTCCCAAATGCTGTTTGTTCTCAACGGAAGGTGCTTAACTTTGGTGGTCGAATGGGCGGGAAGTCGACAGACATTCCAAATCTTATTCGGATTTTTCTATCAATATTCTTCCAAGATCGGCTGAGTTCCATTTAAAATTTGCTTTACTCTAACTTACATGCAGTTTTAAATCAAATCCTCATTGTGCTTTATTTTCAATACAGAGATTCAGTTTCTGTATGGAAACCATGTGCCTGTTCAGGATGAGAATGATGTTGCTACTTGTCTTTTGAGATCAGTTTTCAATAAAACCAAACAATTTAATTTAAGACACGTGACACAAATGTGTGTTTCAATGAGTTTAATCGTTTTATCAGAGAAATCTACATCAAAATTTAAGAAAGCAATTATAACATACGATTATCTATATCGATCTGCTAAAATAGACAGCATGTGAACGGAGTCATTGTCATAACATCTCAAAAGTGTAGGTGGGAAAGTGGCCTTGGGAATCGACTGTGGCAGATTGACTATAGAAGAGTAAACTAGTGTTTTCCATCATGCTCGCCAATTACAGGCGGCCCTCGACTTTCGCACATTTTGAAAAATTCAATTTTTTAAAGATTTTTGTCGATAATGCAAAAATTGTTCGCTTCCATGCAGTCGCTCCTACGGAGCGCTCACTCGCACATTGCCGCTGTAAAGACTTCAGACTAAGATAGATGGCGCTCTTGCGCATGCCCAGAAGGACTTTGAGAAAGGAAAGAGTTAAGAACGAGTGTGGCGAGAGACGTGTGGGTTGTGTTTTTTGGATAGTGATCGAGACTGAGATGTTTCGTTTTTGATATTTACTACCTTTATTATTTTGTGTTGTGTGTCGTGCCTGTACTGTGTCCTGTGAGTTCATTAAAATGGTTTGAACCAAAAAAAAGGAGTATTCCTTGTGATGATAATTTAAAATTTTGAGCAAGTCAGTACAGACGACGAAGAAATGGTGGCAGCCGTTTGGATACGATCCTGGTATTGCTGATATCTCCAGTGCAAATTATTGGGTGAGTACCAGATTTCATTAGCAACAGTGCCTTTTTAATTGTAATTTGTAAAGTTTTGCATGTTGAGTTTTGGTTCATTGAAGAATCGTTGTTTTGGTTTCATGCAGTTTTGGTTTTGTAAAAGGCAGTTGTAATATGCAAAAAAGCTCTCTTATTTTAACTAGGCTGATATAGTTAAAATTTTGTTTGGTAAAATGGAGTGGTAATTTTGAAAAGTGTTCTTATTTTAACTAGGTTGATATAGTTAAAATTTTGTCTGATTTTGAAAGGCAAATTTATTCTGTTGATTTGCAAAACTATTCTTATTTTAGCTAGACTGATATAGTTAAAATTTTGTTTGATTGTAAAAAAAAAAAAATTTAGGACACTCATGTGGTATATAAAAAAGAATTTTCTGTTCTGAATGGTTAGAATTAGAACTATTCAAATGGTCAGTTTGAGTTTTGTTTTCTGAGAAAAGAGAATTATTTTAAAATTTTAAATTGAGATAGCCTAGTTTGTTTTGTGTTCTTTTGTATGATGCTATCTGATGACAATTGAAGTGTTGTTAAAATTTGATTTGATTCTGTTGTATGATTCAAAATAGAATTAAAAATTTGGTGTAGAAGTATATAGTTTGAATTACAAGTATAATTCTTTTTGATGAGTGTTGTCAACAGCACCAAATGCCTAGAATTTTCAATATTTAGTGCGTCTTGGGTTATTTTGCTTTGGAAAATATTTTGTTATATTTCTGAATGAATCGGAAATTCATTTAAAAGAGTTTTGGAGTGTTTTGAAATTGTCATTTTCATTTGTTGCTCATTTAAATGACTAAGAAACCCCTTAGAATTGTTTATTTATTTTGCGGAATTTTGAATGTCTAACTTGTGTACTTAAGGAAATTTTTGTTAGTAATTTGAAATTGCTTTGTGTAACTAATTTGGCAAATGTGAGACCATTTTGTGTTCAGAAAAAGAACTCGAAAAAAAAAATAATCTGAAAGTGTGGATTTTATTTATTCACTTCCTGTGTTTGTTGACGAAAAAAAAGAAAAGGAAAAGAATGATATTCTGTTTTATATTTTTGTGTGTGCATTTATGCTTCTGAGTGTGAATCAATTGTTCATAGAGAAAAGGGAATTCTTTTGAACTGAAAATACCTTTTCTTGATTAGACAGGAAAGTTGAGTTTATATTCTGAATTGTATTTTAATTGTAGTATTATTTTCAAAACAGCTGTTCTTTAGTTGAACTTTTCTTTAACTGTTTATTTTCTTCTCAATTTGAAAACATCTTTAAAAAAAGATATTGTTTTAATGAATGAAAATTTTAATTTGTTTATGTGTTCGAAAATTATTTCTATTGATTTTTGGTTGTTCGGTAAGAAAGTTGTAACGTAGAATTAGCGAATTTAATTCTTTGATAAAGTCTTGTGAATTCTGTTGGAATTTAATACCTTAATAGAGGTTTTTGATAGTGTTTCCCCTGGCCCTTAATCATGGCATTTCTTGCAATTGGTAGAAAGCAGGACTTAATTGCTGTTGCGGAAGAAATTGGTGAGAAGGTACCAACTTCGTGCAAGGTTGCGGATATTAAACAAATAATTTTAAAAAGCCCAAATTTCGATCGGGAGGAGGTAACGATAATCATGGAACGAGTCATTAAAGATAGACTGGAAGAGGAAGAATTAGCTAGACAAGAAAAAATTCGTGAGGAAGAATTAGCTAGACAAAAAAAAATTCGTGAGGAAGAATTAGCTAGGCGACTAGAAGAACGACAAGAGCGGGAAAGGGTCAGACAACATGAACTCGAAATTAAAAAACTAGAAATGGCTCAGAAGGAATTTCGCCGGTCTGAAGAGGAATCTGAAAATGGGGCGGATAGAAACAGAAAAATCCAACTTACCCAAATGACTCCCAAATTTGACGAAAAAGGGGATGAAATGGGATTGTATTTGATCAATTTCGAGAGGAAAGCAGAGATGGCTCGAGTGCCGAAGGAGGACTGGGTGGCTTATTTGCTGGCCGTTTTGCCAGCCGAGTTATCTAACATGCTTGCCCGAGAACCTCCTGAAGTGGCCAACAATTATGATGTTGTGAAAGATCTCATTCTGAAACGATACAAAATGAACGCTGAAAAATTGAAACAGTGTTTCTACAGACATCAGAAAACAGCAGAGAAAACATGGAGAAATTATGCTCATGAACTGTACAGCTACTTCACTGAATGGCTTGCTGAATTGGAAATTGAAACCTTTCAGCAATTAAAAGATTTAATCGTTGCCGAGCAATTGAAGTATCGTGTACCAGATCAAATCAAGGAGCATTTTCTTGACAAATGGATGAAGTTGAAGACACCTTTTGAATTGGCAGAAGTGATCGAGGAGTACGAAACCATCAGGCAGAGTTTCAGGAAGAAGGAATTTCCAAAGAAGTATGGCTATCAAGGTTCAAAGGGACATTTTAGTGGAAGTAGACCCAAAGTACCATTCAAGGATGACAAGAACAAACATCCGGTCAAAACCGAACCCGCAAGCAACGAAAACCGTGAAAGAGAGTTTGAAAAGAGAAGACAGCTCCGATGCTATGAATGCGGTTCGTTATCACATCTGAGACCCCAATGCCCGAAGCTCAAGAGATCTGAAGTAGTAGCTGCCAATGAAGTCTTTGGAAGGCACGTGCCTGAGTTGATGTCTCCTTATACTAGTGCTGGGACAGTAAATGGAGCCCAAATGTCTATCTTGAGAGATACTGGTGCCAGCATCGATCTTATTCCCAGAAAATTTATCAAACCACATATGTACACAGGTGAGCATGTGTGGCTCGCTTCTCCATTAGTAGACAGCCCGGTCTGCTTGCCCATTGCAGAAGTTGATTTGAACTGCGAATTGGGACATGTCCTTACGAAAGCTGCTGTAAGAGACAGTTTTCTGGATCAAGAGCATTACCTACTAAGTAACAAAACCGTTGCTCTGATCGAGAGTATGAAAAAAGATAAGGAGCTGGAGATCCAAGTTATTAATGCAGTTCAGACGAGAGCTCAGAAAAGTCTTTTGACAGCCGAAGTTGAAGAGTATCCAGTTGAGTCGAGTCCTGGAGAAGAGAATGACAGTACCGTGTTAACAGAGGAAGACGGAGAGGTATTGCCTATGGCGGAAGAAGCCTCACTTCCAGATCTGATTAAAGCCTCACGGAATGATTTTGTCGAAGAGCAGCGCAAGAGTAAAGAGTTGAAACCACTTTTCCTAGAAGCTGAGGAGTTAGCAAAGGAAACCAAGTATGCAATCGTTAATCAAATGCTGTTCTATCTGAAAAGTGACAAGGATGGTACGCAGAAAAAACTGCTGATTGTTCCAGAGAAGTTTCGGGACCAATTAAAGAAACTGTCTCATGAAGGAACAGCGGCTCACTTAGGAGTGACCAAGACTAAAGATGCTCTTTTTAAAACTTTTTTTTGGCCGAATTGTTACAAAGATGTTGAAGAATTTGTCAGATCTTGTGACCAATGTCAGCGAGTCGGGAAACCTCGGGATAAGAAGAAGACACCCATGAAGATCGTTCCTGTCATCTCGGAGATCTTCACAAAGATTAATGTGGATGCTTGTGGTCCTTTACCTATTACACCATCTGGAAACCGGTATCTCATCACTGCAATTTGCATGTCTTCCAAATATCCCGATGCAGTTCCTGTCCCAAATCTTAGTTCTTCAACCGTGGTCGATAGTTTCCTGCAAATCTTTAGTCGGATGGGTTTCCCGAGGGAGCTGCAAAGCGATCAAGGAACGTCGTTTACAAGTGCACTCACAACGGAGTTCCTGGAGAAATTTGGAGTTAAAGTAGTGCGAAGTTCCGTACATCATCCCCAGAGCAATCCTGTGGA
This sequence comes from Meta bourneti, assembly GCA_933210815.1. Lineage (NCBI taxonomy): Eukaryota > Metazoa > Arthropoda > Arachnida > Araneae > Tetragnathidae > Meta > Meta bourneti. Next base: position 58,615,482 of record OW119926.1, read on the forward strand.
GAGACTACATAGAACTTTTAAGAGAATTCTTCGAGTCCTGTGTCTGGAGTCAGGACCTGATTGGGAGAAAATCTTGCCTCATGCCCTGTTTGCTCTACGAGTTGTTACTCATGACAGTACTGGATATACTCCAGCTGAGCTGGTTCATGGACAGAATTTGAGGACTCCCATGACTCTACTGTACGAGAACTTGACGGAAAGCGAGGAAGAGAAGACTAGCGTAGTATCATATGTCTTCGAGCTACTAAACCGCATGAAAAGGTGCCAAGAATTAGCCGTCCAAAACATGGAGAACGCCAAAGACAAACAAAAACTATGGTATGATCGCAAAGCTGTGAAGCGTAAATTTTGTGAAGGCGACCTTGTGCTGGTTGTCGCTACATCTAGGCCTAACAAAATGGCAGTTCATTGGATCGGCCCAGGGAAAGTCGTTAAACAGCTTTCCGAAACCAACTACATTGTGCAGTTTCCAGAAAAAGACAAATCCCATGTGTACCATGTGAACATGCTCAAGCCATATTTCCAGAGACCCGAAAATGTGAATTTAATCTGTCTAAAAGAGATTAGGAACTGTGACAACGAGGAGGACATTCCAAGTCTCGAGCAGAAGCCTGAAGTCTCGGAAATGACACAAATTTGGCAAGACATAGAACAAAATGGTCGCTTGTCAGAAGATCAGAAGGAGCAGCTGAGAGAGTTGCTATCAAAATACTCTAGCTCATTCTCAAACCAGCCGGGGTGTACTGATCTTACTGAACATGACATTGAGCTTGAATCTGAGAGGCCCATCTGTGCCAAACCTTACAAGATGTCTCCACGCCAAACAGAAATTTTGAAGATGGAAGTGGAGAAGATGCTGTCGCTCAAAGTCATTGAGCCAGGAGAATCTGATTTTACTTCTCCTCTTATTCTGGTAGAAGTACCAGGAAAGGATGCAAGACCGTGCATCGACTATCGAAGACTCAACAAGGTCACTAGAACCCAGTACTTTCCTCTGCCAAACATTGAGCAGCTTGTTGAAAAAGTGTCAGCTGCCAAGTATATCACCGTTCTAGATTTGACCCGAGGTTATTGGCAAATACCTCTGAGTAAACGAGCCCAAAGATATTCAGCTTTTGTAACCAGTTTTGGGACATTTCGACCGTTGAGATTGCCATTCGGTTTGAAAAATGCCCCTTATGACTTTAGTCTTTTGATGGCCGAACTGTTGAAAGACTGTGGAGAATTTGCATGCCCTTACTTGGATGATGTAGCCATCTATTCCCTAAGTTGGGAAGATCATTTACAACATTTGAAAACCGTCTTAGAAAAGATGAATGCAGCTCATCTGCACATCAAGCCTTCTAAGTGCCAGTTTGCTCGTGCGTACGTAAAGTACCTTGGGCACTTGGTTGGTCAGGGCCAGAGAACACCTGGAGAATTGAAGATCCAAACTGTAAAGGACTTTCCGACCCCTGCGACTAAGACGCAGATCCGATCTTTCTTAGGACTTGCAGGGTATTATCGAAAATACATTCCTGACTTTTCAGTCCTCTCAGCACCAATTACAGATCTGCTGAAAGGAAAAAATCGTCGTGCTGCTGTCATATGGACTGATGCTTGTCAAGAGGCGTTTGACAATTTAAAGAAACGGTTGTCGGAGAATCCGGTGTTGTACAGTCCAGATTTCTCGAGACAGTTTCTCGTCCAATGTGACGCGTCAAATCTTGGGATTGGCATCGTTTTGTCCCAAATTAATGACATTGGTGAGGAACATCCTGTCATGTACTTGAGTCGGAAGTTATCAAATGCAGAACAAAAGTACAGTACCATCGAGAGAGAGTGCGCAGCTATCGTGTTCGCCATCCAAAAGCTGCGATGTTATTTGGATGGACACCAGAAGTTCATCATCCAGACGGACCATAATCCCCTTGTTTGGCTGGACAAAAATACGGGAACCAACCCTAGACTTTTACGTTGGGCTTTGATCCTGCAGCCATTCAATTATGAGGTTGTCCATAAGAGGGGGAAACAGCATCAAAATGCTGATTCATTAAGTCGCATCCCATAAACCTCATATCCTTTTATTTTATATTAGTAAGTTTATTGTTTATTTTGATATTTGTATTATGTGTGAAAATTTTAAATTTTTCTTATCATTAGTGTAAATTGTTTTCCTAAATTTTTAATAAGTATATAATTTTTTGTATAATATTTTTGAGTTCAAGGCACTGATTGCTATAATCTGGTACATGTGCAGTGTATTTTGTGTACTTGAACTTTTCCAATGACTGCACCTATCTGGAGACATTTTCAGGCAGTGGAGTCATCAAAACTTTTCCCTCATTCTTCGAGAAAAGTTTCCTCCTTGTGGGGAGGAGTTTATAAGTCTGTAAAGACTTCAGACTAAGATAGATGGCGCTCTTGCGCATGCCCAGAAGGACTTTCAGAAAGGAAAGAGTTAAGAACGAGTGTGGCGAGAGACGTGTGGGTTGTGTTTTTTGGAGAGTGATCGAGACTGAGATGTTTCGTTTTTGATATTTACTACCTTTATTATTTTGTGTTGTGTGTCGTGCCTGTACTGTGTCCTGTGAGTTCATTAAAATGGTTTGAACCAAAAAAAAGGAGTATTCCTTGTGATGATAATTTAAAATTTTGAGCAAGTCAGCACCGCCTAAAGTAGCAGACTTCTCGGAATCGTTGTGGCGTCTATAGGGTTCCGAGACGCGGTGGCGGGGGCCGAATGTCAAATACATACAATGCATTAAACAGGTTTAGTCTTGCGTTAGGGCGCGTGTCGATGCGTTGTGTGTTTTGCCAATGAATTTGTTTATGTTTAAATATTTCGCCCTTATAAATTTACAAACATGAGTGAGAAACGGAGGAACTGCAGTATTGATATAAGAACAAAAAGAAATTACGAACTCATAAACTTCATACGATTGTGACAAAGATGGAAATAATTAGACGTTCTGAAAGCGGTGAATCTTTTGCTTCAATCGGCCGTTCGTACGACATAAACAGGTCTACGATATGTTCAATTTTGAAAAACAAGAATAAAATTAAGGAATACGTTCAAAATTGCGGAAATATATCTTCAAAGATTGTTTCCAAAAGACAACGGCATAGTGAAGGATGAAATGGAAAGATCTTTGTCATCATGGATTGATGATCAACATCAAAACGATGTCCCTCTGAGTTTTTCAATTATTCAAGCTAAGGCTCTTAGTTTGCATGAAGATTGGAAGACGATTAAAAGAAGATTCAAACACGGTGTTTCAAGCAAGTAATGGCTGGTTCGACAAATTTAAAATGAGGTATTCTTTACATAATTTTAAATTCACTGGAGAATCGGCTGATGCAGATAAAGATGCTGCAAAAGAATTTATTTCTTCATTGACCAAAATTATTATAGATGGAGAATATTCTCCTAGCCAAATATTCAATGTTGACGAGACGGGTTTATTTTGGAAAAAAATACCTAATCGTACATTCTTATCGAAGGAAGAATCAGTTGCCCCTGGACATAAACTTCTAAAAACCGATTGACATTGCTTCTTGATGGAAACTTAGCTGGTGATTTAAAATTGAAGCCAATGTTAGTTTATCAAGCAGAAAATCCCAGAGCATTGAAAGGGAAAGATAAAGAATTGCTTCCAGTCATTTGGAAATCAAATAAAAAAGCCCGGGTTACTGCGTTAATATTTAAAGATTGGTTCACTTTTCATTTCGTGCCGGCAGTTAAGCAATATTGTAAAGACAAAAATTTACAATTCAAAGCATTATTAATCTTAGACAATGCTCCAGGACACCCAAAATCTCTGCAGAATTTATACCCGGAAATCAATGTCGTGTTTCTTCCTCCCAATACTTCCTGCCTCATACAGCCCATAGACCAAACAGTGATAGCTACGTTTAAACGATATTATGAGGACAATAATGAATCAGGCCATCAAGGCAACTGGCAGGGAAGATGGGCCTACATTAAGAGATTTTTGGAAGAACTATAATATATGGAACGCAATAAACAATATTGGAGACTTGTGGGCTGAAATAAAAGAGTCAACAATGAAAGGTTCCTGGAAACAATTATGCCCACAAACGATGAGTGATTTTATAAATTCTGAAGAAACTCCGGAAACTATCACAGATGAAATAGACTAATGAATGAACTAAACTTGGACGTCAACAACGAAGATGTTAATGAGTTGATTGAATCTCACTCAGTACCTCTGTCAAATGAATACTTAATTGAGCAACAAGAGTTAAATGAAATACACAATGAAAGTGAGGAAGAAGCTGATAAAATCGTCAAGACTTTGATAATCAAATATATGAATGAAGCTTTCATGCATCTTGACAAATTTTTGACTATCATGGAAGAATGTGATCCCAATGGAGAACGTATTGTAGACTTCAGCCGAGTGGGATAGATGGCGCTCTTGCGCATGCCCAGGAGATCTTTGAGAAAGGAAAGAGTTGAATGAGTGTGGCGGTTTTCTTTAAGAAAAAGAAGAGAGCGATCGAGACTAATGTTTCGATTTTAATATATACTACCTTTTTTATTTTATGTTCATTAAAATGGTTTAAACCAAAAAGGAGTGAGTATTCCTTATGATGTATGTAAAAGGTAATTAAAATTTTGAGCAAGTCAGTACAGACGACGAAGAAATGGTGGCAGCCGTTTGGATACGATCCTGGTATTGATATCTCCAGTGCAAATTATTGGGTGAGTACCAGATTTCATTAGCAACAGTGCTTTTTTAATTGTAATTTGTAAAGTTTTGCATGTTGGGTTTTGGTTCATTGAAGAATCGTTGTTTTGGTTTCATGCAGTTTTGTTTTGTAAAAGGCAGTTGTAATATGCAAAAGTGATCTTATTTTAACTAGGCTGATATAGTTAACATTTTGTTTGGTAAAAGGGGAGTGGGGGTAATTTTGAAAAAGTGTTTTTAATTTAATTAGGTTGATATAGTTAAAATTTTGTTTGATTTTGAAAGGCAAATTTATTCTGTTGATTTGCAAAACTATTCTTATTTTAACTAGACTGATATAATTAAAATTTTGTTTGATTGTACAAAAAATTTAGGACACTCATGTGGTATAAAAAAAAGAAATTTCTGTTCTGAATGATTAAAATTAGAACTATTCAAATGGGAAGTTTGAGTTTTGTTTTCTGAGAAAAGAGAATGATTTTAAATTGAGATAGCCTAGTTTGTTTTGTGTTCTTATGTATGATGCTATCTGATGACAATTGAAGTGTTATTCAAATTTGATCTGGTTCTGTTGTATGTTTGTATGATTCAAAATAGAATTAAAAATTTGGTGTAGAAGTATATAGTTTGAATTACTAGTATAATTCTTTTTGATGAGTGTTGTCAACAGCACCAAATGCCTAGAATTTTCAATATTTAGTGCGTCTCGGGTTATTTTGCTTTGGAAAATATTTTGTTATATTTCTGAATGAATCGGAAATTCATTTTAAAGAGCTTTGGAGTGTTTTAAAATTGTCACTTTCATTTGTTGCTCATTTAAATGACTAAAAAAAACCCCTTAGAATTGTTTATTTATTTTAAGGAATTTTGAATGTCTAACTTGTGTACTTAAGGAAATTTTTGTTAGTAATTTGAAATTGCTTTGTGTAACTAATTTGGTAAATGTGAGACCATTTTGTGTTCGGAAAAAGAACTCGACAAAAAAAATCCGAAAGTGCGGATTTGAATTACTCACTTCCTGTGTTCGTTGACGAAAAAAAAAGAAAAGGAAAAGAATGATATTCTGTATTATATTTTTGTGCGCATTTATGCTTCTGAGTTATGAATCATTTGTTCGTTCGTAGAGAAAAGGGAATTCTTTTGAACTGCAATACTTTTTGTTGATTAGACAGGAAAATTGAGTCATTATTTTGTATTCATATTCTGAATTGTATTTTAATTGTAGTATTATTTTCAAAACAGCTGTTCTTTAGTTGAATTTTTCTTTAACTGTTTATTTTCTTCTCAATTTGAAAACATCTTTAAAAAAAGATATTGTTTTAATGAATGAAAATTTTGGTAAAGATGTAGAATCCGGGGCATGTTTGTCGCCAAATCAAGATGGCGTCCTAAGGCAGTATGTTCGTTAAAAAAAACGTGGACTTTCCTACGCGAAAAACCTTTTACATAGGGTTGCCATAAAGCTGAATCAAAACACCAAGGTTACCATTTTTGGCGATAAATCGCTAGTGCCCAGGATTCGACATCTCCACAAAAATTTTAATTTGTTTATATGTTCGAAGATTATTTCTATTGATTTTTGGTTGTTCGGTTAGAAAGATGTAACGTAGAATTAGCGATTTTAATTCTTTAATAAAGTCTTGAATTCTGTTGGAATTTAATACCTTAATAGAGGCTTTTGACAGTGTTTCCCCTGGCCCTTAATCATGGCATTTCTTGCAATTGGTAAAAAGCAGGACTTAATAACTGTTACGGAAGAAATTGGTGAGAAAGTACCAGCTTCGTGCAAGGTTGCGGATATTAAACAAATAATTTTAAAAAGCCCAAATTTCGATCGGAAGGAGGTAACGATAATCACACACACATGGAACGAGTCATAAAAGATAGACTGGAAGAAGAAGAATTAGCTAAGCAAGAAAAATTTCGTGAGGAAGAATTAGCTAGGCAAGAAAAAATTCGTTAAGAGCGGGAAAGGGTCAGACAACATGAGCTCGAAATTAAAAAACTAGAAGTGGCTCAGAAGGAATTTCGCCGATCTGAAGATGGATCTGAAAATGGGGCGGATAGAAAAATCCAACTTAAATCACTCCCAAATTTGACGAAAAAGGAGATGAAATGGGATTGTATTTGATCAATTTCGAGCGGAAAGCAGATATGGCTCGAGTGCCGAAGGAGGACTGGGTGGCTTATTTGCTGGCCGTTTTGCCAGCTGAGTTATCCAACATGCTTGCCGAGAACCTCCTGAAGTGGCCAACAATTATGATGTTGTGAAAGATCTCATTCTGAAACGATACAAAATGAACACTGAAAAATTGAAACAGTGTTTCTACAGACATCAGAAAACATGGAGAAATTATGCTCATGAACTGTACAGCTACTTCACTGAATGGCTTGCTGAATTGGAAATTGAAACCTTTCAGAAACTAAAAGATTTAATCGTTGTCAAGTAATTGAAGTATCGTGTACCAGATCAAATCAAGAAGCATTTTCTTGACCAATGGATAAAGTTGAAGACACCTTTTGAATTGGCAGAAGTGATAGGAGTACGAAACCATCAGGCAGAGTTTCAGGAAGAAGGAATTTCCAAAGAAGTATTGCTATCAAGGTTCAAAGGGGCATTTTGGTGGAAGTTTACCCAAACTTCTTCAAGTACCATTCAAGGATGACAAGACAAACATCCGGTCAAAACCGAACCCGCAAGCAATGAAAACCGTGAAAGAGATTTTGAAAAGAGAAGACAGCTCCAATGCTATGAATGCGGTGCGTTATCACATCTGAGACCCCAATGCCCAAAGCTTAAGAGATCTGAAGTAGTAGCTGCCAATGAAGTCTTTGGAAGACACGTGCCTGAGTTGATGTCTCCTTGTACTAGTGCTGGGACAGTAAGTGGAGCCCAAATGTCAATCTTGAGAGATACTTGTGCAAGCATCGATCTTATTACCAGAAAATTTATCAAACCACACATGTACACAGGTGAGCATGTGTGGCTCGCTTCTCCGTTAGTAGACAGCCCGGTCTGCTTGCCCATTGCAGAAGTTGATTTGAACTGCGAATTGGGACATGTCCTTACGAAAGCTGCTGTAAGGGACAGTTTTCTGGATCAAGAGCACTACCTATTAAGTAACAAAACCGTTGCTCTGATCGAGAGTATGAAAAAGGAGCTGGAGCTCCAAGTTATCAATGCAGTTCAGACGAGAGCTCAGAAGAGTCTTTTGACAGCCGAAGTTGAAGAGTCTCCAGTTGAGTCGAGTCCTGGAGAAGAGAATGACAGTACCGTGTTAACAGAGGAAGACGGAGAGGTATTGCCTATGGCAGAAGAAGCCTCACTTCCAGATCTGATTAAAGCCTCACGGAATGATTTTGTCGAAGAGCAGTGCAAGAGTAAAGAGTTGAAACCAGTTTTCCTAGAAGCTGAGAAAGAGTTAGCAAAAGAAGCCAAGTATGCAGTCGCTAATCAAATGCTGTTCTATCTGAAAAGTGACAAGGATGGCACGCAGAGAAAACTGCTGATTGTTCCAGAGAGGTTTCGGGACCAATTAAAGAAACTTTCTCATGAAGGAACAGCGGCTCACTTAGGAGTGACCAAGACTAAAGATGCTCTTTTTTTAAAACCTTTTTTGGCCGAATTGTTACAAAGATGTTGAAGAATTTGTCAGGTCTTGTGACTAATGTCAGCGAGTCGGGAAACCTCAGGATAAGAAGAAGGCACCCATGAAGATCGTTCCTGTGATCTCGAAGATCTTCACAAAGATTAATGTGGATGATTGTGGTCCTTTACCTATTACACCATCTGGAAACCGGTATCTCATCACTGCAATTTGCATGTCTTCCAAATATCCCGATGCGGTTCCTGTCCCAAATCTTAGTTCTTCAACCGTGGTCGATAGTTTCCTGCAAATCTTTAGTCGGATGAGTTTCCCGAAGGAGCTACAAAGCGATCAAGGAACGTCGTTTACAACTGCACTCACAACGGAGTTCCTGGAGAAATTTGAAGTTAAAGTAGTGCGAAGTTCCGTACATCATCCCCAGAGCAATCCTGTGGGGAGACTACATAGAACCTTGAAGAGAGTCCTTCGAGTCCTGTGTCTGGAATCAGGACCTGATTGGGAGAAAATCTTGCCTCATGCCCTTTTTGCTCTACGAGTTGTAACTCATGACAGTACTGGATATACTCCAGCTGAGCTGGTTCATGGACAGAATTTGAGGACTCCCATGACTCTACTGTACGAGAACTTGACGGAAAGCGAGGAAGAGAAGACTAGCGTAGTATCATATGTCTTCGAGCTACTAAACCGCATGAAAAGGTGCCAAGAATTAGCCGTCCAAAACATGGAGAACGCCAAAGACAAACAAAAACTATGGTATGATCGCAAAGCTGTGAAGCGTAAATTTTGTGAAGGCGACCTTGTGCTGGTTGTCGCTACATCTAGGCCTAACAAAATGGCAGTTCATTGGATCGACCCAGGGAAAGTCGTTAAACAGCTTTCCGAAACCAACTACATTGTGCAGTTTCCAGAAAAAGACAAATCCCATGTGAACATGCTCAAGCCATATTTCCAGAGACCCGAAAATGTGAATTTAATCTGTCTAAAAGAGTAGGAACTGTGACAACGAGGAGGACATTCCAAGTCTCGAGCAGAAGCCTGAAGTCTCGGAAATGACACAAATTTGTCAAGACATAGAGCAAAATGGTCGCTTGTCAGAAGAAGCGGCTGAGAGAGTTGCTATCAAAATACTCTGGCTCATTCTCAAACCAGCCGGGGTATACTGATCTTACTGAACATGGCTTTGAACTTTAATCTGAGAGACCCATCTGTGCCAAACAGAAATTTTGAAGATGGAGGTGGAGAAGATGCTGTCGCTCAAAGTCATTGAGCCAGGAGAATCTGATTTTACTTCTCCTCTTATTCTGGTAGAAGTACCAGGAAAGGATGCAAGACCGTGCATCGACTATCGAAGACTCAACAAGGTCACTAGAACCCAGTACTTTCCTCTGCCAAACATTGAGCAGCTTGTTGAAAAAGTGTCAGCTGCCAAGTATATCACCGTTCTAGATTTGACCCGAGGTTATTGGCAAATACCTCTGAGCAAACGAGCCCAGAGATATTCAGCTTTTGTAACCAGTTTTGGGACATTTCGACCATTGAGATTGCCATTCGGTTTGAAAAATGCCCCTTATGACTTTAGTCGTTTTATGGCTGAACTGTTGAAAGATTGTGGAGAATTTGCATGCCCTTACTTGGATGATGTAGCCATCTATTCCCTAAGTTGGGAAGATCATTTACAACATTTGGAAACTGTCGTAGAAAAGATGAATGCAGCTCATCTGCACATCAAGCCTTCTAAGTGCCAGTTTGCTCGTGCGTACGTAAAGTACCTTGGGCACTTGGTTGGTCAGGGCCAGAGAACACCTGGAGAATTGAAGATCCAAACTGTTAAGGACTTTCCGACCCCTGCGACTAAGACGCAGATCCCATCTTTCTTAGGACTTGCAGGGTATTATCGAAAATACATCCCTGACTTTTCAGTCCTCTCAGCACCAATTACGGATCTGCTGAAAGGAAAAAATCGTCGTGCTGCTGTCATATGGACTGATGCTTGTCAAGAGGCGTTTGACAAGTTAAAGAAACGGTTGTCAGAGAATCCGGTGTTATACAGTCCAGATTTCTCGAGACAGTTTCTCGTCCAATGTGACGCGTCTAATCTTGGGATTGGCATCGTTTTGTCCCATATTAATGACAACGGTGAGGAACATCCTGTCATGTACTTGAGTCGGAAGTTCTCAAATACAGAACAAAAGTACAGCACCATCGAGAGAGAATGCGCAGCTATCGTGTTCGCCATCCAAAAGCTGCGATTTATTTGGATGGACACCAGAAATTCATCATCCAGACGGACCATAATCCCCTTGTTTGGCTGGACAAAAGTACGGGAACCAACCCTAGACTTTTACGTTGGGCTTTGATCCTGCAGCCATTCAATTATGAGGTTGTCCATAAGAAGGGGAAACAACATCAAAATGCAGATTCATTAAGTCGTATCCCATAAACCTCATATCCTTTTATTTTATATTAGTAAGTTTATTGGTCATTTTGATATTTGTATTATGTGTGAAAATTAAAATTTTTCTTATCATTAGTGTAAATTGTCCTAAAATTTTCAATTAGTATATAATTTTTTGTATAATATTTTTGGGTTCAAGGCACTGATTGCTATAATCTGGTAATGTGCAGTGTATTTTGTGTACTTGAATTTTTCCAATGACTGCATCTATCTGGAGACTTTTTCAGGCAGTGGAGTCATCAAAACTTTTCCCTCATTCTTCGAGAAAAGTTTCCTCCTTGAGGGGATAAGTCTGTAAATACTTCAGCCGAGTGAGATAGATGGCGCTCTTGCGCATGTCCAGAAGAACTTTGAGAAAGGAAGAGTGAATGAGTGCGGCGGGAGACTTGTTGGTTTTTCTTTAAGAAAAAGAAGAGAGTGATCGAGACTGTAATGTTTCGATTTTAATATATACTACCTTTTCTATTTTGTGTTGTGTGTCGTGCCTGTACTGTGTCTGTGAGTTCATTAAAATGGTTTAAACCAAAAAGGGAGTATTCCTTGTGATGTATGTAAAAGATAATTAAAATTTTAAGCAAGTCAGTACAGTATATCTCAAGTCTGTAGGGCGATTGAGAAAGACACAGCATGTTGTAGAACTCTTTATCAATCAAAGAAAAAAAAGGGTGATATTCAACAAACTCTTTACAAGTTTATACAGAAAACACCTGAAAGCACTTAAACACGCTTCGTTAACTTAAGTATGTACAGTGATAAATAAATATTTTTAATATATTGATAAATAAATATTATTATTGATAAATAAATATTTTAAAATACAATTTTTGATGTTTTTTATATCCCTCAACTTTCGAACATTCAACAATCGCACACATTTTCAGGAACCAATTATGTGCGAAAGTCGAGGTTCGCCTGTACTTCGCGATATGATTTCGCCCAAAACCAACTAACTTACGACAATTCCCACCCACATCTCCGTCTAGGAGGTCGATGATTAGCTACCAGTCTTATTGTGTCGTATTATTTTTTTCATAAAATGGAATTCCACAAACCAAGTGTATTGGCGAAAAATTTCGCTAAGTCTACGGGTGCTGTGTTACAGGCTGTAGTTTCTAAAATGGTTGCTTTGAGCGTTATACACCGACCTCAGTTAAAAGTAAACTAGTAGAGGCAAAACATTTTGAATTATATTTTGTTGAAAACTCCATTCTACTGACTCGAAAATAGGGTTTTAAAGATATTTTGTTTCAGCCGTCTTTACCTAAAAATCCTTTGCTTCTGCAGTGTTTCATTTTATAAAAAGAAATACAATAAATAAAGGATAAAACATTTTTTAAAAGGTAGGTGTAAGAAAATGAGCAGGGTGAAAAGCGAAAATTAATGTAATTTTACAATTCCGTATCTAATGAAGTTTTTCGTTTCAATTTTTAGATCGAATTAGAATTTATGCTGTTTTTGTAAGATTTAATTTTTGTGTTGTGACTGTGAGATTATTCATGACGTTAGATTCAGAGGATCGCTTTGTTTCATTTTAAAATTGTCTTGTTATAAAAACTAATTAAAATAATTTTATTCTCAAATTTTAAATATTATTTGAAAAATTTGGCGAGGACAAAAATAATTGTACAATGTAGTATTTTTATGCTATCAATGTTTTTACGTTCAGCTTTTCTGAGTGGCAATAGTAAAATGGGGTCTTCATTCAGCGCTTTGTGATCGAAAAATAAAATTCGCGCGGTAACAAGGAATTTTCAAATTCGACTAGCCGTTACGAGAAGTCGTGGACTTTCGAGGAAAGTTGATTGAGATAAACATAAGCCGTCAAGAAATGAACACGCGTCTTTAGCAAAATTGGGCACAAAAAATAATTAATCACTAAAATCAAACTCATATCTATATAATGAATAAAACTTTAAAAAACTGTGATTAATATCCTATTTAAAACTTCACGATAAGATTATAAATGAGCAAAATATTTTATTTTAAAAGTTCCGAATTCTGTACAATTTATGCTAGCCTGTGGAACTGTAACCATAATATAGTTTATATTGTTTTCAGGGTTAAGTTAGTAATTATGTAATTTATTCGTTCAGTAATAGCGTAATTATTCTATATTTTAGGATGTGTCAGTAGAGCAATAAAATGAGTGCAACTTAATGAAGTTGAAAATTGAGCTGTCGATTGCATCCAAAGAAGCCTATTAGATACTTTAAACTCCATTAATTTTCTTTCACCAGTGTATTTAATTTCCGTTTCTTTATCCACACAACAGCTAATAGCTTCAACTAAGGATATTGAAGAACTTAACGTATCTATTTTGATTCTTTTTATTTTATGCCTTCTGTGACGCAAGAATGAAATTAATTGTCCAAGTATTCCTTAAATGTCAAACATTTTCTCGATCAATTAGCATATTTTACAGTGGGGAATCCAGGATTTTATCTCTGAGAAGGAACGAGGTTAAAAGTAGATTTTTAAAATGCCAAATTAAGATATTTTCAGGTTTTTAAAATGTATTTTTATGTTATTTTTAGCATTATGGATTTTGATGATTACTATAAGCGCATGAAAAGTGTCACGTCTCGGTTGATCTTATTAATGCTGTGTATATCACTTTCGACAACTATCTGGAGCTCTGTGATAGCTGATACTGCTTCTATTCCTATCACTGCTTCAACCTTCTTGACTACTCAAGCCTTCTCTTCATGCGGCGCCTCACACTTGACTGCTAAAAGCAGCACAGGACTGTCTCGGATTGAAATTATCCATTACGCGTGCGCTTTTGCACTACATATGGCATATGAGGACACCTGCCGACCACCTCAAAATCGCATGGCTCAGGAACATTGTTTGTAACAAGGGCTCGAGGAATCGTAGATTCCCTACGATCTCGTAGAGAATCGTAGGGACTTGATTATCCCAAGAGATTAACTTTTTTAGCGTGTTGTACACTCATGTCCAAAAGTTAAGCATAATTGCTGTTTATGTGAATATTTCAGAAAATCTACATCGGAATGGAAGGAAATGCAGTATGCGGGTGTAATAGGGTTATAGAAAAAGAAAACAATATAGCAAAACAAGGATAATACTGACTTTTATTATCCAAAGAAAAGAGTTGAAGGAAAAAGGTTCACAATACGAGTGTCAACTTTAGTGAAACAGAATGGTTAAAACAATGTGATGCTGAAGTTTAATACGGTGTGTGAGAACCTCTGGTAGCCACGCATGCTGCCCATCGATTTCCCATACGTTCGATTAGGATATGGATGAGTTGTTTGGGCTCAAAGAGTTCCAAGCCTCACGGAGATCAGTTTTCAATTCCGGAACGGAGCTTGGTGGATGGCGGAGGGCTGCAATATGTCTCTCGAGCATATCCTACACATGCTCGATAGGATTCAGATCAGGAGAGTTGGCAAGCGACTGCATGTGGTGGATATCTTCACTTTGAAGGAAGGTGTCGACCAGAGCTGCATGGTGAGGAGGCGCATTATCATTCATGAATATGAAACCAGGACCGACAGCACCTCGAAACAGGTGAACGGTAGGCTCAAGGACTTCATCTCTGTATCTTTGACCGGTAACAGATTCCGTGTCAAAGATGCGGAGGTCTGTGCGGCCGTCCAGCATAATGCCTGCCCAGACCATGACTCCCCTGAAGGAAAACTATGTCTTTCCGTGATGTTTCCCGGGTGAAAACGCGTTCCACGTTCTCTCCAGATCATGGTACGACGAGAATCAGTTTGCAGACTAGATCTGGACTCGTCACTGAACATGACATTGCCCCACTGTTTTCGACTCCACTGCCGATGTTCCAAACTCCACTGTAAACGCGCGCATTTCTGTGCAGACGTCAGGAGGATACAAACTGCTGGTCTTCTGGCATAGAGACCAATGTGTCTGAGACTCCTGTAAACAGTTTGTCTCGAAACTACGACTCCTGTGGCGGCTGTCAGAGTTGAACGCAGTTGTCTGGCAGAACGGTTCCGCTGACGTCGCGCAGATATCGCCCAATATCGGTCTTGCCGAGAGGTTGTTACCCTTGACCGACCTGGTACTGGTCGTCGGATAACATCTCCAATGGTTTGAAACCTCTTCCATAGTCTGGAGATCACACACTGAGCCACATTCAGAATTCGAGACGCTTTGGTTTGGAATCGACCGAATTCCAGCATTCAAATAATTCATCCCTTCACAAACATGTCCAGTTGGCATCTTTGTGACACCTTTCGTCCTTATTGATTGTTAACAACGCTCCGTACCACAGCAATTGCCCACGATTCTCCACAAGTGATTTTAAACCATTGTTTATCCATATTTACTCCAATTTTTTCACCTTTTACGAATTATGCTTAACTTTTGGACATGAGTGTATATATAGTGTAACATAGTATGATCTTATGAATGCTGTAGAGTTGTAATGTACAGATGTAATAATGTATACATGTAATATGTTAACATTCTGATAGACATGCCACCTCGATGGCATGCTCTATTCATCCCTACCCACTTATTTAAACTGGTACAGTATCTCAGGACACTAGGCAAGGGAGTGTGTGATGGTATTAGCCTAGGCATACGGATCTCACTATCTCACGCAATTGGTTATCTATCAACTAGTGGTAGCATTTATCGAATTCAGCCACTACTCTATTCTGTAGAGGCAATATAGTGGTGAATTTAGCCACCACTATGAAAATTAACTAACAATACATTATATAAAGCAAAGCTACCTATCTCCACTATGAAGTACTTTTTGGTAGACAAAGTTGTACTCTTTGCACGTCGTGCTAAATTCTAAACTCTTACAAAGTACACGAACGATTGTACAGTGTTATTTTTTCACAGATATTTACAAAATAAATAGCATTATACAAATATTAAAACGTTGTTTCTCGAAATTTAGTCGTTTTGAATAAACAATGATCATAATTGTTGTTTTCATGCTTTGTTATGAATATTGAGACATGAAACTAATGTAACGAATATTAATTCATAAAGTAATAGTTGCTTAAGAACAATGTTCTCTAATGGACTATTACTTTATATAATAGTTGTCACAAGAAAAAGATAACTATTACATGAATTAATAGTGATTTTAAGAATACAACTTTTCCATGATCATACTAACAACTCTGATTTTGGATAAGAAATTACCCAGAGAAAACTCGATGCGTTGCTTATCAGAATGTTGGCTATTAACTTATTCGAAATACATTAGAAATGATCTTCCTTGGAGCATGTGCATCCGTTTGTACGGAGTTGCAGGGGTGTATGGAAGTAGCCCATTCTTAACAATCCAAGTGGTTTCGTCGAAATATCTCGTCCATCAAGATCTGACTAATTTTCATAATGATGAGCTATCTCGTCATCAAGATAAAGCTGATATTTTTATGATGACAAGATGAAGATCTGGTCAGTTTTCTTCTAATGAAGAGATATCTCGTCCATCAAGATCTTGTCAGTTATGCTGATGAGGAGATACCTCGTCGAGGCAACCACCATGAGGTCAAAGAAATTGTAGGATAAATGTTCAAATTAATATCATTTACCATTTGGTATTGGATACTCTTCAACTTCCATCTACCTTTCAAGTGTAAAACGGAGGGATTCATTCGATGGTTAATAATCATAATTGGTAAGATACATTAGTTGGCTGGGTGTCAGCGAAAGATTCAAGCTAGGCCTAGAAACATTTGGGAATTCCGCTGGTCAAGAAAACCCTTTTACATCTTACTCGATTTGTCTCCTGATAACAGTCATGTGAAATTATTCGTTATCACGTTGATAAAGATTTGTTGTACACTGAAGATACTGAAACGAGAAGAGTTTCTCTATTCTATGATCGTATTATGAGCTGATAGCACTTCAAACCGTTTATTTCTTCGAAAAATTGACAGCAAATTCGATTTTCTGTTATATTGAGCTGTTTTTCACCCCGATGTGAGAAATTGTAGGATAAATGTTCGAAGGAATATCCTTAACCGTTTGGTATTGGATAGGCTAGTCAACTTTCATCTTCCTTTAAAAAGTCAAACAAAGGGATTTACTCGATGATCAATAATCATTATTGGTCAGAGATTAGGTTTGGCTGGGTTTCATGGCGAAAGATCCAATAGCGGTCTAGTCGCGCCGAGAAAGATTTGGAAATCCAGCTGGTCAAGAACACCCTTATAAATCTTACTCGATCTATCTCTAAATAACATTTGTTGTGCACTGAAGATAGGAAATGTGAAGGGCTTTACTCCTTATAGAGTTCATTCTATTCAGGAATCTGAAGTTATACTATGATACTGATAGCATTCAAACCATTTACTTCATAATATTGACTCCAAATTCAATCTATTGTTATGAAACCTCTCTACCAAACGAATTTGACTAAAACAATCTTTCGTCATCTTAAAAAACGACAATTTCATTTCTGTTGACTATTCTTATATGGAAAAAAAATAGAAAAAACCTAATTTTACGTTCTGGGAAATACATAAAAACTCTCTTAACAGACTGCCGCCGTCTCAAAGGTAGTTTTACCTTTTAAACTCAATTCTAACGCTGAAAACTAAACAGATAACTTATTTTGTGGTCACGTAAAAGTCATAAAAATACGAGCAATAGAATGGTATTTTCTTTTATATCCCTTTCTATCATCTGATTGTCTCAAAACCAATAATTTGCATAACTACCTCATTTGATTCGCATTGAGACAAAATAGTCTGACTTTTCTTTATCAAGTAGCATTTATGCATGGTACCGTGTAATAGCGCCCAATAAATATTTATAATACCTTATAACGTTTCTTTCTTTTTTTTTTTTTTTAATTAACGTCACACTGGAGCAACACAACGGGCTATTGGTGACGGTCCGGGATCAATCCCAAAGGGAAAGATCCGAGGACAACACCACGTAATTTTGAACCACGGTCAGATGACGAGGCAACACCTGAGCTGGCAACCCACTCTCCAAACTTCCACACCACGCCAACGTGAGTACATTTGAGGCCACGACAGATTTAACGTGCACCAGCCCCCTTTGTACACGACGGTATTTTGGCTGGATTCGAACTCGCAACCCTCCGGTTGCTAGTCCGTTACTCTTCCAACCGGGCCACCGCGGCCCTATAACGTTTCACTATATATAACTTTTTCCTTTATTAAATGCATCAGTAGATAGAAAATGAGAGTTCTGGCGCATAAGGGCAGGAAGGGCAGGGAGAGATTGGGAAGGTAAGATTTGGGCAGGGGTGATAAGACTGTTCCGGGGATGACGTCATACCACGTGACCGGAGCCAAGTGACGTCACACCACGTGACAGGAAGTGGGCGTGTCTGAATAACGTGACGTATTGTTTGTTTACATTTTGGACTTGGAATTTTTTTTTGTCATCGACTTCATGCAGGCGCTGAGTTGTTTCAAGATGGCGTCGTTTTGTTGGAGTTGCCATGGTGATGAATCACTGGTGGTGCCATCTGGTGGAGAAATTCGAAACCCTATTATTTTTAATTAAAAAGGAGTTTCTTGGATTCGAACCCGGGTCCATAGGATCCGAAGTCAAGCGCGCTATCCGTTAGGCTGTAAGAGAGTTAACTTAAGATGGTGAATTAATGTAGTGTTTCTTTCTCTCTTTTGGACTTAGATTAGTATTAGGAATGGGTTATTTTTAGAAAATGGTTTGAATAATTGCATGGCGGTTTTAATAAATGATTTTACAAAATAACTGGTGGCGCCATCTAGTGAGGGGTTGAACAAGTAAACGTACCTTTAGTGAAAATAGTATGATATATAAAATAAAATAGATTTACGCGGTTTTCTCAAATTTTAGGCTGAATGACTCGTACCGCCATCTAGTGCTGGAAGAAGTAACAAATAGTTTTAAGAGATTTATTTTATTTTCTAGCTGTAGACTTTTAGCGTGATACTTTAGAATTAACTGGAGAATTTTTTAAAGAAAACAATACTATGAGGGTGGATTCGAACTCAGCAAAAGGTAATCTCGGCCGCCCGTTTTACACAAGCACTTTAACCGTTCGACGACGATCACCTACTTAGTATAATACATATAGAATACTAGCTCGTGAAGAAAGTTTACATCTTAAGGGAGTGAAAGTATGTGTTTTCTTTATTGTGAATACCTTATTGCCCCTGTGAAGAATGAATATGAACATAAAGTTGAATTTACAAGTTTATATCCATAGTCTGTGAATTATATGTAATGACAGGGAAAGTATCAGAATATAGAACTCTCTGGAACTTGTGAGAATATGACTAAGGATTGTTTTGCACGCGTAAGTTAATTAAGATAACAAAAGGAACTGAGTTAAACACAGTCACCGATAGGATACAATCTTAAGTAAATGAGAAGCTGCTTTTAAACACATTGCTATTTAGGAGAATGGTGTTGTTTTCCTGATTGTGAATAAAGCAAATGAATGACATGCTAGAACTACATCACCCAATGAATCACATATGACATGCCCGAACTGGAACTTTCTATAGGGGTTTTAGCTATGAAATAGTGACGAAGGGATTATCTTAATACTCTAGCGTTGGAACTCGGAACATAAGTAATTGAGGCCAACCAATATATGCGAAGATTTTAAGCGTATGAACACTACATGTAAGATAGAATTATAATACGGAAACCTTTTTTATATTTTAATGAATTTATATACAACATGAACTTGAAGAAAATGTGAATGTTTAAGGGTGAATGTTTTGTAGGGAAAATTATTATTACAATTTGAGGGGGAGGACTTTGAGATATGAATAGGACACACAGGCATAACGGTGTATGAAACATTACATTTTTAGGTAAATAAGAAGTAACTAACCAAAGATTTATAGTATACATATTATAAGCGATGGCAAGGAACCGTATAAGATTGATAGTATTAGAAGCCTCTGGAACTTGTGAGAATATGACTAAGGATTGTTTTTGCACGTGTAAGTTAATTAAGATAACAGAAGGAACGGAGTTAAACACCGAGTCACAGATAACGATAGAAACTATTTGATAATAAGAGGCTTTTTAAAGCATAGTTGGAGCATCTTGGGTCTTTGAATTACTTTGCATCTTGTTTTGGGGTTTTTCTGCCCTTTTTCACTGTTTTTAAATAAATCATGGATTCTAAGGACATTAGACCTGCAAAGAAAATGCGTGCAGACAAAGAACTGTGTTTGCAGAAATATTGTAAAGATTCTTTATGTTATGAGTATGGCAAACTGTTTACAGATCGTGAAGGCTGGGCATATTTTCGTCGATTGGAAAACGAATTAACGTACTTAAAGAAAGAGGAAACTACTATTGAAATTTATGGTAAAAAATGCACTGTGCCTCGGCAACTTGTAGCATACGGAGACGTAGGAATAAGCTATGCCTTTAGCGGATCTTGTATTGCAGCCAAGCCTTGGTCTCCTTTACTATTGGAAATAAAGGCAGAAGTGGAACGAATAATTGGCACAAGATTTAATTTTGTGTTGGTGAACCGTTATAAAGATGGTAAGGACTGTATAGGTGCCCATAAAGACAATGAGAAGGACTTGGATCTTAATGCACCCATAGCGTCTGTTTCATTTGGACAGAAAAGGCAATTTGTGTTTTCTAGAAAGAACTACAATTCTCTGAAAATTGTTCTGGAAAATGGAAGCTTGCTTGTGATGAAGTATCCAACAAACCAATTTTGGTTTCACAGCTTGCCCCGTGGGAATGCATTATGGCCTAGAATAAACTTAACGTTTCGTAAAATTCTTGTATAAAGCAGCGATAAACCACTTATGTGCCCCCGAACTAGAACTCAGTGTCGTACACTAGACGATATTTGGACAACGTTGCAATTTATCTTTGTCTTTCTGAATAGTATTTTTTTATAAATGCTTATATCTTGTTGTTTTTAAATAAATTTTTTAGCGTGTCTTACCACATATACTGTATTTAGGATTATTTGTTTTTTCATTACATAATTTTATATAAATTGTTTTTAAAATGCAAGATCTGAAATGAAATTTTTCTTTGCTATAAAGATTTATGTTTTTAAGTTAGATGGTTTTACTCAAAAATTAATTATACATTAGATGTTATAGCACATATTTTCAATGCAGAAATTTTGTTTTAAGTATTGTACACACTTAAGTAAGAGTAAGCTTTTGAAAACTTTACAAGACCCGTACTATGAACGTACACATTTTGAATAAGTTGTAATTTATTGAAATCATTTATGCTATAAAATCTAAACCAACTGTTATTTTTTAATTAATCTTTCCTTGCGTATTTTTTAAAATAAATCTTCCTAAATTTCAGTAATTTAATTTTTATTATACAGATTTACAAACTGTTTTTGGATGAAATATAAGGATTTATATTTTTAAAAATTAGATGCTTTTACTCTTAATTATATATTAGATACTATTACACATATTATTATTACATTGAAGATTTTTAAAAAACGTTTAACAATTGAAAATATATATACTTTAAATATTATTACAAACATTTAAATGCAATTTGCTTTTTATTTTTAATTTTACAATTAAGACATTTTTTAAAAGTTTGATTCTTAAAGTGTGTTTTATGCATAGTAAAAAAAACAATACTAAAAAAAAACATGTAAGAGTAAAAATATTTTATACATTAATTTGAAACTTTGCAAGACCCATACCATGTTTCCTTGCACACTTGAAGTCGTGAAAAATAGTTTATTAAAACCATTTGTCCTTGAAGTTCTAAATTAAATGTCCTTTTTCTTTAATGCTTTTGCAAACCACACATTTTACTAAATATGAACTTCCTTTTATTTGAAACCTTATGCATATTGTGCAGTTTAAATTGCAGAGCAAAATTCCAATACTGTACGAAGCTATAAAGTATTTTACAAGATACTTCATATTGTTCTCTTAATTTACATTTAATTCATTACTACGTTAAAGTGGATAGCATGTGAGTTTTCTGTTTTTAAAAATAATGTGTGCACATCTGTACTGCTAAGCAAATTAACTTTTGCCTTTTCTTGATATTTAATGCATAATCTAAATATTTACGCACACCGCTGATTGTTTTACACATGAGTAAAATTAAATAATAACTGAAATTTTAAATATTAGTGTGAATTTTAAAATGAATAAATATTGTTGACATATTGGATTAAATCTGAATTCTATGTATTTTCATTGCAAGAAAAAACAGAGACACTTCTTAAACAGATTGAAGGAAGTCACATGGAAACAAAGTAAATTAGAACACTTTTTAATAGAAAAAAAAACATTGATTCATATATTTTACAAAACTAATACATTGTAGTAAAAAAGAACTTATTTTTACATACTTGCATTTTTTAAGAGACACATGTTTACGACGAGCCAATTATTAAATGCCATCACCTCAGCTTTGGGGCAATGCAAATTATTTTTGTGATGACCACATGATAGTTTTTGGATCTTTTTGCTGCTACTTAGTGCACATAGTACGTCGAATTTGGGACACCCATATTGTTCCAAGTTGATATTCGGAATATTCAATGCATCTAGGCGTTTCTTTTCCACACAACCACCTTTGTAAGCAACTAGGTACTGAGTGGCACTCTTGGTCTGCTCGTACAATTCTAAAAGCTTAGAGTCTAAACTTTCTAAAGGAGACACACTTTCCCATGCCATGGGACATAAAGGGAGACCACATATGTAATTTTCAACATATCGAACAGTTTTTTTATCTTTTGCACTCAATTTATGCTTATAAGGCGATAAGTTAAAACGAATACTTGAAGCTACTTGCGATTTTATGGCGATGTATCCGTATTCACGTACTAAGAAACCCTCTTGAGTCTGAAATCCGTCAAAATCCACAATTGCACAAATATTAAACATTGCTATTGAAATATGCTAGCTGTTCTTGGAAAAAGAATTGTAAACTAGAGGCACGAAGAACTGGACTATATACACTTGCTAATCAGTGAATAACACCATACACTTACTAATCAGTAAAGTTAAAATTTATCTTAGTCTTACCTTTTGTGAGTAACTATGAGCGCATAAGTGAAGAATGTACTCAGAAAACATGTGCTTGTGATAATGCACCAAGTAAAATTGTGTGTTGTAATGCAAGAAGATTTTAACGAAAGGATATACTTAAATGTGCATGTGATTTTTCTTTTTACTCTACCACTAGTATCTTAGACAAGTATCAGATTTTTTTTTTTTAATGACGAAGAGAAACTTTTCAACACAATCTGTACTATAATTTTACACTTAAGAGTAACAGAGCATAATATAATTTTAAGGAAAATGAGTAATCAGTATGCAAATTTGAAGCCTAAAGTTCCAAACATGTCTATGCTCAATAAACGCCTATCTACGTTTAGAGATTGGCCACGCACAGATGTTGACATTAGGGACTTGGCCGAAAATGGATTGTATTATACGGGTGTCTCGGACGGGGTTAGGTGCTATTGGTGTGGAGGAGGGCTTGAAAATTGGCAAAAGGAGGATATAGTCAGACACGAACACATAAAGTTTTATCCAAAATGTTTGGTAGCCCAACAAGGACCGATTGTTGACCCTAGATTAAAAGGAACACCCATAGATGAAATTGTACAGGTGTTGGATGAAACAAACAATAATGCCAATGTTGTTTATTTTCAAAAAAGAAGCATTTAATTGAGAGAAATTCAATCACTTTTTGTAAAGATACTAATGATAAATACCATAAAAAATCACGATGCTCACAATACTCACACAGTTATCGAGAAAAACATTGGCTTGTATAGTACTTAAGATTCCAAATACGTTTCGCTCAGATTTTAAACTTACAGCGAAATACACTCATGTCCAAATTTATCTTTACATACCAAAAAATAATGATATTTCATGAAATATCCTATCGATGTAATCCATTTTTGCAGGGAATGTGTGAAAGACAAGCCTAATTTAATTAGCATTATCCAATCAAAAGTGATCAAACGGTTTCTGACATGCAAATCAAGGCGTTACGCCATCCGACGGTGAATCAAGCGCTTTGCGCAAAGTGAATATCTGAGTGAATTTCTGCAATACAGCGTTTGATTTCAGTGTGTAAGGACTCAAAACGGTTTTTTATGGCTCCGAAGTATCATTTGGAAGAATCTGTGAAGTGGCGAATTATCGGCCGTTTAGAAGCAGGGCAGACAATCATGGAAGCAGCGAGATGTGTGAATATTTCAAGCAAACATACAGAGAAGATTTAGAAACACAATTATTTTTACCTGTCTCACACGGTATGTTTCTACAATCTTCGACTCCAGAAACTTCTTTTTACTATATCAAAAATTCAATGAAACGTGCTTGTCATTTTAAAAGACACATAAAAGATGAACACTTATAATTCCTATAGTACTTACTAGATCATCCTTACTATAGATTTAAGCTTGTAATTGAATCCGGCGAAACGATCACTTCAAAAGTTCTGTTTTCTTAGAACTGCCGTTGCCAATTGTCTTTAAGCTGTCTGGATCAGATATGACATTAATAACAATAAACAAACAAATTCTAATTGCATTGTCACAGCATACACAAAATAAAAGGAGGTAGTAAATCTTTTAAATCCCTTTGCCCCGCTAAACTATTTTATTCTGAATGATTCGTATTTGAATATTATTATGAAGGCATTGTGAACATCACAACCTGTTTATTCTATGAATAAAATCATTATTATTAATAAGCAGAGTGTGGACTTTCTTATTTAGCAAACAAAACCTAAATTCCCTTTCAATGCCGTATGTGTGAAAATATTTTCGAATAACTATGACTCACTTTTAAATTAATACTGATTAAATAAGTTTTGAACCATTATATTTACAATACTTTTCAAAAATATCTCCCTACCCACTATATATATTAGAATTGAAGAGTATAGAGCATAATATTTGTCTTGAGATGAGTGATCCAAGCATTCAAAACCTATGTATAAAATAATCTCTCTCGATTATTTTATACATAGACTTAACAGACTTTAGTATATTCATTGACCTAAGAAACTTTCATAGGTTGGTTGGATTGGATTTTATGATGCAAGGACCATATTTGGCCAAGCTGCGCCAAGAACGCCAAGTAAATAGAAATACTACCAAGGAAAGCTTTTACAGACACAGAAGAAAGAAATACACACAGGAAGGAATCCAACCCATTCCCGAATAGGATTTAATTCGAATAATACTGAGTAGGTTTTAATTTAAATGAGAAAAAGATCTTTTGTGCCAATTGAACGAAGCATAACTGAGGTTTCTGTATCAACAATCCATAGTGAAAATAAATTGATAAATATCACAAAGTATAAAATATCGAAAATTTTCAATCCTAGAATATTGATACATAGAAAACGGATCAAATAAGGATCAAATTTTAAGAAAAAATAAGTTTACTGAAAATATCAAATTAAGCTTTTGAAATGCACTGAAAAATTACTTAAGGTGGGAGGAAATTTTCGGCGTATGAATTAACGAAGTGTGGAAGGATTCGATATTAATGAAAATTTTATGAATACAATGGCGCAGCATGGCCAAATATGAACCTTGCGCCATAAGAACCCAACGAATCAACTCAACTTTAAAACTCAACCCAACTTAAATAAATGTTCCTCAAGGATCTAATAAAAGATTTAACAAGAAAAATTTAAAAACCATTACTATAATAGTTTAGATTAAATATGATACATCAGTTTAAAAATAAGAAGTCAAGCAGAAAAAGCTAACAGAAATAATATTAAACACGCCATCTTACAAACATTAATAAAATTTCATATAGTACGGCCCTAAAAAGTTAAACTTCTAAAAATATTTTTTAAACTAATAAAAATTTCGAAAGTAAACTTTTGCGTCTCTCAATCAAGATAGAATAAAATATTGAAACAAAAACAAAAGCATTTAGTTTAACGATCAAATAATTTAAATAATGATGCATGGGTAATACGCAAACGATGTTAATATAAATTCAAATTACAAAATGAATTAAGTATCCAACATCAAAACATATTTTTCAGCTTATCAATGATCTTTATTTAAAATATTATCAATGACCTTTATTTAAAATAAAATCTAAAATTATAATCTCGACACATTAAAATGAAATAGCATTCCTCAAAATATGCGAAAGGAAATTTTTACACTAATAACAGATATAATTGCAGACGATTATAATACCACCAAATGTCAATAGCACCAATTGTATTATGAATAATTTTTTCAAGATGTAAATCTTTTTAGAGAGTAACGAATGAACACAATCATACGGAAGAACTAAAACAATAATCTCAATGGGCGAGAGAACTAACGGAAGAAAATGAAAATCTAATCTCATCGAAGGTGAAAGATAAACCACCACATCTGAATCCTTTCAACCTATTCAATCAAAACACAATCTACAACATTTATCATTCCAATACAATAAAATGAAATAATATAAAGAATAAATCCACCCATACCAAAGAATTAAAGCAATAGTCATCTCATACATTAAGATGAAATGGTATACACACGTAGAAGGATTGGAAAAGGAATTTCTTCATGTTTTTCCATATATGATAGCAAACTATTGTAATATCACAAATGGCAATAGCACTAAAGTGTATTGAGAATAATTTATTTATGAGACGTAAATCCTTTAAAAGATAACGAATAAATCTACTCATTCCAAAGAATTAAAGCAATAACTATCCCATTTATTAAAATGAAGTAATATACATAGAATTATTGTAAAAGGAATTTTTTCATGTATAACAGATAATTTTATTCAAACGATTCCAATTTCAATTGAACCAAGTGTTTTGCAAATTATTTATTTACGGGACGTTAATCTTTTTAAAGAGTTACGAATAAACTCATTTACACCGAAGAACTGAAATGGGTGAGAAATAACAACAAAATGAAAATCTGATTCTATCGCAAAAGGTGAAAGAATTGGAAAAGGAATTTTCTCATGAACACAACAGATAATACGATTGCAAACGATTGTAATACCACAAATGTGAATAGCGCCAAGTGTATTGTGATTAATGTATTTACGAAGCGAAAATCAGTTTTAAAAAATAACAGGTCAAAAATCAACTCATACCCAAAGAACTGAGAAATCATAATGAGAGAGAGGAAATTAACAAATAAAATAAAAATCTGATTCTGTGGCAGCATGGTGAAAGATAAATCGCCAAATCCGACGCCGATTTCAAATTTGGCGAGTGCACTTGGCGTCGTCGCAGCAACCTCGATTCCCTCGAAATGCACTGCAGCGTCTCAACGGCCGCTTACTCACTGCCTCATGTGTCTGTAGTGCGCGATGTGCGGACGACGCTGCTGAAACTATGGATATCTATCGCGATAGCATTTTCAGTGAACTGCAGTCCGTCCATGAAACAGGGTATTACAACGCACAGCTTTCGCTAGAGGACCGATGGCAGCAGGTACTGGACTTCTTTCAACCCTTTTTCTGTTTGTGTGTGAAATTCGCCGTTCCCATCTTCTCTTCGAGTTTGCGCGCTGTTCGGAGACTTGAGTTCAGAAGAGCGGGGGTGTTCTTGAGAGGAAACCGGTAGATGTCTAAACCGCCGGTTTGGGGGCTGATTTTTTGGGGAATTTTCGAGTTCTTTGTCGAAGATTTAATCCACTGGTGTTGCTTTATTCTTCGCCGTTCCTAATTTTCTAAAATTTCTTAACCGTTTCTTAATTTTACTGCCGGTTTGGGGGCTGATTTTTTGGAGAATTTTCGAGTTCTTTGACGAAGATTTTAATCCACGGATGTCGTTTTATTCTTTTGCTCTTCTTTTGGCTAATTTGATGTTTTTATGTGTGGATTCATAGACGATTTTCTTAATTTTATTTCCAACCGCTGATTTTAGTGATGCTTAGAATTTTCGTTTCTATTTCAGATGCGTTTGTTGAATATTTATTTAATCGACGGATGTTTGGTTTTATTATCCTAGTTCGGATGTTTTTAAATTTTCATTTCGTCGTCCGGGTTCGTTGATGATTTTCTAAATTTTATTCTTAACTTTCCGGTTTTCGGGGGTTTGTGTTTTGGAATTTTTGTTAATATCAAGTACGTTAGTTGAAGATTTAATTGACTTTTGTTCGGTCTTTTTTCACTCTTCGCTGCTTTGATTTCTTCATTTCATCGTACGGATTCGTAGATGATTTTCTAAATCTTATTTTTAGTCGCTGGTTATAGAGCGAGTTTTTTAAAGATTTTTTTATACCAGGTGCGATAGTTGGAATATTAATTCACTGGTGTTTGGCTCTTCTGTTCGCTACTTTGATGTTTAAATTTCGTAGCATGGATTCGTAGACAATTGTTTAATTATTATAAAATTTAACGTTCAATAATAAAGTCTAAATAATGGAATAAATTGTTATAATTTTATTTCTCTCTTTGTACGGATACATTATATTATAATCCGGAAACACGTTATATGCGCTTGAAATAGCATTACGCACCTTAAAATTACTAGATACTAGAAGCAAATACTTTTTATGTTTAAAATGAGTTTCTATTGTTGTTTCCTTAATATTTCCCTTTCGCCCGTATTTTGTACAAAGATTTTTTGAAGTAAATGGGGAAAATAACAAATTCCCTCTCTTTGATATTGACATTATTACGGATCGATATTATAAAAATTGTGAGCATGTTTATATAATTATATTTAATGTTGATAATTAAAATTGGATTAATCTGGAGAACAATTGTCGGGAGAAATGTTTTTGGTCGTTTCTCTTATAGTTCAAAAAAATTTCTTTCCTTTTTATATAATGTACCATGTGTGTATTCCAATCTCATACAAATTCCTGCTTTAACAATGCATGATTTTTCCGAATTTAACTTTCATAAAAATTTAACATTAATTGCTAATTAACCAAAGAACTCATCTGTTTATTTATTCATAAAAATAAAATGAAAGCGTCTCATCTAAATTATAACATTAAATAAATGGAATGAAATAAACGGTTTTTCGAGTATTCAAATTTATTGGTAATAAATCTCGCCAGTAGTATAGCTTCTAAGAAAAAGATTTCGACCTATTTTTGTCAGAAACCGTTCATCTTAAATTACAAGCCTTAGGGGTTGTATTTCCTCGATATAAATTAAGAAGATTGGTGGAATTAATTGATTGATCGGTTCAAAATGCTAATAACTGGTTTATATGTTTTCTGAAAAACATTAGATCGATACAATTTGAATAATTACTCTACTGCAGAAAGAGGTTTCTGGAGGACAGAAAAAAGAAAAATGCTTGAATTCTCATTCATCACCTTTCAGTTGTTTAGCAAGCGTCCTAAATTCTTCGAAAAAAGCAAGAGAACTTCCATTGCTACAACGCCTGTAGAAGCGAACGATTGCATGAAGACACGGATATTTTCCCGTAATAAAATCGTCTGAATTGATGGATTGATAGGAAATTCCTGCGCAGATGCTTCTGCGCATCATATTTTTTTCATGGAAAATTTCCTTAATGAACCTGTACTAAATGAGCAAGTCGAACTGTCAGGGATATCTATATTTATTCTTTTTAACATATTCAGTGAAATTGACAGTAACGTAATTGCCCATTTAAGAATAGACTATTCAAAAATGATGCCATTCAGAAATGTTTGTAATGATGGAAATGAAATCGCTTTCAATTTTAAACAATAAATGATGTCATGTTTCTGTATATTTTTATGCTTATATTTGCTATTACGACTGTTATTTTTAAAAATTCCAATAATACTCTAATAAAAAATATCTCATTTTAACTTTTTAATTCGTTGACTGATCATGTAAAATTGTTTATTCATAAATTGAGTAATGTTGGCAAAAATTGAATTTTTGCGGTTGAACGCTAAGATAACGAAGTTGGACTCGACTGTAAATTATACAATTCGCAAGCAAAAACTGATAATTGGATTCAAATAATTCAGAATGAAGGACATTTGTCATCACAGATCCTATTATTCTCCAAAGAATAATAATGGTATGAATGAGAACGTATTTTCCGAGTTACAGGTTTTAAACTGACAACTTTTTCTTAATCCATTTTTATTTTAGATAGAACTTTTTAACGAATCAGTGGTTTCTGTTTTCCTTCCGCAGAAAAATGTGTGAATTTGAATGTAGTGGAATATTTTCCATCTGAAATCATATGATCTCAGATTGATATATCGTGGATTATTTTTCTCATGGTGTTCTTGCAAAAGCAATTTCGATATATATAGCTGCTCGTTTATTTTTTTCTGTTGTACTGATTTATATTTTCGCATTCAAGTACTTAAAAGTCGTTTTCTAAATCGTATTTTCAAGTAGTAAAAAATATGTTGCATCTATTACACACATGATAATAACAATCTTTTCCGTCTTATTTAAGTAGTATTATCATTTTTAAAACAATTTGTATTTTTTATCTCGTTATTATTCACTTCATTGCTACACTTTCGAAAAATAATTCATTTTAAAAGATTTTGATTATTCATATAACTAGTAATTTTATTAGTCCGATGAACTTTTTGGTTTACTTTTTTGTTGAAACTAGTTTAAAAGAAAAAGTTTATACTTTCCATAATAAAAGCATTGTTAAAATATTTTTCTGATAATTTTTTTTCACGGTGCTCCTTGTAAAGTGAATACAACAGCGTTTCTGAATTACCAAGGAATTCATTCTTTGTTTTAAAATCTATTCTTCGTTCCAATCAGCGAACTGAGACTAGTGTCAAAGGAACGCAAAGCGAGAAGCATACCTTCTAAGCAGGAAAAAGAGGGAATATTTCCCTAATACGCTTGTGTGATATTATCTTTCGTCGTTAATCATTAAAGTCAAGCATTTTTTTCAAGGACAGACATTTTCAAGATAACTTTCGGCTACTCAGTATGTACTTTTTTTTATCTTCAGTCTGTTGAATATATCTAAGTTACACGTGCATTTGAAAGACGTTTGCGCTGTTTGAATTTCTCGATTTAGCCGTTACTCGTTTCGTGAGTGATGCTTTAAAGGAATTACACTGCTTTTCTTGAGGAAGAATACCAAAAGAAATGGTTATAGTAATGAGAAACATATATGAATACGCTATCCTTGGTAGTGTATTATAAGTACAAGTTTTATCAATCTCAGAGCTTTACAATTTTATCTAAATTTGTGATTTCCATTCTGTAGTCTTCTGACTTTCATTTGATATTTGCATCGATTTAACTAGGCATGAGGCGATGCTTAACTGTGAAATTGTCTGAAAGTATAATTTTTTAGAAAATTAAATAAAACTTGTTTTTAAATATTACCAATATAAAGTTTCTCCTTTTTCGCAGGCAATTTTAAATTTCTGAGGTAACGATGACAAATGAATAAGAAGGAAAGTTATTCCTAGAACCTTACATAACCATAAATTTGGAACTCTGGCTTTAAACCAAAAATACTTAAGAAATTTGAATCATTGTGGCTTTGTTGTCTGCAAACCTTCCAACAGACTATTGTCGTTTTTTTCCTACAGATGTTTTTAGTCAACTGAAAGTGTACTTTTCTTAATTTAATTGCCTACTATTTTCCTCGTAAACCGTAGCGTAAATCATATTGAAAGACGAAAAAGTCGTCGACTGTATGATTTTTTGGACAGTTCTGGTGAACCAGAAAAAACACCAAAGTTTCTGTTTAAGAATAAACATTTTTTTTGTTCAAGAATAAAGTCAAATTTTTACATAACAGTTTTCTTAATGCTCGATCAATGACCTCGAACTGACGGCAATTTGCGGAGCACACAGTGGGTAAGCGATCAATATTCCTTCTTAACAGGGGAAATCACCAATATCCATGCATTAACAAACCGAGATTCGAGCTCGGTACTTTACATAACAAAATAAAAAATATACAAATTTATGCGTGATAAATGAGTAGTTATATTTTGATTCTGCGAGCAAGAGACATTTGAGAGTATTTCGTTGCAAGCACATGTTCCGTTGATCACTGTCAGAATCACTGATATTGACCATGAATCAAAATGTTAATGTGGTGAAACTGAACTATAAAACAAAATACATCTTCTCTCGCATTTATTCAAATTACACCCAATCCCCTCCCACCGAACGTCAATCTCTTTTAATGAATCCATCAAACTAAAACAAGGCTCATGACCCAACCACCAAGACATCCGATCCTAATTCCAATTCAGATTTATTCTGTCTGGCCCCAGCCAAGGTCGAATCTGCTGGCTATCAGGAAACATGGGAGTTAAAACCAACAAAGACGAAACGGCAGTGACTCAACCATCGGAACTCTTTACGGCTTGTGCTGAATCCCCATTCCAAAAGGCCGTAAACGCATTACTTGCTATCTTCTCTGCCCGTTGCTGTGTTTCGAGAGGAGATGGACATTTCCCGAGCTTATGCAGATGGACTTTCCAGTCGTGTAGGGTTTACTCATTCGTCCGGGATGAGATATCTGAGAGCATCTACGGGTTTGCTTTGGAGAGTTGTTGGACGCGTGCCAGTTGGAGTTGACTGTACTTCGAAGGTTTCCTTCTGTTTTCCTGTGATTTCCTGTTTGCTACATTGCATGCGACGAAATTTCCAACGTTTTTTCTTTCATGAAAGTCAGTTTTCAGTTTCGTTCTTTCGGTTTCAGTTCCAGTCATGAAGTTGAAAAACGATTTAGAAGCAATATGATAGGAAGATTGTTGGGTGAAATATAATAATCCACTTCCGATGTGTGAAGTTCGCTGAATTAATTTTTGGGCGCTGTATCTGAGTTTTCAGTAACAGCCAAGTAGTTTGTCTTCGGGTTTCATTTGAAATATGTTTTATAAGTCCTTTCTGTTTCAGTTTCCAGCCTCTGACTAAATTGCCAGTTTGCTCTGGGGTTGACTGTACTCACTCTGTTTCCTTCTGTTTACCCGCTATTTTTTGTATGCTTACGAAAAGATTTTAAACGCTTTTTAAGTCATGAAAGTCAGTTTTTGTTTTGTCCTTTCAGTTTCAATTTTAGTATTGCGGATAGCTGTGGTGGTTATGCTGTTGAAAAATGATTTGGAAGCAATATGATCGAAATAGTGTGAATATGTGAAGAGTGAGTGTTGTTACTGGATGAAATATTATAATCCACTTTCGACAAATAGTGAAGTTCCATGTATTAATTTTTGGCTATGTCCTTGGTTTTCGATAAACTTTTTGAACGAGTGTCCTTGCTCACAGTCCTTCATATCTCATTTGAGATTTATCTATAGGTCTAGAAACCAACTATCACCAAATATGGCTGTAATTTATTCTACATTCAGACTATTTATTTATTTGGTTTCTTATAATTTTATATTTCTAGTCGTTTAACTCGTATGTATGGTCTTTACTACACAATTTTAAGTCATGAAACTACAGCCGAAAGCTGATTTTATAATGATGCGTTTGCCATTTTCCATACTAATTTCCACTGGCTGTGAATTAATACGCACGCATCCAGGTATTCTAAGGTGTTTGAATTTAATGTAACAGGTCTTGCCGTAAGCATCATATTTAATTGACTAGTAGAGACAATTCTGACATATCGACTATGGTATCTCTTCCTAGCTGATTTAATATCCAGATATATTAGACACTTAATGCAGTGTCAGATGTTATTGAAACATTACATATTAAATCAAGTCCACATTGTACAGAAATAATATTTCTAGTTTAGGTAGTCCCTGACAATAGAGGGCATCACATTTAGACAGCAGGTCTGGAAATATTGAACATTATATTTAGTTACGCTGGTTCGGACGTATTGCAATAACTTTAGTGTCTTAAAATTTAGTTCGTTGTATTTAGTGTGTTTCTGACATGTTATGTGCATAATATTTTGATTAGTTGATCCTGATATCTCTATTGTAAGTTAAAGATATAACACAATGTACTAGTATTGAATGTTATAAAACAACATATTCGTTCAACATTGAAGTTTATGTGGCTAAGTTAACTGCCTGAAGCCTGAAATATGACTGAAAATAATTTAAAACGCTTAAGTAATAGTATCTCTTGAATTCATAAATAAGTCCGACATATCTTGAAGACCTTTAAACAGTGAAATTAAACGTTCCATCTACTCGAAAGTTTAGGAGTTTTATGCTTGCGATTTGTAAATTTCCCTTATTCCAAAAGAAAAGTACAATCCTTTGAATTGTATTAGTAAAATTTTTAAACGTAATGAATTAAAAAAGGATGCAGTAGAACCTTGATTATCCAGCTCCTATTAACCGAGTGTCCGTGGTATCCGGGCAGAATTTGACACCGAGTTTTATTATTTTTTTAAACTTTAAATAAAGCTTCGAGCACGAGTGTCCGCACTTTGTCCTAAGAGGCGAGAAAGTGTTTCGAAACAGTACTGTTAGGACTTTTTCAAGAGAGTTTAAAAGGTAACTCACGTCCAGATTTATTGTAAAACTATCACAATAAACACACTGTGACACGAATCTGATTATCGATTATTCCTAATTCTAGCTTTAGGAATATGAGAGAACCAGTTGTAAAAAAATAACAGTCAATTTTTTTCAGTATTTCGTACTACGTCCGCATTTTGCTTTACTACGTCCGCATTTTGCTTTACTACGTCCGCATTTTGCTTTACTACGTCCGCATTTTGCTTTACTACGTCCGCATTTTGCTTTACTACGTCCGCATTATCCGAGATGGTTTCGGTCCACTAATGTGGATGATAAGCAAGGTTCTACTGTATTTTGTATAGTAACAATATTACGAGACTTGTCAAAGCGCAACCATTAAATTTCGTAGAACCATTGAGATTCGTAGATAGAATTGAAAGGGTAGTATCATCCAAATTCCAACATACGGTTTTCATTTTGAAAATCACGCGTTGCTAACATGTCCCGAAACTTTGCTTGTATACGCACTATCAACACACGATCTCTTACCAATGAAATTTCCCATCCTAATAAAGAACAGACAAGTGAAAAGAGATTTATTTACTTGTATCCATCAATAACTAGGGAAAATAATAGACTCGGCCATTAGAAGTCTACATGCTGCTGCTGTCAGAGCCCGCCAAAAGAGGCAAGACACGTTATACTCTGTAATACTTTGCCCTGAAGGCCTTTTGTCATGCACGGCCGCCCCCGGCCTACTATCGTTCACGCGAGCCCGCCGACCTTCGCATGTGTACTCACAGATGGATATAATGACTTTTTGAAAAAACTGCTTTATCGAATTGCGAATCGCCGCGCCGCGAAGACGCCTGGGAATCGATCTTTTTCAGGCTGCTGACCAACCGAATTGTTTCTCAGACCGATTTTGGTCGAGGGTTTCCTCCTGTAATTGACCGGAGATTCTGGCTTGGACTGGAGAGTTGGTTGGTAGAGGTTTTTCTGTATTTGGTCATGTTTCTCCAAACACAAGACAGAGAAGGTCAAGTAATGGACATGCACACACAAGGAAAATTTTATTGGCACAGAAGAGAGAAATACATCCAGGCTAAGTTTCAAGAATCGGACCTCATCGGACGATAAACAAGTAGTTTTCTTGTTTAATGGTTCAACTTCGATCTCGTTTTGCTATGAAGTATGCAATTCTTGCTTGTGAACTTGAGTTGGAAACAAAGATTTCATTTTTTTACTGCGTATTCATTTAATTCTCGTTTATAGAGAACTTCTTTTCAGAACAGCAGATTTTCGTCGGTGAATGGTCCCTAATTTGATCTTTTTTTCAGGAACTAAAACAAAACATCATCACGGGACACCCTATCCCTCTAACAGTTCACGGTTGAATTGTGTCACAACAAACTACTAAGTATCAAGACCCTGGTCCATTCAACACTCAAGCATGTGTAGTTTGTAAAAGAAAATATTTTAATAGCAGTACCAGGCACTTATTCAGTATTCTAAAATCAGTTCGTACATTGCAATATATTTCCGAGGTCATCATCTTGTGCTTGAGATGGAATAGTATAGGAATAGTATCGTTAAGCATATAAAATTTGAAACATTTCTGGTCCCCAGTTACACTTTCCATATTGTGTTAATTTGTTGAAGTATTTTTTCTATAAGATGTTTCATTCCAAGTTTTTCAACATGGCTGTGGAACATACTAGCATACTTTACATTTGAAATTGTGTTACAAATGTAATATACCATGAGGATATAGGTGAGTGCGATGCTAAACTGCTGTTTGTAAGGATAACTTTTCTAAAATCTTTAAACATCGTTTTGAGAACATCATTGTTGTGCGATGATCTAGAAAATGCAACGGCTACTAAAGCTAACAGCCAATTAGAAACCCTAGAAGATTAATGAAGTTTAAAAGCACTGCCTTGCAATATTTATACGCATGTAGAGACGAAACCTCTATTCCTGCCAACGCCTGTAAACACTCCGGGTGATTATGTTTCAGTGCATCGTCCTTGTCGAAAGTACCAGTCAACCGAGTGCAATAGGGAATCACGTGAATATTGATTTTGCAAGGCTTATGTGTGTTATCGTTATCTTAATGGGCATGGTTTATGTTTCAAAATACGATATTTCTAAAATATTTGCCCTCCACTTCATTTTA
The DNA here is from genome assembly GCA_933210815.1 of Meta bourneti. NCBI lineage: Eukaryota > Metazoa > Arthropoda > Arachnida > Araneae > Tetragnathidae > Meta > Meta bourneti. The sequence goes on from OW119926.1 coordinate 58,651,726, forward strand.
AATGCAGCGATTTCGATGTCATTAACCTCCTTCGCTCAAGGCGACTATAAATTTCGCCGACTGGTGTCATTTTCAGTTGCTGCTCTTTTCTGATTTGAATATTTGAATTTAATGTGTACGATAATCGATGTAGTTCATATTTACTAATTACAAACATGAGATCATATATTAGAGAATCTAAAAAAATATATAACCTGTGGTGATTTCGAGCGTCGTTTTTCAGTTACAGGCATATACCAGACGTGAGCCGTAGTAGTAATCGAAATATGATATTTTCAATTTTAACAATTTTCATATTCACTTAGTTTTCGTTGCCATTCCCGCTGTAGTTGTATACAAGAAAAGGGCATGGTATTTTTTTAGCTTCCTGACATATTCTTAAATGTCTACTCAGTTTAAGCCTACTTAAAACCTTTCTGCAAAATCTTGGGCAACGAACTATGATCGTCAATGTAATTATGACTTCAGAAGTACCGAAAGAATTTGTAAACTTTCGGCAAAAATTAATTTTGACTGATTTTACCGCAAAATCAAGCATCTGGTAGTGACTATATAATTTTTTAAATTGATCCACTAGAAACTTTTTAAAAATATATGGTAACTGATAAGAGAACACCGCTGTAAAGCTCGATTACAGAACACATTGCAATTCAATACAAAATCATTACATCGGTGCATAACATTTTCATTATTTTGTGATTCTTCGACGTGGAAGCAATTAGAATCACTTGTTCAATGCAATATCCTCATAGAATGCTTGCTATTGTAAAAAGAATGAATGTGCCCGTGACCTTCACAAGACTATTTCCTTCTCGCAGAATAAAAAGCAAAGGAACCTCCATCCATTACTTGACTTGACATGCCTCCGATTCGCCAGTACCGCAGTCCTTATTTAACTTTATCTCACCTCCACGAATAAAATACCACTCTTATTCTCTGAGAGTGACTAATACTCTTTCAACAAAGGTCATTCTAAATTTACTCTGGCTAAGGCAAGAGCCAAAGTAAACAAGCCACTAGTCAGCAGGTTAAACAGCGTTTCGGCCAGTCGCTGCGTGGTAAGTCATGGGAGCTTGTCCCTTTTGTGTTTCCATTCCGGATGAGGTCATGATGAGACGTCCACGTGCGTAATTTGGAAGTCATTATCATTGTTCTTATGGATGGAAATGGAGCTGGGAACTTCAATCCCTGACCACTCGCTTGTTTCCTTAGAGATGGTCTGCAGTAAATCGGTGTCACGAGATTAATTCATTTATCGTTGTCTGGGTTTTTGTGCCACTTGATTCATTTTTATAAACCTTGAGATTGAACAAACTGATACCGAAGTTTAAGTATTTTATTGTCTGTAGATGTATGATATAATTCATAATATTCATTGTTATATCCGTATTTCTTGTTATCAATCATATTTAATACCATTTTGTGAAATTTAGTAGCACTGCTTAGTTTCCAGTTTCATATATTTTTTAATGACAGGTTAATTGAACTTTACTCCTTATGGCATTACAAGGGCGGATTTGTTACCTTTGTGCACCCATAGAGGAGAGATACGGTCTTTTATCGCTTCTCCATGGGTACACCACTGGGAATGGGGTCCCATACATCCACACATTCTAGGTACAACCGTTTGTAGAGACCACACATTCATTCTGGACGAGCAAACCCATACTTTACCCCAGATTCGAACCAGGAATTATTCAATCCAGAGGCCAGCACCCTGACCACTAAACTGATTGACCGATATTCGTTTGATAAATAATCTTAAAAAAGACCGAATAATCATATTTAGTGTGACTTCTCGCAATATTGTGTAAAACATGAAGTATTTGGACTATCTTGTTAATTTCCAATCACAAATGTGTCGAAAGTTCAAAGGAATCGGATATTTTTTCCGAGATAAAAAACATCAAAGAGAACTATTATATGATAGATGAGTGGGAACACTAAGGATGCAATGATAAATGTTGAATATTTGATATTGTCACGAGGGTTAGAAGCTACAATTACATGATACCGCCGTATCAGTTCTCTGATCATACCGCTGTTGCATTGATTTAATGTACAAACCTCATATAGTACTTGTAAATGTGATTAATAATTTTTTCAAAAAAGTAGTATTCCTAATTATTTTCTATCTTATCAACAAAAATGAGCCTTTTGATTTTACATCTCAAGAAACGTGACCTTAAAATCAAATAAAGTTTGAAATCTTTAATACATCGCCATGTCTGGTATGTGACGATAAATTTGCAGATGTTTCTCATAAAACTCTTGTTTTATATCACGAGACAGGGATTTCCTCGTTCTACTTTGTCCTGAAGATGTTCTACTGGATTTCGTGCAGATTGTAATCAAGGATTCTTTCTCAAGTGTTTTTCGTTCTTTATATGCTTTAACTTTCCTTCCTGTAAAATTCCACAGTATGGACAATCAGAACCGACATTTTTTGCATAGTTACAGACAGTACGTTGTGTGTTCGCATACATTAAACTTTTTAATGGTTGGTTAGTTTGTTTTATGGCACAAGGGCCATATTTGACCAATTAAACTTTTAAAGAAAGAGTTAGAAAAGCTCTGACGGATATAGAAAAGCTCTGACGGATATGTAATGACTATTTGTCCATCAAGATTTGATGGATATATAATGAGCAAAAACTGTGATAGATTAATTGTTTTGACCTAAAGATAATTTATTCGCTAATTTCAACGATTGATTGATTCGTTTTAAATTACCCAAGTCAAGTTTTTCAAAATGGTAACTTAATTTTTTCAAATATTGTTTTCGCATAGCGAATAACTTAAGATGAGTGTCTGAACTGTGTGTATGAAATGCATTCATGAAATCATATCAGATTTTTTATATTTAAAAGTTTTAATTCATATTTAACAATACTAGAAAACAGTTTCTTCATTTAGATAAAGTATTGTCGGAGATGGATTTCTTGTCTTGAAAATGTTCCACTGGATTTCGTGCAGATTATAATTCTTTCGAGTATTTTTTTCGTTTCGCTTTCCTTCCTGTAAAAATGCAACCAAAACAGAAGAAGCTTCAGTATTGGCGATCAAACGACATTTTTTTGCATAGTTGCAGACAATACTTTGTGTGTGCTAGCGTTAAACTTTTAAAAGTATGAGTTAGAAAAGCGTATAGGAATATGTAATGAGCATTATATTCGTTGTATATTCATCAAGGCTTGATGGATATAACGAGAAAAATTATGATCGATTAATTGTTTGGTCAAAAAAAATATTTTCTAATTTCAGCCTCGCAAAGACGTTGAATAGATTGATTCTTTGCACCAGATTACCAGATAGTTTTTACAAAATGATAATTTCCACGTCTTGAATTACTCATTAGTGTCTGAACTGTGTATGAAATGCATTCATGAAATCGTATAATATTTTTTTATATTTAAAAGTCTCGGTTTTAATATCCGCAAAACATCACATATTTACCAAGATATACACACGTTCAAAGCAGCCGTTTTCTGGGTTGTCAAAGTGTAATGGGTATTCACCTTTATGCTGAGAAACTGTTTCTACATTTAGATCAAATATTGTTGAAGATGAATTTCTTTTGAATGAAATAATGCTTGAAGATTTCCAATACCATTGAATTCCGTAAGCCATCACACCAAGAATATATACAAATTTAAACCAGTTGGCTTCTGGGCTGTCTAAGTATAAAGGGTATTCACCTTTATGTACCAACCTTGATATTCCAGAAACCACTAGGGGCTGTCGTGGCTCAGTGGGTATGCCCACTGCGCTAGCAACCTTCGAATTGTAGGCGGTGCAGGTTCGATTCCTGTAGATGCATTCCTCCCTGGATGTATTTCTCTCTTCTGTGTCAGAAAAACTTTCACTGTGTGTGTCCATTACTTGATATTGTAAGTCTTGTGTCTGGCGCAGCATGGCCAAATATTGCCCTTGCGCCATAAAACCACAAAGCCAACCAACCAGAAACCACTAGAAATTTATAACTAGTTGCTTTGTCGACACCTACAGTATACGTTCCGTCACGAATTTCGTATGTATGCCGATAAACTATTACAACATCCTGAAAGAAATTAAAAATTCTTAGAACAGTGAGAATGCTTTATCAGTTTTAGAAATTATGCGTTACAATTATTATTTTACATTTTACTTGATTCTAGGATACTTTTATAAATTTGTATTCCTAATAGAGTTCAACAATTTCTTAGAGGTTTAATACCTTGGTTCTTTGTATTACATAATGAAATAAGTTTATCGTTGTATATCGGGAATGAAAAAAAAACCCGAAAGCATTTTTTTCCACATTTAAAAATTTTGTGACTAGATGTGAACGAGAAATTTTTTATTTTTTATTGTTTTAGAAAATTAAGATTTTCTGCTGTTAAAGTCGGACAGGTTTCGCTCTTTAAGAAATTTTGCTCTGAGAGTCTTGGAATGCAAAAGAAAAATGTCGAGGTCGTATTTTAAGTGAAAAGAATTTAAGCCTAAAGATATGTTTTCATATTTAAGATGGGCTGAACTGGTTGTTTCAGTTCAAACTCCCAGCGGCCAGAAATTGCGCGCTACCAACTGTCCAGACAGCTTAGGTTGAAAGAACTATTTCATTCTCCTCTCGCGGATATTTCGATGGACTCTGTCATTTTAAAAACTCGATCCTCAGGGCATCAACACTCTTTCCTACTCATTTTCCTCACCAGTCATGTCTTTTAGATATGCGAAATGAGTTCGGGGGGATTTTTCTATTAAAAAAGAATTCCAGGCATTTGATGGCTTTCTTTTCTATCACTGGCGAATCTCTGGTGCTATAGGTCGATGACTGGAACACTCCCCTAGATTTCGGTGGCCGTTGCCAAGGAAACCGGGATGTCTGTTCCCCGTCTGGACTCCTGCCCCTTTTCCTTGGAGGGAGCCTTGGGATCGATGGGTCTTTTCTTGAGAAATCCAATTCTTTTTCCGGGGTTTTCTTCCCTAAAAATTCCATCCACTTTCGGAAGAGGGATGGAGGGCGAGGACAACATGTGGTCGAGTAGAGCAGTTTGGACATGGAGGGAAAATTGTTGAAGGTGAAGATGAAGAGGGGGAAGAGAGTGAGGAATTGGTAGGACAGCCGTTGCAGATTGCGAATGATGCGTCGGGGAAACAAGATCTTCAGAGCTTGATACATTATTGCAAGCTTCTGGAGTTTATGTGTTTCGAAGGACCTCTTTTATTGGACGACGGCTGAGTTTTCGTTATTTCTTTCAGAAAATTAATCATGTATCTATTTTGTTTTACAATTTCATGTACTAACTCATTGACTGCCATGGTATTTTTTGAGTAAATTTGTCTAGGCGTCAACTAGGTTTGGTGAGAGATAAAATGCCAAAACTTACCAAAAAACAATTCAGGGAACGACAACTTACATTATTTACAGCGTATGCATTTCACTACTTTCATTAACTTACATTATTCGATTGCACATTATTCGTTAAATTTTGTTATAGCGGAAACAGAAATCCCAGAGCTGTGCTGTAGAAACTTCGGCATTTAAAGTCCTTGCAAAAAGTTCCTGGTAATTGAATCTGAATTATGGAAATTATTATCAGGAAATGATTTGTGAAATCGAAATCCCATGTCCAGGAAAGTATAGTTGGTAGATAAATAGTTGGATTTACGTCGCTCTGAAGCAACACAAGAGGCTATTGACGTTCGGGATCAATCCCGAAGGGAAATATCTGAGGGTAACACCTCGTAATTCTGAATCACAGTCAGATGACGAGGTCAACACCTGAGATGGCACCCCACTATCCAAACCTCCACACCATCCCGACGTGAGGAAATTTGAGGCCGCTGCAGCTTTGACGTGCGCCAGCATCCATGTACACGACGGTCTTTGGTTGGATCGAGTTTCGAACTCACACCCCCTCCGATTGCTAATACGCGTCTTCACCAGCTTGGCTAACGCGGCCCGAAAGTATAGTTGAATTTGGTCCAATTCTTTTAATACATTGCTCCAAACAACTCCTATTTTATTATTACCACCCTTTATTTTTATTTGACGATCATGGCTCTCTCGTTTCTAAAGAACCTTTCTAGCAATTTTAGACAGGTCTCCCACAAGGAGGAACAGCCAGTATACCCTGGTTCCGGGGTCCTATTGCAACAGGAGGCCCACGAGATATGTGACTTTCCCAGTGTGACCCATTTTATAAGTTTAAAAGTTAAATTGGTTTGTTTATAGGAAAAAAAGCTTTACAGCCATATTTGGCCAAGCTGTGATGAACAATGCAAAGTAAATAGACACACACGAAGAATTTGACTGGTACAACGGAGAAAAATACACCCATGGATTAATCGAACCTGCACCGTGTACACAACTCACAGGTTGCTTACGCAGTCAGCAAACCCACTGAACCACCGGTGCATATCAAATAATATGTTGGTAGATATTGGTATTTAATTAGGGGCCCGTCATTTTAACGTAGTACCAGGGACTGTAGCGCAGATGTGAGGTCCCTGCATGTACGAGTGCAAAGAGTAACCAGTAAGATTCTACGGCTAATGGCAGTGCTTCTTACGCGAACCCATACAACGCTCAATCACTCTATAAGTTTTTCAGAGAAATCTATTATCTTTTCCATACATCGGGAACTAGTTGCATTGTGGTTCATTTGAGTGCTCCGAAGAGCGCCTAGGGCAAAACCTCACGCTGCGTGTGCAGGGGTCGTTTCGTTTCTGCATAACGGAACGGAGGGGGTGATTAGGGACATAGAGAATGAAGATAGGGATGATGGGCTCGAGTATTCGACTGCTTTACGACCGGAAATCTCATTAACTGAGCTGGAGTCTCGTTTTTCCCCTCTGCCACAATGGGCATGTTATATCTGCCACATACTGCGAGAAGATGCCGTTTCGGGGCTCTGGTGATGCTTTCTGTCTATGATAAAATTCTCGAAATGTGCATTCATAATATCGAACCGGAGTTGTACACTTTCTGTTCCTCCGGGATCTTGTACGAAGAAATATCACTGAGGAAATGAGTGGGGAACTCGGATGATGCTCTTGCTATTCATTCTTTGCAACGGGATCGTCATATTGTGTTATTTATGATTGATAATACAGTCGAATCTTAACATCCGAAACTCCTGTTATCCGACTGTCCGTGTTATCCTAGTCGAATTCGATACGGGTTCGCAGGTTTTTTTCAGCTTTAAATAAAGTTTCGAGCACGAATTTGCTCACTTTGTCGAAAGAGACGAGAAAGACAGCTGATGGCTTTTTTTTTCCCAAGAGATTTTAAGAGGTACGCAACTCACTTCCCGGTTTATTGTAAAATTATCACAATAAATACATACTCTGACGCAAATCCGAGTATAGATTATTCTTAATCATTCCTTTAAAAATCTTTCAGCAGTAGTAGTAATATGTGGTGCAGTAATTTTTTTTCTGTGTTTCATACAGGCTGTTTTGTATTACTACGTCCTTATTATCCGAGTTCCTGGTTATACGTGTTCTCGGTTCATACTACCTCGGATAATGTAGGTTCTTCTGTATTAATAATAAGCATTCCACAAGAATCGCTGAGTTGTTTTATGCGGTTGATAAACCGTCACCACTATTTTTTCACCAAGTAGAAAATAATCTCCCACCTCAGTCAAGATAAAGATCCAGAATACCAGTAACATTTTTTTGGTTCTGAAAGAAAACAGCATTTACTACAAAACTTTCATTCCTGTTGGAAATTCCCAGGAAATCACCACAATTTTCATGTCTCATTTCCCATTTTACAATTTATATTCATTTCTATTTCCAAATGGGAAAGGAAATATGGGCGGAAAAACCAGAAGAAACTCCGCTAGCAAGTGACAATATTCCAAAATCTTTTCATGGATGATAAACGGAAACCGACTTTCAAAATATTTATACAAGGCCATGCTTATTCTTTTCCGCCTGTAGTCTACCGCCCTTATTCCTAGGGGGCCATGATTAACAATTGGTAGACTCGCGGATTAACAACAGGAGGAATTTGAGTTCGAAACTAGGTTCAACCAAAGACCGTCGTGTACGCGGGGACTGGTGCACGTTAAATCTATAAGTGACAAAATCTGTATCTGTATCAAAATTATGAGGTTCTCTCCTCGAATCTTTTCTTTTGGTATTGATCCCGGACCGTCGCCAATAGCCCCGTTGTGTTTGCTCCAGTGCGACGTAAATTCAACTACAGTTGGAATGCCATATTTCAACTCTAAGCAATGAACTATTGGAGTTGACATGGTTTAGTGGGTTTGCCAAATGCCCTGGCAACCTACGAGTTGTAGGCGATGCAGGTTCGATTTCTCCCTGGGTGTATATTCTCCTTTGTGTGGGTCAAACTCTCCGTGTGTGTCTATTAATTGTTTGGCGCAGATAGGCCTAATATGGCCTCTGCTCCATAAAAAATTTGAAGGGTTCGATTAAAATACATCGTCTTTTCTTCTCGACAGTTTCAGCAAAAAATTCTTCGAATGCAAAAATTTGAAAACGTATTTTGTTCTATCGGCTATCAAAGCTTCTAAGAGTTACCCATGTGCGCAAAATATTCATGATACACTCAAGTCCCTGATATCAGCTGCATTGCTATTCGATGACGCAGCTTCTACCTTCCGCCTTTCTTATTCAAACTACCGCTTTCAGACGACACTGCGGCAGTTGCGATGCCAACGTCTTAATTAAATCCGGAACTTCCATTCCAATATTGATAGAGAGTCGATCTATTTATAGACGCATCACGTGGATGAGACTCCCTTCCTTATCAAGAGAACCGATGTCTGAACCCGGGCGGAAACATGAAAATATCCCCAAAAAGAGGCCACTAAAGAGCACCACGACTCTAATCGTTTTGCCTCGTTTCGTTCTGCCCGAATAAACGTCTGCGCTTGCCATGTGTTTCCACTGCCTCGTAAAACGCCTGTGCAAACGATAACCATGTTATGTATCTAGTAATAACTTGTTTTATTAGCCCGAAAGTATCCCTTTAGTGGCAACACCGGTGCTGTGGCCGTTGCTTTTAACAGTTTAATTTGAGGTTTTGAAATGTGGTGTACTCCGGTCCATGTGGTTGGTTTTTCTACGGCCATTTTTGATGTACATGAGATATTTATTTAACCTGATCTGTCTGTACAAATAGGCAACATTTGTACGTTATTTGTTATAACTTTCTTTTCCAAAATTAAATTTAAGAGTTATATTTAATCACAGGTGGACGGGGAATAGAGTTGCTTATGATATTCTCCGTGGCTGATTCGATGTGCAGGACTTTAGAAAAATTAGAAAATCAGTTTTTGCTAACGACGGGATATCTCGTTATCAAGAGATTGGTTGCCAATTTTTTGATGATGACGAGATCAGGACCTGGCCAGTTTCCTTCTAATGACGAGATATCGCGTCCATAAAGATCTGGTCAGTTTTACTAGTGAAGAGATATCTCTGCATGACAACCTCCAGAAGGGTTAAGTTGTATACATAGGTATTTCAGATGTTTTTTGATAAAAATAACAGATAGAAGTTTTGAATAATTTGTAGTTCTATTTATACAAACTTATATAGAACATATCGTCGGCGCTGTTAGTTTTTAGGACAGAAAAATTAAAATTACAGTCATTTTTATAGTTATACATATTTTAAACATATTACATATAACTATTTATTTCTCATCTTCGTGAAAGTAGCATATGAGAAATATTAAAGCTCTCAGATCGAAAATCGACTTTCAGAAACCCATAATTTAAAGCAGTAGCAGTTCTTTTAAAACGCTTTATGTATCTTATATTTAGTAGTCTCGGAAATCTATCTACTCGTCAACATGTATTTAAAATTTAAAATAATAATACAAAATAAGTGTGTTTTATGTTAATCTTGCTATGCTAAAATTTAAAACTTAAGAATTTGTATTATTCAAAATCGACGCGCAAAGTAACGCGAATTGTGATTTTTCAGATTTCTTATATACAATGACTTTATAAGATGGTTTAATCTTAAAAAATAGTTTCCAATTATTCACTTCGCTCCTATGTGTGACCGCGCACTCAAGGGACGAAAACCGTTATTCATTCAATAAAGTAAAATTTAATTTTAAATTATAAAATGCATTACCGCCTTGTAATAAAGTGCCATAATTTCCTTTTTATATATTCTGTTTCAGCTTAGAAAAAGTATTAGTTTCGTAATTCCAAAAGTATTGAATATATTGACATTTCAACATCAGTTCTGCCCTTAGGCTATTTTTATTAAGTATTTGATACATTTTAATGACGTGAAAAAATAAAAGTAAATGGAAACTATAAGCAGAAAAAAAATAGTTCGTCAAGCATGATTCGATAACTAATGGCGATTCGAAGTTTTTCTCGTTATTTGGTTTGCAATGTGCTCATGAAATATTACTCTTTTACAACGACTTGCGTATTTCAAAAACATTTCTCGTTAACGTTTCCTTTTTTTCCCGGATAAATGGATTCGTTCTTGAATTTTAAATTTCGAAGGTGACGAAGTTGACAAAGGTTTCTTTTTAATTCTATTTTTTACAAGAACAGTATATTATGGCAAAAACCTGTCAACAGGCGAGTTAACATGAGCCCAAGGCAAGAGTCTAAAGGCTTTGAATTACTATCATGACCTACAATGAACAGTGTTTTCATAACAATTCCTTGTTATAAATTTGAAATTTTAGGATACAATATCAGATAAAATGTAATGCAATCATATATTCAAAGTTGGTTTGTCGCATTACGGTCATCTTTTGCTACGCGAGGGCTGGCCGAGTTGAAACAACCACCCTCCTGGTGGTTGTTTCGACTCGGTATCTCGTCATTAAAAACAGACCAGATCTTGATGGACGAGATATTTCGTCCTTGCAAAAAACTGACCAGACCTCGATCTCGTCATCATAAAAAATCGGCAATATTCTGATAACGAGATATCTCGTCATCAGTAAAATTAGAGATCTTTATTGACGACATATCTCGTGGTAACCTGTAGGAGGGTTAAACAGAGACCAGCGAGTAAAAGTGGATATTCCGAACTTCAACAAACATCCATGCCTATATCGGGGATTCGCACCCAATGCCTATTTAACCGAGGCCTAAAGCACTAACCTCTCGGCTACCAGCCCTACATAAACAGGCTACTATAAGCATTTTGACATTTTTCGTTTTTCTTTGTAAATTTTATCTCGAATAAAGAACGAAGGTCTTAGTCTTCAATCTGCAGTTTTTATCTACAAAAATTTTCTACAGTTTTTGTCTGCTTTAATAATATCGTGCTGCGGAAGTTAGTTTACGTAATTCATCTGAATAACGCAGCTGTTCTACACGAGACCACCTTTTGTTTCCTCGGAGGACTCCTTTTTTCATTTCCATAAAATTTCACCTGCTCTTTATTCTTAAGAAGGTTTTTATTCTAGGGTTATCCGATTTTCGCAAAATATATTCAGATAAGACGAATATTAAATAAATCCAAAAGCGTGTTTAATAAAATTGTGAGCAATGAATAGATTATTTTTAAATGAATTGAGAAAAAGTGTTTATTGGTGAAAATTGATAATATTTTACGGTTTCATCCCGTTTTTTGAAAAATTTGGTATTGCATTTATTATTATTTCAATGAGTTATGCGTCACCTACAAGCACATTTAGCATTTCCAATGAATAAATTTACTACCTGTTTCAATATCAAAAGAGGGTGTGAAGTTTAACATATCCATATTAACTGTTTATTATGTTACCGCGTTTATAAAATAAAACGGTGTGGCGAGAACTGAAATAATTTTTTAAAATGTTATTTTATGGATCTAGAATTTCTCTCGAGAATAGTGTGACCTGTGGTCAGAAAAATGTGGAAGAAAAAGTAAAGCCAACTATGCAAGTTTACTCATTCTCGAACTCAAATTGCCTTCTAAGGTAAGAATCAACTGACACTGTTTAAAAGTGCTATCACAGAAAATGCCTAACAACAGGTAATCTCTACTATTATAAAAGGAAGTGTTTGTGTGTGCGGTATCCAGATGAATCTATAGCACTTACAACTATGAAATTCGGCACACAGGTAGTCCTAAAGGTGACTGAATGTCCCTCGAAACCCGAATTTTAAAATTTAATCTAGAAAATGTACCACTAATGAAAAGCAAACCACTGATACTCCACCCCCTACATGTTCGACTCCAAGTGCCAAGTTCCTACCATCAAAAAATTTTCTGCAACTCAGTTAATAAATTACATGAAATGAAGTAACAGTGTTTATTACTGTTTAATTTGGTTTTGATTTCGCTGACATTGTGATTCATTTAGGTTGTTTGTCGGAATCAGTGAGGTGACATAACAAGATTTTTTAAAAGTGTAGCGTTGTCGGGTGGTGGTGGGATTCATTCTTAAAATTATCGTTTTTTCTTTTTAATGCTTTCAGAATCAGTGAGGACAAACAAGAATGATGTCATGGGCAACGTCGTGCGGGTACTGCTAGTAGTAACTATTTAGAAGTTTGGAACATTATTCAGAAGTCTTGATTACGCGTCTGTTAGACAGGCCATACAGTGTCGTAGAATTTGGAAGTAGAACTGAAGAAACTGGACTAGTGGCAACTTCTTTTGAATGGTAGTGTGAATTTACCTCTGGTTTGCTTGGAACTGACGTTAAGTGCGTTTTCAATAAGGTAGAAGATGGCCATAGGGAAGTCCATTTCTAGAAAGGTGGTAAGCTCTCCGACAAAATCATATATGGAAATCGCCATAGGAGATAATTGTTTCGCCAAATTGGTAATCACTGCTATCGCTTTTGGCACTGAACGAAAACTCCAAACTTTTTATTGGCCAAAGACGCCAATTGTTGTAAAGAATTGTGTACATTTTTTCCTGTCCCCTATTTTAACGAATAGACTCTTTCAAAATCACGTGACTCAAATGCCAACTTGCCATAGACGGACTTTAAGGCAAGCCACACATTGGTTCAATACCAGTCCTACGACACTAAACTGACTAAAATACGCGTGCGTACCAATATATTAATATGGTTTTTATACAGAGTACACATGCGAGTGTCGTATATTTTGTCGCATAATTTAACGTGTGGCTACAGTATGTGGCCGGGCTTGGAGTTTCCAGTTTTCTTGACTACTGTTCCTGTTTTTTCTCGGCTAAAGAACAGAAGAATCCAAAATTATTTTTGCATTAATATTTTAATCATGCGTATGTAAATTTCTTTACGCTCCCTGCTATAATATGTGGTCTTGAAAAAGAAAACCAAAGCTGGGAGCGTTTCTTTAAATGATAAAACCATTCTCCTGCGAAATGAATAGCTCCACACTCCCCGATCTATTTTATTTCACGCACCATCTATTATGCCCACTGGGGAACAAGTGCTCCTGCCTTATCTGCTGCTGCAGCAACAGAAGCGTCCTCAAACCATCGGATTGTGTGTTTCGCCCACGCTTCGGCTTGCTCGTGATTATCCTTTACAGACCATCTCCACAGACCTTTCATCATCACGTCCGAAACGAAGGAGATGGCCATCTTTCGAGGAAGATGGATTTAGATAGCATTTATAGGACGGATGGCGTAGGCTGGTTGTTTTCACAAATCGGAGAGAACCAGGTCTTACCTACGCGTTTTTGTGAAAGGTTAGGGCTATTTTAGGTGTTGGTAAATGAGATTCTGTGAGGACTGTTCTGTTTGTAAGGACAGAAAAACTAAGTTTTATTCCGAAACACATATCAATCGCTACGGGCAATATAGTAATAAATCACAGTATGAAAATTTAATTATGAAAAAAAAATCAAGATCAAAAGAATTTCTAATTACTTGAATGAGTGCGCAACACTTGAAAGTTAAAGATTTCATGACCTCTTGAATTGTGGATTAACCATTGTAATTTTTTAAGTTTTTAAAACTTGAAAATTGGTTGCCTGAAAAGTGGCTAATTACCCTGTTACTTCGGAGTCTTTCATATATACTTTTGTTTGATATTGATAAATTATTAAAATCGATATTATAAGGTTGTTTGATATAGCACAGGAAAGGGCACACCATCAATTAATTCTAAACTTTAAAAATCGAAAACTAAATAATTATTTTACACTACAGTATAAGGTTTTGATCGTTACATAGAACATTTTGATACCTTCTTAGAACATGACGGGAACAAAAAAAACCAGAGCAAAGTGTATTTGTCAAAAATAAAATTGTCAGAATAACTTAATGAGTTATTTTTGTTACGTCCCGAAATTTTTATTGTCTAAAAAGATTAAAGCAATTTAACAGAAGTGTGTGTAAAGTTTCAAGTAGTGACCATAAAAAGAAATACGTTTACATCAATTCATAAAATTCGTATATTAATTAGTAATTTTCAATTATGTTTTGTTGTTATTGCAGATAAACCTATACCTGGAAATAATGTGAATATCATTACTCTTTCAATGATAAAATTTCATTCAAGAAATGTACCTAGTCGTAAAGGGATAGTTGAAACGGGAGTTCAATTAAATTAGACATTTATGTTTAATCTTGGAACGGAATGTCGATGTTCGATATGAAGAGATGGAGATCTTAACGATATAAGATTCACATTGCATCAAAAATAACTTTCTTCCGGTGTGTTTTGAACACCCGATTGGATGGACGGATATAAGAAACTTAAAACTATTATCGACACCCAAAAAACTAGACAAAAATGTAGGAAGCCAGCTGTGTCAAATATGTCAAAACGCACATTATTTACAATCCACTTCAAATTTAGTCCATTATTCCCTTGGAAATAGGTGGAGTGATCGTAAAAGAAGTTATTTAGAATACCTGTGATAGTACCTGAGTTTGGGGACATGTTTGTAGTCAGCGTTTGTGAAGTAGAAAAAATCTAGATAAGTTAAAAGAAATTCTGTTGCTTCGGCCTCTGATTCTGAACCCTCTTAGAATCATATTTTAGTATGAATTTCTATAGATGAGTTTTGCATTCATGAACTCTTATCCAATCAATTGTCAAGCATGATTTTCTTATGTAACTTGGTTTAAATTTTCTGTCATGGTCATGTGCCCTGTAAGTAATATTCATAAGAGAACTTTTGTATTTTGTCATACTGCGTGTATGCATCAGTATTTTTTTTTTAGGAAACTACTATTTATTATTGTGATTTATTTAATCCTTTTCTTTTGAATTATTTCTTCCATGTAGAATTAATAAATAGCACCTAAATATTTTTTCTAAATATGGTTTACACTTAATGCAGTGATGGTAATACTGCTCCAATTGCGCCAGCATGCTCCAGACTGCTCCAAAACGCCCGTTTTTGCTAAGATTGCGCCAGAGCTGCTCCAAATCGCGTTCGAGTAATAAAATTCACTCTTATGGTCTTCCCCCACTATAAGAATTACTTTCTTGCCTTCATCCCATGAAACGAACTGAAGAAAAATCTTTAAGCTCTTTGAAGTTTTTAGTAGCATCTTTTCCATTTATTGTAAAACCAAGTGAAGGATCTGCTCGATCATATAAATGGATCAAATATCAATGTGAAACTATTGATAACTTTCATTTTCCAGAAGTTTCAACATGTAGTCGTATAGACCATCATTGGAGGAATATATTTAATATAAGAGAATCATCTGGCAAGTTTAAGTTTGAGATTTTGCCTATTTTGGTCAAGTCTCTTAAGTTATCGCATGGAAATTGATGTAGAAAGAGGCTTCAGTGAGAACAATAGCATGTTGGAAAATAGTAATCTGACTATACAGTATAAATGGTATAAAGCAAATTAAGTCGCATTTTACTAATACAGAAAGCGTAAAGAACCTTCAAGTTACTACGGCTTTGATTAAATCAGTTCGAAATTCCTGGAGGCGGTACCATGACAGATTGCTGTTAGCATCAGAACAAAAAAAGAGAAAAGTAGAAAATATTTGCCATAATGAAGATTTAAAATTAAAGTCGAAATAAATTGAATTGCAAAAGGAACTTTCTCAAAAACTATTAAATCATGATGAAAGCAAGATTTCACAAGATATTGCAGACAGATTCTTTTTAAAGAAGGTAAAGATAGAATGTCTAAAACAATAGCCTTAGAAGAAAATAGAAAGGCGCAGTTGGAATGTAACAAACATAAGAAAATAATATTTTTTGTTTACTAAAATGTTTATTAGTCATGTTAATGTCAAAGTTATTTCTTACCTTGTACATAACTTTATGGAAATGGAAAACACTTGGTAAGTTTTTATGTATGTTTTTCTTATTCATTATTTCATCAATTTTAGCAAGTATTTAAAATGAATTTTGTAATAGTTTACAGTTATGTTTATTGTTTATCATTCATACAGTCATATGTTTAAAGTTTAAAAACCTGAATTTTATTAGTTTCATTATTAAAATATCTTCCACTGCTCCTTTGATGTGCTGCTCCAAATGACAATCTGGCTGCTCCAAAATGTTAATTTACCTGCTCCAAGATCTGCTCCAAAACACTTTGTAGCAAATTACCATCACTGCTTAATGGTTATTGTTATAGTCATTTCATTCATCAAGTTCGATATAAAATACTTCTTACAAAATGTTATATGCATTAAAAAAGTATTAGAAATTTGATTTAAAAAGTTATATTAATATTTTTAGTTTTAAAGAGAACTAGAACTTTTGAACATTGTATAAATGATGGGCTACGGCAACAAATCGATAAGCCACAGAAAAAAATTTCTGAATGACAAAATAGGTAACAAGATATTCAAGAAGATTAAAATGATTTCTGATTGTTTGAATGAGTCCGAAAAAATTGAAAGTTTAAGAGATAACATGACCTCTTCAATCGTGGATAAATCGATTAATTTTAGTATTTTTTAAAACTTGAAAATTGCTAGCCTGAAAAATTTGAAAGGTGGCTTATCACTACGTTGTCCCGACCTTTTAAATGTATTATTTTTGTGGATTGTAATCAAGTGGATTGTAATTAAGTGGATTGTAAGATCAAGATGTATAAATTTTATTTATTAAAAGACGTCATTATTGAAGTTTAGGAAGTGCTACTCTATAATGCTATGTTTAAAAGATTGCGTTTCAGAACAATGTTGTGGAATGCATTTTTATTCCATTCTTTCATACATTTTCTGCAACCGTAACCTTTAAATCTTCGAGGGCAATGCTCCCAAAGAAATATAAGAATGGAAGATTGAAAGGCACACAAAGCTCTCGCTCACACACACAAAAGTTGTTGGTATAGTGCCGGATTATGTGTTGGCCCAGGTTCAAATCTCATCGTAGTTTAATGAATGATTCTTTGGCACAATCGACGACACAGATACTACGTGGCGACATCTTCAGGGATAAGTAGCGACTTCAGAATTAGATACCGATGTCAATCTTGGAGGATGGATAACGTTTTAAATGAGTTCATAACGATGAGGGAAACTAAACCTAAAGCTGCATGAAGATATTTGAACTAAAAACGTTGTCGTATTTGCAGGCTAATAGCATGGACAGGGAATGCAAATGGATGAAACAGTTGACGCAATATCTTTAGCTTGAGTGCTTTATGATTCAAACCAGATGTTCCAAGGCATATAGAAGCTCGTGATGATTTCATAAAGTAAAAGTGGATCAATTTATTAATTTTGATGACAGCTTTTTTTAAGACATTAATTTCAGTGAAAATAGTAAACGCTTCATTGCATTTCTGTCAAATGGCCGCTTAAAGATTTTTGCTAATTATTTCTTTTGCGCTGAATCAGTTTTATTTGTGCTTAGTCAGTCATTTTTAGGATTCGTGTGATAAATAATGAAACATGACACTTGGAAGGAGGATTAATTGGGGAAGAATCTAGAGTGTGATTATGTTTTTGTTAACTCTGATCCTCAAATACTATCATCCACAATTTGACCTATTCTACCCCAATAAAATGTTTAAGTACAAGACATTAATTATTTAACCGGTTCAAATGAAGTAGATGCATTATAAAATTAGGAAAATATTAATTAAAAAACGTTGCTTACCTCTAAAAGCTACTTTTAATGAGTTAAGATGCCACTTTTAATCAATCTTTAAAATGTTGATAAATTTTCGCAAGGGTCTGTCTATCTGATCAAAAGATTAAAATTTGAAAATTAATGCAAATCTTTATAAGTATCTAAATATTTAGATATCATTTATAAACGAAAAATGGCAGTCCAAAAATTTATGAATGATTAAACATCTTGGTAATTGAACAATGAAAAGTTTTTTCATATGTCCACACGCATTGGCCAATCTTGTCTACAAAAATTAACTTACGATTCAGTATGTATACAGCAATGTAATCTTTTTCCACCATTAAGTAATTTTTGGTAGACAAAGTTACCCTGAGGGAAAAAACTGCGTCGAATCAAGTTGACGATAAAGGTTGTCTAATGGTAACATTAGATTTTTTTTGCGACAAATGGAGGTTCAAAAAAGTCCAAAAATTTATGAATGATTTAAACATCTTGGTAATTGAGTAATGAAAAATTTCTTCACATGTCACCATACGCATTGGTTCATCTTGTATACGAAAATTAACTTAAATACAGTTGTGCATATATTGTAACCTTTCTCACAGCCGGCTGTGCCTTTCTACAACATGAAGTAACTTGTAGTAGACAAAGTTACTCTGCGGAAAAGAAACAACAGCGAATCAAGTTGACGAGTATGGTTGTCTAATGCTAAGCATTAGACATATTTTTATTTCGATCCAATCTCTGCATCCCCAGTTGGCAATGTTCGCTACTGTTGGTCACCCAGAACTTCCGCATTTCTCTGTCCTCGAATCCTGTCCATCTGAAACCGAAGCCGCGGAAAGCGTGTGCGGTTGACACTCTCCCTTTCAGAGTGCGACGTTCCATCGTTTCCCAAATTTCTGCCAACCCCCGCTGTAACGCTTCACGCCTCGTTACACGGGCGCAAATCTTGCGCAGTAACAAAAAATAATGATGTTAAGGTCTCGCACTGGCAATCCCCGCAACTTTCCCAACCAAAAATGTTTTTCTACCCTTCGGATTTAAATGTTACATGCGCGAGGCATAAACAGTGCCATGCTGGCTGAGTTTCTCCCCCCGTTTTTTAATGATTCATTATGTCGGAAAGTCATAATGTAGGAAATTTGGGTCATAAACATTGAGCCAGTGTGGTTTATTTTTTTTTTGTTGAGAGTGAGGATTCACTCTCCCTTAATTTTCAAAGGGTTTCATAAATCTATATACGTATGAAAAAATGTTGATTTTTTCGGTAATTTTTTTATGCAACTGTGCTGCATAAAAAAATTACTGCAACTGTTTTTATTCCTTACAACTCTTTTCATTCTGTTCTGGAAACTTTTGGAAGAATTATGTGACTATATTTTTTATGAAAAATTTATTTTGGAAAAGTAGGGAGAATAACGTTGAAATGGACCGGAATTTTTTTATTTCGAAGTTAAAAAAGTCGATTTCCATCGACTTAAAAGTCGAAAGGCCAGAAATTACTCACACCAGTAATTTTTCCTTGATTAGTTGTGTGTGATGATTGATTTAATTTATTTTAATTTATTTTGACTTGAGTACCATTTGAAGGGTTCACATGCCTATATCCATTCTGAAACCCGCAGTTATCCCTACATGACTTCTAGTTTTGGTCAATAGGAGTTTTCACAAGTTTCTTTCAACCAATAGATGCGGTTATTTAATCATTATGTGCGTTGTGGGGAAAAAATAATTCTTCCCTACTCGGAAATCTAGTGACACTAGTAAGGTTAAATTGATATGTGAACAGAAGAGAGATCCAAGTTGCAAAAATGATATAAAAACTCTAAAAAGTACAGCACTCACTCAAGTAGCTTTCGAAATGAAAAATTGATGTTGGAAGTATCGATCTTCTGATGAAATAGACGTAGCATGTGGACAGAATCACTGTCGTAAGATCCCCGAAGTGCAAATCACGTGGGCTTGGGAATCGACTTGTGTCGATTGGCTATCGTTCTAAAACTAATGTTTTCCATCGCTATCATGAATTAGGATTCGTGTTTTCTTCCAATACCACGTGACCTTCACCTGGATCTTCAAACTGTGCGATCGGGGGAATAACATGAAGCCGACTATTTCATCATAAGGTCTATGATTGCTACTGGTAAGAGAAAAAAACGTTGAAAAATCCAGGCTCCACAATATATTCATCTGAAATAAGCAAGTTTTTTCAAGACTTTCAGGCATGCACCTAGAGCATTAAATTTTTCACCCACAAATTTTTCTCCTGCTTGTAATTATTGAAATCGTCTTAGTAAGAATAAAAATTAAAACTAGTAAGAATAAAAATTTTAAACTGTTTTCAACAAGCTTCATCTTGTTGGTCTCTTGTAAGTGTGATGTACATTATGCAGTCCGTCATCTTATAAACATACCGGTAAGTGTACGAGTATGTGAAGAAATCTTCAAATTTTCTTGCTTTTAATTCATACCCACATTCCTTGTCATCTTTCATACTTCCAGAGCATCATCAAAAAATTTAACCTTTTGACCTCTGTTTAGTTCCCATGTGACTTCAGTCTGCTGAATGGACATAATTCAATTCTCCTAAAGATAATTGACTTAGCTTTTCTTATGTACTGCTCATTAAGTCACGGGATTGACGCAACATTTATTTTATTTTCATGATTATGCAACTGAAAATCTTGCACAAGCGAGGTCATGTTTCATGTATTGTGATACGCAAAATAAAAACAAGCACTCACTTGCTTTGCATCTGCGCAAAACGTTCTTAATTTCTTATATACATTGATGGCAAAGAATCGTTGTAGTCGCATTTGGTATCTTATTTCATTCCATTTACAATGAATAAAGCATCCATATTCACGCAAATGGATTTCTTACCTCTAAATGAAATAAAATTATCCAAAAATATATAACATTTTGTGTGGTAATTCTTATTTCCAATAAAATGCATGGCCAAAAAAGCACACTTCAGTCATGTTACCAGAATCTGATTTTGAACGTTTACTTCGATTACATTCTATTCAAATACGATTCGGCATTTTTTGACGCTAAACCTATTTTGCTCATATTTTCTTTTCTGCGCTGATTTCTAATTTGCATATTTCTCATTAGAGCGGCGAGTAATTTTGTGTAGTTTTAGCAATATTATGCAGCTTCGAGCTAGCTAAAATCGAGCAGATTTAAACTAAGCGGCAGAATTGGTGAATGCATTCCTTAACGGCAGATTTTATATTGTTTATATCCGATGCTGCTAGTCAACGTCAGATAGCAAATAACGTCGATTTCTGTGCCACGAACTTTAGTGAAATGTAGATTATAAATTTATTATATTTTAATTACAACTTTATGCTAAAATAATTTAATTAATCGCCATTTCTGTACATCTGTAAAGAAACATTTGTACTACTAATTTAAAACATATTCGTTCAAGCTACTTGGAATTAATTTCATTTTCAAGATAAAAATTACCGCTGTACTTCGAGAAGAGAATGTATAAATTATGTCATTCTAGTCCGTATTGTTTAATGACGTAAATCAATATATGCGTTAACAAGGAGATTTTTCAGGAAGTAATTAAAAGTGATTGAATGCTGTATCATAGGTAATCACATCTTTCATTATGTATGTTGGACATTTCAGTGTTACCTGTTTTGCATACTGTGCTATTTAAATGAGCAAGATAATGAGAAGACTTCCCCAATGATACTGTTTCCCCAAACCCATATAGTACGTCGCAGCATTATTTCCAATTGATGTTCTGTGCAAGAGAGGATTGGTATGTTTCTAATTAATTTGCACCTATTGATTTAATTTAGGTCACACAGGTGATTATTTGAAAGTTCCATTTGTTCTATTTTTAATTACGAGTGTGATTTTAATAATGATTCTGTTCTAAATAATAATTTAATGTTGCTAAAAGTAATTTTGTTACTATCTTTAAGGGGCGAAAATGTGAAAACCTTCGAAAGTAGCTCTGGAAAATCTCGCGAGAGTCCTCGAATATCCCGTTTTAAGATTCAATACTTATATGCCGTTCCTAATGTAAATTTTGTTTTATTTCAGTTCATTTTGAGTTCAAATGTATATTATGTTGCACAAATTCGTATTGTAATTAGAAACGTTTTAAAAATGTCATTGCACATTTTTCGATTCAGAATATTTTATTAATATTAATTGCATCTTTTTTATATTACGTAACTTTTTCATAAATATACAGGGTAGTTAAAAACTTCCTGTACCAATTTTAGGGGGATGTTGGGAACACAAAATTAAACTTTATTCACAAAGAGGAAATATATCCGCACGCTTTACTCTGATGGGCTTAGGTGCAGAAAAATAAAAGAACAAATGTGTGAACATTCTTTATTAGCGCTAATTTTACATTTTCCTGCTATTATTCTGTTTCAATTTTGCAGTAGGTGCATAAAATTGCGAGTACTAATAGATAGCTTCGATACATGGATTGCAGTTCAAATTGGCCAATTGCCGTTCTGCCGAACAGCACCCTCTAACAAATGCAGGTGTCGCTTGCAGACATAAATCTGATTTGAATACAGTTAATTTTGTGTTCTTTACTTCCTCTTAAAGTTTGTACAAAAAGTTTCGACACATCCTGTATATATGATTTCGAAACTCTGGATAAGGAATGTTTTTGCCATTTCAATCTCATATCAACATCCTCTTAATATGAATTTGATGTGAATCAAATTTGCATCTGTGTTTTTCAATCGAACTTCCGAAGTTTTCCTATTTAATTTCTTCTTGTGTACTCAAACATACAAATAAATTTAAAATATGTACTCTATTTTGTTATATGAATTCCGTACTAAAACGTTACGAATGGATAATTTTTAAACAGCGATAACGCACACTGAATTCACATGTTTGTTTCCAATTCGCTTCACACTTTTCAGAAAAACCATAACATGATTGATGTTGAACAAACGATTGCAATATCAGCCCAACCAAAGAAAGCCTGTACTTGTAGGATGGATAAGAGGGAGATTTGCACTAAGATCATTCCAGGTCTTTCAATTTGAATAAAACTCGTCTCCGAAAACAAAAAAAAGAAAGCAAAACTCAAATCCAAAAGTCCATGTAATAACGTGAGTATCTCGTTTTCGGTGCCTGTTATTTGTATAACTTTACGCAACAGAAATAGCTACACCGAGAAATCCTTTTACATATTGCCATATTGATCAAACAAAATGGCTCACGGCCGAATTCCCCATCAAAATACGCGAACATTTCCAAATTTTTACAACCGCCTAAATTCCGACCCACGAATAATAACCGAAGCACGAAAAAAAAAATCGAAATACAACTTTTCCCTGGAACTTGGTGATACAAATGTTCCCTTTGTAGTAGAGCAAGAGCCGGCAATCGAAAACCAATTCCCTTGGTACATCTCTAGCGTAGCAGTAGGAAACCCTCCTCAGGAATCCTCGCCGGTTCTTGGCACGGTGCCAAGAAGGCCGTTGCCATGCCAACCGGCGAGTGAATCTCCCTCCTCCCTCACTCATCTCGACTTATTTCTGAGAGATCTTGTGAGCATAGTAGTATTTCGCCGACTCCCGACTTCAATCGCGCGGGGAGGGGAAAAAAATTTTGAATCTCGTCACGTGGCTCGCCATTTTCGTTCTTTTTTCGCCTTCTTTCGTTCTCTTCTCCCTTTCGTCCGTTTGTTTTGTCTGACTTCCCAACTTGAATAAGGGTCGGAAATCATCATGACCTCGTTACGGGTCTTCGGTTCCGCACAATGCGATCAGATTCGACCATCGTTCGGTGAGTGAGGAGGATGGTTTTTGCGAGTGGTAAAAGTCAATGGCAGGTGTTTTTTTTTTGCAACACGCGTGGATTTTGCTTGAGCTTGTCCAAGAAAATGTATGCTTCCGCATCTCTGAATTACTTGTATATCCATGTTCATGAGTTCACCATGCGCATACCAATTCATTCTGCAACATATCTGCAGGAAAAGGACTCAAAATTGTGCAGGGTTGTGCTTTCGAAAAAAAAAATCACCGACAGTTTTGTTGATTATTTTTCATTAAAACTATTTTATTAACTAACATGAGCAACAGTTTAGTTATAATGTATAGTTAGTTTAATGGTTAGGTTCGGGTCATCAATCTATAGCTCATTATAGTTGTGACTATAGGTCACTATAGCTCAATATAGTTCATTCACTATGCTTCAAGATAGCTCATTATATAGATAGTTCATTATAGTTCAATAGTTGTGTCTATGTTCAACGAAATTAAATTGAAAGAGTTATTGAAGACAATATATAGCTAACATGTGATGAACGCGTACAGGAGAATAGTGGGAGAAAAGTGGTAGACCAATTAAATTGACAAAATTTGCAGGGTTGTTCCTGAGGTATTAGTTACCCGGGTGCAAATCTCACTTCGCGATCTATTCTCTAAAACAATTGATTTTCTTAAAGAACGCCCTTCATCAAGCACCTTATTCAGAAAATAATTTCGCGTGGTCCATTATTCTTCCACCCGGTTTCCTAAATGCTCAATGTTGAACGAGCATTGTGTTTAATGATTTTTTTCCGACTGTTTCGAGGTTATTGACGTATTCACACACAGATGCATATTATGCCTGAGTGATTTTCTTTGATGTAAGTGTATTCGGTGTGTATTTTTGTTGACAACTTTTTAATTACAAATCATTTCGTGTAGAGAGCATCCGAGACCCGTGGCATCTCCTTCTGAATACATCCCAGCCCTCGATGAATGCTTTTTGAATATTGTAACCTTTAAAGAACAAAATATGCAGATTCAAGTATATTTTATTGCAATCGTAAAAAGAACTTACTATCGAATAAAAAAAATCGAAGTGTGTTTTTCTGTTATTATGGTAACGAATAAGTTAATAAATATGGGAAAATTTGTTGCTGGACAGGTTTCTTCGAAGTTGAAAACACACTGCTTGTCTTTTGACAACCCTTATTTTTTCTGACAACGAGCAAGTGCACGCCCAGTACACCACTCAGGAATGACACTGAAAGTTTAATAATATATGACGGTCTGTGACCACATGTGCACTGTGCATACCGGTGCGTCAGTAGCGCCACACCCTTTGTACTAGTGCTTCAATTTTCATTTCATCACACACACAAAGGCTTCTCCATTTATAACAATCAGAAATAAAAAAAAATCAAATTAGAGGCCTGTGCGGCTTAGTGGTCTTTGTTCTGTGAGAGTATTGAGACGGTATAGGGTTCGATCCCATGTACTGCCCACAAAAGCGCTGTGTGTGTATGCCAGGTATATGTTCGTTGAATCCATAGGTGGATAAATTCTCACTGGTGTTGTATAGTTAGCTTTTGAGGCGATCCCATGATTTTGCAAAAAACAGCCTTTTTCCCCGGGCAAGCTTTACCTCCTTTGAGAAAATGGATTTTTCCAAGGTCATGTGTTCTCTCACCGGAGTAACACTATACTCTCACTTCTAAACTGATGCCAGAATCGCTTCAAAATACCACCAAACCCAGACAAGGATCCAATAAGAGAAAAATGTCTCCAACAAAAACCACTTCCCAAGAAAAATCCCAATCTCTCCTTCATCCATCCCTCTTTGACTTCAAAGCGGAAAGATAAAGCCGCTATCGAGCCACCCCACGGAACAACATTTAATTACGTGCAAAATAATTTTCCCACGATTGCAAAGCATGTCCTCCCCCACATTCGTACCCCCACTCTCTCACCACCCCTGTTCGCAAAAAGTCCATTTATAACCCTATCTGTATCAAGCGAAGGGCAAAAGGGCAAACTGATACGGGCTTTACTCGCTCTCTTTATTAAATAAACACTCAATTGAGAGATGGAAGTAAAAAAAATGAGATGCCTGATTTTTCGAAGGCTAAGGTCGTTCAATCATGAGTGGGATCTGGGGGTTTCAATGAACGTTTCTCTATGACTTCTGAAACTTCGGTTATCAAATGTCCGGAAAAATTAGGACAAGACCGGAATTTACGAGTGTTGCTCGGATTCCTCCGGGAATTATAACCTGTCCATATATTTCAGAGAAATCATCAATTTAATCCAGATGTTGTATTGCGTGAATCGCTTTGTTTGCACAAAATGTGTTAGTCGTTAACGACAGTTCGTTGATTTGTATGTGTTTTGTCAGATTTTGTTATTTTCGAGGTATTTTTTATTTGTAATACTGTTATTTCTTGTTTGTAACAATGTTTATTTGACCGTTTCAATGTTCCATCAATTGAGTTTTATTTGTCCGGACTTTCTCTAAAGTGTCAGGAATTATAATTGAGTTTGTCAGGAACTTTAATTTTTTGTTCTGGTAACACTTCCTGGGACGGAGTAGTTAGAATTTTGGACAATAATAAATAATTCACGCATCCCAGGTTCACCAGAAAAAGTGACAATTCAAATTAGTAAATTCTACTAGAAAAGTCAAAGATGGAATATCTACATGCATATTTTACTTGTTAATTTGTAGAATCCGTTCAAGTCTTTTTTAGGTCGTTTCCATGTCGTTGTTAACCCGGTCACACAATGGAGTAACATGGGACAAAACATGCACATGCGAACTCCGTTTCCATACAGAAAATATGACAGTGCGCATGGCGTATTTCAGCCAATTTTGTGTCGCAGAAGTGACGTTAGATCAACTTGAATTTCATTACTTAAATGAAGGACGTTAAATAGAACCTGCCGTCTAACAGGTGCCTCCGAATTTAAATTTTTTTATTCGGGGATGCCTGATTTTCATGGACGACACTGATAATAACCACTCTTCATACCCAAATCGCATTCGCACACTTTTTTATAAAACATTAACGCACAACTCCGTGACTAAAACAATTCGTTAGCATTTTTTCAAGTTCACTTCTCTCGCAAGACGTTCCCAGCGTCGCAGTGCAGTCGCGGCTTTTTTTCACCGCATAAAGCTGAACACAAAAAACAAAATTACATCCCATTGTGTCGCGTCCCCTTGCTCCCACAACCGACATTTTGTCCGGATGTGTATATACTTTCCCTTCCACCTGTACGTCTGTGTATCAGGTAGTAGGTAGCAGGGGGTTCAGGACCGTCAGGTGTTCTGCGGATGAATGGAAGTGATTGGGAATGGATGGAAGTATCGATTGGTAAATAAGTAGATTTGCGGGTTGCATGTCCGATTGAGACTGGGAATTGTCTTTTAATTGCGGGATTTTCTTGTCAGGCTCGTATTGTTCGTGCATTAGGTGCAACGATGTTCAGCTAAGACTGCTTAGTATGAAACTAGCAGACACATGTTAAGCATCTGGTTTAATGATGCTTATATCTATTGATGGCAGTGTCGTTAGTCACATTTCATGTCTTATTTAATCATCCTGTGGTTACCCAGATGAGGTATCTCGTCATTAGCAAAACTAACCAGATACTGCTTCATCAGAATAAAAACTAACCAGATCTTGATGTCGTCATCACAAAATCGGCAGTATTTGATGATGAGATATCTCGTCATTAGAAACAAAAACACCAGATCTTGGACATCATAAAAAAAATCAGCAATACATTGATAACGAGAGCAGAATTGGTCAGATCTTGATAGACGAGGTATCCCGTCGAAACCACTTGGAGGGTTAAATCCATTTATAATGAACATAAGTATTGATATGCACATTTCATACCTCCATATGCAATAAAATTACCTCCAAAAATATAAAACAGCATTTCGTGTACTGCTTACTGGTGGATTCTTTCTTGCAATAGAGTGCATGACAAAAAGTACACACCTCATTAATGTCACGTCTTCTATTGCATACTTTTCACTTGTTCAAAGGTGATTCGGTATCTTTTACATTTAAAGCTATATTTGCATATGCGTTGAATTCTAGCTACTATATTTTTCATTGCCTCCTGCAATCAGACTACTGAAGCATTTCTGCTGCCAAATCAAACTGCTGAAGAATTTCTTGTAATTGTAGCTGCATTTGAGGCTTCGTAGCTGAAATCAAGCATACGTAAACTAAACGATAAAATTGGGAAATTAATCCCGTAACGATTGATTTATGTTGTTTATATCCCTTTGTTGCCATACGCTAGTATATTAATAATGCCGATTCCAGTGACTCGAATGCTTACGAAATATATAGATAAAAGGAATAATTCATCACTTGAAATGAAATATTATAGAGCATCAGTGGACAGACCCCCTGAATGTCGATGAGATGGACCAAGTAGATCCTTCCCTTTCTGTTGCAGATATCCTTTTCCATTTTGCTCTTCCCTCTATTCAATTTTATCGTATGCATTTCCCTTTTCTTGAATGGCATTGAAAATGCTTATATTAACAAAGAGTCTCAGAAAAAGAGTAGGTCATATCCTGTTTAGGCTGCTTATCTTAGTCAAAAGTTATGTTTTGAATTTTAATTTTTATATTGTAATGCAAGAGCATTGTTCTGAACACAGGAAATATTTCTCAGAAAGTGGAAGCTCACCAGTTTAACGTCAGAGTACACCGTACTACACTTTTCGAACACAGTTTTCAATTTAGTAAAGGGGACGTTTTCTCTTTGTCATCACTTCATATCAAATCTTGCCACATGTTTCTTAATACGTGGATGACATTTCCGAAGAATTAGTGATTTATTACGTCTGGCATCTTGGAACAATTGAGAACATCGAATAATGTGCATTAAATTACAATATTAGTTTGAATGAACTGATGAGAATAAATTTTATTTGAAAATCAGATATGTATGCTTTGTTTAAAATGAGATTTACATGTAAGTAATTTCATGTGTAAAATTTCGAATACACACGAGCTTCATTTTCTCTAAGGAAAATTATCCGGAAGATTTTTCGACATTTAAAACAATGCGCAACTGCCAGAAATGAAAAATGGCGAATAACTACTATAAAAAAAATATTAAAAGCGGCCAAATGAACACAAATTATGCCGAATTGGGATTTAAGAGAGCAATTCAAAACAGAAAAAGTAATCATGATCTCAGCAATTGTTATATGCTGCACTTGGAACTCGACGTAACCGATTTGGGCGTTATTTTACACAAAAATATCGCAAAATATACTCAAAAATGGGCAATTAAAAATTTTCCTGAGCGTTTTAATGATACTCTTGTGGGTTTTTCCTGAAAATTAGTGGGCCAAAGAAAGTCTTTACAACTGTCTTGGCAATCACTGATTCCGATGTTTTCTTTCATGGTTACCTGGCTTGGCACCAATTCACTTGAAACTTTTCTCCCTAAAGCAAAATCCGGAAAATACTTTTGACAGTTTGAAAGAACAAGGCCTTGTCCTCGGGTCTTTCCCTTCGGGATCGATCCCTGACCCTTGCCAATAGCCTGTTGTATTGTCCCAGTGCAACGTTAATTCACCCCCTCCCGTCTAGAAAACCAAGTGTTTTTTTTGGAAGAGTTCCGGAAAATCTGGAAAAGTTGGCACATATGGAATTAAGATATAGTTACGCAATAATTGAAATTTAAGTAGCTTGCCTCATCGATAAATGTCCAATTGGTATTCTGTCATTACTCTATTGGGATGTGAATCATACTTTATCGTACGTATCCCGAGAAAAAAGAACTAGAGAATGATGTCACGAAGGAAACGGATGTTAGATGCTTCTGTAGTATTATATCCGCTATGTTGGAAAAGAGCTTGATATCACAAACTGCGTAAGTTTCCTCTGCGCCCTACAATTTAATTTTTTTTTCTGAAGCGTCATCATTTATGTACTTTGTTAAATGGATAGAACAGCGATATTCATAAGACTAATAATCCCTTCTGAATGTCCAGTTTTGATCACTAACGAAGTTCATAACTGGAACGTTAACGAAGAAATCGCCAAACTAGTTTAGTGCTTATACGGATTGTTTGCCACACAGTAGGTCCCGGGTTCGAATCCCGGTTTATAAGCGCATGGATGTTGGTGATGGCTTCCCACTGGGACCTTCCCTACTCCTTCGCAAGTAGTTGTCAGTTCGTCTCAGGCTGAAGAGATCAGTGGTCGGACGTTAGGAATAAAAATGAACGAAGATCAAACATGAAACTCTCATGTCAAATCCTCCTCAATAGAGCTGAAGTCATTTAATGGCGGTAGTGCAGCTTCAAATGTGAAATATACATATTACTCTTAATTCTTCTCTATCCCATTTGAACCTCCAGTTCCGCTCAATTAGCACAAAAGGTCCACAAATAAATTTTAATTCACTACAAAAGCTATTGAATGAATTTAATGACCTCATTATGCCGTCCTTCATCCAAGTGGATAAATGAATCACGATTCTTTGGAGAATCCCTTTTTAAGGGGGAAAGGACATGACATCATGGGGCAAAACGGCGATGTTAAATCCTATTCACCAGTCACCATTTAAGTCGTAATGCACAGACTGGGAATCCCATATGAATGCCCAGTTTTAAACATCATTAACGACGCCTCCCAACGACGAAATGAGCCCCCACTTCTAAGGACGAGTTGATCCATATCTCAATTTCTAACTCAGGAGGCTCCGGTTATTGTCCATGGCACGTCCCGTCTGGTGCACAATACTAAGTACCACAAAGTTTACAATAATGCCCCCTGCTGGTCAGCGAACTCCTACACTAACAGAGATAAAAGTCGGTCGATGGAAATAAAACCAACTTTTCCAGACAGCGAAGTGAGAGTGGTTCGTGGGGAAAGACTGCCTCACAAAAAACGTAGACGCGCGGGCGACAACGAATGGCTGATTCACCCGAGTGGTAGACAGACTGAATGGCGCCCCTTCCATATTTCAGTCAGGGTTCGCTGAAAGGGGCCAACGGGTGGATGGCTAAGTGCGCTGGTTTTGTTTGTGATGCGGCTAAGTTGATTCTTTTCCGAGCCATTTAACTTGATGCCTCGGCTGTTAGATTGTTATAAATAGAGGTAGCTTGATTCTGTTAGTGAAGAGGGGTCTTTAAGTGTCGCGTAATTTTGTATGGGTTGTTTTGTTTTCGGGTTTTTGGTGGAAAGACCTCATGCGTGAAATTTTAGAAAATTTTTTATTTATTGGTTGTAATAAAAAAGTCTTTAAGTGGAGAGAGAAGGTACTCTTCATATGGAAAGGGATAACGGAACGAATTATAATTCATTTAACCCTCCAAGTGGTTTCGACGAGATATCTCGTCCATAAAGAACTGACCAATTTTCCAATGACGAGATATTTTGTCATCAAAATACTTCCGATTTCATTTATGAGGACGAGGTCAATCTGGTCAGTTTTTTCTATTGACGAAATACCTCGTTCATCTAAATCTATCGTCAGTTTTGCTGATGACGAGAGATACCCAGTCGAGACAACCACCAGGAGGGTTTATCAAAGATTTATTTCTCAATTCACATCACGGCCTCACATTTTTACTCCGTTCCCCAGTGCCAATGCTGACAATGGCCCCTTATGGGATTAGATTCTAGGTCTTTTGTTTATTATCATCAAGTATTCAATGTTAACTTTGCACATAAACTTTTTTTAAATGCTTCTAATGCCCGACCACTGACTTCTTTGATCTTTGGCACTGCAAGGGACGAACTGACAGCTAACTGTAAAGGGGCACCCAGTGAGAAAGCCGCCGTTACTCCAAACAGGGACAATCACCAACATCCATGTGCTTACAAACTGATTCGAACCTGGGAACTTCTGGGTGGCTGACAAACGCTATGACCACTATACCAGACAGTCGGTTGAAAATAAACTGCAAATTTTACCATTTTCTTTTGCATAATTGTACAGATTTTAGTATTATAAGGATAATAACTATTTCACTTTTTGAAATTGTTAAACAAACTGCACAGTATAAAAATGTTTCAAATTTCTCGGGTTCGTTCGCCTTCAGGTCGCGGTCTATGGTACACGTTGGAACACTGTTCAATGATGTTGAAAAGAAAAGTTTTCACTGATCAAACCTGTTTACATCAGAATAGTTGTCGATATCTGTGTCCTATAGATCAACTCTATCCACATCTTGGATGTGATTAAATGGTATAATTTGGAAATGGCAACTTGTGTTTTTTATCTTTAGATTTTTTATGTTTGATGTTATCGCGCTTAAAATTTAATTGTGATGAAGTCCTTCATTCAATTTTATGTTAAAATTTTTGACTTACAATTATATTGTAAACATCTCCAACATTGCGGTGAACAGGAGTTTTCCCAATTTGTTTTTCTATTTTTTACATTAGTCCCTATTGTGCAATATATTTACCACGGCACACTTTTAAAATACCTGTGAATGAAATATTTAATTGTCATTTAAAAAACGTAATCATAGTTTGAAGAAAACATCCCGTCACAACGAAAAGGTTACCACAATATCGCCAAGGCATTCTACTTTTCGGCATGAATCTTTATGATTGGCAATTTTAATCTTTTCTGTTTGTTTTGAATGGATATGTTTGTTATTATTTTTGTTTTCACTATAATTCCGAAAATTTGTTTTTATTGGAAACTTTTCTAATCCATTAGTTACAAATGTTATGGATCTTGCTAATCAAAACAACTCGTGAGAAGAAATGGAAAACATTGCTTCGGTTTGTCTTTTTGCTGGGCATTCTCACATGATTAACTCCGATAATTTCCACGCTCTAATGTTTATATTCTTTAATTCTTTCGGGAATAGAATCTTGTTTTCCTATGATTTTCTTTCCTTTTTTCCCTTCGTGGTGTTCTTCGAGAATTCACCAACATTTGCGGCTGCTACGTTGCAGTTCTATGGATAGAGAAAAAATCCGACATTTTGTCTAAAATATATTACATCCTGTTTACACTCCACTTTAAGCAGCATTTTATATGAAGTTTCCTCTTCAGTGTACGACAGCTGAAGACCCGAACTTGGGGAGTAAACTTTTTACTTCCATTCCGCATGAATAACAGCAAATTTGCATTGCTTATATACAAGATCCCACAGATATTGCCGGTACCATGGTGCACAACCTAAGAGCTATGGGGGGTTCGTAATTGTACTACAATGTGCAATCTGGTTTCTGTTTAGAATTTTATAAACCTGAAATATGTATTTATAATAAACTATACAAGCGTGCTAAGGAAAACTGGCAAACAAATTGCATCAGTACAAGTTAAACATTGAGTACTTGGAATATATTTTTGTATTTCATGGGGAGTCCGGTACTGAGGGCACGAATGCATGTGTAAAGGCTCATTTTTTAAGCCCACGAGTAATAATTTATTAAAAATTAAACTCCAGCAGTTACGTACCCGACCTGGGTACAAGTTGTTAATAATTAATTCTGCATTTATAATTCCCCAATAGCTTCCCTAGTTAGTACAGCTGAGGTATGCTGTTTAATGCTATTCTACAGAAAACTGACTTTGGAAATCTATCCGAATGCCACTTACACTCGTTGTGTGTGTCCATACTTGACGTTGTCTGTCTTGTATTTGGCGCAGTATGGTTAAGTGTGGCCTTTGCGCTTTAAAACTCAACCAACCTCTTACGCTCGCAGAGATCCGATAACACATATAAACTGCTTTTTGAGTATCAGATCCCCACATAGAGGATCACCTGTAACGTTGTATTAGGTCTTGACGCTAAGGGAGAAGAAAATGTAAAACTTGTTTTGTCTATGTTGTCTAAGTAATATATTAAAAAATCTTTTCTTTAGCGTACCTGGTAGAGTGTCTATAGCATTTGTCTGCCACCCAGTAAGTCCCGGGTTCGAATCCTGGTTTGTAAGTGCAAAGATGTTGGTGATTGTCCCTGTTTGGAGATACTAACACCATCACACTCTCGTGATTAGTGCCGTAGTTAGGTAGTCAATTAACGTCGCACTGATGCAACACAACCCGCTATTGACGACGGTCCGGGATCAGGGGAAACGATCCAACGCCTCGTAATTTTGAACCACAGTCAGATAACGAAGTCAACACCTGAGCTGCCAACCCACGCCAACGTGAGGACATTTGAGGTCACGACAGATTTAGTGTGCACCAGCTCCGTATACACGACGGTCTTTGGCAGGACTGAGTTTGGAACTCGCAACCCTCCGGTTGCTAATCCGTTACACTACCAACCGGGCTACCGCGGCCCTGAGGAAGACAGTGGTTGAGTAGAAAAAAATGTATTTAATCCGAAAATGTGGAAAGAAAATTAAGAAAAAGTTTGAATATGTGCACGATATACATGGAGTCCATATTTTTAAGTTGGTAAGGAATCCGTCATCTAAACTGGTACTGGGGAAACATGAGTGCTTATGTGGAGAGACCTGAGGAACATCATGGGCGCACGGCCCACAAACACAACCTCCACCTCCATCATATTCACCCGTTCCTATGGACAACTCAACTCTATCCCAACAATTTCCTTGTCAGGACATTGCCCCTTTACCCCGCAAAATCCATAAAATAGTCAATCGGTCTCATACATAAAATATTATCGATTCTTCTGGATTTTCTATACTTATTTCCACAGACAAGAATCATTATTGGAAACGAAATGAAAGCAAAACTATAAAGCTTCGATTCCAAGCTTTCGCGACTTGTTGACTGATATCAAACAGCGAACTCTCATGTTTGTCAGTTACCGTCTATAGTACATGCATGCTCAGTTACGGACAAAGCTACACGAAGATAGATTCAAACTTTCATGTAAATTTCTGTCACAAAATTGCGGGATGTTTAATTTTAACCTATATTTTGAACGCTAATAGCTGATTTTTTTACATATTACAGTTTATGTGAATAACATAAAATTGATTGAATGGGTTATTTACCTGTTACTATAGCATTTATGATTGCCCTCAAGGTTATGAAAATTTTCGAGGTATTGTAATAGCGTTGGTATGAAAAGATTGCGTTATTGAAAGGGCATGTTTAACTGTATGCTGTCAATGAAGTAGAATTGTCAGATTTTTTAAATTGATGCGTCAGAAAATTTTTTATTCGTATCAATGTATAGACTTTATTTCGTAATTTTCTAATGTGTGCTTCAGTGAGTTTAGTTACAAATTATATTGTCCTATTTGAGTACTTTAAATAAAATAACGATATTTTCTATTTTATTACATTTTTTCAGTACATTAATATCGAACCATACTTAATAATTTGCTGATTGAATTCAATACTCATGTTGAAACTCTGGATATCATTTAATACTAAAGTTGTTTCATCGGAATTAAATTTCTACAGAAGAAAAAG
Source organism: Meta bourneti (assembly GCA_933210815.1). Classification (NCBI taxonomy): domain Eukaryota; kingdom Metazoa; phylum Arthropoda; class Arachnida; order Araneae; family Tetragnathidae; genus Meta; species Meta bourneti. The sequence goes on from OW119926.1 coordinate 58,686,828, forward strand.
TTGTTACGATTATTTGCATAAAATCAGAATCTGATAATAAAAAATGTGATAAAATATTTTCAGTCTCGAATATCTATGAAGCAGATGTAGCGAAACTTAAACTAGAGATAACGTTTAAGTAACGTAGTTACTTAGCATGATTCACATCTCAAACTTCATAGTTCAAATATTGCATGTTAGTTATCTTATCAACCGTCTGAAATTCATAAAGTAATTTCTTGTGACGATAATGATCGGCATATATAAAAGGAGACTTGAAAGTTTGCCTGAGCTCTCAGTCTATAAAAGACGAATAAGAGTATAAACGCGACAAAATGTCAGATTCAAGACTTGTATAACACGTGACTAGCAATTTCTTAAGAAAAAAAAAGAGAAGGCAGCTTTTATTCTATATTTTTATTCTATTTGTCTTTTACTTCCCACTTATTAAGTTAAAAATAGTATAATTCTTTTGTTGGTGTCATATTGTATTAAGAGACTAGTCTATTAGCAATCCAGACATTTGCATAATCATCATTTTTTGAAGGAAAGAAACACACGTACCTTCTTATCCAAGCGTTTCTCGTTTATGCCGTTGTTGCCAGATTCTATATATGTATGTGAGCAGCGTTATCCAGTCTAAACTGTTTACTACCAACTCTGGATTGAATGGGCCGCATTGAGTGAAAAGGAATTGTCTTGGGATGCATGTAAAATATAATATAGATAATGTATATAAAATTGAATTGGCTTTATATTTTTTAATACATTAAAAAAAGTTGTCAGCATAAAAGTAGTGGAATAGTTGACCTTTTTGTGAAACCAATGCATCAATGGAAGTTCCATGGTAGGTAGGTAGGTAGGTAACTGATTAACGTCTCACTAGAGCAACACAACGGGCTATTGGCGATGGTCCGGGATCAATCCCGAAGGGAAAGATCCAATGAAGTTCAATGAAAGTGGTTGCATTTGTGTGAGATGGGTTGAGATACTACTACTTTTTGCTTTCCAATAATATTTTTATTCTGGTTATATTTCGTGTTTCATTAAAAATACAAACAAAAACCATCGTTGTATATCTAAAGATGACTTTGAGTTACAAACAATCCAGATTTTGCAAAACGTTTTGCAGAACTTAGTATTTCTTTAAACGTACAGCTCAATAATCAAAGAAATTATTATTTCATAATTAAAACAAAAATTACAAGTTTTCCTTTCTCCAAAAATACTTTTATTCTAATTATCTTTCGTGTTCCATAAAAATATAAGCTTAAACCATCGTTAAATATATGTAAGGATCACTTCGAGTTGTAAACGATCCAAATTTCACAGAACTTGTCAGTAATTCCTTAAAAAGTACAACTAAATAGTCATAATATTAATCTCTCATAATAAAAGTTACCAACTTTCCTTTCTCCAAAAATACTTTTATTCTAATTATCTTTCTTGTTCCATCAAAAATATAAGCTTAAACTACTGTTGTTCATCTAAAGACAACTGCGAATTGTGAACAATCCAAATTTCGAAAAACGTTCTACAGAACTTAAATAAATTCCTTTAAAAGTACAACTGAATAACCCCAATATTATTCCCTCATTTTATTAATTTGTTCTATTTTCTTTCTCATTTCTTGTTCAGACTAGTTTTTTTTCAAATTCGAACCCAGCCAGTTAACACAAGACACTCGCAGTGAGAGAAGCTGACAGATCTGACTGAGCGAAGTTTCCAATAAGCGTCACGCAAGGAACGAAAAAGCCACCAAAAATGCCTTTATCATTATTATTTTCTGCAATACATTCAAGAAAAGAGGCGTAACGCTTTTATTTTTGCACCGGCGTGAGGCGCGATGATCGCTTTCCTAGTAATCAATTTCACTTTTTTCCTCTTCACTTTCTCCTTCCTACCTTTCTTTCACCTTCTGTTTTTCCATCTCAGGCGATTCTTGAATTCGAATTATTTCGGGGGGAGGCAGGCAACCGGTTGGTTCATTAATGGCAGATGTGGCCAATGCGAACTCGAGGAGAATCGACGAGTTTCTCTAACGGTCGGAGTTGAACCCTAAAAACAAGTGAGCGAATTTAATAAAATAAGCGGCATCGACTTCTGTGGGGCAAGTTCCTATTGCACCCTCAAAAGTCGTTCGTTTCTACATTCTAAAATTCTAAACATCTTTGTCATTCGCTTTCTAAAATTCTAAGACCACCTAACAGAGAAGCAGATTGATCTTAGATTTTTAGGAAATGTAAGGAATCGTATATATTATTTGCTCGTGTATTTTCTACATTGTTTTTCCTAAGTATCCTAAGCACAATTCTGACCACCGGGAACACGTAAAGTAATTTCAAAAATTAATGAACTGATTTTTATACATTGCACTTTCTCGTGGTAAGTGACAATTCAAAACTGTAAATGTTTTTGGATAGCCCATAAGACAACTTATCTAAGCAGGGAAAAAACACAAACAGAAGTTCCCCAAATACAATAGTCATTTTATCTTTCACTCATTACCTTCATTCTCACACCCGAATACCTTCCGAACTCGGAACTACTACGAAACACTTTGTAAAGAAGAGTGGGATTCTTGTCCATAGGTACATCAAATCCACAACGATGGCAACTGGGGCTTAACTAGGTAGGTAGCTGAATTTGTGGATTATTTGCGAGATTATTTATGGGTTTATTACGGGTAGGTAGTTGAATTTACGTAGCACTGAAGCAATACAACGGGCTAAAGCGACGGTCAGGAATGAATCCCGAAAGGATAGATCCAATCTGGGGCTAGGAAAATTCCAATACGATGTAGATGGATCAATAGAAATCATGTCCAGTTATAAGTCGAAACGTCGCAATGGCTTTTCAAAACCAAGCAAATTGTCTGCGAAAGTTTCCGAGATTTCTCTCTGGCCCACGGACCAGAGAGAAATGCTATGGTACCGGCAACCCCCTTTTTTGTGGGTATCCTAGAAAAGTTAGGTGAATAAATACATTTATGACGAGAAAAATTAATACAACTAGCGTGAGCTATGTGGTTCCAATATTCTATTTACTAATTGCCATTGCAGGGAATGGGGATTTTTCGAGCCCCGCTTTATATTGGACAGGGGAAAACACAGGGCTCGCCACCTGCACATGAGTGTTTATAGAAAAGCAATGTCCGGTGCCGTTCTGCGTGTCGGGGGTCGTTAGTTCGATCCGCGAGGCGGCAGACGGACCACGCCGTGCGACCCGCATGGAAGGCGTGCCTCCGATCGAAACCGTGTGAGGTACGCACGCACTTTTTACTGTCCGCTTTCGGAGACAATTTTGCGAGAGCTGTCGCCTTGCTGAATCGTTAAGTAGGTCCAGGTAGGTCATGAAAGGGAGAAAGAACCATCAGGGGACTGAAAATAGAGCGGTTAAATGCAGTGGCGTGGACAGGGGCGTACTGGGCAGAGTCAAGATGAAAAAAAATATCGATGTTGTCCATTCTCGTACTAAACTTGAAATGATTGTATTCATTATTGTATAGCTGTTCATTTGTACACCATATCGTCGGCTTACAGTGAAACACTGCATCAAAAAATATTGTTTTGAGAAAATGAAGGGGAAAAGTTCTACTCACTAAGCTTTAGTGTGTTTCTCAAAGATAAATTTAACCTTCATGCAAAGAAAAAATGACAGTGGACACTTCGCCTGTCTATACAACATTCTGGTCTAGAAAAGCTAAAAACCTCGTTATCTTAAAAACGTTGACTTTTACATATATTTGTTTGACACTGTTAATTTATCTGTTTTATTTACTGTCAAAAACCCTATGAAAGGGCTTTCAATGTAAACTTTAAACGAACTACCGGAAGAAGAAAAATATGCCGTTTTGTTGGTGTTAATTTTCAACTAGTGACATGGTAACATGTCAAGTTATGTCACAAGTTACGTTAAGGGTTTCCAAAATTAGTGTTTTGGTAACCTCTATCACAACTTAAAACGCCCTGAAACTCCCTCTATTTAATTTTGCAGAAAATTCTATCATTCGTGTTTCATCCTTTCATAAAAATGTAAACTTTTATATTTTAGTTTCTTAGGAATTATTTTATAAGCATTTTTTATCAATTTCAATCACATCATTTTAATGATAAGTAGAAATCGTGTACCAATTTTGTTTCATGTGAAATTTAACATATGTGTGTTAAAAATGTGTTTAATTATTTGTTTACTTACGTTCTTTTTTCTCTTTATTTCTAGGTAAGCAAGAAATTCATACATTTGAGTGGTCTAGTTTGGTATTTTATCGTGACAGGAATCAAAATTGGAAGGTGAATTGCTTATAAATGCATTAATCATTCGTTTACAAATACACAATTTATTAACAATCAAATCATTTTACATACTATCTACTATATGCATATTTTATCGTTATGTTGGAATGCTTTATTTGTGATTTATATCATACTTTTCGTACAGAAAATTTGAATTTGGAAGTGAAAAAGAAGGCTTAAATTTTATTTATTTGAGTGTTGATTGTTTTTGCTGACAAACATGAATATTGAGGAATTCATACGTGTCTGTGATTATATTTACTATCTTAATTTAATGGTATTGATTGAAGATTTACATGTCTAGGATCGTAAATCGAACTCTTTCACACATGAAGTATATTTTCCTTTTAAAAGGAATTGATACCATTACTTATGTATAAAATAAAACGCAATGAGAAGATTTTCCACTCGTAATATATATATATATCAATATTGAAATATTTTATTAAAGATATATTTGAATTTTGCAAATGCAAAACTTTTTCAAATTTGAGCAGGACGTACAGATAAAAATGTTTTGCAACTTCTGATTCAAACCTGCTTATCATCATTTCAATGTCAATTATGAGTAAAAGACACATTGTCATTCTGTGAAACGTGACGAATTCTGAAGTCACGCTTTCATTCCTTAGAAGTGCTGTTTTCCGCTTAAACTTCGGGCTATCATATCTTCCTGTTTTTCCTGTGGTTATAAACCGTAGTCATGAATTCCTCTTAAGAATATCTTTGTGGTTTTACGGAAGCTTCACAATCGAATTCCAAATGAGTGAATGGGTATATGTAGTAACACAGTAAGACATTTCCAGTGGATGAACTTCGTTCACATTTCTTTGTAAATAAGACCAGTCCAAAACCTAATATTTGGGATATATCTTCGTGATTTTAATAGGAGTTTAAATGCATGTACATATAAAAGGAATAGATCAATATAACTAATTGCGATATTAGTTTAAGCTATCAATAAGAAATCGGTGTAACTAGTAATCGTGTAGTAAAAAAGTGATCGTAGAATAGCAAACACCAAACAAACATACAAAAATCATAAGTGAATTTGTGAAAATAGAATTACAAACAACGGAATATAGGTCCCCACTCGTTCTCCATGAGAAATATATTAATGCACAAATTCTTTGATTGTACAGATTGTTTCAACATAATAAACAAGTAAAAATCTAATTTTCTGGTTCGTGTAGTAAACAAATGACCGTAGAGCGACAAATCAACGTAACTTGCAGTTTCTTTGAAAGATGGAAGGTAGGTAGGTATTTTAATTAACGTCACACTGAAGCAAGACAACGGGTTTTTGGTAACGGTCCTTGATCAATCCCAAAGGGAAAGATTCGAGGACAAAACCACGTAATTTTGAACTACAGTCAGATGACGACTTGAGGGAAAAGTTTGAATCCCGATGTGGATGTTCGTAGTGGTCCGGAATGCACTTAAGCCATAGTTTCTGATGTATTTTAACAAATATGACCGTAGAACGACAAACCCATCACAAAACGTAAGCTTGCATCACAACAGAACCTCAATTTTCAATGCAGTTTTATTATCTATACTGTTGACACGTTGTGAGACACACGCAGAGGCCATTGAAACACACTTCATAGTGACACGAGTGATGTTTGTGTACTCCTGTCACCAAGTGGCATTTCTGTAGTTCAATTATATGATTACTAAAGAGTACAATGAGAACTGTGGTGTGTAATTATGATCCCGACCTTGTTTTTAAGTGTTTCCTGTCATTAGAGGAATTCATGCTTATTGTGAGATCTGGAAGTTTAGTAAGAGTAGGAAGTACGAGGAGAATAAATAACACATGCAAGGGTATTCGCTCATATACATTTTTGTTTAGTTCTCAAGGACGTTAAAGGAAATTTTAACTGTGTTAAAGGAAGTTTTAACTTGTGATGTGTGTGTGCGCTTTAAAAGAATAATATGTGAAAACAGTAGAAAGTTAGTGAGTGAAATTATTATCAATAGGATCCTAATTTTTTTCATGTATTCGAGAATTATTCATAAGCATAATGCATACTTGCCAACTCTTCCGGATTTTCCGGAAGCCTTCTGGCATAATACTTGCTTTTCCGATCATCTGTACGGATAAAGTTTTTTCCGGATTTTTCTTTTGTTACAAAATTTTCAAATGACCCCCAATTTAAAAGTTTTGGCGCCAGCTATGGCAATCTTGGAAGAACATCGTAATCAGTGGTTAATAGATTGTTGCCAAAACCTTTTGCACGCATTTTCAATGAAAAAGACCCTTTAAAATACTCGAAAATATTTCATTGCGTATTTTTATATATATCTGGCGCCAATCTGCGTAAAATATTGCCAAATCTGTTTAGCTGAGTTCGAACTGTCGCCAAGTATATAACATTAGAGAGAGCAGGGTTATTTTTTCTGTTTTTAATTGTTTTCTTGAAGCCCAATGTGTGTGTGGTGGCGCAATTGGCCCTAATTCGGCATTTTTAATTATTTATTATTCTATAATTAATTTAGGCATTTTTCATTTCTGACAATTGCTCATTTTTCCGTGTCGTAAAAATCTTCAGGATTTTTTTCTTGGAGGTCGGTTGGTTTGTTTTGGTGTTTATGGCGCAAGGGCCATATTTGGCCATTTTGCGCCACACACAATACGATATCAAGTAATTGACACAAGACATACAATATCAAGTAACTGACACACACAGTGAAAATTTTACTGTCACAGAAGAGAGAAATACTCCCAGGGAGGCACCTGGCAGGAATCGAACCTGCGCCGCCTACAACTCGAAGGTTGCTAGCGCAGTGGGCATACCCACTGAGTCTTTCTCTAAGCCATATTCTATTTGCTATAAACGATTCGGTTATTTGTAGAAATAAGTATGAATTGTAACACACACAATTATAACAAAATACTAAAAATATATTAATTACATGTAATGCCTTTTTGTATTTATTGAAATATAACAATATTATATCGCTTTGCATTTCGTTGCGCATGTTTAATTTGACCTAAAGGTAGATAATGTTGATAAATGCATGTTTCATTTAATTTTATGTAAAAAACAGCGTATATTGGTTTTCAATTTTTAAAATAATACAAAAATGTATAAGAATTTAAAGAATACTTAACACTCCAAAACGCACTAAATTCATCGGCTTGAGCAAAAACTCGTTAACTGAAATTTTTTTTACTGTACAGCTTTTTAAAGACATCTATAAATTTTAGGTCAAAAAATAAAAATTATTGGCTTTGCAATAGTGTTATGTATCTCTAAACAGATTAAAATCAAACTATGCGTTTCTCATCACAAAGAAAATAAGAATTGATTGTCTCCAAAAAACTTAAAGTTAACGATTTTGTTCTAAGCGGACGGTATAAAGGTTTCCTCAATAACTTTCGAAACAAAGTATTTGTCCCTTTTCCAAAAGTTCCTCAGCCATAATTTACATAACTTCCTATCTGACAAGCATTTGATTTCAATAATGACCCCATCAATTATGCGTCACGAACCACCAAAAACTCCAATCAGACGATAATACGCAAGAAGACACCGACTTTCCGGATGCATCGTCTGACGCCACCTGCTCCATCCATTTAGAACCCCCTCCTTGTTTAAAAGTTCTGTTCATTAAGGCCCCCAACTTTCCAACAATAACCCAGTTTTGAATGAAACCTTATGGCGGGAGTGACCTTTCGACGAATGACGATCGATGGCCGTCTGCGGCGGTCATTCACCGGATCGATCCTGTCCTACACCCCCACCCTCCCGAAACGGTAGAGACAGGGATGAGCTCTTCTACCTCCTCCACCTGTTCTCTTTTGCTCTAGTTCTTCCTCTTCTTTTTCTTCTGTCTACGCGTTTGCTTTAAGCGGTGTGTTTTGTTGGAAAGTACGTATGTACCGAATGTTGGTGTGAAACGAGCGTTTGCAAAAACAATCGTCTGATCTATCTGCGGAAGATCGTTTGCTGAAAGTTAAAAGGGATACACTGGGATGGGTGAGGAAAAATCGGGTGGCTAAAATTATAAACATTGTTTTGGGATATTTTATACATTTATATTGAAATCAGTTTTCTAAGAAATATAGAATTCTAAAATTACTAATAAGGTATGAGAGCGTCTAGTAGGTAGGTAATTAATTAAACCTCGCACTGGAGCAACACAACGGGCTATTGGCGGCGGTCCGGGATTAATCCCAAAGGAAAAGACCGAGGACAACATCACGGAATTTTGAGCCACGGTCAGATGACGGTGAATACCTGAGCTGGCACCCCACTCTCCAAACTTCCACACCACGCCAAAGTGATGTGAGAGCGTCTAAGGAATATTCGTTTTCGAAAAGTTGAAACGTGTGTAAGTGCGTCTGTATTAAAATAATTTTATGTGTGGAAATATCTTTAGCTAAAAGCTGACAAGCAATACATTGGGATCTGAATGCATCATCAAAAATCGCTTGCTTACCATCCTGGTGATCTTCACGTCGAAAACTGCCTTGCATTGGCCAGCCTTTGATACAAAACCCTTTCCTATTTAGACCTTCATTTCCTTTGGAGTAATAGGGTAGTTTTGTCTAGAAGATGTACCATGTCAGTATCAAAACTGACCAGATCTTGATGAACGAGATATCTCGCCATTGACAAACTTGACCAGATCTTGATGGATGAGATATTTTGTCGAAACTACTTGAGAGCTAAGAGTTGATAAGCAATACATAGTATGCAAGTACATTTTCGGAAAATCGCTTGCTAAAATCATCTGAAAATGATGTATTGGGATAGGTAGTGACAAATATGGCTGAAAACTATAAACACTGCATTGGAACTGACATTTATACGGAAATAAGTTACTGTAAGAAATATCTTTTGCTAGGACTTGTAAAATTATTTCTTAAGGCGCGAGGGCTCCCCTGGAACAACAGCTATCGAAGAGTCGAAACGATAAACTTAAATGCAAGTGCATTTCCAGTACTAAAACAAGTTCATCTATGGAAAGGTCTTTTGCTAAAAGTCGAAAGGGCAATGCATTGGGATGTGAGTGCATCTGCAGAAAAATCATTTGCTAAAAGCTGGAAACGATGTATGAACTAAAATCAATTCATATACGGGAAGACCATTTGCTAGAATTTAAAGGGACATGTAACTTAGAACTGAACTTCATGTTTGTCAAAAAAAAATAACAAAAAGAGGAAAAAGAAAACGTGTTTTATTATTCCACTAAATTTTTCTCACAGTGACGGTCATGCTGATCTTGACACGTGTATTTGTATCTCGTAATATCTAACATATAACCTTTTAAAGTAAAAGCAATGAAATGTCCTTCAGAATAGCTGAAGTGTCCACTGAAATATGAAATTATTTTACAAGCAGTTTGATTTTACTTATACGTGATAATGAGGAAGATTATATCGACCTACATAAGATGGTTTCATTTACTCAACACGTTCTACATTCAATAAATTCAAATGCACTCAATATATTGATTTTTTTCTCGTCCAATTGAGAAACTACCGGCAGAAAGTATTAAAAACGTTATATATTGTGTCACATACAACTTTTATGTTCATCAATGAATATATTAGTCACATTTGGGGTAACTTTATGGAAATTTTTTCGTGTTGCTTAACATATATATATAATATATTTAATTTGATTTATTTGAGTTGTACAACAATGTATAAGTATCACTGCTGTTTGAATTCTCTATTATTTTATCATTTTTTACGTATTTCTAGCATCATAATTACACTTTAATTAATAAATTAATTCCATTAAATTGTTTTATTTTGTATTTATTATAAAAGAATCCTCAACTAAAATTGTAACACTCCAATAGCATAAAAATAACTACTATTGTTCCTACGTAATAGAAAAAAAACGCTTTTTGATGGAAAATTCTTATAAGCTCCTGGGAAACAGTCAGGAATTTCTGACTTTCACTGGCGCAGAGGAAATAACTTACGGCGTAATTGTGTCTGCGAATTTGTAATTGTTTCTGCGAAAAGGAACTATTCTTTCCCCAATTTACGAAGCAACGAAAATATAGTCTAAAGAATAAAAGGGCGACATAATTAAAAAGACAGAATAAACTGCATTTATATTTTAAGATGGCGTAGCGAAAAAGAAATCATTTGACACTGTTTTCTAATCTTAATCTCTTCGTTCAGTTTTCTTAATGCACTGTGTCGTGTTCAGATAAAAATCTCGAAATTAAAACAGAATTTCATACTTTAATATTTAAAGAGAATTTCTGCAGATTTTATTTTAATGTCTCTCAAAGATAATATTTTTATATGCACGCGTTTTTAGAGACTTAAAAGGCCTTATCCTTTAAAAGCCCAAATCCACGCATATTTATAGAAGAAAAAGACGATTTTAATCTAGCGCTTCCAAGATCGGATGGGATGAAAAAGATCAAAGGAATTCCTTCGAGAAGTATTAGAACGACCGAGGGGTGAGAAGAATGGGTTTAACACACTTCACTTCATCCCTCTTTTCATATCGATGTATTTTCTCAAGCAAAAATCGTCCGACACTGAGTCACAAACTTGACGGAGTGAGTCACGCTTACGTCTAAAGTTGATTGCTCTTTAGGAGATTTTTTACTCCTTTTTAATACTGTGAGAGTGTTTTTGAATGTGACCAGTTATTGATTGATCAACTCGCATGATGTGGCAGTCTCAAAAGGAAACTTATAGGATTGGGGACTGCTTGACTTCAGAATATTCAAGAAAACCGTTTATCGCGAGTCTTTGTGTGACTCTTGGGAAAGGAAAAGGGAGATTTAACCGACGTTATGAACGAAACGGATGAATTCATTTTTTAAAGGTGAATGATATTATTTTGTTATTCGAAACTTTAAGGTTGTGAAAATTGTTGATAAAATGCTGAATTTAGTAGAAAGATTAAATTTATTGATACACTGACTCATACACCTTCAAGAAAGAATTACTGAAGATAACCTTGGTTCAAAATTAAATGAAATTTATATTGTTATTTTTATACTAAATGACACACGAAGACAAATTAGGATGCTGTGGCTTTCTGATGCATCGGATAGGACTTTTTTATTCATTTTACAGAATTATTTTTATGCTATTAAAAGCCCTCATACGCATATTTGTGTTCTGTAGTCTTTTCGGCATGACTTCTAACTGGTTTTGATCTTCACCCCAATCCCGACCACTAACTTTTCGGGTCTACTTGGAAATCTCGTGAAGGGGCTAACCTGTACAAAATGTAGATAATTTTACACGGTTTGGACCATCTAGAGATTACTAGGTTTATCTCCGGAATTTTCAGCTTGACCAAATATGGTCCTTGCGTCATAAAACGCTAAAACAATCAACCAACCTCTCCGGAATTTTCTATCAGTACTATAATTTAACCGGGGTCCGCAGTCCGCAATGTAATAATTACCAACAATGTTGTGATGAAAGATAAGATGGACCAATGGGAAAATATAAGAATATTATTAACAGCTATAGAAAGTTCTCATCTATTTATCAGTGATGGAATATTTCGCGGGTCTCTTCATTCTAGGACAGGAACTTCAAGTTCACTTTAGTAGTCAACATATTTCTTCTAGTGGACGGTCAATTATAAACGCCATCATGGCACTACAAGAGCGGATTTGTGAACCGCATTGCCCCTTATTTGTTACCCTTGTCCAACGGGAGAGGTGGATTCACGTTCCATCCATCTTGGCACAACTCGTTAATAATTGCGACCACACATTCATTCAGAACTGGAAAACACCCCCATGTCTTCCTTACCCGGGATTCTTGAACCAGGAACCAGGGTGGAACATAATTTTGAATTTTCACTTTTTCTAAATTGTTTTTGCAAAATACGAATTTACTTCTATTTCTCATTTGTTTTAGAAATTACATTAATTTTGAATGTATATCTTAACTATCCCAACACCATTTAAATAGAAAAGAAAACACTCCCTCTCCACCTCACTTCAAGATCTTTCTTAGAATCTTGTTGATAAGAGCTTATTGAAACCAACCCAAATATGACTCAATGAACCTTATGCAAGTGTTTTTGCAGCATTCCTTTGACGCCTTCAACTGTGAAGGTTTTCCAGGAACTCTTCCACAAAGAAAACAAAAACGTAAACCGCATTTGTGTACATATCGATGATCGCATATACGCATACCTGAGCCTGTTTGGGTGCAGGAGGTTTCTTTTTATTTTCTCGTCTGTGTTTTTTTCTTCTCTTAGCAAACTTCCCATTCCTGATAAGGCGTTTGGGTGGAACCGCGTCTGGAAGACTTCCTCTGGACTTCTCACACCAATGGGTTAGCCGAAGTAGGCTATATCGGAAGGTATTCCTTTGGCTCAGTACCGCCTTCGCGTATTTTCTTTTAGTGGCGTTTTTTGTTGAAAAATTCAAAATATTTGGACAAGGTTGACTAGAATGGCTGTGAAATTTAAAAAAAACCAAGGGTATGCTTGAAATTACAAGGATTATTCTGCTGAAAGTCGTTTCTAAATATTGTCATATTGGTTTGTGGTTGTTAAATGATGTGTATATAAGTGTATGATATCTAACAATATTAAGATAATAGTGTTGTTAATTATCCTTTTATCCTCCTGGGGTTGTCTCGACGAGGTATCTCGTCATTTGCAAAACTGACCAATATTGATGGACGACATATTCTTCATCTCATAAAAATATCTTGATGACGAGATATCTCTTCATGTATTTGCTAAGTTGTTCAGATCTTGATGGACGAGATATCTCGTCGGAACTTACTTGGCGGGTTAAGGCCTTGCTAAGCAGCCTGACCAACTAAATGAGTCCGAACTCGCCAAAAAAGTCCAACACTAGATCAGAATTTCCATAGAGATCCTCTCTTGCCGGACCGATATAGGCTAGAAGATGACTTTGGAAGGCTTGTTCAGTGTTAGATTTTAGGCAAATTGAAAAAGTCTTATGTCCCTGGATGAAAGATATCTGATGTGCTCGCTCACAAAAATTGTCATTAGTTCAGTAAACACGCTGCTTAAGTTTCTATTTTAATTTTATTTTTCTGTTTCAACTATCTGACTAAAGCAGCCCCCATATAAGTACCATACCATGTGGTATCGGGACTCAATGACAAGCATGTCGGGAAATAACAAGTTTTTTTTGTAGAGTAATGAGTAATCAGTTTTGGTATTTTAAAAAGTTTTATCTTTTCATTTTATTGATATTAGAGTTAGATAAATGTGTAAAGATTGTGAACATGTACTTTTTCTGGACCAATAAAAAATCGAAGTTTTTAATTCTGAATTAGTCGTGATTTTTCTCCCACGGACTTGCGGGATTGATGGCCGAGTCGTTAATGCTCTGAGCCTCGGTATAATAGACTCTGGATTCGAATTCTTGGATGAGCCTTCATAACAAAACGGATTGTTAGCTTAAAACGAAGTCCAATCTCTGATGCATCAAACCAATCTTACTGCATTTTGGTTCATGATTCTGTTATATCTTCCAATTTAACGATAAACCTAAATTTACTGGTATCTTTTCCAGTTTTGTTTTTCGTTCATTGTATGGTATTTTCTTCTGCCACAAATACAGTAGAACCTTGATTATCCGACGTAAAGTGGACCGAGGCCATCTCGGATAACCCAAAACTTGGATAATATGAACGTAACACAAAATAGCCTTTACGAAATACAGAAAACATTTATTGTACTTCATGTGTTACTACTATTGCACTGAAAGATTCATAAAGCAAGGATTAAGAATAATCTATACTCGGGTTTTATGTCACGGTATGTATTTAGTGTGATAATTTTGCAACGAGTAACTCTCGTTGTGACAGGCAGTATTTTGACCGTCAAACTAGACGAGTCGAGGACAATCATCAATGATAATCAAGGTTCTACTGTGTATCACTTCTGGAACAGAATCCTAAATTGGTACTTAGCCTGTCAATTCAGACCATACGGTGAACTTACTAATGGAAATTGTTATAAACTGTGAAATTGCAGAGAGTTGTTTAAGTAGATTAAAAATTGAAACCCGGCTACACACAATAATTAATTGCAATTTTGAGAAAAACGACTTTTTATTTTAAGTAATTTCCAGTTAATTAACTAAAACGTTCCGGAAATGTTTTTTGCTTGCACATGAAAATTAAGATAAACGAAAGCAGGAATAGAGTTTTCTCACGTCTCATTACTCACGGAAATAAAAATCATTTACTACAGTACAACGAAATTAAACTTGCAATTAAACCAATTTTTGAATTTAAATATTTAAGCAACACTCTTCCCACAGCCAGCATCCGTTCGTTTCATTTCCCCTTTTATAAAATTTATAACCTAAAATAAACAGGAGAGGCGATGAATTTTTCATGTGCCAACTTTCTCATATTTTCGGTGGAAGATTGCATATTATCCCAGCTTCTTTACCCATCCCGACACCATTTTTCATTCTCAAATGTTTGGCTCCGTGCCAAGGATGGTTCCTATCTTGCATTTTTGCTAATTTATTTGAATTGTCTGTCAACGATTTTCCATTCTATTTCCGAGATAATTGCATTCCGAAATATGTTACTCTGAAAGAAGATGCGGTGGCGATGTAATTTATACCTCGGTGCTATAAATCGCATTGGTTTTTCGGTGTAATTTAAATACAAAGAAATGGCTTTAATTAGCTCGGGGTTCTGTGCTCTGTCGCTTTGGATCGTTATGAAATACGAGTGGAATTGGTTTTTGGTGATTTCTCACATTTTTTCGTTGGGTGATTTGCGTGTCCGTACCTTTAGTACTTGGGGTGTTATAAAAACTATGGAATGTTATTGTTAAAAGTGTGATTTATATTTTGAATATATTTTATTAGTTTTTTCACTTAAAAACGATGTGTTCTGCAAAAGAAGTAAGAATTTCTTTTAGAGTACTTAAAAAAAGAGAACTGTCATTTTCTACAACCTTGTAAAAAATAGAAAGAGGGAGTTCCTATTTTGCTCATATCTGCTCAAAAATTTCAAAAGGATAAAGGAGCACATTGCATAACGACCCATAAGAACATTACATTTAGTAATATAATGTTTTTATGGGTCGTTAGTTAAAATCAGCGATTTTTAACCTATGTGAAGTAAGAATAGCACGTGCCTTACTGATGGTGAAACAGTATAAATTGTGCAAGATAAATTTCAACGGTTTAGTTGTGATCTTTTGGCAAAATAATTTCAAGAAAAAACACGAAAAATTAATTTTGAGTACTATTTTTTATTATCAAGTTTTTCAATAAATTGTTTCAAAAAGATTTTTTAAGGCCACTTTGGGGCAAAAGGGTATAGGTATTTACTATTATTTTTTTGTGAATCAATCAAACTTACAACTATTTTTTTGTCAGATCGTCAAAAAATGAACTATAATTTTTGAAGTGCCATAGTATTTCGTAAATTAGTTTGTGCGAAGTATCTCAAGAATCAGCTCAGGATGGCGAATAAGCCTAAAGGAACAGACTGGACACGAGAAATCTGTACTTATCAACCAAATACAACAATCCGTACTGCAAATTCAAAACAATGACAAAAAAGTCACGAAGCCCCACCAAATGCAAATAGGCATCGAAGTCCTAACCGTAGTCATAAATTGCAGTGTGTTTATACACATCAACGTAAACAAAGCACATTTTGAAATTGCACACGAGTACCGTCTATTTACCACGAGAACTGCTATAGACATAAAGTCTGCCGCTGTCATTTGCCATAGAAACGGATCTATCGTATTTTCGATAAGGGTATGCTCAAAGAGAACAGCTGCAGTATAGACCCCCCAATCCACTTGGCGACATTTTTTTGTCGCCAACCTTCAATTGCGATTTGTTGTTTTTGGTAACCCCCCACTTTTTCCACTCTATTCTAGCAACCCTACAGCGTCCCTACGCTATGTATATATAGACATATTTAACACATTTATATATAGTATTTATATATAGACATATTTAACACATTTATATATAGTATTTATATATAGACATATTTAACACATTTATATATAGTATTTATATATAGACATATTTAACACAGACTTATAATATTGACTGATAACTGTATTTTTATATATAATCAAGATTAACATTATTTATTATGGCGAATGTGCACTTTCTTTGCACATAAAAAACCGCCAGGGTTTCTATAATGGTTGCTTTGAAATTTCGTTTTCCATTTTACAAAAAAATCGAATGGGGTGCGACTGAGGGTTCAGTTCACAACTGGAAGCCCAGTTTAAACAGGAAACCCTCATTTACACTGAAATCTGTTAAAAGATTAGAATAACTTATATTCAACTTATGTACATTTTTATGTAATACGTCTGTTAAAAAATGTCGCCAAGTAACGTCAGGGTTGGCGACAAAAAAAGTCGCCAAATGGATTGGGGGGTCTATACTGCAGCTGTTCCGCTCAAAGAAATGTGTTCAGTTTGTCCCACGGGCGCATTTGATGACAAATTGGAAATATATATGTCAAGATTTTTTACTTGACCCCCAACTAGTAATTTACCACCAACATACGCGAAAAACAAAATAAAAGTATGTCATCCCTACTCAAAATGAACGAACCCAAAATGTACGACCGTCACCGGCCCCAGACTTGGTGTCTAGAACCGTTCTCGTGGTAGACAGGCACATTTGACAACTGAGGGGAAATGTTTATCTGTCATTGACGCCTGCCTCTCTGCTTCTAATTTCTAACCCCCACTTCAACATGGAAGAGATCTCCCCTCCCGAAATTCACTCGCGTACATCAGCGAAGTCACTCCCACAATCCACTCACAATTCCAAATTCTCATTACAGACACCACACAACATCCGTCGGAATCCGCGAGTCGTTTGGAATGGTGAATGGCATGTGGCTCACTCCCCACAATCCACCCACAGGCCCAAATCCTCATTACCACACTACAGTTGTCAAGTCCACTCAGAGAGAGGCGATGCTCATCCCGATGTGTCACGCAGAGAGACTCGAAATCCGCTCTCAGCGGCAGGATGCACCTGCCACGCGACAGATAACCGGGCGGGAAGGAAGCTGTGCTCCTCATCCCTTTCCTCCCGGAGAGAGCTCGCTTTCGATGGAAACCGGATCGGAACCCGAAACCGTTCCCCTTGACGTATTGAGTGCTCGGCTGGTGTTGGAAATAGATCGGCGTGTGCGTGCGGTTCGAGTGGCTATTTTCGAATCGCTTCTTTCGGTGACGTCAGTTTTCCAGAGACTTCGCCTTGTCCGTTCCGTTCAGAATGAAATACGTTTGGTTGGTTTTTGTAGCGTAAGGGCCGTATTGGGTCAAGCTGTGCCAAGCAACGTCAAGTAAATGGACATACACACAAGAAAGTTTTACCGACACAGAACAGAGAACTATACCCAGGGAGGAATCAAACCTGGCAGAAAGCGAACTCGCGCCGCTTACAACTCTCAGGTTGCTAGCGCAGTGAGCGAAATCACTGAGCCACAGCGATCCCTGAGTGAGATACTCATTGATGGTTAAAAATGCTTCATGTTCATATAGGATTCTTTGGTTTTGGGTTTTATGGCATATTTGGACAAGCTGCTCCAAACACAAGAAAATGTCAAGTAATTCTGAAAAGAAAGGACGGAGAGGAGAAAGTATACAGAGTAAGATCGCTTGATCATCCTAGGCTCGTGATCCCTATGTTTACCAGATACAGTAAACCCCATGGCTCATATAGGAATACATGTTAAAATTAAAAAATATTTTTTTTATACTGACCAATCAGTCTAGTGACAAGGATGCTGGCTTCTGGCTCGAATCCGGGATAGGACATGGTCGTTTGTCCATCTGGAATGAATGTAATGTGTTGCCTCTGTTAACGGATGGAGCCTAGAATGTGTGGTATGCTTGTGAGGCATTACTTGAACACACCCCCTGTGGTGGACCAAGGTAACGCAAAATAGTTCACAAATTCGCCCTTGAAATGGTATAATGGATAATGTTCAATTCTCCGGGCATTAAAAAAATAATTTACAAAGAAAACCCGTATTTATTTTATGACATCAACTTCCTTTGCCCAGCGCAATGAAGACCATTATAGAACGCGGAAAATGTTCCATTATCGTATTGGTACAAAATAAAGGGCTACAGGCAAAACGTAATGACAGGCCACACTTAGAGCAATTTGCAAATTTAAAAAAATTACAAAATTGTTTTCACTATTCAAGAAATCAGATTATCTTAAACTTTTAAACACTCATTCAAACAATTAGAAATTCTTTTAATCCTTTTGAACATTTGGTTTTTAATTTTTTTTCATTACGAAACATTATTTCTTTCACGTATCACTATAGCACTCTGAGTCCTTCAAATGTATTATAAGCAATGCTGAAATATGAAGTGTGTGATAATATGCTCGTTCAAACATCTTTCTACCTAATCTCAATTAAGTTACGTAAATATTTTTTCACCAAGTTGCCATTTTAAAGTTTTTCTCGGTAGTATTTAGTTGCTATCGAAAATAAATAACCGATTTGTTGAAAAATACACGTATACTTAATTGTAAAAACCAATGAGTATCTGACAAGAAAAGATTGATATGCATGCAATGTGTAGTCACTAAGCATTTTTACTGTGTAGAGTTATAATTTTCAAATTAAAATGTGTGGTAAAATTTGAAGACGTGTGTGGAAAAGCATGGCTATGTTAAAAACCGAGTAGATTTAATTATTTCGCAGTGATAATTTGCAAAACATTTATTTATTGATTCGGTATGTGTTTTTACTGGACATGTATGTTGTACTCCTAAGAATAGTTTTAGATGGAACAAAAGATGAATGCAAAATTGTGTTTTATAGAATATACCATATATAATAAGTTCCACATGAAATCTGAAGTAACAGGCAAGAATTTTAAAACGTTTTCTCTTTACACAGTTGGATCCTAAAAAATATTTTATAGACACTAAAAAACATAAAAGGTGTTGGAACCTTAAAAACCTTCTGTATTAACCATCCAAGTGGTTTAGACGAGATGTCTCGTTCATCAAGATACAACCAATTTTTTCTAACGACGATTTATCTCGTCAAGATATTGCCGATTTTTTGATGATGACGAGAAGGTATGGTCAGTTTTGTTCAAATGACAAGATATATCGTCCATCAAGATCTGATCAGTTTTTCTAATGACGAGATATCTCGTGGAGACCAGGAGATTCAATAGTCAACCCCTTTTCTTTCATAACTTCACACCTGGATGTCACAAGACATTTTTATTTTGTTGGTTAGCGATGCATTTATATGATATCACAAGACGTAAAATGAACACCATTCTCATGAAAGAACAGCGCCTGAAAACACGACACGGAGATGAAAAACATCGCGCGTGGAGAAAAAAAATGGCGTTTTATTTGTTTACGAAGGATAAAATGACGTTTTTTGTGACATTCTGCGGAATTGTTCGTCGTGAAGAATGTGCGGGGGGCCTTGAGGAAACCGCCTCTCGTCCTTGGGGACGCAAGTGCCTCTGAGGAATCCATCCCGTTCTTCTTTTTCCTTCTTCCTCCCTCGAAATAGTGGTTTTGCAATTGTGTGTTCACGATCCATGTGAAGAACGAATTTATACGTTGGTTTTATATAGAATGAGCTAGTGGCGTGATAAGCTGTCGTATTTTAAATTCAAGACTGCACCACTCTGACAAGGTTTAGAAGCGGGCACACAAGGTGAGTCCGCGTGTATATATTCTTCTTCCGCCTAAGATATGACTTTTGTGAGAAGAATTAACCTTTCAAGTGGTTTCCACAAGGTATCTTGTCCATCAAGATGTGACCAATTTTGCTAATGCCCGTCAAGATGTTTCCAATTTTTTTATGATGACGAGATCAAAATCTGATCAGTTTCCTCCTAATGACGAGATCTTGATGGACGATATATCTCGTCCATCAAGATTAAGTAGGTAGGTTGGGATTTACTTGGCCAACATTACTAAGCTGAGCCATATCAATATTAGAAACTTCCTTACCCATGGAGGCTCTCAAACACGAAAGTATTAGTTTTAATTTGTAGGATGATTTCTGACTTTAATTTTAA
The DNA here is from genome assembly GCA_933210815.1 of Meta bourneti. NCBI lineage: Eukaryota > Metazoa > Arthropoda > Arachnida > Araneae > Tetragnathidae > Meta > Meta bourneti. The sequence goes on from OW119926.1 coordinate 58,707,133, forward strand.
CTCGCTTACCAAAGAGTGAGGATAAGTTCTTTTTATTTTCACAAAAACTGTTATTCAGTCCCCCTTCAATGGGTCCTAGGGTACGTGTACTGCTTTTTCTACCTTAAGTGCGACATTGGGCTTTACTTACCATTTGCCACACACTGGAAATATATCCATGTTTCAAAATTATGGAATATTAACATCAGAACATTGCCACACAACAATCAGAAACTATTTTGATCCTCTTGAATATTTTGATTTTAAATTTCTTTTCTGTAATTTTCATTCTGTGGCTCATCACTGTTGCCATTTAACTGAAGATTGACAACGAAATGCTAATAACCTTGAAGTTAATTTTTCAAGTAACAACTGGCAGCGTTATCTGATAGGTGTCCTCGTAAAACCTTTTCCTTGCTATTTATTTCTGGAGTCAATCGTTATTTTTACATTTTTCTTAGTGATTTCATTGTATCTGGTTACTGCAAACAAAATAATGTCCACACTCATGAAAAGGTCTGGTGTATTAACTTTCGAAATTTCTCTGTAATTCAAATAACGTGCTTGCAATGCGTAGTTTTTCTCCAACTCTTTGAAACACGTGATTTGTGCGGATTTCTAGTCAATGAATCACCTCTGACGAAGATTGCTATGTGCTAATATCATTCTCAACTTCCACAAAATAAAATTCGCGGACAGATGAATCTACTAGTAAGTAATCATGTATGCAGCAATTGTATCGCCTTGACGCATACCCTCAACACGATACTTACGCAACGCCTCGCCCTTTGCCCCGCGCCTGACGTTTACGAAACGCAATGAATGGAACGAACTTTCTGGCCGGGCTTTGTTTCGAATTTTGAGCGCGAACGCTGTTGTAATAACCGTTCTTCCCACTCGGCCGCATTATCTCAGCAGACGTAGTAATTTACGAATCGTAGGGAAGGTGGGGAAACTAGCGAAACCTGTCTGCTGAAGATGAAAGTGAATAATTCTGTTTTTGTGTTGTCGCAATGTCCCTTCGTTTTTCCCGCCTTCGTCGTTTATCGCCGGCGAGGTAGCGCTCGTGGTATGCTTGCGACATTCTGCAATCTTCGCTGGCGACCGAGTGGAAATAAGCGCCAACGGCTAACGATTCGCTGGTTGATTGGGAAAGTGGTAATCGGCCGGAATCGTTTTGTCACTCCCTTGGTTTATAATCTGATTTATGGTTGGTGGAGTTCAAGTTTGCTATGGCAAAACTTGACGATTGATAAAATGTCGTAAAAATTTTACTGGAGATGAGTAAATTGTGAAACCTAGTTCAGTCTTGTGACAAGAACAATTTGACCCTCCGATTGGTGTCGACGGGATCAGACCAGTTTTGCTGATGACGGGATATCTCGTCATCGATATTGCCGTTTTTGTGACATCAATATTTGGTCAGTTTTCTTTTGTGGCGAGATACCTTGTCGAGACAACCACCAGGAGGGTTAAGTGAAAACCGGGCCCTACGTTTCGAGTTTGAGGAAGCCATATCCGTGGAAAGTGAAAATAAGCGTCATCTCTTAACGACGTGGTGTTTGAAAAAAAGGGCAATAGGTTTGAATTGATTCGTCAAGCCTTTGCTTCATAATCTGATTTACGGTTGTTGGATCTCAAAATTCTATGAGAAACTTAGGAATGGAGATTTTGACAATGAAGGGATGTCAACTAAAACCTAGTTCCAGTCTTCTGACAACACCAACCAATGAGAAATCATAAGGAAAATACGGGTTCCCATGTTTTGGGGATCATCAATTTGGAGGGTGAGGATGCCAGAGACGTAAAAAGTGAAAAAGCGTTATCTCTTGACAATTCTCCTGTTGTTTGAGAAAAGGACAATTGGTTTGTCATGCACTTATTCGTAATCTGATTTACGATTGTTGGAATCTCAAAATTCTATGCGAAGCTTACGAGTAGAGATTTTAACAATATAGAGATGAGTCAACTGTAAATCTATTTCAGTATTCTGACAATGAGAAATCATCAGTGAAACCAGGGTCCCAACGTTATGGGAGGTCATAAGTTTCGAGGGTGTGATGACCAGAGACGTGTAGAAATCAGCTTCATCTGTTAATGATTCGCCTGGTGGTTAAGAAACTGGCAATCGGTTTGAATTCGTTTGTCACGCCCTTGATTTGTAATTGGATTTATGGATTGTTAGTTCAAGTTTACCATCGAAACTTGGCGATTGATAAAATGTCGAAGAACTTACTAGTGTAGATTTCGATAGTATGTGTGTAGAGCTGAATAAACTGGAACCTAATTTAGTCTGACAAAAGCAACCAATGAGAAATCGTGATAAAACTGGGGTCCCCACGTTATGTTTCGAGGTCAACAGTTTCGAGGGTATAGAAGCCAGAGACGTGTGGAAATAAACGTATCTGTTAACAACTCTCCTGTTGGTTAAGAACGTGGCAATCGGTTTGAATTGGTTTGTCACGCCCTTGATAAGAATCTGATTGATGGTTGATGGAGTTCAAAATTCTACGCGCAACTCGGCCATTGATTGATAAAATGTCAAAGAACTTACCAGTGGTGATTTCGACAATGTAGAGTTGAGTAAACTATGTAAACTAGTTCAGTCTACTCACGAGCAATCAATAAGAAATCATGTGGAATACAATCCCTACTTTATTAGTTTACCAGATTCGGGGCCAGAAAGTAAGAGGACCGGAGATATTTGCAAAAGGTGGGAATAGTAAGCGTCGTCGGTAAAGATACTCTGAGTGATTCAGAACGGTGCAATCGGTTTGGATCAGTTTGTCACGCGCTTGGATTCATTATCTGATTTATGGTTGAGTTCAAGTTCAAGCAAAACATCGAAGCGAAATTGATAAAATGTCGAAGAACCTTCGAGCCGAGATTTCCATAATGTAGAGATGGTGTAAAAGTAAAGCCTAGTTCAGTCTTCAGACATAATCAACCGATGAAAAACCAAACTTTAAACCCAGGTCTACTTAAAAAAAAGGAGAGAGGAGGTCACTTTATCTGAACCTGAGGTCGAAAAGACCTAGAATATGTGAAATATTTTTCAGTGTAGCGTGTTTTCTAAGTTTTAAGTTATTGATCTTATTTATTAAAGCCGTTCAACAAGTGCATGACGAAAAGAAAAAGTGTATTTGAAATATATACTTATATTTTAAGAGAGTTTCCCATCTAAAGACAAATATCGGGACCCATCAGGAGGGAAGATTTGGAGGCTTTGTTAAAGAAGATTTCGTTGTGGTAACTTTAATTATTGCATGTGTGTGTGTGTGTGAACAGTCGCTTCTAAAAATTGGATAAGATCAGCTGATAAACATGCTCTGAACGAACAAATACGAACATCAGTGCATCGAATAAAGGTAGGTAGTTGAATTAACGTCGCACTGGAGCAACACACACAACGGGCTAGTGGCTAGATCCGAGGACAACATCTCGTAATTTTGAGCCACGGATAGTTGACGAGGTCAACACCTAGCTGGCACTCTACTCTTTCAAATTTCCACACCACTGCAACGTGAAGACATTTGAGGTCATGACAGATGTAACGTGCGCCAGCTCCCACGACATGACGGTCTTTGGTTGGATCGAATTTCGAACTTGCTAACGCGGCCCCAATCAAATACAGGAAACGTTTAAATTATCAATAGCATAATATTTTCGAGAAAAAATACTCAAAATCCCTTCAAGTCTCGGTTCGGCTAAAACTTGTATATTCAAAATTATATATCCTCGTTGTCTAAAATGTCTTTGAACTACTTCATACAAGGAATTATCAAAGGATCACCATCAAGGACGAAAATACTCATTTATTTACAATTATCTGTAACTTCGCTAATTCTAACTTTCTTCGGAAAGTTTTTGGAGTCGTGTTCGATTAGTATAATAAAAACTACTTTCAATAAAAGTAATTATGATAACGATTTCGTTCCTATATCACTTTCTTACCCCATATTCAAATTTATTCCGCACAATTAATTAATAGAACTATTAAAAAATTTATATCGAATTACCAGTTTTGCTAAGGGAAGGATTATAGTAAAAAGACGATTAAAGGTTTTTCTTTCTTTCAGTTCATAAAAATTTAAGTTATTAATTTCCGATTAATCCACCATTTAAAAAAGAGCATAGTGATTTTCTCCATAATTTGGCGTCTTCAAAAATCATTAATTTAAATTATAATTACTGAACCTTACTTATAAAAATGATAATTCTGTAAAAAAAATGCCATACTTTGTTAAAAAATATGTAAGAGCACAATGTTCCTACCTTGTTATTTAAGGTGCAAACGTGATAGCTTTGACCTATTTTCTCCGAAGCAATACTCATCCAAGATAATAAATGAATGCAACCACAGCTGAGAATACAGTTAAGGTGTGTGAAAACGGAAACCATACATTTTTCTTCAGATTTTTTCAGCCTTTTAAGATTTTTCCAGAAACAGAAAATTTCATTTTGGTATTCTTTTATTTACTATACACATACTTTAAGTTTCCGACCTTTGAAAGTTTTAGATTTACGATGCTACTTATGACAATGAAATAGTGTCAGATTTATAAATAAATTTAAATTATTGATTATCCCTCATTCAACTAAAAGTCGATAACGCCATAAAATTTCTTGTCGACATCGAAATTTTTTGTACAAAAATTCCAGATTAATTTTTATAAAATAAAAATGTACACATTTTATAAATTTAAATTATATTTTTTTTTGTCTTTGTACTTATTTTTTTTATTACTATATTGTGTTTTGTCTAAAGCAGTGGCCTCCAACCTTTTTTTTTATTTCACGGCACAAACAAATTGCTGAAATTCTGAGGCACACCAAAAAATATATTAATTTTTTTATCGATCTGACGAAAAATAGGTATAATTTTGCTGATTTACAGAAAAAGTAATTACTGCTCCAAAACAATCTTTTCGAAACAATTTATTTAAGATACTCTGTAATATAAAAATTGTACTCAAAATTATTTATACGGGTATTACTTGAAATTATTTGTGAACATACTTGTCAAAAGTTCGAAACAAATCGGTTAAATGAAATAAATCTTACAATTTAAACCGTTCCGCCATCCGATCGGTTAAAAATCGCTGGTCTAGAGAGCACAAAACAGGACAGGGGGCGTCATTTCTTCAATTCTGGTGACCCATGAACAAGAGCCATTAACGAAGCTCAGGCTATTGCTAGTTTTTCATGTATTGTCAATAAAAAATTTCAATCGGGAACTTTTTGTGAAGTACATTTTTACACAAGTGTTTATAAATTATATGCTTTATCATCATTTTAAATACGTAGATTTTGCTTTGGACAGGGCGGCATCAGCCTCATTTGCCCCAGGGCCCAAAACGTCTAGCGTCCTCTCTGGTTAACTTCTTACTCAGTTCTTTATTTATCTCAGACATATTTTGGGCAGCGGTTGCTCGGGTGGAAGAGTAGCGAATTAGCAAGGATGTAGGATTTTTCGCATGTCTGCCTGACAATGATGAATCAGTTGCAAAACCTTCTTCCCTTTTTTTGGATGGGGGCACGATAGCCCAATTGGTAGATTCACTGTTTAGCTACCAGAGGAATGCGAGTTCGAAACTCATCCAACCAAAGACCGTCGTGTTCGTGAGGGCTGGTGCACGTTGAACCTATCGTGGCCTTAACTGTCCTCACGTTGGCGTGGTGTGAAATTTTGAAGAGTAGGTTGCCAGCGCAGGAATTGATCTCGTCATCTGACCGTGGTTCGAAATTACGAGATGTTGTCCGGATCTTTCCTTCCGGGTTTGATCCCTGACCGTCGTCAATAGAGCTCCAGTGCGACGTTAAATAACTACCTACACCCAGATATATTTTAAAACAATCTTCCTCGAGCGACTAGTTGATCGCGATTGACATATACCTATTCGTTCTTTGATTCTCCAACGTCCAAAGCGTATCTGGAACTTGCTTGAAATAACCGCGTCGCTTCTTTTGGCTCCCTCCCGTTGCTCTGTTTACAATCCTTATCCTAATAGACTTTCATTTGTGGTTTCCCCTTTTCCCCACATGTGCACCTTTTTTTCATTCCTGCTGGGTGCAACATCCGAAAAGAGGGCGTATTCAGCTCACACACTTCCGGAGGAAATCTTTGGGACCTGGCTATTAATATGTTCCCTAGTCTCTTTGTCCTATCCGCATTCTGCTCTCTTGGGTTTCGGTTGCAGTTAGATATATGTCCCGTCCCCTGTAAAATTAGCTGTCAGCCATTTGTAGTTTTACTGTCGACCGCAATTGTTCTTTGATGCTCTTTTTTAGTGGTGCTAAAAAATCCTTACTTTTTATTGTTAGATAAACATGACATGGAATGACAATGGAGTGACGAGAAAATGCGAATGTCGTTGTGTTGCTTTCTGGTGGGTTATTTAACACGGTTTGTTTGTTGTATTGCATCAACAAGGCTCGTGCGTTTGACTGTTGTAGTTTGATGCATTTTTTATGTGTCCCCATCAGCTAAATGAAGTAATTTAACTGTATTGAGATAGGCGTTGTATATAGTTTGTTTAATGCCTCTATTGCGTATACGTATTGTATTTCGCCAAATACTCAGTTAAAATGTATTTTACAGATAGAATAAAACTGCTTTTTTATCTTCTACATTGAAGAATCACTTCAAATTACCGGTTTCCTTCATTCGACTGTCATATGGTACTGTAAGTTTTATTCTAAGAAATAACGGTTAAACAATCTGAAAGCGGAAACTGAGATCCACATGCGTCAGAAAAGCAAAGAAAGGAGTAGGTTTTATTTCAATTTTATTGACTTTAAGACATGAACGGTCCGGCATTGTATTTTAATCAGTGAAAGTATAACATTTAATTAGTTTCCTGTGCATTTCAAGCGTTGTAGAAAAATGTCTCTTTAAAAAACCGATAAACGTTTTTTTGCTGTAAAGAATTCACGCTGTCTTGGTGACTTTAGTTCCTGTTAAATAATGTTGCATTTTTCAAGTTTCTATCATCTCTTCCTTGCTAAATATGAGTCATCTCATGCAAAGCATATTTAAGGTAAAATATCCTATCCTATCATTCGGTCCTGTCTTTGTATAGGACCGCTTCTTTAGCTGTTTTCTTATAAGCCAAGGTTCGAATTTAAATTGAATTTACTAGGTTTTTTACTATCCCGGATCAAAATTAGATCAGTGTTTAATGATATCCTTCCTGCCAAATAAATCAAAAAGATACCCCGTATCATCATGAATATCCTTCCATGAGACCCCGAAACATGTAGCCCGTGATCAAAACTAGCCATGCTATTACCCTAACAGCTTTTTACTGTAGAAAATTTAACAATTTTTAAAGTTTATTTCAGTTTCCCTTCAACCGTAAAACATGCATTTGAGCACATCGATTTTTCCTTTGCGCTTAAATTACCTCCCAGTATGAATTTCCTGTATATAAATGACAACTGAATGCAGCCAACATCCACACACAATGAAATTCGTAAAATAGGAAAAGCAACTCCAACCCTAGCCCTCAAATCTGAACACTTGTGTAAATTCGCCATTGTTTGTTTTCTCGTACTTTAAAACTAATCGTTCGGGTTTAAATTGAATTTACTGTACAATATTTAACAATTTTTAAAGTTATTTAGTTGTCAATTACTATTACATTAGTTAAAGTTCATAAAGTTGGTCACTCTCCTTGTTCAATATTGGCCACCCAATCAAAACATATTTTAGGCAAAATATACTATCTTGTCATTCCGTCTAGCCTTTTTTACATTTTGCTGACTCTTCTTATTACTCAGGGATCGGATATAAATTAATTTACTCTGTATAGTATCTAACAAAGCATTTTTTTTCGTTTTCCGCTCAATCTTAAAATCATGTATTTGAGCACATCGATCGGGGATCGGATATAAATTAATTTACTATGTATAGTATCTAACAAAGCATTTTTTTCGTTTCCCCCTCAATCTTAAAATCATGTATTTGAGCACATCGATTTTCCTTAAATTATCTTCCAATATGAATTTCCTGTATATAAACGATAGCTGAATGAAAGCAAGATCCATACACAATGAAATCTTTAAAATACTAGAAACTCCTACCAATGCCTTCAAATCGGAACAATTATGCAAATTCGCATTGTTGTAGTCGCATGCTTTACCCTGGCTGCATGCTTTAAACCTAAACCCAATACACGCAGGCAGCAAAGAATGCCCATGCCTAATTCTATCAATGTATAGGTTGTCCCCAATTGTCTCTACCACTATCCCAATAATTTGTCCCTTCTGAAGGTTGGAGCACAATAATACCATGTGGGAGTGAACTTGGGGGCGACACCTATTGAAGGAAAGTGACAAAAAATCCGTGACAGGTGTGCTGGGACCTTGGAAGGGAAGGTGAGCTTCCGGAACAGACAATAGGATAAGGAAGTGCGTTCAGAGGAAACAGGCCTTGCGGGATCCTGATCAGATAATGCCATTCACTCATGAGCCTAAGAGTTCACGGTTGTGTTTCTGAATAAAAACAGGAGTTCGCCTAATGAGAATTAATGGGCACGATTAGGGATGACTAGTTAGTGGATTTTGTTTGAACAAGTAATTAAAAGCACGTTATGTCTACGTGATACGTTGACTTCCTGTGGAATTCAATGTGGGTGATTTTTATGGTACAACAATCTGAACAATACTTGAACTTTGGTGGACTACACTTGGACTTAGGGGTCTAAACTCTTGAACTAGATCTCTGTTTTGAAAATGGCATGAAATTAAAATGTTCGTTGCAACATTAAAATATATTTTAAACTTAAAATGATTTTGGTAGGTAGGTAGTTGAATTAACGCTACACTGGAGCAACACAACGGGCCGGATCGTCAACAACACATTGGTGACGATCCGATATCAATCCCGAGGGGAAAGATCCACGGACAACTCCTCGTCATTTTGAACCACGGTCAGATGACGAGGTCAACACCTGAGATGGCACCCCAATCTCCAAACTTCAAAATGATCTTGGAATGTGCATAAATTTCCGTATCTTCAAGAAAATCTGTACTTCAATGATTTGAAGATTTTGTAGCTGTTTAACACTTAAAAGAACTACCTCTTACCCTTTGAATAGATATTGTCAAGTTATAGATTTCTATCTGAGAACATATATACGGTTCTCTCTTATAGTGCTGTCGTCACAATTCGTTAAATGAACCCCAACGCTAGCACGTATTCCTATTCTTTTCTGCCACTTTCTTGTACACGCGAACATTTTTTCAGTGCAAGACTTTTTATTCCTTGCGTTTTTAAAGAGCAAAGGTCATATTTGGCCAAGCTCCGCTTAATACAAGACAGACAACGCCAAGTAATAGACATGCATACACCAATGAGAGGCCAATAAGGCCACCTTTTTGACATCACAAATTTTTCCATTTTGGACGTAAAATCGATCAGAATGCCATGGAACACATTTGTCTTCTAAGGAATACCATATGTTCATATATTCTTCATTAAAATATCTCCCCCAGTCGTGTGCATTAAAAAACTAACAATTGATTAATAATTTGAAATCTGAATCAGATATTTACGATCAGTTTCCCATAAATGACGATCAATTTTGCCATCTTGAAGAAAATGAAAGTATAATAAGCTAAACCAAACCATCATAAAGATTCTGAATTTTTTGATTCCTTGGAGGGACTTGAATTATTACGAAGTAAGCTCTATAATCCATTGATGTTTAACCACGACGAAACCGTGGTTACCGTTTCTCAGTGGGATGACCACAGCGAGTTGTATGTATAGCAGTGGTTGTATTGTTTACCCTAGGTGTTCTCTCTTCTGTGTCTGTAAAACTTCTCTTATGTGAGCATATACAGTACGCCGTAAGCAGCATGACCAAATATGGCCCTTGCCACGTAAAACTCAGCCAACCACACGACGTAACTCAAAGCCACAGAGATAGAGAATTACTTTTACAAATATTTACACCAGTCAGCTAACTTTTTGAAAGCGTCACTACATGCAAGGATTATTTATATTATGAAAAGGACGTTGTATTCTTTCAGCATGACTGTTCAATTCGATGAAAATACTACAATACAACAAAAAAGAGTGCAACACTGTTGAATCAAGTAACATTACGCCACATCGCTGCAACTTAGAAGCTCACATACCTACCAGCTGTTGGAAATACTTGTAACATCAGAATTTATTTTTCAACTCTGTAACGTGACCGTCTGTGAAATGTTGTTAAAGAATTAAAACTCCGCAACGTGACTTGAATCCCTCCATCCTACGCGTGACAACAATTAAACAAGCCCTCGCAAGTGAACGTCACGCATTCGGAAAACTCCCTGGATCCTATAGAGAAACGTGATTGTTTGTATTTACGAATACACAAAGTATCGATCATTATCTAATTCGTGAAATGGGGTTATGAAACAATTATTGGCTGCAATTATTTCGAAATTCGGATTACAGTTCATCATTAGTGTTGTTCCTTGGTGGCATGCTGATGAGTAACGACTGAGCCCACCCTTGAAGCATGATCTGATCTATCGGCTCCCGACAAGTTTTGTTTGATATGGACATGAAATTTTTATCAGCATATTGTATCGATGGAACGATGATGGAAAGGCATTAGCTGTGAAATTGTTTTACTTTTACATACTTTTTAACTCTCCATAACTTGTTTGGACAGTGTAGTACGCAAGGTAGTTGTCATCGGATTTCACAAATCAAACCGAATGCTCCATAAGGAATCCAAGTTCCTTGAGGTATCTGAATAAAAAAAGTTTGGGTGTTCAATGGGTTGAATATAGAGGTATTTTTTATTTATGTAATTTTATCACTAATGCATTCATTTATAGAATGTATTTTACGTTATGTTTCCATATCTCAAAATAAATGTCACTAGCTTGTACTCGTCTGTTCAAAATGGCCATTTTACAAAAGATTCATTCAATTAAAATTATAAGAACTGGCAAAATAATAAGTTCTGAATTATATACGCGTGGATATTATGCTGTTTGATAATAAGAAAGTCAGGAACTACAAATATGATAAAAAAAGATCCTGTATTGCGAAAATATTTTTATTTTTAGAGTTATGAAAATAAAATAGCTTAATTAGAAGGAAAATAGAATAACTAGCTTTACCAATTCGATTTTCCTCCAGGACTTAAGGATATGAAACTGATGAAAGAACCGATTATCATTAAAATTAAACTGATTATGGGGGCAGGATAACAATCCAAAAATAAATAATTAATTTAAATCTATGTTAATGCGTGAGCATCTTTTAAATTCTCGATTTCATAAGTTCAAAAATTTAGATTTCACTTTGGAATTAAAACTTCGTAAAGTTTGGAAAAAGGTTCTAAACTAAGAACTTTCTAAGCAGCTCATGTAATTGCTGTCTCAGCCTTCCTTCTCGTATTCAACAAATCTTGCTAAATGTTTAAAAGTAACCATGTAACCGCTTTATTCTTTCGGTTCCATTATGAGAATCATCTATCCGTATCTTATACGATAATGTGTCGAGTTAATTAGAAAAAACCTCAATGAAAACTGTTTAGTCAGCAAACAGAAACAATGAATTTCGTAATTAATTAGTCTTGGTTTTTACCATCATCGCATTTCCGAACGGAAATTGCGGTTTAACATCTAAAAGAAAAAAAATCGTTTGCGTTTCCTCTTTTCACATCACTTCAGAGCACGGCTATCTCAAACTGGAAATCATGCCACATCTTTCTCGTGAGCAACTGATTATTCTCTCTACGGAACAGTCACGAGCTCCTAGAATCGGAGGTGAAAAACCGAGTTATTTCATAACGTAGCTTCCGATGATATGTAAACAAAAAAGCAAGTGTTCTGTAGTTTTGACATGCACATGCCGTACACGATTCGATTCGCACCTGCTATACAGGAATTCGAATAGTCTGCAGACCTCGCCGCACATTGAAAAGTAACACGAGAGCTAGCCATTCTCGTTTAATTAAAAAATTGAATCGATATGTGTTCAAATGCATCGTTGACGTTTGAAGCGTTGAAATTTTTTTTGAAGTATTCCAAAGTTTTTATTAATTGTTTGATGGAAAAAATGCTTATCTCGACAAAATTACATAATCGTAAACAACTTTTACATTTTTCTTTGTTTAGCGGAATGGTAACATTGTTTAAGCATCATTTGTCGCACTGGTCCTGACAAGTGCATAGGACTTTTTTCAAACGATTTTCAATATTACGCAATGCAAAATGTATTGTTTTCAAAAACATTTTGCTGTAGGAAACGCATTCCTTTTTACGGTACATTTGATTTGTGTTTTTTAATCTTGTGACAATTTGTAGAATAGCTTAGTCTTACTACTGAGAAATGTTGAATTATTATTTGTCATTGCTAATATAATTCAATGCATGGAAGTAGCAAAGGGATCGTTAACGAAATGGCTATTACCACTTTTAATTTTTTCATGAGCTTTTATAGTAAGTATCGATATTAAGACGGCATTAGAAAAGAGCACGTGTCTGTATCCCCCAACTTAATAAAATATAACAATTTTATTCAAATAACGAAAAATGATCTTCAATGCAAAGGTAACGGTTTACATGAACAAACACATTGGTATTTTTAACAAGCTACGTATTCTTGAATCAGTGATAATCTACTAAGAATTCACTTCTACAACAATCCATTTGTAGCAATTTCTTAAATAAAAACATAAATAAGTGTACGTTTTGGAAATCGTAGGACTTATGCTCGAACACATTACTTTTGAACAGCGTCCAGTGTTGTAAAATTTGCTTTTATATCTTATTTGGACTTGCTGGGTGTGAAAATTAACTGTTTTATTAATAACTTTTGTATTAAATATTTATGTACTTACGAATTTTTTCTTATTTTTAGGTAAGAAACATTTACATATTCGAGTGAACTATCATGCACTCCTTTTTGGAATCATGGAAACATAAGCTGAGAGGTGAATTGTTTTGTTATTTACACATAAAATGTTTCTTTTTACAAACATTCCAGAGATGATCTATTAAAACATAGATGTATCTTACAGAAATTTTCCTCAAAATAATACAATGAAGTGGAATTATTTTTGTTTTCAAATAGAAAAAAATAAATCAAATTTGAATGAAATTCACAAAGTTGTTCTTAATCTTGAATTAAAAAAATTGATACACTTTAAGAACTCGTGGAATGTAAAACAATAGTTTGACATATTTGAAAATGTTAATGTATTTTTTCATCGAGATTAAAAATAGTTGAATTTGGTAGGGGCTTTGTTTGTTTTCTTTAGGTAGGTATTTTAATTAACGTCACACTGGAGCAAAACAACGGGCTATTGGGGACGGCCCGGGATTAATTCCAAAGGGAAATACCGGGGACAACACCACGTAATTTTGAACCACTGTCTTCTTTAGGATATGTTAATACTTATTAAATGTAATTACACACACGGCAGAATTGATTGTGTGTTACAAGATGTTCAAACTTAATGGATTTAGACCGATTGCTACCCCTCTTAAGACAACTTCGATTACAGATGAAATAGTTCAATTTTCAGAATCCCTAAACCTGCTAAGAAAGTGGTGTGATAAGATTAAAAATTTACTGTTTTTTTCCCATTTCAATTCGTTATCACTTCTGATAGCTGGGAAAAAAACTAATGCAAATATGCGGATTGTAGAACTTGATTTCACATTCAAGCGGAAATGACTCGATATACCGCCATTTCCGATTTTCCATGTAACCTCCATATTACACGAGCGATTTCTTGAAAATGATTGAGTCATGACCTAAGTGCGTAGAATAAGTTGAGACTGGTTTCAAAATTTGTTCTCCTTGGTCACCATTGACGTTCGAAAATAAGTTTGAGACAATTATAATTTTGACCAACAAAACTTTTTCCATCGGCAACTTTGATTCGGGAATGCAATAGCATGGTACATCATCTAGACGTTGCCATACAGTAAATACAAATTAGGCTATTTTTTCGCGTCACGTAGGAAAAATATGTAGAGATTTGATAACATATAAATTATTAATAATGCATGTGTATGCAGCACACGCATTATTTGTACACTGCATGTCCATTGACATCCAAAACAAGAACTTCACACTGGTCATTAGCAAGCCTAGGACTCGAACTGATGAATTTTGATATTAATTTTTACGTGAGAACAAAATTAAAAACTGGTTTTACGAGATATTCTTGGCATCAACACTTTCACTCGGGTGCATTCTCTCCCAAGCGCGGTGTCATTACCACTAACGACGAGAGAGGGCTAGCCCAGGGGCTCTTAATTCCACAAATCCGGTCTCAAGCGGTTGGATGTTTACACATTCCTTTTCCCGAACGTGCTTCTCACTATAAAACAACCGCTGTGATCTCTACAGAAGTCCTATCGTTTTAAACTCCATCGCATATATTTCTGGTGCTTCTCTGTCTCATGTATTGCCTCAGTGTTGAGCAATTTGCTGGATAGAATTTCCATTTCCCACATATTTGCAATTGATTTACCTAGATCTGCTAATACGTTTTAGCCAGCGCTTCAGTTTGTGCCCTGGCAGCCTTTGGCACGGTTTGAAAGTGTCTTGTGTCAACGGCTGACTCTCCGATTTTGTTGCATAGGTTTAGTTTTTCTCCACATGTTCTATTTTTAAGTTTGTTTTACGAGTTTCTTCAATGATCCGTGCTGGCAGTAATAACTATTACTGAACTTGGTGATTAATTGTGGTTTTATTATAACATCAGCTTTTTCTATATTTAAGACTAGTGGTTTTTAGCCTATTTTTGTTTGCCCCATGTGTATGGCTTTCGCAACTCAATTGTTATTGTGTGTAATGATCCCAACGCACATATATCACGCTTTAACACATAAGGCATGAATAAATTTTAGATATTAAGGAGATTAGTTTTTCTCAGTCGTAGATACAACATTGGAATGATGGATCCACTCCTTTGGCACAGTTTGAAAGTGCCTTGCGTCAACGGCTGACTCTCCGATTTTGTTGCATAAGTTTTGTTTTTCTCTGCAAATTCTATTTTTAAGTTTGTTTTACGAGTGTCTTCACTAATCTGTGCTGTAAGTCCTCTAACTACTATTGAAATTACTGACTTATTGTGATTTTGTTATAACATCAACGCCTTCTGTATTCTAGACTTGTGATTATCAACCTCAATGGTTTACTACATCCACAACCCAATTTTTATGGCGCGTTATGCTCCTAACACATATATATATATCACGTTTAAACACATGAGACACGAATAAGTTTCATGTCTTATGTATTTAACAAAACTTTTTGCATGGTTTTTGGAATTGTCTTGTGTCAACGGCTGACAATTCGATTTTGTTATATGGGTTTGATTTTTCTCTGCAGTTTCTATTTTTAAATTTGTTTTACGAACGTCCCCAATATTCCCTGCTGGAAGTCCTCTAACAATTACTAAAATTACTAATTTGTTGTCATTTGTTATAACATCAGCGCCTCACTAGTGGTTATCAACCTTTTTGTTATTGCACCTCCATGGGTGGTGCTGAGGTAACAATAAAAAATACAGACAATTGTTCAAACTATTATGTAATTACACTCCCTATCAAATATATTTAATCGTATCAAATCATATTGAGTCAGAATGATTATATAATTTATATATAAATTTTTCATACTATTTTCTATTTATAATGTCTGCCATTTAAACATTTTCATTTATTATTTTATAGTATATAGTTGCATGTGGAAATTATTAATATTTTACTAAATTGTTGTTTTGATGGATAGATTCAATCCTAGACAGAACGAAACTTCCATTTTTTACTGAATGGTAGAAAAATGTGTTCTTTACCAATTTTTATTGATTTATATGCAACAGTTTAGTCAATTAACTTTTTATTCTCACTTATATGCTTAAGTATCTTTCCACTTTCCCTTATATAAACCATAAATGAAATTAACGCTTAGTGTAGTTATAAATTGAATACCTCCTGGTCGAAAAGTTTTGACATAAATGTTTTACTGAAAGATCTATGCTTGATCGTATTAGCCATGAAAGCTTAACGACATAAATCGCGTCATTAGTGTTTGAAGGAAATGGCGTTAATGATATCTGCCATTAAGTGATTTTTTAATGTGTGTGAATTTTTTTACGTTTTGAATTAGCGTCAAAAGTTTGACATATCAATATTCATTTGAATAAAGCGTTTTTAATCTGAGTTACATTTTTATGCTAACGGTGCTTTGTATGCTAAACTAAAATACTATGCAAGATGAAAAATAAATTCAATTTTTAATAGCTTTATGTATGGAAGAGCATAAAAATTTACTACACATTTTCTGCACACAAATAAAGTATATTTATTTCAGTTTTGATTTAGCTAATTAAAGAATGACAATCGTTATAGAAGGTAATTTGCATAAAGAATTTAAAGGAAATATAAAATTTAATAGAAATCAAGATTTTAATCCCGAATCCAAGAAAATTATATTTCTGGGAATGAAGAATAGATTTTGTTGAAAAAAGAATAATAATTTTCTATAATTATCCCAAATATCTATTTCTAAAAACTAGCTGACTCCCGCATAGAAAACGTGCTAATATTTCTTAATAGCTTATGTCTATTGATGGCAGCATCGTTACACACATCACATACCTCAAAGTGAAATAAAATCAGTTTTAAATCAAAACAATATTTCATGTACTTTATACTGGTATTAACTCTTATTTTCAATATAATGCTTGGCAAAAAAGTTCACATATCAGTTATATTACTACAAATCGCTTCTAAACGTCCTCTTCAATTTCATCTCATTCCTTTGTTCAATGACGATTCGATATATTTCCACGCTAAATATTTTTGCTCTCATTGCCTTCTGTGATCAGACTTCCTGTAGAATTTCATTACAGCGGCAATAGCTGTTACGTGTAGTGTTTTGCAATATTATACAGATCTGTAGCTGAAATCAAGCATATTTAAACCAGCCCGCAAAATTGGTAAATGAATCCTGTAAAAAGAGGTTGTGTTTATATTTATATACGTTTGTTGCCATTCGCCAATATGCAAATAATGTCAATTTCTGTGCTACGTACGTTAGTGAAATATATAAGTAATTTGATATCAAAAATAGGGCCGCGGTAGCCCGGTTGGAAGAGTAACGGATTAGCAATCGGAGTGTTGAGAGTTCGAAACTAGATCCAACCAATACCGTCATGCAGATGGAGGCTAGTGCACGTTACTGTCATGACCATTGTCTATGTTGGCGTAGTGTGGAAGCTTGGAGGATGGGATGTCAGCTCAGGTGTGACCTCGTCATCTGATCATGGTTCAAAATTACGAAGTCCTCGGATCTTTCGCAACTATCTACCTACCTAGCATCAATCAAAAATATTTTCCTTTCTAAGGTGAGCGCAGTAGCATTCGTTCGTCATGTCAAATTGAGAATGCTCCTCCTTTTAAAAATCTTTAAAATCCTTTCGTCCATAAAAGAAATCTCATCCTAATATACTTTCTCCGTTTAAAAATCTTTAAAATCCTTTCGTCCATAAAAGAAATCTCATCCTAATATACTCTCTGAAAAGCTCCCTGTCTTCATGTAACTCCCAATAGACACGATTTTAAAAACAAGCACGTCTATAGCCTCAAACTGTTGTCTTTGGGCCATAACACGTGCCCACGCATCTCTGATCAAAACAAGACAATGGATTCTGGGAAAGCTGAAAATATAAAGATATTCAGAAAACCCGCTCGCTGGAATACTGATAGTCAGACACGTAGATATTGTTCCTATGAAATTTATGAATGAACACGCAATGTGTCAAGCGGCTCGAGAAGGTGATTGATTAGGCGTAAACACAATTTTCCGATACGGTACTTTTAATGGTTGTCTTCGTTTCCGTAAGAACCAATGCGTAATATAGAGTATGCACTCTGATTCAGAAATTTGTTTCGACATTTGACATATTTTCGATAAAGACAATAGAAAAGGTATTTTGAGAACTGAAAAAGGCTTTAGAAAATGGAATCGGGGTGGGAAGAAGAGATTTTAACCACACATCTCTGATAGGGTGAGTTGGGAATCAATAACACACCGTTGATTCAGATCTATAAGGCCACCTTCTGATATAAAGTGTCAATACCTTTATATCAGAGGGTCGCCGTGGTTCAGTGGGCAATGCGCTTGCAATCTGCGAGTTATAGGCGGTTCAAGTTTGATTCCTCTATGGGTGTCAGTAGAACTTTTCTTGTGTGTCCATATTCATTACTTGATGTTGTCTGACTTGTGTTTGGCGCATAAAACCAACCAATCTTTATGTCAGGGAAGCATACATTGAAAACACCCGATCCACTAATGGTATAGTCTAAAGCCCCTTTGCCTAAAGCCCTATCATCTTCAATACTTTGTTTTTGAGATGCATACCTTGAATATTCCTGATCCATCACCGATATACAGTCGACCCTTCTATCGACGAATCCAAATGGATCGTGGGAAAGTTCATGAAATGGAAAATTTCATTAAAAGGGAAGTGAAATTTTTTCCAATTTTTTTCTGGGACTTGATGAAATTTCGTTAAATGGGTGTTCATTACGACTGTTTAGAATATTTCGAAACTGTTTAAGGAAACGAAACTAGATTCCATTCGTTTACGTATGTCCTATAAAGTATGCACTGTTTCAAAATTGTTTCGGCATTTGATATTTCTTCTATAAACAAAAGAGAACTGAAAAAAAGCTTTAGAAAATGTAATCATTGCGCTAAGAAGAGATAACCACACATATCTGATCTGCTGAGTAATGGATCAATAAGATATCGTTCATTCAGACCTGTAAGGTACTCATTACCTTTGTACCAGAAATGGATACATTAAATACCTCTAATCAACCTCGGATATACAGTCGAAAGTCCTTTCTACGAACCCAAACGGAAGGAGAAAAACATTCATTAAAATCTAAAGTTCGTTTAAAGGGAAGAGACATTTCTTTTATATTTGGGTGAGACTTCGTGAAAGATCGTAAAAATGGAATTTAATGCGGGTTTTAAAGATTTTAATTCTGACATAGAAAGATGAAACAAGATTGGTTTGCACAAAAATCTCTGAGTAGTAGGGTATGTTCTCTGATTCATCAGTTGTTGACGACATTTTTCCATGGAAGGCAATAGAGAATTCACTGTGAAAGTTTAAAAAAGCTTTAGACAAAGGAATCGAGACGTCATGAGATTACCACACATCTCTGATCCGGTGAGTAAGGAATCAATTAATTACATATCGTTAATTCAGATCTATAAAATGTTCAATACCAATGTCGTGGCTCACACAATAAACTAAACTTTAGTGGATTAACTGTATTTATTGACATTGATTCAAATTGCTGAACCATCCTTTGTACACAGAGAATTAATGTACTCTCCTGTAAGTACACAGAGAGTTAATATACTATCGTAAGTACACAAAAGATTAGTTCTTAAAAAGGAACGCTGCCGATATCCTATCGCGTCAAGAGATCAGTCACTGAGTAGTTCCCAACCTTGGCGATTCATGTTCTTGGCGCTTGCCAACTACATGAAATGTTGCGCCGAATTAAGAGCGGCGCCAACAATTGTCACGGAGATATTCACTGTGCGAACATCTTTGTATCAGAGATGCAAAGTTGAATCTCCCTCATCCATCATCGATATAGAGTCGACGCTTCTTTCTACGAATCCTAAGGGACATAGGAAAAAGTTCGTTGAAAGGACAGTGAAATTTCTTCATTAAAAGGGGAGAAATTGATGGAAGTTAGTAAAATGAAAATTCATTAACCCTCTGAGTGTCACGAGATTTCAGAGTAGTGTATCCTACAACACGCATAATAACTAAATAACGACATTTATTGGTTGAAAAGAATCCAATGAAAGATTATATTGGTCAGGAAGGTCAAACCTGTTTAAAAGTCATGAAGGGAAGACTAGGTTGCTGTACGGATATTTACGTATAAGTCCCTTAACACCTTATAGGGTTGAAGCGAGTATCGACTGTTAAAAATTTTTTAAACTGATATAAGGTAAAGGAAATGCAAATTTTAAAACAGCACTGAAATTCATCATTCTCCATAGAAATAATTTACCTATTCTTTTTTTAATTGGTTTTTATAATGCAAAATAAGTTACTTCTCTAGGCTTGAGCATTAAGGGATGACAGTTGTTTTACGTCACACTGGAGCTACGCAACGGGCTAATGACGACAAAAGATCTCGAAGATATCAATCTCGAAGGGAAAGATCCGAGGACAACACCTCGTAATTTTGATACACGGTCAGATGACGAGGTTAGCACCTGAACTGGAACCCCACTCTCCAAACTTCCACGCCAAAGCGAGAACATGTGAGACCACGACATATTTAGCGTGCACCAATCCCCTACGTGCACGACGGTCTTTGGTTGGATCGAGTTTCGATCTCGCAAGCCTCCTGTGGCTAATATGAGACTCTTCCATCTGATTATCATGGCACCGAGCATTAAGGGAAATAAATGCCAATAAAAACTGTTTAGCAAAACATATTCAGATATGTGGTTGAAATATTTTGTCTATATGATATTTTTAATCAATGTTTCGTGTAATAAAACATTTATTTTGTGTTAAGATTTTAAAGCATAGGACTGCTTTGTAACTGCCATTTTTATTCTGTTCCCTCAAAATGCGGTTTAGTCACCTAGTATACTATTAGTTGTGTATGGGTTTGGATCAAGGTGGAACTAAATTGTAATGAGTTGTAACTAAAATCCGACTACCTCACCACAAAGATCTCTTTTTTGTTTTCAGTTGTGGTAAAATGTATAGTTCCTTATTATCAGAAGTCTGGTATGTTATTTTCAAGGCAGAATCAATTGCAACAGTTTACAGCAATTTATCGCCATTGTTTTCTTCTGGTATTTTGTCTACTTTCATGGTAACAGTTTCATTTTGTACTTGTCTGTGGAATAATGCCTAAGAGAAATGTAAGCATAGGTAATTGAATTTACTCCGCTCTGGAGCAACATATCGGGCTATCAATGACGGTACGGGGACAATCCTGTAGTGAAATGTAAGGGTAGGTAGTTAATTAATGTCGCACTGGAGCAACACTACGGGCTATTGGCGACGGTCTAGGATCAATCCCTACGCGAAAGATCCTAGAACAAAACGCCTCATAATTTTGAACCACTGTCAGGTGACAAGATATACAAGGTTAAACGTTAATTTACAATTGCTGCAAAGATTATTTCAAAAGCTTTTCAATACCTGCTGTTGCAAAAATTAGAAAGGAAGCATACTAATATTACACACAATATACCTCCCAACTTTTCCTAGTTTTCCGGAAGTCTTACGGAAAAACACTTGGTTTTCCAGCCTTCCGGACGGAAAAAATATTTTCCGGATTTATCTTTAGGCAGAAAATTTTAGTGATGCCAATTTCGAAGTTTTAGCGCCTAAGAAGAAAAACATCGTAATCAGTGATTGTTGGATTCTCGTAAAAATGTCCTTTGGCCCAATTTTCAAGAAAAGCCAATAAATATACTTCTCAAACGCTCAAGAAAAAGTTATCTCTCATTTTTGCGCGTATTTGATGCAATTTTGTGTAAAAGTTTGTCAAATCAGTTTCACTAGAGTTCGAACTGCCTCCAAGCATTTAACATTATAGTGCTGCTCCTGTTAGAAATCGGCCGACCTTAGGTCAGTTGATTTCTGAATAGGTGTGAAAAGTTGTATGGAATTAGGGTTACCATACGCAGAAGACAAAGAAACATGTGCTGCGATCGCCATAGATGATTTATTCCTCGCCAATTTTGGAATCGTAGATAAATTCGGTGCCAGAATCAGCACCAGACATCATTTTAGGGAAGGATTTGTTTACGTTCCCTCCAGTTCCTAAATTCAACTAATGGACTCGTTCAAAACGACGTGACCTTACTGCCTTCTGACTAGAACCGGACTATAGTAGAAAGCAGGGTTCCTTTTTGTTTTGAATAGCTTTCATAAAGCCGCATTTGTTGCAATTGTAGCTAATTTAGCCCTTTTAGCTTTTTTTAAAAAATAATTAAGACATTTTTCTTTTCTGAGAGTTGCGCGTTACTTTAAATGGCACATTAATGTTTCGAATTTTTACTTGCTGGTTGACAGGTATGACACAATACAATTCATGTAGTCCGAAATGATTTTGATGGTAATTAATTAACGTCGCATTGGAGCAACACAACGGGTTATTCCTAAATGATTTTGAAGCACATGGTAAATTGGTAAATAGATGTAAATGTTGAATATCATTAAAAAATGTCGAGAATTGTTTGAAAAACGCTCCATTGAAATAGTTTTAACTTATTTTAAATTTTCTCTTCTTGCTCCATACTCGTACAGTAAATCCATTCTGAGTTTAAATTTCCAAACTCTAAGCTATCCAAATGGATTGTATTAGTAACTACCACTGCTCCGACATCCAGAATTAATTTAGGAATAGTTAGAGCTCTAAAGTTATAAACCTCGTCAACGAACATTCTAATGTTGCCACAATGGTTTTATACCAATTGATATTGAGTATATCTCGAAAGCATAGAAGTCCTCCCCTCCACACACCAAACATTAATTTCGAATCGTAGATCAGCTGCTTCCGAATCTATTCGACTGGAATAAGTCTTATCGGAGTTGCAGATATTTCGCTGCGCGATGGATTTATTCGGGTGATTGCAGTCTTGCAATTCGAGCGTCGCTACTGGATTCCGCGGATTTAGTTGTGATAACACAAGTATGAACTCCGATTCAAATGTAAGACGATTAAGTTGAATTCAGGCCTTTTGAGATTAAAATATTGATGATCTTGAAATTGCATGGAATCTTTGATAGCTATTTTAACTACTTAGATCGATAGTTCTATACAAAACTTGATTATTCCTCTCAGTTGTGAATGATTGTATGTTTGTAGAAAAATGTTTATTATTTTACAAACGCGTTTATTGATTAAAATTGAGTTAAAAAATTTGTCTTTTGTAACGATTAAATCTCTAAAAAGTAAAACGGAAGCTTTCTCAAAACAAAAAGAGAAATAAATTCAGCTCTGTTTTGGCTTGTATTAAACTTCCAGAGATCTCAACAAACACATTGCAAATCTAATCAAACGCAAGTTGTCCCGATTTTTCGTGCGGGATGTAGTTTGAGGACCTCTGCTCTTAAGCAACAAAACGTTTCATTCGATTCAGAGCTTGTAACAGTTCGCTCTTCAAATCGTTCAACTATCTTAGGTTTTTTTTCGATAGCGCTCCTTTTTTTATCTTCACATTTTTGCTTCTACAAACAGAAGCGAATAACACTCTTGACTTGCGCTGATTGAGCTTTCGGATTGAATCCTCTTTCTAGTTCATTTCTTCCCGGTACTATGAATTGTATTTGTTCAGCGCCTCTGTGTTTACCACTTTGGAGATAAAATTGTTTACTCTTCTATTTGTTTCCACTCCAATATATGCTGATAGCTATATTCTAGATTGCCGCTTATCTTGGTATCGAATTTTTGGTATTTGAATGGAAATCGAAAAATGAACTGCCAAAATATTACGTTACCGAAATAGTACGTTACCAATCTCTTTCCCTTCTAAACTTTTGTTTGTCAAACTGTTTTATATGAATTTGAGGCCACATCATTTCAGTCGAGTGCTAATGAGTGATCTGTTATTGATACTGTAAATGATATAGATCATGGTTCTTAAACATGTGACACATCTATACTTCAAAATTTTTGATGACCACCATTAGCAAATGAAATTTATAAATCACCAAAACAAGCAATTACTTGAATTAATAATACCACTTTACAACATTTGGTATTAATAAATTTTTTCCCAAATTCCCGGCCAATTGACCATTATCCATTATGGCACTGGAAAAGGGGATTTGTGAACCACTTTGCGTTACCCTGATGCACTACGGGAGTGGGTTCACGTTTCACCTCGGATACATTCCACACATTCTATGCACCGCCTGCTTAATAGAGTCCACACATTTACCAATCATTCATTACAGACGGACAAACATCCTGCCCCCTACTCTGGATTCAAACCAAGAACTTTTCGATCCAGAAGACATTCGACACTGACCTCTAGACCGATTAGTTGGCTTGGTATAAATGGATGAATGTTGATTTGAGAAGGGTGTTGACCACAATCACATTTAACCTTTCGTGACCCATAAGTTCAAAGTTTCTAATTAAGATGTAATCAGAAATATTTGACGATAAAGAAACTAAATGGCTATGGAATGGTGTCAACGTAGTTTGTCATCAGAAATCAAACTAGATATCCTCTTGACTACAGTGCCATTTAATGCTGTTTACACGCGGTTATTGAATGTAGCATTTTTCTTTCTGTCAATTGTGTGGCATGAAGTGCCCAAGAGAGCTGCTACAAAGAGCAACTCAAATATTCCCACCATTCAAAAATCTATGTCCCACATTGAGATTGTAGATGTTAATTTGAGAAGTGTGCAGACAACAATCACATCTCACTCACGTCTCGTGACCCATAAGTTCCAAGACTTCTAATTAAGATGTAATCAGAAATATTTGACGATTAAGAAACTAAATGGCTACAGAATGGTGTCTTAACAAAATTTGTCATCTGAAATCAAACTAGATATCCTCTTGACTGCAGTGCCACTTGCTTCAATGTAATTAATTAGATGTAACATTTTTACTGTCAGTTGTGGCTGGGGAAGTGTCCACGAGAACTTCTTCAATTCACCCATCCAGAAATGAAATCTACACTCCATGTTGAGAATCATAGATGCAGATGTTGGTTTGAGAAATATGTATACCTCAATCACATTTCAGGTCAAGTGACTTAAAAGTGCAAAGCTTCTATGACATGTAAGTGGATAGATTTTGCGAGATAATGAAACTAAATGGCTGAGGAATAGTGTCAAGAGAGTTTGTCACCAGAAATTAAATATAAATGTCATCTTGACTGCAGTACCACTTAATGCTTTTTTCCATGTGGTGGTTATTAGATGCAACGTTTTTCTCAAATATGTCATTTATGTGGCCTGAAGTGCCCAAGAGAGCAGCAAAGAAACGCCAGTTCACATATTCAAAATTCTACGTCCCATTTGAGATTGTAGATGTTGATTTGAGAAGAGTGTTGACCACAATCATATTCAACCTTTCGTGACCCATAAGTTCAAATCTTCTAATTAAGATGTAATCAGAAATATTTGGTGATAAAGAAACTAAATGGCAGCGAAATGGTGTCAACAAAGTTTGTCATCAGAAATCAAACTAGATATCCTCTTGACTACAGTGCCACTTCACGCTGTTTCCACGGGGGTTACTGAATGTAATATTTTTCTTTCTGTCAATTGTGTGGCATGAAGTGCCCAAGAGAGCTGCTACAAAGAGCAACTCAAAAGTTCACACCATCCAAAAATCTATGCCCCACATTGAGATTGTAGATGATGATTTGAGAAGTGTGCAGACTACAATTACATCTCATGTCTCGTGACCCATAAGTTCCAAGACTTCTAATTAAGAGTAATCAGAAATATTTGGCGATAAAGAAACTAAATGGCTACGGAATGGTGTCAACAAAGTTTGTCTTCAGAAATCAAACTAGATATCCTCTTGACTGCAGTGCCACTTAATTCTGTTTCCACGCGGTTATTGGATTCACCATTTTTCTGTCTGTTAATTGTGTGGCATGAAGTGCTCAAGAGAACTGCTACAAAGTAACGCCAATTCATACCATCCAAAGATCACCAGCCCGTGACAGAGTTCAGAATTCCGAAAACACCTACTTGACATGCTTCTCCACAACTCTTGATCGCCCTTAACAGTGTCCAGACCCGACTTTGTATTTTTAGTCGTGTATCAGTGAAAAAATGTCCGATTTTCGACCCCAATCCTTTCCTTTCAAGTCGACCGCGATATCTTTTCCAAACAGCTTCCCATCCGAGTTGAGTTTCATCAGAGCTACCTCGTCTTGCTGAGTTCCATGTGGCCGAGTGATTTACTGGTGAATACCAGAAGATGGTTGGGCGGGACTTTGGGAGGAGGACTCGTGGTGAAGGCACCGCTTTGTTCTGTCAAGTGGTTGGTAGATTTTTTCCCCTCCACTCAATCCTTCTCGTCAGAAGTGGCCACACAGCTGTGGTGAATCAACTTTCCCACTGTTGAGATCGGTTACATCAGGGCCATCCACACTACTTGCTGCTGCCTAAATGGCATCGCCTGTTGGCTCGATTCGTGGTCCCACAATAGAATGATATTGTTCAACCACCTTTGTGAGTGTGAGAGTCTTTTTTGAAGTGCCGTTCGAGTGTCTTTATGCAAATAAATGCTGACGGCCTCAACGATGCTTCACTGTGGGAGAGACCGCTGCTCGTTAAAATATTTGCCTTGCTAATAAGTGCTTATCGGGAAGGTATGTTCGTGATTTTCAACCATGACCGCAGCAAGTGTCTTGTTTATTTATTTGTTCGTTTGTTAATGAAAGGAATTCTGTTTGATTCTGGCATTCCGGAATTTAAATTTAGCGTTTGTATTATGTTGCTTGCTTCTCATCTCATCTGAAAGGTGTAGTAAAGCAATGTGATTTTTCGTAGATAAAACTGTTCTCTGTGTGTGTTCTGTTAGTTGCATTTTAGATCAAAAAAGGAAATATTGAAGAGAAAAATCCTTTTTTTTATTTGAGTTGCAAGTATTTGGAAACAATCATATATGATTAATATTATCTATGAATGACGAAGTTTGGAAATAATTTTCTTTCCGAAATTTTAAGACAATTTGAGCTTGTGAATAGTTTTTGCTTTTTGTTTTAAGAGGAAACGACAAATAGAAAATAAGTGTCTTTCTTATGTTTTTATTTTATATGAAGCATAAAGAGATGATTGACTATTTTTAAAGAAAATTAATTAATTTTTGTACAATCATTTGTTTTAAAACTTTTAAACTATAATTTTATATATATATATATATATATATATATATATATATATATATATATTGAGTTACACACACACACTAAACTTAAAAAAATTATTAACTCTTTTGGGGTTTCAAACCAAAAACGTAGCGCCACCTTAACTCAGCGGGTTTGTTCACTGAGCCAAGGCGGCTCAGTGGAAAACCCACCACCGCCATCAGCCTTCAAGCTGTAGATGAAAGTTCAATTCCTATGAAAATTTCCCAGGGAAAATTTCTTTTGCATCAGTAAAACTTTTTTGTGTGTATGTTCATTTACTTGACGGGAAAAGCATCATTTGTCCAGATATGTGCCATTAAAAGTCCAACCAACCATACTAAAATTATAAAATTCATTTCTCCAATTTCTTGTGTCCAAAATCTTAAAAATGTCCAAAAAATTATAAATGTTGAAGTGAAAATTTTAAAGATAAAAAAAGAGAGTTTAAGACAACGTATTTGTGAGGTTTCCCGGCCAAACAAGAAGGAATGTTGTCTGGAAGAAACCATTTTTTCCCAATGGTCGTAGGCGGGGGTGTCCCTGGAACGGTTTGGTTTGATATTATACGTAACCTGTAATTTTTTTGCAAAATATTATGTATATAGTACAAAATATTGTGTTTTGCAATTTAGTAACACACATACCAACTGGAGTTCATTTGATTTATATGTATGAATTAATATATTGACAATACATGGGAAATTAATGTACCTGAAAACTAACTATTTTTCTTTTTATAAAAAATTTTAACCGCGATTTATGCAATAACTTCTGTATAATTTAATATTTTTGGACCAACCTTAAAATGTAAGCTTTTTAGTAGAAACAGTTTGTGCAAATTTTTTTACAATTTAATATTAACTGCAAAAGCTAGTTCTGAAAGTCCACTGTTCCCTTGAAATGTAACTGACAAAGACAAGTATATATTCTCTGCCACTCTTTTAAAGCAAAATACTAACTTATAAAACCTCACGTTTGAACATCACACCTCCCACGTTGCCGATCTTTATCCAAACTTCACAAGATCACATCCCTTCTCCCCTTCCCCAACATACCATTCACTCCCAATCGCCAAGTTCATCAAGTCTGGAGATACATCTCGCACTCGTGTCCGTTCCTCCATTTTCGTACTCGTCACGGATGAAGAACGACCCAAAAAAGGCAACCTCTTCATTTACATGCAAAAGAGGGGGCAAACAAGAGCACTCGGCGATGTTTGATTAGAATCCGATACCGTCACTTCCCGATTTAATTGGCCCTTGAAATTATCTCTCATCTCTCATCATTTGGGATCTCTTTTGGAAAAAAGATGGGGATGCGGAGGAGGAAGAGAGGGATGGAAGGAAGAGACGGGAGATGCTGGCACCGTGCCAGGACACCGGTTATACTTTCTTCCGGTTGCCCCTCTTCCAGCGCGATTGTAATCATTTTGGCCTTCGCCTTAGTTTGCGTGTCTGACATGTGCTTTACGATGCTAGACGGTGGTTGGGACTGGGATGCGAATATTAACGACGAAGCGTAAATTCTGCTGAGGGAGGGGGGAGAAAAAGAATGCTGCTTTCGCAGCCGCATCCCCTGAATTTAAACGAACCGACAGGTGATTAAAAATTTCGAAATGGAGATTGCGTGTGCGAGAGAACACGTGGCACGTCATTTTAATTCGTTCTTAAATTGTAAAGTAGTTTGTTTTCGAAGCTGTTGCATTCGTTTTCGACACTTTAATATTTTCGTAAAATATTGTTTAAATATGCCATAGTATTTTGAATTATGTTCACCCGTTTTTATGTATTATTTTTATTTGCTTCGTAGATATACACTGAAGTGCCAAAAGTCATGGGATAGCAATATGCAAATATACAGATGGCAGTAGCATCGCGTAAGAAATGTATAAATGGGCAGTGCATTGTCAGGGCTTTCATTTGTACTCAAGTGATTCATGTGAAAAGTTTTCTGACGTGATTAGCGCCGCACGACGGGAATTAACAAAATTTGAACGCGGAATGCTAGTTAGAGCTAGACGCATGGGGCATTCCATTTCGGAAATTGTTAGGGAATTCAACATTCCTCGATCCAGTGTCAAGAGTGTGCCGAGAAAATATAATTTCAGGCATTACCTCCCACCATGGATAATGCAGTGGCCGACCGCGTCTACTTAATGACCGAGACCAGCGACGTGTGCGTAGAGTAGTCAGTGTTTACAGACAAGCAACACTGCGTCAAATAACAACAATTAGTGTGGGACGTATGACAGACGTGTCCGTGAGGACAGTGTAGCGAAATTTGGTGTTGATGGGACATGGCAGCAGACGACTGACTCGAGTGCCCTTACTAACACGCCATCGGCTGCAGCGTCTCTGCTGGGCTAGTGAACATCGGTTGGACCCTAGATGTCTGGAAAAACGTTGCTTGGTCAGATGAGTCACGATTCCAGTTGTTAAGAGCTGATGGGAGGGTTCGAGTGTGGTGCAGACCTCAAGAGGCCATGGACCAAAGTTGTCAACAAGGCACTGTGCAAGCTGGTGTGGTTCCATAATGGTGTGGGCTGTTTTTACATGGCATGGACTGGGTCCTCTGGTCAAACTGAACCAATCATTGACTGGAAATGGTTATTTTCAGCTACCTGGAGACCATTTGCAGCCATTCATGGACTTCATGTACCCAAACAACGATGGAATTTTCCAGGATGACAATGCGCCATGTCACCGGGCCAAAATCGTTCGCGATTGGTTTGAGGAACATTCTGGACAATTCCAGCGAATGATTTCGCCACCTAGATCGCCAGACATGAATCCCATCGAACATATATGGGACATGATCGAAAGGTCAGTTCGTGCACGAAATCCTGCACCGGCAACACTTTCGTAATTATGGACGGCTGTAGAGGCAGCATGGCTGAATATTTCTTCAGGAGACTTCCGACGACTTGTTGAGTCAATGCCACGTCGAGTTGCTACACTTCGCCGGGTAAAAGGAGGTCCCACATAATATTAGGAGGTATCCCATGACTTTTGGCACTTCAGTGTATGTGTGGTATAGTATTTAAGTTTTTTTCTGACTTCCGTGTCTTCATTCGTTTGCACATTCAACAAAGATATCGGTCCTCTTTACCAAGATTAGATGTCTTCTGGAAAATAAAACGTTATCACGATAATTATTTTTTATTTGCAACGCAGCCAGCCATTACATACACAAGTTCTTCAGGCAAAATTACACACATAAAACAATAACCGAAAAGTTCCTCACCTGCCAGTAACGTTCACTGAGAGTTGTTTTGGTTTTACTGCACAGTTTAGGAAGTGTGCTGCATCCATTAATTCACTGCATCGCGAAAACTATAGTCCATTACATTAGAACAGTCGTTACATTAGAACAGGCGAAGTCTAGGTCACACTTTCCTCCCCCCCCTACCCAAGCCGGTAACCACCATAACATCCTCTTAAAAAATGATTTTTGCTTCGTTTTCCACTGTGCTTGAGGCTTGTGATTAAAAACACGCCTTCATTTAAGCTGTATCAAATTCAGATTCAAACTAACGATGGTAAAGAAAGGTCCTAATAATTCGCCTCCCGGGTACAGATGAGTATTCTATTTTTAGCAAAACCTGCATTTGACTGAATACATCACAGTTCAATATAACATTTCGGAAATAGTCAATCAATATTTTAAATAGGTTTAATATGCAAAATGTACAGCTGTTGAAATAGACTAAATTAAAGGAGATGTCCATTCGCGAAAATAAATAATAAAGTTTGCGCGAACTCACAATTCAAATAATTTTGATTTTGTTCTGCATTTTTTTCTAAAGTTTCGGTTATAAGAAATTTGGTGAGGTCCTTCGTGACACAAGTAACTATCCCAAACTGAACTGAGGTAAAAATAGTTGACATAATAACAATTTTTAACATGAATACTTGATATTTTATGAAATTTCGCTGAGTTAAGAAAACTCGAAAGAACATTTTGAATTTATACTTTTAAAAATTATTTCAATTTTTTCACCAAACGCGGCTCTTTAGTTTACACATGAGTCAAAATAAACTGAGAATTCTTTATAAAAATAAAGGATAGCTGTAAGTATTGTAATTGTAACATATATATATATATATATATATATATATATATATATATATATATATATATATATATTCTGTTTGGATATGATAATTTCAATGATATACACAGCATATTTTAAGTTTCGATGCGTAAACGAGTAACAAAAACTTATGGCTTGTAAATAATGTATAATTAAATGCTTGAATTTGCTATTTCAAATATTTAGATTTAAATGCAGTCGTTCTGAACGACACAATTGAAAATCAGTGGTCCCTCATATCTTTATTTAACGAGTATAAAGTAATTTGAAAATGATGTATTACATTGTTCAAGTACTTTAAATAAAAATGCATAATTGAAGGGCTCTAGGCAACATAAGGATAAGCCACAGAAATACGTTCCGTAATGAAAAAAATTAACAGAATATATTCAAAAGTATCAAAAGAATTTCCGATCATTTGAATGAGTTCATAACACTTGAAAGTTTAAGACACGTCCTCTTGAATAGTGGATAAACCATTATAATTATGGAATAATATAATTATTTTATAACGTGAAAATTGTTAGCATGATAAATTTGAAAAGTGGAAAAATTGAAAAATTTATGTTGCCCGTAGCCTTTAATTTATTTTTTACCAAATGCGATTATGGGGATTTTTCTACTTTCTGTAATGGTCTTCATTGCGCTGGGCAGAGGAGTGGCACTCCCATACAAGTAATTCGGTTTTTAAAAATAAAAACTTGTATTCCGATATGATCATAAGGCATTTTAACCCTCCTGTTCCTGGAGGTTATTTCGTTGAGGTATCTCCTCATTAGCAAAACTGACCTGATCTTGATGGATGAGAGATCTCGTCAATAGAAGAAAACTGACCAGATCTTTATCTTGTCATGAAAAAATCGGCAATATTTTGATGACGCGATATCTCATTATTAGCGAAATTGATCAGATCGTGATGGACGAGATATCTCGTCGACACCACTTGAAGGAATAACCATCAATGAATATCACTCTGATAAAAACAAGTATCTCATGCTATCATTCTGAACGAGACGGACAAGACTAAATCTCAGGAAAATATCTTGAATTGTAGATAAACCAAATTTTTTATAATTTTAAAAAATGCTATCCTGAAAAGTTTGAAAAGTGGCTTATTATTCATTGTGTTGCCCAAAGCCCTTCAATTAAGATATTTCCTAAGGTAAACCTTTCCCCGGTAACTCGCAAGACTTATGGCGTCTTCTGTTTTGTATTTCTACTTGGATGCAATGTTTCTGCCATTTAAGTTGTCTGCAGCATTGCAGTTACGGCTGCAATATTTATCCGAAGGAAGTATCAAAGTGATTTATACGATGACTCTCGAGTTATTTTTTGAAGCACTGTTCCGTCTTCATCAATGTCTTCGTCACTTTCTCAGAAACCGGCATACGGTAATCTCCATATGGTTCATGGAGGGATAAAAATACTCTTTCTTCTCAGACGCAGAACTCCGTGCTATTCTCAAAAACTACCAGACGGAACTTTTTCTTGCATCCCTTTTTAAAGAAACTTTTCGGAGTTAAGATTTTGAAGTGAGGAGATCGTTTTTAAGGCTTTTCAAATCCTTATGTGTGATAAAGAACCGGTCTTTAATATTAGATTGCAAGATTTTTTTTGTCCTTTTTCATTGTTCAATTGTTAATATTGGGTATTATGCAGGGATTGTTTAAGGCTTATGCTATCACGAGGCGTTGTAGACTCCTCTTTTCTCACGCATGATGTATTGAAATATTGTTTTTAAAGGCAGAAATAAAATTACACATCGCCAATAGGGAACATTTGTTTTCGGTCCAAGAAAATAAAGCTTTATTTTTTCAAATTTCATTTTCTGATTTTTCATCATTTTATACAGAGAAAGCATCGGGGAAACATTCTCTCAAAAATTGGTATTATAGCTAAGGGTCAGCAAAAACCGTACCTCAGCGGTGTTCTGAGAGTGCGAAAAAAGTTCGAGAAAATAGGGGCGACCGAAAGACAGGTGCAGTATGTCTCGAACTTCAAATAAACATCTCCAGTGAAACATTTTCCTAGATTTTCCTATAATTTCGACTTTGTGCTTGTTCATTCCTTTTAGGTTCGCTCCCAGGGGCACTTCTTTAGGTGTATGCGGGAATTACAACCCCAAGGATCCGAGTGATCAGCCCTCCCTTCTGTTTTACCCTTCGCCTATCCTGCTTTTTGCTTTTATTCCCTCCCTCGTTGTCTTGTGTTTGGCGTAGCTTGGCCAAATATGGCTCTTGCGCCATAAGACTAAAAACCGACCAACCTGTAGGTTCTTTTTGAGATTGTATAAAGATACTTTTGAATCTGCATACTTTGTTAATTTGCATTAGAATATTCAAGAGACATCCAAGTATCAGGATGTATTCAGGAGCAAGCTTACGCGGTTCTAATCCTTGTCGAAGTGATTTTGAAATTTAAAAGCTATCAAATATGCATGCTGAAACTAGTTATGTCAGAGTAAATCGAAGTTTCGAAAATCACACCGGTACAATATACATCTGCATACATTAATAGTCTAAAAATAGTTTAAAGACAGTCGAAAAAATCATAAAACGCAATGTTCATTTCACCTCTCGGCATTTAGGGAACCAGGAGGAAAGACTACTGGTCATCGAAATTGTTTTCGGAACTTGTACTTGATGACAGCCTTCTTTTAGAAAATCAAATTGAACTTGATTTATTTTTAGAAGATGGGGGCGGTTTGCTGAAATTTGCATGTGAGCAGTTAATACCTCAGAAATAGCTCCGGGGTCAGCTCCCTATCCCACATCCGCACTCCGGTCCCCGGTAACAAATGAGGTCCTGGTCCTCAATACCAGTTTAGATGATGGGCCCCTCATGAAATAACAATGTGTTTTCCAAGTTGTTCCTTATCCTACTTGGTCTAAACAAGCAAGTCCGCGAGTTCATGCACCTACAAAAGGTCCAAGACGAGCTTAGGATTAAATGCAGATCCTCCCTGGACAGCCCGATAGCAAGGAGGTGACCAGGAGAGGTCTGCTCCATTTGCATTTTATTGTTCATAAAATATTTAATCCATGATAACATGAAATTAGTCTCCTTCGGCCAACCTGTAGGTTCCCCCAGTATAGAGATGGTAGTATGCTGATCTGTATCACCCTAGAATTCGAGGGCACATCCGGGATGGTTTCTCTAGTACCAGTCATGGGTGGGAGGAATTTTCAGAGTTATTGTTCTGAAATTTCCCAAGTACCAAAGTGTTTAACTTGTACAAATGTGTAAAACTTTCTATTTTTTCTTTGCAATAGTTGAACGTCTTTATTATGAGCTTAATGAGAGAAAGAGAGAGGAGAAGATCTATTAACGCTTTTAAACTTAGAAAACAGACTGCACATCACAGTACAAAACCTTTCAAATTTATCGGATCCACCAGGCCAGGAGCTTCGATAACATGGTACCAGAGGCTTTCCCTGGGTACCCTGCTTACGGTAGAAATATTCCTACGAAAATTGATGAGAATATAATCCTTAGTTTTCAATAAACTTTGCTCAAGCAAAATAAAAACCTAAAAACTGCTTAGGGAAACCCAGATTGGATTTTTTTAAAATTTTCTTCTGAGAATGAGTCCACTAGTAACCGAGCGGCTAAAGACGTCGTTTTTAACAACGGTAAACTGGTAAACTGAAGCACTTGAATTCGAATCTTGTATTTGCCGTGTTGGCTGTTTGGGAGTTTCCTGGTTTATTCAAGACATGTAAATGCGAGCCAGTTTCCACCAAACCCTCCAGGAAGGAGGGTTTGGTGGAAGGAGGGATACCCCCATTCACGTTTAGTGCAATGTGGCATCACCTCCCATGCTTCCCTGGGTTAACACTGAGACTGCCACGTTCGATCATACGATCCATAAGCTGACAGAAAAAAAATTCCTTCCGAGAATGATTCTACACTGCTGGCCACCCAAATTGCAACACCAAGAAAGACAAGAGATATCACAACAAAATTTATTTTGTAGATAACATGTTGACCAAGTATCAAATGATTAAATTTATAGACTTCTGTGAAGTGTGGTTCCTGCCAAAATCAGTAGCCAGAGTAGCCGCCATTGTTGGAGATCACCGCTGCCACACGCCTCGGCATTGATTCAAAGAGACTTTGGATGTGTTCTTGGGGTCCAGCAGACCAAGCAGCTTCCACACGTTGCCAAAGTTGATCTGGTGTGGCAGCTGGGGATGTATTCTGGGTCAATCGTTGAGCAACCATGGACCACATGTTTTCTATCGGCGAAAGATCCGGAGAGCGAGCTGGCCAGGGAAGCAATTCAATCTGGCGATTGACGAAGAACCCTTGGACAATGCGTGCCACGTGTGGTCGCGCATTATCCTGTTGAAATATGGCTGTGGGCAAGCCCTGAAGGTAAGGAAGGACAACTGGCTCCAACACCTCGGAGATGTAGCGCTGGCTGTTTAAAGTACCGGCAATGCGTACCAGAGGAGTGCGAGAGTGATATCCAATACCGCCCCATACCATAATACCCGGTGCAGGACCAGTGTGGCGGTGCATAACGCAGCTGTTCAGCATCCTCTCTCCACGTCGTCTCCAGACTCGAATCCGACCATCGTGGTGTTGCAGACAGAAGCGTGACTCGTCAGTAAAGACAATTTCATTCCATTCTGCCGTCCACATCCTTCTTTCATCGCACCATTGGCGGCGGAAACGTCTGTGATTCTGCGTCAAGGGTAGACGAAGCAATGGACGTCTTGCGGACAGACCACTCTGCTGTAAACGGCGTCGAATGGTACGCGCAGACACTGGATGATGCGGTACAGACTGAATGTGCTGTGCTATGGTTCGTGATGTGGCTGAGCGATCCGTCACTGCCATACGCACAATATGCCTGTCATCACGTGAAGTGGTGCACTGAGGTGGATGCGATCGAACACGTCGGTCCGTCGTACCCTCCTGCATCCAACGATCACATATCCGCATTACAGTTGTTTGGTTTCGTCCAACACGACTACCGATTTCCCTGAAAGATAATCCACAATCTCGGTAGGCCACTATCCTTCCTCTGTCGAACTCGGATACTTGATCAAAAGATGATCGCTGTTTTCTACGAGGCATAATTGATCGTTTTTTTGAAAAAACCACAAGAAAAACACAATTGCCGTACTTGAAATCGTCGAAATCTCCAAGCCTTAAATAGCGCTTTGAAGTGGCGCCACAGGCGCGCGTGATGTGCGTCTGCGCTGAAATTCTAATCATTTGCATATCTCACCTCCGCTAATGCATGTTGTAAATTTCATATTATTTGCATGCTTCCTTCAGGGTGTTGCATTTACGGTGGCCAGCAGTGTATTTTAATATCTCTGAAAACATGAATGACATGAATGATTCTTAAGAATGAGGAAGAAATGAAATTATCCGGTCTGTTTCGGAAACTCGTAAAGGAAAAATAATAATAAAAATGTTCAAATGGGCAAATAATTATATTTTTAGATAACTGCATACCAATGACGTTTCTCATAGGTTTATTTGTGTTTTATTTGTATCTATCTTCAATCCTTTGTTTTCAGACTGTCATTGATAATTTATATTTCACTATTATAAGTGCAATACGCATTGTCCTTCTGTTAAGAGGACAGTTACATCGTTTATAGGTTGGTAATAAAATCGCTGCTCGTCGAAATTACGGTCACTTAATTTGTTTTGAGTATTTAATTGCGAAATTTGTAAAAATAAAACTGTCATCGAGGATAAATTAAAGACACTAGTACTGAATAGAAAAGAAATATTCGGATATCATATCCGCATGTGTTTTTGTTAGACTAATTTTTAAGTTCAGTTCAGGCACGTTACTTGCATATGTATAGATCTAAAAGTAAAAAGAATAACTTAAGTGATACAAAAAGAGTTTGCTTTTGAACTTTTTAAACGGGAAACATGGATGACTACCAGACTGATGAAAGAAGGTCATAGTAATAAATTGGAAACCATATACTTCTAAAACGACCTAGAAAACGGCTTCAATGCGATAACTGTAGCGAACGGTTTAAATGGATGAATTTTGTGAGTAATATGATGCTTTAAGTCCATAGTTCTACTTGAATGTAAAAATAAGGACGTGTCAGTTATTTTGAACTCTATTTTACAAAATCAAAGTAAAAAGTGAGCATTGAAATTTTATTTATTTATAAGATTTCTTTTACTTCCCCCGACATTTCATGAAAAATGCTTGAACACATTTAAACAAAACTAAGAGGAGTAGCAATTAAAATTTCAGTACACAATATTTGTTTCACTATAGAATATTTTAACTTCATTTAATTTAAGAACTTGTATGATCATGGAATTCGTATAAGCCAAATTTTGACATGGCAATTATCTCGTAACTAAAATGAGATAAATATTCATTTCATAATTTTATAAATAATGGATAAATTTTACTTCCATTATTTTGTTTCCGCAACTTATTAAAAATAAGTATTGGTACATAAATTGTTTTCTGTTTCAATCTCATAACTAAAAAGTATATATATAGTATTATGCGTTAATACTTTTGAGAGTATTGAATTAAATTATTAATGCAACTAAATTTAAGGCAGCTTGTTTAAATGATTTTTTGTTTCAATAAGTAATTTAATTATGTGTTCTTCACAAACCCTATGTAACCTTAAAAAAATACCCTGCTGTATGAATATTAAATTAATGTTTTATTACGAGGTGTTAACTACATTCCTAGTATAGTGTCACGATTGTTAAATCCACCGGAGGCTTACTGAAACAATATATCGTGAAGGAGTGGTTCTCAGATCTGTCTAGTACCCAAACATCACAATTCTTAATTGAATTCAATTACTCTACAATTTATCGCAATGTATTCGATGCAGCACAGATGCGAGTTTCAGCATCTGTGCTGCAAAAATGACACTGGTGTGCCCTAAGGAGGGTGAAACGGTTTAAATTGGTGTAGTTTGGTAGGTAGTTAATTAACGTCGCACTGGAGCAACACAATGGGCTATCGTCGACGGTCCGGGATCAATCCGGAAGGGAAAAGTCCAAGAACAACGCTCGTAATTTTGAACCACGTTCAGATGATGAGAACACCTGAACTGGCACCCCACTCTTCAAATTGTGTAAGACTTATTTCATTTCAATGATTGAATTCCGAACTGTAGACAAGTATGTTCACAAATAGTTTAAGATAATACTCGTAACAAAATTTTTAAGTATTATTTTTTTTTATTACTAAGTATCATAAATAAATTATTTCAAAAATATTTTTTCAAACTTTGGAGCAAAAAAAGTTGGCAATTGCTGTTATTACTTTTGTAAATCAATCAAAATTTTATCGGGTTTTTTTTTGTCAGATCGGTGAATCAATATATTTTGGTGTGCCTCATTATTTCAGTAATTAGTTTATGTGTGCCATAGATGAAAAAGGTTGAAAATTGCTGAGTTAGGGTATGATTTTTCTGTCCTGAAGATTTATACATTTGAGTGGTGACAGTGTTGTTCTAGGGTTGTGTCAGCACTAATACACCGAAGCGTATGTAATTTAAATAAATGACTTTTTCAACTTTGATACAGTTATTCATTTGAATTCAACGAGCAAAGAATTCTTTTCAATCAAGATTGGGGTACTCTCATACGTTGAGTCGAAAGGGGTTGATTAAATAAGCAATATGTGTGCGATTGTTCTTTTGAGACTACAGAGTAAGAGGTTGTGAACACCATTTATCTCCATGACATCATGGACCAGAGGGAAAAGAGGTCACGTCAAATCTAATTGATATTGATTGACCGCTTTTGTCGGGGTTAGCAGAAATGAAACACGTTGGGCTTCTTTGATGTACGCCAACTCCTGATGGAGACAGGTTCTTGTTGACAGCCCAGTGTTTGCATTTCTCAACACAGCTGTTTTTTGACGGAATCGGATCATGTCGCCCGCTGTCTGTTTTGACTTATATTAAAATACACGAAGAAGGATAGAAGCAATAAAACACATGCCTGATAAAACGAAGTGAATAAGAATGATTGTTTTTTAAGTAAATTATTTTGTGTATGTATGATACTTTATTTAGTCACTGATTGCCTCACGTTTGAATCTCGTTTATTTATGAAATAAAATTAACAGTTTTTAGCAGTTTCCTTTTTTTGCTTTAAAATGTTATGCCACCTACACAAGTTTTACGTGTTAAGAGCGAATCTTAACAAACTGTAAAACTATGACTTTCAGTAAAACCTTCGTTATCCGAGCTCCGATTAACCGAGTGTCCGTGTTATCAGAGCCGATGCAGTACAATAAATTTTTTTTGTATTTCATATAGGCTGTTTTGTGTCACTATAAGTCCTCATTATCCGAGTTTCTGAGGTGACATCGGTCCGTATTATTTCGGATAATCAAACTTCTGTACTTGTTTTTATTTGAGGCAACAACAGTAATATTTCTACTATTTTAGAAAACAGCAGTCGTTATTCCATTTAAGTATATATCTCTCTTTTTACTTGAAAAATGTTCTTTAAAAGTATATTTGTATCATATTGACACTATTTTTTATGAATAAATATAATCAAGATGCTTAACCATTGCAATGGAAAGAAACAATGTTCTAACTGGTAATTTATTTGAAATATATAAA
Organism: Meta bourneti; assembly: GCA_933210815.1. Lineage (NCBI taxonomy): Eukaryota > Metazoa > Arthropoda > Arachnida > Araneae > Tetragnathidae > Meta > Meta bourneti. The sequence continues at coordinate 58,746,743 of OW119926.1, forward strand.
TCACACAAAACAATATTTTTTAATTTTTATAAACGCAATCATCTGTTATATATATTTTAAGATTCTGTTTCTGTTATATACAAACTAGTATTCTAATCTGTTTTTTTTTTGTTTGTTTTCAGGTGAGTGAAGATTTTGAAACACGAAGTGTTTTAAAATATTTTGGTGAGGTTAAAATGCTCCATGGTTTTGACTACCTATTCATACGCCAGGTATTTTAGTTATATCCTTTCTTAGAACAGAACTCCAAAAACAGAGGATGTTTCTTGAACCCAATTTTTTTAATACCAAATGGACTATTTTAGCTAGAAAAAAAAGTTGGTGTGAAACCTAAGCTACGTTTAATAATTGTCCTGAAACTCGAGAGTTGAATGACAATGGCTCAGATTGCTGTGTTGGTTCCCTTATTCATATTCCTCTTCAAACAAGACTGATATAAAGCATTTTTTTGCCCAAATCCATCTTTACATCATTTCAGATCCTTCAATGCTATACCCAATCTGGTTTTTTCCCATTCCGAAATTTCTATGCGCATAATTGTTGCAGCTGCTATATAATACATACAGGATAGCGATAGTTGAAAAGAAAATCAAATTGGTGTGATCATTCTGGTCGATTTTCTCCAACCCGATCAACGTCTGGTTATTCTGCTATTTTACTCCCGATCTCCACTCGTTGCTCATGTAAGTTTGTGACAAGGAAGCGGAATCGAACGAAACATTACGCATATTGAATTACCAGCATCTATATTTGGAAAGCGCATAAACAGAAAGGCAGTTCCTGCTTTCCGAGTCCATCATGAGGGTTCTGTTTATGAGCAGAATCTTAAACGTGTCTCAATTGTCCCTCTTCTTCCATTAACCTTCCTACCCACGCATTCGTAGAGGTGCTGCCACATCCGGTTAAGAAATTGCAGGAATTAGGTTACATCACGGTATGGACCGTATGTCACGGCTCAGAAATAACCATTAATGATCTAACCCGCAGTGTCATTTTTGTGCAGTCCATTGCAATTAGGAAAAGTAGAAAATGTCTTCGAAAAAACTGTTTTGAGATGAGCTTAATGTATGAGGAAGGCCGTTGTAAACACATTAACATATTGTTGAATAAGGAATGAAATTTAAAGGGGAATCACATCGAAAATAAATTTGAAGTGCATTATTTTCTCCGCTAGCTACGAAGTTATTTTGCACGTAAGAGGACTTCTTTTTGTATACTTTATGCAACTTTGCAAGACTGAATATGCGTGAATAAAGTAAACATTGGTACTGCTCTTACTTTATTCTGAATAAATCTCACATGGCTTTAATGATCCCAAACAAATATTCTAATGATTCTATTCTTTCGAATTAATTCTTTATACCTTATTTTTCTTAGGGAAAAATGTTTTTTATGTACATCCCCAGGAAAATTATGAACTCACAAACGTTTATACATATTGTTAATTATCTCACTTGGCAGAATAATTTATACCATGTCTATTAATCCGTGAGACTTGAAGCTCTCAACAACCATTTCTGGATGGTAAGCAAACTAGCTCGAGTTTCTGCCTAGACAGGATATTATAATGGTTTGACCGCTCGAATACAAACGTTCATAGTCACTCATCATAATTGTAGCTATCAATTTGATAGAATATCACTTTCTAACTCCTGGATATAAATCACATGTTAGGATTTACGCTTCATGTTTCCAGAGTATTTCAATGATCGTTACATTATATGCGACTCAGAAAAAGAGTACAGATACCCAATTTACTTGATTAAGTTCATTCAAGTATTATGTTGAACAATATAATACGTATTTCAATGTTTTAGCAATCATACGAGTATTTAATATAGCAAATTCATAAAAATAATTTATTTTTCATTTATTGATTATTTTAATACGGTTCCATACGCACAATTTTTAACATCTATATTTGTGTCTTTCCTTCTATGAAATTATTACAATCTTTATCTTAACTTTTGATTTCAAATGTACAGTTGGCTTGGTAAAATTGACTGAAAAATAAATTTTGTAATTTATAAATAGGCTTTTCAACTAGAGAAAAATGATTGAGATGTGTTAATTTTTGTTTAATCAATTGCCCACACACTTTCCCTATTTCGATTCATGGTGATATGTATGTGGACTAAAATGCATTTTGCTTTACAGCCAGTGAGGTTACAAAGTGCAATTAGCAAAACTTAGTGGAAAGCTCACAAGGCATTCAGATACGCGAACACATCTAAAATACTCTTATAGTCCATGAACATCCTAGTAAGAATAAAAATATTACTCCTTTTGTGGTACTTTTATTTGCTAAAGGAATATCTTTAGAGTGACTTTTTTACACTCATTTTCTTCTGCTTTTTGCTCCTTCCATTTTATAGCGGCTATCAAAAAGACTTTACAGAGGAATAGTAAGTTACGACTTCGAAGATAGCACTCGTCCTTAAGGAATTTTTTAGCGTCGTCCTCTGACAGTACTTGTGTATTAGTGTATTTGTGGCTTATGTTCCTTTTTAAGATTTCTTTGTGAGCAAGGTAGGGAAGAAATTGCAAGTGGCGGTGTTCCAAACGAAAATAATTTTTGATTGCAATAGTATTCAAATCCGTCTTTCATTCACTGAATAACAAAACGAAATATTTTCTCGCAAGCAATACATTAAAATAAGATACTTTGAATGAGAGTGAACTAGGTTCATGACATCCTGTCCCCAAGAATATTATTCCACGGACCACCACAGTCCTTCATTCCTGTGCCTCCTTTTGCCTAGTTTAAAATAAACTTGTTTTTAAACGGAAATGCATTCAAGATTCGTTTAAATTAAGGTAACGGATGACTTCTATAGGGTGTACAAACTTTGTGGTATCGACCTTCTAATGAAATAGACAGATTATGTGTGCTCAGCTTCACGCTATTTCTTCCTGTCGCTCAGTTTGAAGATGTGTTACGTGATTGTGGGAAAAAGCATGAATCCTAATGTGAGACAAATTATTGATTCATAAAGTGATTATCCAATGTGATTAAAAACACTAGTCTACGTTTCGATAGCAAATCGGTCCAGATTCATTCGTAAGCCCACGGGACTTACCCTTCTGAGATCCTGCGATAGCGACTCCGCTCACATGTTCTGTATATTTCATTAGAAGGTCGATGTATATTTCATTAGAAGGTCGATGAATATTTGCAGATCATCGTTTAAATTTCTGCTTTTGCTTGAGAATGATAAAAAATGCCAAAATATCGTTTCAGTTTGCACATTGATATCTTATCGCGCGCGCGTTAAATTAACGAAACCAGCTTATATTTGAATTCAATTTGTTTATATCCTTTCGTGGCAGTGGTATTTTAGGTTAGATATTGAAGGGAGGTTCTTTTTTGAATTGAGATTGGATATTTCTACTTGCTTTATAGTCGAATTTCAGCTTAGCTCTAATTTATTTACGGACATGTGAAGTGCTCCGCGTGACCTTTAGAGCTACTTCCTTCTGTGTATGAAATCTAAATATGGAAATAATTAATTTAATTCAGCACTGTCCGACTAGAACCCACGGCGTTTGGCCCAATGCTTGCTTTTCTTCATAGAAAAGACGAGAATTACAGCTATCAATATCCAGGTGCATCAGAAAGACTTTGCTTGGGATAATAATAATAATAGATTTATGTATAGCGATTTCCTCCTGCTGGCCAAACGAGGACGATACGGACCGTTTCATCTTTCTAGAGTTTGAAAAGTTATTGAAATCCATTTCAGCCTGAACAGGACGAGAAAGTCGAGCGGTTTCGCCAAGATCCACATCTCGGTCTGAGACAGTCAGGTTTTTCCAAATTACGATACCGACGTTCATATTCCTGTGGTATATCGTGGGGCAAAATATCCTATTCGCCGTATTGTATGGCTAAACAAACTCGACCACCGAAGAAATCTTGGATCGGGTAGAAGAAAGCGTGGGTCAAGAATGTGAAGAGTAGTAAACAATCCTATCGCACATGAGATTTTAATCTAAACATGACCACGGAAGACAGCTAAGAGTTTTACGAAGTTCTCAGTCTGTGGCTGGAGCTTTAGACTAATCCACGACATTGGACGACTAGAGGTTCAATCTCATCTTTGCGACACACGATCTTAAATGCTGTGGAGTCTACGAATGCACATTCAGTTACTACGATATATTTCGCTGTCCGACACTGACATTAAACAATCCAAAAATCCATTTAAGAAATATGGCTCTCCTATGGGTAACCTGAAAATTGACGTTAGACGATCCCGTTTGAAATATTTTAAATGCTTATTTTTTACATATTTTCACACGGATTACTTTTTCACACGTGTCTAATACATGGGGCGTTACTATAGTGTCACCGGAAGGGTGCGTTTGCTCATCATCCTTTCTAGTTTGACGCCCAGTCCTTCTTTGGAATACTAATGGCTAAATTACAACTTACACAACTTCTTGTGTGACAGTTGATGTAACCTAAATCTTAGTGAGATTTTTTTCTTATATGAACTTTTAGAATCGCCCTTCTAATTACGATATGTTAAAAATTTTATTTTTGACTATTTCAATATTGGGTTTCACTTTGAAATTTCTCAATTTACATAGTTGTGGTTTAATCCTGAATTGTCTTTTTACACAAAAATTGGTTAGGAACTATTTGCGAGTATTTTTGATGAAACAGGCCCACTTTATTTATTATCCTTTTATAATTTCATTCTTTTCAAGTTTTTAAAACAGTTTTTCTTCATTTGTACCTCTTCATAATCCTTTGTAGGGCTACCGTGGCTCAGTGGATTTTATCTCTGCTCTAGGAACCTGCGAGTTGTCGGCGGCTCAGGTTTCATTACTGTTGTTACCCTAGGTATATTTCTTCTGTATCAGTAAAACTTCCCTTGTGTGTACGTATGTCCATTACTTGACTTTGTCTGCCTTGTGTTTGGCGCAGATTAGCCAAATATGGCCGTTGCATCATAAAAAACCACTAACCACAATTATTATGGTTTGTTGGTCTTGTGTCTACAAACGAACTAAGTCAATTTAAAGTCTCAAACCCATAGTGCATGAATTTAAAACTGCGAAAACTAAAGCTCACGACGAATAACTTTTTTACAAATAGTAACCTTTTTCATACTTACAGTTTAATCTGTCTTGATGATGGTTGTTTTTTATTTAATAAAGTCATATTTTTTTCATACATATATATAAAGAAATAGCCTTTTCTCTTTGGTCAAATTTTGTAAGCTCGATAAGCAGTTCTCTGATTTCAACTTCCTGTGAGGCATTTTTAAACGATAAGAGAAACAGTAAAATAAGCATATAAACGAAGAGATGGAAGTTTATTCCAAAAGACATTAGCCTTAATGAGACACCACAACCGTAAATGTGCCACAGGACCAGTTCCCAAGTACCCGAGCCATCTTGCACTGTTCAAGTTGACGTCTGTGTCACGAACTCTTTCCACTGTGGTGACCTTTGGCATATCGAAAGCAGCCGTAACCAAAATAGTTAAAATGTATGCCACCAGTGCAGTTCTTCTGCTTCTGTTAATTCTGGATAATCTGATACCGGCAGACGCCAAGTTGGGCGGTAATAAATTTAAACAATTTCGTTCGTGCTGAGTCCGCTCACGTTTCAGGCGAAACTTTTTCGTTTTTTCTTCGTGTTTCATTTGTGTAACTCTTTTCCAGGGCGTAAGCTAGGATTTGGCATAGAGGAGCTCAGAAAAACTTCCCCGACGGAAACGTCCCGTGGCTTACTTAATTTTCGTGTGCCGAGTGGGTGGTTGAGATATTTTCTTCAGTCGCAAGAGTTGCGGAAATGATTCAGCATGCCTCCAGGTCCCAAGGACGTATTTCTGCCTGCTTGCGAAATGCATTTTTCATTCACGAATTCCTCCGGTGGCTTCATTTGCAATGCTAATCGGGACATTCTGCGTTTACCCTTGTCCTGAGATTGATTCGACGCCTCACTGACCAGTGTTGGTTGTCCTGTTGTCCTGCTCGCTGACGCCATTTGATTTCGAAATCCTGTTGATCGTTAGGTGTGAATTGATGTGTTGACGGTTTTCAGTGAGATGGGGTGGAATATTAAAATAGACGCCAGAGTGCTTCATGAGTTGTTTAGATAGCCCTTTTCTTGGTGCGTTTGGATTTAGGACATCGTTTAAATTAGTGTGAGAATAATTAAGTTGTTGATTGATGGTTCTTTAAGGGGACACGGTACCCTAAAAATGACTAAAAAGTCGAAATTTTTTTATTATTATCTTACATTAATTATACTACTTTTAAGAATATGTGTGCAAAATTTTAGAGCCGTAGCTGCAATATTTAACGAGTTATGAATTTTTATAAGTTAATTCTTTCATTTATTTAACTGCCATTTGAAACTTTAAAGTGCTTTCTCTCAGCTTTTTATTTTTCATGACTACAGTGTATTTAAAATGCTAAGGCTTTTTTCTAATTGATGTAGAGTTTTGAAACTTTTTGTGGTTGTTTATTATGATATATTTAATAATTTTGTGCGTGGAATAAGGATTTGGAAGAATAGTTATTTTGTCAAAAATTGATGAAATCGACTATGACTGTTTTTTTGCTGTTTTTCAGTGTTTGTTACAAAAATATCTGTAAAAAAGTAAATAACAATGATACCCATAATCCATGCACAAAATTGTAGGGAACACTTTATGGAAGGTAAGTAAATAAAAATATTTGAAAAAAATTAAAATTTGAAGACGGAGTAGGAATTTTAAAATATTGAAATATATTTTATAAAAATTTAATTTTTTAGTTATTGTAAATGTAAAAACGATTTTTTTTTCTTTTGTAATGTACATTTAATGTGTGTATTGGAACAAGGTACACAAAAACATTTTGTTGTGAATATGAAAATTAAAAAAAATGTTCAAAGGGTACTGTGTCCCCTTAATATGAGAAAAATTACCATCTACCTATCTTCCATGCAAATATTTGAGATGGCGAAATGGGTTTTGGAGTCTGTTCGATTTTACCAGTGGAACAAATGCTTAAAAATGTCATTTTTGAATTGTTTTTAAATTTCTGTACTTGAAATATTAGCCTGTGCTATTGTTAATGGTGTGATAATAATGTAATGAGCAGTCAGTCTGGCATGGCGTGATTCGAAACCCGACTTAAGTTAATTGCTTACAATAACGTTTGTGTACTTCTGAAATATTTTCTCAAATATGTGTATAAATTAAAAGCGCAGCAAATATGTCACCCCACACACTTATTGGGTTGTCTGAGAATTTTTAACCAAGAAAAATTTTGGTTTGTTTGCAAGGGTTCTTTAAAATGGGAAATATAGAATTGTGTCTGTTTATTGTATGAAGTTTCGAATTTCTTTGCACGTATGTTTATAAATTAAATCAAGTATGAAAACATTTATAAAGAAAATAATTTCATCTGAGAGCCAAAGTGAAAATTTTTATGTAAACCATTGTCAATGATACAAACGATAGTTGCTTAATTGTTTAAATTGTTCACATATACCCCCTGTTGAAACAAGTGATTCAAATTCCTTCAATTATTATGGTGTATTAATTTTTTCCCTGCAAGGTTTTCCATTGTTTGCGATTTGTATTTTGTTATTGTTTCGTACTTTTTTCTGTAGAATTTCAAAAAGGAATGTAAACGTTAAAAGCATTGTTGTTAGGATTGCGTATGCTTTGTTTAACTCAGTGATTATCTTATTACCATTCAAATGTAGCCGGAAATTCCCTCTAGTAAACTCATCACTTAACTAAACTTCCAAACACGGAAATAGAACTGCATTATATTACCTATACATTCTTATTTTATATAAACTTCCCTGCGATTGAAACTACGCCTTTCTGAGGTGTTGGCAGATTGCTTTGGAAATAGACTTTAGTTTTACTGACAAATCAATCACTTAAACTACGAACGTCTGCTATTCCATTGCTATTTAAACGAGTGTTGACAATAGTGAAGAAAATTAATAGTTTCCACCATTCGGTTAACAAGGCCAAGGCAGAATTACTTCAATTGCGTAAACGCATTCAACCTTGACTAAGCAAGTGTGTAGTACAACACCGCTTTTAAAGTTATTAATGTTAAGGATAAGTGAAAACACAATTGAATTTATTAAGATATTCTCAAGAGTGCGTACTTCTATTCAAACAATTAAAGATTATAAAGTTATGAATCATAACCACAACCTTCACACTAGTGACTATTATTATACGTTATTCGCAAACTTATCAAGATAGAATAGAAAACATTTAGTTTTTGCGAAATTGTTTCTGTGAGGTTGTCAGTATTTTTAAAATTTTTGTTTCATTTTTTGAAGTTAAAAATCAAGGAGGTATGAGGCAGCTAACCTTGATGTCGCGATAAATTAAATGTATCGGACATCATAAACAACTAATTGGGTTAGGTAAGTTTTACTTTTGAACGTGGTTTAAGAATGCATTGAAAATCACTTTGATTTTAAACATTCCAATTTATTGCTGTCTTGTTTGAGGAAAACTTTACATTGAAACTTAGTAAGAAAAGAATATCAAGGGCAAACTTTAATTAAAGGCAATGACAGTTGAGTAAATTGTGTAAGAGATTAAACTTGAAGTAATACTAATTAGAAACTTTCTAGTTGCACAAAAAATCTAGTTACAAATCGTCATTGTGTGTGGTCCAGCAGTAGAATAAAAGAACATATTTCGAATGTCATAGAAAAGGAATTAGAAGAAGTAAAACAACTCAATATTAAATTTTTAATTTCCCAAATCGAATTAAATTTTTCAATCATATATAAAAAGTGAATAACGCTATATTTGTCGCAAAAAATGTATTCCTTGTTCTTTGTTAAACCGCGTATTCACTAACAAATTGTAACGTGTATGTAACAATTTCTGTAGCAACCAGTTGCAAGTGTGGACAGTATGCACAAAGTCATCTTGTAGCACATCGCAAATAGTCGAAGTTTACTGTAGAAAAGTGCTATAGTAGAATCTACAGTTTTATAGTATGTCAGGGCTACCACAGGTGACTAAAAGGCGACTTTTAGATACTATTTTCAACCTTTGCTACAAAAGGTATCTTTTTAAGAAAAATCGTCTCAAAAGTTCCTATTTACAAAATTTTGGTGACTTTTCTTTTGCAAATTCTCCAAAGGTCAACAAAAATTAGTCCCTCTTTGAACTAGTAGCGGATGCGAAATATATTTTTCGGATTTCTGTAGAGGAAAATTTCCAAGTGATGCTGATTTCGACGTTTTGACGCCAAGCTGTGGCAACCATGAAAAACATTGGAATAATCTATGGTTGCTAGTTGTCACCTTATTAAGAAAATATTTAGTTTTTTAATTTTAAAATTCAAACTTGGCGAAATATTCAAAATCTGTTTCACACTTATTTAGCACATTTTAGCCGATTCAGTTTGCATCTGAGCAACTAAAATTGGTACTAATATAGGGTTTAAGAGGAGACTTTTATACTATTTATTTTTAAAATTTATGCTACTAATGGTACCATCTCACATGTGCTTTGGCTGTGGCAACCCTGGTATGTAGAAAGAATAATGTGTGAGGGGCTAGCTGGATTCAACATACTCTAGCGAACAACTCCTTACAAAGCCCACGAGCCTACTTTCGAGATTCTTTGTGTTCGTTGCAAAAACCGACAGCTGTCTCGATCGGTTCGAGGGCATTCGCGAACCATGTTCGGAAGGCGTACACACTCGATAATTTGGATACAGCTGGGTCGCCAAAGCTCATATAGCCACAATTTCCTTGATATTTTATAGACTGAACCATTCAACTCTCCAAAGACATGTGTGATAAACATAAGAAATATAGCGATAGTATTGATAATAACATGTCTAAACAAAATAAATTATTTCTAAAACATAAAGCAACTTGGTTCTGACATTCCTCTGCGCTAGCAACTTCCGAGTGGTATTCGGCGCGGGTTCAATTCCTGTAACTTACTGTAGAACTTTTGGATGACCTGAGCGGTCAATGGGAATCTATTTCTCTATGCAGGTTCGGAATGAATGTTACACATAAGCACTCCTCTATAATTACTGGTAAAACCATTCAACAATCACTGTACTCCTTTGGTAAATAAAAATACCTTTATTTAGAGACAGACGCAGATACAAATATAACCGGCAAACAGTTAACCAAACAACGGACACGACGACCAAATATACTTAAGCTTCCCTTTCCTAATCTTTGTTTTCCTCTTTTGTCCCACTCTGGGTTCACTCTCGACCCGGGAGCGCAAAGGAATATGGAAGGGTCAGCGCCAGCTGCCGGAAACATGACACTTACCCTGGGTGTTTCTTCTGTATCAGTGAAACTTTTGTGTGTATGTCCATTACTTGACGTTGTTTGTCTTGTGTTTGCAGGGCTGCCACAGGCGACTAAAAGGCAACTATTTTTCAACCTTTTCCACTAGGGGTATCATTTTAAGCAAAATCGTCTCAAAATCTCCCATTTTCAAAATCTTGACAACCTTTTTGAAAATGCACTAAACGTCGCGAAAATTTTTCTTTTCTTTTTTAAACAAATTGCGGACGAAAAAATATTTTTCAGATTTTTTGGGAGGGGGATTTTCGAGGGATGCCTATTTCGAAGTTTTGGCCCAAGCCGTGGCAACCATGAAAGAAAAATATCATAATCTGATTGTGGAACACTTGGATTGTCATGAAAACCTTATTACAAAAATATTTAGTTTTTTAATTTTGAAATTTAAATTTCTTTGGCTAGATCTTTGTTAGTCTCATACTTAATTTGCACATTTTGTTTTAGACGATTCATTTTCTATCTGAACAACTAAAATAGGGTTTAAGGGGAGACTTGTTTTGCTACCTATTTTTGAAAATGTATGCTACTAATGTTACTATTTCACTGTAGCAGCCCTGTGTTTGGCTCAGCTTGATCAAGTATGGCCCTTGACCGGTAAAATCCAACCAACCATTTGACATTCCCTAATAGTTACCACCCCAATTTAGCGCAATAGGTTACAGCAACATTTCTCAAAAACATTTTACTTCCAAGACCTTCTTTAAATTCTCAAATATGATCGGGGTCCCATTAAATTTGTAATACAAGAATAATATAATTATACATTTTTAAAAGAAGCACATTGTTGGTTTTAATGACAAGCCTAAAAGTAAAATTAAATGTAGTCCAAATGTCAAGTAGGGTTTTTCAAATTTAGTCATTTGTCGGTCAAGCAGATTATTTTCTCCATTAATATCAAAAACTCGGAATCATTTCAAAAGGAATCAAAACCAATTCCTTAAAATTGTCACGAAAATATACTTTATATGTGATTGTAGTAGATAACTGATTAATGAAGCAACTTTTAAAAATAGAGGATTATTTTCAGTCGCATGAAGGAGCGATACCAAAGTTTGTTGGTTAAGTTTTTTATGGTACAAGGGGCCATGTTTGGTCGAACTGCGCCAAACACAAGACATGCAACGTTCATTAATGGATATCAAGATAGAAAAACACCCAGTGTAAATTTCTCATACCAAAGTATGAACGCCAGGATTAGTTCTCCAAAAATCTAACTTTCTTATAAACGAAAGAATATCGTTCCAGAATTTCGTTACCTTATAGTGATGAGTTAAGAATATTCAGTTTCTCAAATGACGATCGAAATACCAAACATGATATTTCTTTGACTTTATTTTATTAATAGGTTTAAAAATCTTTTCCCATAAGCAATTTCCCTTTTTGGGGCAGACATTTTTAAAGCAATTATTGTCTCGCTTTCCTGTGAATCACTGTGTAACAGTAACTGTTACATTATATGTTACAGTTCATCACTGAATACGCAGCTTTAGGCAGCTAAGAAAAACATTTTAATAAATGTCCGCAGTTTCATTACTTCCCTTGCCACGAGTCCATACTTAGAAACGAATGGACAGAACGTCAATTAATAGATGAGAGATGTCCCATCCAGACGATAAATCCTCGTTTTTAACGGCGTTACCATGAGTGCTTTATATATTGAGGGCCTGATTCATGTCTTCCTGTGTTGTACGTCTTTTTGTCAACCCCTTCCTGGCTTGACGTTTTAATTCCTCTACAGTTTTGTCGTGTGCTGGCGCTCAATAAGAATACACCGTGTCTTGACTGTCATACTGTAAATGCCGCACGATGGAATTGTTATGTGGTGCTATAAACGTCAGAAATTTTGATAGGGAGAATTGCAGTACACTACTTTCGTAAGATATAAATGTGGCTTAATGGAATGCCCCTTTTTTCGTATCGTTTCCCGTGGAGGATTATCGGGATATAAGTTTTATTTTACAATGACGTCGGATGTCAGTTTGATGGCTTCCGCGTTGAATGCAGTAAGGATGTATGCCGGTACGTGCTTTATCGAACCATTGTCAAACATTAAGAAATGCGATAACGTGAGAAGTTTATCTTGCTTTTTGAATTCAGGTCCTTTGTCTGTGGTAGTATTAACCCCGAAAACTCTTCCAGCGTCTATAAGTACTGAATTAGGTATGGTCGTCATTAATGTTTTACTATGAGTTTTATTGTTTTCAAATATTTTAGTGATTAGTTTCTGTAGAATCCAATATTTGTTCTTGGGTGCCCTCGTAAAATAAATTTAACCTGGTCCATTTCAGACTAATAAACTTTTTCTGATAACAAACATTGTATTCCAGTTGATTATAATTCATATCTAAGAAGAGTAAGAGTGATTATTTCACTCATGTGTCCAATATATTTTCGGGCCACCAACTCTTGAGTTGAGAAACAATACATCTAGAATTAATTATATAGAAAAACATTTTGTTAATTTTTGGAATGTTTTGCGCGTTTGGCATAATTTATTATATTGATTTGTAGAAATCTTGGTTTAGAATAATATTTTATAATTTATGCAAGAATATTGACAACGAATGATTAATTTTAGAATTTAAATTCTACCATCAGAAAACCAATGTGTGTTTCATAAACCTGTATATGGAAAATTTACCTACCACTTCAATCTCTCAATTGCAATAAGGTGATGTATAAAGCCGAAAAACAAATATCTACCATTTGGCGAAAACCTTTTTAGACCCACGATAAAATCTTGCTCTTATTATTTCTAAATGACCATGGCATATTTTACATATTCTGATTAATTTAATTTCTCCTGAAACGCTCACGCAGTTTCAAGTGAGATACAAAACCTGCCATGTGGAATAAGTACAGATACTGTAAATACCTTCACTTTCTTTTGAAAGCATTTTAATCGTTAAAATAGTTTACAACCCTAAAACCGTTGACTTCCTTTATCGCATCTCTGCAAATTACCACGTTTCTGAGAAATATCTGACATTACACTCTATTGCTTCTTTATGCGTAATCACGATAATATCTTAATCGCTTCTGCAATTTTAAGAAAACTTTCTCATTAACTCATCCCCAATTCTTGGAAGAACTTACTTTCTCTTTACACAGTTGCTTTAAACTTCCTTTCTTTAAGTCCTTCACCGACGAATTCTTGGAAGCTGTAGTACAGGTGGCTTAGGTTACCTTATGTGGAACTTGAGAGCTATATAATTTACTTCAAATAGTCTAGGTCGATCCGTTTTGCGATCTTTCTTGTATTACCTCTTACAAACACTTAAACTTCATGTAAAAACCTTCTTGTGTGTAACGCTCATTTTGAATTTCTGTAGTCTAATACAATTCAAGATAGATCTAAAATAAAAAGTAACTCATAACGTCGAGAAATGGCATCCCATCTAGTGATGTTACCCGACTATTTAAGTTAGCAGTGGGATATTTTAACTTCAGCAAAGCTTATTGTAATTAGCAGTAAATGCATAAGGATGGTTGGTCTCTCGTTCTACTTTCTCGTAATTTCAACATTAATACCTTTTAACAGTCTTGTAAATTTTTCATTCTTCCTCATGTTAGAACTCAGTTGTGAACAGCATCATTCATGAAAGTTAGTCGATGATTTGGAAAGTTTGAGAACTATTAATCTGAGGTCACAATAGGCAAATCGATGTCCGATTTTGTCCGTTCAGTCATACTCATTATAAGATAATAGCAGTGGAGTGGGGACCGTGGAAACCATGGAGGATATATCAAAGTAGAGTGAGTAATGGGGTAACCCTTTTATATGTCCTGGATCATGTGACCAAAACTAGTAGTAATGTGACCCTTAGACCAATTTCGTCTGCAAGGAGGAAAATATTCATCATCTGATTGGTCCGTGTGACGGGAGAAGACGCCCCTCCATTGATTCTTCATCTGATAGGTCCGTGCGACATTGTAATAGTCTGACGATTTCACCATTTTTGTTGTCACTATATAGAAAAAAATGCGCATTCTCACATCTACCCTTTCATTAGGTGTTATATCGCTTCTTTTCTGCTCCTTTTCAACTTTCGAAAATTGGTTTGCATTTTAGTATCTTTGAGTGAAAGAAACAACGGCTAATTTAGTTGACCCTATAAAGGTTGTCTAAAACAAAACATAATTTGTTTACTTTCGATCCAATTTCGGTATCCCCTGTTATTAGTTACGCTACGCTTCTGGGGGTCCTCCCACAAATACCGGAATTTCAGTCGAACACGGTTAGTTTCTTTCAACGTCATCGATATCTACGAAAAATGATTAATCCACCATGAGATGAAGAATTGGTGACGAAAGCCATGCGTAAAGCATATCTGTCAAGAAAACCTGATAAAAACTACTTTGGGATGGTTTTCCTGTTCATTCTCGTCGCTCCAAGAATTCAAAGTGAACGTGCGACTCTCATATCTTATCTCACTCGACATTCCAACAAGCCTTCTCCGTTGAATCAACACATCCCTAATCGCTAAAGAAACATCAATCGACCAGAGTCCAAATTCGACCCCCACTCTAGTCTTCCTGATTTAGAATCATTGCTGTATGAGATCATCGACTTTTATCTCGTGTCAACTGCAACATTGACACTAGATAAGCAGTTGAAGAAAGTTCCACTTGGAGTTAGAAACTTCTGGTAGAGTAAGGTTACGGTTATATGGTTGAAAACTAAAATTGCCTTGGGCTAAAAAAATGGACTTTCTAAGAAACGATCCTGTTTATATAGTTGAAAAATATTAAACTTTTGTCATTTTATCCACCGGGGATTCGAAATTCGACAATGTTAAATTTCAATCATCAATGACGACCTGGCCAATTGAAATTTTGTACTTAGACGAATTCTCCATGAAGACCGAAATATAACTTGTTATATTCAAAATTCCTGCAAAAAAGTTAAATAATTTTTAAAAAATCCGAAACAGTGGAACATAGTTTTCTAGAAAACTATTTCACTGTTTTAATATTTACGCATTTACGTTTAGTTAGAACATCATTACACCATCATTACATTGCCATTAGATAAAATTTGTTCTAAATTCTCATGAATAGATCTTACAAAAGTTTATTACTGTTTCAGATCTCTTAAACAGATGAGTTGGTGTCGTTTGTATCATCAAATTTAATTTTTGCCTTTAAAAGTTTTGAGCTTCTGCTTAATTGTGTATCTAACTTTTAAGAGAAGAAGATGCTTTGTTTGTGAATTAACTACTCCCTTTCAAAAGTATTACTTTACTAATTGAAATCTCAAATAGCTTTAACAAATAGCTCTTTAGCATAACCTTCACTTTCTCAAAAACCTCTATATACGGAACACAAGAGCACACCACGCACAAAATGTAGAATTAACGTTATATTTATTACAAACGACATTTATGCTATGAATTTAAGCAGCAGCAAAGTTCTAAGCATTTGAAATGTTGGTTGGTTTTCATTGACAAAGGTTCCATTGTTGTTTTCTTTCATTCTGCCCTTTACCTCCTAATTGCCTTTATGCACATATGACTCAGAGTTCGTAATTGGGAAACGAAAATAAATAAGTACAATTTTTGTTACTTTGACATCTATTACTGGTATCAGTGACGTAGTTTGTTTCAAAATGCAAACCATAACATAAGGAGGCACATTCGGACAGTCATTCTTGTTTCCGATAACTATGATACACGTTTGAAGAAATGCTAATAGAAGATATTCTGTGGTTCTCAGGTAGTTTCGTTTAATTCCTTTGGTAATTAAAATTATGGAGATGATCTCCAGAGTAAATTTAATATCTTTTTACGAAAGATAATCTTGTTTATTAATATAGTTCACCAGAGCTCAAGTATCTCAAAATAAATATTTTAATATCGCTTGATATTCTTTAGTATTTGCATGTGACTCATTCTTGTCCGATTATATCCCGTTCCGGTGTCATCCGGGAAATTTTCCCTCCAGGATAATCAATATTGCAACAGAATTATTACAGATGATTTTCAGTATTACAACAGGATGATCCAATGTGACGTTAATTCAACCACCTCTACCTGGCGCAGAAAAAATACACCTAGGGTTTGTTACGGGAATCGAACCTGCACTGCAACTCGCAGGTTTCTAGTACAGTGGGCAAACCCATTGAGCCACTACAGGCTTAAGCTTATTTAGAAGTAGAGTAGTGGTTGGAGTATACCCACAGCACCTCAAAATACAATATTTTTTTGCCATCCATAGAAAACGAAACCACTAAATTCCACCGTGGAACATTAGAATCAATGAAAGCGACATTCCGCGGCATTGATATTTTAATGAGTCCTTTTAGAATCCTCACCAAATGGGATTTCTGCGTGCCCACATGTGCGTGGGCGTTGTTCGAATTTCGTGCGTCCCCAGCAGCCGTGGAATGCCGGTGTGGACGATCGCCCCACAGACCGAGAAAGGCATTTCACGGATGACAACGACACATCTCGCTTTCCTTTTCTCTTCGGTGTCGGTTAGTTCCGCCAAGCCGAAGGACCGTCCGTCCTGCGGATCGGTTATCCCTTTCATTCCTCGTCAATGTGTTACTGCTGCCAGCGGTCGTTCCCACTCAACGAACCTGAAATCCTCGCACATCCCTCATTCTGGTCACGTGGTGCGTCCGTCGACTCTGGCCTCTTTTTATCCCTTCTTTCTCTGATGACGATCAAGTGAGGTTGAGTTGTTCGGTAGATGGATGCACGCGTTCTGTCGGCTTGGTGGCAGAAATTCCCATTTTCGGAAGAGATGAAAGATTTCCTTTGTTCTTCGTGGAAAGATTGGTAATGGGGCACAGATCTTTGTGGAGACTTTTAGTCTTATTTAGTCGCGGACTTTCACCCCACAGACGAAAATTGGTGAGGGATTAAGTTGTGTACAAATGAAAGATTTCTTGAAGCAAGTCGATATGTTAGAAAACGATGTATTTCATGTCTACGGAGATTCATTGAACCAAGCCTTGAATGCATACAATTGATGACAACGAGGGAAGTTGATTCTTAGATCAATGTTTTATAGACAATAACACCTCGATATATCGCTTATTTTTACATGCCCCCTAAGGATTTTGAATTTTCGAAGATGAAATCTCAATCTGTTTCTTTGGAATTGAGAGTTCAAAGAACAAAAGCAGTTATATTAGCCTTTTCCATCGGCTCTTCGACCATAATTTAAAATTTCATAGGGCATCTGCAGACATCGTCAAGTTCGTGAGGAGATTCATCGAACCATTATTTTAAAGCTTTAAATGCGTGAAATTGATGACAACGAGGGCCATTGAAAGGTTTTATAGACAATAACCCCTCTATATATCTCTCGGTTTTACATGCATCTAAGGATTTTAAGGTTTCGAAGATGAAATTTCAATGTTTCTTTGTAATTGAGAGTTCAAAGGACTTGTCTCAAGCAGTTAACTTAGCCTTTTTCCATTTGCCCTTAAGCCATAATGTGAAATTTCATAGGGGCATCTACAGACATCGTAGAGTTTGCGAAATTGAGGTTTTTCATCTGCTAGAACCCGAAAGGAAGGCAGAAATATCATAAATAGTTTACTTCAAAACAAAATATTCCACCGCATTGTATTTTTACAAGATTAAATTATGTATTTTTTGACAAGATGATATAATGTATGTGTGCTCTTTTTCTCTAACAAATGAATTTTTCTCAGAACTCGCTATATAGCTTCCTTCTGTTTATAGCTATTTGTTTTCTTCTCTCACTAGAAGCGTGATATATCGAGGAGTTACTGTATAAATATTTTTACGATCGATCATGTGCGTTTTAAGCTGGTGTCAAATGTCTGGTAGGACAAGAGATGTACCTGTTAGAACGATTTGCGATGTTGTCAGTTCTTATTCCGCTGTATTCTGTATTGAAGTATACATCTCATAAGTGTGTCTTTTACAGAATATATTGTTCTGTGAACTCATTTTTATATTCCTGTTGAAAGTAAATGTAAATTTAAAAATTGTAGTTCCATAAAAAGTCTTAGAACGATACAACATTTTGTAGTCATGCTTAATCCCTTCTTGTTTTTGTCCAAATAATAAAACAGCAAGTGTCTTATGGAGTGACGATTGCGGTACGGTTACAGTGAAGGCCAGAAAAGTACGCAGTAATTATCGAGTCTAGCATCAGATGCTTTCAATTCTATGTAAAATGTGCCTAGGACAATCACTATGAGTCTAAACTACCAAGTCGAAGCATGATAATGTACTGACTTTTCTGATTGTTTAAAAACAGCCGTGTGATTTGTACATTTATTAAAATCCCTATCATCATACTGTATGACTTACAAATATAAAAAGATTATTACTGTCGTCCTAGTCCAGAAGGCAGCCTCCCCGTGTTTAAGGCCTGGTGCACACATCCGATTTTTAAACGTACGATGCCGCTACGGCACCGTAAGTGCGGTCTGAGATACAGGAGATCAGATAGTGTAGTGCACACATACCTACGGTGACGTTGCGGCGACGTACGTTCACCTTGCCTGCAATTTGTGCCGTAGTTCCCACGTCGCCGCACGGTAGCCGCGCACACTCCTCCCGGGGGTACCTTCAGTACCTATTGAGCGGTGCACACATCCATTACTTTTTAATTAAATGCGGCGTATTATTTTACATAAATTAATATTTTTATAGTAATGGCGGTAAATTTCGATGATTTGGGTATATAATTGTTTATTGGCGAAGTAAAAAGGTATCCTGTGTGAAATATGGAATATCGCTGCAGAAAACTATCATGACCGAACAAAGAAAAGAGGAGCGTGGGTTAGAGTTTGTCGGGTGTTTTATTTCCCATAGAGGTATGGAGTTTCATCCAGGTATTTTGAGACATAATCGTGTCAGTAATTTTTCCAGCAAGCTCTTCGAATGATCGAACACTCATTCGGAAGTAATTAAAAAACATCTGGGTTTTCTCGTAAAATCGTAAAAGATGTATAAAATCTAACTCTTGTAAGTCTTAAATCAATAAATGAATGTATCCAGTAACGTCTATTTTATTTAAAAATATATTTTTTGTACATCAAATAAGTGAAACAAACACGTTTCCCTCGATAGACATTCATCGCAACTGGCGGCCAAATGAGTTTAGGCGTCATTTCACGGTTGTGTGTGCATAGTTGGCTACTGCGACGTAGCGGCAACGCAGCGGTGCCGTAGGTTTAAAAATCGGATGTGTGCACCTGGCCTAAGGGTTTCTGTTTTCACAGGCTAAGTGTATGATTATTTAATATCTTATAACTAGAAAAAAATTAAGAGTACTCAATTATTCAAACATATTGTTACATAGTGTTGTAAAGTATTATTTACTGATATATGCAGCGTGTAACAACCGTCTATTCAAAATGATCAAATTTGGAGACCGCTTTTTTGACACAGCAAATTTATGAAAGCATTTATCTTGGATTTTTACTTAAATAAAACAACAGTTAAAATCAAACCTACTTTCTAACATTCTGAAGTTTTCGCTTGAAGACATACGGCATACATGGCTGTTATGAAGTCGGAACTATGATAACAGGTGGCAAGGCATGTCACAAGCAAGTGAAAGACAGGGGATGTTGCGCAAGAAAGGGCGAACTACGAAAGCTGTGTTACGAGGCGGGGGGTCGATCCAAGTTGGGGTTGGAGTTCAGATGGAGGTTAACGATACCTGTTATGCGTTGTTGCATAATTCGGAAGGTACGCAATGCTTAGGCTAGGTGGGAATGTGTTTTCAATTTATTCAGGTGTTTTGGGCTTTCCTTGAACCTTTGCCTCCGAAGTCAAATTATATTTGCAAACATATTTGCAGTTGGGAAAGCATGGTTCTTCAAAGTGAATCAAACCATAAGTGCAAATTTATCTGTCACTGAAGCTTTGTTCACAGTAAACTACTTTTGATATTCACTATTCAAATCAAAACCGTCTTGATGCAGTGAGTAGGAAAACTTAGTTTTTTTACTGTCTCGAACCTTGAGTATCCGTGATTTATTTGTGGATTCTGATTTTTGTGCTGGATATGGTGATTTTGTTTGAATATCGTTCTGGGTTCCCACGGGCCTTTATTAAAGGTATCATCTTTCATTTTAATTTTTAAGTGTCCTTAACGCTACTGGTGGTTGACTCGACGAGGTATCTCGTCATTAGCAAAACTGACCAGATCTTGATGAATGAGATATCTCGTCATTAGAAGAAAACAGACCAGATCTTGATCTTGTCACCACAGAAACTTCGCAAAATATCATGATGATGACGTACCTCGTCATTAACAAAATTCGACGGACCCTGATGGACGAGATATCTTGTCGAAACTACTTGAAGGGTTCAAAAGCCTTAATATTTGCTGAATGTCCTTAATTTAAAATAGTCTCAGTGTTTGCAAGAACACTATATTTTATTTCACTTTCAGTCAAAAACCAAGGTCAAGTGACATCAAAAATCGATGGCATAGAGTTTAGCTAAAGAGTGATGTATTTTTTAACTGGGTCCGTGAGACCCAAACATAGCTATTGGAATAGTTTCCTCTATCTGTGTTTAGGGCACTCACAGGTTAATCAATTGCTATATGGCCTTCAAAAGGCTGTAATTTTCCTTTTGCTGGAAGAGTGGAAACTCTGTCTTTAGAGAACTCTCCTAACTTTAATTAAAGTCTAATTTCTGGGTAATAGGTATTCACTTTACAGAACCTCAAATACTCTAGGCAATGTTTGGTGCTGGCATTAGTTCATGAATTATTTTATTCTCTTCCATTGTTTTATCATATAATATTATACCATACATGATCAGAATTGACTTACGAGTCGTCCTCGACCACTTACTCATTATACTGCCCAATAAATTTCAAGTACTGCTGCAGAGTTATGAAAATCAATACAAAAAATCATTAGGCTTCAATAAATACTCCCATGATAGCAGAAGTACTTGACAAGATTGAAAGGAATACATTTATTGCCTTTAACTTAACGCCAAGTATTTTTAAAAAGATGAAAAGCCTGCATATCTTTTAGTCTTATCACTGTCCGTCTTTAAAATCCGCTTCTCTCAGTTACTATTAATAGTTTTCCAAATAGTTCGCTGTGAAGTCTAAAAGATTTTAGGTGGAAATAAAACAATACAACGAAGTTTACTGTAGTTTTTAAAAATTAAATTTGTAAAACTAAAACCAAAAAGTAGACAAAGTAAACGATTGTTTAAACCAAGGAACCTCCCTAGATGGAACAGTTAAATTGGGGGAAATGGTAACCTGTATATATATGCCCCAATTTGAGATGCCCCCAAAACTTGCACAAATAATTTTCTTTTGTCTGTACTTGCATTGCTTACAATTTATCTTTAGTCTGCTGTTCATTGTGGTGCATTTTACTTTTATGACCCGGCTGTAGAAAATTTACTGTTCCCGAAACCATTGCTTTAAAGTACGAAGTTCCACAACCCATGCGACTTCAAAAACAGTAGATCATTTTGACATCGATTATATGATCGCTATTCATCTGAGCGTTTAATCTTTAGTGAAAGTTCGGGGGCTTTAACTGTGCAATTTGTGTGTTCTTCCAACCGCAACGGGCTTTTGTATGTCATTTTTTTTGGTTTAGAGTTTCTGAAAATCGGTTTAAAAAAGAGTACAAGGCAGTTGTTATTCTTTCCAACTTTAAAGACATCTAATTCGAATAGTTGTGTGGTCTCGAGTCATGCCTTACTCTATTATATATCATATATGGAGGGTGCAATTATTTAAATAAAATGGGGAAAAAAATTCAAAAGTAGCAGGTCATAATAGTGTTAATTTAATTTATATATTTTTAAAATTCTTTTCGCTTATTTATCAAGTTTTTATTGAAAACTTGATTTACTTTTAACGTTATCTGATTATTTACATTTTGATGGATAAGATTACAATCATTTGAAAGCTTCTTTCATGAATTTAATGTCTCATAATTCTTTTGAGTATCCAAGCGCTTGAAAGAAGCACACATTATTTACTTTAGATATTATCTTTAAACCTGTTTTATGGATGATGATGGATGTAGTAAACTTGTTTGTAGTGTTTACATTTAGCATGGTTTGATGCCAAACCTTTTATACGAATTATCTTGATCTCCAGAGTTCCAGACAGTGGAATTCAACTCCTTACACTCCAATGTATAACCCAATACACCTTAGCACTTCTCTTTACGAAAGAAGGGTTTTTGAAAGAGATTAAATATCAAATAAAATAGGGAAAATCTTATTAATTTGCAAGTAAATCAAAAATCCGTTTTCTATAGCATTTTCTAATCCATACATTTTGAGTTTTTCGTGCAATCTTTTTTTTTTTTTTACCTCCATGTTGACCAGTCTTCAAGTCTGAAGGACATTGCAACTAATTTATTATCGAGTTTGCAACTGTTGTTTCTTCGTTCTGTATTGAGCCACTTTATCATGGTACTAAAATTTAAAGAATTTTACATATTTTATTCTTTTGTTGATATTGTCGCGCTCTCCTACTTGTAATTTGTATGTCTCGTGTGGTTGGTTGAGTTTTATGGCGTAATGGCCATATTTGATCAAACTGCACTAAATAGTCAATGTCAGGGAATACACATACACACAAAAGGAAAGTTTCACTGACATAAAATAGAGAAATGCACCCAACATAAACTATAGGAATTGAACCTACTTCTCTACAACTCGCAGGTAAGTAGGTGTTGACGTCACACTGGAGCAATACAACGGGCTGTTAGCGACGATCTCTCTCCCTCGTGATCAATCCCTAATTGAAACATCAGTAAGAGCACTGTTTCCATGGTATCTGTGCCCGAGGATGACTGTCCCAGAAAATGTTTTATCAAGAATTAGGGAGTCCCAGAAAGTTTTTTTTGATAGAAATGTACAGTGTGTTTGGTAAAATTATTAATTTATTTCAATGATAAAATTATATAAATTATAATTAAATTATATATAAATGATTATTTTATATTGATAAAGTTATATAAAGGCACAGTCTCTCAAAAAAGTATCCGATCCTCTTGTTATGCCCGTCACTGGATTTGAACAAACAAACCAAAAGTGTCATTAGATTTGACGTGGCCAAATATGACCCTTGCGCCACAAAACCCAAAGCAACCAATCAACCGTTAGACTTGGAATAGCGTCTATTATAAATAAATGTACATTTCATTTGCATAAAGGTCTGCCTTTATGTTAAACGGTGGCCCCTGTATGTCTAGTATGATACACTCTGTACGTTGAACGAGAAGATAACAAGTTTCAATAAAAAATGTGTAATCCAAGCGAAATGGTCTGGAGAAACTTGAAGAATGTTATTCCTAAAAGAGAGAACACATTGGCATGTCGTTTTTTTTAGACTCCAGTATGATTAATTTTATGCAACTTCTCATATAGTCGCATGATTGTTGTTTTCCCACCCTAGCAAAGCATACCCGTCCTTCATCTTTTATCCTCACTTTTATGCAACCGCGAAAATTTTCCGAGGGTAGGGTGTGTCGTCACGGTGACCCGTCTGTCATCCCTCATCGGAGTTAATCTGGGAACCACCCCCGATAAGGGGGTGGGCAGACTTTTATTTATATCGCGGGAGGAGATATGTTTCGAGGGATATTCAGGGGCGCAGAAGTCAGCTGGGGAATGTCATTCATCCACCCCGGGAGACCCCCGTGACCCCAGCGATGGGAATCTTGGGCAACCGAAAGGGCGCTTCGGAATGCTCATTGAAATGGATCTGGTGTGTGGAAGATAGCCTTGGCATGAAAATGAGGTCCCACGACCCCACTCAGATATTTCGCAGTTTGGTTAGTTAAGGCTTTTTTATGCTTCTTGAGAGTGTGAGTCACTGGACGCTTGTAACAAGGCAGGGCCTAAATAGAGCATTGGGAAATGCTTGTCGTCTCGTGGTGTTGAAGCTAGATGATTAGGAGATGGAGATTTTTTATGGTGCAAGGGCCAGATCTGTTGTATTTATTACATCAGATGCCCGATCTGGCGAGGCTATACTTTCCCCCTGAAGTAAGAGAGAAATACATCTAGGGTACTTAGAAGAGATTCCATGAGAGAATGCACTCAGGAATCGAACCTACTCCGCATACAGGCTGCCGGCGCAGAGCAAACCCACTGAGTCCCGGTGGCCACATATGATCAGAAGAAAACCTTTTATGAGCATTTGTTCAAGGCAAAAGTTTTTTTTTGTTCTCGGGAAATCCTTTTAACCTAAAAATCAAAACGCCAACCGCTTTACATGTTACACAACGCTGAGGTGTTGACCTCGTCTTTTGATCGTTGTGGTTAAAAAAATACGAGAATGTTACCATAGGATCTTTCCCTCTTCAGAATTGATCCCGGACAGTCACCAACAGACTCTAATACGACTCAAATTCAACTGTCATTTTACACATCTCCAGGCACCGCTGCGAATCGTTGGCGGCGCAGGTTCGGTTCCTCCCTGTGTGTATTTCTCTCTCTCTTCTGTGTTAGTAGTTTTCCTTATGTTTATGTCCATTTACTTGACGCTGTCTGTCTTGTGTTTGGCGCAGCTCTAGCAAACTCAACCAACCTTCCAATGCTGACCAGGGCTTCCGATTTGGGGTACCTATCGTATCATGAAATTTCGGTGTATAAACAAAAACTTGCAAAGATTCGATTACGTTTTAGTTGTTTAGAAGCCTTCATATAAAATAATGCAACTTGTGTTTTAATATCGTGAATTTAATTTGTGATACATTAAATATACGAATTTTCTTTTCCTAAGGAAAAAAAACAGGATTTAGACTTCCCATTTTACACTGAGGTGCACAGTTCGATAAGACTGCATCCGACCAAAGTAAAACGAATTGTCATGCTCCGCATGACTTGCTTGTGAACATGTGGATTTAAAGAAACGCGTTTGTGTGTTTTCATGCAATAAATTATTCCGAAAGCAGTGAAGACTGATGTCGGGTAGTAAGCTATGTTACGAGGGTGTGTGATTGAAGCCCAAAGAATGTCTCGGCAGACTCTTTGATGTTTTCGAGGAATTATTTCCGAATTTCCATCATTCCTCCGAGTTAAAGCTTGGGTTATGAGGTATACGTAATGCGAATGTTATGCTGGAGAAGAAATTTCATGAATATGATGGTAATTTGTTCTTTGTGTTTGCTCCCAGTAGACATCATTCTCATATATTCAGTATCGGAATCAAGTTCATTGCATTAATTCTTTAGTTATGAGTATCAGGAAATATTTGCGTTATTTTCTAATTTTGCAAAATACTTTCGCATACCTTTCGATGCAAAGTTTTTATGAATTTTGAGATAATCGAGTAACCATTATTAAATAACGCATCGTTAGAATCGAGAATTTTCTTTTAAGAATAAAAAAATTAAAAAATGCCATGCAATATATTTTTAATCGATGAATGATTGCATACAAATGCAAAAAAATCAAAAGTTTAAAAATGTAGTATTTCTGAGTCTAAAAAGAGAACACATATCAGTTATTTTTGTACTCTGTTCTTTTCAACAATTTTGCTCGAAGTGTGAATTATTTACTTCGACAATATGTGATTATTCAAAAGTTCACTGGAATAGTTCGTTTTTAGCTCTCCTGGTGATTTTCTCTACGAGGTATCTCGCCATTAACAAAATTGACCAGATCTTGTTGGACGAGATATCTCGTCAATAGAAAAAATCTGACCAAATCTTGACCTCGTAATAAAAAAATCGGAAGTATCGTGATGACGAGATACCTCGTCGAAACCACTTTAAGGTTTAAAAAACCCACCAATAGTTTTTAAACCTTTCCAAGTTAAGGTATCCGAACACATTTGAGACTTTTTTTTTTAATGTGGCATAGTAACAATTTAATGATATTTTTATATTTAGTGTTATTAAACAATAGCATTGGGCTATAAATATTTAAAATATATATTAACAATTTTGTAAAAATGATAATTATGTATGAAATTTTAAAGAAATTTGTCAAAAACTTCAAATGTGCGACATGAAAATCTATTCAACCAATTTGAAAAATGATACTACCAAAATAAACTTCATGAATTTTTCTAGGGAATGAACGAAACCAAAAGGATATTTAAATAAACAAAAATTTGACAAGCGGTCAAAAAATGAATACAAGATTTTTGATAGTTTTACAGTAATATTTCTTAAATAAATGGTCATGATTTAAAAACTTTTCAACTGAGCATAATTCTTTTAGTTCATTCCCTAGACAACATTATAAAGAACAAGTTCTCAAAGTTTTACGTGAATCCATCAATAACTTTTTGTGTTATAACATTTGAAGTGAGGAAATAATGCATACAAATTAATTTAGAGAAAAATGCATTTGAAGTGTTAATTGTTATGTTTTTAATTTAAATAAACAGCCAAAGAGAAACTATTTAAACATATGAGAAACCTTTCTAAAATTATATTTGTAAAAAAAGTAAGTTTTAAATTTAAATTTTGACAGGTTTTTGGTCTTTTCACGGCCATTTCCGGTGTTTTCCTTACCTACTTCGGGTTTTCCCTCGCCTTGATTAAAATCTTAATATCTCTGCAACTAATTAACTTAGAGACAAAATCAAATATATTTTGGAAAGTCAAATAAATACTCTATCAAATGAAATCAAAACTTTTTTTGGGGATTTTTGGTCAAAAATGACATTTTCAACGTGTTCGGATACCTTAAGTGGTTTCACTTCGAAAGCACATGTTGAAAATTCCTAGGCTTATTGTACTCATATAGCGGCTTGTTAGAGCAACCACGGGACAGGTGCTTTCTAGTACCGCCATTTAGCGATTAATAGCATAAAATTTGTTCAAATGCATTCTATGATTAATCGAATAGAATTTTAGCTAGTGAATGAATAGAAGTGCGATTGCAAGGGTTAATGTGTCCACTGCAAAACTATGTGCAAAAAGTATGGGATATGTGTCGAATATCATTTCTAGACTTCGCCGTGGCAGCCGTATTATCCAGTAATGTATAAAAAATATATCATGGTTTTCTATAAAAATTAAGAATTATATATTAATAATTTCTATAAAACAGTGCTTATATGTTTTCCGTGTCAGGGCAAATGGGGTTATATCTGACTTTTGATGGGTCGAAAGAAGTCGAGTGCATCATTAGTATAACAGTGCATCATTAGTATATATATTAAAAATCAGACTACACATTATAGTACAAAAAAGTCGCATTTTCTGAGCCCCCGCAAATCTCTAGCCCCGGTACCATGATACCGACGATACTCTTCCTACTTGGGGGCCGGCTCTAGGGCTTTAAAAGCATGGGTGTTTGCTGGAAACAGTTGCCTCGGAAAAAGAGGTTTGTACGAAATCCAAAATTAGTCGAAATGAGCAGCTTTGAAGTAGAACCTCGGCACTTAAGTTCCTTTTCCTTTGTACAAAAGGCACGCAGGAAGGTGTTTGACCTTCCTCGATAACTCATACACATTGCACAACGTAAATAAGAGTACAACACTGTTGCCATCAATTGCATTCCCACACCATGAGTCAGTCGTCAACCCTCCCAAACGAGGGGCTGGTACGGTTCTTTTCTGGGATGGGGATCCTCTGGAGGGCCACGTGCGTATCGTTCCTTTAAACCCTCTTCGACCCCCTTGGTGTCCCGGGTTGTTTTGAAAGATTCATGGGCTGACGAATATTGTTTCCTGCTTTGCAACAGACTCGGGATCGCTCGTTTAAGAGGGAAATAAATAACCCGGAGGAGTAATTCTTTTAAATAAAAAAAAATTGCAGAAAGCAGCTGGTCTCTTGATGAAGTGCTTTTGTGCATTTGGTTTTCCTTCATTTAGCTATAGGGCGTTGTTTCTTGGAAGGCAGGGAACAATCTCTTAGATGGTATCCTGTTGCAATAATTCTTGTTGGCATCATTAAGGATAAAGCAGAGCAAAACGTAGATACATGCCTAGAAATGCGCTTGTGAGGACGCCCTAGGGTAAGGACCCCTACGGGACGAGCGAAACTCTATGGGTGGAGGATCCTATTGCACTGCGACCTCTATTCGTCCAGAGAAGCAAAATCAAGAAATTGCATTCTTCAGTTAATAGTTCAAATTTCCAAGTTGCAAACTTACTCTGTTTTTCTCCAACTGCAGTGGATCAAAATTACGAGGTGCTGTCTGGTGATCTTTCCCTTCGGGATTGATACCGAACCGTCACCAATAGCTCGTTCTGTTGCATCTGTGCTACTTAAATTCAGCTACCTATCTACCTCTCCTATTGTAAATTTCTAATGTGGTTGGATTTTATGGCGCATAGACCATATTTTGGCCAAGCTGCACCAAATACAAGACAGGCAAGGTCTTGGACATACGCACTCGAGGAAAATTTTGCTGATACAAAAAAGAGAAATACACCCAGGGCAAGTTACACAAATCGAACCTGTGTCGCTTACAACTCGCTGGTTGCTAGCGCTATGCACAAACTCAATTATCCACTGCGACTCTAATTTTTAATATGATTTATAGTATCTGAATTGAAATTCATCTCCATCAATCGAGTTGTCAATACAAATTTGGGGTCTCAAGATGTTATCTCGGACATACTTATATCTGATTGTTGAATATATCTGAATATGGATCTGAAATAAAAAACTACTTCTAGGCTTCTCAAATTTCATCAGTTTTTTAATCGTTCCATTAAATCTAAATATTGTTCAGTTTTTTCCCTAGAATTTAATGTAAAATTTATCGAACAAATTTGGCCTCATGTAACAAAAAATGATCGTAACCATACCAAAACCTACATTAAAAATACTTTATTTCTGCATGAATATAAAGTAACATCAGCCCCTGGAGATATAGACCATATAACCTTTTCTTGATAATGTAACCTTGTAAGTTTCCAACACAAAATTATTTCATGACCGAACACATATATATTCTTTTCTTCACTACAGTGTGTACCCAGAAGAAGGCAAGCTGACACGTTTCTTAAAGCTCCCAGCGATTTTGTGGTGGTCAGTAGTTTGACACGGTTTCGTTTCTGTGATTTAAAGCTTGAAATTCCGATTAACGCCTCCATCCACGGTTTACGACCTACTTCGAAACGCGTTTCTTTGATGGACTGAACTTCATCAATCTTTCAGGTTTAAGACTGGTAATAGTTGTTATTCGAATAAACGGTTTAGCCACTTTATATCATTTATATACCTTATTATTAACGCATCATATTCTGATAAGCATAACCAACAATTACCCCTTCCACTCCAAAAGAAGTCGTCATTGATATCATGAGGTATTTTAAGTTACTGGGTTTACTTCGATGATTGCATGTGGTGTGGTTTTATTTTCGGAGAAAGACGTGTAATTATCTATTACCTGTAATAAAGGGTGGCACAAGATTGCATATTGCCTTTAAGTTCGCCGTATAGTTCGTGGAAAAGAAGTGTCATCGGGTCATGGTGGTTATGGATGAAATATCAGCATACAGAATACCTCTTTTTGTTGTTGCTTATTCCTCTTGGTCTAGCCGTCTGTTAGGCCAAGTCCAGCAAGTTATACGTCCTCAAGGAAATTATTATGTCATCAGGATTCTGGAATAAGTCTGAATGGCTCATTCCAATATAGGAAGGAATGTGATTTCTTTAGAGGTGTATTCCCCTTTGTACTTGATGAACTGGTAAAGATTTTTGACCATTCAGGAATTCCATGCTCTTAATTATTTTTATTTAGATTCCACTTCGGAATCTAAATAAAAATCATTTTAGTACTTCTTTTTCCTTTGTAAAACAAGGATAGACCACGGAATTTTCTTTGGGTACCAATCATAATTGGGAAGAATTCGCTACATTATTACTTGAAATTTTGTTTCGAAGAGAATCAGGCACCACAAGAGAATCTTAAGAATCCTCCTTGGCCAATTCTTTTAGCAATTTCATTTTCTCTTATGTCAATGTGAGATTGAGATGGTAGGTATCCACTGAAATCAATTTCAGACTGCATATTTTTCAATTTTTCTATAATTTCAATGTTTTATCTCTAGCAGCCCAGCAATTTCTGAAGTGCTGGACTGAGCTTCGACTATCAGGATCCAGATATGATAAAGATTTGAAGAAGAAATAAGGTGTTCTAAGGCTTCGTTAATAGCAATATAATTCAGTTCGGCAAACTGAGCAGTGGTCAGGATTCTCTATCAGGTCCTCTTTCTGTAATTTGTTCAAATGGCCTTGGTAAATAGTCGTTTATGTATATCTTTACAAAAAAAATCAAACGTTGTCTAAGTTTGGTTCTTGAGATTGCAAACACCAGTGAACGGATCTACTTGGAATTTTTTATGTGCATAGGTAATGAGCCCATTAAACTTTTAAGCTATCAAGAGTCTCAAATGCTAACCATTTTTTAAATGAAAACTGAAAAAATGTATAGTTGCCACCCAAATTGAGCAAGATTAGTGATAATTGAGCTACAGTACATCTAGAACAATAACATGCAATACAAACAAACATTTAATATTTTTTACGTTATTTCAACACTTAGATTAGCAATTACCTGTTATTATATGAACTGTTTTGTTTGCTGCCCAAATTTTTACATGTTATTCTAACACGTTACCGTCGTTGTTTTGTAGTATATTTCATGTTTGTGGTTTTGTTAGGTTTACATTCAACTACCTTTATTATCTATTTTGTTTACTGTTTAGGTTTACTTTAGTTTTATTTATAACTAACCGCGTAATCATTGCCCAGTGTTGTTAATTCGGCAACAAACTCTTCTTCCTGCTCCAAGCAGTTCCTACAAAAGCATCATTTAGAAAACGTGCGCCAAAACATACGTTTTGAAAGAAAAAGTTGACGTTATACTTAAATTTAACTAATGATATATTCGAAAATTAGGTGACAAAATCGTGGATAAAGTAAATTACACCTCCTCGGCTTACGACCTATGCGACTTACGACCACAAAAAATAAATAAATAAAAATAGTAAATAAAGATAACTACATTGGTAGGGTCAAAAACAATAGAGTTATGTATGTATTTTTTACATACATAACTCTACATACATATTATGTATTCATACATATTATGATTACATACTCTACATACAT
This sequence comes from Meta bourneti, assembly GCA_933210815.1. NCBI lineage: Eukaryota > Metazoa > Arthropoda > Arachnida > Araneae > Tetragnathidae > Meta > Meta bourneti. The sequence goes on from OW119926.1 coordinate 58,778,097, forward strand.
ATATTACATACTTACATACATATTATGATTACATACATATTATGTATTTTTCACATTATGTATAATAATTATACGTACATTGATTGAATTTTTGTGTTTTTTGTACAATTTTTATAACCCGTTTGAAAGAAAATAGTATTGAAAAATATAAATCCTTCTTACAACCAGTTCTCGACTTACTACCTGTCAGTCGGAACGGAACTCGGTCGTAAGTCGAGGAGACCCTGTATTTACTTCCTGCATGTTTTATGTTTCTGTTAGGTTTACATTCTACTCTCACATACTGTTATGTCTTTTACTTAATACAGGGAACTAAACGTCTTTAAAGTTATTCTCGCCCCTTACAAATGCTATTTCGTGATTCGCTTAGACTGTTGAATCTCAAAATTATCGAGTCTGAAAGATACTCAGTGGTCTGAAATAAATTTGAAAATTGTTTTCGCGATTAGACTTCCAAAATGAAATAAAGTTTTTTCCACGAATGGTGGTCCTTTAATTGTTGCGGGGCTGTAATTCGACTCGTTTAATTAAAAATAGTACTTTACTTGCTTGACCTTAAATAGTTTTTTAACCTTTAAGGTTGAAAGTTTAATCATGCGTGTGGGAGGTGAGATTTCGGAAATGGATATTTAAAGTTTCCGTTTGTAATTGTCATTGTAGACGTTTACCTCGGTTTCTGAGCAATCCATTTCCGTGTATTGCGGATGTATAAGATGTTTTTTTCTGAAGAATGATGAAAAGGTCGTATTTAACGCGCATCATTTCACTTGCATTCGTTAATCATTTTTTTTATTTCAAATTCTTACTTTTAGGAGGCATTGGTGGCTTGCGGTGTGTTATTAATAGTATGGAAAATGTTGCTTCTTGGGAAAAACTGATATAAAACGAATACTAATAACCGAACCGAACCAATATCAACATAAACAAATACATGGGTGAACCCGATCTCGGCAAGAAAAGCCAGACGTTATATGGAGACATGCCCACGTGCGGCAGCAAGGAAGAGTGAAGTTTCCTAAAACAAATAACACAATAAATTCTTTACATACAGCAGAACCTTGCCTATACAAGGTAATGTGAACCGAGGCTACCTCGTATAACTAGAAATTCGGATAATAGGGACGCAGTAACGCAAAACAGCCTATACGAAATACAGAAAAGTTATGAAACTTGTTACTACTACTGTTATTGAAAGATTCATAAAGCAATGCTTAAAAATTATCTATACTCGGATTTGTGCCAAAGTATGTATTTATTGTGATAATTTTACAATAAATATGAACGTAAGTTACATACTCTTTTCAAATTCTCGTGAATAAATCCTTAACGATTTTCAGTTTCGCAGCACTTTCTCACCTCTGGACAAGTACCCACAGTCGTGAAGCTGAAAAAAAAAAGACTCGGTATAATTCATATCGAATAATACGGACACTCAGATAATCAAGGTTCTACTATATATGCATGTAACAAAAAAATTCTTCACACATAATTTTCGAAAGCATGTTAATCGCAATTTTATTCGTTGCTCGCAAAATAATTTCCCTTGACTGCTCTTAGAATTTTAGGCATGGGTGAAATTTAATGTAATTAGATCATGGGAAGAGGAAATTATTGGAAATAAAAAAATTGGATTAAAAACAATCGAACTTTTTACGAATCCTAAAGAACTGAGGAAAGATTCGTTTAAAGGGAATGGAAATGTCTTCCAACTAATGCTCTCGCCTATTCAAATTTTAGGGACGCTGTTGTCTTTTTCGTTTTCCTACAAATTTATTAAGGGTAAAATAAAAAAATTATATCGGTTTGTTCTAAACCAAGTACATTCATTCCTAAAACACACCGGAACCAATATTGATTAGTCGGTAATTATTTTTAGGAATTAGTTGGCAACTAGTTTAGTTCTTTTTAGAGGATATTTTTAAAATCAACAATCTGTCGACTGCGAACCATTTTGATAAATATATTCCACTTTTCATGTTTTATGTTCCAATAATTTGAATGTTTTTATATTATTATACTTATATTATACAAAATATTTTTGACGTTATGCGATTACACCGTTTCAGCAGAAAAATCTTTTAAAAGAACATTCGCCATCTATTAAGGGTGGAGAAGTGACTGAATCCATTCTTTGTCTTGATGTTTGTAAAAATATCGATTTTGACGAAGCGCTGTGTTTCTTACTGTACCTTTCGAACAAACGTATCTAATAAATATGTATTGATGTATTTAAGTTGAAATTCCATTGAAAGATACTTATGTAAATGTCTATCGTGTTGAAAAACTTGACATGAATAAGTTTTAAATATATTATTTTATAGAACTGTTTTGAAGTTGTGTGTCGAACATTGGAACGATAGCAAGTAAAACATATTTTAACATGATAGTCTATGGGGCTGAAGGGGTTATTGAAGAGAGCACGAGAAAGTATTTGTGGTATGGATTTATTATTGTGGAATTTTTTTAAAAACGAAAATTGCTAGCTTGAAACTTCAAATGTGTCTTATCACTATGTTGCCCAAAGCCCAACTGTTTTAGGATTGAAGCCGATTAAAAAAGGAGAAAGGTTATATGTATGGCGTGAATTCTAAAAATTCTCTTACTTCTAATGGAGCCCATTTAACTTCTTAATTATTTCCACACCTCTTACTTTTTTCCACCTTTGGGATAAGATTGTTTGTCTGCCTGTTGAGTCCTTTGGAACGTGAAATGTGGACTCTTAATTGTATCACTAACATTAAATTCTATCCTTATCCTATTTATCTTCCTATTAATCAAGTACTTAACGTCACTTCGTTTGATTTCTCTCTTATAGCAATGTTCAATTAATTATAAAATTTTATATTAATTATGATGCGGAGGTATACGCTGATATTCAGTAAGGGACTCCGTAATGGGTACTTCCGTTCCGTTTATGAAATGTTTATTCCTTCCTACATTTTTTGTTGTGGTTGCCTGCATCTTTGTTGGTTGTGCAGCTGATTTGTTCGAGACTTCGGCGAGTTTGTAAAGTAAGAGTTCTATGAAACACCAATGAACCGAATCATGCCAACATCAATACACGGTCGGACACAAATGCCATGTGGATACGCACCCTTGTCGCATGAAAACAACCGATTCGAAGGCCATTTTTTCAGCCAGCTAAAAAAAGGCCTCTGCTTCGGCTGAAACAAAATAGAAGCGAAACAGAACTAAAAGGCGCACGTGCAGCGTTCCACTCCGACAGTCGGGGTCGCGCCCCCTTCCACTCACGTGACGGCCGTCATGGAATGCGGTGACGTCACTCCCACTCACTGGATTAGGGACAGTCTTCTTCCTCCTCATCCAACTTTCACTCTTCCCATCTGCACTGGTGTTGGACTTTCTCAGAGGACTGAAATGGAATACGTGTGCGCAAATGCGTTTAGATTTGCTTAGATTCGTTGCTTGCATCGATCAAAATTGAGTGGGATGTCACTTGCATTATCGATCCCGCTTTGTGCAGAGTTAATTTTCTTTTGTCGTGGTCAACGGCTTGGTATGGAAGTAGAGTTTTAAGACATTCCTATCGATCCCATACAGTGTCATATGTTCTTTATATTATTGGTGCTAGATTTTCTTACACGAAATGTGGATCTTTTTTCACGCTAGAACAGAAGCCTCGCAGAAAAGACCTCGTTCTCTTCTGCGTCAACAGTTTAACACCTTTACGCATCAACCAAAACGTCCTTTATGATGTGTTTCGTTTAGACCCTGAAGTCTATGATTTCAATTCCTTTTAACCCTTCTAGTGGTTATTTCGACGAAGTATTTCGTCATTAGCAAGACTGACCAGAACTTGACCAAATCTCGATCTCGTCATCATAAAAAAATCGGCAATGTTTTGATGACGGGATATCTTGTCATTAGCAAACGTGGTCAGATCTTGATGGACGAGATACCTCGCCGAAACCACTTGGAGGGTTAAATTAATTTCCCCCTTAAATAACTTCAAATTCCGATCACCTATAACTAGGGCAAAGACACTATAGTACCTCTAATTGTATCATTAAGTTTTCAAAGGATGAACTTCTGTTCTTAAACTTAAAAAAAATTCAAGTATTTTATTCCACTTTTATTAATTCTTAATACCCCTAAAGCAAATTAAGAAGCAGTACAGGGGATAGAATACCAAACCTGAAAAACCAATTACCAAACCAAAACATTAGCAGTCGCAATCGGTAGTTGGGCGGGTGATCATTTCACTACCCCGTGATACGCCGGGTGCTTGTAAGTTTTGTACTTGCTGTTTCTAATACCTATCAAGCCCCGAGATCTAAATTTTGAATTAAAACATTTTCCCTCCCTTATGTTAGGTTCTTTTAAGTTAAGTTAATTCTTATGATGTGGAGATGAGCTGCTTTGCAACTGTGCTCCGAAAGTGATATGCCCTGTCCTAGAACTGAAGCATTTCCAAATATTTCCTTTAGGAGGATTGCCGAAATTCCTACACTTCCATGAAAAGTTTCATTCTCGTCTAAATCAGCAATTTCTAACTTTTTCTTCTCTAGGTACTAATAAAAATTTGATTTACAAAAAATAATAGCAGTAATTACCTATCCGTTTTGCTCCAAAGTGATTAAAAAAATCTTTTTGAAGCAGTTTATCCGTGGTACTTTGTAAAAAAAATGACACTCAAATTATTTATACGGGTATTACTTGAAATTATTTGTACTGCCCTGTTCACTGACATTTTCGACCTTCGGCACTACAAAGGGCATTTGTGAAGAAGCCCGCCTTTACTCGTAACAACCCATAACAAACCTTGATTCGAACCCTGTACCGACTGGGTGGAAGACAAACATTATAACCTCTACATCAGTTAGACAGCTTGAAATAATTGTTGAACACACCTATCAAAAGTTAGAAGTAACAAACCGTTGAGATGAAATGAAACTCACACAGTTTAAGCCATTCTACCATAACTTAAAATACCGATTGGAAATTTCTGGTCTGAATGATACTATATCCGAAGTTTTTTTTGTGTGTACAATACTATTGTACACACAAAAATACAATACTGTTGTGTGTAAAATACTATTGTACGCACAGTAGTATTGTGGAGTTCGATATATTTCAAAATTTAATAAAAAATATTTTACTGTCTGTCTATCACGAGAACTGCCATTAAGTCTGGGAAGTGGCGGACACTGTAGTATTTGTAAACATTACATTTTGAGCAGGGATTACTTTTGCAGATGTATGAATTTGATTTCGTTATGGGTGAATGTAGGAGGAAAGAGGTAGTTTAGTAGTTTGCAATATCTCGGCTATACTAGTAAAAATCATTATAAAGATATTTCCTATTTGTCGTTAAGTTCGGCGAATTTGAATCCATTTCTTCACGCATTCCCTATTGATAATGGAATACTGTAATAGTCTCTACCTACGACTGCCATTACAGCACAAGGATCTATATTCTATCTTCTATTCCTTTTAACCTTTATGGTGATTGTCTCGACGAGGTATCTCGTCTTAAGTAAAACTGACCAGATCTTGATGAACGAGATATCTTGTCATCAGAAATAAAACCGATCATATTTTGATGTCGTCATCGTGAAAAAATTGGCAATATCTTGATGACGAGATATCTTGTCATTATTAAAATTTGTCACATCTTGAATTACGAGATATCTCGTCGAAACCACTTGGGAGGGTTGACAGTCTCCTCTATGGATAGTGCTCAAGTTGTTTATAATCTGGAATGAAGCTATTTGTAACATTTTTCTAAAGAATTAAAATCTGATGCAGTTTAAGTTAACTGATTACGTGTGAAAGTTTTGAATGCGATTGAATTCAAATAATTTTCTTTTGAACTCTCCTTATAATTCACAGGATTTTCCTTACAAAACGCTTCATTGCACCCTATTGCCCTATTTCATTCCACACGACCAAAGCACATGAATTCACAGTTCGAAATAACTCTTCAATGTCTATGCCCAAAACCTGTCTTTATATCATTCACTTGCCAATCCAACTGGTTGTCCTACAACTTCTTAACTGCAGCTCCCAATTGATTACGATTAATTAAATCTTTTAAAACCGATGCGTTTATTACCCCTTTGCGTGACGTCACATCACGTGTCCAATCATCTTACCGGGGGCGCTGTTTGTTACGCTCAAACAAGATCAAAGGTGCATCACGTGAAGGGAAAGGATTAAGCGACGTTTTATTTATTGATGTTTTCTCTACACGGAGCGTTGTTCTTAAAATTCCTCTCGCTCTTACGTGAACTCTTAAAGTGCTCCGAAAAATCCCCGCTTGGGTAATGAGATTATGCCTTTTAAGAAAACTCTTGGGAGTCAAAGGTTTGGCGGAGGAATTCGCTGGAAACATGTTATTTCTAGCTTTATTTATAGTCTCTGGGAGTGCTGTTTTTGGAATAAATTAATTGATGCTGAGTAATTCGTTTAGGGGATTTGATGCTTTTAGAAAAATTTTGGTTATTGGAGTGGGGAGTAGAGTTTTAAAGATGAGGGAAAGTGTTGTTTTGGTACTTCGGTGTTTATTTAATAATTATATTTAAAAAAACTTGGATTTGATGTTGAAGATTTGGAAAAGGATTCGATTGCTTGGGTAAATATGAAATAGTTTCATTACATCGTACTTGCTGTTTGTAATTACAGTATTCGAGCTCCGTTTAACCGAGTGTTCGTGTTATTTGATACCGATATTTTTCGAAGCTTTAAATCATGTTCGAGCATGAGTGCACGCACTTTGTCGAAAGATTCGAGAAAGTGCTGCGAAACAGAAGATCGTTAAGAACTTTTTCCAAGAGAGTAAAAGGTACTTCTCACGTCCAAATTTGTGGATTAATATATATTACTTGATAATCTCAGAATTATTACAATAACATACTGTTACACAAATCCGAGTATAAACTATTCGTAATCCTTGCTTGAATCTTTCAATAAGAGCTGCAGTAACATGTAGTCAGAAAAAAACATAAGAAATCTATCATCACACTACATTCTTTGAAATCGTGTCCCAAGATCCCAAAACGTAAGAAATAGTGCTTTAGTCATCACGGTACTAAAAGGGTGGATTTGTGAATCACTTTGCGTTACCTTGGTGAACCACGGGGGTGGGTTCACATTGAACCTCACATACATTCAAGGCACATGCCCCGTTTATAGAGAGGCCACACATTCACTCCAGACGGACAAACATCCATGCCTTTCCCTGGATTCGAACCATGAACTTTTTCGATCTTGAAGCAAGTACCCTGACCACCAGCCCGATTGGTCCGAAGTTAGAAACAAAACATATTTTCCATTGAAGAACCTTTGTGACGTAGTATAATGGATGCTTTAGTAAGTTTATTGAAATTGAAACAATATATTTTCCTTCGAACGAACTTTTTTGGATGGACATTTCGACTGAACTTCAAAAACTTAGCATATTTCCATTGACAAACTTTCTTGGTCCGTAGTACATTGAATGTGTTAATAAGTTTATTGAAATTGAAATTTAACATATATTCCATTGATCGAACTTTTTCGGCCGAGCATTCCGACCAATGACACAAAAACAACCGAAAGATCATTCGTCTCTACCAACACGAAATCCGGCTTTTCTCAGAAAAACCTAGCTTTTTCAAACGTGCGCGTGTTACCATCGTTGCCGATTTCCCCCTACTTTTCTCGGGTAAGTTATATTTAGAGAAGAGATCGTCTGGAAGGAGAGATCTGCTGATCGCAGGTGCTCGATGATGATGATGACGAGATGAGGCAGCTGAATAACGATCTATGTATTCCCGCTTAGGCTGTACGTCGCAGGTGCAGTTCTGCTCGCACGTGCTGTGTACCGCTCTCGGTGATGGCCGATGACTTCCTATCCAGAGAAGTTTGCCATACTTTGTGGATGACATGCCGCTGAGTCATCTGATCGTTTCGTCAATATAAGTCGTTGGGATTATTCGTCTATGACACGAACGGACTGTTACGAATCATGTATTTTGGAGGGATTATCGATTTAGTTTCAGCATAAAATGAGTTTATTACTCTAGTTTGATATTCAGGTGTTTTCTTTTCATAATGGGACGGATTTTGTTTCTTTACTCTCTGAGGAGTTCTGCTACTTGCTGTCTTCCGTCCATGACTTTTAAGCATTTTTTATCTTCTAGAACAGTGGTTCTTAACCTTTTTAGTGATATGCACTCTCTTGAATCTAAAAATAAGTTCTCGCACCCCCTTGAAAAATGTGTTTCTATTTCTTCATTAAGAAATTACTTCTATTACAAGATTATTTATTAAAAATTATACACATACATTTACACATACATACAAAACAATATCTTAATTTTTAATGGCTACGTTGTTTATTCATGACTTTATAAGCGAGGCTCCTTTTTTGAAAGAGCCACCCGTGCGTTTAAGCGATTTCTGGCTTTTGTTTTTATGTACAAAAGTGATGAAAATTCCATTTCTCACAGGTAGATGGTGGCAAATGGTAAGTGTCTGCAATGCTGCTTTTGCCAGATATGTATAAGGTTCTGTGTACACCAGAATTGTTCTAAGTCCAGTTTTTAAAATTCCATTTGAATACTTGTATTGGCTCGTATTTCAATAAGATCGTCTTTTATTAAATCACTGTCGTCCATCGAAACTTCTCTTGCACCCCTGGAAATGCTTTCTGTCACCCCCAAGGGGGCACACAAGCCAGGTTACGCACCACTCTTCTAGACCAATAGTAACTCTCTAAAGATTCTTTTTTTTAATTTTAACGAATTTACCATGGCATTACGGATACTGAATGCTATCAAAGCTTCTAGTTCAACATACAAAGAACTCCCAACTGATAAAGCTATGAATAAACGTAATATATAGATTACTATGATGGAAAATTTTTAAACAAAAAATATTATTAAATATAAAGTATACGTGTTTTGTATAAGAACACATTGCGTGATTAATACATTCTTGCACTTTTGGAAACTTTTGAAAAAGTATCACACTAAAAAATATCAAGAGTCTGAGCCCTCCTTCAGCTAAGCCCTAGTCGGCATTACGCCAAAGATACAAATATGTATTTTTGGCCTTTCTTACCAAAATGCATTTTCTAGACTTATTCGATATTTTGTGTTATACCAGACATGAACTTTGAATCGTAACCTAAATAGATAACTTTCAAAAATATATAGCGCAACTTGTACTAAATCATCAAAACTAAACGCGTTTTTCTCGAAACATTGATTTTGCATATTTGTGCCTCTGGCTTGGTGCTGGCGTATGTGCCACTTGTCATGAGTTAAATAGTTTTCTTTTCCAGCTTCCTTCCTTATGCATTACCGCATTTTAAACTTTCGTGACAGCAAACGATTTAGTAACTGCGTTTTGAGTTCAACTCGGTGACCTCGCTTCACTGTGTGTTATTTGTTTTTCGTTAATTCTATTTTTTTGTTAAAATGTTCTAAAATGCATGGATCATAAATTTTTAAATGAGTATACGTAACTGAAGTATTCAAAGATTTAAAAACCTGTGTGAAATGAATCTTGGATGTCTTGTGTTTCGATTTTTGTTGATTTGTAGAAAATGAAAACTAATTTTATCCATCATATAAACACTATGAATAAGTTCAATAGATTCTACAACCCCACCTGGCGGAAAAAGTGTTTCAATCACAGCTCTTTTATGCGCCATTTTGGCGGTGAGCGGAGTTTTTTAAATTTTTTGCTAAAAAAGATTAGATTTTAGAGCGAGAAATAAAATAAATAATGGAAACTATTTATTGAACCAATTAATTCATGCTTGTCTCAGCATTTCTCAACTTCTTCCCTTGTAATACACTCTAATACGCTCTAATTATCTTAACCCTCCAAGTGGTTTCGACAAGATATTTTGTCCATCAAGATCAGACCAATTTTGCTAATAGCGAGATATCTCGTCATTAAGATATTGCCAAACTTTTAATGGTGACGAGATCAAGATCTGGTCAGTTTCTTGTAATAACGAGATATCTCGTCCATCAAGAAAAGAGGGTTACGATAAACAATATTTAAATTTTTAAGGCTGTCAGGAGATACTTATATATATATACACTTAATAGAACTGTGTAAGCATGAATCATTATTCGTTTAATTTGGGTTTCTTTTTACGAATTTTGAGCCATAACGAAAGAACTTCTGGTTAATCCCATCTTATTTCATTCACGCATTTTCCAACTTGTAGCATCTCATGCGTCAAATTCAAAGTTTTTCCAGATAACGACTCTTGCAGACTGGTTACCTGTAGCCTCAAGGTCAAACAAATATCAAACGATAACATTTGTGCAAGGACCCCTGTACCAAAAGCACAACTTTGCAAAGGTCCCTGATACAAACAGAACATTATTCAGTGCATTGTAACAACGTTTAAACGTGTTGTAAGTGTCCATCTATAAAATTTTTCCACATAGAAAATTTATTACTTTTTGAATGACCAATCGTTATTATCCTATGCTTGTATTGCTCCTCACTTTTTGTGCGAGACTTGTCATTTAGATTATGGAAATACGTCACTATTGGGCATGTGTCGTAGATTAACCACACCGCACTAGACTATTCCGTTCGTATCACTAATGGTACTCCCTTCAAGGAGTTACTTTCTTTAAGTAAACAGGAGCATCACAAAACCGATGTTCCATAGTGATCTGTCCTCCCCTGACTATCTACTTTTTGCTTTTCCTCCCTCGTTGATTACATTGCTTATCTTGTGTTTGGCGCATGTTGGCCAAATATATGGCCTTGAGCCATAAAACCCAAAACAACTAACCACTGATAGTACGCGTACGAGCGATTGAAATATTGAATACAACACTCAGCGATTGAAATACTGAATACAACACTCAGCGATTGAAATACTGAATATAACACTCTCAGCGATTGAAATAACAAGTCCAACACTCTGGGAATCCAGTTAGAGCATCGGTTAACCAAATTCCAAAACCAATTCAAATGAAAAATCCAAGAATAACAACAAAAAATCCATATACTACAGGTGGCGCAGCTTGTTCGTTATGACCTCGCGCCATAAAACCCCAAATTCCATTCCATTTCAGGGGCCTCGGTAGTCCAGTTGGAAGAGCAACGGATTAGCTACCGGAGGGTTACGAGTTCGAAACTCAGTCCAGTCAAAGACCGTTGTGTACACGGGGGCTGGTTTACTTTAAATCTCTCCTGGCCTCAAATGTCCTCACGTTGGCGTGGTGTGGAAGTTTGGAGAGTGGGGTCCCAACTCAGGTGTTGTTCTCTCCATCTGACCGTGGTACAAAATTCGGGATTGATCCCGGACCGTCGTCAATAGCCCTGTTACTCCAGTGCGACGTTAATTAATTACCTACCTACCAAAACAAAATTTTAAAAAATCCAAAAATAACAGCAAGGAATCCAAATGCTACAGCAGTTAACTATTACTCTTATTGTATGCTTGAAAACACTGTTTCACCTTTTTAGGTATCCCATCATTTATCGTGAACTCCTAGCTCTCTCACCAAAAGTTCCTTAACCCTCAAGGTACAGCACAGCAAACAAGCGCCTTCCTAGAACCGTCCATTGAATTGTCGGATACACAACAGATCCTGACCAATGCGTGTATTAGAACCCAACACGCCCTTTAAAGAAGACGGACACGGTCGGCCAACGACTCGGAGAAATGCGAAAGATCGTGCTGTATTATGCTGCTTGTTTTATTTGACAGGGCACCCAACCATATTTTTGATCACAATTTTTTCTCTGACAATGCCTTCTTGACTGTACAGCAGAAAACAAACGTTTAAGGAAGTCAAGGAAGACAAATAGGGTTTTGGGTTTCGGCTTTTGTAGTCATGTCGTTTTTCAGTGTCTTAATTAACGAAAGAACCACTGTGGCGTGGTTAGACTAAGTCTGTCGCTGTACAAAACTAATTTACTTTGGTGTGGTCTTGTTTAGTTTGTGTTTGCATTCTATTGTTTAATTTCGCAGTGATTGTTTAAGCGTGACATCTTGCGTAAACAACTTGCAGTTTTAAGAAATTAGCTTGTAGTCTACAAATGTTTTGTCTGCGTTAGAGAGCGGAGAATGGCTGGGAAGTAACAAGGGGACCAGAAAATGGAATTGATTAGATAGCAGTAACAAGTAAAAAAACAATGCAAATCGGAAATAAACAATTAGGGAAAGGTACATCATCCATTGCTCCTGACCGATAGTTTTTTTAAATATAAAAATTAAATGATTGAAAGCAATGGGGAATCACGCAAGTATAAATGAATCCTAATTGTTTTTGCTTCTTGAGAGGAACAGAACGCTTGCAGAAGTTACTGTAATGTACATGAATTAGCTTTGTTCGCTTTTAAGCGTCAAAGATTTCGGGTAATTACATAATGGCCTAGAAATTACACATATATTCTAGAAATCTAATTATCTTAAGGTCTACTGTTCTGTCTAGTCGCAAAGATGGAGTTAAATGCGCAGAACTATGCTTTTAAAAGTAAAATATTTTTCTACTCGAGTTTTATTAAGTGCATACAAATTTTATTTTATTCGTTTTATATAATTATAAGACGACTGTGTTTATATTCACACACACACACATGTTCATACGATGACGTAACTTCTCAAATAAGGTTTTAACTGGTATTTTTCAACACATTGCTAATCTGGTAACATGGTATTTCTAAAATAGTTTCGTCTTGAACTTGTCTTTCTTAGTTCCCCATCCAAGTCTTGAATCTCTTTAGTTTTACCAATTCAAGTTTCGAATCGCATTTACTCTTTTCCCAATAGTTCTTTCAATTCAAGTCTTGAATCGCATTTAGCTCTTCCAATAGTTCTTTCAATTATCTCGAATTCCATTAGTTCTTTCAATTATCTCGAATTCCATTAGTTCTTTCAATTATCTCGAATCGCATTAGTTATTTCAATTCAAGACTTGAATAGCATTTAGTTATTTCAAGTCTGTAATCACACATTTAGTACTTTCAATTCAAGTCAAAACATCCACGTTACTCAGCGTTCATGGTATAACTATTGAAAAAAGAGAAAGAAACACACAAACCCGCATGAATACTCATCTATCCACCATTGCAGTCGCCGGACCTTTTTGTTCATGCCGCCGTTTCATGTCTGCACGGAAAGAACCACACGACCTCCATCTCTCCAGCAAAGCGTGGCTCCAGACAGCAAAAAAAACCTCCATCTTGCGGGTTAAAAAATAATTTGCATGGAGCGCTATTTTCCGTCCAACGAAGCTTTTCGGCAGTCTTCTATGCGTGCTATCGGCAGTGACCATCGCAGTAGCCTTCTCCGCTTCGGTGCCCCTTGTTTTCGGCCGTTGACCCTCGCCGAGTGGTCCGAGCAGAAGGCCCTACTGACATCCAATCGCCTGACCGTTTCCTGCGATTGATAAGTTCAGTTCACCAGGGCCTTGCGGAGGAGGGGCATGTGGGGACTAAAACTCCTAGGAATGGTCTTGGGAATTGAGGGGCTCGATTTAACCCCAAGGTACCTCAAAATTGTCGAATTGTAATATATTTCAATAACTGCCTTGAAAAAGTTATTTCGATTGCTCCATATTAACCTTCTAGGGTGGGGTAGCCCGGTGGGAAGACTAGCGGATTAACAACCTTAGGTTGCGAGTTCGAAACTCGATCCAACCAAAGACCGCTGTATATATGGGGGCTAGTGCACGCTAAATTCTGTCGTGGCCTCAAATGTCCTCACGTTGGCGCGGTGTGGAAGTTTGGAGTGGGGTGCTTCAGGTGTTGACTTCGTCATCTGATCATGGCTCAAAATTACGAGGTGTTGTCCTCGATCTTTCTCTTCAGGATTGATCCCGGGCCATCGTCAATAGCCAATTGGTTGCTCCAGTACGATGTAAATTCAACTACTAACCAACCAACAATTTGCATCCTTCCTCTTTCAGTCCGGCTCCAACGAGTTGGCAGGGCCATCGTGACTCGGTAGGTATGCCCACTGCGCCACCAACCTGCGAGTTGTGGGCGGCACAGGTTCGATTCCCCCTGGATGTATTTCTGTCTTCTGAGTCAATAAAACTTTCCATGTGTGTGTGTATGTCCATTACTTGATATTGTCTGTCTAGCATGGCTAAATATATTATCTGTCTAGATAGTGTCTGGCTTAGCATGGCTAAATATATGGCCCAACCAACCGAACCCTGTCGAGTTGGCCTTTAAGTTACGTGTTTTTGGAGGTCTAATCATTAAATTGGGGAAGATAAAATAAACAATGCGTTCCCAAAATCGTCATTTTAACGTAGTTTCTGACTCAGGTTACAATCTTTTGTGGCGATCAGCAAACATGATTTTGAGTATGGGAATCTTGTGTGAACATTTGAAAAAATTTCTTTTAATAAAAATATGTAGCCAAAAATAATATTTTTAGACTCCATGTTTTTAAATTCATTATTCAAAGATTTTCTTTCGTATTCAAAATTCTCTATTTAATTTCCGAACTCGTTATTCTGAGAGTAATTGTAGCTATATCTTATTCACAATACAATTTTCTCTTTTATAAAAGTTGTCTCCAAAACGCGAAAAGAGGGAAAAGTTCATCGAATATTCCGATCCCGTCATTTGACGCAAAACGGAGATATTAACAGGAATTCCTTCGTTTCAAAATGGAGACATTGCATACTTTTCATCTGCCGAAAGTGTCATTTCTTTGACACCCCCAGAGTCTTCCTTTCCGTCTGGCGCTAATACCTGGCTACAGAAAGGGAAAAGGAGAAAAGAGGTCAAGCTCACGTGAGCGTCACGCGATCCCACGGTTGCCATAGCAACCGCCTCGAGGCTCTCGAAGAGAGACGGGACGACCTAATTGCGAAACATTTTTTCCCTTTTTACACACTCCGAGAAATTCTTTTGTACGTTGTATTTCTTTCTAAAAGGTGATTAACTTTAAAAAAGGAATAAAATCTTTATGCATGGGAGTGTATTTAAGGTTAAAAAAATAAAAATATGCGCGAACAACTGAACGCCTCTCATTATGGGGCTCGTGTTTTCAACATGAATTTATTAATGGCAGGGTCTCCATTACCCTATATTTTACCCCTAATGGTCGGAAGAAGTAAATTGTGACTACCCAAATTGGGGAAAATTGCGGAGTAAGGACTACCTAAATAGGAATCGGCCCAAATGTGTTTCGGTTGTATGGATTTTTCATACGACTGAGTTTTTCAAGAATTCTTTTCTGTCTGATTGGTAAAAATCACTATAATTTATCTTACGGCAGGCCTGGATAGACTTGTAGACCAGTAGGGACTGCAATGTAGTGGGACGAGTGGTGTGCCAAAAACGACGATGCAGCGAAAATACAAGTAAAATAGCTATTTATTCAAAAGGACTATTTACACATTTGATCAGGGTTTGTAACCCTAGGTTGTGGGCGCTGTAAAAAGGGTAATAGGCTCATAACGACCAGCGAAACGCGCCAAAAAATGTATTCATCGTTTGAGTTTCAGAAATCGTCTCCCTTCTTTCATCATCCCTCGAGTTGACACAGACACTTAATCCTCTTGGTGATTGTCTCAACGAGGTATCTCGTCATTCATGAACTGACCATATCTTGATGGACAAGATATCTCGTCATTAGAAGAAAACTGACTATATTTTGATCTCGTCATCAACATCTTGTTGACTAGATATCTCGTTAAGTATTCGCAAAATTGGTCAGATCTTGATGAACGAGATATCTCGTCGAAACCACTTGGAGGGTGAGGGGGCCGTCGTGCACCCCTAAAGGCGATCTTGACGGGAAGGAGATCTTCCCGATAGATGCATCGAGATTTTCAACCTATGGTCATGGAAAACTTGCAGGTGTTGACCTCTGACACCGAGCCGTTGCTATGGACGGAACAGTGAAATTTTAAGTTTCTAATTTTTTCGAGTGTCAACCACATACAGTCGACTCCTTTTTCCTCAAAGGACAATAGTTTTGCGAGGATTTCATTTCAGTTGGTTGGTAAGTAGGGTTGGGTTTTATGACGCAAAGGCCATATTTGGTCGAGTGGATTTCATTTCAGAAAAGGTTTACATGTTAAGAATAAAATTTTTTTAATGCTAGTTAAGATCTTATCGTATTTTTCAAAAGTTCTTTTATTTTTACCAGACTAAACATTGATTAATCTGTACATAAAAAGTAAAGCATCTCGTTGATCAAAGTACACGATTAACTGTACAGTGATTGTTCCGAAAAATTTACAAAATGAATTACATAAAATAGCATTAAGCAAATGTTCAAATTCCTTGTTTCTGGAAACTCAATTTTATTTTTGCGTCACTGTTAGAAGGATTCATACGATACGTGCATATGTGGATAACTGAGAAGATAGTTGAGAGTTAGCTCAAAGGGAAAAAATGTCCGAAACGTTGTGCTTAATTTCTTTTAATGATTTTTGTATTCACAAGAGATAGCGCTGTGTTGTAATTTGTGATATATGACATGTTTTGTCAGTACGACAGTATGTCTTTCTCTATTTTGAGATGTAGGAGCGAAGGTTTGAAGGGGATGAAAAATGATTATAACTAAACGACTAGAACTGAACGATTCCTAAATATGTAACTTATCCTGAGTGCATTTCTCTCTTTTGTGTCCTTAAAACTTTCCTTGCGTGTATGTCCATTATCTAAGTCTTCTATCTTATTTGGCGCAGCTTGGCCAAACATGACCTCTCGTGTTTTGTTTCCAATTAATGAATAATTTTACGTTTACCTATTTCAGTTCATTCGCTTCCAGTTTCAATTGCAAGTGTGTCTTGTTTACGTTACTCTACTATGTCGTAATGAACAAGGCCTGGATTTTGTTAACCTAAAAATGTTTAAAAATAACCTAAAAATATGACATAAAAATAAAATTCATTCAATTTCCATCAGATTTAATTACATGTAAATAAAATACTTTTTGCTGTCTGGTCTGCAAAATACAGTTTATTATCAATGAACTAAACGTTTATTTATAGAAACTGAATGGTCATTTGATTGAACTAGTGGGTCAACATTTTGTTTATTTACATTTATTAATTATTCATTTATTAGTGTTTTCTTTTTTTATTTATTTACTCCATTGCTTTATTTGATATATATCTCACCTTCTCGAGTAAAATAACGCAACGCAAAAAACTAAATTTCCCAGAACAGCTAGAATATTGAAATAAATTAAGCATATCTATTTATCAATCAGAAATTTGCAGAATTCGTTCATACCTCTATTATACACTTGCAGCACTTTTTCTTATTTTAATTCTCATTGTTTGTTCCAGTTAGAATCGTTTTTAACCTGAAAACCGAATTTTCATTTTGAGTTAATTTTTCTCATGAAGATTTGATGTATAAAAACAACCAGTACAAGCAGTATTAACATTCAATTGTCATGCTGCCCAGTTTGATTTCATATTTTAAGTACTTTTGTATGAAAAACTTTTCAAATCAATCGAATGAACAGGTATGTGATATTCAATGTAAACAAACAACGCAAAGCGAAGATTTTACTTCTGTTACCCAAATGCTTCTGGCATGACGATGTTTGGCGTTAATTAATCAATTTCAATTCAGAATTTATTCTTTGAAATTTTTGTTGGCGAAGTGCTGAATTCGTGTTCGAAAAACTGGCTAAGTGACGTCACGTTCGGAATACAGACAGAAAACACGTTCCGCCGATGTTAGAACACATTGTTCGTTCTCAATGCCTTTTCTTTTGTCGAGCGACATTCTATGCAAAATAATTCACCACCGCCTGGCTGTAGCAGACTATTGCGATAAATATTTTGCACTGGTTCAGCATTCTGTGAATATCGCGTTAGCATGAATCGCTACATAAAATATTTCACCACCTGTTCGTACTCCGATCTATAGGTCACTGATCTAATTCCACGGAAGAGAATGCAGGTGTAAAAGAATTAATCGTTCATACCTCAAACGAAAAAGTAAAACGTTAGCTGTTTTAAAACTTGTGTTTGGGAGTTGGTTTCGTATTCGTTTAATTTGTTTCTTTTATTCTCTTAGGTAAATTAAATACATTTATGATCCAAAATTCACGTTTCTGTGGCAAAAATAACAGTAGAACGACAAACAAAATAAAACGAACAATTCATGTGACGTGTACTTCGGTGTACTAGAATTGCATAACTGTGCATGTAATACTTGATGCAGGTAAAATTCAATGTAATAATTTTAATTTTCCCATGGAAAGTTCCGAACCAACCGAGTTTCACGTGATTTCTTTATAACACTAAGAACAGCAAAATGAAAGCCACCTAGAATAGACGACACATGCTATTTATCGGTGATAGTAAAAAAATAATAGCACCTTGGTTCTTTTGAGATTTTCAATGCAAACCAACAAACTAGACAGTCTGAGAAGATTTTACTTCTACTGTCCAAATGCTCTCGCATGATTAACATCGGGGTTGCTTTAAAATGTAGTCTATCACCGATTTGGCATCGTTTGGCGTTTAATCTAATTGTTTTATTGACCAATCAACTCTCATGCTCAAATTCGAAATTATTTCTTTGGAATTTTCATTGACGAAAATCCGATCCGTTGAAATCGTATTCGGAAAGCAAGCCATCTGATACCATATTCAGAATACGTACAGAGACGCAGAGACACTACTGCCACTTATATTTAGCATGACAGAAAATGCCTTTCATACGACCTTTCATATCAAATGTATTTTTTCACTTTTAAATGTCAAAATTTAGATCTCGATAAAACAGACCGGTTACACTTTCCAAAACAGTAGCTCCATATTCTCACGATTCCTTCTTTAAATGGTCACTCTACTCGTATCACTTGTTACGTTATGAAGAACTAATGAACATTTGGCGTTTAATCTGATTGTTATTGACCAATCAACTATCATGCACAAATTCGAAATTCTTTCTTTGAAATTTTCGTTGACGAAGTGCTGAAATCTTATTCAAAAAACAAGCCAACTGACGGTATAATCAGAATACTTACAGGAAATACGTATCGCCGTAGGAACACTACCGCCACCTATATTTAGCATGATTGAAAATGCCTCTCATACCTTTCATATAAAATGTACTTTTTCACTTCTAAATATCAAAATTTCGTTCACGAAAAAACAGACCGGTTACACTTTCCAAAACAGTAGCTTCATATTCTCACGATTCCTTCCTTAAATGGTCCGTCTACTCTGATCACTTGTTACGTCATGAAGAACCAATGAACGTTTTTTACCTCTTTCATTGCTGATGAACTGATGGCAGACACATTACACACTAATGCAATGTGCGCTCATGCGCATAAGTAGATTTACTCCTTTTGTGTGGGTGAGATGTGAGAAAATTAACCATATTACCCGAGTGTAATGACCGGTGAATTTCAGAAACTGGCGAACAGAACCGGAACGGAACATTTGTCTTGCTTTCAATAGTTACAAATGTTAATTTTAATGGTGATATTCATTAATTACTCTTCTCGCTATCCATTCTTTGCTTAGGTTAGTTGTTCCTGTTACTAAGCATGAATTTTGAAACAAAGTTTATTGAGCGATTAATGTTTGAGTTGATGTGTTTCTTTCTGATTGGCATCATCTGAGAATGTGTCAAAACTGTTTCTATCTACCAAAAACCACGCATCCGTCTATAAAACGTGACCTCTCTTTTTCTTCCAAACAATTTCAAGAATTTGAATTGTTTCTTCACTTGAGGAAATTCCTTAAAAACACATTTGTCAAAAAGAAATAGGCAAAGAATTCGAAATCGAATTTGCATGTCGAATCTAGGTAGTTAATCGATAGCTAATACCGATTAGGTAAAAAATGTAAAATTGAATATTTTTTCGGAAAAGGGAAACTTTTAATTTCATTGAAACGGAACAAATAGAAAAATAAACAATTTAAAATCGAAATATGTAATCGAAAGAATTAATCATCTGTCTATGAAAGGTCGGCGGAATTTACGTATTCCGAACATGAAGACACATGGCTTATTTTTCGAACAAGATTGCAGCAATGCGCCAATAAAAATTCAACAGAATGAATTCCGAATTGATCTATGATAATTAATTGGTTGACGCCAATTAGATTAAACGCCAAGCTTCGTTGAAATGGCGAGGAACTACATTTTAAGGTAACTCCGGTATGCATCACGCGAGTATTTGGATAGCGCAAGTTAAATCTTTGCATGTTTGTTTACTTTCACTGAAAATCCCTTCCATACTGGATGGCATCCGTGAAAATAAAACCAATTCGAAATTGCATCCATGTTCAGTATTTTAGCAAATGGGGAACTTAAGTTGCCATTGACACCTGCCTCTCTGCTCCTAATTTATAATCCTGCATACTTCTCTACGTGAATACAGTGTAATTGCTGTCCTTCCATTAAAGTTAAACACGGAGTATTGAAACACCCTGTATAAATAATAATTTTTCAGAAATTAATTCACATCAAGTTCAACAAAACAGCAGCACTTGAAAAACTATCAACATCTCTCTCACCCAGTTCTCCAACTAAATAATGTCAGGATTATTATTATCTCCAAGCACCGCTTATGTTTTTATGCATATCCCCTTAACACAAAACTAAAAAAGAAACCCGGGAAGAGCGAAGAGAAAGTTGGCACTTTGCCAGATCTCGCTTTACTTAGGACTTTCGTCCCTATTTTCGGCGGTCACTTCCGGAGCTGGACTTTTGGTTGATTGATCTCGATTCCTCCTGCTTCCACAGCTTTTCTCTCATCGTTTCGTTTTGTTATCGTCTGCTTCTGCAGAAGTCGTTAGAACTTTCAAAACACGAAATTGTTCCTGAATCGATTTTGTTGTGGCCATAATTCCGAAAATATTGACAAAAGCTCAAGGAGCCATGAATCTTTCGCATTTCAAGTAAATGGAACCTGAGCAGTTAAAACTTTTGTTATTGTGATTTTGTTTTTTAAAAGGAATCGTAAAAGATGTTTTGTAGGGAATTATATTTTTTATTCTAGTATAAAACGATTTCGACAGAGTATTTTCAAATAAAATGCTGCTTCGTCTTCATGAGGATTTTTAGTGTGAACTTTTCCTTTCCTGTTACTCAAATTCTCTGGCATGACACATCGTTTAGCCTTTGATCTAATTGACATTGACCAATTAACTATTCATAATTCATTCTTGTAATTTCTATTGGCGACGTGCTAAAATCGTTTCGAAAAATAAGCCAATTGATATCGCGTGTCCGGAATGCGTACTAGAAACACTTTTCTCTACAAAAGCATTCCGTCGCCTAATTTAGCTTGAGAAAAAAACCTCACATGAACTGAGTTTATATATTTTCAACGGACGTTATTTTTCACTTGCGATCTCTATTTTCAACTAAATTGTTTTAAATTTTGTGATTTCTTGCCTGAATTATTTTTTGATTAAGAGCTATTATAGTTTTATGCAATCAATATATTTTTCTAGTATCAAGTATCTATGAAATATTCAGATCACTTCAATGGATTAAAAAATTATCAGCTTTGAACTACGAATTTTTAAATTTATCAACTGCAATAGCTATTGAAAAATGTACGGTACAGCTCTAAGTTTATGTTGTCCGCAAGTATGTATGTTTCAATAGTGAGAGATTCAAATAGAATGTATGAAACGACAATTGTAAAGTAAAATATGCCACTACGGATTTCTTCTGAATATTATTATTTGGCAATAAAAGATTGATGTTAAAATTTATTCTTTTGCTAATCGATGCTTACTTGGTGTTTTCTTAAAATAAAGATTTAGCTATCTTTTAGGCTGCCAAAGTGTTCTCGTGTTTAACTGCAGTAACTATACTCTTTGTAAAAGTAAATAGGTAAATATTCGAATGCAGTAGTCTGACATATTTCCTTTAAAAAAAATAATTTAAACTTCTAGAAAAATTTTATAATGGAATTCAAACAAATGATTCCATTGCAGATATATTATTCTACATGCGTTCTGTAACGACAGAGTTTCCTAAACAGTACATAATCATGTAATATTTCAGTATATAGTATGAAAAAAGCTACGTTATAAAAGCGATATTTTTAGATATAAAATCTCTACATTTTTAACAATGTTTGCGTTCGCCTATGTTGCCACACCCTTGTTAAATTTCGTTATTCACTTATTTTATCTTGGTTATCAGCAGACGACACTGTTTTAGAATTTAGGTTAGGAATTCTTTCCGGTATGCCCCTATCTGGTAAAACAAATAATTTCATCCCCTACTGTAGTGACATTTCTCCCAAACTGCATAAAATTGAATGGGAAAAAATTTTATCACTGACCATGTCCATGCTCCGATTTCACTGCTCATGTGCAGGTTTTTGTGTTATTAATGGACAGACATGCAACCCATCGCAGCAATAAAAACTATCATTCCAAGATTAAACGAGCGTATTAATAACGAATAATTGATCATTTAAAGTCAACAAAACATGCTGTCTATTCTATCTTTAATATTTTCCCTATGCATTCGAAATCTATTTTTATCTAATTATCTATTTTTAAAACTATTAGCCTTTTGAATATTTAATCCCAATTCGTTTCCTTGCAATCTTAAGAGGCTATCCCTTTCAATTTCCGGACTGAACTCGGTACAATTAGCCTCCCCCACCCCTCATATTCGCTTAGCTCAAATTATTTTCTCATCTGAATGTTAGATTTGGTTGAGGAAAATCCCATTGAAACCTTTTTGTATTTTTACGTAGTTGGTTTTTATAAATCTCATCTAAATTTTTTTTCAAATTCAAAATGATTCACGAATCTAATTTTTCCAAATTCTTTTATAATTTAATCCTTCAAATTTTAAACTTCAAAAATTTTAGACATGTAAATTTAATTCCTATACTTGTCTTAACTCTTGATTTCTCATTTTTAGCATTACGCTGCTATTTGTTCAATTTTATAATCTTGCGGTCTGGCGCAGCTTGTTCTGCTTAGGACCTTGAGCCATAAAATTCAAAATCCGATCCAATCCTCATCCAAATTCTATAGGAAGAAAAGTATATTCGGTCTCAGAAATTGAATTCCCACCCACCAAAATCTCGCACGAGTAATTTCTTCGAATTACGTGCTTCTACTTGCGACAACCACCTTGCTTTATTGAAAAATTACCATTCCTTAAAAGACCGTAGAAAGTCAAATGAAATGAACTCGGTTTTCCTTTGGAACTTTTCCTCATATAAATAAAGCGAACAGTTCGGGTCATCAAGCTCCGACCCCAATTCCCCTACCGCCTTATAAGGGCCCTTTTTGTTGGAAGGCATGGGCGAAATTTTCGATTACGTCATTCCTTTGCTTTAAGTGAAAGTGACGTAACTCCAATCGTCGAACCTTTTCTGCTTAACTCTAGAAACCCAGCAGCTGATGGTTTAAGATGTCTTATTTGACCGACTTATTTATTAATTTGATCTGCATGCGGTTTCTTGAATGAGTTAGGAGTTGAAAAAATAATCTACTCTGGCATGTATCAAAAGGAATTATTCTTTTGATGCTTTTATTGATAAAGTTTCATTCAGCTTTCGAAAGTTTCGCAGTCAAGCTCTGAAACGCTGCTTCCTATTTGCTCTTTCTACATGCGCATCTTGGATTAAATTTATAAATTGATAAGATATTTATAAACTTCACTGATAAAAATAACCTGTATGAAATAGTTGTGAACATTCATAATTTTGGGTCTTGTTCGAACTAAATTAAGAATTTTCTGATTGAATAAATTTGCAAAAGAAACGTAACTTCAACAGAACTCTTAGAACCATTTGTAGCAACATGATTTCCATATGACTGCTTGTAAAATAACGAATAATTCTTAAAAACATTCTCATTTCATTGTTGTACGAACATATGCTAGAAGTTCCTAGGAGTTTGAACTAGAAAAACTTAATGTTTTTCTTGTAGATTGCATATGAACAATCAAGATTAAATTTCTGAAAGAAAGGTTAACTGCTAGGACGGGGATTACAAAGAAAGTTAATTATTAGGATGGGAGTAAATTTTTAAAACTGCTAGTCCTCATTAACTCTTAAATAATGTTAGTAAAGACTTATTAGTTCCTACTTTTAACCCTTTAATTTGTTAGGGCAAATGAAAGAATCAAGGGTCTCTAACGTAATAGACCCTCCGAAAAAACTTTTTAGAGAAAGAGAATGCTTGTTCATTGCTTTATTGTTTATTCTTTCAAGCATTGAAAAATATATTCATACCTAAAAGTAATGTGTGAAATATATGCAAAAAATGCAAATAACGTTTTATTCCTCCATACTTAGCTACTTCCTGGCAGATTCTCTAACAAGTCCTTAAAACTCTTCAACTTTTTAAATTTAAAACTACGAAGAATATTGTCAGATCCTGTGCCATACGAACAGGTCTTATCTGAATTGAAAGGATGAGAAAAATAATTTTAATACATTGTACCTTATTTTGATTCTGGTTCGATTCCTCGCTGGGTATATTTCTCTTCTGCAGCAGTAAATCGTTCCTTGTTTGTTCATTTACTTGGCGTTGTTTGGCTCTGCTTAATCAAATATGGCCCTTTCGCCATAAAATCCAACCCAACCAACTATATTGTTCAACAAACTTCATGCTTCACATGAACTTCAACGATGTAACAAGATAAAAGAAATGTGAGAAGTATTAGCTGATGTGAGCACATTTAAAGTAGAAGCCATTTCTTTTAAACGTGACTTGAAACTTGAGTGACTATTGGAATAGTAAGTTACAGTAATATATAATACAAATGATCTTCCAAATTACTTTTCTCGTTTTTCATAAAAAGAACGGGAAAGAATTTAATTGAGTAATCATTAAAATGGAATGAGATTTGCAAAACTGTAAGTTATTAAAATATTAAACAATAAATTTTTAGAGCTGATTCGGTCATTATAATGGTCATTAAAAACGACACTTTGGAAAGAAAATTCAATTCCTCGAACGAAATCCAGGAACATTCGATTGCACTTTGGAGCAAGACCACCGGTGTTCTCATGTTAAGTGTTGAATTTCCGCTAGAACATGCGATACCCACAGAACAGAAGGTTCCCCCCTCGAGGCTCGAAATTCGAGTGCGTATTTTTCAACAAACCAATCCCTCCCGAACTTCTTTTCTTTCTTGCATATCTATTTTCTGGAACCCTCTAAGGGGAAGGAAGAACAAAAGTAAAGGAAGATAAAACATAGGTGGCTTTCTTTTCAATTTCCTCTCGACTTGAGTTTCGCTGGAGAGACTTGAAACCCGACGTCATGTTTGTTCCGAGTGTCCCTACCAAAATCTAATGATTCGAACCCACTGTCTGTCAACTGCGATTTTCTTTCGATTTATTAAGCAAAGCGGGTATGCTTTCAACTCGGGTTTCAGTTTTTTACATCGGCTGTCAACAGTATTAGTTCAATGCAGGAATAATGGTCATGAGGCAAGGTAGGATTCAAATTGGGTTGGAAGTCTTCATTTTCTTTGAGTGCTTGCACTTCGTTCATGGTAGTTTTTTGAACAATCCCATGGGAACTTTACTTGGAGTGTAATTTAATTACATTTCAGTGTTCAATTAAAAAAGAAAGGATGTTTTTACTTTTTTCGGGTCTACGGGCCTTAAGCTCTCCCCCGTGGGAGCGCGTATGAATTAAATAAGAACATATTTCAGGGCTGCCACAGGCGACTTTTTGCTATTATTTAAACTTGGCGACTAAGGGTATCTTTTTAAGCAAAACCATCTCAAAAGCTCCTATTTTCAAAATTTCGGCGACTTTTTTTAAAATCACCAAAGGACAACAAAAATTTCGTTCCTATTTTTTAACTATTAGCGGACGGAAAGATATTTTTCGCGGATTTCTCTCAGGGGAGAAAATTTTCCAAGGGACGTCAAATTCCAAGTTTTGGTGCCATTTGCGGCAACCATAAAAGAAAAACAGGAATCTAGTTGGTAGATTGTTATGAAAACTTTAATTAAGAAAAGATTTCGTTTTTTTTTTAATTTTTATATTTAAACATCTTGCGTTCAACGTATTTCATACTTAATTAGCACATTTTGTGCTTCAGCCGATACATCCATTTTGTATCTGAGCACCTCAATTACTACTAAAAATAGGGTAAAAGACGAAACTGTTATTTTGAAAAATTTATGCTATTCTACAAGTGCTTTGGCTGTGCCAGCCCTGTTATTTGCTTTTTCGGCTCTGGGAGCTTAAGCCCTCCCCCTGTGGGTGCTGCCATTAATTCGATTCGATTACTTAGTAACCTGGGTTCGACTTGGCGTCTAAGTACTAACGTATTCATTTGATTGTGTGTTCATTTACTCTTGAATATCTGTTTCAAAATTGAATGTCTTCAACAAGCATTCGAAGCAGATTTCATATTCGATACGGAATCACTATCAAAGCTTTAATAAAGTTACGAAAATCCTTTTTCTCCATTTCATCCATCATTACATTTCCTTATATTCATTCGTCGGAACCTTGCACTGTACGTGAAACCTATTTTTCAAAAAACATTCTTTTGTTGCAGACGATTCTGGAGATGGAACGGTACCTGAAAGAAGAACCAAAGTCATTCAAGTGTTTAGACATCAGTCCGTGGGACAGGTTCTCTCTGAAGGCGACGAAGTTCGTGGAGGACCTGGAGAACAGCACCAGCAGCCTGACTGACGGTGGGAACAGCAGCGGGGCCGAGGACCGACTGTCGGTGTCCGACCTGGACGCAGAACCCATCGAGAAGGGCAGCCGGCGGATCGCCGCCACCAAGGAGGTGCGGCAGCGCTTCGACATCCTGGACGGGAGCAAGCGAAGGATTCACAAGTGCCAATTCAGTGGGTGCAAGAAAGTGTACACCAAGTCCTCGCACCTCAAGGCTCACCAGAGGACGCACACAGGTAATTTGTGAAAACTGAGTTGCCACAAAAGTAAACCATCATTCATATTCACGTGAAGGCTTACTACTGCACTACAAATATTTTGTTTACAACTCGGTTAGGAGTGAATACCTTTGAATCTAGTTATTCCTTTTGGACTAACTCTAATTTTACATTATCCCAAGTGCATAGTTTCTAAAAGTCTAGAACCATGCATGGCTTCTTTCATCGACCTAATGAAATAAGACATCATGTGCGCAGAGCCATACTATTTCTTTCGGTCGCTCGGTTTGCAGATCTGCCACGTTGTGGGAAAAGGCACGAATCTTAATGTGAGACAAATTATTGATTGGTTTAAGTAGTTATCCATTATGAGTAAACTAATTCCTTCCTCAATAAACTTTGAAGGAGGAATTTGCACCTTGGACCTCAAACCAACCAATTCGAATAGAATCTCTCTCCGATTACCAAAACATGTATAACCTAATTGGATTCTGTTGATGCTTAATTGGGATAGGGTGTATAGTAATGGACTGGAGTAGATTGCTAGGTTAGGTGTATACTGACCACGCCTATCCAAACAGGAGGCCAATAGGAACCCGACATTAAAAATCTGACCATTGTGGATTTTTATTCCTTATATTTAGTTATTACGAACATCCTTGTTTTACATGCAACTGTTATTAGTGTTACAATGTGCGTAACATTATTCAAGGAAACCAAAACGCTGAACTTAAAAACTTTTTATACTAAATTCTTAGATAATATCGATAATCGCTCTGCTAAGGTATAACTATTTAAAAGGAAAAAAATTGTTCACCAATCTTCACTTCTGCTTTTATTCTAGGAAAATCGAAAAATTACTGGATAAGTCAGAAAATTGACTTATGTAAATGAAGACTTATGAACCGGTTCATTTTATGGATGAGCATACGTGAAACTATGGTGTATACTCATCCACATGGCTTTTATTTTACACATGTTTACCCATATGCTGATTAGTTCATAAAATGACATTTCCTTTAGCTAAATATTAAGTCTTAATTACTGTTTGGTGTTAGATCTTAAATGAATAACTGGGAGACATGCATTTGAAATTTCATGGATTTTTTGAAGGACAAGCATAAGCTAATTACCACTCTCAGATCAGAAACCAACGCAATGCACAATTCAACATAAAGGCTTTGATCAAGAATCATTTATAAAAATGTCTGATCAAGGAGTCAAACCTTCATGTCTAAGCATGTCTCTTTCTCTTGCAGGTGAGAAACCATACAAGTGTTCATGGGAGGGCTGCGAGTGGCGTTTCGCTCGCTCAGATGAACTGACCCGCCACTATCGGAAGCACACTGGCTCCAAGCCATTCAAGTGCAGCTTCTGTGATCGCTGCTTCTCTCGATCCGACCACCTAGCGCTGCATATGAAGCGGCATCAGTGACCGCTGGACCAAAGCTCTAGTCCATCATCACCTACTTTCCTTTTACACAACTGCTTTTTGTAAAACAATTTTTTTATACGATGGGTCCCCCGATGCAGGGGCCTGTTCCTTCCCTCTTTTCCCCCATACTCGACCCGAGCTCATCACTGGACCCAGAGAGACGGCCACTGGACGTGCAGTCTTTCCCTAACACCATGCTTTTTCATTTGCCCCAATGTGTTCTTGATGAGTTCTGAGGTTGGTTCACAGTGATGGTCGTCGAGAGAACATTCCTGTGTTATTTTTATAACTCTTTTCATACTTTTCACTGCCTTGCATCAGAGAGAGTTGGAGAGTCATGTTTGGTACCCATCTGGATGTACCGGAAAACTTAAAGGAAGCCAAACGAAAAAAAATTGAATGTCACTCATAGCTTGTTGTGTGTTTACTCGCTTTTTGTATTATTCATCAAGACACTTGGCTACCAGATATTATAAAAAAGGCATGAGTGAACTTTTATTCACCACCCACACATCTCTCGGAACTTTTTCAAATTTTGAAAAATGCCTTGCCTCAACTAGTCGGTGCTTACGAGACACGACCATGCCTTAGGTGCAGTAAAAAAGAACTCAGTAAAAGAAAGAGGAAGCGTTAAGTTTTGTCAGATTCATTTAAAACCACATTCAGCATCTGTATATAAAACGAATCGTTTGTTCTGTCATCATTTGTACTGTATTTCTCATGTTGATTTTTGTCGTTGTAAATAATACTCTGACTTGGTATATAAAAAAAATATAAAAACCAACAAAGAAAAAGCTAAATGTACCAGAGTAAAAAATGAATTTAAAAATACATGGAGAAAACCGGCTGTTCACGAGTGATTTAAATAAAGGACTAAGAGTGACAGCTGTTTTTCCAACGAAAACTAAAATTAAAGTTTGCTCCGAAGTGTTTCCATAAAATAGCTATTTCTTGTGCTTAAACATTAACTACTACCTGTGCTTGGATCTAATCTTTTCAGAAAGCTTTCTTGCCATTGCTTGAAAGATATCTAGCGCCATCTAGCATGTGGAATATCAGCTGTGCGGTGCAAAACACTTGTGTGATAATTAGTTCAAATCAGTGAATAGCTGACTACAGAACTCTGATGCGCAAATTATTACTGGGTACACTATTGTTCATGTGATTTGCTATTTTGGTACAATTTGTAATAATCATTTGCATTTTTGAATTGAAGGAAGTTTAAAGCTATTTTGGTTGAAACCGACGCATTTAAAAGTACTCGGTCTTTTTTAAAAACCAAGACCTGGGTGCATTTTTTGCACGCTACTGGCACAACTTTTGTCATGAAAAACTTTTGTAAAATCGAATTCAATAATGAAAGCCTTATTAGATTAGTTATTATTATAGAGTTGTTTAAGACATGCATGGCAAAGATTTATTATGTAAATTGTTTTCTTTGAAGATATAATGCATTTCTAAAAATAAATATATTTGTTTCTAAGAAAAAATGTATGTTCTTTTTACTTATGAGCTCACTATTCATTATAAGAAATATAAGTACATAATGAAAAACTTTATTAAGAATTCTAGAAAAATGTTTTTCACTGGGCCAATATCAAGTACACATACTTTACCATCACGCTACATTTATACATATAATAATAGAATGGTATAAAATCCAGTACAAAAACCATTCAAATAATCAAGAAATTCATTAATTAGCAATATAATTCTGAGATACATATATAAAACATTTTAAGTTGAGAACTAGAAAACTGAGTGACTAAACTTTTGTATAATTTCAATAATCTTATTTAAAGACTTATAAATATGATGTAAATAAAATACTGTACAATGATATAAAATGGAATTCAATTTTGAATCATTCAGATGAGACAAGTGCATGTTTTTACAAAACACATAAGCGAGTTAATGTAACCCACATTAAAAATAATATCGTATTCATAAAGTTCAATTTGTACAAATAAAAAATTCAAATGACAGTAAAAAATTTCAAGTATAGAAAACACATATTAGGTATTTTATAATCCAGAAATAATCTATACATCAAAATCAAAATAAATTCTTAAATATGGGATGGCCTATTAAATATAACTGCTGACAAGGAATGTACTTGAAGAAAATAAGCATATATACTGTTACTTAGATAAATGAGGAATTGAATTTACATAACTGAAGCAATATTTATTGAAATAAATTTAATACTTATAGATTTATTAATAATGAAAGTAAATTTATAACCATAAAAGCTGCATTTAACAATTTTAACATCATTACTCATTTTTTCGATAATATGTCAAAATTGAAGTCAAATATTTGAACTCTTCTAAAATTATTTCATTAAAAGTAACACATTCTTGAAAATGAAACTATGCAGTTATAATTCTTATCAAAATGAGGCCCTCAAAATTCAAGAAACTACTTGCAAATACTTAAAATATCAAATATCAACCAAAAACCATGCTGCCTGTAGTTAATGTAATTTTGCCAAGTTTTGGAAAACAGCATGACCACTAATGTTGAATAAATTAGATATTTATAAATAAAAATAACTATAAAATTTAATAAAAAATAAATATGAAATATGCTATAGCACACAATGAAAGCAATATTTATTTACAATAAAACAATATTAATAAAGAAAATCACAAATTAAAAATATAAATTCTTATATTTTCTTTGAAATCACATAATTTTTCATTTAGAAAATTATTGATGGAATAAATATCAAAAATCCCAATCAATCATAAAATTTGCTGCATTATTTATGCTCTTATAATATAGGAAGAAATTATTTGTAAATAAGGATTAAAAAATGATAAATTACTATAACCTCATACATCATGAAACAATCTAAACCTTTTCCCTTTGAAATGATGTTTCAAAATAGAGCACATAATGGAAGAAACTTATTTTTATGACAAATGGCATTGAACACATTAGTCTCTAAAGGTATACTCATTTTAAAAGAAAAACTCATTAATTTCATGTGTCCAATATATATCAGTATACATCTTTAAAATTAAGGAGTGCAAACATTTGAGTGAATGTGAATGGTTAAATGAAAAGTATTTACCCTTGTCTGATGTTAATTATGCTTAGACAAATTCATACAAAGAGTAAAAATTACAAAACCAAGAAAATAGGTTATGAATTTAAAATATGCTGCATTCTATAATTTTCAAAAAATTCCACATGCTCTGCATAGTGGAAGGATATATACCACAGTACACATAATGCACAATGGTGAACTTGCATGTCTAATAAAAAATGCTTTTCACTAATTTTGCATTCATTACAATACTTATTAATTTAAAAAGGAAAAACATTAATCCAGTTAGATTTGTAAAAGAATGTGACTAGTACATTGCAATGCACATGTTTGATAAAATTAATCATGAAATGAAAAATGTAAATGATGCAGAATAAATAATGACTGGTTATAAATAACACAGAAATTGTATTGTTTTCAAGAAACAGAAAAATGTTATTTACTTTGAATCACAGATGCAGACATTAGAATCAAGGAATGTATATTCCAATACAGAAGAAACTGACATAAATTTACTTTAAAAAGTCAGCTAAAGTAAATAAATAAAAGATTAAGAAAACTTCATAAAGCTGGAATTTTTAACTGACAATATTTTATGAAAACATATAATACTATATAAATCAAACAAAACAGTTAACGAATGAAGTTGTAAAATTAGTAAGGCTTAGGCAGAGTAAAAGGCAATCGAACAGCACAAAATAAATATGATCACAGAATGTACTCAGATGATTAGATAAAAATTTCTATTGAAAATGTCATCTCACAATGCTTGGAATACAAATGGAAAACAAACATCCTTTGAGGACAACACAATAATACATAATTTAAATGGCACCAGTCATTTAAACTACCTGCCCCATAAAATGTATGTTTCTTTAGGTCTGTATTAAATATAAAAATGTTTATCATGTAAACCTTGTTTTTTTAAGTCAAGTACCATTTTAGCCAATTACTGCAAGCAATCTTTGTCTAACAAAAATATTAAGTATAAAAATTGACAAAAATCTCTAAATAAAGATGTTGAGAGTTTTGTTGATTTAGCATTTGCTTTGGTTTATTCCTCTGATCATTTTTAAGATATGGGCTAATTAGTTTAGGATGTGCATATTTAGCAGATACAAAGCAATAGATGAGCAAAAGTTTGTTTAAAGTAATGTTTCATAAAAATGCTTCGAATATTTATATTTGATTATGCACTTCAATGGCTGAACTAGCCTGGAAAACTGAAGAATCCAAACTATAATCAGAGAATTGCACACATAAATTGAGTTCTCTAAATCTGAAAAGTCTGTAAATTCAC
Organism: Meta bourneti; assembly: GCA_933210815.1. Taxonomy (NCBI): domain Eukaryota; kingdom Metazoa; phylum Arthropoda; class Arachnida; order Araneae; family Tetragnathidae; genus Meta; species Meta bourneti. The sequence goes on from OW119926.1 coordinate 58,810,687, forward strand.
TTGATTGTTCTCAATCCTTTTAAATTAAGGAGACTTTGGAAATCCACAACGTACAATTCTGTGAACTTGCATATGTCATCTGCTTAAGTTTTAATTAGATGAGATTATATAAGATTCACTCAACTACATGAATGATTGATACTTCAATTTTTCTACTTGGATATAAGAATGCAAGAGCAGTGTCTGTGCAGTAGTTTGTTGAGAACTTAGCAATGTTGAGTTCTCTCTCAAGTTAATAAATTAATCAACCCTTGAACAGTTCTTTTATTAACAGGATTGCAAGACATTATATGCTTGATGGTTTGATTTGACACTTATACGTCCGTTTGTGTCATTTTGATACCCTAGTACATCTGTTGCTTTCTCTGACGATTTCTTATGATCTTTAATCATTTTATTTGATAAGCATATAGCAGAAATATTTTGTGTAACTCAATTTAGAAAAATTCTAGTTAAATTTACATACAATGTTGCTTACATCTTTTCGACACCAAGCAGATTTCACGATTAAACAGCTTATGTTAAAAATTTCTAAAGCAGCAAACCAAAAATTTTTTAATTGCAGTTAATTTAATAGTGTTTTTTCTCGTTTATTTGACTTCGACTTTTGTTTATTTAAATGCATTGACATCCTATTTCATATTGAAAATGGGTGAGTCTTACGTGCAAATAATGCCCAAATTTGTGCTTTAGCAAATATTATCTCGATTACAACACTATTTAATGTGCAATATTTGGATCGTATCAGACACAAAAACTATGTTCACAATAAAGGTTCAAATCTTGGAAAAAATTGTAAATCTGTTGTGAAAACTATCCGAAAATGAATCTGATGTTTATCAGAATCAACTGTTCCAATTTAGATTCTGATAAGAAACTGGATTATGTGAAAATAAATCAAAAGGAAATGATGAATGTAACAGATGATGCTAACAAGACACAGAATAACTTGGATTTATACCATTTGGGATGGTACAGAATGGAAAATGTGGTGGGTGATTGATTCGATTTTCTGCTTAAAATATTTCAATAAAAAGTAATGGTCCTACTAATTGCCATCTTTATTGTTATGAAACATCTTTTTTCTTTGATTTTCTAAATTTTATTGTTTTATTTCGATTTTAGGAGTTTATCAATTTATTGAATTTTTCTGCGGCATGCATTCTTATGAAAATATAAAATAAGTTTCAAGTCAAATAAAATGAAAAATGGCAAGGGTACCATTTATATATCATAGCTATTTTAAGCGATTTATTTACTGGTATTGAAATGACACAGGTGGACGTTTTAGGGTAACAGGAGTGGCAGTTCTAGTGTTAATCATTTTTGCTGCAAGAATAATTAGATCCAAGATCCACAATTTCAAGTAGTTCTCATTGCATACTTGAAAATGTAACAGTAGACATAGCAATAAAAATCCACTTCTGAAATAGGTAAACTAAGTTCCAGACTCAAACATTTTATGTGCAAGCATGCTATGTTGATAAAATGCTGTTGTGATCAACCATTTAGACTAAATAAGTATGAGAACAATTTCCGTAACTCATATTTCATATTACCAACATTAACTTTCCATGTGTACAACAAATAAGGATTATGAAAAATTTAAAAAGATCATGAAGTTCTTAAACTTTAAAAAATAATAATTTAAAATATTTTATTTCCAACTAAAATAAAACTTAAAATACTCTCAGCAAACAATCAATAAAAACAAGATCACAATGTTTTCATATAATTTGCAACTGAAATGTATTCAACCACTTTTCTTCACAAAATATGGAATTCAAACGATACAGTACAATCTGTATCACACCTGCCTACATATAGTTTCAGAGTTAAGCAAGAAAAACGAACCATTAAGTTCACTTGTGTCTAGACTGTAAATAGCTAGTTTAACACTAGAAAGACAGGAAGCTGCCTTATAACCTAGAAAGATGGAAGGGGCCAATTTGGTACCTTATTGAACGTTAGATAATATACAGCTTATTTTAAGTTTCAAATGATAATCACAAGTAATAGAATATATACTAGTATTCAAATTAAAAATTTATCACACTGACCTACTTTTTATATCATTTTATTTCGTTCATTCGTTGAAGCAATCAGCACATTTTACTTTTCGATGAGCATTTCTCACATATTGTCTTTTTACAATTCACGCAGCTATTTTTTGCTTGGTTTCCCATCCAAAATCTCAGCACTCTGCATTTCTATCTTTTATTAGTGATGTTTTTCAGAACTACGGGAAGGGATTCTAGAAGCTAGAGCAAATTTATCAGTTTTAAGATGAAGTGATTTTCCTGATTTGAGATCGAATCAGAGGAATCTAAGAATTTTCTTGAAATGGTCTCTTGGCATAGTCTGAGAAAAAAAAAAGATGGATCCCAAACAGTTGACCATAAAGTATTTAGGGGCGTTCTTTGCCTCATACACTCCTCTCACATAAGTTATTGAAAATGAAGAATCGAGTTCCTCCAAAGACAGTGACCATGTATTTTTGCTTAAACGACGATGAGCTTCAGCTTCTGTGCATTGCTGTATATGACACTGTTACCAAATATCATACGTCAAGCACTGAGTGCACTGTCTTTGCAAATTTTCTGTGAGATTTGCACCAAGTTTGAAACAAGCAGTGCTGTTTTCAATGAAGGGATTCCAGATGCTAGAGCAAATTTATCAGTTTTAAGAGGAACTGATCTTTCTGATTTGAGATCGAATCAGAGGAACCTCAGAATTTCCTTGAAATGATCTCTTGGCATAGTCTGAGGAAAAAAGAGAATGGATCCCAAACAGTTGACCATAAAGTATTTCCAGGTGTTCTTTGCTTCATACACTCCTCTCACATACATTATTGAAAATGAGGCATCGAGTTCTTCCAAAAACACTGACCAGGTATTTTTGCAATGAGCTTCAGCTTTTGTGCATTGCTGCATATGACACATTGTATTACTAAAGATCTCGCAAATGTTTCTTTTAGCATGAGGTCAGTTCCTGCATTTCCCACAACACATTTTGGATTCGACGATATCCTGCAGTCACAGAAGATTCCATCACTTGCCTAATTGTATTGTCTACAGAAGTTTCCTTGAATCTAACATGCAGTGGACCAGAAAATGCAATAATAAAGGATTTACAAAAGCGTTACCATACAAGGCTGTGTTGAACATATCGCTGGTACTTCCATTTCCATGCAGATTAGTTCTAGACGTAGAGGGCTGTGGATTTGTTTCAGAATTACCATCAAGGAGACTGTTACTTTCATTCTATGTTTCATTTTCTTTTGACAATGAATTGGGCACCAAGTTCTGAGCTGTTTTACGAATTTGTTTATGATATTTTATGCTAGTTACTTCTCTGCTACGCCCACATCGACACCTTTATGGATTTTTCGTTTTGGGAAGGGGCTGATAACTAGTTTCGGCTTCTTCATCATTAGAACTGGTAGTTTCACTATTTCCCGAATCTGTTTAATTTAATCCTTGCAATTCTCTCAAAATTTCTTCGTGTGTGAGCCCATGCCTGAAACATCTTCCTTAATCAAAAGAGTAACTAATCGTATGTTCCTATTAAATATGCCATTGAGTAAAGCATTAGGCATTGGAGTTGTTTAGTCTAAGAATTGTGGCTCTGCTGACAGTGTGCCGCCAATCACTCTAAATCACATTCATTGTGTTACTAATCTTTACACAGAGCTGGGGAGGGCTTTTAATGCATGTAAACAGGATGTAGAGGGAAAGGCAAAATAATACTTTTTATATTGTTACAAGGTAATTATAGCCATCAATAAGGTAGGTAGGTATTTAATTAATGCTGCACTGGAGCAACACAATGGGCTATTGGCGGCACTCCGGGATCAAACCTGAAGGGAAAGATCCAAGAACACCACATAATTTTGAACCACGGTCAGATGACGAGGCAACACTTGAGCTGGCACTCCACTCTCTATACTTCCACACCATGCCAACATGAGGCCAAGAGAGATTTAACGTGCACCAGCCCCCTTTGTACAAGATTGTCTTTGGTTAGATTTGAACTCGCAACCTTCTGGTTGCTAATCCGTTACTCTTCCAACAGGGCTACTGCCATCAATCTGATTTCCTGATTGATCAATCTTTTCCTGATTGATGGCTATCTTGCCATCAATCAGGAAAATTTAGTACTATCACTGCGAAATGAGAACAGGAAGGGCCATTTAGGCCCCTTCCCGTTCTTTCGATGCATATGGTTCATTACCTCTGCTTCTATGACAGCTAGGGCAAAGTGATTAAATGCATATATGAACTTAATAATTAAGTCATGAAATATCAACTTATTCAATCCATAGGCAAGGGAACACGCAGGATGGGAAACAACACGAGGGGCCAAAAAGGCCCCTTCAGTCTTTCTAGTGTTAAATCATTTAAATAAAGAGTCAAATTTCTCACTAAAAGATATGCACCCTTTTCATTACAAAACTGGACCCCAATCTTCATTGCAACATGAAATATCACTAGTGAAATGGAAATTCACATGAATACACAGAATCACACACCACAGCTGGAATACATACAAATGAACTGTCGGTGCTTTTATGAAGATGGAGGACAACACACTCATGTCCTTATTGCCACATTACAGCTATGTCATAATAAGTCCTTTGAGAAAGTCCCAGAAATGTGTAACGGCTTGAGCCTGGGCGGTTGATTGTGCACCAGTTACCATAAGGTCTCTTGGTAACTTAGTTCTGAGTGATGATTGCAGTTTCTCCCAGTGAGTACCACTCCCTTGATTTGTGAGATCAAGATTGAAATCAAGAGCTTCTCCAGTGGACCGATAATATTCTGAAATGAGACGCTGAAAACCATTTACAGATTACTTAGTTTCCCTTTATATCATTCACACTACAGATGTAAATTTCTTGGTAATAATCTTTTGGGGAATATCCACTAAGAGGAGAATAATCAAGAATTTTCTTCTAAAGGCATAAAAAATAATACAAATTCCTGATAATGTATTTTTGAATCTAGGAATGAATACATAACTGAAAAAAATCATGAATTAAAAAATGTAGCACTTCTGAGGTTTACATTAAATAAAGAAAAGAAGTACACATTTCAGTTATTTTGTACTCTGCTAAACAATTTTTCTCAAAGTATGAATTATTTACTTTGACAATATGTGCAGTTCTTTTTGAGTTCATTCAGAGTTTCTTTCTAATATATGGGCAAAAAATAAGTTTAGTATAAGTTTATAAGTCTGCTCTGCACAACTACAATGCAGAAATTCGTCATGGCCAGCAGCATTATCAGAAATATATGAAAAATGTACTAAGATTGTAAAGTAAATAGAGACTAAGAATTATACATAATTTCCCAATAAAAAGGTGCTTGGATAAAATATGAATAATACATAAAATAAACTTCAGGTTCATTTCCGCAATCAATAAATTACAATTTCCTAAAAAATGAAGTTTTAAATAAAAAGTTATCAGATTTTCTTCAAATTTTAATGTTCAGAGAATATTCTCTACTAACTCTAAATATAAACTATTATATCATGCAGTTAAAGCAAATATTTATGTTCATGTATTATGAAATTTAACCCCAAGACACTTTTCTAAAAAACATTTAATGTTCCTAATAAATCACCTTGATGGAAAGACCAAACTCGTAGATTTACAGGTATCATTCTTTGAAACACATGCAGTAATGATACTTATTGTGTTTCACTTGCAAGCTGATGGGATATGCTCCATAAAGAGAGAGTACATTTAGAATAAATGACTTTTATTTCTGAGGCGAAGAATTTTATGTTGGATTGGTTGATTTGGGTTTTATGATGCAGGATCCAAAAATGGATAAACTGTGCCAAACACAAGAGAATAAAATTTTGAAAATAGATTTAAAAGACATCAGCAAAACAAGACAAACATTAAAAAGATGCAATGTATAAAACAAACCGCATTACACAAAAATTAAACATGAAGGTTAAGATTTTAATCACAAGAAATGTAAAACCTTATAACAAAATAAGAACTGATAGGGTATCCCCACATCTTAATAATAAAACTTCATGGAATTCAATCTAAATCTTATAAATATGGTAAAAAAAATCCTGAAAGATGAAGGAAGGTAAAAAGTAATGAATGAAAGGGGGTGACTCAACAGGTTTAAAAAACAGGTGATGAGGTATTAAAAAAAATCGACAGTACGAAGGTTCAAGACTAGGACAAGAGGTTAAAATGTGGCGTATGGTAAAAAATTGATGACACGATGGTGCAGTTTCTGACATTCATAAATGTCTATGTGTACCTTCAGATTGGCCAATGCCATTTGGGAGGCAAGCATAATGAGTCATTAGTATGTCGAGCTGTCTGGATGGTAAAGATGGCAGGAGTGAAATGAATTTAAATATATTGAATAGTTTATTATTTGTCAGAGTTCACTCCACAATTTTTTGCACCTTTCGATACAATGCCCTGAACAAGAATTTTATGTTTGGTTGGTTTTGATTGGGTGATGCAATGGACACTATTGGTAAAAGTTTGCATGTATGAGAATTCTGAAATACCATAAACCATGAATCAATCAAAATAAATATGCATAACATTTCACACATAAATGCTTTAAGACTGAATTACCATTTCCATGAGTAAATCTTGAGTTAGAAATGAATCATGAGCAATACTGTAAATCATTTGCATTGGTCGACCATATTCATGAGGCCTGTGCTAAAAATTAAAAATATCATCTATCAATCATCAATAAATTAAATCTAAAAATGTAAATAATCGCAGAAGTATCTATAAAACTTGTGATATCTTGTACTATTGTAAGATATGTGTATCACAGAAATGATTATTAGCGCTCTTGCAATTATATAAGAGGAAAAGTTGGAAATAATCATGAGAGGTAAACGTAAATGCATACCAAAAATATTTGCATGCATAAGTTTTACTTGAATAGAAATTAAAATCCAGCCAATACTGAGAATATGAACTTTAAGTAAACAGATAAATTGCACATCACAAATAAACATAATGACAACTCTACATGGGAAAAAGGCTTGTCAGTCAAGTACTTACTCAATACCTCATATGGCAGATCATCATATAAAAACTTATAACTTATTCCCATAAAAACTTATAACTAATACAAAATAATATGTTGAAACATTTGGGAAACTGAATCCATATACAGGGTGTCCTGAAAAGGTTGTTCCGCAATTTATCTTTTACCGTTTGGAGATAGGTAGGCAATGTAAATTGCAAAAGTGCACCAAAAAAGGAAATTAATTAAGATATGCAAATAAGATTATCACATGATAACAATTTAAGCGGATACAGTTTTTAATTTGTATACAACCCCTCTAGATAAAAATCCGATAGCAAAAATGTTCCTTACCTGTGTCCCTATCGTTAGTAAAAAACCATATTTCTGTAGGTTGAATAGTAACGGAGATACAAGAGTTTCCATTTTAAGGGGGCTTTATCTAATTTAGAACGGAAACTGACCCATGACCAAAAATGAAGAGCTAAGTTCTGCATTGCTGCAGATGGAAAACATTTTGAACATGCGTTGTAAATTTCCTTTTATTTTTAATTTAAACCATTTTTTCTACAATATTTTTATTAAAGATTACATTGTCTACTATTATTCATTGCGATCTTCATCTGCAGTTGCAATACTACATTACTTTGCACAATGTTGCACTTTCTGACCGAAAAGAATTGCTTTTTAGCATTGTGTATATGGTCCCTAATCTGAGTGCTTGAACAACTGCACAAACGGTATAAGTCAACTTTTTTGCGTCCTTATGCCTCCGTTACTGTTCAACCTACAGAAATGCAGTTTTCTGCAAACGATAGGGATGCAGGTAAGGAACATTTCTGCTATCTCGGATTTTTATTTATAGGGGTTGTATACAAATTAAAAACTGTATCCGCTTAAATTGTTATCAGGTGATAATTTTATTCACATATCTTAACAACTTACCTTATTTGGTGCACTTTTGCAATTTACATTGTCTACCTATCTCCAAATGGTAAAAAGATAAATTGCGAAACAACCTTTATGGGACATCCTGTATATAAAAATGGATGTGTGTGTATGTTGTTCTCTTTACAAATTTACACCGTTTGACCAATCCACACCAAATTAGGTACACTTATACTTTGGAATCCTATGAGTAATGCAAGCTACATATTAACCCCATTCTCTTCAACCTAGGTGTACAGATGGGGATAAATCATTTCGAAATTCCCCTAGGAAAATTATTGAGCATAAAACGATTACGGTATACAACTCCGGTATACAACTTGTTTTACCAGTATTGATCAAAAATCAAATTTCCTAATAAAATTGTTTTACCAGTATTGCTCGAAAAACAATTTTTCCGAAACACGTTTAAAATTCTAATTATGTTTGAACTGATTTTTTATTTTTTTCTACAAAATAAATAATTTAGGAATATTTGAATGATGAAAAATGGATATTTAAAACACTTAATTTCACACAACTTGCATTTTGTAATGGAACATGAAAAACCAAAACAAAAAACTCATCACTTATAAAAGCGTAATTTTGCAATTCGGTATCTGGCAATGCCAGAATTAATGTTTTATTTTATAAATTAGATTTAGAATTCCGTGTTTGTGTATTTGAGATAAGACAGAAATGTTGCGGTCATATTCGAGCATTTCTAAGTTTTGTAAATTTGTGTTCCTTTTGTAAATAATTCATAATTGTCTATCCATATTTTTCAAGCATCTTTTTTTAATTTCTCTATTTCAGAATTCTACATTTTTCAATGACCAGAATTTCGTTTCTGTTTTGTATTTATGTGTTCCATTACTTTCCATATTGCAGATATATTATTTAGGAGTTAAATTGTAATGAATTATTTTTATTTTCTGCCGAATACCACTAGACATGTGTAATTTCTTGGTGGTATACGTATATTCCGACGAACTTTCCTTAGGTCTTTGGTTAAATACGTTATAGTTTGTAGAATTGTTTCATAAAAATAAATGGAAACCTTTTTAAGTAAGGTGGATAACTTCTTATTTTAAAATGACTGGTAAAGTTAAAATAAAGTTACTCTAAAATAAGATATGTTACATTAAATCAAAACGGGTAGCCATACGTTGTAGTTCAAAGATATTTCTAAATTTTGACATATTTTCATTACAAGATTATTAAAAATCAATTTAATTTACATTTGTTTTTCACGTTTCATGGGTATTATTGAAAGCTTAGTCAAGTCCTTAGTCAAGTAACTATACATCTATCATTCTAAATAGGTATGTGGTTTCCATATAGAAACTGAGTCTCTCAATTGAAAAAAGTACCTTAAGTATTCAATTTAAAATGAAATTTTTCTGTTGGAGGAAACCGAATTTTAAATAAGACTGCTGATCTTGGAATAATATACTAAGGAAGTATGTAAACTAGAACTGTTGAAAAATAGAATTTTTTTGTCTTAAGTGGCAGAAGGTTGAGGTTGCTTACTTGAAGTTGAAACTTTTCATATACAACTTAGGTACCTGTGAAACATTCATTGAAAACAGTGATTTTGTAAGTGTAATCAATTGAGTTTGCTTTGTCTACACTGATGACATTGTTTTAAAAACAAGTTCCGTTATTCCACGTGAGGCGGAATAGAATTTTGAAGAAAAAAATGTGTGCTTCAAAATAAATTAACCACGAATGCCGCAACAGTTTAATTTGCCATCCTCTCACAATGATAATGTAATTTGAAAGCATCAAATCCATGGTGCAAGGGTACCACAAATAATAAATATTGATTGGAAAACTGAGTGCAAGACTATATGCTAAATCCTCATTTTTACTGAAAATGAGCTTAATTGGCATTCATAATCACTCCAAAACGACTTCTAAAGTCATCTCAGAAAAAGCTTTTGTAGTTTGTCTTACAGCAAGAGGGTAATGAATATGAAATGGATTATATGGATGAATATATTATGAATACATATTTTCATCCGAAGTAAATTGTAGAAGCTATGAAAAGTTAAAACGATGTTAAAAAATATTTTCTGTATACTTAAATGATGCTTGCATTTTTCTATGAAATAGAATCAACATTTAACCAATTCAACCTGAGCATCGCCAGGTAATTCTGCTAGTAAATTATAAAGACAAGTTAAATAAATGAAAGCTTTGTCTGCAGACTAGGGTTATACATTTAAAACTCAAAATAAAGTTTATTATTTTGCAACTTGAACAGTTAAGGACTTCTGAATAGCATTACACAAATTCTTGAGACAAAACTGTTATCTATATCTTACAGTAACTATTTATCCACTATAACTATGGGGTCCAGTGACTTTTCGTTTGAATGGATCTAGTAGCATCATGTATACTTATGCAATACCCTCATTTTCTTTTAATTTATAAACAAAAATATGCAAATAATAACGATTTGAACTAGAGTCAAATGTTTGTGAAATTATTTCCCTCAGAAAAACAGTATTAATTATATGGAAAACTTCATGTTGATTTTAAGAGTAAGACCTTTTAACTCTAGAAAATGTTAGCAGAGAAAAGCGTTTGTCAGAAATTTTATAGTTATCTAAGATACATATATATTTTGTTGGTAATGTAAGAATATTTATTTTTAAATCTATAGATATGAGAAAGCAAATACCTCAGGAGGTGGCATAACCCAGTAGGCAAGATAATCAGCTTCCATGGCAGGTCTTTGAGTGTCATATGGAGCTAAAATGGGAAAACCAAAATGTGAACAAGACATGGATTTTATTGACTTAAAAAATGTGTAGAAATGACTGAAAGCATGCCTTAAAGTAACTTAAAGAGTGAAAAAAAATCCCCTAAAAAGTTTATCAATTTGCCTATGATTAGCAAAATGTTTTTTTCATACAAATGATCTGCAAAGAAAATGTTATTTTTGCAGAAGTACACATATAGACATTAAAAATTGTTTCTAATAAAGGCATTAAAATTTTTAAATGTTTCCGATACAAGTTTGGATACTCTTAACAACTAAATCAAAAGTAATCTAATATAATCTAATAAAGTAATCAATCTAAATTATTCTCTCAAGTCCTCAAAGTTAATGTTTCAGAGCAGTGTTGCAAGAGTTCAGTGAGGATATCTCCTTTCTGACCAGAAGTGATCCAAAAAGGTTGGTTGCATTGAATTTTATGGTGCAAGAGCCACATTTGGTCAAGCTGTATCAAACAAGACAGACAACATGAAGTAATGGACAAACACGCATAACGAAGGTTTTACTGACACAAAATACACCCAGGGAGGAATCAAACCGCCTATAATTCACAGGTTGCTAGAACAGTGGACACACCCACTGAGCCATAGTGGTCCATAATGCAAACAGGTAAATCCTTCGCAGGATAAATATGGAGTGTTCCAGGTGAATACATCAATCAATCTGGGATGTATGCAGGCATTTTTGTGACCTCCGACAGTATATATTTTCCTCTACTTTCAGAGAACTGGTAGTTTTTGTCCAGGAACCAATACCAAGCTCGCTGACAACAATTGGGAAGGCCTACTTTAGATTAGTTGTTTCCATTATTAGACAGATTGTTTTTAGCTTTATTGAATGCTTTAATAAATAACCTGAAGATACAAAAAGTACAATGTGATCTTTTGTTTAGACAGACCCCCTCACCCTCTTTCTGGTGCTAATGATTAACCCAGCAATACAAAGCATAGAAAGGTTTTACCAAAGAACAGTCATTTGTAAACCATGGGTAAAAGATTGTAACTTAGAATGTTATAACAAGAATTTGATTAAAACAGGATAAAACGAAAACATTCTGCTAAAAACTTGAAATAAAACCAAAAGTGCCTTAAACCTAAAAATTGTACATAGCTAGAATTAAGATATAGCAAATGGAATTGGAATACATAATTTATCTGCATATTCCATAATCATCATTGAACATGTGGGTGATGTTTTGTTTAAAATTCCTCATACTGCTTGCAATCTTCATCTACTTTGCCCTGATTATTGTATTCCAGAGACAATACGTTATGGAGCTAGTATGTCAGAAGTCATATTATCATATCAATACATATCGCTTTCAAATTGCAATCACTCAATAAGTCAACCTATTAGTGATGTTTATGAGAAACATTTTTTGGGTGGAATGAATTAACAGAGGAAGATGATGGAAAAAATGAGTTAGCTAAACTTTACGCTAAATAATGGGAAATTGCTTCAAGATTTGCACTGAGTGATAAACAATTTCAAAAGATGCAAGGTCTTATTAAGAGAGCTTCCAAAGGAGTGAAATAGTAGCATAAATTCTTAAAAATAGTAGCAAAAATGTATTATCTTAAACCCTATTTTAGTAACTATAGTTGCTCAGATAAAAAATGAATCTGCTAAAACAGAAATTGTGCTAATTAAGTATAAAACAGACATTGAAGATCTCTCCAAGAAATTTAAATTTTAAAATAAAATAAACCGAATATTAATGTTAATTAGGTTTCAGGACAATCTAACAACCAGATTCTGATGGTTTTCTTTTACAATGGAATGTTGCCACTGCTGGGTGCCAAAACTCCAAAATTGGCGTCCCTTGGAAAATTGTTCCCCTAAAGAAAGTCCGAAAAATATATTTTCTGTCATTATTAGTTAAAAAGGAAGTAAATTTTTATTGACCTTTGGGGAACTTTGAAAAAAGTAGCCAAAATGATTTTTTTAATAGGAGCTTTTGAGTCAATTTTGCTTAAAAAGATACCCCTAGTCAACAAATTTGAAAAGTAGTAGCAAAATGTCACCCTTTAGTTGCCTGTGGCAGACTGGTATTAATCAACAAAATGTATGATCTTAGCAAACAAATTAGCTGAAGACATCCTAAAAACAATTTGGTATCATTTTGTAAAGAAACTCTTCCCAAATTGGTTTATGTAAGTAATGAGATAAAAAGTTTTAGTGTTACAGTTGCTTACGATAAATAAACATGCAAGAAAATAGAGTCCCTGGAAATCACACCTAAGTCCCCTAACGTCCTCTACAAGTTCAAATGCAAAAAAATTGCATAAAGGGACGTCTTCATTTCAAATTTTGCACAAACAAAATTTTCAATGGAAATACCATGTTTTGATGCCTTAATCAAATTATGCATCGTTAAGTTAGTCTAAATATGAAATTTCATGACTTTACTACCTTTTTATATGGAGATATTCAATGTTAAAGTTGCTGTCAATTTCAGGAATCATCTCCACATTGAAAATCGCTATTCGTTGATCGAAATTAATAGTATTTATAGCTACCCAAATTGCAAATTTGAACACAGTTTTAAAAGTATTTGTCAGAGCATGCAAACGATCCGAGAATTATATTTATTATGCAAGTAAAAACGATTCGAGAATTATATTACATTTATTATGCAAGTGTAAAGCATCCAAGAATTATATTTCTTATGCAAGTAAAAACGATTCGAAAATTATATTACATTTATTATGCAAGTGTAAAGCACCCAAGAATTATTATATTTATTATACAAGCTCACACAATAATATTGTGAATTGCAACCATGATTAACATGTGATAAAATAATGATTTTGGAATTGAGAACAATTTGAAATAAAAAGAGTGAGGACTCCAATCTTTCTTAACTTCAAAACAGTAAGACCTAATGACATGAAATTCGGTATCTGTAGTTAAATTTTCATATAGATTCGAAATTGTGTGCCCAAAAATAGGGGGTTTCCATCGGAAATTATGAAGTTGGTGCTCAATTTAATATGAAGACGGTCCCTTATGCAAATTTTATGCATTTGAATTTGTAGAAGACGTTACTTCCTGTCGAAAGCCATCTTTGAATTTTCTCTACTGTTAAAATTGCTTGAATGAAGAGGGGTGGCTCGGTTTTCCTGTGAAATGTACAATCTTAAGATAAAGTAATTCATTTCCAAACTGGAATCATTCAATATGCCAACCTCTTACCGATATTTGTGAGGAATGTTTTTTATGAAGAATTAGCAAAACCTTAAGGGCTAAGTTTTATTTGCAATATTCTAGTAATATCTATTACATTTCATATTGAATCAACCATTTGATTCTTATTTTCTAATTGAACCCAGGCTCTCATTAAATTATGATTCATACTAAGCAGATTTAACTGCATCACAAAAAGTGCTGATTAGCATATAATTCATTTTTCAAAAAGTAGTAAGAAATTAAGACTTACAGCAGATCAGACCCAGACATGGTGTGTACGAGGAATCACTGTCACCCTTCATGGTGATTTGATATTCCATCTGGCTATCTACATCTTTGATTGTAGGTTGAGCAGGAAATGTAGGATGACTGTGATACCAACCGACAACAGATAGATGCCGCCTTTCAAGAGATCTTCGGATCTAAAAAATAAATAGATGAGTAAATTCCTACATAAGCATTAAAACGAAATATTAATTTTTACAAGCAGCAATTTACACATAATCATTCTTAACAGTGGGAAATTATACATCCCCACTTAACAGTGGGGATATATAATTTCCCACTGTTAAGAAAAATGCAAACTACATACATTCATTTTACAAAATACATATACTTTGTCAAAGCTTGACTGGATAAATTAATTGAAATATTGTAGTACCATAATCTCAACTTCCTAACCAATCTCAAATACAACAGTTCTGGCATTATTTGTAAACTCAGAAAGTTCTTTTAAAGATTGTTTTAAACTTGTCAACTTCTCAAAAAAGGCAAAATTTCTCACATGCCAATGTTTGAAAGGTCAGGGATTTTCAATTAATTTTTTATTTTCAGAATTAGATATATATATATTCATCTGTCTACTTAATTTATTTTTCACAAGTAATAGTATTATAATATTTACATTTTATAAGGATATAAACAAATCAAAAAGCCTCCTCTAACAAAATTAACTTTCCACTGATTATTTCACCGATGGAAAGCTTCTTAAATTAAGCAAACAAAGGGTTTACAAAAGTAACTTTATGTGAAATTTTGCACATGTACAATAAGAAATATTATTTCATTCTTATATCACATTTTTATATAGTCGAAGCTTATAACTTTCATTATTATATAGTCGAAGCTTATAACTTTCATTATTAGCTGTGATAAAAAAAGGGTCAAATTTACAATTTAAAAAATGTTCCTGGGGCAAAATTAGCAAAAGACAATAATGAAAATTTTAGGACATCTAACAGAGATATAATAGAAGGATTTATTCATTTCATAAGTGTTTGGTTGGTTGCTTTGGAGTTTTATTGTGTAATTACATTTTTTTTGCAAGCAGGAGTTAAGTTAACACAATTTAACTGTTCAATGAAATCAAATTTCATTTACTGATATATGCAGTGGATAGGAAATTATGCATGAATGTGAAATCTTCTGTATCCTTCCTTACAGAAATCTATAGTCTTGCAGAATTCAGCACTAACATTACTAATCGAATGGAATTTGTTCAAAAGAATAATCTCAATGCAAAAAAATTAACTGAAGAGTCCTTAAAACAATTTGGCTACCACTTTGCATAGAAAATCTATCCAAACTGGTTTATGTAAGTAATAAAATTAAAGACATTTCAGAGTAACAGTTCCCTAAAATAAATACAAACATGCAAGAAAATCGAGCCCCAGGAAACCTCACCTTGAGATCTCACTCAAGGTAACTATATTCTCAGGCCTAAGACAGCCTAAAATTAGCACACTCACATTGCACAAAAAGTACTAGTACACAATCTCAATAAAAGTAATATATTTAACATTACCTCATCCTCTACTCTGGCAGCACTATCTTTATCACCAAGTCCAGATCTGCAAGGAAAAGCTTGCAGTACAGCTAAATCTGAAATAAAATAAAAATTCAACTCTAGATGCTTCAAATACCACCATAACTGAAGAAAATACAAAAAAAATCAAACACAAGTGTCATTATGCAGTTGAGCATAAGGCTTTTTGATATTTAACCAAATTGACAGGTAAACATACAGTTTGTTATAAGGGCCAATTTTTTATGTTGGTTGTGTTTTATGGTATAAGAGCCATATTTCGCCAAGCTATGCCAAACAATGTCAAGTAAATAGACTTACACACAAGGAAAGTTTTGATAACACAGGAGAGAGAAACACACTTACAAAGGAAGCGAACCTGCACCACCTACAACTCACAGTGGGCAAAACCCACTGAGCCATGGTGATCCTAACCATTTTTTGAATACAAAAAAGGTATGCTAGGAAAATCTACAAATCTATATCTTGGAATGGGAAATCAATAATTCTTACAATTAAAATCTATATGTAAATTTTTTATGATTTCAAATGATTAAAGAAATAATAGTTAGCAGTCCTTACAAACAAACATCAATACATAAAAAAAATAATCTTTAAATGTTAAAATTAATTTCTAAAAAATGTACTTCAACTTTATTATTTTACGTTGGCTGTAACACAATATAAATAAATTTCATAACATATTAAGGGTTTCCATTAGATTTTCGATTCAAGTGGAGAAAATTGAAGGACTAAACAATACAGTTCAAACAATGACAAGGTTTTAAAAATCGCACATCAAAAACGTATGCTAAATGTCAATAGGTAATAATTAAATATTATGTTTAAACCTGTGCAAAGACAGTTTCAATCAGGGTATGCTGATTTAGATCGTGATTTAAATCAAGTGATTTTTATTAAAGAAATAATTGATTTAAATCAAAATTTTAAATTTCATTTTTCTTTCTGTTATGTTTAATAATATTGAGAATGAAACACTGAGCAAAATGCATGTTATTTTATTCAAATAAGTTAAGAACTTTGCTCGTACTGAGTTCACCCCAAAATTATAGTGAAAATCATCCTCCTTTGAAGACACTAAATAACAGTATTTGCTGATTGGGATAATAATTACCAGGCAAGTATTTTCATCTTGGGCATTTGATCAACAGGTGTCACTCACAAGCCTGCTTAACACCTTAACTGACTTTAGTTTCAAACATTCCGTGACTATAAATCGAACATGGCCAATTTTAAACCATTCACCATGTGTTGCATGAAGATGCTCGAAATATATTCAATCAAATTATTAAAATTGTGGTAACTTGCTTTCTTTTTTAAGATGTTCTAGTTATTTATTTAGTATTGTAGTCTGTTCATAAAAAAATAGACACAACAAAAAGATTTTCTAGTGTCACAAAAGCATTCCAATTTTGCAAAAATCTTTATAATTGGCAATTTTAATAGTTCCATTTTGTTTTGTGTAATATATTGGTTAATATTTATTTCAATTTATTGGGAAATTTTATGCATTGTCCCTTAGAATTCTTTACACTGCTAGAATAACTATTCAATATTTATGGAATTGAAATTTGGAATGTACAAGTTAATTCACTCATCTGATAATTGAGTGAGTATGTTGAGAAAAGATTATGGGTTGAAGCAGAAAGCTATTGGAATTGATAAATTGGCATTATCTGGGGGATGATATTACACTTGTTCTATGCTGCTTATAGAGAAAAGCTTCATTTTTTTGTTTTATATGTAAACCCTTTTTATGTGCTTCGAATATACCTGTGAAATACTTGTCGATGCTCAAAGATCTTGAAAAATAGACATTTGATTTCAAATTTATGTATTTTCATGTCGTCTAATTTTTTTACTGAACATACAAAAAATAACAATTTTTTCACCAATAAATTATTTTTGCAAACTAAAAATTAATGAGAAGTAGTAATTTTTCAAGATGCGAGTTCCTTTTATTTTATTTCCTATTGGTGACATGATTTTTTCTAAAAAGCAAGTCTTGAAACAAGTAATTATTTTATATCAAAATAATCGAAGTAATTCAAAACATTTTATTCATGTATGATAAATATATAATGCAAAAAAAAAATCTGAAATTTGTATGATTGAAAAAAATTCATAATATAGTGTATGTGGCAACCTTATTTATCTAGGTCCAAAAAATTCATGTCGCTGGTTATGGGTTAAACTCAAAGTAACCTAAACCGCTTGAGAACCAGATGGAAAAACATTGTTCATCTTGGCATTTGGGGTCTATTTACTCTATCATGTGATTTGCTTTGCTAATTCCTGTGTTGTGTTTTAATCTTTCACAAATTTCCCTGGCTATATTTCTTAATACATGATGTTTCACATAAAAATATTAATGTTTAAATAAATCAAAACTATCTAGAAACTACTGTAATTTGCATTTCTCATGTCCAACAAATTTAAACTTGTACGGGCAAGGAATTAACTAAATTCATAAAAATCAGATTTAAATAAAGTCTGATTTAAATCAAATATATCCAATGTTTTTGACTTCTTTAAAATCATTTTTTTCATACTCTGGTTTCAATGCCATCAATTAGTACTTACAAAGTCAATAGTGGAGTAAAATTAAGTATAAAAAGTAAATATAGCACACAATTCTTTTTAAAATTCCTTCATAGACAACTACTTATTTAGGTAAAAGTGTTTTAAAATATAAATTACCTTAAAAAACATTTAAATTTAAGATCAGGGTAATATTTTTAATTAAATAGAATAATAATTCAGTGCACAATCAATTTGATTTCTATTAAAAATATAAAGAAAGGTAAGTCAGTAATAATACTCACTATGTGATGCTATATCCCAATTGCCACCCAAATAGCCCACAACTTCGTTTTTAACAATGTGACAGTGAAAGTCCTAAAAAGAAGTTAAATTATACTAAAATATCAAACATGTTTTTAAATGATCAAAGAAAACATACTTAACTTTATACATACCACAAGTAGTAAGCAGTTAGTAGCAATCGTGACAGTGAATGGCTGAATTCGATCCAAACCACTAAAAGGCGTACACTTTACAAGTGTATTGAGATCACTAAAATACCAAAAAATTTAATAACTTATACAGTATAATGTTACTGAGATAACAAGAATTATCATTCAATAAGTATTAAAAACAGACATCTTAGATATAAAATTCAATCAAGCATGGAAACCCTACATTAAAATATATCCCCAACTGAAATGTTATAATTTTCTCAAAGTTTAAATCCTGCAACAATTTTACTAATCCTAGAAAGTATTATATTTAGAAAGTTTAAGTGTCAAATTGATTTAAATCAAAACATTTTTGGCCATATTCAGAAATCCGAGTTAAACAGTCGATTATCAAAGAAACCATATTCACATTATGAGACCCGAGGTTTAAACTGACGTTTTGGTGCTAAATTTGGATCCTCCATAATCGGCGATTTAACACTCGGTTGAGGGTTAAGGCATTTGCAGTACTATCTTTTTGCGAAGGAAGCTAGATCAGTTGTAAACAAAAGAAAATGGATTACACACTTCATTCTGTGCTAAATTATAGTATTCTTGCAGGAATGCCTTTTCAACTGATCTTATCTGAATCGAACAAGAACTTGATGATATTTTCTACAAAAAAGATATGCCCAGATAAGATTTCCCAGTTCCACATGATATTCTGGTTCATTAGAGGCCAATGAGAGAGAAAGGTGGAATATGAAAATAAAAATGAAGCAATACATTCTGATTCTTGACAATGAAGTAGAAGAAAATAAATAGTTATATGACATTTAGAAAGACAATGACCATTTTTTATACTTGTATGTGTATCATTATTTTCCCATTGAAATATAAATTTATATAAAAAGATTGAAGGCTTCCATTTATTCTTTGCCAAATGACACCAGTATCCTGACTAAGGATTCTGAAATATTAGATATGGTAGTTGAGATTCATCATAAATTCTTTAGGATCCAAGGGCACATAAGGCCTTCAATCTAGATCGCCAAAGTTTCCTGTCCGATGCAGCAAGTCTAGCTTCATGCCAGCTCGCCCATCCTGCCTCACTTCTCTCTTGTTCCATTATACATCACCAGGTCAAAAGGGGACGTCCACGCTTTCTCTTTTCATCAGGGGTCCAGGTCAATACTACATTAGAAATACTGTCCCTGTTCATTCTTAAAATGTGTCCTGTAAACATCCAACATCTAAATTAAATTTAATTTCCTATTTCATTAAATGTTGCTTTATTTAATAATTCTTCATTTACAATGTAGTATGGCCAAAAAATCTTTAAAATAATTCTTAAACATTTATTTTGAAAAACATTTAGTTTATTGCACTGTGTTTTGGTAATTTTCCATGTTTTAGAACCATATAAGAGAACTGAAATTACTAGTGATTTGTACAGTAGATCGTAGTTTCGTAGATCCCAATGATTTGATATCTGACTTTTTTATCAATAAAATTATATAAATTATATTATATAAATATTATATAATAAATTATATTATATAAATATTATATAATAAATTATATTATATAAATATTATATAATAAATTATATTATATAAATATTATATAATAAATTATATTATATAAATATATAAGTATATGTTATCAATAAAAATACAAATTAATGAACTTTAGATTCAATACCATTTATTCTAGTAATCTATTGGCTATAAGATAGTAGATTTAATTTATTGTGGAATACAATAGTTTGCTTGTTTTAATCAGAAGTGCGAAGAAATGGTCAACTACTGGGAGGTGGTCAGGGATTGGTTGGTTCACCCTAGTTGATTCGTAAACATGAAGCTGTGTTGACCATGGTATATGAAAATTCGTTGCAGAATAAAAATGCTTTTGTTGATTTATTATGAATGAAAGAAAAATGACAATACAAGTTACTTCACTTTGCACCAATACTGACGAGTACAAAAATAATCAGATTACATTGATTTGTCAAGGGTTTGTGCATAATTCTTTCTTGCTTAACAAAAGTTTCCATAAAAATTCAATCTGAAATTAAATACCATTACATTTTCAAACCCGAATTAAAACGTGTTATTAAAACTATCCTGTATCCAGTTTATTAAAATCACAATTTGGAATCTTGCTGGCACATGTATTTGACCAGTATGAATGCAGATTTGGGCATTGTAAGAAATGTAAATAGTATCACATGATTGAGAGAGAGGACGGCAGTAATCAATCACAGTGAGCTTATCATTTTAATTGGTGGATCACTTGATCCTGGTTCGGTTCTTGGATAATCCAGACTTGCTGATGTGCTGATCCACAGATTAACTCGAGACTTGTGAATACAGCTGTAAGGGAGCTAAAATCAATCCATTGTACATTCAATACTTTAAATATATATTTTATCCCACATTCTTATGAATGATCCATACATTCAGAATTTCAGCAATGCCCACATAAAAAGTATACAAAAGCTTTACTTCTCTTTCTAATCATATAGTTTACATAAACTACCAAATTTTTGACAAACTGATTTGATTTCAAACTTTTAATGTAAAGTTTACTCCTTTATAGACAAATCACAGAAACAAGATTGTATGTAGACTCCAGAAGCTGTTAAATACAAGATTTTAGGAGTTCAGTCATCAGAAATGATACACACAATGATGGAGGTTTGACACCAAATAAAAAACCTGACATATTTCAAAAGGTTGGTTGTTTTCAGGTTTCATGACACAAAAGAAATATTTGGCTAAGATGCACCAAACACAAGACAGACAACGCAATGAGGGAGGAAGAAAAAGCAGAAGTGTAGGCGAGGGTAAAAATGAAAGGGAGGAAGTTCACTTGGGTCCCCTGGGGCTTGTAATGCCTGTACACACACCTAAAGATGTGACCCTGAGGGTTATTTTAAAAGTATTTCTAAGTTGAAAGACGCACAAGTAAAAAGGAAAGCATACAAATATATGCAATAAATCTAAACAAATAAATACTTGAGTCAAGATAAGAAGCTAGAGTAATGACGTACATTTTGGAAATTTGTGGCAACAATTGCATGGTTATATCAGTAAACAAAATTTCATTATTACAGAGTTCCCCTTCCAAAGTATAAGACAATTAGGGCCTCTTTAAGACTTTTCCAAGGTTATTTTTATGTTTTCAGGCTACATTCAACATAGACCACGGGCACAGATTAACCTACGAGCACATAGGTGAGAAGCTTTAATGAGTACTCGGTTTGGGTCGCAGACTCAGTTTTTAAAAAATTCCAATTTTTAACTAACCTATATATATTAAGCCATTGATTTTTGGTGACACTTGACCTTGGACAAGTATCATTGACCTTGGTTTGAATACAGATGGAATAAAATATGCAGTGCTTTAGTAAAAATTAAGGCTTTTGCAATTCAAGGACTTTCAGCAAAATTAAAGCAAAACTGAAGTGAAAAATCAGGCCCATTGGTAGTTGAGATGCAGATAAAGATTTTCAACTCTTTGAATGAGAAAAGGGAAGAGGACATTAAATTTAGCTTAAATAGTCAACGAATTCATTATTTTAATGTTTCTTTGCAGCTAGAAAAACTAGATCATACTTCAGATATTAGTTTTGTCAGAGTAACTTTTGCACTATAAAGTATAAACATTGAATGAAAACTTAGAATCAGTCAATTAATAAATATTAAAATTCCCTTACTGAGCAAAGGATCTGTTTCCTAGAACAGTGTGAGGTATGATGATTCTTTTTTGTGGAGAAGGACGAGATCTTGGTACAACAGTTTGCATTTTATCTAAATAAAATATTTTAAAGCAATTTTTAATCACAATTTACAAATCATAAAATAATCACATCAAATAACTAAAATACTTAAAAAATGTTATTATAATTCTTCAACAAAGGAAACGTACCTATATCCCATTTTTTAGGGGTGGTACTGTAAAAGAAAATGTAACTGTTACAATATGAAATGTTTCAAGATTTCTACATAGTTGTAAATGCTAAATAATATTTACCAGATTCATTAGAACATAATACAGTACATCTTCAGTTTCTTAAATGAATGGGAGTATATCCTCAAAATATACAAATACCAGTAAAAAGAAAAATATTTCAAATAGCAACCAATGTAGACAATTTCAAGGCCCATGTTAAATACACATTTTATTCAATTCTAACTATATATATTAAGATGAGTCAATAATTATCCACAATACAGTTATAAACTCATTTTGAATAAAAATATTACACAATATCATATATATTAACACGTCCCCATGTATTGCAATGCAATTATTTCATTGTTGGACAAAATTTCTTTATGTCTGCAAAAAAGCATTTTTCGCTGAACAGCAAGCTATATGTATACTGTTTCCTACAATTATTGGTTGAAGGTTAATGCCTAATTTGCAAACATATTACATCAATTGTCTTCCTAACAGAATCATGCTACATTTGCTATCAATCAATACTGTTGTCAGTTGTAACAATGAACAAGGGCCCAGTTCCTAAAAGCGCAATTTTTACAGGATAAATATTTATGAACACCATAATCCATTTAACACACTCTGCTGTAATGAGTACTGAAAGTTTTTTTGATTCCACTAGACTGCCGAATGCTGATTTTTGGTGCAGTTTCTCAAATTTCAAACAACTCAAATTTAGAGACTACCACTTCATTAGTAGTTAAAATAATTCTTAAAAGATGATTGTTTAAGAATAAAATATTGAATGAAAATTAAGTGCAGTTTGTTTCTAACTTCATTATAAATATTTTTAAATAAACTCTTAATTACTTAAATGGAACAAATGTCATTGATTGTCTGAAAATATGCGATTTTCATACACAAATTAACTCTCAAATATGCAAAGATGTGAATCGTATATATAAAGCAGAAAATCTGTTTGAAGCAACAAAAACTCAAAAGCTGATTTGTACAGCTTGTTTAGTCAGGAATTTCTAGGTCAATGTAACTATTTTCAGCTCACTATGTACTCTACAACGTGTACAAATATTTTCTGTGTACGAACTATTTTCACTCACTTCCTTAGAACCAAAGCAAAATTCAATATAGAACATTATACAGCAACACAAAACATCAAAAGTTGTCACAGGCCAAGCAATTAGAAGAGGAATACAAGCCCATGAAGCAACAAACTCAAAAAGCTGTTCGATAATGCAACAAAATTGCTGAGGAAACAGAACAGTAACTTGGCTTGTCTGAGGCACAAAAACTCTCAGAAAAAGTTGGGTAGTAAAACTTGCAAATTATAAATCTAAATCACTCTTGGTCGAATTCTCTTCACTTAGTGAAGACTCATCTGAATCCTAATGATCTAGTGATACTCTTGAGAATTTGAGACATCACTGATCTGCTCTTATAATGAATTCAAAGATATGAAAAGCACATGCAGTTCTTAAATGTTTTGTTTTCTGCTATTTTTTTTAAGATTGTGTTTGCAAAAGTAGTGGCATTCTATGTGCATTCTTATTAAAATTTCCATAAAGGGTCTGTTTGGATGTTACAAGGTTTTTCAAAACAGCATACATCTGTCTTAGTTGGTTTGCGCAATGTTTTATTGCGCAAACACAAAGCAATGTCAAATAATATTTACTTTAGTGTAACTTGGCAAATGTAACATTTGATTTGACAGATTACAAGGCTAGAGTAGCAATTTTCCTATTCAGGTAGGTAGGTATTTTAATTAGTCACACTAGAGCAACACAACGAGCTATTGGTGACGGTCTGGGATCAATCTCAAAGAGAAAGATTCGAGGACAACACCATGTAATTTTGAACTATGGTCAGATGACGAGGCAACTCCTGAGCTGGTACCCCACTCTTCAAACTTCCACACCACGGCAACGTGTGGACGTTTCAGGCCACAACAGATTTAACACGCACCAGTCCCCTTTGTACACGATGGTGTTTGGCTGGATTCGAACTCGGAACCCTCCGGTTGCTAATCCATTACCATCCTTCCAACAGGGCCACTGCGGCCCTATTTTCCCATTCAGCATTGTTTTTTAAGTACATTGAATATTGGCAACAATGGACATTGATTTCCTCCTATCCACTGTTATGCAATTTGTTTTGGCAATGTCAAAATTTGGTGTGCGATACATTTGTTATCCTGCTGATATGTTATTGGAATGCAAAATTGCGTAAATGAAATAAAAGGATTGGGTAAAATGATTTCTTCAACATAGTTGGTTCTTGAGGACAGTTGACATCAAGAGAAAATCAGAATCTTTTCTTCATATATCAAGTAACTAAAGCTTTTATCAAAGCTCCATTTACTTGTATATAATTTCCAACATTGAAATATTGTATTGTATTATTATATATTGAATATTAGTTGAGTATTTTGTTTGAAACTTTAAACAAATTGGACTGTTGTTCCAATTCTCTACATATTCTCAGTGATATTTATATCCCTAGGTAAGTATTCATTTTTTTACTTTTAACATTTTGTGGTACAAGATATATGTCCCAATTCTTTTACACTTTTTTCAACATAATGTACTATGATATCAACTGCATCCATAATTAATTCCATGGCCTCTTCTGCACTTCATGACCCCTCATATTGTATTGGTTCTTGTGAGATTCTCTGGCCAGACACTGAGTAATGTTGGCCGGAAGGAACCATTTGATTCCCGAGGGATGGTAGTGGGTCCTTGGATGATCATCCAGGGGAGGAAGAAAAGAAAGAGAATGGTGTGTGAAAAGGGAACTTCAATGGTGGACACCGACCAGGAAGGACGTATAGGTCGTAAGTTCCTTTGAGGATAGAACAATTGCTGTTATCTTGTAAATATTAAAATTATTTATAAACAGTATGTATGATACCCTTAAAGATAAATAAATGTATAGAAAAGCATCCTGGATAAGCATCATTCATAGTAGCCAATAGATGAAAATAAAAGAGTCATGTCTTGTGACAGTTATTTTCTTAATTACTCTCAATGAGCAAGGACATCTAATTACACATTTTATATTCGCAATCCTTATCTTGCCATTTCCTCTAAACTAATTTTATTCATGAAAACAAGCACTTTAAGGTTGTGAATCACTACTAAATTCTTTATTTGCCTTTTTCACTTCTACTACATGCTCAACCTTTCAAAGTTCTATCAGTATATCTTTTCTTGTATTCTAATGAAATTGAAAAAAATAATTGTGGTTTAATGTATTAAACTTTTAAAAATTGGAAACAAATTGTATTAATTTATATAAACATTAAACACATAAAAATTAGTACATAATTAATCTGAAGGACCAGCCCTGTAATAAAGATGAAAAAATTTTCTAATAAAATACTAAACTATTACAATAGTAGAATGCAACTGTAAAAAAGCAACAAAACATTACCAAGTTGCTTTAATGAGCCTGCTTTTTTAATTCTTTATAGCCCAGTTTTGTAAATTTTGCTCGTGTTTACAATTTCATGTCAATCAGGCTATCATCCTACATGTTTCTTTGATGTCAAAAAATTAAGTTTTGAGGCAAATGGGCCACTGCAAACTAACAAATTATGTAAGCAGTGATAAAACTAAACTTTACTGAGTGAAACATTAAAATAAGAGTGCTAGTGCTACGAATAGAAAGGTAAATAAATATAACTGCATTAATGATAATTATTGACTTATCTCTATACACATCGTGAATTTCAAAGGAAAGTATAATCTTCATAATTAAGATAGAATTACAAAGGAAAAATAAAGCAATTTTGTGAGCAAGTTACTACAAGTTTTTAGAATTCAAAATAAATGATAGAATTAGAAGCACACTTTAAAAAGCATATCAAGCAAATTTGCTCTACTGAAAAAATAATTTGTACATAAAAATATAACAAAGATAAAGTATTGACTAACCATTTTTTGTCTTCTTCAGTGGTTTCAGTATGTGGAATGGCTTTAGTGTTGACACCACTGGTACTTGGTGAAGATAACTGCTAAAAATTAAAAAAAATTCTTGAGTATAAATGGTGCAGTCTAAACAAAGTATTTTTTGAAAACATGTTTTAATATTTTAATTTTTCACATTTCAAACAGATGTACAACAGACTGAATATAGTTGGGAAAATCCTGTAATAAGAATAAAAATTTGCTACCTTGTCAACTTTTTTAAGGTCTCAAGATCAAAGCAAAGCTAATGAAACTTGTTGGTTATTTGTTTTAGTCAATTTTCACTAAACCAACACAGAAGCAATTCAGATTATTTCAAATCTTACTTAGTTTACCTTAGTTTGATACTATAAATTGCAGTTATGCTACAGTATTAGATTAATCTGGGATAGATGAAACTTAAAAACATTTTCCACATGTACAGACTGAGTCTTTCAAAGTGCAGGGTGTTAATTGCTCAAGTATGTTTTGGAGTACAACCCCCAAGTAATTATTTTGCAATTTGAAGCAATACGACAAGTTTCGGAAAACTTGTAGCAAGTGCATTTGAGGGCAAGGATTTTGCCAACTTGGAATTTAAATTTTTTTGTACTTTCCTTAAAAAATTCAAAGTAGAAACATATCTGATCAGGCCTTAAGCCAAAAAATTAAAACTACTTTAAATGTTTAATTCAAACCTAATCCTCTTCAAAACAAATCCTTTTTGAATTGACACACTTCTTCCAGTGGTTCTTTTACTTCTAAAGCATTTTTGAATTTCAATTTTTGGGATCTCCATCAGAAGCTTGGTTGCATTTCTCTTGATTCCTTTTATCTTATATATTGCCCTTTGAGTACCATCTTCAGCTGAGAATGAGCCAAAAGTTCCATGGAATTATGCCTGAGAAGTAGGTGAGCTTTATTTGACCAAAAGTATTCTGGACAAGATACAATACGAAGTCAGAATTGTAGTGATGGATCTTACAGTCACCACTCTGTGAATTGAGATCTTTTACATCTAACAATTTCTCATATGATAGGCAACAGTCAGATAGTTCTTGGACAATTTGTCCTTAAGATGTATACTTGTGATGAACTACACCCTGTTTAAAGAAATTTGTAAAAATATCTTGGGTTTTGTGTTGGTTTTATGGCATAAGGGTTATATTTGCATTGCTGTGCCAGGCATAAGACTAATAATGTCTAGTAATGGACATACACACAAGTTAAGTATTTGCTCATATAGAAGAGAGAAATACACCCAGGGAAGAACTGAACCTGAGCTGCCAACAACTCACAGGTTGCTAGTGCGGTGGCATACCCACTGAGCCACAATGGCCCACAGCAAGATCTTGCATATTGAATCGTGACTGCCATCTTTTTCACATGAATAAGTTTTTGAAATCGGAACAATACTGGAGGGCATGAAAAGCCTAGCGTTACAAAAAAGCATTACAACTGTTTTGTAGCACACTGAGAGAGGGTCAGCAATATGTCAAGATTCTACGGTTCTGGGCGAGCGTTGGGTGAATGTAACTTAAGATTGCGTGGAGTGAGGACTGCTTAAGTGGTTTCATTCAAATATCCAAACTAAACTACAATTAATATTGGACAACAACAATCCCTCAACAATTAATATCAAACTGCACTTTAATAGTTCAAACTGTAAATTAATTGTTGAATATTCACAATAAACAATCGTCCAACATTCTGTGTCTATTTCACTCATTACACAATCCAACATCAGGCCCGAGTTTTCACGTTAAAACTGTGGTTTTGTCCTCGACACAACCTATTTGGCTGTGAAGAGAGTTTATGAGTTTTCCAGTGAGCAGACTGCCTTTTTTCAGGGTAAATTATAATTCAGTAGATCCAGCACTCATCTTTAATACGATTTTGTTATGAAAAGTACACAGCTACTCAGGCATCTCCAGAGCATCTTCTTTTAAGTATTAGTGTTGCTGGGGAGGCTTTCTTACAAAGTTTGGTGCTGCTTCTCAATGTACACAGGGCTAAAGGTCTTTTGTACCAGGACCAGTCCAGACCAAGCCAAGTAGGATAAATAAGAGGTGACAGAATATTAAAAATAGACTAAACACAGGCAAGTGGAAAGATCCACAAAAAGGTACAAAACATGAATATTTTTAATTGTTTCAAAAAGTAAACAAGTAATTTTAGACTTTGTACATAAAAAACTTCTTTCAGCACTGAAAACAAGAATTAAGTTAGATATTAATAAAAATTAAGTGATAAATACTTACAGAATTGTTTTCCTGTTCCTGCTTATGTTTGCGAAACCATAAATTTTTGTATGTATCTAGCTTTTTCCCTTTATACCTCATCTGAAACAAGATTAATAAAATTTTAAATATAGGCATTATATATTGAAATAATATATGCATTATATAAATGAAAACATGTGTTCTGAAGTTGAGGAAACACTGGATGAAGAGCTCAACTTATTCACAAACAATATTATACTGATTTTGCCTTACCCACTTTTAACATACATTACCATGCAATTATTGTATATGCAACAATTGAATAATCAGATTATTTAGTTTATATTCTATTAAAACATTTATAGTGATGGTACAGTATACAGTAAAGGTACTATGGAGTTTTCTGTAAATCTGAATAAAATAGCAAGTATTGAAGAGCAAAGATTTCTACAGTTAGTACTGTACTATAATATGAATGTTTTACTATCAGTATAGAAAACCGTTTATAACCCTACTTTAAGACATAAAATTCCAATTTGATTACATGAAGTAATTCTTACAGGGGCTCCTAGGTGTCAAATTATAAATGAGCTACAATTTTAAATATTTAATATCAATGCTATTAGCCTTTAAATATCTATGGACTGTTGCATGTGCTGCAGTTTTTTAGTATTTAATTTACCAAAGAACATTTTATGTTACAACAATTTAGTTGAGATAAATTATGCTCAACTGCTGTTTTCGATTCTACATAACAAAATTTTGAAAAACAATTTTTATATCTATTTAGTTATTATGGTAGAAGAATGAAATAAGAAGGCACACATAATTAAAATTAATACTAAAATATTTGCTTAAAAATGCATAATATTTGGGGCCTGGATTTTGCAGTGCCCAGATTTGGTTAACTTCAAATTTTAAAAAACTGTAAAACAACTGAAAAATTGAGCAAAAAATTTAATTGATTGCTTTCAATTAGTAAAATGTTTTCTATTACAGGAAACTTGACTAAAAATCAGTTTGAGAAACACTGCTTTATTTCAATTAACAATTTAAAAGTCTAAACATAAACTGATTTTTTATTTTCTGTAGACTAGAGAAAGAATCCTCCAATTATCTTCTTTCCAGAGTATTGAAGACTCGCCCAAAAATAAAGCATATAATGTTTGATTTCGGAGGGTATGTCAAGGATTTTTTGGCACTAGAAGCTGACAAACGAGTTGTTTCTAATGCATTTTGTTGCAAAAATCAAATCATTGATGAGATTATGATTAGGGAATGTTTCAACAAAAGTTTGATTATAGCCCAGGATAAAACTGACACATTTTCAGAACTTTGAAATCTGACCAGAAATAGAAATCTCCAAATTTGTTTAAAAAGTGACCTAAAATGTGACAAATGACTTAAAAATCAAAAGTACCGAAAAATGACCTAAAACTACATATCAAGAATCAGGAGATTGGAAATGGAATTTCTATCTTTTTAGACATTGTCTACAAAGTGCTAACAAAAAGATGTTGTGTCAACGAAATCAGGGCCCTACAGTTTAAAATTGCAGTCAAAATAATGAATTTTTGTAACTAGTTAGAAAATAAGATACATTTAATGAGTAAGTTCAAAACTATTCGTAAATAAAAAATTTCAAATCCTTACTGAGGACCAGCCACAACCAGATTTCTTATCAGGATTTAAAAGCTTTTTACAATGTATTGCCCAAGAACTAGGAGAAGAAAAAATCTTTTGGGTTTCTTGAGCTCTTATTTTTCCACCAGGAAGCAAATCTCCAACAAACTTAGCACCCTAAAAAGAATAACGAATGTAATGCAAATAGTACACAATAATTTTACATCCAGTTATTAGCGGAAAGATATATAACGATGTGATTGATCCTTACCACAGAAACTCTCTAATGTTCATAAAAAGATATAGACAAGAGCAGTAATAACTCCCAACTTAATATACTGTGCGTTTAGCTAGAACTTTTATTTTTGGGAATTTCTTGACAACATTCAGACAGGGTTAGAAATTAGAAGTAGAAAATTAGGTATCAATGGCACCTAAAATTTGTTCTACGTTGCCAAAATGTTCTACTTGGACCCAGACTTAAATGATATTTGCAATTGGGATTGGTTAATTTGGGGTTTTATGGCACAAGGACCATATTTGGCCATGCTGTGCCAGACACAAGACATACAATATCAATAGAGAAAAACACACACATGAAAGTTTTTACTGACACAGAAGAGAAATACACCCAGGAAGGAATGCATCTGACAGGAATAAAACATGTGCCACCTACAACTCAAAGGTTGCTAGTGCAGTGGACATACCCACTGAGCCACGACGGCCCCATTTGCATTTGGGGCCTTTTCATGTTAAGGGCATTTTTCATTTGTTGGGCTCATTGTTGTGATTTTTATTCTTTTTGAGGTTGCAGTACATTCTATAAAGAAAAAGACAAGTTTATGACTGTCCAAGATCGAATTTTCTTAATTTACAATTTTGAAAAATTTAATAGTATAAACTGTGTGTAGGGATCGTTTCCCCTCAAACATAAGGACAGTTTTTAAGGACATTTATAGGCCCAGATAATAATCCACAATGAGGAAAGTGAGCTTGATTTGCCTTTTAAAAGTAATAGAATACAGATAATTGAAATTTGTATGAAACGATTGTAAAAATTCAGAAAAATTAAGTCCTCATATGACTGGGTTTAGAAACTTGCTAATCACAATTAAATTAATAGGTGAAAATTGCAACTAATGATTGTTAATTTTGAACCTTGCTCACAAAGCATACTTTTTACAACCTTTAACACTACATATGCACGACCTATACATTGTAGATAATTGTCTATTCATTAATGGTAAAGAATCAAAAGGCTACAAGTTTGATGAATTAAAAGGAAACTCATTTTAAACATGATATATTAATACCTAAGATCTTTATCAAAAATAATATAACAGCATTGAGCAAAAATGTTGATATAATTAATTAACTGATACACAACTATATCATTAGTTCTTTTTAGAGATTAAAATTACATGTGCAAAGAAATGTACAGTACTGTGGAATTAACTACTACTAAATAGATGTAATGCAAGCGAACAGGTTAATAATTAGAGTTTTAATGGTTTTTCAAATAAAAATACCCCAAAAATGTAAATCCAAGCTCAGAACAAGGTCTTTCAGATGACTCCACAGAAATTATTTTCAAAGCAAAAATAAACACTATTTTTGATACATGTATTGATAATAAATGGCATGTGCTATGATCAACATACCAAGTAATCAATAGTAAGAAAACCTTCTCCTGCTTCTAAGATCCCATCACTCATAAGCATTGAAAGAGTAACACCACGACCACTTTGGATACTTCGCCTCTTTTGCATTTCTTCAAGGGAATCCACACCACTTTCCACTTCCTCCTCTTCTTCATCCCCTGAGTGGCGGGCATCGTCCTCTTCCATCATGTCATCTGATTTAGAGCCTGGAGTAGCTGATAAAATATAAATTTATCATGAGCAAATACCCTTTCTAATCACTCATATAATGAATGCAGCACATTGTAGCATCTTTTACTTATTTCACTAACATATGCGACATAGAAATCGACATTTTTTGCTTATTGTCAGCTAGCAACAACAGATATAAACAATGTAAAATAGACTGCTACAGGATTCATTCGCCAATTTTGCCCCTTAGTTCAAATATACTTGATTTGAGGTATGGAGCTGCATAAACTCCATGGAAGAACTCACCACTCTAATAAAATTATTCAGCAGTTTGATTACAGGTAGATATTTGATTAACATCACACTGGAGCAACACAATGGGCTATTGGTGACGGTTCGGGATCAAATCTGATGGGAAAGATCCAAGAACAATACCACGTAATTTTGAACCACGGTGAGATGATGGGGTCACACCTGACACCCCACTCTCTTCCAACTGGGCTACCGCGGTCCCAGTTTGATTAGATAGCAATCAGATATTGGAAGTTAGAAATCAGCGCAGAAAAGAAATGTTAGCAAGCCCGAAAAGGTTTAGAATCAATATATGCTGAATTGCCTTTGAGCAAGGAAATGGGATGAAACTGAAATGAAGGTTCAAAAGTTAACCAGGGAAACATGACAAATGTGAACTTTTTACCATGTATTTTATTGGAAATAGGAATCCATCAATAGCAATTAAGAAAGTACAGTACAGATGCTATGCATGGGTCTGTTATATTATACTACAATGCCCTAAGGATGAATGCATGTCCCTTGACACCTATAAAAGTACTTTTGTAAGTCTAAAATTCCCAGCAGCCAAATGTTGCCTTTTTGCCCTCTGGTTGGTTGCTTTTAGTTCTTAAAGCGAAAGGGCAGTATTTGACCAAGCTGCGCCAAACACAAGACAATGTCAGGTAAGAAATGTTGTTGTGATAGGAAAAAAAGGGATTGGGGAATAGAGTAGTGGAATGAAAGCAGAAAAAGATCGCTTGGGTATCCTGGGAGCATGACCCCCATGTTTACTAAAGACAGAAAAAAGAACCTTGAATCCGTGAAGCCCGTACACACCTAAAAGAGACGTGCCCCTGAGGGTCCTATGCCCTCTGGAATCTAAAGGACTGGAAAATTAAAATCCTTTTGACCTCTCTTTGGCAAAGGAACTAACTCTCTAGGTTGGTTAGTTGGGATTCATGGTACAAGGACCATAGTTGGTCAAGCTGTACTAAACACAAGAGACATATGTACATCAAGTAATAAAATACACACACAAGGAAAGTTTAACTGACAAAGGAAAGATACTCAGGGTAAGTTACAAGAATCGAAAATGTGCCATCTACAACTAGCAGGTGGTTGTGCAAACCCACTGTGCTACCAGAACTCTCTTGGAACTGGACAGCTTTACATAATTGGGGACTGATGCATAAGTATGGCAATCTTTGCCAGTGGCAGGTGCATATTTGAGTCATTTGTATGCCTTTAGAAGTAGGGAAAGTATGGACAGACGTTCAAACTCCTCTATACCAAACACATTCAAGAATTTTAAAGTATGCACTAAAAAGTCCAAGAATAGAAATTTATGGTACTATTAGAATGAAATTGATTGAAAACATGGCGTCAAGATAAAGTCTCTTCTTAGAAGTCTATAAGAAGTTAAGATAGCAAGACCTCCAACAAGAGTAACAGTTGGTTGGGTTTTTATGATGCAAGAGCCATATTTGGCCATACAGCGCCACACACAAGATATAATTTGAAGTAATAGACATACACATGATGAAAGTTTTACTGACACAGAAGAAAGAAATACACCAAGAAATCGCACTTGACAAGAAACGAACCTGTACTGCCTAACAAGAGTAACAGATTAAGGTGCATGATTATTAGAGATAATTTATCTTAGAAATGAGTAATCTACCACAACATACTTTACAATAACCATGACAAATACAAGACACTAATCTTACAACTTATTAGAAAAAATTGACAAGACTAATAGTAGCATACAAGGTAATAAAAAAAATTTCAACTAAAAGTCTTCATCAGAGATTTGAGTGTGATGCTTATAAAAATGGAAACAATTTTACTAGGTTCTCCTCTTTGGGTATAGTTCACTATTCAATTCAACATTTGGTTGTTAGCTTTGTTTATGGTTATGGGAAGCAGACATATGGACTCAATGCATCTTCAGAAAATTTAAAAAGAGCGTAAAAAAACTCAGATACATGAAAGTTTTTCTGTATGATTAAGAAACCATTTAACACACGATTATCAGGAAAAAATTACCGAAATGCTTTTCTAATTCGAGTGGAAGAGTTTTCATCATTCTCGATCGTTCCCATAACTAGTATATACACTTATAAACAATCAATTTTATGTTTATGAATTCAATAGATAACAAGTACTCATTGCAGTTTAAAAATTGATAAGAAAATATCCTGATCTTCAAAAAGCAGCTGTTCAACAATAAAAGTAATAAAATAAAGATTTAATAGGAATAGAAGGAATCGATTTAATGAATTTACCCATTGAAACGTCTTTTAATTTAAAAAACGATCAACAACTGATGGGAAGTGATGAATTTACATCAGAAAGCTATAATTTTTGACTTTTTTTAAAAGCCATCTCGGAAAGAAAACCGGTGTTTACATAGAAATTTTGTTGCCAGATGAAATTGCATACGTTTAAGAAGCTGTGTGGCCATTTCAATCCAATAAATGTTAGGGGATTCGAATTGTGATTTAACATCAAAATTTCCCTGCATTTCAAGAATTCAAATGAGGCCATGCATTTTGTTATAGTTTAGTGAAAGTATAAAATAAAAAACACATTCCATCTGGACATTATTTCCATGCGCTACAATTATAAATAGTAATTCAGAGATCTAACTCTGATGACAATTACGGTTGACAGTTCAATTTACATCCCCTGGAGTCACATAAAGTTCTATATGTGGGGTGGGGGGGTATTTCAATTAACGTCACACTGGAGCAACACAATGGGCTATTGGTGACGGTCCGGGATCAATCCCAAAGGGAAAGATCCGAGGACAACACCACGTAATTTTGAACCATGGTCAGATGACGAGGCAACACCTGAGCTGGCACCCCACTCTCCAAACTTCCACACCACGCCAACGTGAGGACATTTGATGTTATTTTTTTGTTATTTCAATTAACGTCACACTGGAGCAACACAACGGGCTATTGGTGACGGTCCGGGATCAATCCCAAAGGGAAAGATCCGAGGACAACACCACGTAATTTTGAACCACGGTCAGATGACGAGGCAACACC
Source organism: Meta bourneti (assembly GCA_933210815.1). Lineage (NCBI taxonomy): Eukaryota > Metazoa > Arthropoda > Arachnida > Araneae > Tetragnathidae > Meta > Meta bourneti. Next base: position 58,846,323 of record OW119926.1, read on the forward strand.
TGAGCTGGCACCCCACTCTCCAAACTTCCACACCACGCCAACGTGAGGACATTTGAGGCCACGACAGATTTAACGTGCACCAGCCCCCTTTGTACACGACGGTGTTTGGCTGGATTCGAACTCGCAACCCTCGGTTGCAAGTCCGTTACTCTTCCAACCGGGCCACCGCGGCCCTGTTCTATATGTGAATGTCCCGGATAGTGCACGTAGGGTATTTTTTGATTAACGTCGCACTGAAGCAATACAACGGGCTCTTGGTGACGGTCCGGGAAGAGCTCGTAGAGAAAAATCCAAAATGCTTTTGAATAATGGTAAGGGGGGGGGGGGGTATTTCAATTAACGTCACACTGGAGCAACACAATGGGCTATTGGTGACGGTCCGGGATCAATCCCAAAGGGAAAGATCCGAGGACAACACCACGTAATTTTGAACCACGGTCAGATGACGAGGCAACACCTGAGCTGGCACCCCACTCTCCAAACTTCCACACCACGCCAACTGAATAATGGTAAAATTGACGCGATTAATAACTGAGTTAGCATCCCGTTCTCCAAATTTCCACACCATGCCAAGGTGGAACCATAGACTTGAAATATAAGTAGACTGAGTATCGCTTTGCGAAGAGCTTCAAAAAGTGTCACCAACATGTGGCTAGTAGTCACGTGACTGCTACGCGAAAATTCAGTTTGGCTGATTGATTTAATTTTTTATCGCTTCACTTGGCGATATAATATTTACTTATAAAAAAGTTATCGGATGCGAATGTGTATAATACTGTTTTAGCATTGTTAGGCGATGCGAATGTGCATACTACTGAATATTTATTGAATTTGTGTAACTTTTTAATGTTTTTATCAATTTGGAGCTGCTATATAATTAGCTTAAGATCTCATTGGGATCAAATTTAACTAGCACGTATACAACAAAAATCCGTACGTGTAAGATAAATAAGTTGTAGTGAATAGATTGATTGCAGGCCCTGAGTTCAGATACGGCCCTCTGGACAGGTTTAAAACCGGCCCTCAAGCCGAATAAGCCCTTCGGATATGTTTACACGGCTCGCAGACCAGATATGGCCTTCCAAATTTTTATCAGGACCGCAGTTCAGACACGGTCTCCGGACAGGTTGATCCGGCCCACAGCCCACCAAATATGTTTATTAGAACAGCAGACCAGATACTGGACATGTTTAACCTGCCCTCTGTCCAGATACGGCCCTTAGGACAGTTTTACCTAGCCCGCAATCCAGATACAATCCTCCAAATATTTTTTATCAGGCCCGGTCCTCCAAATCGACTTAACCAGCCTGCAGTCCAGATACTGTCCTCCGCTCAGGTTTACCAGATCCGCAGTCGAGATCGTTCCTGTAGTGCTGGTTTGATTTACCCCTGAACTGTTTGTTACCTTTTGCAATTGTATATTAAGAGAAAATGTCAAAAGGGTTAGGGAAGGGATGGGACAACTCCGGCCCGCGGGCCAACTCCGGCCCGCCGGAAGGTTTTATGCGGCCCGCGGATAGAATTTTAATTTGCCGGTCCGACGGAAATTAAAAGAAAATATGATTTATATATTATATATCCATCTCCTTTTCTACTTTGTTTAAATATTATTTTTTTTTCTTCCTTTTTTTCAAAGGACTGATGATCTTTTTACTTTCTCTATTTTTGTTCTACAAAACATAAATCGACGGAAATAGCAAGCACAGACAGCTTTCAATCGGTAAAGTGTTAAAAGCGGAAATTCTTTGTTAGTTATAGCTGTAGACTGGCGCCAACAAGCGTTATCTCTTTCTCGGGGAGCAGACCTATGGGAATCCAATATAGGTGAATTAGACCTCACATGTGGCAGACTGCGCATTTTAAGCTCCAGCCAGCGGCTTTTTCTTTTGGAGCGAGTTTTAATATTATTGATTGCGTATGGAAAGATTGCGGACATATAGCATCATTGTGAATAGTGATGAAAGTATAAAAAGTATAGCGTAGCTAGTGCTTGTTTGGGTTATTCGTAAAATATTTCAACCCCAAAATGGCTACTAAAAAACGTAAAGTTGATTCAGAGTGCCGTGTTTTTAATGATGAATGGACCTGGAAATATTTTTTTACAGTTGTTAAAGATAAACCAGTGTGTCTCATCTGCAATGAAGCTGTATCAGTCTTCAAAGAATTTAACATTTCCCGTCATTTCACATCTAAGCATAAGAATTCCAATTACGAAGCAATGTCCGAATATGAAAGAAAACAAAATGTAGAAAGTCTTTGTAAAAAATTATCAGGCCGACAAAATTTTTTCAAGAAGGTAAACACTATACAAGAAGCAGCTACACATGCAAGTTACATTGTAGCATACAATATTGCTAAAAATAATAAAGCTCTCAGTGATGGGGAGTTCGTTAAACAATGCATGCTCCAAGTTTGTGATGTTTTATGTCCAGACAAGAAAAATAATTTTGAGACTGCAAGCTTATCTCGAAGAACGGTGACTTCTAGAATCGAAGCCATCGATAAAAATTTGACATCACAATTAGAGTCAAAGATTGGCCAGTTTAAATTTTGCTCCATAGCTATGGATGAAAGCACTGATATAAATGATACTGCTCAATTAGTATTATTTATAAGAGGTGTTGATGAGAACTTTGAAGTTACCGAGGAACTGGCGTGCATGCGTTCTTTAAAGGGAACTACAACGGGATGTGATATTTTTCGTGAATTTCAGGAAGGGCTTTTAACTTTGAAAGTGCCTATAACAAATATATGTAATATTACGACCGATGGAGCACCAAATATGACAGGAAAAAAATCTGGATTTCTTGGACTCTTTAATCAAAACTCTCCCGGGAACAATGTTGTTTTTCTACATTGTGTTATACATCAAGATGCTCTGTGTAAATCTGCATTGAATATGAAACCCGTGCTTGATGCAGTCGTGAAGCTTGTAAATACTATTCGTTCTCGTGGGCTTACTCACAGGCAATTTCGAGATTTTCTTCAGTCCGTGCAATCTGAATACTCTGATGTACTGTATTACACGAAAGTAAGGTGGCTTAGTGCAGGATGTGTTTTCGAGTGAGTTTGGCAGCTGAAAGACGACATTGTGTCGTTCTTCCATGAGAAACAGTGTTCTGCGGAGTGCGAAATGTTAGAAGATACAGAATGGCTTTCGGACTTTGCATTTTTCACAGATCTTCTTTGTCAGATGAGCAACTTGAATGTCAAGATGCAAGGGAAAAATCAATTTATCGACGATATCTGGGCCCATCTCAAAGCTTTTAAACTAAAACTTAATCAGTTTGCTGGGCAGCTAGCTAAGAACGACTTGTCTCATTTCTCGAGGTTAAATTCAATACCCTCAGTAAATGAAGAGAAGCTTAAGAATTATGAAGATGGCTTGAAAAAACTGCATTTTGAGTTCGAACGCAGATTTCAAGATTTCAGTGCCATTCAAACAGAATTGGATATTTTTACCATGCCTTTCAACGTAAATTGTGAAGCAGTGAGGTCAGATTTGCAGCTTGAATTAATTGAGTTGCAATCTAACAATCATCTCAAGCAGCTGTTTCTAAATATGCCAAAATTAGAGTTTTACAAATCATTATCGAAAGTAAGTTTCCCAAATTTAATATCTCACGCTCAGAAAATCAGTGCTATGTTTGCTTCATCTTATATATGTGAACAAGTGTTTTCAACTATGAACCTTAGAAAGAATTATTTCAGAAGTAGACTGACAGATGAGCATTTAGCCTCGTTCCTTAGAATCAGTACAACTCACTTCGAACCTCAATATAAGGAACTTTTAAAAATGAAATCGCAATTTCATTCATCTCATTAACATATTTAAATTGTAATACTTGTATATTGTTTTTAAAATTTTAGAAAAATTTATCTTGGCCCGCCAAACTTTTTTTTTTTCGATTTTTGGCCCGCGACCGAAAAAGTTTGCCCATCCCTGGGTTAGGGGATGCTCACAAATATATCGTCACTGTTTAAAATTTTGTGTAAAGTAGTTGTTCTAAACCTGACCTTCTTTACTTAAGTATATTATATATTTTTCTTTAACAACTGTATTAGGTGTTGTGAAAATTATCTTAAAGATTTAATAGCAGAAAATCATTCAAACTTCCTTTTTTAAACTTAATGAGGTTAACAAGAGTTGGAATAAATTGAAAAATAAATGCACAAGTTAAGAAATGACTGCCGCAATAAATATTTTACTGATGCATAAAATAAAAATAGTGAAAACACAGATACAGTTGCGTGCTCAAATCAAGTCCGGGTCACCACTGAAAGCTTTCATTTATATTATGGATCATTAATTGCTTATGTTTTCGTAAACGCAAATTTATTTTACGACAGTTACGCATAAAAATATTATTAACATGAAAAGTTATACATATAATCTTTATAAGATGGAACCATATACTTGAAGTTATTAGCTATTTTGTCCAATTTTAAATTTCTGGTTCAAAAACTAAATAAGTCACATCCGTGTCTATATCTGGATCTTAAATTTATCAAATTGATCATGTAAATAACTCTTGACAATTTTCATCAGCTTAAGTATGTGCAAAATTGCAGGATTTTTAATATTAAATTTGTATTACTTATTGTGTATGTGAAATCAATATTTTATAAATACGAAAGATAAATAAGAAACAGTAAACTTATAAAATTTGTTGTCAGATTCATCACGTTTTAAATCCACTGAATAAAACTCATAAAGAAACATGTAGCTATTTACTAGCCACCTTCTTTCTTCATCTTTAAGAAAACTAATAAATGGAACAAAAAAAAATATTTTTAAGAATAAATGAAGAACGACCTGAATAAATGAATTTTTAGCAGATACACATCTTTACAAGTTCTTATTACAAGTATAAATTGTTTTACTTATAATTCTAAAAATCAGAAGTACGAAATTATGTTTATAATTTGAAGGACAATACCTTAAGAGTTTAAGTTATCACAAATTTAATGCTTTAAAAAATTTTTTTTTTTTAGTTTAGAAAAAATTGTAAAAATAAATGTTTCGCTCTATTGAGAAGCATGTTTTATATGTGCATAAATTTTCACAAATGTATTTAATTCGTTCAAATACTCTACTTAGAAAAAAATCAAAAAGTGTCCCTTTTCTAGGTAGAAAACAAGAGTGAAGGATTTCATTTTGCTGTGGAATGTGTTTTTATCACTACCAAGCTTATTTATTGAGTTAAAGAACTATATAAACATTGAAATGTTTACAAATAATCTAAAATTCAATATTATTTATCTCAAGATTAGAACATGTAAGGAAGAAAGATGAATCTGGTTTAAGAGTGGAAAATAATTAAATTTTAATGTTAGGTTTATTTAAACACTAAGCAAAAAAGATCAGGGTGCCAAGCAGATGCAGTGATGGTAATTGCTACAAAGTGTTTTGGAGCAGATCTTGGAGCAGGTAAATTAACATTTTGGAGCAGCCAGATTGTCTTTTGGAGCAGCACATCAAAGGAGCAGTGGAAGATATTTTAATAATGAAACTAATAAAATTCAGGTTTTTTAACTTTAAACATATGACTGTACGAATGATAAACAATAAACCTAATTGTAAACTATTACAAAATTCATTTTAAATACTTGCTAAAATTGATGAAATAATGAATAAGAAAAACATACATAAAAACTTACCAAGTGTTTTCCATTTCCATAAAGTTATGTACAAGGTAAGAAATAACTTTGACATTAACATGACTAATAAACATTTTAGTAAACAAAAAATATTATTTTCTTATGTTTGTTACATTCCAACTGCGCCTTTCTATTTTCTTCTAAGGCTATCGTTTTAGACATTCTATCTTTACCATCTTTAAAAAGAATCTGTCTGCAATATCTTGCTATCATCATGATTTAATAGTTTTTGAGAAAGTTCCTTTTGCAATTCAATTTATTTCGACTTTAATTTTAAATCTTCATTATGGCAAATATTTTCTACTTTTCTCTTTTTTGTTCTGATGCTAACAGCAATCTATCATGGTACCGCCTCCAGGAATTTCGAACCGATTTAACCAAAGCCGTAGTAACTTTAAAGTTCTTTATGCTTTCTTTATTAGTAAAATGCGACTTAATTTGCTTTATACCATTTATACTGTATAGTCAGATTACTCCTATTTTCCAACATGCTATTGTTCTCACTGAAGCCTCTTTCTACATCAATTTCCATGCGATAACTTAAGAGACTTGACCAAAATAGGCAAAATCTCAAACCTAAACTTGCCAGATGATTCTCTTATATTAAATATATTCCTCCAATGATGGTCTATACGACTACATGTTGAAACTTCTGGAAAATGAAAGTTATCAATAGTTTCACATTGATATTTGATCCATTTATATGATAGAGCAGATCCTTCACTTGGTTTTACAATAAATGGAAAAGATGCTACTAAAAACTTCAAAGAGCTTAAAGATTTTTCTTCAGTTCGTTTCATGGGATGAAGGCAAGAAAGTAATTCTTATAGTGGGGGGGACCTCAAGAGTGAATTTTATTACTCGAACGCGATTTGGAGCAGCTCTGGCGCAATCTTAGCAAAAACGGGCGTTTTGGAGCAGGCAATACGCTATGGCGCAATTGGAGCAGCATTACCATCACTGCAGATGTTTTTACAAAAGGAACTTTTCCAGCTGCGTGGTTGTTTGGAATTAGTACAATCGAAGTTTCATTTCTTTCTCTCATTTTTTGCTTTCCCAATTTGCCATATTCTGTTTCATTAACAAGAATAAAAATATGCCGAAGCAGATTCAGTATTTCAATTTCTGTTCAATTACTGTTTTTGTTTTTCACATAAAAAGAAGGCAATTTGTTTTTCGCCATTCCAGTAGAAAGTTATATGTTGAAGAGAAATTTTTGAAAGAAAAGTTCTTTTGTCAAATGGCAATCGTATCAAAAGATTTTACATACATTTTAAAACAAGAACAAAAAGGTTTCCTAAAGCGGATAAATGTGGGCATTTATAATACGATTTATGAAATGATTTAATCCCATTTTTAACAAATTGATTTGGATTTAATTTATAATTCTTTCAAGTTTCAAAATTTATCTTGTATTTTAATTATTATTATGTAATTCCACAAATGGGTGGATACAAAACAATTTTGTTCAGCAAGAAATAACAATTTGAATGATGTACTTAAGTTCATGTTTTCAATTCACAACATTTTTATCGTATAAGACATGAAAGAATATAGTGCTCCTAGTTCGCGCCAAAAAATCATCGCCAAGACAGAGAACGATTTCACATAAGATTTTAAAGTTCGATTTATTATTTTTAATATTTTAAGCCCTTATACATAGATGTACAATTTACAATAGAAAACACACTCAAACATCAGTTATTTTATTTTAAACACTATTTTATATATATTGATTGCAAATCAATGAAATCTTTTTCATAGAACGGGAAATGTCAGCTGGTTATATTAAGAATTCCAAAGTTAGAACATCTGTTTTTATCACACTATCAAATACTGAAAACACAAAAAACAAATGTAAAGTACACGTAAATCGCTTTCCTGTGAAATGTGATGTCTCCACTGCTAATAAATTTGGAATTGCATCCATATGCACAACCCCGTAGAACCATGTTAGCTTTCACTTTCAATGCATTTGCTATGGAAGAAAGGATGCGCAAACTATATGCGCATTAGAGAGAAGAGTCTAAGGATCACGTGACTACTGTTTTTGGTCACATGATCATATGGACATAAAAGGGTTGTCATAGCTCACTCTACTTTTATATCTTCTCTATGGGTGAAACATCTGGGGTGCCACGACAGATTTAATGTGAATCAGCCCCACGTACACAACGATCATTGGTTGGATTGAGTTTTGAACTAGAGCGACCCTCCGGTTTTAAGCCGCGACTCTACCAACTGGGCTACCACGGCCCAGTACCAATTACGAAACTAATGCTAGAACAAAGAACTGTCACACCATACTTACTTTTGTTTTTCTGTTTTCAATTTTAGGGCCGCTGTAGCCCGGTTCTAAGAGTAACGGAGCAACCGAGGGTTGAGTCCGAAATTACGAATGAAAAAAATGTTACTTAAAAAAAACTTTTTTCCTCTGGGGATATAATTATGGTCTCTAAGCCATTGATAAACAATTCAAAAATTCTGGTTAGAAAATTCCTGAATATCTTCTTGGCAGTTTATTTAGACAGAAACACAAAACAAAAAAGTCTGTCCCCAAAATGGATAGGTAGTTGAATTTATGTCGCACTGGAGCAACACAAAGGACTATTAGTGATGATAGTGGATCAATCACAAAGGGAAAGATGGTTCCTGAGCTGGCACGCAACTTTCCAAACTTCCACACCAACTTGAAGACATTTTAAGCCACGACAGGTTAAACGTGCACCATCCATGTATAAGACGGTCTTTGTTTGGATCGAGGGAAGAACTCGCAACCCTCTAGTTGCTAATCCGCGACTCTATCAATTGAGCTATAGCGACCCCCACACACTGGAATATGTAATCACCAAATGCTGTAACAATGAGAAATTCAATTTTGCTATCTTCTAAAATCTTAATAGAATTCATCCGATTACAATGAAAAGAGATAAGTCGTGTGTCACATGTGAATCCATTTCTCAAACTGTGCTCCGCAAAACAATTCCCAGTGCTCCGCGAAAAGGTAGGACATGTTTAAAATTAAAAATATTTTTATTAAACATATTTTAAAGTTCAAAATTAAAAATATCTTTTACGAAAAAAATGGGACAAAAATATTTGAATATTATGACCTTTTGCGCTCTCGGTGTGTAAGAAAGAAATCGAGTATAAATTATTTATCACCGATCAGGTGAAACATTGACTATATAAAAAGGTAGTCGGCATTCAATGTGTCAGTTTCACATCCGCCAGTAAACAAAACAAATTTACGTCAAAAGGCAACACCAGACAACACGGTGCCAGACAGAGGCTGGACTCACTATCTCCGCGTTTGCAGAAACAATTAGAAGCTTCGACACCTTTCCAGAATTATCGGAAAATTTTTTATTGCATATAAAACTGGTGGTTTACTCACTTCTCAAATCAGTTGCATTTTAGTCAACATTCAGTCGAGAAGCGACAAATTATAAAGTTCATTATATGTAATTTATTAGTTGCAAGATATTCAGTTGCAACTATCCGAAATTCAGCCAGATATAATCTCATTGGCAAATCAAAACAGCCTCATCCTTCTCATTAAATTTGTGTTTCACGAAACCAAGTAAAAATTTGTAACAAATGTAATAATGCCAAATTAATAAAATAACAAATTGTGAATCTGCCAATATTTGCCCTGAATTTATTTTCAAATGTTTTTTTTTCATGTGTGTGTTTACCGTCTGCAATGGGAAATTAGTGCAGAAAAAAAATTAAATGGTGAAATCTAATGTTCTGCAAGCTTAAATGACGAAACTACATTGTATCGTCAATGCTATTTTATCGTTCAATTTACTACAATTTTTTACTTCAATTTACTACAGTATATATCTGCGAGATAAAATTTAGTGCTCCGCGTTGAATTTCCAATTTCAAAGGTGTTCCGTGACTGAAAAAGTTTGAGAACCTGTGTTAGATAATACTTCGCATCCCTTTTATTTATGTTACATACAAGCGCTTCTCACTTAGCGATCTACCTGTTTAACAATCGTTTGGTCTTACGATCAGCTCTCCAGCGCGAGGAATCCCCTTTTCAGCTGAGTCTTGGGAACCCCCTTTTTTGAGGGTCCTTTTTACAGACTCACTGGCAGCCGGATTGTGTGTGAAAACGTCAGACTTTAAAATTCTTGAAATACAGTTTTATAGCTTTTTACTACGCATTATATGTCTATTACTTTTCTGGGTTTAAATATCTACGTTTATCACCAATCCTTGGGTGTTGCCCTCGGATCTTTCCTTCTGGAATTGATCTCGGACCGTCACCAATAGCCCATTGTGTTGCTCCAGTGTGAAGTTAATTAAAATACATACATAAGCAATCCTTGCAAAATGCGCATGTTCTCGTAGATAATTTTTATCGGTACTTTTCCGTTAGCCGGGCGCAAGCGAAAAATCGCCAAGTAATGTAGAATTTCGCCAAATTTCTTACAACCATAAGGGGAATGTTCGTTTGGGGCCATGTGCTCTATTCTCTGAATTCATTACTATTTATTTATACTATTTATTAATATTTGTTCATAGTTGACTGTTTTGTCATTCGCTTCGCTTGCGTTTGGTTCACAATTGGCGACATTTGCGCCCGGCTAACGGAAAAGTACCTTTTTATCTACTTCTAGAGGGTGGTCATCAGATTTCAGGTATATTCTTAAAAAGCTTATGATAAGTGATAGGGGGGAAATAATTGTCGCATGGAGTAAGATCTGGTGATTGTGGAGGTAAAAATATCGGTCTCCAAGTCGAACCAAGGAAAGTTAATCCGAACTTTGTGGAGTTTCAATTCCAGTGTGAAGAAGCATCACCCTGAAGCATCAAATAGGAAATGCTATTGCAAATCTTCGAGTTGTGACAGACTAAATTTTCAAGCACTTGGAGTTGGAACTTACGTTGCATCATTGAGATTATATTTTCAGCTCAATTAACTACCAAACCACTTAAGCTTTCTTCACCTTCACTTTAATGATTATGACTAGCGACAGCCAGGTCACTGCAAGCACTTGAAGAAATTCTTGATGACACTTCAGAGCTTTGGGGAATTTTTTAAATGTTCAACCTTATATTTGTCAACATTTCAATTCGAAACTAGGTGTGATTAATGTAGATTATATATTGCAAACATTTAATAAACATATCACTATAATTTAAGGACAAAATAATTCTGATTTTCATCTATTTTTCTGTACTTCGACTGTACTTTCTTATATATGTGGGAAAGGCCATCAAACTCATAGCCAATGACGAAGCAAAAGTACTCTTTGAACTAATTTATTTACAGTGGATAAATTACAGTAGCAAAGGGTCTAGGGGATTTTAACAAAACAGAGATTTTAGGTAAATATCTAGGGACAGGGGGTGATGTTGGACGGACATAAACGAAAACAGAAGCTCCGAGGAGCACAGCGCGATTCGTCTTTACAGGAACATGGGAGAAGCTACATTTTAAAAAAGGCGGGAAAATACTCCCTAGCTGTTGGTCATGACGTGACGCCATAACTTGCGGTCTTCAGTGCTGCCATCTGTTGAGCGCGTGGGGGCAAAAACCCTACAGATCGGCCGTCCTGACACTGACCACAGCGGCGCACCAGGAAACCAAGGCGGTAAAAGAAAGAAAATTTAGGAAATTTTACCAACTGAGACAGCACTGAACATCGCTTACAAATTCAGCTAGTTAAAGGGTCCATCTTGGCAGATTTTAAGACATCACATTCTGGATGGTTGCCCTTAAACAAGAGAAGTATATAAGTAATCAAAAATATTAGAAAAATTACAGTAATATTCAATTTACGTGAAACACAGTTACAAATTTTGGTACACTATAATAATACAAAAATACACAAAATCGTTGTAATATGTAAAATTACACGATACAAATGTTGTGATACAAGTAAGAATAAAATTAAATTGATAGTTATAGAGAAAAAAATACTAAAAATCAGTCTGACAAAGAAAATGGTTTCATGAGGTCAACCGAAGTGGTGGTTTGATTAGGACCGGCGTGACACCCTACTTTGGTCACTTCGAACCTGTCTTTTGAGTTAACTTTCGTAACTTCATTCGGGCCTAAAAATTTAAGTCGCAGCTTTAACCCTGTGCCGAACTGGGTTCACTGGATTGCTACGAGATCGCCCATTTTATAAATAGTAGCTTTCTTGCGTTTCTTGTCAGTATTTCCTCAGATCAGTAGCACTGAACTTGCTCTTACCAGACCAATCCTTTCTGTTCATAATTTCAGCCAATTTATCAACTTGTAATTTCAGTAACCGTTCTTGTTGCACTTGCTTACTCAGTTGATTAATTTGATCATCAATATTCACAGATTCATTTCTGGCATTGTTTTCATTCTGTAGAGACAATGTTTTAGCAATCAGCTCTTCTTTCTTTTGATAACATTTCAATTGTTTTGTATTCACTTTCTTTTTCCTTGAGATTTAAAAGAATGGTCTCCTTGTTTGATAATTCAGATCTATGACGGGACAATAGGTCTTTCAGTTCTAGTTCTTTCATAGCTCTTTGTATCTCTAGATCAGCTATGGTTTCTTCAGCTATAGAACGTGCAATTCTTAATTGAAGCTGGTTAGACATGTCATTTCTTTCATTTCCTAAATCTATTATCATTTGCTGTTTCTCTTCAACCTCCTCTTTGAGTTCCTTGACTTGTGTTCTGTACAGTGTTGAAAAATATTGTTCAGCTTCTAATTGGTCTTGTAACTCTTTCATTTGTAAATCATATAGAGATTTCATCGTTCTTAATTTGTAGAGGCCATTTTCTAAACTGTTATTAGCAGACTGCCTATATCCTTTACCAGCTGCTTTTCTTTAACTTTTAGATTAGTGATTTCATTCAGCCGATGTGAAATATCAGATTGCAACATTTTTTACTTTGAAGCTTTAACCTTCTCTACTTTTTTATGTTCGCCTTTTAGTTTTTGGAATTCCAACTCCAACTGTCTGTAATTCACAGTGAGCATCGACATATCTTTTTCTTTGTCTTCTCGGATTGCTTCTGACTTTTGCCTCATACTCTTTTCCTCACAAAGCTTAGTTTGTAGAGCTTGCATTGCCTTAAGATTAGCTTCTTCCGTTGTCGATAACAGTCTCTTTTTATCAGCGGTAAGGCTATCAATGTCTTGTCTGTGTGCTCCCCGTTCCTGCTCATATTTCTTTTCAAGGTTTTTGAGCTCCAATACCAACATTGCATGCATGATTATTTTGCACTTCAACAAACTTGTTATTGAGTTCGTGCATACTGGCGTCAGTGTGCAATTCGGTCTTTCTTCTTGGCTTAAAGAGATGTAAAACTGGATCTTCGGCGAGTAGATTCTTGAGTTTCTGGTAGGCTCCATTCTGTTCGTTCCCAAACTCAAAAGAACCACCTTTTCTTAGAAGATCACTCAAAGGTTTTTGCAACTTTTGAGTAACATGGAATGAACGTTATGAAGTAGCATATGAGGCCAAGGGAACTTTGCAATTGTTTTATGATGGTTGGAATGGGAAACCTTTGAACAGCAAGGAAATTTAAATTTGATGGACGAACCGTCCCATCTTCCACGATGTAACCCAAGAATTCCACAGAGCGTTTTAAGAATTGGCATTTCTTTGTTTTTATTTCGAGTCCGTAATCAGAAGCTCTTTGGTTCAATATCTCGACACCTTCCGTCTCGTCAGACGACGGAATGATCAAATCATCCATGTAGATGATAACGATGCCCTCCATCATCAGATCTCTAAAGATGCTGTAAACGTACCTCTGAAAAACACTCGGACTTGTACTGAGTCCAAAGGGTACTTTTAGAAATTCGCACCAACCATCTGGTACGATGAATGAAATATACTTGCGACTGCCCTCTTCCACAGGGACATGAAAGAAACCATTTTTGAGATCCATTGTGGTGAAGACTTTGGCTTCTTGCAACCGGTCCAAGACATCTTCAATGAGAGGAAATCTTTGACCAGTTTACGATTTAATTTTCGGTAATCAACACAAATCCGTGTTGAAAGGTCTCTCTTCTTGACTAACACAATTGGACTGGCATAGTCCGAAAAACTGGGACGAACGCTTACCCACTCGTCTATCTGTTAACCTCTTGACTTTCGAGAGGTGATAACCGACGGGCTCTTTGATACACTGGAATTTCATCTTCCAAAATTAGTTTCATCGATACGTCAGTAGACTTCGTCTTCCTCGGCTCATAATTAGATACCAGGTTTTCTACACTTTTCCGAAGACAGCCATTCTGGATGTGACGAAGCTCCAATTCATTACCTGGTTCACTGCATTCTGCGATTTGGAGTATCCAGTCAACAGTTTCCTTCTTTGGAACCTCAGCTTCATCGAGGAAAGGAAACGGTACTCGACTCAAAAGTGCTGATCCAATGATAGCTTCATAACATATGTCTTTGACAGGGATAACCTGGAAGTCAAGTTGACAAACATGCCCGTTTATGTCAACAACATGTCGAAAAGATCCTTTCGTCTTTACCAGGCTGTTGCCGATTCCAGACAATACAGAGGTGTTGCTTGTCAGGGTGGGTGGTTTTTTCATTTTCTTGTAGACATCCTCCCTTAAGATATTACGTTTACTACCGGAGTCAAAGAGTGCAACAACCGTCAACTCGCCTAGTTTCACTTCTTTCATGAACTTGTCTAGTTCGACGTTCAAGTAAACTTCTGGCATGTCAGCTCCGACTGCAGCTACATAGATCATGTGACTATCAGGGGTTTTCTCAGGTTTAGGGATCTTAGTATCTGTTCCTGGGATCCTTTGCTGGTTCTTTCTGGGGCAAGCAGGACGAAGATGATCTGGAGAACCACAGTCATAACATCAGGGTCTCCTCTGTCTAGGATTCCTGTTCTGGCCAGTCGCTGGTCTGTTCCACGCAGGCTCAGGCTTGATGTTTTTCGCTCCGTCACTACCAGGATTTTCTTTGCTTTGATGATTGCCATAACTTCTGGCGTATCCCCAATAGTCTCTTCTTTGGAAATTCCTCCTCGAGAGGCTCTCTCTCAGACTTTCGTATTCGTCGAACTTTTCTGCTAGTTCATCTGGCTTTTTGAACTTCAGCATTCCATGAAGAAATTTTGCTTGATTTCCTCGGGAGCTCGGAATTTGAGCTGTTCAGTTATAAGTAAATCTACCAGATCGTCTAGAGTGTCGACCTGCAAGTCTGTTATCCACTCACGAAAGTAGCAGCTCAGTTCATGGGCATAGTTCCTCCATGTTTTATCTTTAGTTTTGGTGTGACGATAAAACAAGTTTTTCTGAGGTTACTTTGTACCTCTTTAAAATTATGCTTTTGACGTAGTCGAAATTGTTGGCATTTTCAATGGATTCTCTAGCAAGCATATTTGAGATGTCCGACGGCATTACGTGCAACAAATAGGCTATCCAGTCTCGCTTAGGCACCTTCGCCATTTCCGCACGTCTCTCAAAGTTTATGAGAAAAAGTCCCATTTCGTCTTTTCTTTCATCAAACTTGGGTATTAACTGAGCGAGGGGGATTCTAGGTTGAGTTTCTTCTGTGCGCACTGGAGCCGCAACAGATTGGCTAGCTCGAGCTATTTCTAGTTGAAGACGTTGTAACTCCAATTGAGCTGTCCTCTCTCTTCTTTCTTCCTCTGCCTTTCGATCTTCAGTTGTCCTCTGTCTTTCGATCTTCAATTGTCCTCTGTCTTTCTTCCTCCGCCTTTCGATCTTCAATGATTCGGCTCAGAATACCAGAAACAATTTCCTCGTCGTAGCCATCACTTTCTAAAATGAGTTTTCTAAGGTCGGCGATCTTACTATTTTCCGTCGGCGTCAAGCCTAATTCATCAACAACCTCTAATAAATCTGCCTTACGACCTTTGGTCAAGTAAGCCATGACGATTGTGTCGCCAAATTACAAAATAAAATAACAATAACAGGCGTAAATAATCGACCTTTAAAGAAAATCGCCGTACCATCAAAAGGATGATTTACAATCCTCAATGGAACTCAATTTGAACTAGTCACATAAAAAAATACCTGGAGACACACGGTCCACCAACAACCCAATTGTGGAGTCTAGAAAAAGAATATAGTTCGTACACCGGAGAAAACACTTTTACCCACAACTCGATTCCGGAGTCAGGAAAATTAATAGCCAAATTAACACACTGGGAAAAACACTTTTCACCCAAGACTCAATTATTCCGAATCAACAAAACAGAATAATTTGATTCTCAACGGGGAAACACTTTTCACCCACGACTCTATTATTCCGAGTCACAAAAACGAAATTTTTCATTCAATTCGCACTTCGGGAAGATCACCTTTCCACCCACAGCTCAATTTTTTGAGTCAATTAAAACAAATCATTAAATTCAAATAACGGGGGAACACAGTGACCACCACACTTCTTCCAAGTTCACACGAGCATATAACACAATAAAAATCAAAATAACACAATAAAAATATGACGTGGCAAAAAAAAAATACTTCGCGCTATCATTCAACATCTACCCCAACAGAAAAAAACACATGAAGAACAACATAACTTTAGTCTTCAGAATTTAGCGAAACAAATATGATTCAGAGGTAATTCGAAGAATAAATTTTTAAATGAGAACATTTGTGTTTCGTTTCGCCTTTACAATTCTTTGTGAATCATTCGCCAAATAGAAAAAATTTCAACTAGTTTTTCTTTTAAACCTTGATACATGAAATCATGTTTTTCAACACTTATTTTTGAAAACATTTTAAAGAAATACCGTTGCTGGGGAACAGAACACTTTTGGTTTTGAAATGCAGTGATTAAACACAAATACCATTTAGTAGAATGAACACATTTTTCAGAATAAACACTTAGCAGGATCAACGCATTTAGCAGAATTAAAACAATTAATAAAAGTTTAACTTATCTGAGATTGACGACAGGTCACACTTCTGGGTTGGATTTCTCAGTCCTCGGGTCTTTAAGACGTTGTAGTTCTATGATGGTGCATCTCTTCTACCATTTCTTGGTCACAGGATTGCAGAATTAAAATCCATGGGATCACATCCCGGCCGGACCCCCATTTTTTGTGGGAAAGGCCATCAAACTCATAGCCAATGACGAAGCAAAAGTACTCTTTGAAATAATTTATTTACAGTGGATAAATTACAGTAGCAAGGGGTCTAGGGGATTTTAACAAAACAGAGATTTTAGGTAAATATCTAGGGACAGGGGGTGATGTTGGACGGACATAAACGAAAACAGAAGCTCCGAGGAGCACAGCGCGATTCGTCTTTACAGGAACATGGGAGAAGCTTCATTTTAAAAAAAGGCGGGAAAATACTCCCTTATTTGTTGGTCATGACGTGACGTCATAACTTGCGGTCTTCAGTGCTGCCATCTGTTGAGCGCGTGGGGGCAAAAACCCTACATATATTCGGTACTTTCTTATATATTCGACGAGTTTACAACCAGTTTTTTTACTCTTAAAAATAGCCCAATCCAGTTGAAATTTTTAAATCGCATGAAAAAACTGAAATGATCCAAAAATTTTCCAAATTCTTTCAAATTTCTTTTAAGATTGTTTTAAATGAAGTTGTTCTAAGGGCTGATAAAGCTAACACTGACAGTAAGTGTTGTCACTTTAGTAGTGAATCTGAAAAACGTTAATTTTGTTTGATAAATATTGTCGATAATTTCAAAAATCTACCTTAAAATCGCTTGACGCTATGTGCCTGATGCTTTTTTATTCCTACGAAATCTTTGCCTACTTTATATTTAAAAAAATACTCATTCAATAAAGTTAAAAAGAATATTACATTTAAATGGTGGGTTGGGTTTTCATGACGCAAGTGCCATATTTGGCTAAGCTGCTACAAACAACGTCAAGGAAATGGACAAACACAAGGAAAGCTTTACTGGCACAGAAGGGAGAAATACACCCTGGGAGAAATCGAACCTCCACCGCCTAAAACTCGCAGGTTGTTGGCGTGGTGGGCAAACCAACCTGAGCCACGGCGAAACTTAGATTTAAATGGATTATTTACAATACATTTATTGGAATCGCTGTCAATCTATGATTCCATTTACGGAACTCTTCACCCATAGTTATGGGCCGTCGTGGCTCAGTGGGTATGCCCACTGCTCTAGCAACCTTCGAGTTGTAGGCGGCACAGGTTATATTCCTGTGAGGTGCATTCCTCTCTGGGTGTATTTCTCTCTTCTGTGTCAGTAAAACTTTCATTGTGTATGTTTGTCGATTACTTGATATTGTATGTCTTGTGTCTGGCGCAGCTTGGCCAAATATGGCCCTTGCACCATAAAACCCCAAAAAACCAAACTAAACCATAGTTATTATCAGTTTTAGTCTGACTAGTGGCTAGACTCTACGAATATGTGCATTTCGATCAAAGTGTATAAAACTTTTTCTGTTCTGTGTATAAACAGAGCAAATGTAGCTGTACTCGTATTTAGGTAGAAAAAGGGCCAATGTCCATTTTTCAAGTTTTTTTGTATCAGCCGACTTAGTAATTTTCATTTTTTAAATTTTTAATACAGCATACAAAAAAAGTACCTCCAAAATGTTTTGATTCTTTCGGTACACTACTATTTAAGTGTATTTACTAGAAAAACAGTGATTTTCAACTTTTTCATTTCGAAATTTTCCTGTATATTGGCCCTACAGAAAAATTCCATGGAAGTGGATATTGGCCCTTTCAAGAGATATGAATATTTATTTCAGAACGAAATCATTCATTTGATTGAAAATTTTATATGAATGGAAGCAGTATAAACCCAAGAAAAACTTAAACGATGTAAATTATTGAAATAAGGGCAATGCATAAAATAAATTAGTAACACAAATACATTAATAATTTGATACTGCCTTAGCCTTCCGAACATTCTTCTTATCCATAAGGGCAGCATTCTTCTGATTAGTAAGACTTCTGCAGTTGTTGATGACATTAATTGAAAATAAAATTGCTTATTTTATTGATGCATTGTAGACTTTCAAATCTTGATTTTCCCTTGAGCTAGGGGCAAGGGCTGTTGATTGGTTGCAGTTGATAGGGTAAGGCAGTAGAACACTTCTTTCGAATAAGTCCTAGTCTCAAGTCGACTCCGCTGGTAGTTCTATGAAAAGGTAATGAAACTGAAATTCATCTTCTTGAGTAAATTTCATTTTATTTGACCAAGTTACTTGTCTCTATTTTTCTCCCTATTGACGAATCTTGAACTTAAAAGAACTATGAAACTAAAGATCATGTTGAGGAATTTTCACCATAGACAAAGTGGGCGTTTTTGATATTGATTTGAAGAAATTACACCAATCGTGAGGGACTCCAATGTCAATGTTTTGTTTCTAACCTTTTCAATAGATGCATTGATTGTATCCGCTTCCATGTGAGTGTGTTCAGATTTCAAGAAGTGACAAATCTATCGTTTATTTTCTAATTTTAATTCACACATCAAATTACGAAATATTGCTGTGTTATTTATTTCGGCCCCAGCACGAATCAATACATAGATGTAGCTATTCAGTGGTAGTTGGGAAGCCAAACAGGAGAAATTTCGTTAGATTTGCATTGCTTTACGTATAACCGATACACCACAGGTAAATCAGGACTGTGGTGCAAATTGTCTGTTTAGTGCATATCAAACTATTACCTAAATAGACAGACTTAATCAACCTCGATTGCTGCACTATGAATACTTAAAAAAGTACTTTCTTAAAAACTGTCTTCGACTTTGTGTTTTCTGAGTGCAAATCCTTTCTCCCGACTTTTATATTTCGAGAACTATGTTAACGAATAGCTGGTCTTGGTCATCACTGGAGAGAATTCATCCCGTACTCATTCTATTGTAACGGCGGCTAGGGAAATTGACAATCTTGCCGGCGGATCAAGTACCGAAAGGAATAGGCCACACCGAAACGACCACCACGGCAGCCGAGATAGGGGGTCTGATAATCTGGCGGCGATCGTGCCGAAAAGAACGACCACCCGGAGATAGCTTTTTAACGGCAGTAGCGATTCCAGGGGTCAAAATCTTCGGTGGCTTCGAAACAAAGGGCAGGCGCCTTTCTGTCGCCCTCTATGACATTTCGAGACAAAAAGGACGGAGATGAATTACGATGACCATTGCCGACAAGGGTTTATGGTCCCCTTTCAAGTCCGCCGAAGTCTGTCGTAAAAGTCAAGGGGAGATGCCAACGTGCGAGAGCCATTCGAAAGGTCCGAAGATGGTGAGATATTCAACAGCCAACCAGAACCGACTAAGAGGCCGACCCGAAACGAAAAGGAGGAGTCGAGAAGCACCCGATATATATAGAGTTTTTGATATCTTGAGAGGATTGGATTGGAACGAAAGAGAAGAGCAGAGAGAGACCGTTTTGGAGAGAGACGAAAGTCGAACGAGAAGTGAACACCCGTTCACTGTCGGCGAAAGATTGACATCTTTCGGGAGAGCTCATCCGAGCTGCAAAAGGCCGATTTATCCCGCCCTGGGATTCTATACTCGCCTGAGTATTTTATTGAGAAAGGCTCGCCCGTAGCCGTGAAGGAGACTCCTCCGAGAAATCTGTGCAACTGCTCGTCCTAGTAGTGAAGATTGATCTCATCCGAACTGGAAAAGACTGAGATATGATATCCTGCCTTGGGACTCTATACTCATCTGAGTATTTTTTATTGAGAAAAGGCTCGCCGAAGCCGTGAATTAGACTCCTCCGAGTAAACTGTGAGAGGCTCGCCAGCAGCCATAAGAAGCGCCTCGATAAAACTTTGGACTTTCCAACGAACAATCTTTAAATGAACTTTTCATTCATTTTACCGACTAATTGTACCAAAGTGTAAATAAAATCCATTAATCTAGAAACGGATACTTTTGAATGATAACTAGTCTAAGCTACCCGTGAACCAAGACGTTACACTATCAAACGACCTCCTCCTGCATTCACAGGAACCACCCATCAACTTACCTTTCTTTAGAAACCTTTTTATGATATATTCTCGTTCAGCGATGTAAGAGGAAGAAGAATTATTCCCAATACAATCTGCAAAAACGGCCAATGTCCAGACATTGGCCGTTTCTATTTAAATTAAAGGAGGTATCGAAATTGTTTAAAGGTCCAATGCGCACATTGGCACTTTTAAAATTTTTGAAAGGTTGATGTTTACCTTTTTGAAAATGTTTCAACTCAGAATGTATTGACGTGGGGGCATCGGCACTTTTTCTAGTGCAACTTTCATTACCTTGAAGTGTTTCATGACATAACTCAAAATCAGCAAATTTGGATATTGATTCTTTTTCTACCAAGGTGCAGATAGATAAATCATACATATCATCATATCTCTTAAATTTGTCGATATATTCATTGTGACTTAAAAATTATTGTTACATATTCAAAGTCAAGAAATTAGAAAAAGACAACTTTTATTACTTATCAACGTCCTTGACAAAGTAAGAAAAAGATGCTGATAGCTCAGTAGTCAGTCATCTGTCAGACAACGAGTTTTTACTAAAATTTAACGATTTATCGAATTTTTGCTTCTCAGAGTTGTGTTTTAGTTAAGGTCTAATATTATTTTTGTTCCGCCTTTTCAAAGAAAACACATATTAGGTCGCAAAAAAGGCTACAGATAGTCACTGCACAAGATCCAGGTGAGGGGTGATGTAGAATTGTGAACTCTGAAATCGGAACCAAAACTACTCTGCTAGGCCATTACCACTTGAGATTTTCTTCTTGCTATGCAATTCACATGAGGCTTTTTCTTTCGAGCTTAATGAGGTGGCGGTAGAATTTTTGAGGCGTACGTTTTCCGGACGTGACGTCTCGTGACTTGTTTATTGAATACGATTTTCGCACGTCGCCAATAAAAACTCCAAATAATAAATTGATATAGGGTAGTTAATTGATCAACGCGCCAATTACATTGTACGCGAAAAAGATCATTGGGTCGAAAAAGAGAAGCAACTAGTTTTGAAAACGGAAGATTCCAGCTGAGGATACCAAAATAATGAATTAAACCTGCTGTAAATTTATTGAGCGGGGGAGCACATTTGGATATTGAAAATATTTGTCTGGACCTGTACTGCAGATAGAAACACCATCATGACCACAATATCAAATCTAGAGGACTAATATTGTAGAATTACATCAGAAAGGTAATAAATTAATAGGTTTCAAAACCCCTCTGACTAACTCATCAATCAACAAAACCGGTAAATTCGCGATATCACGAATTTGAAATTACTACACAACTCTTAGAACGCCTTAGATGAGCCTCGAGGCAACAAGGGCCCAATTGGTATAGAGACGCGGATTAGCAGCCGGAGGATTGCGAGTTCCACACTTGATCCAACCAAAGACCGTCATGTAGGGGGGGGGGTTAGTGCATGTTAAATCTGTCGTGGCCTCAAATGTCCTCACGCTGGCGTGGTGTGGAAGTTTGGAGAATGGCGTGCCAGTTCAGGTGTTGAACTTGTCATCTGACCGTGGTTAAAAATTGCAAGGTGTTGTTCTCAAATCTTTCCCTTTGTGATTGATCCAGGATTGTCCTAATAGCCGGTTCTAGCTTCAGTGGAAAGTAAATTCAACTACCTACCGATTTGCGTGTTTAGTAACGATCTGCTTATAAATTATATTTAAATGATGGTCATGCTAAAAGAAAGTTTTCCTTGCAGAAAAGACAACATCCAGGATAATTTTCAGAAGTTCAAACCTTACGAATGGAATTTACAGTGAAAACAAACAAATCTGACTGTACGTAGGTAGTTGAATTCACATTGGGCTAGCAATACGATTTGATGATTATGTATACCGATATGTGTGGGGCCGCGGTAGCCCAGTTGGTAGAGTCGCGGATCCAACCAAACACAGTCACGCACAGTGGGGGATAGTGCACTATAAATCTGCCGTGGCCTCAAATATCCTCATGTTGGCGTGGTATGGAAGTTTGGAGAATGGGGTGTCAGCTCAGACGCTGACTTCGTCAGCTGACAGTGGCTCAAAACTACAAGGTGTTGTCCTCGGATTTTATCTTTCAAGATTGATCCGGGACCGTCGCCTATAGCCAGGTGTTGCTCCAGTGCGACGCAAATTCAACTACCAACCAACCAACCTTAGACGAGCTTCAGATTTATTCCACTTCGCGAGCGCAATTTGTATCGCATCTTTAGCTATGTCGAATCTCCTGGTCATCACCTTCAACGGTGCCCCAATAATTAGCATGTGTCCCAACGCGTCCAGCCTCATCATTAGACATACGTTACGACCTGCAGCTCTCGGTAATTGTGCGGTAAATTCTCTCAAGTGCGAGGATGCTGTTCCTTACGTACTCTGTATGTATATGAAGTGAGCGTCGTCCGCTTTCGGAATTCATTGCTCATGCATGATAATTTAATGCACAGTAATTGTCAGCGAGCTGCTTTTAGACATTATGTTAGACTCGCTGGTGGTTCGTAAATGTTGCTGAAGATTAAGTCGGTGTGCAGATATAGATTTTAGGTAGATGTGGGTTTAGATTTTAAGAACGAGTGATTTTTAATGAAGATTTAACGGCACTTCATAAGGTACAACTTCCAGGTTAGTGACGTATAGTATTATCAAAATAGTTTAGGACAGGACGAGACATAACACCCGCTGCAAAGCAACTCATCTCCACATCAGAAAGACAAAAGAATTTAAAATAAAGAATATTACATAAGGGTGGAGGTATTTTAAGTTAAAAATATAGATCTAGGGGCGTGAAGAACATAAAATAGTTAGTACAAAACCAATAGTCTTCGCCCAATCGCGAAATAGACAGGGGGTTTAGTTTAATGTACTGCAATCTTATATATAATGAAAGTAGGTAGTTGAATTAACGTTGCACTGGAGCAACACAATGGTCTATTATCGAGATATAAAGAAGAAAATATATTTGTCTGAAGGCAGCAAAAACTGTTGAACGCTGATCTCTGGCATCATGAAATGACATAATCTTTGAAGGAGACCAACACGTTATTATACGTTCGATAACCTGCCGTCTTCCCTGCTTGACTTTCTAACCAGTGTTGACTATCTTGATCAATGGGATGTTGATGTACAGGTCTCGATTGTAGACATATGTGGGTTTAGATTTTATTAACGAGTGATTTTTAATGAAGGTTTAAAGGTACTTCATTACTCGACAACATGCTGATAGAGTTCGCGAATTGACATGTAGAATTCTCAAAATAGTTTAAAGTATTGTAATCTTACATATAAAGAATGTAAGTAGTTGAATTTACATCATACTGGAACACAACTGGCTATTGGCGACATATAAAGATGAAAATATGTTTGTCTGAAGCAGCAAAAATGTCAAACGCCAATCTTTGGGGGTCATGAAATGTGTACAGCTTATTTTGGTCAACGCAAATATTTCCAGCTCGCTACGTCGTTTAAAAAGCACCATAGAAATAAAGTTTAATATAGACCATTAAGCAAGAAAAAACCAATTTTTAATCAAACTCGAATCAACACAAGACTCCATAATCTGCCACTAGCCGAGTAATCGGAAGAGGAAAGAACCCAAGCCTATGAAGTTAGCAAAGTTCAAAAAGCTGTTTGACGACGCAATGAAACTACTGAGGAAATAGAGGCACGACTTGGTTTGACTGAAGTAGAAGAAACTCTCGGGCGAAGCCGGCCAATATTCTAATACACGTACAAACATTTTTGTACTAAATCATAGCTTAATTTCATTGCAAAAACTTATAAATTGGGTTGTAGCTTAAGTTAATAACATCGTTGGCACCTCACTAAAGGCACGAATCTACAAAATCGTTGTTTCGAGAAACGTTTTTGTAAAGTTTTGGTGCTGTACCAAAATTTCTTTGGTATTGAAAATGTTGGCATCGATTTGGTTGCGAATCCGAATTCGTGCCTTTGGCATAATATAAAACGATGAATAACTGTCTAGAAATGCATTTTGTAGACATTTATTCGACGTTGAAGCGGCGTAAAATGCAAATTCGTTTCATTGTTGGGGTGCTAATGATATAATTCCCACAAATGTATTTGAATTCGGTACGATTCATAATTCCATCAAGTAACAGGCATAAATAAAGCTTTTACTTCATAATCGAAGGTAAGATAAGAGGTATTTAGATTTAACGTAGAGGTTTTTGTATAAGGAAGTATTTAAATAACTTTATCTTAACCTTCGGGAGCAAATGAGATTTCAGAATAGTGTAGTATTGCTTTTACCTTTCACATATACAATTGAAGATTAAATAACTACATCAATTGTCTGGAAGAATCCTGGTAAGCATTCTATTGGTCAAAACAGTTAAACACTGGTTAGAAGTCATGCAGGGAAGATTACGGGTTGCTGGACGCATAATAGCATGTGGGTCAATCTCAGAAGAATAAAATATTTGAAAGACATTAGAAAAGATAGTCATCAGCAAGCAATGATTATAGCTATCCATTAGAAAATAAATACAGTCTTTAAATCTGCGGTACTTCTCATTAGTACCTAGCATTCATTTCAGCAAGTCGATTGTTAGACTTAGCGCCGTAAAATTCCAACTGCCTCCTAATCGTTTCATATTTACAATTATATTACCTATTCATTAATTAATCCCCAAAAGTAATGATTTCAAAACTGTTAACAAATGAACTGTAACTGTTAAAAAAGTAACCGTTTTGCATTTAATTTTCCTCTTGATAAATAAATCAAGTTCTATATGAGCAAGTAATGATTATAGCTATCCATTAGAAAACAAGTACCGTCTGTATATCTGCGGTACTTCTCATTAGTACCTAGCATTCGTTTCAGCAAGTCGGTTGTTGGACTTAGCGCCATAAAATTCCAACTGCCTACCTAATCGTTTCATGTTTACAATTAAATACAGATATTACCTATTCATTAATCCTCAAAAGTAACAATTTCAAAACTGTTAACAAATGAACTGTAACTGTTAAAAAAAGTAACTATTTTGTATTTAATTTTCCTCTTGATAAATAAATCAAGTTCTATAGTTTTCTATTACAGAAAATTTTAGCTTAGACGACTAGTTTCAAAGTTAGTTAACGATGACAGTACAGAAGAAAAGTCAATTTTTCTTCTGTATGGTAGACAAATTTTTAATTCTAAAAAGAGAACTTTGTTGACCCCTAAAATAAGTCTAGTTGCAATTAAAATTTCTTCGTCAAGATTAGCTAATTTTCAAATCTTTTTGCTTTTGTCTTGTCTTGAAAAGAGACAAAAAATTTGAGCAAATTGTTTACTTATATTACCAATCTAAAGTCAGTAAATAATATCAAACACTAATGTTTTATGTAATCAAATAATACACAAATAAGGGAATGTTAAAACATTATCGTCCATCTAACTACCAACACACAACCCCTTGAAGATTAATAGGAACTCTACAGAATGTAAAGTAAGCATCCACTAGAACGAGATTACTATTTGCTTGAAAGATTAATCACTTAGAAATATAAATATTGCATCAAATTACATCTTAATTCAATGTGTTCCCTGTTTGATATCACCTCACAGCGTTCGAATACATCTTTGAATCGATAAGTGTAGTTTCAACGGGATATTTGAATCGCTGTGATGGGGATATCAAGCTGGGTACACATTGAATTGGAGTTGTAATTTGATGCAATATTTATCTTTTAAGGCAATTAATCTTTCAGGCAATGGTTATCCCGTTCTTTGGATATTTGCTGTACTTAAGTACTTATAGTTCAGGAGTTATTACAGTTTCAGTAACTCGTCATACCTTGGTCCCTGAAAATTCTAGATCTTTTCCTGTTTCGGAGATACTGTGCCTAATCCATAAGCTGACTCCTAAATCCACCCAAGGTCAAATGGTAATAAATCATACTTATATGACTCATGTATATCAAACCCACACTAATGAACGATTAACCATACAATTAACTAATATCTAACACTGCGTCATTCGACTGTAACCCTTTCCATGATGTGGAGAGCAGCTGAAACTTGAGGTATGTACTGCTGTACCCTAATGCTTCGGCGCTTCAATTTATTACTGATTGCGAATGATTTTACAACACTTAAATATATTTCTGTATGAGAGGGATTTTCTGTGTAGAAAAACACCAGAAGACGTGGATTTTACTTCAGATTATCCATTGTGTTCTTATGAAGCCTTATATTACCTTACTATGTAGCCATTGACCTTCTTATGAAATAGACGGAGCATGTGCCCGAAACTTCATCTTATTTCTCCTAAACGCTTGGTTTGCAGCTCTATCACGTGGTATTGGGAGAAAGCACGAATAGTACTGTAGGATTAACTATGGACAGGTTAATGTGATTATCGAGTGCGATTAAAAACAGTTTGGACTTCGATAGCCAATCGGCACAAGTCAATTCCGAAACCGAAGTGACCTACACTTCCGATATCTTACGACGATTCCACCCATTTGCTCTTTCTATTTCATTAGAAGATCAATGAATGTAGTAAGTGGCGTCACTACCGGAATAATAGGTACAGAATACACGTTCTATCACAAAAACACTAGAGGCATCTACATTTTGCTTCACAGAAAAGTCTCCCATAGTCTGGATTCAGGGCCGTCATGGCTCAGTGGATATGCCCACTGCCCTATCAACGTGCGAGTTGTAGGTGGCGCAGGTTTCATTCCTGTCAGGTGAATTTCTCTTCTTCTGGGTCAGTAAAATTTCCATTGTGTGTATGATATTGTACGTCTTACGCAGCATGAGCAAATATGGCTCTTTGCCCATAACACCCGAAACTATCCAATATAAACTGGGTCAAAATTTTGTTATTGATAACGTATGAAAATAATATTTAACCAAATTGCAATGTGCGTTCACCTTATTCTTCCATTACACTTCATAGTTTAAAAAGCTGCTATACCTGTTACAAATTATCGGCACAGATGTCTATGCTTGAATCCCAACTTGGAATGTGTTTTATAGTTTGTAAGAGAAAGAAGTGTAAGATGCGAAATGTTTTCTAATTCTTATGCGAGAGAAAGAGAATAACAATAAACGAGGGAGAAAGTGTACATTTGATATCGAAACTGAAGTCCGCTGAGATTTGCGTCCAAAATAAAATCTGCTTTTAACATATTGTTTTTTTAATTCAATCGACGACTCATAATTTTTTCAACTGGGGATGTGGAGCTGCTAGAATAGATTGGATGAAATTTTTCGCACATACTCAAAAGATAGAAAGAACAGAAGAGGTATGAATTTCAATTACAAAGCATGTTTTCTGACAAAACTTTTTCTGAAATGTTGGCGTGGTATGGAAGTGTGGTGAGACGAGCCAACTCAGGTTTTTGACCCGGGTTCAAAATTACGAGGTGTTGTTCTCGGATGTTTCCCTTCGGAATTGATCCCGGACAGTCGCCAATAGCCCGTTGTGTTGTTCTATTGTGATTCAAATTCAACTACCTACCTTTTCTAAAATTGTGAAATATCGTAGAAAAAATAGAAAAATGCGAAATTCGTACATTGTTGCTTTCTTCTCTTTAATTCCTGAAGTAATTTATAAAAGGATACCAATACTTTTATATAAATTGTAGTGAAAATTTTCAATTTTCGTTTTGAAATCCAAGGCAGCGTAGCTTTTAAAATATTTTTAAATAATGTGACAAGTAAAAACAAAAATGAATAGCTGAAAACTATTTGATATGTTTCAGTGATGAGTTTCAATGTGAGTTTCGAGTAATTTAAGCAACTACCCCCACACCAAACTTTCTCAAAATATTTTTAAAAATATTAAATTTAGTTTTTATGTCCACTCTCTCTTCATTAATAAATTCCGACTAATAAATTCCGAATTGGCTTGGTTGATTGTAATATCAGTGCAAACAGTATAAATTAATATAGGTGGGTAGTTGAATTAAGCACTGGAGCAACACAATTGGGCTGCTGGCGACGGTCTGGGATCAATCCCGAAGGGAAAGATACACATCGACAACATATCGTAATTTTGAATCACGGTCAGATGTCAGGTTTAATACTTGACCTGGCACCCCACTCTCCAAACTTCCACACCACGCCAACGCGAGGACACTTGAGGCTACTACAGATTTAACGCGCACTAGCCTCCACGTGCACGACTGTCTTTGATTGGATTGAGTTTCGAACTTGCAATCCTCCGGTTGCTATTCCCCTACTCTTCCAACCGGGCTACCGCGCATCCGTATTGATTCATACCTAATCTGTTTCAAAATTTATTTAATTTCACACTTGAACCCAAAACGGAATTGCCTTTATTTTTATTGGATGTTTTTAGTTGTTACTTTTTTTGCCAATTTGCAACTGCTCGCCTGCTATCAACCAGGAACGGCCTTGATTTCTATAGTTTTATAATAAAGTAGACGGGAAATTAATAATTTATAAAATTAAATGATTTCCTGAAATCAATATAATGTAACTTTTAGGAAGCACCGCCTAGCTTGTTACCAAGGAACAAAACTCCAAACTTGCTCGTTTAGAGTCAATAACCTCCAGGAACAAATAGTTTAAGAAAGCACCTGTAAGCATACTCGGAAGCGATGCGTGCTTTAAGTCCTGTCGTGTATCTTGCGCACGGAGGACCTCCCTTATTCGAATCCACAGAACAGAAACCCTTATATTTTTTCATTCGAAATCCCTCCCATTTTTACGGGTCTATAATCGCCCGGGAATTTGAAAATGGAACCTACCGCGGTCCCGGGCCCGCGCCTGGGGTGCAACCGGGTCACTTCGGACGCCGGAAGTGACGTCGGGAGGAGCGCGGAGTGCGCCGGCGCGCGTTTTCGCCGGGTTTCACCTGAGGTGCGTTTTGTAGCAGACGATTTCTGTGTCTTCGAATGATCGCTGGGTTTTTCTGTTGACGGCAACGACTGGAGAACAGAAAAAAAAGAGCGAATTGTTGTCATTCGACGATAGAGTTTAAAAATTTTTCTGGGAGAATTCCTTTTCTTATTTACCCTAAAAGTGGCCAAGTTACAGAAAGAGAAGTAAGTAGTTATTCATGTATCGTATCGTTTGCAAAATTGCTTATTCTATGCACATGTTTCCATGATTTGTATGTTTGTATAAAAAGAATATTCAACATGTGCAAACTTAAACTAAAAGTATGCCATTTTTTTCCCTTTGGTTGAATGATGTGCTTAATGTTTGGTGTGAAAAACAAATTATATAAATTGACTGCTCTTTGCCGACAAATGAAAATGAAATTTTTTTTCCCGACAATAATTTGAAAGGAGCATGTATAGCATTTTCTACTTTTCTTGCGATCAATTTGATAAAATCCTGAAAGTAATGCGAAAATCAGAAATTGAAATTAAAACTCTTTACATGTGTTAAAATGTAATAAGTTTAAGACAAAATTAAGTACTTCATGTTTAAAAGGTTATGGTAAAGAAATTAAAAAATATGCAAAATTTGCATTACACATAAAATGTTAACGAAAAACGCATAATACATTACCTAAAGATTTTCCTTATCACATGGATTAATCATCAAAGGTAAAGTAGAATAATAAAACAATAGAATTTTTGTTCATTTTGAAATGAAAATCTTAATTGGTAGAGAATATTTCGTTACTTTGGAGCTTAGAAATCTGGTTTTGCTAATTTTCTAAAAATATTTTTTCTAAAAGAATAATTTGAAAGAACCAATGTTTCGATTCTATTTTAATTCTCGGAATTCCTTTCCTTCACTTCTCAATCTCAGATCTCTGAAAGTACTATGTTGAGAATAACTTCGAAATGGCAATGCGAGAGATGACGCAATTATAAATTGTTATAGTACTGCTTTAAAATTGGGAAATACTGGCTTTTTATTTCTCTCCTGTGAATAAAGCAATTGCATAACGATGAATAATTGCATTGCATTATAATTCTTATCAATTCCAAAAGCTTACATAAACAATCTGCAAATTGATAATAATATATGTCAATTTAATTTGGACTTGTGAAAAGTAAGACGCATTTAGAATATTCTTAATTTAACCTTTGCTGTTTTCCGAAGTACAAAAGCGTTTGTAAGCCTTTGTTCTCAGTATTATTTAGAATTATTTCTTCAAAATATTTGCTGCATGGGATTTACATATGGGGTTATATCCAACAGATAATATTCCTAAATGAATAGTTGCTTGGTTACTTTAATTTCTACTTTATTTTGGAAATATTTTAATGTGCACGCATCTTTAACGGTGTGTTCTATTTGTCTTAGCATTTTGGGAGAACATAGAATAAAAAAAGTTAAATATATTTAAAATTTATATTATATTATTTACATACAAAGGACCATGAACAGTTATGTAAATTAGAATTTCTTTAATACCCTTAACCCTCATGGTGCTTGTCTGTACGAGGTATTTCATCATTAGCAAAACTGACCAGATCTTGATGGACGAGATATCTCGTCATTAGAAGAAAACTGACCAGATCTTGATCTCGTCATCATAAAAAAATTGACAAAATCTAATGACCAAATACGTCGTCATTTGCAAAATTAGTCAGATCTTGATCGACGAGATATCTCGTCATTAGCAAAATTGGTCGGATCTTGATGAACGAGATATCTCGTCGAGACCACTTGGAGGATTTATTGCAAAACAGGAAGAGTAATATTATTTAAAGACATATTACACCTTATACTACCACTGTGCATAATTTATATGAATTGTGCTTTCTTATCCACCTTTGTTTTTAAAATTATTTTTGCCCACGCGTTACCAATTCATATTAGAAATAAAAATATAAACTAATATTACTTTATGCTAAGAGAGCATTATTATGGACAAGTACTTGTCAGAAAAATTTACATTCTATCAGAGAAAGTATTCTTCAATGCAATCAGAAGCATTTCAAATGATAGTAAATTCTATTCCCAAGGCAGTCTGGTAGGATTTTTTATTTGGAAATGTATCCTTATCTGTTTATAAAGCAATTTACGATATGAGAAGAGGCAAAGGCTCATACCTTAAAAACTAAAATATTTCCAATTTTACAGAACTGGGGATAGCATTATATATATAATTTTAACGTAATTGAGCTATAAGTAATTGATTTCCCTAGGGTTTCTATACAGATATTCTCTATTTTTATGTATCGCGAAATCACGTGTACCCTGCTGGTGAAACTTGCATTCTATGTCTTAAAAGAAATGAATTATGAATTATAGAAGATTAATCTATTTTTAAAAATATAATGCAGGGCGCGTTCCCAACACGTCTAATAAATTCTCTTCGCAAATTTCTTTTTATGTAACAATTTTATTTGAGAATATGATTTTAACTCTGTCAAAATCCATAAATGTTTCCGAAGCTCATGACAGACAGTTAATGTAATTTTTTTATAAGAATAAATAACAGAAAAGTTATGGATTACACAGATTCTAGGAATCATTTATTAACTGTGAATATTATCTGTATGATTTATGTAAATACATTTATGTAATTACTTAGGGCATATAGGGAAGATGTCCTTATTTTGTTATTCATTTTTAAAAGTGGAAACATTAGGTTTCCTCACAGTTGTTCGAAATATTTTGTTTGGGACAAGAATTAGCGGCTGAAGATTTTAATCGCTATTTTATGTTCAATTTATTACCAGAGGGATGGGTGACATAGCTGTGACCGCCTTTTAGAATGTTCGGAATTATTAGGGTAGGTAGTTGAAGTAACGTCTTACTGGAGCAACACGACGGGCAATTGGAGACGGTCCGAGACCCATCCCGAAAGGAAAGATCTGAGGACAACACCTCATAAATTTGAGCCACGGTCAGATGACGAGGTCAGCACCTGAGCTGGCACCCCACTCTCCAAACGTAAGGACATTTGATTTAACGTGCACCAGTCCCTATTTATACGACCGTCTTTGGTAAGATCGAGTTTCGAACCATTACGAATCACTCGAATATCCGAATCTATTGCGAACCATTACGAATATCCATGTCTCCATCGGGATTCAAAATTCTAGGTATCAAGAGCCAGAACGTAACCACTAGATCATCGGGCTCGACAAAAGTAGATTGGTTTGGTTCTACACTATTTGCCACCGAAAATGCAACACCATGAAGGAAGCATCCAACAGATTTGAAATTTGCGCGATTCGTAGATCATGGAAGGATATGCACATGATTAGCACCCTGCAGCGTATGTGCACATCACGTTCACCATAACGCAACAAGTGATCAGTATAAAAAGGGAGAACAGAGATCTGGTTTTAAGTATTGGAATTGTATTTACTCGCTCTTCCTGTGTATAGGAAGCTTAATTATGCCTTGTCGAAAAGTACAGCTGTACACGAGCACGTTTTTGAGCCTGCCAGTCGAAGTATTTGGCTTATCGAGACAGCGGATTATAATTCCGATAAACGTATGCTCGAATTAGATGAAATCAAGCCAAAGTGATGCGGATATGGGATCGGTGAGTGCAGAAGGGACGAACTGACCGACGTGAATGAAAGCAGCTGCCCCGTCACACCATCGAACGAGAGGACACATATTTTGTGCGCATGACTATTTCGAATCGTACTGTTAGCTCAAGAGTTAGAGTGTGTTGCACAACTATTTGTGTCAGTACGTACAATTCGACGTCGTCTGCAACAGCGGGGAATTCTTTCAAGGTGCCCATTGCTATGACTACCTTTGATTACACCACAAGCGTCTGCGGCTGTGCGTAGAGCACTGCACATGGACAAACGAATGACACGGTATCGTCTTTTAAAACGAATCTCGATTTTTGTCAACAGCACCACGATGGTGGCATCCAAATCTTGCGGCACCTTTGCAACAGACTGTAGGACTTGCATTATATCGCCATACCGGCCCATCACTTGACATTATGGTATGGGGTGTCATTGGATTCTAATCCCGCAATCGCCTAGTACGCATTACCGTTACACTCAACAGCCAACGTGAAACACATCTGAAAATTTAGAGCTTCTTGTCGTCCCTTATCTTCAGAGCTTGCTTGGGGCCAGTTTTCAACAAGACAATGCGCGACCGCACGTGGCATGCAACGCACTACAATTCCTCAGTGTCCACCACATTGCACTTCTTCTATGACCCGCCTGTTCACCAGATCTATCTGCTATCGAACACGTCTGGTAGATGATCGCTAACGACTGGCCCACCATAGACCTTCCGCGGCTACGCCATATGATCTTTGTCAACGTGTGGAAGCAGCATGAACTGATATATCCCAAACATACATATAAAGAATGTTTCTTTAAATGCCGAGACGTTTAGAAGCAGTTATTGCCGCTCATGGAGGCTACTCAAAATATTGATTTCTAAGCGTTCTGCTTGTTGAAAGGAACTGTAATTTCAATCATTCACTCTTGTGCCTTATGTTATTTGTACAATAAATACAAATAGTTTTGATATCTTTGGTTCTCCATGGTTTCCCATTTTCGAAGGCCAATAGTGTAGATGTTGATGGAAGACATTCCACAATAAAGGCTGCTGGAACCAGATCTCCAAACTACTGCAATAGCCGATTGTGCTGCTCCAGCGTGAAATAATTTCACCTACCTACCAAACTTCTGGACTTCCTAGTTGTCTACAGAGAAGATTTGTAACTGGGTTGATAATGTCCACACTGATGATACCTGAACTTCATACGTTCTAGAAGTTTTAATCTCCTTTTTTTCTATTTAAATTTCTTCTCCAAAAATTGCCCACTCACCCAACCGTTGAATCAAACTTTGATGATTGAGGCATCTTGAGGTACAAGGCATCTTTAGTGCGCGTAGCTCTACGATCCTTTTTCGCTGAACAAGGACTATTTAAACCAGGAATGAAACTGAAATAAAGTCCCTATAGAACTATTCACTAAATAAATATAAACATGCTAATTATATGAACTTGACTTGATGGAGTATTGTTAACAATTCCAAATTTGAGCTCAAACCATCACTCTCATTGCGTTTTTCATTTTTTTGAAAAATTATTTCCATTGTTATTTTTTTACTCAAATGGAAACTTGTCAAAGATTATTTTGATCAGATTATTCAGATGAGCGTTCTATTTATGATACATATACTAACGCGCTGCCTACTGCGCTACAAAGGTTTCACGGTTCTTTCTACGGATATATATGATATATATATATATATATATATATATATATATATATATATATATATATACATACTAGATTTTCTTCATTTGTTCATTGGTATGCTTAATATGTAACTATATCATTTGCTGTAGCTGTAGCATTGATTTATCACCAGTCTTACTTTCCTTTTAAGTACCTATTAAGCGTTACCATAATTATTTTCCAACCATAGTCGGGTAGGTAGGTAGGTAGTTGAATTTAAGTCGCACTTGAGCAACACATCTCGTTATTCATATGCGAGGAGGAACTGCCTTTTTGGAAGACTACGGAACGTTGGTTTCCTAAGTGTATTTACAAACTTGCCTTTGAGTATTTAAATTTTTAGGGAAGTATTACTAAGAAAACGAAAACTGGTGTCAACTGTAAAAGTATACTTTTCACAACTATGATTCTCTTTTACGAGTCTAGTTTTGTGTTTTGCGGGTATGGCTCAATTTTGAGCATTCAATTTCAAATTGAGTAGATAGATAGTTGAGTTGAATTTACGTTTGGATCAATCCCGAAGGGAAGGATCCGTTAGCACCACCTCATTGTCATGAACCACGGTCAGATGACAAAATCAACACCCGAGCTCAATTTCAAATTGATCGATGAATGGATGCAGTCTAAAAATATTGTTTTTTTTTTTACTTTTATTTTTTGAATTTACAATGCAAAGCTTTTCTTGTGTGTTTAAAATGTATCTGTATAGGAACTCACGATTTAATGAAATCTTTGCAACTTTTTAATTTCAAATTATTTTCTCTGCATATGGCCCTTCTATAACCCTGGGCAATTCATAATACCCTGCTTTGACCTTACAGACGAAGTTTCCTCTATCTCAAGAAGCATATAATAAATATTTTCCATTATTACATCATTCTATAAACATTGTAGCACGAGAAAAGTTCAGGAGCTCGCTGTCACCTAATTATTCTATTCTGCTCGTATGGCAACGATGGATCATGCCTGTTTTAAAGTTACTTATATCTTTAGTTTTATCTATCCTGCTACGCAACACACGGTATCTGATCTTACTGAAATTCAGTCATTTACATTTAAATCCGTTTTGTAGTCAAGTGTCTTAATTTCAAGTCAGTTGTTCCCATTAGCATAATATAAAGGCGATTGTAACGAAGGAGCCAATCACATAGTTGTATATGTGGATGCAGCGAAATCCCCAAACTCTTTTTGTTTAATCACTCTATTTATATTCTCTATTCATTTCTAGATTGAGTTTCCAGCACGAATTCATTATTAATTCAACGCCATTGCATTTCTATCTAGGCAGACTGTCTCAACCCTTAGATTTGTTGATTGTGCATCATTTTTCACACGCTCTGCCTGGCGATCGCACCTATTTTTATCTCCCGTATTGCTTTCGCTTCCATGTTACTCGGGTGGACATACTGAATCCCTATTTGCTATTCGTGATTCATGTTTATAGTCGGAGTCTGTCCTGGGTGGTGTGCTGGGCACGTACTTTAATGCAGTCAGAAAAACAGGGGGCGGAAGAAAGACTGGCGAAGCATGCCTAGAACTTTAAATCGACATACCTCACCCATTCTATAGCTTTTTGATATTAATAATTTTGTATTTGTTCGATCATTGCAGGTTTCTTTTTGCGATTGCAATAGAAGATACTTATAAATCGGCGTATTTTATTCTTTTACATTAGAATATTCAAAAAGCACTCATTAATGACAAGGATATATTCAGGGAAACGCCAACGAGGCTCGAATTCTTTTACGAAATGATTTTGGTAGTAATCCTCTAAGTGGTTTCGACGATATATCTCGTCCATCGAGATATGACCGATTTTGCTGATGATGAGATATTTTGTCATCAAGATAGCGTCGATTTTTGATGATGTATCAAGATTTGATATCAATATCTGATCAGTTTTCTTCTAATGACAAAGTACCTCGTTCATCAAGAGCATCTTCATCTGGCCAGCTTTGCTAATGATGAGATACCGCGCAGGAGTGTTAAATAGCAATCAAAGATACATTCTGAAGCTAGTTACAGAGAAAATCGAAGCTTCGTAAATCACAAAGGAAAACTACATATCTGAAGACGTCCATAGTCTGAAAACACTCGAACCAATCGTAAAAAGCAATGCTCTCATTTAACATTATAGTATTTAGGAAACCGGGAAAAAGACTGCCATCCGAAATTATTTTCTGAATACTTGCTTGATGAAGGGGTTCCTTAGAAAATCAAATATTTTTGAGAAAAAAAGGGGCTTGCTGGTTAGGTTTGCATGTGGACAGCTCATACCTCAATAATGACGCGATTCATAGTGCCGTTAAATTATGTCCAAACTATGTCCAAATTTAGGTCCAAAATTAGGCCCATGACTGCTTAATTTTAATTCGACTCACAGTTGAATCTTGATTCAACTTTTCGGAAAAAAATGTCGCTATGATTCGGAATTTTAAAGATAGTTGAATCAGAGAGTGGTGTCAATGAGGCATTGCTGTAAAGCCAAAGTGAGTAAAGCGGGAATACTAAAATAAATTATTTACTTACTTTACGACCAATCGGTCCGGTGTTCAGGGTGCTGGCATCCAGATAGGAAAGGTCCTGGTTCGAATCCAGGCATGGATGCATATTCGTCTGGAGTGAATGTGTGGTCTTTCTATGAACAGGTTCTTGAATGTATGGTATGTATGTGAAGTCTAACGTGAACCCACCTCTTGTGGCACACCAGGATAAAGCCAATCAATTCTGCCCTTGTAGTGTCATGATGGCATGCTCAGTTGGCCGGGCATTGAAAAACTTATTTCACGATTCTAAACCAAAATATTCTTTATTTTAATAGGGCCGCGTAGTCCGGTTGGAAGACTAGCGGATTAGCAACCGGAGAGTTACGAGTTAGAAACTAGATCCAACCAAAGACCGTCATGTAGGGGAGGCTGTTGCACTTTAAATCATTCGTGGCCTCAAATGTCCTCACGTTGGTGTGGTGTGGAAGTTTGGAGATTGGGATGCTAGCTCAGGTGTCGACCACGTCATCTGACCGTGGGTCATAATTACGAGGTGTTGAGCTTGGATCTTTCCCTTCGGGGTTGACCCCGGACCGTCGTCAATAGCCCCAGTGAGACATTAATTCAACTACCTATCTACCTTTATTTTTATAAAATGATTAATGAGAATAAATGCAGCCAACAAAACTTCATCTGATTAATCAACTAGCTTTATTACGCGGCTTCACTCGAAAATTTTCACTGTTTCAGACAAACTTAGTCGCACCTCTGTTTTCTCAGCATTTTCTTTGCGTCGTCGACCAGTTCTTTTTAGCTTTGTTTGCTTCACGTGACTATTTTTTGCCTCTTCCGAATGCTCTCGTGACAGCTTTTGACGTTTTTTGCTAACTTTTGGTTTTTGGCAAATGTCCTACAACAAATTTTATTTCTATAGTTCTAAGGCATTGACGTAGCTAGCTGAATATAATTTCCTAGACATTCCAGACAAAATAAGCTGTGTAAATTTTACGACACCAGAGCTCAGCGTTTGAGACTTTTTCTGCTGCTTCAGACAAACAGATTTTCTGCTTTATATATACGAATCATCAGATTAATACTTTTGTTTCGACCATTTCTTAATAAATATCTAGGCCCTAAAATTTGTTTGGAATGTACAGTATCGGAATTACGAC
Source organism: Meta bourneti (assembly GCA_933210815.1). Taxonomy (NCBI): domain Eukaryota; kingdom Metazoa; phylum Arthropoda; class Arachnida; order Araneae; family Tetragnathidae; genus Meta; species Meta bourneti. The sequence continues at coordinate 58,884,694 of OW119926.1, forward strand.
TAAAAGACGTCAGAAAATTGGAGAATGAACCTAAAATGCAAGTAACGATTCTTTAAATCATAACAATTTCTTACTAGATCGTTTTGTTGCTAATTTTCTTTCGGACTTTGAAATTTTTGAAATTGGGGCTTTGTCGAATCGAGGTTTGATTGAATTCGTTGACTACATGACGCAGAAACCATCGTTATTGTATCGTGGCGAATGACAACAGATACTTTGCATAGTTACTACATAAATGTCGACTAACACACATAGAAAACATGTTTCATATTGTTTCGTAAACATTCGTGAGCATAAATTAATAAAACGCATTTATACTTTAACCCTCTGAGAGGTTTACACACTTATATCCGTTCAGCGCCTGTACGCACAGCACCCACAGTGTTTCCTGCATGACTTCTAACCGGTTTGACCTTGATCAATAAATTCTTTCCTAGGTACTTCAACCAATCAATGTGGTTATGTAGCTGCTATGTATGTTGTGTTGTAAAAGTAACACTACGCTACTCGGAAATCTTACAATTAGAGGGTTAATTTTCTACACTTAACGCAGCGAAAAGATTTTGCAACAAGTTAACAAACACCCCAAGGCAATTACTTGGATATTTTCAGGTAAAGAATTCGATTAATGTATTCTAAGCGAAAAATAAGGTTTCATTAGTAGCTATAACATAATTTATCAATTAATTTGAAAAATATGCATTATATTATTCGAGAAAAGGAGATATTTAATGTATTTAAATTAAGACTTTTTCCAAAGTAGAAGGAACTAGAAGTAGCAGGTTTTTATATGTGAACATTTACTTAACATTTATTTAACTTTATTCCTCGAGTTCTATTAATTTGAATGAAAATTAAATAAATATTTATTTCAATATTAATTTTTAATTCTTCTGTCTTAATTAATATCTTCTTGTGTGATCTTTCATCATGCTCTCCCTTCATAATAAAAAATGTTAATTGCGAGAGTTATTTAACTTTCTTTTTGCATGCTATTTTACTATCATATTAATAGTAAAATTATGATATCTGATAGTTATGGTAAATATGAAGTATGTAATTTTAATTAATCGGCACAGAAAATTTTAATTAACATTTTTATATAATTCTAATATCATACATATTTTTTACGTAAATATATACTTTAGATTCAGTAGAATAGAATGTTTAATAGAACTTTTCTCTGCGATGTTCAGGAATTTAAACAGTCTGATACTTATAGGAGCTTTTTAATTATTTTGCTAACATTCATTAATTATAACTATGTTCGAGGGTTTCCGGTGAAGTGTCAAAAGCATAAAAGGACTTAGACTGGTTGCTTTTGTTCATAAAGAATACTTTAGCTTTCTCATTCCAGAATTTTTTTCAACTTAGATTTTTCAATTTACCTTTACCTTTTAATAAATAAACTTGAATTACTTGATGGTTAGATCAAAATGAACAGTATATTTTAGTGAAGGATACATCTTACGGGGAAGGATTCGGTTTTATATGGAATATAACAACGTGTTTTTCCATAGATGTGCGTCCTGTGTTCCTTCTTTTTCTATTTAACAAACGTAACAGAAGAAACTGTAATCGCTCAATCTAATTACAAGAATTTAATAGAATGACACACTTAAAACACAAAAATATACAAACACAGTCATAGACACTAACAAATAAAAATATACAAACACAGTCATAGACACTAACAAATAAAAATACATATCGGGGAAATTTTGGGTTCGATGTTTCAAGTCTCGGTACAGATGTATCTAGCGCCTCGTCTGTTGGCAACGCTCTTGGCGCTTTTTTGGCGCACTTTTTATATCGCCAAGGTAAAAAATCTTAGAAAAAATCCTATTTCAAACGGAAAGTAATAAGCTTTAGAGTTAGCCGAGGTTGCCATAAAAGCGGGAATAACCCTAATAAAGATGGGTTACCTTCACCTGCCATAACTCGCTACTAAAAGTGTTCTAAAAACGCGCCAAGAGCGTTGCCACCAGACAAGGCGCTGGATACATCTGTATCCAAGTCTCGTAGTTGACTCGTAGGAAGTCTCGTAGCTGACGATCGAAGTTGATGTTTATTTCTAATTTCAAAGTTTGGCAAATACGGAGGTTTATTGCTCCGAAGCCGGCGTCGCACCTGTCGCTCATCTGCTACAGATTAAAGTTTTCGCAGTTCATTCTACTCAAATTGTGAATTTATTTTTTAAATGGAATTTGTGAGTAATTTTGTTTTGAATTGAGATCCGATTATGAATATATTTAATTGAAATATATAATTTATTCATGAATGACGCAATTAAATTAACTTAAAAGTTTAGAAATTTTCTCAGAATAACTGTAAATATTGACGATTATTATTTGGTATTTGAATCCTAAAGTTGGAATTATATGAATAACAGTTGGAATTACATGAATTGTAACAGAAATATTAATGACATATTAATAGTAATAAGAGGTGTGAATTTTAATAATAAATATTAATGTTAATGTAATAAAATTGCAAGAAATATTAATATATACGTCGTAACACACCGGTCGCGTTTTGACGGGAATCCTACAATTATATAATTAACACTCACGCTAACGAGTAGAAATCTTAAAAGAAATAAACTGAATTATAAATCTCTTAAATCCCGTTCTTAAATATGCAAAAGTAATCTGGATTATTTTCACATTAATAATAATAACAGGATTTTAAAGTTAGCTATGGCATAAAAGTAGATTAAAGGATTAATCTTTTTCTTTCAGATGGCTTTATCCCACATAATACGTTTTCAATTCTTTCAATTTATTTTTCTCACCTGCCCCAGTGGTAATCTTACCGATTTGAACTTCTCGACTTTAACTCTCATGCGATGCATTCCACATTTAACATGATATTCTGTTTCTTCAATCTTCTGAATTTCTCTTGAATTTTTTTTCCTCTCTCTTTTTATCCAATGAACTCATAAAGCTTGTCTTGTCAATCACGACCATCAAACCGTGAAAAATCATCGATCGATAAAGTTTTCCAGTTTTAGCTCAACCATCATGTTACTTTAAAGAGTAGTTGTATTCCTACTAGTTTCGACTACAATATCACGAACTACTAATACTGAATACTAATATCAGTAGAAAATATTTTCTTGTGCTCTTTTATGCATTGGAAAATGCTTTACGTCGCTCCGATTCTATGAGTAAGTTTCCCAAACTTATATCAATGATGTCATATATGTATATAACAAGCCTTAAGAAAGCCTGATTTTTCATTCCTTAAACTTAAAAAGTAAACTTTATTTTTTACAAGAACACTGCATAGTTTATTTTACTTGCATTCCAAAACAAATGTCAATGATACGTGTCCAAGGTCAAGTGTCATCAAAAATCGATGGCATAATTTTTAAAGCTTAGCTAAAATTGATGTTTTTAAAACAGTCCGTGAGACCCAAACATAGTACTCCTGAAGGTTTCTTCACTTGTGCACTCACGGGTTAATCTATTGAGATCTGTGTGACATGTAGCTTTAAAAACAAAAATTGCCCTTGGACCATTGCCATTAAAATGTCCTAATTTTTATTTTGCTTGAAGAGTAGGAACCCTGTTTAAGGCTTTATGGTTATTAAAGTTATAAGGTAAATACGTTTCACAAAATGTCCTGGAGAAATTTTAACTCTATGGGCGTCACGAGATTTTTGTGTGATGTTGTGTTGTGGGGAAAACCCCATAACACAACTGACTAAATAACCGCATCTATTAGTTGAAAGTATCCTGGAACGAATTCTATTGGTCAAGACGATTAAAACAGGGAAGACTGTAGGTTGCAGAACGGATATATGAGGACAGATATCAAAGGGTTAAGTAGCGTTAGGGAACACACAATTAAATCATATTCACAAGGGATGTATGTCGGTAAGATCAACTGGAATTGCTAGCAGTTCAGGAACTCGGAAGATGTCCAGAATATTTTTGAGTTTTGTCGTCTTTTTAGAATCATCGTCTTTTTAGACGCTGCCTTCGTAAGAGTAACATATGTCATTACACGAATGCTGAAAAAACTGACATGCACATTGCATTTGGAACGGCTAATGGAAGTGTACGAGCAGCTGTGAGATCGAATATTAAACGGTACCTCTACAGATGTGTACCGAATCACCAAATGTTTGCACCAGACTATGTGAAACCTAAGGAAAATTTCACTGGCACAATCATGATGCAGGTGGGAGACGATTCTACGATGCCGGTAGATGTCACCTTCTCCGTTTGGGCCATTGTTCTTTTAGACGCTGACTTAGTAAGGGTAAGATGAATCTTTTTTGCTGTTAAAAGAGTTAGTTCATCACAGGAAACGGAGATCAGATGTTACTAACTAAAATGAATGTTACAGTCTCACTTCATTGCAGCCCTTATTCCTATTGACATTAGAAGATAATCACTGTAAAAGGAACACTTGTGGATTCTACAAGTAAACACACTAGTGAATGACGCTACCTGGAAAGGCCTAGTTAAGAAAGTGAGTATGGCCAACAATATTCCACAATAATAATACTTGCGTTTTGCTCTTTGTTACTTCTATCATGATGATGGTGGATGTCTTTCTCCACCGAGATGGCCATTGACGAGTTTTTCAAGCTTTTAACCTCTATTAGTCGTTGTCTTGAAGTTTTGCATTTTTTACTCCCTATGGGCATTGTTCGTATCTTAGTGACAGATATTGGCGTAACTTTTCATACGCTTGGCAAGCGCCAAGAACGTGGCCAACTTACTATTTTGTGTTTGATCTTTCGACGCGATAGTAGATATCGTCAGGATATTTTTCAGGAACCACTTTTTGTGTACTTAGGATAGTACAGTAACTTAGAATCAATGTTTGACAAATAAATATTGTAACAGTTCCCTAATTTTTTGTGTTTTTGTGTGAGCCCTGACAGACATTACATAGAGAAATACTCCTTTTTGGATAAATATATGCATCATCTCATTAAAAAATTAGCCTGATTAAAAGAGTAACGGATTAGCAAACGGAGACGAGGTGTTGTCCTCGGGTCTTTCAAGATCACAAACAAATATTTGTTCCCTCAGCTATCTAATGATACTAAATTGGTTTAGTTCGCTTTGATAGTATAGAAATTATTAGATCAAACTCGGACCTCAGGTGCACATCTCCTTTAGGTGTGTATAGGCTTCAGGTTCATGAGATACTCTAGTGATATTTTCAATTCATATGGAGTTTACTGTCTTAAGTAAACACGGGCTGATGTTGTCTTATGTTTGGCGCAACTTGGCCAAATATGGCCCTTGCACCATTAATGGCCAAACCAACCAACAAAACAGAACTAGATGGCCATATTTTCTAACCGCTCCACTTTCCGTACTGCCTACCTAGGTCTGATTTTAAAGACTTATTTACTTCAAAAGTATCACATTGAGTCATGAAGGTGATAAATGGCCTAATGTGATAACAGACCGAGATATTTGATAAGGGTAATCTGCGTATCTTGTAGAGTTTCTTTCCTGCACGCGGAATAAGGGACGACCACGCCCAATTTCTTCTTTTCACCCTCATTTGCTTTAGAAGATTGATTGCGTTGTAAAAGGCACGACGCCATAAGGTTTCACTTTTAATAGTCGGGGACGAGACAAAAATGAAAATTGATGAACTGATCCGTCTTTTGGGCTCCGTGACGGTTGGTCGTCCACCCCCTACAGATCCAGGATGGGAGGTCTGCTCTTCGTCTACGTGGACTTCAATTTGCAATACTTCGGTGTCCGTAATCGATCAAATGCTCTACATAAAAAAACGGTCTTTCGGTGCCGATTTATTATTTCTAACCACTAGTGACAAATTGTTAAGGTAAATCAATATTAAAGGAGCATATTTTTTGGAAGACTGTCTAGGCAGTTAAGAGAGTATTGTCACTAATTGCGTAGGGGTGTTTCGCATTTTCAAGGATTGAGTGGTTATGTTGTTATAGGTGATATGATAATCACAATTTGTAACGACAGAGAGTAAGCAAAAATCAACCAAATAAGAAATAATCAAAGTGAAAGTATTGAGAAGCATGAAGTTAATTTATATACAATTAATTAACCAGTGCCATTTTTAATCTCGTATAAAATTATTGGTAGAGGAGAATAACGCTCTGGTTCTCGGTTCAACGGGCTGAATCCCGGTCATGGCATGACTTTATGTAGGAATACGGAATCTACTTTAATCCGTAGGTTCCGGTCCAATTAGCCTACATGTAGCAAAAAATATGACCGTAGAGCGACAAACCTATCAAATTGTTTTGATGTTTCCAGTGTACCAAAAGTGAAAACAATATTTTAAAGCTTCAAGGCCCTCAAGGGCACATCTTCTTTAGGTGTGAATGGGCTTCATGTACCCGAGGTACTCTAGTGATCTTTTCTTTTCCCAATGGGTTACTGTGTTTAGTAAACACGGGGTTCGAGCTACCGGGGTACCCAGCGATCTTTTTCTGTTTCCATCTCACTACTTTATTCCCAGATCCCACTTTTTTCCCTTTTACGACCTATTTTACTTGACGTTTGTCTGTCTTGAGTTTGGAGCAGCTTGGCCAAATATGGCTCTTGTGCCATAAGACCAAGAACCAACCAACCATCAAAAAGTGAAGATTATTATTTACAATTCGTGTGTCTGCTTGAATCACGCTTATTGGCACTTTTGAATGCCTGCAGACTTTCAATTTTCCATACATTTGGGTGCATCATAAGATAAAATTTGATATGTTAAAAAATTATTTTAAAATATATTGATCAAAAATTTGAACCCTCTGAGAGACACGAGATTTCCGAGAGGTGTAGTACTGCTTTTTCCTCACAACAAAAACCAACACTGATTAAATAAGCATCGAATGGTTGAAAGACCACCAGGAAAGATCCTATTGGTTAAGAAAGGCCAAAACTGGTTAGAAGTCATGCAGGAAATACTAGGTTTCAGAGCGGATATATGCTTGTGAACCATTCAGAGGGTTAAAGGTTAGATTAGATGTATTGTTTTAGGAAAACATGTTGAGTTTAAAAGGAATTTAGTTTCTACTATTCATATTTAACAATATGTAATATGAACTAGGTGAACAATGGTAATTGTATTTAGCGCAAAAACATTAGAATAAATTAAATATTGATTTTTTAAACCTTGTATTTATGTATGGGGCTCTTAAGAATGTTTACAATTGGAATTTCATTTAATAGATAAAACTACTCAAGAGATACAATTGACGACTGGTATTACTTTTCCATAAGGACTATATTTGGTTTCGTGACATAGTGTTAGTTCACCGTAAGTGATTCATGAAGGGACTCTACGAAATTGAATGGACTATTGCAGCGTTGCCTGCTTCTTTACAGATTAATAGCATGTCTAGAATCGATTTCCAGAGGAAATCTTGTGTTATATATTACCACTATTGACCTTTGGGCTATGAGCCATTTTCTTTGAACATTACCCACGCCAATGGTTATCTTATTTAAGTGGGGAGATAAACACGCACAATATTGTTCGCCAAACATAAAATAGGTTTCAGAAAGTTTTTAGTCAGAAGTAGAACTATTCAAGAAAAGACTCTTCTGTGAAGCAAGCCTTTCGTTTGAGAAGAAAAAATTCCAGACAGAATAAGCCGTGTAAGCTTCATGACGCCAGATCTCAACGTACGAGAATTTTTTCAAATAAGAGAAATAGGTTTTCTGCTTTATTCATTGCTAGAAGAATTACCCGGCGTTGCTTGGGTTGAATTGGTTATTATTGATCGTAATATAACTCAATATTACTCCTATGGGGATTTCAAATTGCTCTTAGTCCCCTCTGCAGATCCAGGACAAATCCCCCCCACGAAAGGGGGTTAATATATAGCCTGTTTCTAGCGCAAGATTCTAAAGGATGAACGTACCAAATTTGGTCTGGTTTGGCTAAATAGTGATCAAAATGATACTCAATATCGTTAATTGAATGAATTAATTAATTTATTGAATGGTTATCTTATTTAAGTGGGAAAATGAACGCGCACAATATTATTAACCAATCATAAAGTAGGTTTCAGAAAGTTTTGTGTGAGAAGTAGTAGAACTAATCAATAAGACTCTTCTGTAAAACAAGCCTTTCGTTATGAGAAGAAAAAATTCCAGACAGAATGAGCTGTACAAGCTTCATGACACCAGTACTAAACGTTCGAGAGTTTTTCAAATCAGAGTAATAGATTTTCTACTTTATTCATTACTTGCAAAATTACCCAGCATTGCTCGAGTTGAATTGATCATAATTGATCGTAATGTAACTATGTTACTCCTATGGGAATTTAAAATTGTTCTTAGTCCCCTCTGCAGATCCAAGAAAAATTGCTCAGGGGTTAATATATAGTCTGTTTTCCGCAAGATTCTAAAGAATGAGTATTCCAAATTTCGTGCGTATTGGTCTAGTGGTGTAAATTTGTATAAAGTACAGACAGACGTCAACTCTGCTTTATATCTTGGATCTTATTTGAATTTATATTTCAGCTTTTTACTGAATCTATTTTACATCTTCATGGAATACTATGCCGCATGCAACGGGTATAAATTTATCAGAAATGGTAGTTACATAATAAGACAAAAGGAAGAGATAAATAAATAAAACATTTATTTATGTATTCTGAGTTGATGTATCTGAGCTATGTTATGTATCAGTGAAGTGATGTGGTATTGAATGATGCTTTAAAACTAATAGCTATATGCCTTTCGTTTTGTGAAGAACTGGAGAAAATTTAACAAGAATATATTGAAAACAGAACTATACTATTAATCTTGATGCACACAAATATACTCCTGTGTGTGTGAAAGAAAGGACCCTCTCTTTCTGTAAGAAGCAGAAGCAGTATCGATATTTGTTTGATGTAGTCACACAAGTATCGATTGTTGCTGGTCAGGAAAGCAGTTCTGCTTCTTGAACTACATAATCAAAAATTCATTGAACGGTCCATGAGTACAATAGTTCGTAGAATACTTTTATTGAACCTCCTTTATACTTTTATGTGACATTGAATGTGAGTTTAATCTTTGCAAGACTCACTTTCAACCAGAAACCTACTTTTGGTAAATATTGGATATCCACAAGTCTCCTTTAGGATGAATACGTCGAATCTATTTAGAAAGTCATAATTCAAAATGTCTTTTAATCCATCCAGTTATAAAATAACACCAGAACGACAAGTTTTATGTATAATAAATTACATATACTGATGGTATTACCAATAGTTTACATCCAATACCGTAACTCGCAGCCTTGCATTTTTTGCAACGATTTCAATTTTTTAAATAGTATTTAATAAGAAGTTTTTTATTTTATGTACTCCGATATAGAACTATTTTCACTGAAATTCTTTTTTTGCATTGATGATATAGAATTTGATGAACATTGAATTAAGAGTGATGAGTTATCGCTATTGAAAGTGTTTTGTATCATAACATCTAAATAACAAGGTACATATGTCAGTAATGTGGAATTTTATCATATCCGAAAAAGAGCGATATCTATACAAGCTAGAAAAGATAGGAGGTCATAATATGTATAAGAGAGTTAATTTACACTCAGAGTTGGAAATTTAGAAAAGTATTAAAATTGAAAATTAATTTATTGTTAAAAGGAATGCAAGAAACTGTCACTTGAAAAACATGACAAAATATTCTTAACATCATCAAAACAAATTGAAATATTTTTGCACCCCAGTAAGCGCGCTATTCCTGTGGCCGTAGAATCATGGATTATTTTGAAGATCGCACTTCCTTAAAAATATCAAATGATGTTTTAAATAGGTAGGTAGTTAATTAACGTAGCACTGGAGCAACACAACGGGCTACTGGCGACGGTCTGGTATCAACCCCGAAATGAATGATCGAGGACAACATCTCGTAATTTTGAACCAAGGTCAGATAACGAAGTCAACATGTGAACTGGCACCCCACTCTCCAAACTTCCATACCACACCAACGTTAGGACATTTGAAGCCAATACAGATTTAACATGCACCAGCTCCCACGTACACGACGGCTTTTTTTTTTTATCGAGTTTCGAAAACTCGGTTGCGAATCCTCTACGAACCTCTACCGCGGCCCTGGAGATTTTGAATTTGAGTTTTTACATTTTTAATATTTAAAGTAAGAAGGTGCATAATGACATTTTAACCGCACTAATTGAGTTAATTTTAAGCGATAATTTACAGAATAATCTAGTTTAAAAATTTTTATGCAGAATATATGTTTTGATGTAAAAGGCGCTTTTGTACGGAAGTTGTAAACTCATTAAAAGGCTTAAAGTCTAAGCTAAATGATATCCACTCTTTTAAATGACTAGAGAATAGCAATTACCAGGGGAAAACGTTAATCATACATTTAACAGTGTTGCAAGTATTATATTACGTGCTTCAACTGGAGGCTCGACTCTTGGTTTCTATTAGAATCTTTTAATTGAGGGATCGTATTATGCACAGAATATAACATATGAGCTAATGCATTTCAACTCAGACAATTGAAATGTGTCACTTGAAGCGAGTCGTTCTAGGGTTATGAATACTTAAAATTTCAGATCACCATGCGATATGTGAATATTTCTCTAGGGTCCGTGGTCTAAACAAGTAATGAGGCTGATTGCTAAACATAGATTGCTAACCATTAGGCTCGTATGTCCCTTTCAGTGCATTTGCAAATTGAAATATAACTAGTTCTCAGAATTCCCTGATATATTTAAACGAACTTCACACTGCTGGAAATAATTTAATAGATTCAATTATTTCGGCAGAGAGATTAGGCTTTTAATCATTGAAATGCTAAAATATGAAATTATGTTCAGAAACGTATATAGACTTCATAAAGGCTTACTTTTGAATTAATGCTCAGTAATCAATGCATTTAAGTATTCTTATGGTTATTGTAACAGGTGTTGACTTCGTCATCAGACCACGGTTTAAAATTACTTTTGATGGAGAACTTTAAATCTGTCATGGCCTGAAATGTCCTCACCTTGGAGTGATGTGAAAGTTTGGAGTGGGATACCAGCTCAGGTGTTGACCTCAGGTCATGACCTCGGGTCTTCCCCTTCGGGATCGATCCCTGACCATTTACAACAGTCAGTTGTGTTGTTTCAGTGTGACGTAAATTCAACTGCCTACCTATCGTGACAATAAAGTTTTACATCTGGTATTGCGGTCATAGTGTTTGTCTGACACCCAGTAGGTCTTCAGTTGTATCCCGGTTTGTAAGCGCATGGATGTTGGTGATTGTCATGGTTAGATGTAACGGCAACTCCCTTAGGGTGTTCCCTCACAAATAGACAGAAGTTCAACTCTTGCCGTGTCGAAGGCTGAAGAATCAATTGTCGGGCATTAACCCTCCTGGTGAGGTTGTCTCGATGAGGTAGCTCGTCATTACTAAAACTGCCAAGATCTATATGGACGAAATATACAGTCATTTGAAAAAACTACCCAGATCTTGATACCATCATCATAAAAAAAATCGGCAATATCCTGATATTGATATATCTCATCATTAGCAAAATTGGTCGGTTCTTGAAGAACGAGATATATCATCGAAGCCACATGAAGGGTTAAAAAGAAATAAAAAATGTTTTGCGCAATACGTTAGTGAGAGCGTGTAAGAGAAATAAAATCAATAAACACAATAAAGGTGTTTACGTTTGTTGAACTTTTAAGTATAGATGATTAAATTAGAGTTGTTTGAGTTTAATTGTAGCAGATGTGATGCTTTTCGTTGTTCAATCGCTCAGTGCTTGTATTAATTTTTGTTTGCGCATATATTGACATGTTTTAAAAGTAGTTCAATAAAAATCAGATATATATGTGGTTGCCTTGACTCAGGAGGTTTACTCACACTGCACAACCTGCGCGTTGTAGACTCGATTCTTATCGTTTGACTGCTCACTGTGTATTTCTATCTCTTCTGCATCAGTAAAACTTTCCTTGTATGTATGTCCATTTCTTTGACATTGTTTGGTGCAGCTTTGCCAAATATGACCATTTGCTCCATAAAATCCAACCCAATCAAAGAGATATATGTGACATATGTGCCAACACACTTTTCTGTATTCAGGTTTAGTGTGAAGACGACTAACGTCTTTTAATATCTAAAAATCAATCGGAATAATATTCAATTGTAGTTTATCAATGATTCTCAATCTTCCACGAATTATCGCTTATCCTTAAATGAGATGGCCTTTCTGATTTTTCTAATGAACTAGCTCTACTATCCGACTTCACCTGAGAGTTTTTCTGCCTCAAACAAACCAATTCGCTCCTCTGTCTCCTCAACAGTTTCGTTGCGTCTTCGAAGAGCTTTTTGAGCTTTGTTCACATTACATACCTGTATTCTTTCCTCTTCCAATTGCTAGGCTCGTGACAGCTTTTAACCCTTTGTGTTGATTTGCCTCTACGCAATATTTTGTATTAAATTTTATTTCTATGGTTCTAAGGGAATGACGTACGAACTAAAAATAGTTTAGTTGACCTAAACACTTCAGGCAGAATAAGCTGTGCAAGTTGTATGACGCCAAAACTCAGCGTTTGAGTCTTTTTTGTTTTTGTTTTTCACAGCAGACAAATATGTAGGTTTTCTGCTTTATACATTACTATATTGAATGATACTTTAAAACTGAAAGCTATGCCTTTCGTTTTGTGAAGAACTGAAGTAAATTTAACAAGGGCATATTTGTATTATAAAGTAGTTATTTGAAAACGAATATCTTTTTGCAATAATTTTATTAAATGCAAATAAAATCACAATAGAGATGAAATATCAATTGATGAAAGCAAAGGAAAGACATCCAATATGGTCTTCAGAAAAGTCATAAAACTCAAGAAGTATGTTTTACAGGAGAGCAAAATGATTAAAAACCTGAACATATGTTACATTATAATGCGTATGTTATGTGTATGATTCGTTCATACATTTATTAAAAATATGTTGGAAATAGTCTGATTTCATTTCCATGGTTCGAAGAGCTAAATGAATGTTTAATCATCGAGATCTTGTCTAATTAAAAAATAATATTAATTTTATTTGAGTTTATTATGATCTGTGCCGCTTTCTCCGAGAAGGTGCGATATCTAGACATATCCAGAGTTGTTACCAAAATATAAAAATCAAATTCATTAAATCAATAAAAAATTTAAAATAAAAAAAAATGAAATGTGTGGACCCATTCTTAAAATAAAATAATGAAATAATAAAATTAGCTTAAGCTATTAAAACTATTTACTTTCTTTATTTTAAGATCCTATTTAATAAATGACACTGTAATGAATTTCCTAGATTGATGCATTTTTGCTATTTATTAAAAGTAATCAATTTTTTTTTATGTAGAATTATGTTACACAAGTTCATTTCAATTTTACGTCAAAGCGTCGAATATAAATAACACGTTTCATCCCAACTCTATGCATTGTATCTTAAATCACACAGTAGCAGAGGAAAGCAATCCATTATTTCATTTACCCAACTTCAACTCAACATTACCTTCTCAACTAAATGTCCCCTCGGAGCCAAACCGCCATAAACGAGACTTTATTTGCAAGTGTAGTGAACTCTACTTAACCAGTTTTGCCCGTTTATGAGCTTCACTAACTCAAATAAAGCTGAGAGTAATGGGGCTCCCCTCGACTCGAAAACGCAAGTGTTAACTTCACGTACAAGTGTTTTAACTTATTTTCCTCCAGCAAAAACAGCTTCTTTCTAGATTTTTCCAGGAGTTAATAGGACGATATGTCTTGGAGGCTCATGTCACCAAGCCCATCTACCTTAATTTTTAGAAGCTAGAGAAGAGGAGAGAAAAAATGCAAGTCTCAATTTTCTCCCGTGGTTAACGCTCTCCGTAATTAGAGCGTTAAGGCAATTATTTATGTTTGGGGGACTGATGGCATCCTGGTAGTTATTGTTATTATTTTAGCATCGATCTGAAGCCTGGACGGCTTTGAGTAATCAATTTTTCCTCAGCTGCAGATGCCGATACGCGCGGTTAGGGTGGGTCAATATTTGGTTTTACAGGAATCCTAAATGTAGCTGCTGGTAATGGAAGAGAATGTCTGGATTTGGCTGCAATCTGTGGTTCAAGTTTGAATGTCGCACTATTGTGATAGTTTTATTGATGGTGTCAGAATAAACCAGGCCATTACAAATTGAACCCACGAAGAGATTATAAATTCTTTACATAAGAATAGTTGGTAGAGTCACAGAACAGCAACCGGAGGGTTGCGATTTAGCAATTCGATACTGCTGATGTGGGAACTGAAGCACTTTAAATATGTAGTGGACTCAAATGTTCTCACGTTGGCATGGTGCAGAACTTTAAGAGTGGGGTGTCAGCTTAGGCATTAACCTCGTCACATGGACCATGATTCAAAATTCAAGGTGTTGTCTTGAGATCTTTTCCTTCAGGATTGATTCCGGATCGTAGCCAATAGCAAGTTATGTTGCTTCCGTTCCACGTAAGTTCACCTACCTACCGAGGAAAAATTGCAATGCCCATAAATCAGTTTCATTAAACCTCAAAGTATCTAAACTTGCATAAGATTTCAAATATCTCATTAAATATATTAATTAGAATGCGGCCACCTTTCTTTTAAAATTAAGCAATAATTGTTAATAGAGTACTCCATAGCCCAAAGTCTTCGCAGAAGGACATTTGTTTTGATTAGTTCACTTTAGTATATGTCGAAAACCTCCTGCGGCGTATACATGTGAACTAAACAAAATTAAGTATGTTATAGTTCAAAAATGAAGTTAGACCAATTTATAAATTTTAGATAGTTTATAAAAATATTTTTAATGATTATAAATTTTAATACAGTACACCTCAACTGGAGACGCGGATAGGTATGGTTCAAGTGATTCAATACTTAGTTTTACAAGTATCCTAAATACGTAATGAATACGTAGTTTTGGAAGAGAATGTCTAAATCACTAATCTGTAGTGAAAATTTAAATATTACACCATTCTGGTTTCCTTGTTGAATAAATCTTTATGCAAAATAAAAACAACTAAGTAAAATTAAGTCAGTTGCACTTTAGAAGTGGAGTATTTTTCGGAGAGAAAATTATGCATATTTTTTAATAGTTTATAAAACCTATGAGAAAACCCTGATAAATGAAAATAAATCTTTGCGGCATAAATCCATCAAAAATTACTTAACCCTCCAAGTGGTTTCGATGAGATATCTCGTCAATAAAGATCTGACCAAATTTGCTAATGACGAGATATATATCATTATCGGGATATTGTCGATTTTTTTATGATGATGGTATCAAGATAGCGGTGATGGACCGTACAGCGTCTTCTCGTGCGTTGGCACAACATTGGAGCACGTCTACAGGTGTATCATTGTCTTCCCCACGTTTCGTTGACGTCTGCTGCGCCATGGGCTACGTGCAAGGATTCCCCTGCGCAGGATTCCCTTGACGCTGAACCACCGACGACTCCGGCTGCAATGGGCTCATCAACATAGCCAATGGCATGCCGATTGGCAACAAGTCGTCTTCTCAGATGAGTCCTCTACAATCTGGACTATAATGATGGACGCGTACTCGTCAGATGATACAGAGGTGAACGCCTTCTCCCGGAGTGTCTTATTCAGCGTCATACTGGACGAACGCCTGGCGTTATGGTCTAGGGTGCTATTGGATATCATGGGTGATCCCGCCTACTCAAAATTGTGGGGACCCTGAACAGCAGGCGCTACATCAGGGAAGTTGTGGAGCCCGAGGTCCTACCAATCCTACAACGCATTCTCGGAGCTGTATTTCAGCAAGGCAATGCCCGTCCACGTGTTGCTCGGAATGTACAAGCCTTCCTCAGTGCATGACAGGTTTCGCTTCTTCCATGGCCTGCACGTTCCCCGGATATGTCGCCCATTGAGCATGTCTGGGATTACATCGGACGACGACTCGCTAGTACCGCTCGTCGGGCAGAGAGTACAGCTGAACTTTGGCATCTGATAGAGGCCATCTGGAATGCCATTCTTAAGCATGACATTCAGAATCTGTATGATTCGATGCCACGACGCGTATAGGCTCTCATCACTGCGCGTGGCGGCTGTACAAGATATTGATTTTCGGCATTATTTTCGTTTTATTGCTCTGTAAATTTGATCGTTTATTTAAACCACTATAAATAATATGTGGAATAAATTTCATTTATTTCTGTGATGACTATTTCATACTGTTGCAATTTTTACAAACAGTAGTGTATATATATATATATATAATTTCCTAACAAATTATTAATGAAATCAAAATAAATTATTTCTTTCAAAGAAAAAATGATTTAGTGGACTTAATCAGTTAAAAGGATATGACATTCTAGTCCAGAAAAACTAAAATACTCATACTTGACTTAGTGCATTTCATTTATTAGCAGAATATTTGCTCTCTGAAGTAATATTTCTAGCAACAATAACTTTACAGAAGACTTCAACTGAAACTCCGGTTAAAATTGCCCGAACCATGATTAAAATTTACTGAAATTTCATTTATATACTTAAAAAGTATGCTTTTTCATGACATTTTAATTTTCAATCCATTTTGTTGAATGTGCGTGTGCAATGAGAGTATATAACCACTTTGCCTGGGTTATTTACAAAAAATTCATTTAAATGATTAATTTAGTTAAAATTACTACATTGGAAAACTACTGATTGAATTTTACATCTGGAATATTCAGATCTGTCTTGAGAATTCGAGCTTTGAATGGGACAGATACCTCTCAAAATAATAAAAACTAAGAGAAAAACCAAGTAAAAACTGAGATAGAAGTAGGAAGTAATTTTAATTAAAACGAAAGGTCAAACTGCATTTAACTACGTTTTTCAGTTTCCACTCCAGTAATGCAAAAGAAAAATATCTTTGTGTTTTTCATGATTGCTATTCAACTAAGAAAGAGACGGGAGTTTTACTTAGTTAGGTTTTAAGATATTCTGCTTGAATGAATATGGAAGCATTGAGTTGGTTTAGCAGCGCATTTATTGTAATCTTTTTATATAAGGTTTTATTAAGCATTGTGATACAATATTAATTTGACTTATATTTTGTTCTTTTATATTAAGAGCGTTATTAACTTTTCCAAATGCTGTTTTCACGAGCCTTGTTTGGTTTCAATGAAATGAATGGTTTCAATTCAATGAAACCATTCCTTAATTTTCAGGATTTTTGTTTTTATAAACTTACTAAGCTTTACTATTCGGCTATTCGGTTTCTCCCAAGAGTTTTTGCATCTTCAGATAAACCGAGTTAGTCGTGCTTCTGTTTCCTCTGTTATTTCGTTGCGTTTTCAAACAGTTTTTTGAGCTTTGTCTTCTTCAGATGATTGTGTTCTTTCCTCTTGCGATTGCTCGGCTTGACGTTTTGTGTTATTTGGAATTTGATTAAAAATTTATCTTTTTTGCGTAAGGTTCTACTATATTAAATTTTACTACTATGGTTCTAAGGTACGACGTAGTAAGCTGAAAATAGTTGCGTTCACCTTGAAATTCCAGACAAAACAAACTGAAAATTTCATGACGCCAGAGCTCAACGTTTCCGAGTTTTTGTTGCTTCGGACAGATTTCTGCCTTACATATGTAAGATAAATAAATGTTAGAGAGAGATTTTAAGAATAAAGTGATTAGCACTCGTGCATCTTTACTAATCCAATCAAATTTTTAAAATACCTGTCGACTCACATGAAAGATTAATTTTCAATAGATTTAAATCGCTTTTTTTAGCAAAAGATGATGTGCCCGTTTTTTCAAAACCTTGTAACTCCCATTTCCATTAAATCTTTTTTAGTTTTGTTAAAGAATATTCGAACAAATTAACTTTTTCAACATTACACTATCTGCATTTCATAGCACAATTTAATTTTAGCTTGATAATTACATGCATAGCTAATAATAAATTTCATGCACTAGAGAAATTTTTAAAGTTTTGAACTTGTCATCTTTTGAAAATATGCGAATTCAATTTTATGAACGTAACTAATTTAATTGGCCATTATGATCTTTAATTGTACCACTATGAATGATATAGTGATGCTTCGACACCAAGAGAGTGATTTTCTTAGCTAACAGGCTGACTGGCAGAAGACTAACACATTTGTCGGTCCCATTCAACGACTTGCTTTGAATTTTGCAAAAGTTAATCGGTATATCTGGACCTAGGCTGGCTATCTATCGCAAAGTAATATAGCAGATGGAAATGAAACTGCATAAGTTATCGCACCGTTATTTGAAATAAGGATGAAAACACAACCACAATGTAATTCAATACAAGGTAGCCAAGGCAATTTCCATGACTAAACGACTTTCACCAACTCATCGACTTTCCTAGAACTCAAATATTTTATACCGTCCATTTCACAACAGTAAAATGTTTTTATGTATCCAATATTTTGGAATGCATGTTGGAAGAAATAATTCGATACATTTTTGCGATACCAGGCAAACGTGTACAGCTTCAGATAAGAAAACACGAAGCTACGAAAACAAGATACCGAAGCTACGAAAACAAACCATAAGAAGTCTGAAAGCAAATCCTGCGGTAATGCCACATTTCCAACAATCTGCAAACTCTGATCAAGAGGAAATGACTGGATGGACCAATTGAACTGAATTCCCATGTATATATGCAATCGGATATCCAAAACCCTTTCATTCTAGAGTAAATGTCAAAGGGCTAAAGACAGATAGTATTATACTATCGTATATCCAATTATAAGAACGCAAACACCGCGGACACGCATCCAACTTTCGATTGCTTTTGAAGAAGCTCGCTCTCTTTGTATTCATAAGTAAAAAAGGAAAATTGCTTCCGGCTCTTAGGGGAGTATCATAAGTACGAAAGCACGATTTCTATGGAATGGTGTATTAAGTTCCATAAGGTTAAAATGTTTGCTGAAAGAAATCGATTCCAAGGATTTTTTAATACATCAAGTTTTATTCTTCTAATGTAGCACATTAAAAGAGATTTCCGGGACTATTTTTTAATTTCCAGCAAAAGAAAGTGAATAGTTTGTCATAAGCGTATATTATTATTGTACTGCATTTTCTGCGGAAGATTTGATGATTAAGTTCATTATATCGTAGAGTACATTATTTTAAAGAGTATACATGTCTCCAGTGGTATTCCTCAGGGACTTGTCCCAAACTTGAAATGGAGTTAAAATGTCTGTAACAACTTATTCGTATGACCAGAAAGCGTCAAAAGCTGTTAGAGAGATGGGTAAGAAAATTTAAATTGATTTATTTGTCCCATTAAGAAAGTAAATATCAACCATCTATGTAACTTTTGAACTTAATTGCTTCGAATATTAACGGTTTTATTCAGTTTTGATGTGAACTGTACCAGCAAGGACAACATATGTTTCTGTCCATATTTTGGTAACCCAATAGATTTTTTGTAAATTTGTTGTAAAACGTTTGACGCTTTTAAGATTTTTGAACGAAATTACAGTACGTATGAAATGTCTAGTTAAGTTTCGACTTTTTAGATCACTGGGGAAGTTAGTAAAAATAATCATAGAACCACCATATATCACACAGAAAGATACAACATGGATTGTATTTTTACTTGTATATTGCAGGAAAAAGTAATTCTAAGATAATGATATTTTGTATACTGTATTGGCTACCCACTAAATATTGGCGTTACAAACTTATCATGTGATCTTACCAATACGAAAACGTGCTAAATAAACGAAACCAATGTAAAGAAATTTTCATAACTTAAACATAAAATTATATTCTTCTTCTGAGAAAAGCAATATAATTTTATGTTTAAGTTATATTGAGCATAATGTAAAGGGTTCGAGATAAAAATAAATTAAAAAAAAGGATAGTTGTTACGAGTCCCCTTGGAAAATGCATAACCTAGACCAATCCTGAAAGACTATATTTTACAAGTTTACAGCGACCAACTAATGCTCATCCAGAAGCTATCCCACAGAAACACCAATACTATCTAATCTATGGGGAAGAGTTGACGGGGTTGCGGAGCATGGAAGTTATGGACTAGAAATTAAAGACTTAAAAGTGATAGCTCCCTCAGCTATACTCAGAAATTGGTCTTTATAGACTTTGTTGCCGAATCATTTTTTCCTCCTTGGTTAATTACTGCGAAGAACTTATGTGAAAGCTAAATAAAAAAATCCATCCTGAACTACTTAAGCAACCTGATCCTGAAATTATTAACATTATAATTTGGATTCTCCAGATATATACAGATGGTAGCAAACTTGATTCAGGTAGAACGGGCAGCGGCATCTATATAAAAGTAAAGAATGGTGACAGTAAATTTAAATTTAGAAAGGAAGATCATGATTAGGTGTAACGATGAGAAAGTATGGCTCTCAGACAGGATTTGAGATGCGTGTTGTCTTCTTGTAAAGAGCATATATGGATTAGGGAAGATGGTAAAAGTTCAATACAGCATCTTAAATCTTGGCCTTATATTATGCGTCGCATTGTGACGCCTCTACGAGACATCTAGTGTTTTGAATTTATACACTTGGGAATATTTTACTTTTAAGGGCGATTTTGTGCTCAGTATGCGTCGTAGAGTGTATACTGAGTATAAAATCGCCATTTTAGATCAAACTGAAGATAAATCTTGGAAAGAGTCAATCCTTTCCTTCCCCTATTATCCAAGAAATGTGGTAGTGATGCAATTCAGACTTGCCACACACCATGATTGCCTTACTTCCCATCTACATAAGCTTGGTATCGCTAATAGTCCCTTGAGCCTTCTTTGTACGGATGGGGGTTGGGTTGGGTATTTCAATTAACGTCACACTGGAGCAACACAATGGGCTATTGGTGACGGTCCGGGATCAATCCCAAAGGAAAAGATCCGAGGACAACACCACGTAATTTTGAACCACGGTCAGATGACGAGGCAACACCTGAGCTGGCACCCCACTCTCCAAACTTCCACACCACGCCAACGTGAGGACATTTGAGGCCACGACAGATTTAACGTGCACCAGCCCCCTTTGTACACGACGGTGTTTGGCTGGATTCGAACTCGCAACCCTTCGGTTGCTAGTTCGTTACTCTTCCAACCGGGCCACCGCGGCCCTTTTGTACGGATGGTGCATCAATTTATGAAACATATTTACTCACCTGTGTAGCTCTAACCAAAACAACTCTCAGTGAACGTTACTAGCAGGCGAGGAATCTTGGTTACGCGACGATTTCCTTGGCTTTATTTTTATTTTCTATATTTTACCCTTGAAGTATTTTATGTTTCAATTCTGGTTTTTATTTGCGTTTACTTCTGGCTGAGGTTTTTGTCTGTAATAGCTTGTTGCGTTGGAAATAATTATTTAAATTTTTAATTATTGCATTTAATTATGGTGATTTGCATCTATTGCATTATTTCATTTTAATTATGGTGATTTGAAAACCCTTCCATAGTTAAAATGCAAATAGAGCAAGCATCACAGCGAATAACAGCCTTTTTCTCAAACATTTATTTTGAAAGAAAATATTTGACTTGAAAATCGAAACAAACCACCTGTCTAAGATTACGCCGAGGAATGCAAAATTAATGACAGATATTTTAAAATAAGAAAAAACATTTTGTCACAAGTTTCGGGAGTGATTCTGTTTCCTCGTAGTAATGCTATCAGACGTTAACTGGAACGAAGTGGTAATGTATGGGCCGTATTTTATAAAATATTAGAAATTCCTTCCGTGTTTGTTTTGTTTCCAGTCTGGAATGGAGATAACAGAAAGAGAATTTTAAATTGAATTATATCAAGGGAAAATGGCGAAAACCAAAAACAAGAATGATCGAAAAATTCCCATTTGGAATTAAGTGAGCTGAGTTATTTCCTTTCTAAGTTGAAAAAGTTTAAGGCAGACTACTTGAGGTTTGTGGAAAAAAGCGATTCAAACGTGAAATATTTCAGTGAGTATATTTATCATGTTGAATGGAATATGCGTTTCGGTTTTGACAAAAGAAATAAAAATGCTTTCACCATTTTCAATAACTATTTTAGGGTTAAGATGGCTGAAAACACGCAAAAGAAATATGTGTTTTTCAAACTTAAAAATAATATTAGGAGTTCGAACTATCTTAAATCATACTTTAGAACGAAATAACTTTCGAAAGAAAAAGCTCCAGACTGCGTCAAGGTTTAAGTAAAGTTACGAAGGCAGGTAGTTAGCGTCGCACTGGGGCAACACCACAACGGGCTATTGGCGACGGTCGGGGATCAATCTCGAAGGGAAATTTCTGAGAACAAGAACTCGTAATTTTGAACCACGGTCAGATGTGAAGTCAACACCTGAGCTGACACCACACTCTCCAAACTTTAACACCATGTCCAAACTGAGGACATCTGAAGCCACGACAGATTTAACATACACCAGCCCCCGTGTACACGACGGTCTTTGGTTGGACCTAGTTTTGAACTCTCAACCCTCCAGTTGCTAATCCGTTACTCTTTCAACAGGGCTACCGCGGCTCGTACTCTTATGAAATTTAGCACCAGAATTTTGAAAGTTTCAATCATAAGATTGTTTCTGAATATATTTCTTAAAAGTATTTAAATATATAACGCGGATCAAAAATCTTAAATTTGGAATTACTGATTTATTAACGTTCCTCTTTTTAATAACTAGATAATAATTATTTTTCATTATATTAAAATTATAAAATGATAGATAAGATTTATATTTCAGTAATATAAAAACTTTTATGCTTTAATGACTTCAAAGAACAACTTTCTTACCTGGATTTCTTTCTCTACTCCGATCGGATTGATGTAATGCTAAATGAGCATTGTGTTTCCCCCACTGTTTTAGGTACGTCTATACTTATTTTTATCTGTGTGTTTAAAGAAATTTCGCACCGTGTGGCCTGTAGTACCACCAGAATTAAAAATAATTTCTAGTTTTACGTGCGGAGAGATTAAATACATTCGAATATGCTGCTAAACTACCACAAACTGCATATTCCAGCGAAACGTAGCTGCGAGTGGATTCAGAATACAAGCCCATGTATTTAAATTCTTTCTACACATAAAACTAGAAATTGTTTATTTTGTTATAGTGGTATTAGAGAAGGGGTGCGATTTAAATGTCTGCTGGTTTCAATTATATTAGAAAGCAAAAGATTATTAGTAGCCATGCATGTTACAGTGCGGTTTAACGGGTGAATTTAAGACAGCGGGTCATTCACAAATTAAATCAAGCATAAATTTAATTATAATAAATCTATATTTATAATATCTGAATTCCTTAAACTTCTGAACGTCTCACGATTTTCCAGTGGAGAAATATTGCTTTTACCCTACATCACATTGAATGACTTATCATTTCCATTTATTGAAAGAATTCTAAGAAAAGTTCTATTTGCGGTCAAGGTCAAAACTGGTCG
The DNA here is from genome assembly GCA_933210815.1 of Meta bourneti. NCBI lineage: Eukaryota > Metazoa > Arthropoda > Arachnida > Araneae > Tetragnathidae > Meta > Meta bourneti. Next base: position 58,908,075 of record OW119926.1, read on the forward strand.
GAAGTTGCAGGGAAGTTTCCAAATGACAAGATATCTCTCCATTAAGAATTGCCAATTTTTTTATGTGACTAAATCAAGAAGTGCCAATTTTTTATGTGACTAAATTAAGATTTGGTCAGCTTTTTCTAAGGAGATCTTTTCCAGATCTATCCAAACATTGCTTTTTGCGTCAAGTAAATGGACGTACATGAGAAAAGTGTTTACTGATACAGAAAAGAGTAATACACCCAAGGTAGTTACAGAAATTGAATATGTGTTGTCTACTCAAGGGCAAACCCACTGAGTCAAGGCAGTTCCCAAAACTAGTTAGAATTCATTCAAGGAAAACTGCTTATCACAATTTCTAATAACGTATGCACAACCCTCAAATATTTTATTATAACATTTCAATAAAGCAAAAACTCCAATAAATAGTTTTCATTTATAATCGATGTCTTTTAAAAATTCTATAAAGGCCAAATTTAAAATAACTATTTCAGCACTAGCATACATTCCCTTCCCTGTATGTTAGTAGTGCATAGATTTGAAATTTATTTTCAAACAAGTTGCCACAACTACCTGTAGTAATTAAAGCCTCAAAACTGCACCAGTTTTCACGCCTCACCTTTCCCGCATTCCGATGTAATGAGCCAACTTCGATAACCATTCCATTTTCATAACATTTACCATTTGCACAATCATTCGCAATGCTCGCTGCCCATGCATTCCGCGGTTCCGCAAAATTCGAGAAATTTCCCCTAATGGGAGATCCATTGATTAATACTTCAGCCACTTCAACTACGACTGGTACGCTTCCTGTTGGAAATTTCCGCCGGGCTCGTTGGCTCTGATTTCGAGCGAATGTGAATTGCTGATGCTTGAGTCGAAATTGGGGATAGTGGAAGAGGTGCCTTCAGTCACGTTGCTTGAGGGGACAATGAACTCTAGAAATCGCCAAAATCAATCGAAATATAAATTTCTTGATTTTAGCGTTAATTGATATCAAATTCTGTGGATACCAAAAAGATTTTTTCAATTACGATAATTTTTGACGGAGTTATATATAAACAACATCAAATATATAATAGATAAGTCTACATAAATACGTTTTTCCGATTAAGATTTTTCGACATTTTTCTGGTTTTAAAATATTCTCTGCCGTCTGGTTTTAATTGATTTACTTGAAACTTTTTCGGATAACTTAAAATCTGTTGTATGTATATAAGTGCATGTATATAATGAAAAATTTAACATGCTTTCAAATTTGGAATTTTTGGTTTAAAATGTTTCTTATGCTATGCTTTGTTTGCAAAAGTTGAGGTGTTTAAGAACAATTTTTTTTTGCTTTACAATTGAGAGATATACAAATTTAGATATATACAAATTTAGTAGATTTGATTTATTTGCATACAAACTATTATGTGAATTAAAATTTTGGGAATACAGGAAAAGACAACGTCAAGTAAAAAAATGTCGTGAAGGAAGAAAAAAAGAGGGATTGGGGTAGTAGAGTAGTGTGATGAAAGCAGAAAAAGATCGCTTGGGCATCCCGGCAACACGACCCCCGTGTTTACTAAAGACAGTAAGCCCCATGGGAAAAGAAAAGCTCGCTAGAGTACCTCGGGCCACTGAAGCTCATACACACCTAAAGGAGATGTGCCCCTGAGGGCAACTTTAAGTTTAAGTCGTTTCTTCGTTTCAGGCTTATTTGAAGAGCTTTAAACCTCATACCAAGACAGAATACTAGAATTTAAGTCCCCCCTCGCAAGCATTTTCTGTAGATTTCAAAGAGGAGTATGCTTTTTATTCTAAAGCATACTGAATTTTTACTTCTTTACGTCTGATTTGACCGAGGAAATTTTTATAGAAAAGGTAAACACAAAAGTTGAATTGGGAGGTATAAAGGTCAACTTTCAAACACGAATGACAAAGTTTGTATAAAATATCAATGGAATGAATTCAAAAAATTTCTCCCTAAATGTTTTGGAATTTAAGGTAAAAATTCTTTTTAACCTTTGTCTACCTGTTCAAAAAATGCGTCAGCACGTTTTATGCCATTAATAAATTTGAAAGGTAAAATAGTAAGTTTTCCCTTACAGATCATAAAATGTCTGACTGTATTTGATGTAATTACTCTTAACTTTCTTTATTTTACTACGTTCATAAAAGTTTGCAGATATTTTGAGCATTGAAAAACCCTAAGCATTGTAAATGTTATATAAAACATAACTGGGAAACACATTATAATGAAATGGATAGGAACTATAATAATGGTCATAAACTAACAATTGCCATGGTTTTTATACTGCTCTAGCTTTACTATCCGGCTTCTCCCGATAGTTTTTGGTGCTTCAGACAAACCAAGTCTGTTTCCCCAACAGTTTCGTTGCCTCTTCGAACAGCTTTTTGAGCTTTGTCAGTTTCAGATGCTTGTGTTCTTTCCTCTTCCGACTGCTCGGTTTGACGCTTTGTCTTATTTAGAATTTGATTAAAAATTGGTCTCTTGCGACATATTCTATGTAAAATTTTTATTTCTATGGTTCTAAGGGAACGACGTAGGAACTGAAAATAGCTGCGTTGATCTAGAAATTCCAAATAGAATAAGCTGGTCAAATGTTATGATGCTAGATCTCAGCGTTCGAGAGTTTTTGCTGCTTCATCTAAACAGATTTTCTGCTTTTTTATTATTTCTTATGTATTAGATTATTAGTAAAATGTTTCCCCATTACTAGAATTATTTTTCATGCCAAAAATTGCTTTTTAGCTTCAGTTCAAATTGCTCTCTTTATTAAATCCAGATATATTTCTTTTTCCTTAAATTCTAGTTAGTTTGATTAGGCAATTATTCATCAGCTCAGAGGAGAGTTCTGGAGACTCCACAAAATGAGTGGGAAGACGAAAGAACACATTTTCAAAAATCGACGAAGCCCAACAAAACCCCATCGAATAACTAAATTTAATCCGTTATTTGACATTTATTTTAAAATTCATTAAACTCTTGAAGCCCAATATCTTGGTTCCTCCGCGATCAAAGACCCTCTTTGACTCTCCCCCCAAAGGCTTAACCAATGTTATTTGCCAATGTGTGTTTTCTATTTTACGATCACCATCGACTTCTCCAATTGTTTGAGAGCGCAAGGAGCTTATATAACCTAATAAGCGACTCGACTTATGGAACGAAAATAATATCTAGCAAAGAAACAAAAAAGTTGGAAGCTACGAGCCGAAGCTAATCGAATTTTCTTTTTCCATCATGGCAAAAGAGAAAAAAAATGGCTGCTCATTGGAGTAGGTAAAAGTCTACAGAGAACAAAAACACCTTCATTCTACGTCATATTGAAAGCCGAAATATAACAAATGATTTCGTAAATTCGGTCAATCCTTTTCGTTTATTTAAGATGAATTTTTTGAGTCAAATAATGGTTACAGTTCAGAACACAAAGAATATTTCTCCCTTAATAGCGTCAATGGAGAGGAAAGACCATTTCCATTTTCATCATCTTTTCTATTCTTTTTTCATAACATTTCCTCTTTCTAATAGTGTGTTTATCAAAATAAAACGTTTCTTTCCAGACTAGACTATTTCTTTTGTATTTCGTTTGTATTTTTTGTATATCTGTATTTCAATTGGTTTTTCATTTAAATTTGCATACTGTTTCAAAAATATGTAAAGTCGACAAACATTTGATTGCAATGGTGATAACCCGAGGATATTTGGAGATATAATTTCAAAAGAAATTATTCTGACGAGAAGGTTTGGTATTAAAACTTGTATTTAAGGAAAAACAATTTGATAGTTTCTCAAATTCAAATTTTGGTATTTCATCAGAATGCACTATTCAGTTTCTATTATATATATATATATTTTTTTTTTCGATTCAAGAAATATTTGTTTGGAGTTTAGTTTCAACTAAACAAGGGTAAAATAGGTTTAGTAAGATAAAAAAATTTCATATTATTTTGTGGTTGTTAATTGTATGCTCATCAACAAAACCATTCGCTTGTACACAGTAAAAGTACTTACTATTTTAAAGACATCACATGCTAAAGCTTTCACGCATTGAGATTTGGAACCCTATGTTATTTATTCAATTCAGTCTTACGTTTCCGTATTCTTTCTACCAAACATCAATGAGGATGAGCATGAGCATGATTGAGAGATTATTATATTTTCACTGCATTTGGGATTGGATTTTATTCTACTCTTTTTAAGACTTCAGAATTTGATTCATATGTTTATATTGATTCAGTCTAATTTTCATACCCTTCCTTTATGTGTGTTTATTATGAATTATCACAAGTTGAAAAAATATGTTCACCCTTTCTGAAGGTTTTTAATGATTCACACAGTTCTGTATTGTTATGCAATCACCTTTTTGTCCGATAACAGGAAGTTATTTTTGACATTTATGCAAAATAGAGTGATACTAACTGAATGATCAAGAATAATGTGAACAGTTATCCGTTTGTGTCCATGCTATAGCCTGATCCAAAAAATGCAAGACATCAGCTTAATCGAATTACTGTCTAACTGCGTTAATCGTTAGTATCCACGAAAGTGAACATGCGCTAAGTAAATGAGTGCATTGAGGTCATTCCATGTGAAATGAGCAAAAATAAGAAATAATTTGTGGTTGTAAGGAAATGGATTTTCATGAAATTTGATACAGCTCAGCTTATAAATAATGATATCCATAGACTGATTAAGTAGAAATTTCAGCGAAAATGCTATGTTCGGATCTTCTAGTACTATATAAAGCAGATATTAATGCCGAACGTTCAAGTGAGTGCTCTAAATTAGTTTAATAACGTAATTGGGGTGACGACAAGCACACAGAGTGATGTTGCCTGGTTACCCAAGTCCTCCCCTGACCACCCATCCCCCACCTTGATAGACCTTAAGTTCTCTGTTGGAAGGCAGGAGGATCAGGGTTATTAATAAAAAGCCTTCCCTAAAAATTGGAGGTTACTTATTTTTCTCCGACAAATTAAATATAATAAACGCGCATAGAATAATTTCATGATATTCTTTCTTCTATAAAATAATAGTTTTTAAATTAATTAATAGTTCTTTCATTAATCAAGTAATAAATACGAAGATTAGGTTTTTTTAATGGTATAGCCATTTCTATAACTGAAGATATATCTATAGTTTTGGGGCACGGCTGAATCCAAAAATCCTAGTTATTTTTGTATTTAAATATAAAAAGTAGCCTTTTAATTCTTATACTTTTCTTAAATTTGTTATAAATAACAGCTATAATTTCCCCTTGAGAATTGCAGTATCATACTTTTTCTAATTTCATTCTGGCTGTTACCTTTTAGAGGACACAGTAGAAGCAGATATCCTTTTATAAGAAAAATGCATGATACTAAAGTTTGAGGAGCATTTTTTGTGAAATAAATACGATTCATAGACCTTATGCAGTTTAATAGAAATGTATCTGATAAAAAAGTAATAAAAAGAGGTCTCATTGTAGTTTTTTAAATTAACAACCTTAATTTGTTAAAAATGAGATATTATATAAATAAAACTAATACCAAAAGCATCCAAACAAAAATAGGGTCTAATAACCAAGCTCTTTGCTATGATTCCCGTAGTTCTTCCATACATTTTCTTCCTACTCTACCTTTCAAGTCTGGATTCTATCACTGGAGTTAATCATATCTTTCGCAGACAAATTTTTTATGCTTGAAAGCTAGAAGTGGAAAACACAATTGATACCAGACTTTTTGCGTCATAGATAATTTATTCCAATAAAACGTGCAAACAGTAGGGGTTACTTAAGACTAATGAACTTTAGAGCTGTATTTAATTATGAATAGTTTTTCATTTTAAATGAGATATATAATGTTCCCGCGATATTCTCTTAGAATAATAAAACAGGATTAAGGTTAATTTTTAAATCCTCGAACACGATTTACTTTACCTGAATAAGTAATTAAAAGAGACCTTTTACTTCACCAGGTTTACTAAACTATTCATAGCGAATTCTAAAAAGCGTCACAATTTTTTTATTCCATTGCCTTCACCAAAAGCAATCTCCAACTTTATTTACAATGGAGCAAAGAAATAATTAGCTGTATTCCGTTTGCATATTGCGAAACGATAAATTAAGTATTGAACATTTCACAATTGAATTCTTGCACGAAAAAGATAGCACACAAAAGCAATCCGCGTGCAAAGGTCAAATAAAAGAGCCTACGTTATTCTTTATCAGTAAAATTAATTACATCTAAACCTTCCGCATGAATAGTTTACACCTAATTCGAATGTTTCCTATTTACATCGAATAGATATTCCGTGAATCTAATAATATATAGATCTGAGAGCGTGGGTTTTTTATTAACTTAGTTCGAGTTCGAGAGCTCGGCTTTTGTGAAAGATCAAAAACGATCTTTTAATTTAATCAATCCACGTTTTTAGTCGTAATGTAATATTAGTTATTAGAATGATGCAGAAATCTTTAATCAACGTCAATAAAGTGTATTGAATGTGGTTATGAAGTTTTTAAAACTAGTTTATGAAGAAATGACAAATTGTGAATGCTTATGGAATAGTTTGAATTATTACTTTGTTCTATTCGCTGTGACAAAGCGAGAAATAGCACTGTATGGACGTCGAAAGGAATTTGAAAGTTCTCTCTTTAAAAATACTATTTTCTTCTAAAAACAACCATTTACATTATGTTTTGTCTAAAACATTTGTGTGGAGTTTATGCTGTACTTAAAATTTTTTATGTTAAAGTGCCCCTCAAATTGTTATGTTGATAAATGCCAAGATAGATTGTTTTTGAAGCCCTTAACTATTTCTAACATTATAATGTTTCTGAACTAAAACTATTTAGTGCAGTGCTAGCGTCAAGACGAATAGTGTCAAAAGTCTCAAGTTCATACTCTATATAGGAGAATTTAAGACTCCAATGCAAAAAATACATGTGCTGGGAGTCAGTCATGTCTGTAGAGCAGCCGGAAGTACTCAACTTTACGGAAGTCCGGGACTGGTTTTGATCCACATGATGTGCCCAAACCTTGTCCCCTGAAAACCTCTGATTTTGTGTTGAAGATATACATAAAATAACTTTCACTCTTCAGAGGCATCTGTAGCTAAATCGAACAAGCGGAATGGACCTAAATTTGTATAGAGACTTTTGAAGACATGGGGAGATATATTCTAGTGATGCCATAGTGGAAATTTCACGACTATCATCCAAACAATACGGGAGTGGTCAAGAAACTCAAAATGATTGACTGATAAGTAGATCTCTGCATTGGTCAAACCATTAAAAATTACACTGGAAGGTGACTCGGGGAGGAGCTTCAAAACGAAGAAAATGTGAATTTCTCGTTCTTGGAGGTGGAGAGTCCAGTATGATTTTGAATGCTTTGAACAATGCCAGTGAGTCCGCTCAGATTTTCCAATCATTTTTGGGTTTTTGACACCTTCCGCATTCTCTAGTTGATAGCCTTAAAATCACCCCTATTGAAATGTACTTTTTTTGTAAGTAGTTTGAAGAGTCAGGACTTGAGTGTCCTTTTTGGCCAGGAATATAGGAGATGTCTCGATGTCTCTCCATTTAGGAGATGTCTCGTATAAATGTAGCCAAACGGAACGTCCTACTTAGACTAAAATCAACACTATAACAAACATTCTTTATAACTAAGGGGCTTCACCCTCTTCTCTTTGCCGAATATTTCCAGGCAATTTTCACTGACTCACTCCTCTCTCTCAGTGCGCCCTATCATGAAATAATTTGACTACTATTTTGTTACAAAAAGTATAAATCTAAGAAATATAATTTAATAGGTATGGAAAGAGACTTATCAATTACATTTTTAGGACTTCACGATTCTTATCATACCTCCAGAAAACAGAATGACCCGATTCCTGCAGAAACCTATGGAGTACATAAAAGTCATTACAGCATTATATTTCCTTAAACTTGACAATCTTAACAGAGAATGTGCACTAAAGTGTATATTGCTTGTTTCTATTCATGACCAGCGTTCTAAAGCTCATTCCATCTCTCTTACAAAGTTAGTTTTCTATTTAGTTAAAAGAGCAATAGAAATCAATCACTTATGACTGTTGCTGGGCTGTTACCGGGCACCTAAAGGCATCTTTTGGTAATATTTTTCAACCTTGGTGACTAGGGGTATCTTTTTAAGTAAAATAGTCTCAATTTCAAAATTCTGGCTACTTTTTTGGAAAACTCACCAAACGTCTACACAAATTTAGACCTCTTTTTAAGGTGGAAAAAATATTCTTCGGGTTTCTCTTTGGTGAGATAGTTTGCCATTAAATACAGAACAATTATTAACAATTGAATATAGAAAAATTATTAACAATTAAATACACAACAGTAACAAGCAAAATGGCGTTTAACTACATAAAGAACGAATGCCCTAAGGCTGATAGTTTAACATTCTAATAAACGAAAACATCAGAACTTCTATTATCGTTTGCAAACTAGTCGCATTCCCTTACCAGACTTTCTGAAGAAATTCTACCACAAATATTCTGTACGAGAATGTCCATTTAAGTAATAACTGGTTTGAGTCATTATTATAAAATATGTTTAGTTCATGTACCAGTCACCCTAAAATAATATTCCATGTTTCTAAGTTTCTTTCAACTATTTGAAAGTATCTTTTTATATGAATTCAGATATGGCAACAAGTTTAGTTATTCAGTTCAATTGTTTCTTGTTTCTATAAGTAAAATTTTAAAATTAAATTTTGTGTTGAGAGAAGAATATATTCGATAGCATATATTTCACATTTATTTTACTTGAAATTCTCATTTCTACCTTCTACTTTTTAATTTATATCAGCTTGTGCTCGAGTGAAAACCTCAGGTATTTAATAATAAAGTTTCATACGGCTGGAAAAGATACCATACATAGAAATTTCAAATTACTTGTTTTTATTCTTTATAATTTAGACCTCCACCTACGCACATACCCAAACTTGATTTTTAGTTAATTTTAAGTGAATACAAAACTCAATTTCCAAATGTAAGTATGGGAAAATTATTTTGCTTAAGGCTTATCAACCAAATCAAGATATTTCATTCATAACTATCCGTGAATATTTTTATTCTTACTAATTGAGTTAACTAGTTTAAAAACGTTCATTTATTAAGAAAATGTTAACTTGTATAAATGGCTTATAAGTGTTAAATAAATCGAAATATGGTTGCCTTAGCAATAAACATAACCTCGTAGTTCTAAGGGCACATTTTAAGGTATCTATCTCCATCTCATCGTATATAATTAATAGTATAAAATTATATGAAATAAAAAAAAATTAAAATTCGCATCAATTTAAATACATATTCCATTGCTTTAAAATAGGTGTAACACAAGTCTGCTGTTCCTGAACTTGTTCCCTCACTTCAGCTAAGGCAAACTATCCCAGTTAACGAGGAATTTGGAAACACAAAACGCAATTGAAATCTTCACAGTGAAAGAAGCATTCAGATGTTGAATATTACCATGGTAACGGAAAATGGAAGCGATGATTGGTCGTGATCTTGAAAAGCCTATTTACAAGCGACGACATTTATAATATAATACATATCGCCCTCGGGCTGCAATACCACTATAACAATGAAAAAAGGAATTTCTGGTTTTATGTGCAGAAAAATCGTAAATGCATGCTTCTGCATGTTGAAAAATTGTCACTACTGCCCTACTGGAGCCTCAAATAAAATCTATAGTTGTGCCAGTTTTGCACCATGTAAAAGCATGTATCTACAGTATTTCTACACATAAAACACGAAATTCCTATTAATTATGACGATATTGCAGCCTAGATGCAATATCCCGAGAAAAGTGTGTAGAGGAGACAGTAAAACTCCAGTCTACCAAAAAGCACTTTCCCGTTGAGATGCGTTGAACCCACTATAGATTCAACTATACTAAAAAGCAAATTATTATAGTGATAGCTAAGTTCATGCACCTTTAGAATTTAGCAAAAGCTAATTTTGATAGATGATACTAGGTACTATATTCAGTCTACCTATAGTTAATTCATTTCCAATTGTGTGAACCTTGATAACTGTATTAAGATCACGGGTATAGCTCCGTATGAGTGGCCATGCTGTGTCGGATTACCTGTCCTGTGCTGCATTTAACAGCGAAGTAATTGTGGGGTGCCGTGGTGAAGATAAAGCTGAGTGGCAATGAAGTATGAAACCGTGATAAGAGTAAAGCAGTGTCTGTTATCAAAGTTACTGGAAGTGATTTAAATCACATTGTTAACTCAACTGTTTATCGTAGACCATTTATCCAAGTACATGGAGAGCGCCATCTGGAACTTATCAGATGCACCATCTGGCTTATTAGAGAAGAGCGTATTCATAATCAGTGCTACCAACCCCCAATATAGCAACGTGTGGAAAAAAAGTGCAATTTCAGTCTATCAAAAATACTTCCAATTGAGATATTGATTGATTGCACTGTTATACATACTAAGTAATAATTATTGTAGTGGTGGCCATTACCAAGGGACACATTTCAATATTAGCACATTATTTTTCCAACCGTTTCTATTGAACTTCAACAAATCATAGAAATAAATTATGCTACAAATTTTCAGTAAGGATATGAACCAACTCTATAAATTTCAAATCAAGACAAAATAAACTAATTACTTTCAAGCTTGAGTTGTGTCATTTTTCTAGATAAAGAGCGGTATGGTACATTTTTTGAGCTTTAACTGCATACGATGACTACTTTTGAGAACAGGATATGGTATTTCTAATTTATATTTGAAGGGTACAAGGAAAAATTCAGCATAGTCTCAAAATATGACAAATGCGATAGTTGAATCACCATTTTATACTCAAACTGCCGTTTTACAAGATCAAACTGCTAGAAGGGATAAACTAATTTGTCACAGTTTTAAAGTGAAAAAGAAATGTGATTACAGGAGGTAGAAATCAAGATAGTTCAATTAAAACTGCGTAAGAATTATGTGTTTATAGATGCATATGCAAGTACAAACTGTTCTGGACTGGAGAATTTCGGTGTTTAAAAATTAATTTTGCATTGCTAAATTTTTTATTTTAAGAATAAATATATTGTTAATACTATGATTTGAATTATTAAGTTATTTTAAAAACATTCACAGAATAGTATTATTTTATTACATAAAATAGCCTATATAGAGAAAAATCAGAATCCAGTAAATAGATATATAATAAACTAATATCGGGTGCTGTTAATATAGTATGCATATGACTGGCAAAATCCCAAAGGGATTTGAAAAAATTTAGACAAGAAATTAGCTCTAGTAATTTGATATTGGTCTGTAAATTTAGAAATTGAGTTCCTGAAAAATTTAATTTTGGACTAGTCAATAATTTTATGAAGGGGCGCCAGCCTTCTAAGACTTGTGCTCATGATGATACCTGTTTGACATTCTAAATATGGATATTTAGGGATAATAAAGTGACTGCTAATTCAGTGTTTAGATTTTGATATAAAACATTTGCACATTTCTATAGGACATTCCTTCATTAAATTTCAGTGTGTACTCACTAGTAGTTAGCCATGTAGTTACCCATGTGGGTGTGAACTCTGAAATTGGGAATTTAAATTTAGTCAGACCCCAAAAAATAAATGCTGTTTTGTTTCTACTCCGGGTGTCCTGGGACTTTTGTCAGTACGTGTACATAAATATAATATTCGAAGTCTAAATACGATCACATTAATATAGAAATGACCGAAGTACAAATCTACCCCCTCTGCTGATAAATCCCGAAAAAATTCAATTTCAAATTAAATGCTGTTTTCCTTTCTTTCTGAATCGAAGAATTCCCGAAGGATGTAAACATCCGAAACAAGTAGATTGGATTGCAAGGATTCAGTGAATCGAACTAACTTTGTTTCTTTCGTGTTCTCGTGTTGATCACACAAGGCGACGTTTGTTCAGCTAATTCTGGCGTTAAGTGAATTAAGCTAGTTGGAAAACACCTCGTGGGATTCAACGTTCTTAAACCCATACCAAGTTTTTTTTTCTATCTGAACTCAATTCTTTAAAATCGATCAAATTGTGAAACTGAGCATTGGCTATATTGTTTTCATTCAGGATTACTCAAATTTAGGAAGCTTTGTTTGAAAAAATTCTGAGCTGAAGATTCATCGAATGAGTTTCAACGTGTCGGTCTATTTATTATCGAACGGAAAAATTGATACATATGTTTATAGTGAATGAAAATTCTATTTAATCTTTGTAATGAAGAAAAGTAGGAAACTTTACGAGTTGCGTGGAAAGTCTCTAAGCAATTTCGAACTTTTAAATTTCGCTTTTGCGTCAAAATAAAATTTGATGACCATTAAAGGAACCGTCTGAACGTTTAGTACGTAATATCCCGTTTCGCAACCTGCAGATTTTTGTGTCTCGGAATCAGTTTTAGCTTTCTTGACCAATCGAATGTTTTATAGGATTCTTTCAACCAATAAAAGCGATTGTTAGTCATAATGTATGTTGTAGAGGAAAATCTGGTGAGATTTAGAGAGGTAACAAACTTAAACTATTTTTAAAAAGCCTTTTTAATATAGTATGCAAAAAACAATACTAAAGTAAGGAATAAAATCGACTTTTAATTGCAATTGATTTTACTTATTGAAATAGTATGATTAATTACTGTACTGTCGGTGATTTTGAAAATGTTTCAATAAACAAATTAACCCTAATCTGTAAAACTTTTTATTAGAAGGCTGAATAAGATAATACAATTTTAAATACTAACATAAAAAGGAAGAGAAATTGATTAAAATTGTTCTGTATAAAGAACCTTCTAATGTTATGCTTTAAATTTATTTGAGGTACTGAACTTAAATTTTCAACTATTTCTTTTCTGAGATTAGGTTTCTTTTTATACTTAGAATAAATTCGAGGATTTCCTCTTCCCAAAAGAAATTGTATAGTTCGTAATTGAAGCAATTGGTGGCTTAGTATTATTGCGTGGGTTAATATACCCTACCTGATTCCTCGAAATCATAATTACGAAAGAAAACTACAATAGGCTTTCTCGGGAATTTAATCATTGGCTAACAGAAATCGATTGAGTCTGGTTGTTTCCATCACGAATAAAGTTTAAAGTTCAACAGAGGTTGAATGGTTCAGGACAATGATTGACGGATAAAAGAGACTGCCAAAAGGAAAATTTCAGGGAGTCACCATCCCTTTGGGCGAATTATTAGATTAACTGCCAGCTTGAGCACCCCACTTAAAAATATGAAATTCCATTAAGATTTTTAAAAACCTAATTTTCTTTTCAGATAAATTAGTTTAACAGCCCTTTCTGATTAATTAGTTGAGTAACACCGTTGAATTCATCGACCTAACGAAACAGACGGAGTATGTGGGCGGAGTGACTGTGATAAGTTCTAAGAAATATTATTCACATGGTTGGAATTGACTTGAGCTGATTATCTCTATATATTAAAGTGCAAACTACTGGTTTTAATCGCGCTATGTAGTCGCATTAGCCAGACAAGAAGGCTTTTAACCTGTGTCGGTGAAAAAATATTGGAATACAAAATTGGAAAATTGTTTCACTTGATATACTCATCACTAGTTACATGATCGGTCTACTAGCTACTACTCTGAATGCAACCACTTCTAAAAGTTGCATTAGTATGAAGAAACTAACTCTATAAATGGTTTTGACGAGATATCTCGTCCATCAAGATCTGGAGTTTTGTTAATGACTAGATATCTCGTCCATTAAGATATTGCTGATTTTGATGATCATGAGATCAAGATCTGGTCAGTTTTTCTAATGACGAGATACCTCGCCGAAACAACCCCTAAAAGGGTTAATTAACCCTCCAACTGGTTTCGACGAGATATCTCGTCCATCAAGATCGGACCAATTTTGCTAATGACGAGCAAATCATTATCATTTTCACCAATTTTGATATCGGCACCAATTTTGATATCACGATCACCAATTTTGCTAATCGGCAATATCATTATCATGATATTGCCGATTTTTTTATGATGACGAGATCAAGATCTGGTCAGTTTTCTTCTAATGACGAAAGAAGACGAGACTTTGATGGACAAGATATATTGTCTATCAAGATCTGGTCAGTTTTGTTAATGACGGGATATCTCGTTGAGACAATCACCAGGAGGGTTAAATATTGGTTGAGCAAAATTGCATTAAAATGTCACCTAACAGTCAAAATATTACTAATGAAATGACTATAACTTAGCCCCAGCATTTACCCTTCAATTATTAGTGGCACAGTAGCATACCATGCTACTGCTTTGGAAATGAAATAGCTAACAACGCAAGAAGATAAAGGCAGCATAATACTAAATAGTCCTACATTAGAATTCGTAATTTTCCCCAATACCTCGTGACAGATCTTCGAACCGAGTAATCGTTAGATTTAACATGAAGCTGCGAGTGCATGCTCTGTGTATTTCAATAGAAGGTCGATGGTTGAATTTAGTACGAGTGTTCATTTATTAGGTAACTAAAAAGCAGCAGCATCTGTTTTCTATCCTTAACAAAGAATACTGTTTTGATTCACGAATTTTGGGTAGATAAATATTAAGCTTTTTGTTTTCTAAACATATCCTTTCTTTGTGACTTGAGTATTGGAATACTATTGCCGTTCCATTGATTTTCATAGTTTCCGGTGTTCTAACTCTGAGCGTCGCAAGATTCCTGAAAAGTTCATACATTTAATGCCAAAATAAGCACATCAATTGATTGAAAGAATCGTAAGAAACATTATACTGAGCTAAAAATCCAATCGGTCAAGTGGTCAGGATGCTGGCTTCTGGATCGAAAGGTCCATGGTTCGAATCCGAGATGAAAGCATGTTTGTTCATCTAGAATGAATGTGTGGCCTCTCTAAAACGGGTTGTACCTAAAATGTGTGGATGTTTGTGAGGTGTAAAGTGAACCCCCAGTGGTACACTAGAGTAACGCTAAGTGGTTCATAAATCCATCCTTGTAGTGCCATAATGATTAAATTCAATCGGATGCAATGAGCAAAAAAACTTCTATAGGTCAAAACAGTCAAAACTGATTCGTAGTCGTGCAGACAACTACAGGTCGACAAATGCCATTTTGCGACAGAGTCTTACAGAGGGTTAATGAATTATAAAACAGGAAAGTTAAACGTTAGTGGTTCCACCGAACGTCTTTGTAGAAATAAACCGGATTTGTCAGCATTTCATGTGTGTGTGATTGGGATTTGGTTTTAAAGATAATGTACTTCAAACTCTGAGTTTCAAGTAGTCTTAAAATAATTTTTTGAGTTTCAAGAATAAAACAAATAAAGACTGGAATTATATTTTTCAAGTCTGACTCTCAACGTTTATCGTCCAGCATGGTGTTCAGTCTCATATGCAGCTAAATGTGTTGCCTTCCGAATAATCCGATTTCGTTACAGTTCTAAACATATCTGTCAAAATTACTCACGTCGTTCTTCCATACATGATGGGATCCAACGGCTGAAAACTATGGATTACTTCCCTGAACTCCTGCTCCTCCTTAAATAAAACAATCCCCCGAAGTTTCGAGAAATTCTTTGTGTTTTCAACCAAAGAAAGATGCTGTATCCTGCGCTCGAGCACGAGTTTTGTAGAAGATATAACCTTCGAAGCAGAAAGATGCAAATTATACGTTCTTCAGAGGGAAGTGGAATATATTTTCTTTCCGCCATTATTCAAAACAGTGCATTTTAAAGTTTCTTCGAGTCCTGCTTTGCTTTTTAAATTTCTATGATAGCGCAGAAGGAGAGATATGAAAAGCGGATATGGCGTTCTAAAATGATTTACAAAGACATGGATTCTTTGGAGGAATATTTTTTTGGGAGTTGACTGGAGAACTTTTTGAACCATTCATTCTTTCTTGAGCAATGTAGGATTATTTGACTTAGATTTTTAAGTATTACTGCAGTACAAATATAATTTTCCCTAGGGTGGGATATTTAATAGAAAATAAGTTGTATGTCTGGTAGCAGTATGAATATATTTTTATAGATTTTATTTTTAATTTCTATTACTAAGATACATATCGACTTGTTTCCCTAAATATATTTATCGTATGACATACGAAAGTTAAGTTTGTTTTTAACCCTTTGAGCGTCACGGAATTTCCGAGTAGTGAAGTGTAGATTTTACCCAATACTTTATAAATGACTAAATAATCATATCTATGGTTGAAAGAATCCTAGGAAAATTTCAATTGATTGAAATAATCCTAGGAAAATTTCAATTGATTGAAATAATCCTAGGAAATATTTTTTTGGCCAAGAAAGTCAAAATTGGCAAGAAGACCGACAGGGAAGATTGCAGGTGACAGAAAAGATTTATGGTGTTAGAAGGTTAGTATTTTGTAAAATCTTTTTATGAAAATAATTTGCTTTTTTCAATCTGATGAAATTGTGAATTTAAAATTGTGCTATACGGTTGCGGAATAAGATAGACTAAAGATAATAAAAACTGTTGTCGTTTGTATCTGATTTGATACTTTCTCCAGCCATTTGTGATCAGTTTACCATCGTAAATCATGATTCTAATAAGTCAACAATAAGTTAGGTGTTGTCTTTGTAAGAAGAAATCTCAGCTTCAATAGTTCGATTAGGCCAACTCAAACACGCTATATTATGATATGAGCACATACACTGATATGAGCACAAGGCTTCCAAAATGCATGCCCACAATTTGATAGGTTTTTGAATAAATTCTAAGCCGAAGTTAATTAAATTAACTTGATTACACTGTATAAATACAAGCGCTACCTTTTATTCAAAATTAAAGTGATATTGAAGTTTGTGTGTATGTGTGCATGCTATATTTTTACTTATAAAATTCTTTTTTTCTGAAATTTATATAACCACTATCAAGCTATCTCAATGTTTTTAAATCTTTAAAAAAAACTGAATCTTTAACTTTGGTTTTTCACAATCTCCAATTTTCTTTCTGTTTTCCAAATTCCAATATTCTGCTTTGTATCCGTTATTTTTCCAGAAAAATGAACAATATATGGCAGAGATTTTTCAAAAAGGAATCAGCTTGGTGTTTCTTAGTCTCACCTATCGAATTTTCTCTTTTATTACTACTTTTTACAGCTGAAAGAACAAATATTGCTTTCGGTGTGAGAATATTCTTTCATACTTCAAGAGCCACATAAGAAGCAGAAGAGACTAAGATTATGGAATGACAAATGGAAAGTAATCAGTTCATATATCGGAAGATGTAGTCTGATGCGTTGATATGTTTCTTGATACATTTGAAGTCTGAACTGACAGTTGATGGCAAGCAACTGAAATTTTGTTTAAATGGTATAAGAACTTCCCCTCGTTTTTAAGTGCACTTGCCTGTTTTAGAAATATATTTAAATAAAATTGCCATCCTTGGAATTATACTGTTCTGAAACTGTCGTATTAGTTTATTTCTTATTAAAAATAAGGAGCTATGTGTCAACACAATATTAAATAATTAAATAAGAATGTCTCTTGGGCAAAATATCCAACGATATTACCTCCACTTCGACCCTCCTAGTGGTTGTCTGAACGAGGTATCTCATCATTTGAAGAAAACTGACCAGGATCCTGATCTTATCATAAAATCGGCAATATCTTGATGGCGTGGTATCTCGTCATTAACCAAATTTATCAGATCTTGATGAACGAGATATCTTATCGAAACCACTTGGAGGGTTTCCACATCAACTTTTTTTGTTGAATCGCCAGCATCAAACTATTGTTGTTTGCAAATGCTTGACTTAACTATTATGTCACGAGTCTTGTCCACGAGTTCTCCAATACTCTTGAACGACACAACTAAAAGATCTAAGTGCAGTACACACGTTTAAGATTTCAGTCGTCACAGGTAATTCAAAACTACATAAATTACAGATTGGGAAATCTGTAATTTATGTAGTTTTGTAGTTTATGTAATTTATGTAGTTTGTTTGATTGGAGTAAATCTACTACTCCAATTTGAAAAAGGGAGCTAATAAGTAATTATACTAGGTCAACAATCTGAAACAAGCAGCAGTTGCTCTTCTTGGAGCATTGTGATAACAGAAATATTCTCACTGAGCCCATCTCAGCTCTTCTATGCCAACGATTTTCAACCTCTTATCCCATGGCACACTGGGAGTCATTCTGTGGCTTACCAAAAATATATTTCGCCCATCTGGCAAAAAATAGATATAATTTTGCTTATTTACAAAAAATAGCAGTAATTACCTACCCCTTTTCTGCTGAAAAGTGGCTTCAAAAATTCTTTCTGAAACAATTTACTTATGATACCTTATAACAAAACAATAACACTCAAAGGAATTTGTATGGATGTTACTTGAAACTATTTGTGAACACACATGTCAGAAGTTCAAAACTAAATGATTGAAATGAAATAAATATTACATGATTTAAACCGTTTCACCATCCGTAAGGCACATCCGTGCCATTTTTGCGGCACGCAGATTGAAAATCGCTGATAATTTGTCTCAAGCCTCTATATTTCAAAGTCTTTCTCCAGCTTCATTCATGTTATTAACTTTGAGGAATAAGAGGTCACTGATCTAGAAGGTCTTTGGAGGACCAAAGCACCTTTTTTGGCAAGAAGATTGTTTTTTTATTGCTATAGATCCCTCACATGCGGATACCAAGTGAAAGGAAATCCTATCGCCAACATAAACTAAGCACATGGAAGTTTTGGAAACAAATGAGAATGAGGAATTCCACGAAATATCCAAGTTTGCGATTACCTTAAATTTGAATTCGCAGCTGCAGCGTGAGGTAAAGTAACAAAGCAATTGTGTTATCACACAGCTCTTCTAACAAAATTTATGCTTTCCAGGCCATCTATTTCCCACGTCGTAATAGCATTCACCTCTTTTCCCAAGAGAAAGAGGCATACGGCTGGGGAGGAAATTGAGCAGTTAGCGTTAAACGGAGCGTCATTTTTGCGGTGAAATTTGTAATTAAAGCAAGCTAAGTGAAAAGGGAGCACTTATGCAGATTTTATCTGGGAGACTTATGTGCGAAAATTCACTTTAGCTGATGGAGGTATGATACCCAGATTTAGGTTGCTTTACGTGAGGTTTACAAAAGTCACGGAATTAAATGTGCGAATTTCTCGGGAGATTTACAAAAATAAAATTGCTATTTTGTTTAATATAATAGGAAGTTATTTTGGCGTTGTGAGATTGAAATATGATTTTTTATATTGCCATAAAATGTAATAATTGATTTGTTAGTTCATATTAGAAATGATTTAAAAATGACGAGGTTACCTATGTTATATGGACCTTCCAATGAAATAGACGGAAGATGTTGGCTGAGTCGCTGTAATAAGATCTCCGAAGTGTACGTCACGGAGGCTTGAAATTGACTTGAGTGGACTGGATATCAAAGCTCAAACTAGTGTTTTTAATCACACCCGTCAATTAATCCTACATTCGTGATTTTTCCAATACCATGTAACTTTCGCCCGTATATCTTCAAACCGAGCGATCCGGAGAAATAACATGAAGTTGCGCGCACATGCTCCGTTTATGTTGTTAAAAGGTCAATGTTAAATCAATAGAAACGATGTGTGTGTAAGCTCAGTTTTGAGAATCAGAGGTGAATTCAATACTTTAATTATATTTTAGTAATTTAGGAAATGGTAAAATATACGATTTTACTTTTCCGATTCCAATCAGTTACATTCAAATGATGTGAGATTATATAAAAACTGTTAAGTGTCTCCCACATGAACATGAAAGTTAGTTCAGCAATTTTTATAAGAGCTTTCGTTAGTTGGTACTTATCACATGGTGCTAGATAAAGTCTACACCAAGACTGAAAAGTATTGTGAAAGATATTGTGAAAAGTTAATTTTTCAGCTATTGTAGTGGAGTTGGAAATTTCTTGAAAAATGATATTTATACAATGTAGGATGAGATGTGGAGAGGTTGGCTCTTTTTTACATTTGGTGCATTGTGAGAAAGACTTGGAACCATCAACTAAGGACATATGCTTTAGATATCCAGTGCGCAGTCTTATCAACATGAAAAAACCCTTCTCGACATGTTGAGATCTAAAAGCTCACCTGGAGATTTGCCCATGTACTCATGGAATAAAAGCACTGAAAACGGATACGGTGTGAATCTATTTTCTCGACTGTCATGCCTAAAATGTTAAGTTATTTATTGGTACATGAAGAGCTTTTGTTCGTTTTAAATCTGATTGATAGGTTTGTTACTCTGCTGTCATTTTTTGGAGAGATCATTAAACTTTTGGGGCTTTCGGAGTAAAGTTTGTCATTCTATTAATTCTAATTAGTAGTAAATAATTTCAAAATAATTAAATATATGCTAAATTTTCAGCATATTAAACCAGAATCCAAATTCCTCTCCTTAATTTTATCATTAAAATCTGTAATTATTTTAAATTATCGCCTCATATCCAATCGCAAACTAAAATCGCTCAGCGGAAAATTTTGCTTCTGATGATTAACGCGAGGCTATAAAAGTTTTACTGCCTTTCAACAGTGTTTTGTGTGTTTTCTAAAGATATGAAATAACTTATTAAATACTTTACACGATTTCATGTTTTGTGCCATTTTTATATCAACAGAAGTATTCAGAATGGCATAAAGACGCAAAAGGAATATACTTTAAAAATCAACTCAACCTAAAAGAGAAGTAAATAAATTTTAGAAATCAAAAGAGTGAACTCTAAATGGTATTTTAATGAGTAAATGTATAAAAAAAGGGATATTTAAGATATTTTAGAAAATATTGAGTTAAATTAAGTTCCAAGCAAATGTAATCAAATGTTTAAATTGTGTCTTGAATATTGTTAACCTATGTTTTATATTACCTTATATTATAGTAATGTTAAAGTTGAGATTAATTTGTGCATTAATTTGAATACGTAAACCTGTTATGTGTGGGAAAAGGAAGCGGAATGTTTTTATAGACTCAGTGAACGATTAAAGGTTTTAGATGGAGATTGGATGGTTTCGCTTTTAGGTTTTATGGCGTAAGGGCCATATTTGGCCAAGACACGCCCAACATGAAACAGACAATAGATGGATACTGGAAAAGTATTAAGCTCAAAGGTATTAGAAGTTGTCGTCAATTAAATTTTAGTGACCTCTAGAAGGAAAATTGATACCAGAAATAAGCAGATCTATAGGGATTTAAGATCCTATTTCAGAAGCCTATTACCGTTGAACCTCAAATATCCGAGCTCCGATTAACAAAGTGTCGATGTTATCCGAGCCTAATTTGATACCGTTACCAAAATTTCGAGCATGAGTGCGGCCACTTTTTCCAAAGAGGTGAGAAAGTGCTGAGAAACTGAAGACTTAAGGACTTTTCGAAGAGAGGTTAAAAGGTACACAACTGACGTCACGATTTATTGTAACATTATCACAATAAAAACAGTGACACAAATCCGAGTGTAGATTATTCTTAATCCTAGTTTTATGCATCTTTAAGTAGCATTTGTAGTAGTAGTAACATATGCAATAGAGTTATTTTTTCTGTATTTCGCATAAGGCTTTTTTGTGTAATTACGCCTGTATTAAGCGGGTTATAAGAGGTGACATCAGTCCACATTACATCGGATAATCAAGGTACTACTCTAAACACGATTTTTTAACACCCAGTAATAATTTCTGAGCTTCTAGCATACCAATAGACTAAAACAATGGTTTTCAGAAGGAGTATGACTACCACTAGTGGTAAGTAAGCCATTGTTTAATGGTACACAAGAAAAATTATTGTAGAAACAATTTACTGCCAACAAAGTTAAATCTATATCTACCCTAAATTTCCCTACTGAATTTGTAAATCTTCATTTAAACAACATAGTACATTTGTGTACATGTGTAATTTGTTTAGGCATAGCCAATAGAAATCATAGTTTACAGAGGATTCTGCGTATTTTCAGTAATAGTTAATAGCAATTTATTAAAATAAATTAAATACTGTTTAGTATTTTAAAAATATTCCCCCTAGCATCCTTTAGAAAATTAAGTATTGATGGTATTTAAGATAATTATAACATGGCTTTGGGCATGTCACTTCACTGTCATCTATTCCTACACAAGGGCAAATTCAACGGATACCTACAACTTAAAATAGATTCCGAATCACTATGTGATCATCCATTCCTAGACAGGTACTCAAACAAGGTTTATTAGTGAACATAGAAAAGGTACTTATTGAAAAAGGTGGAAAAAGATATATATATATATATAATTATAGCCTATCAATGACCCTTAGATTAGCAACTAATAAGGGTTTAGTGGAGAAAACTATAATTTAAATTAGAGAAAATAATCATAAATACACTGCTGGCCACCCAAATTGCAACACCAAGAAAGACAAGAGATATCACAACAAAATTTATTTTGTAGATAACATGTTGACCAAGTATCAAATGATTAAATTTATAGACTTCTGTGAAGTGTGGTTCCTGCCAAAATCAGTAGCCAGAGTAGCCGCCATTGTTGGAGATCACCGCTGCCACACGCCTCGGCATTGATTCAAAAAGACTTTGGATGTGTTCTTGGGGTACAGCAGACCAAGCAGCTTCCACACGTTGCCAAAGTTGATCTGGTGTGGCAGCTGGGGATGTATTCTGGGTCAATCGTTGAGCAACCATGGACCACATGTTTTCTATCGGCGAAAGATCCGGAGAGCGAGCTGGCCAGGGAAGCAATTCAATCTGGCGATTGACGAAGAACCCTTGGACAATGCGTGCCACGTGTGGTCGCGCATTATCCTGTTGAAATATGGCTGTGGGCAAGCCCTGAAGGTAAGGAAGGACAACTGGCTCCAACACCTCGGAGATGTAGCGCTGGCTGTTTAAAGTACCGGCAATGCGTACTAGAGGAGTGCGAGAGTGATATCCAATACCGCCCCATACCATAATACCCGGTGCAGGACCAGTGTGGCGGTGCATAACGCAGCTGTTCAGCATCCTCTCTCCACGGTGTCTCCAGACTCGAATCCGACCATCGTGGTGTTGCAGATAGAAGCGTGACTCGTCAGTAAAGACAATTTCATTCCATTCTGCCGTCCACATCCTTCTTTCATCGCACCATTGGCGGCGGAAACGTCTGTGGTTCTGCGTCAAGGGTAGACGAAGCAATGGACGTCTTGCGGACAGACCACTCTGCTGTAAACGGCGTCGAATGGTACGCGCAGACACTGGATGATGCGGTACAGACTGAATGTGCTGTGCTATGGTTCGTGATGTGGCTGAGCGATCCGTCACTGCCATACGCACAATATGCCTGTCATCACGTGAAGTGGTGCACTGAGGTGGATGCGATCGAACACGTCGGTCCGTCGTACCCTCCTGCGTCCAACGATCACATATCCGCATTACAGTTGTTTGGTTTCGTCCAACACGACTACCGATTTCCCTGAAAGATAATCCACAATCTCGGTAGGCCACTATCCTTCCTCTGTCGAACTCGGATACTTGATCAAAAGATGATCGCTGTTTTCTACGAGGCATAATTGATCGTTTTTTTTGAAAAAACCACAAGAAAAACACAATTGCCGTACTTGAAATCGTCGAAATCTCCAAGCCTTAAATAGCGCTTTGAAGTGGCGCCACAGGCGCGCGTGATGTGCGGCTGCGCTGAAATTCTAATCATTTGCATATCTCACCTCCGCTAATGCATGTTGTAAATTTCATATTATTTGCATGCTTCCTTCAGGGTGTTGCATTTACGGTGGCCAGCAGTGTAGTTATGGCATCGTAGGGTTAAATTGATAACAGCAAAATATTGGTTACAATATCAATCTTATCACTAACCTAGGACTATCAGAGTTTTCCCCCATTTTCAAAATCTGTCGACTATCTGATATCTATCAGCTATGTCATGTCACTGTACGAATTATAGGATAAAGAGATTGAGTGCACACAGCTTGAAGACTATAATGCAAGTCCTTATGGTTCAGTTTTAGTCAATCAATACCTCTTCAACTCCAGAGTATTAACCCATGATGACTTCTGACTTGGATAGTATTGAACATGCTAAAGGGGTTTTAGACGTAGCACTGCGTGCACGAACGCCTTCTCTCCAAGGGCTTAGATGAGTTAATAACGTCCTGAGGATATCGGAAGTCATCATTGCAAATTAAGCTGTTGTGGCAGTAATGACGATATCTGTAGGGGATGTATTCAGATATCATATTGGAGATGTGTGTGGATTTGTTTTCGTGAGAAAGCTTACAATTTTGCTAGATGCGATTTGACTCGTATTTCCTCGTGTCATTGGTGGAGTAGACCATGTGTACTAAATCTAAACTCTACACTTTACTTCTCAAAGATGTGGCGGAGCATTGAAAATTGTTATAAGGAGAATGCTTATTTGAAAACAATGTTATTTAAAAACACGTGACAGTGCTTTAAATATAAATTGAAATACGATAAAAATATTATAAATAAATTTAATTCGATCATAGTAAAACTCAAACACAGTTTTTGTAAAAATATTTTTTACATATTTGCTTATGAAATGGATTTTCAGCTAGGCTTTGAAAAAACATAACATACAAATGTTTTGTTTAGAATCACTATCATAGAAGCAAATAGTATTTAACTTTAACAGCCGGCTGCAATGTTTCTGACCATTCCAAAAACAATCTTTGTATTTCCTTTCTACGATCAGTAAGATATACTTCTCAATGGTATGAAATGCAAATCGTAATTATTTCTTTTTTCGGCGAATGGTTAAAAACAAATTTGCAAGGTCTCAAGAGACTGAGTGATTTATTGTCGTATCCAGACTTGTAGATGCACCATCATGAAAATTAGGGATTCTCTTTTGGTGTAGTGGTAGCTCTTGTTTGTTAAGAGCATTGTTTTAAGTAAAGGGTTTCGTTCTACATTAATAAGTCGGTTGCCAATTTCAACATGCCTTTTTAGAAGAAAAAATTAATTTTAGTGGAACCTAAAGAGTCTATGTAATATCCAAACAAATGACTTCATATTTATGATTCTACTTACATCTCAATTAAGAACAACTATTTTAACTTTGAGAAGCATTTGATTTTAAAAGTATTATAAGGATATTCTATCATTCTTCATTACATTACTTTGTTTTGTAAATACATTCTGTCTGATCTGCGTATCGCTCATCAGCTGAATCACTTGTAATCTTTTACATTTATTAGGTCTACGATCTAATCAGAGTTTGTTTATGTTGTGTTTCCTTTTTACACCCTATAATGGAGTATATTCTATCAAAACGTTAAGTATGTTCTTAACCTTCTGAGAGTCACCAGATTTCCGAGCAGTGTAGTGCAGATTTTACACCACAACACTCTATAATGATTAATTAATATCTATTGGTTGAAATAGTCCTAGGAAATATTCTATTGATTGAAATTCTCCTAGGGAATATTATATTAGTTGAAAGAATCCTATAAAGGATTCTATTGGTTACGAGTGTCAAAACTAGTTGAAAGGCATGTAAGGAGACTATAGGTTGCAGAACGGATAAATGCGTGTGAGTCCCTTATAGGGTAAATACATTTAGTAACCCATATCACTAAAAATATTATAGCATGCATTGAACGCTGGTTTGTGCTGGCAGTATTACTGCCTATTGAAGTGAAAAGGTTTATAGTTCGAAACCATACATAAGTATTAATGAACTAAATATTACGTTCATGCTGTTTACTCATACAATGCAGCAGACACCTGGAATATTTACTTCGTATTATTTACCATACATCAACACAAAATCATTAAGACAAAATATAAATCTATTGAGGAAAAGTGTTGCGAAATTTTTAACTCCCCACATTTTTACCTCAATAAAATTTGAAGTACAGTAATATCCTTTTACGCATCACAGCTTTTATATATACATTTCAAAGACGCTATCATAATCGGGTTGCGAGAAAGCTGATAACTCCATTATCTGATGCGCCTCTTGAATATGAAATTTAAAACGCCTCCCTAATGCCGTAGCATTAATAGCGCGCAAAAAGTATACTTAAGCCTAGTTCTTTTAATCAGCTGTGGGATGTATCAAGCCGTTCTCTATACTCCGTTATCCACTTTAAAAGCAGTATCACAAGTGAGGAAAAGAAAAACAGGCAAGGTAATAGGCTTGTTGAAAGTCCTCTCTTAGTTTTTGGGGCGAAAACGTTTTCGTTAGGAAGGCGAGCGTAAAAAATATTCGTCTTTTATACGACACCTTAAGAAGGGATCTTTTAAAAATGTTTACCATGGAGAAACGACGCGCATCAAGAAAGGAGGGTTGTGTTAGGGGTGAACCACTAAGTGCGTGTAATCTAAGACTTCTTATTTGACTGAATTATCAAGATGTTTTTAATGCAAGTGTGACTTCAATTTAAATAAATACTTGTCCCCCATTAAGAAATATTCGTTCTAATGTAATGATAATTGAAGTGCTCATATGTATATCTGTATCCAAGTACTTTGAAGCGCGAAGAATTTTAATAAATATAATTCAGTTCTCACATTGAACGTTCTTGCTTTTGTCATCATTTCCCCTATTAACCCTCCGAGTGTCACTAGATTTCCGAGTAGTGTAGTGTTGCTTTCATCCCACAACACACATGATGATTGGTTGAAAGAATCCTAGGAAAGATTCGATTGGTCAAGAAGGCTAAAACTGGTTGGAAGCCATGCAGGGGAAAACTAGATACAGAACGGATATAATGAGTGTGACCCTCCTCAGAGGGTTAAGAAATGCGCAAAATACGTATGTAAAACCTGTAGGACAAAGTGTTTTTATCCTTTTATCTCTGAAATAATTCACCTTTCTAAATATTTATGCCATTCATAAGAGTTAAGAACCTACATTTCACATTATCTATCAACAAAATGTTTTTACTAACAGTTATGAATTTAAAAACTGAAATGAGGTGTTTACACGTTAGGAAATTTGAATTCTGTTGCGTAAATTACAAAGCACTAAAAAGATATAAGCATATGCAAACTCCATTAATAAATGATACAAAAAGTTCTATCTTCCACATAGTTTACATAAAACGTATATATCTCTTAAATAACCCTAACCCATATATTTAATAATTACGTAACTCTAACACTTAAGAGACTTGAATGTTAATACACTGCTGGCCACCCAAATTGCAACACCAAGAAAGACAAGAGTTATCACAACAAAATTTATTTTGCAGATAACATGTTGACCAAGTATCAAATGATTAAATTTATAGACTTCTGTGAAGTGTGGTTCCTGCCAAAATCAGTAGCCAGAGTAGCCGCCATTGTTGGAGATCACCGCTGCCACACGCCTCGGCATTGATTCAAAGAGACTTTGGGTGTGTTCTTGGGGTACAGCAGACCAAGCAGCTTCCACACGTTGCCAAAGTTGATCTGGTGTGGCAGCTGGGGATGTATTCTGGGTCAATCGTTGAGCAACCATGGACCACATGTTTTCTATCGGCGAAAGATCCGGAGAGCGAGCTGGCCAGGGAAGCAATTCAATCTGGCGATTGACGAAGAACCCTTGGACAATGCGTGCCACGTGTGGTCGCACATTATCCTGTTGAAATATGGCTGTGGGCAAGCCCTGAAGGTAAGGAAGGACAACTGGCTCCAACACCTCGGAGATGTAGCGCTGGCTGTTTAAAGTACCGGCAATGCGTACTAGAGGAGTGCGAGAGTGATATCCAATACCGCCCCGTACCATATTACCCGGTGCAGGACCAGTGTGGCGGTGCATAACGCAGCTGTTCAGCATCCTCTCTCCACGGTGTCTCCAGACTCGAATCCGACCATCGTGGTGTTGCAGACAGAAGCGTGACTCGTCAGTAAAGACAATTTCATTCCATTCTGCCGTCCACATCCTTCTTTCATCGCACCATTGGCGGCGGAAACGTCTGTGGTTCTGCGTCAAGGGTAGACGAAGAAATGGACGTCTTGCGGACAGACCACTGCTGTAAACGGCGTCGAATGGTACGCGCAGACACTGGATGATGCGGTACAGACTGAATGTGCTGTGCTATGGTTCGTGATGTGGCTGAGCGATCCGTCACTGCCATACGCACAATATGCCTGTCATCACGTGAAGTGGTGCACTGAGGTGGATGCGATCGAACACGTCGGTCCGTCGTACCCTCCTGCATCCAACGATCACATATCCGCATTACAGTTGTTTGGTTTCGTCCAACACGACTACCGATTTCCCTGAAAGATAATCCCCAATCTCGGTAGGCCACTATCCTTCCTCTGTCGAACTCGGATACTTGATCAAAAGATGATCGCTGTTTTCTACGAGGCATAATTGATTGTTTTTTTGAAAAAACCACAAGAAAAACACAATTGCCGTACTTGAAATCGTCGAAATCTCCAAGCCTTAAATAGCGCTTTGAAGTGGCGCCACAGGCGCCCGTGATGTGCGTCTGCGCTGAAATTCTAATCATTTGCATATCTCACCTCCGCTAATGCATGTTGTAAATTTCATATTATTTGCATGCTTCCTTCAGGGTGTTGCATTTACGGTGGCCAGCAGTGTATTAAATACCTTACCGTGAGGAACAGGATGTCAAATATATTATTTAAAGAAATATGATTAGGTGATTTGGTTCGAAATAAGAAATTCAGTTGGTACAAAAGGTGAACAGAATTTTGCTTTAAATGGTTAATTTAAAAATCAATTTTAAAGAACAATTTTTATTTTTATTCTGTTTAAAATAAAACGTGTTACCGTAATAATTTTCTGTTATAGATTATCAGAAGGAACCCCATACTTCCTCAAAAATTCATTTTTTTAATTTATAAAATAAAGCGAACGATTTAATACTCGATCTTTATTAAGAATTTTGAGAAAAAGAAATATAGTTTGTTAATCTCATCATTACCTCCAATTCAAGTCCGTAAGGAAGTTATTAAGTTACTCCTCTGTAAGTTTTTGACATTGTTCTTGCCATTAATAAGAATAATGATATCTTTCTTTTAAAAAATAGTAATATTTTATCCATTAGTTTAAATGAGAAAAGGAATTTTATGGGACTTAAAAAATGTTTGACATCCCTTCAACAAAACATAAAAAAATCCATGTTCCTAAAAATAACTGACATTCTTCAAACATGCAAAAGACGATTAGTTAACTTTCTTTCCCGGAATTTGGGGAATGTGGCGTGAGAGGAAATATCTATCTTTGAAGTTAATGTGCAGGTGCTCATTCAAGTGAAAATCTCTTTAAATGAAAAGACATTTATCAAATTTTGAAGCTCAAGCTGATTAAAATATTTTTGTAGGCGGATTAAAATTGAGGCTTTGTAAGTAAGACAGAAAAGTTACTCACTTCCAATATTTATAGATAAATCCTTTCTACGTCTACATGAATAATTAGTTAAATTTCCTCTTTCCGAAAACGAAAGTTTAATGTTTAGGATTGACATTCCCCGAAACATGCTAGGATGTCCCTTACAGAGAGCTAAAAAATGTTATATTTTATAATCAATTTAAAAATTGATATCGGGCCTACATTCCTAAATATTTCTAAATGTAACCACAAGCCCCTATAATATATTATAATCAATTTGAAAATTGATTAAGAACTTACATTAAATAATTTTAAATGTGACTACGAACCTAAAATATTGTATTTTATAATCACATTAAAAATTGACTAGAATCTATTCCCAAATATTTCTGCCCTCAGGGGCTCATCTTCTTTAGATGTGTATGGGCTTCATGGACCCGAGGTACTCTAATGATCTTTTCTTTTCCCATGGGGTTTACTCTCTAGTAAACACAGGGGTCGGGCTCCCAGGTTAACCAAAAGATCCTTTTGTACTTTCATCGCACAGTTCTGTTCCCCAATCCCTCTCGTGCTCTCACTTTCACTACATTTTTAAATTGACATTGCCTTGTGTTTGGCACAACTTGGCCAAATACGGCCCTGGCGCCATAAAACCTAAAAACAACCAATCAAAATGACTACGAATCTAAAGTATTGTTTTTATAGTCAATTGCAAATTGAAAATGGATTAAGAACCTACATTAAATAATTCTAAATTCGACTACTACAAGCCTAATTATTAAAAAATATATTATATCTTATAATCAATTTAAAAAAATTAAAAATTGGTTAAAAACCTGCATTCCTAAATATTTCTAAATATAACTAGCATCTTGAAAGTTTTTAATATGTATTTCAAACTTGATTTTTCACCGAGAAGTACCATACAGAGAGAAAGCAATGGTGAATTATTATACCTATATTTTAGTTCCTTTTTTGTTTGTTATGTTATTTGCACTCTTGGAAGATGTGATTGATTTATTTAGTTTATCTTCTCCATGAAGTGTCATATCCCAAAACATCGATGGGTCTAAAGTGTATTCGTTCGCTTTGTTTAAAAGTAGAACAACGTATGCTTTGTCTTGTGTACGTGCAGATCACTAAAATAACCACTGTCAAACGAAACTGGTCCCTTTGACGCACCTTCGATAACCCCAGAGTTATTGCGGGTTGAAATCGGTCTCACAATCATATCGCGTTTACCGCTAATTTGAATCGTATAACGTAATTCTATGTCGAAAAACACATTGTAAGTTAACTCCACAAGAGGCATGCCTTATATGATATCTGTGTATCATACCCATATATCGCAATTATAATTGTAAATAGCTAAACAGCGTATATAGTTAGAATCATTTTTACTGTCCCCGATAAATTTGTAGTTTTTTTAGTTGTTACAGTTCTTCATATTTGGTTAATACGTAAAATTGAAAATGACGAATCCGTAGTATCTTTGTGATGCAAGAAAATATACTTAAAATTTTAGATAAACATAATTGGAATATTCTGAATTTGCATTTTGTGTACTTATAGCAGGTTTGTATATAGTATGGGTTATTTGCATTTACAGAATTTTAATTAGTTTAGGTATGCCATGGTTGAAAATCGATGCTTTCATATTCTTCAACCGCAACTCTCCAATTATGCAGAAAACTTAAGTTTTCGTTACATAACACACATGCAAGCAGAATAGAGTTCATTAATATATACCCCTATCTCTGCTTTTAACATAAACTAATCAACTGGTTTGTTTTCCAGAGGTCCTGTCAGCACTTTCAGGCTGGGTGAACGAAGGCCTTCGATGGGGGATGACAGCGAGTGCCACTATCGGCTTGTCAGCCTAGGTGGCGCCGCGGTGGGAAAGAGTTCCGTGCTCAAGCGCTTCCTCTTCGGCACGTACAACGACCGGCACAGACCGACTGTTGAAGATCTCTACAGCAGAGAGTTCGACATTGGTAACTAAACAATTTTCGTTTTCCTTTTATAATGGAGGGGCCGCGGTCGCCCAGTTGGAAGAGCAACTGATTATCAACCGGAAGGTTGAGAGTTCGAAACTGTCCATCTAAAGACCGTCGGATAAACAAGGTTAATTGCACGTTAAATCTGTCCTGGCCTCAAAAATGTCCTTACGTTGGCATGGTTTTAAAGTTTGGAAAGTGGGGTGATTTTATCGTCTCAGGTGTTTTTATCGTCATTTGACCATGGTTCAAAATTACGAGGCATTGTCTTTGATTATTTCCCTTCGTGATTGATCCCGGACTGTGATCAATAGCCCGTTGTATTGCTCCAGTACAACTTTAATTAACTACCTACCTACCTACTTTTTATAATGAAAATTAATAGTGCTTCAATGGGTAGCGAAAACTTCTTCACTAAATATATTTTACCAGAGTGCGTGAAAGACAATGTAACGGGGTTTTTTATCTTATTTTTAATGGCTATGGCACAATCATAATACAATATAAAAATTAAGCTTAACACAGAGACAAACAACGATCATCATTACACATTATGATAGTAGAAAGGTAAAAAATTAATATAATACTCAGAGAAATAACGGAATTCATTGTCCCTAATACCTAAACACCTCACAGCCTGTGTAAGGTTCTACATCGAAGGAGGTGGTTTCTGTCCGTTACTTCTACATAATTACACAAGGGTCAGCAAGACTGTGGAGATGCTTAAGTGATACATATGAGGGGTAAGGCAGATATTTCCTGGTACCAGGTGCAAAGCCGCAACTGGCTCTCGCAGTGGCTTGTCAGGTACATTCTCGAGACATTCACTTCCTCCAGCATTTTGTATTTTTTCTATCGAGAAGGTCGTACTGGTATTTTGATGTCATGGAGTACTTTAGAAGCAGATTTTTTTACGAAAGGAAATCTAGTCCTTTGGATGCTGCAACTATTTTGCACCTTTTTCACCAAGAAAGTCCGTTTACTCATTTCCGTAAAGATTGCAATGACCTAGTATCCATTGCAAAGCGATTTGTTTGTTTTTGACCTGAAAAACTGCAGCAGTTCTTGGCACCGGAGAATCTCAGAAGATAACGGGGATTCAGAGGAGCAACGGGGATTCAACTATTTTGCACCTTTTTCACCAAGAAAGTCCGTTTACTCATTTCCGTAAAGATTGCAATGACCTAGTATCCATTGCAAAGCGATTTGTTTGTTTTTTGACCTGAAAAACTGCAGCAGTTCTTGGCACCGGAGAATCTCAGAAGATAGCGGGGATTTAGAGGAGCTAATAGATTAGATAGGTGATGGGAAGTTTGACAGTACGATTGCTGTCTGAAATTTGTGCTGAAGGATCAGCAA
Source organism: Meta bourneti (assembly GCA_933210815.1). Taxonomy (NCBI): domain Eukaryota; kingdom Metazoa; phylum Arthropoda; class Arachnida; order Araneae; family Tetragnathidae; genus Meta; species Meta bourneti. The sequence goes on from OW119926.1 coordinate 58,940,684, forward strand.
TTGTTTAAGTGCTATGCAACTAACCACTACCTCACCATCGAAGGCTGTATAGGAATTTCCTGGAGGAGCATAGAAGGCAAAGGCAATGTAACTGTGTCTTCCAAACATTGTTTTATGGTGGAAATTGGTTACACTGCTATATATACTGCTGTATTGCAAGTTAGTTTTCCCAGTGGTGGCTAAGTTCACCAATATTCCTCCAGAATTTAACAGTGGCTGAATATGAGAGATATTACCACTAGTTGACTGACAATTGCATGAGACTGAGAAAGCCGTATTAAGATCACGGGTGTACTTCAAAATGTAAGGTCGAGCAATGGATCATTGCAACCGTGAATTGTCCTGTGTTGCCATTAGCAGCCAGGAAAAAAAAAGGCTAAGTGGCTATGAAAAGTGAAGCGGTGATAGAAATAGAAGCAGTCTATTATAATAGGACATCAAACAGCTGTTGAAAGTGATTGGCATTGTATTGTCAACTCACAATTGTTTGTCGTGCTGGTTGTTGCGAGCGCCATTAGGCTTGCATTTGAAAGTACGCATGTTCATTATCACGTCCGGGTCACCAATTTAGCAGAGCGTGGGAATGACAGTGCAACTTTATCTTCTGAAAAGTATTTAATGGTGGGGATAGGTTACACTTCAAAATAAATTACTACATTGTAAATTAACTTTCATAGCGGTGACTAAAATCGCCACAATTTCCTGCTGGTTTCTCTGATTGTGCAGTAGCAGAACGGGAAAGACTAGAAACTTCATTCTATCACAAATATTTAATTATTGAGATACGTTTATCACGATAAATACAACTACATTGTAAATTTGACATTTGTAGGGGCAAGTAAGCTAATCCACAATACTCCTCCTCTAGAAATTAGCAATGTTGAATTCAATAAGTGTCACCACTTAGCTGACTGATCATTAAACGTGTAAGACTGAATTGCATTAAATCGCGGGTATATTTCCGAATTCGCGGTCGTACAATGAATGATTTTGACTCCGACTCAGTGTCCAGTCGTTGCCTTTAATAATCACTTAATGTTCTCCACAGCGTGAAGGAAAGCTGAGAGCGCAGTGTATATATTTATCAATGATTTGCATATATAATTTTACCTACTATTTAACACTGATCCAACTAGGCATAACACCTGATAGAATAATGGTTAGCCTTCTAGATCTTCTGTTCAACCAATTCAAATCGGGATATGGGCGTTTGTAGCTGATTGGAAACCAAATTTTAAATTGTATATCTAATTTTACTCGTTAAGCAAAATAACAGGAGCGAAAATAATTTAATATATATATGGCGTAAGCAGTTGAAATATTCAAGGTAGAGTAATCTAATGGAGTGGAATTTTTTACAAATAAGACTTGCTTGTTATATGACAATAACATGTAATGTTTTTGGAATCGGGCGTTATGTTCTGGTTTAAAAAATTCTTTAAGATGATTGTTATCGATGAACATGTCAAAAAATCTTTATAGTATTCACTTGATCTAAATGTAGAGTTAATGTATGCCTTATGCGAGTTAAACCGAAAGATAGAGCTCATAAATTTTAGATATTATCAGAGCCTCCATATTTTGAAAAACGCTTGTTCACAAATTTGTAGAGTTAATGGGACTTTCTATACCATTGAAAACTACATTTTAATTTCAGTATATGTAGAATTGATGTAAATGTAAAGTTTAACAATGTTTTATGAGAGTTAAAAGTGAATGATAGACACAAATGTAAAATTTCAGGTAATCCTGTTTGTTTATGAAAGAAATGACTGCAAAAAATTGATGTATTAAAAAATGTTAAGGCTGTACTATGAGAGGGATTTATAGTGTAAGCAAACAAGTAATCAGAGGTCAAGGGTTTTACTTCCGGTTATCAAATGTTCTCCCTCAGTATATAGCGGAGTTCCCTTAAGATGTAGCTGTCACTTCTAAAATGGCGTATAAAATGAAATCTAAATTGTCGTCACTTTTGGAATACATTGTACAGGAAACACGTTCTACCACAAAACACTAGCGCCATCTACATTTAGCTTTTCAGAAAAGACTTTTCATACCGTTAAAACTTTTATAATTTCATTAATTGGACGTAAAATTCCATCTATTTGTCTCTTTAAATCTTAAGTGATTAATAACTATTCAAATAATTACGAACGAAACTCAAATATATATATATATATATATATATATATATATATATATATATATAAGCATAATACAAACAAAAACTTTCCAGAACTGATATGAGATCTTAAATTGCAGTATTCCTACTTTAAATTTCTTATTCAGAGTGCTATCTTAATTTCAAACCTCAACACTCGCGGATTTTATCTTAATTACTTTGAAGAGGAAACAATAGATCGAAAGTAATTGCAAGAGTGTACACTTTGAGAAGCACAAGCAAAACTAAATGTACACCCATTCTTCAAAAAAGCTAAAGAAACATCTCATTAGTCAAATAATAAATCTGTTCTAGGAAAATTACAAAAAATCAATTCATGTATTTGACGGAGCTCTTAAATTATCTTGAAAAGTATTTTCTTATTTTACTTGTGCTTTCAATATCAGGAAAATTAATGAACTCAGATTTCTGCTTCTGTCTAAGAGCTTTAAAATCGAAGGGGAATGCTTATTATTCATTCTTTAAAATGTTGATTTTCTCATTAACTGAGTACACTATTATTTGCATATAATCTTTATTCTTGTTAATTAATAGCTGCCCGATTAATATTGTAATCTAGAAGAGAAATGTCATTTTAATTTCTTGTTGAAAGAGTCAGTAAAAGTGTGCAATTATGAAATTCAAACTTTCCAGGTTCTAAAGCAGTGATCACGTAAACGAGGTTCCATTTCAGATCAAATGTGTGAAGTTCTGTAAACAGTCCAATAATTCATATCTCAAGATGTTTATTTCAAGCAAACATTATTAACTTGCTTCATTTGGATGACATGGTGGTGTTTGAAGGACTTCCTAACGTAGATATCTGATCTAAATAATAAAGCGGAAAAAATTAAATTGTGCATACTCTTTAGATATGGCAATAAGTTATGCGTAAATAAATGCTATAAAATTGGTATTATAAGAGTTAGAAACAGACGAGAGTGCCAGATAAACTTGCACACCAAAACACATCATGCGAACATTGGGATAAGGAATGGGAGCACTGGATACTCGATATCAAGTGTATGTTTGTGCTTATAGCTGTTCACCCTTTTATATGTTAATAAGTGTTTACATTGTAATGAAAATTTCCTGAACTTGCCAACTAACTGGTAAAGTGGTTATAACGTTTGTCTGCCACCCAGTAGGTCCCGGACTATAATCCCGGCTTGTAAGCACATGGATGGTGATGTCCCTACCATAGGTAACAGCGTCATACCAACAGAGAGTTCCTTCACAGATAACCGTAAGATGTCCCCTTGTAGAGCTGAAGTGGTCCGCAAATTACTTAGATTGTATTCAGTTAATTTTTCATTCATACGAAATGGCTGAGTAGTCACAGAGGAGTGTTAAATGTAAATCCAGCAACAGATTAGTTGATTGAGCATTCTCAGGATTGCTACATCAGACTAGATGTGGACTTCTCTCTGGTATGAACTTGCTACAAGCCTCATTTTACGCATTAAAATAACACGTTAAAAATCTTTTTAAAATTTGTTTCAATACAATGAATGAATGTGTAGTCACTGACATCTGAATACATAATTATAAATCAGTAATTAACGTCTGTGTTTTTAATACTGAATTCCAGAAAGCAATTGTAAACTGCATGTCTGACTGATTTTAATCAAAATATGGTGGCCATAGATCTATCTTTAATTGGCCATTCTGCTTTAGATCCTCCGTTGAAATACTCAAATCAAATGCCTTAAAAGCATTGGATAAAACTGGAGTAATGTTAATAATAAATTAACGCGCTCACTTTTTATTTTAAATATTCATAGTGATTTCTAATAAACGAGTTTCTAACAAGGCTTTTATTAAATGCAACGAGTAATAATTTTCAGCATAATGAAATATTTATATAAACAAGAAAATGTAAATCCGACCACCTTGGTTTATTGTATATTAGAGAAGAGTCCTTTGGTCGTCTCTAGTGTTTTAACACGTGTCCAAGTGTGGTTATCTCAATACTCGAGTTCTATGTAGATTACTCAAAGAATTATGTATGCAGCTTTACCACTGAGCCTAAGAATTTGAAACTTCATTAGAGAAACTATTAAATAAATCATATTAAGTTAAACAGAAAACTAAAAACCGCTCTTTAATAGACGGAAAATCCATTAATAGAAGGAATGTCCTGAACCCTGGAGTAAAAATTAATTGCATACTTCTACCAGTATTTGTCATCAGTAAATTATTTGGAAGAAGCTGTCCTTTCATAAAAATTTCGATGTCTTTTACAGTTTATGGCTAGCATTTCTCTTATACTTTAGTAGACTCACTAAAGTTTATGTTGTCACACTTCCTCATAACGTATGATTTTTAGAGCGTGTAATTTAATAAATAAGTGAAGCAGATATAATCCATTACTTAAAATGATTTTACAATATATCAGAAGTATTTCCCAATACTATTTAATTATTTACGATAAAGCGATAAGAAATGTTCTTGCCAACAAAATTTTTTTCTTTTCGATGGTACTTGGAAATTCTACGATGAAATGAAAGAATAGTAAAATATATAACTTCAATGCGATCAGATAAATTGATAGTAGGTAGATGATGTAATTTACGTCATACTGGAGCAACACAACGGCTATTGGCCACTGCTCCGGATCAATCCCAAAGGGAAAGTTCGAGGACACCTCGTAATTTTGAACCACGGTCAGCTGACTGGGTCAACACCTGATCGGCAACGTACTTTTCAAGTTTCCACAACAAGCCACCATGAAGACATTTGATGCCACGACAGATTTAATGTGCACCAGTTCCCACGTACATTACGGTCTTTGGTTGGGATCGAATTTCCAACTAGCAACCCTCGGGTTTTCTAATTCGCTATTCTACCAACTGGGGATACCGCGGTCTTCATACAAAAGAGACTTCACTGATGATACTAAGCTTTTCTATGTTGAACTATATTTCTACACGCGCCATATTTCGAAAATTATAGAACATGCTTAAAAAATAAAAATTCTAATAACATTAATTTAAAAAATAATTACCCGTAAATATTATTGATCGATAGATTTTAGAATGCATAATTTGTATATGTATCTATATTGTTAATACACTTTTAGGTGTCCAAAATATCTACAGAATGAAGAATTAAAACTTCCCATTTGTACAATCATTTAATATAGAGTACGTACATAAAAATTTTCAAACAATTAATTTCCGGTTGAAGATGCTTTATATGCGGAATTCTTCCTTTTATATCCGATTAAATTTCAAACTTCCGAATAAATGTAACATGAATAAAGCTTTTTCAAAGAATAAATAAGTGTTATTGAAGATTTTACTTTAGAAAACTATTCCACTCCAAAGGATTACAATTAGGTATAAAAGATAACCTTTTATGATTCCTCTAATACTTTATATTACGGAATATGATGAGCCTGATACATACAGAAGTCTTGAAAACATTGTTTAATATGTGTGTACTCTAGAGAACGTTTATGATACTTTTTCAAATCCGGTTATTACTTAGCAAATTGCACTTTATGGAAATGTAACTAATGCACTCAAATGCATTAATCGTGATAACCTTACGGATTTCTAAACATTCGCCATTAAATTGAAAAAAAAAGGAAACTAACCAAACAGAGATAAAGTCGTAATTACTTGTGTAATGGTTTCAGAGTTCTCTTTTTCGGATGTTTAAGAATTGGCTTTAGTATTCTTAGTCAGTTTATTTGAAAGAGGGTTTGTGCAATGTTTTATCAGTTGAGTCTTCCTATTTATGAAATTAGTTTGGGGAATAGGAGGCAGTCAAGTAGAGATGTGATTTGTTGGATAAACAAAGAAATGGAGCGAGAGAAAAGGGAATTGCAAAAGCGATAGGAAATCTAAATGCATTCTGCAATCAATTTTAGATTTCTTGCTATAAATGCAGGATTCGGGATAAAGTACCATGGCAACAATTATTTTTAATTTTACGATTACAGTAAAATGTTTTAGTGTACCTTATACAATTACACATCACAAAGAGAAAAATTGTTTTTACATAAACAATAATTAAAAAATGTACTTAAAAAGTATTCCAATATCTAAAAATATCTACTGCAAATTTCAACTTTTTTCAAATATGTTTTTCTTCATTTACCTTAAAGTGTTTCCCATAATTTTGTGTATGGGTTTGTGCATATACTACTGTTATTTATTTAAAAGTTATTTAAATAGCAGAAACTATAAAAACAGTAAAAACCGGGTCATAATTGATTTGATTAATCTTTTAAAATCTAACCATTTCTTTTCAATTTTTATTCCATGCACTAAGTTATCAACTGCATCATAAAAAGTGTCACGAAGAGTTTAAAATCTCTAATGTTAATTACAAAAGATGCCTTAACGTTTTAAATACACTGTGGTCATGAGAAACAGAAAGCTAAGAACATGACTTTACAGTTTAAAAATCATCCAGTTTCACTCCTGACATTCCATGGAAAACTTCATTAACTGACTAATGCAACTACAACTATGAAATTCTGCACATATTCTTCAAAACTGAACAATTAATTAATATCTAATGTTTTTGGCCAAATTTAGGGTACTGTGTTCCCTTAAGAACGTTTTTTTTTTATTTTGAGAAATTTTTTGAAGAGTTTGACTAATAACAAATTCAATACGTTGATTACTAAGTTCACAAGAAACTATTGTTACAGGGAAAAGGGATTCATTTATTTCTTTTTGTTTACTACTCTTAACTGGGTTGCATACTTCAGTTGAGATTCAGGTAGTTAGTTGACTTTGCGTCGCACTGGTGCAACACAACGGGCTATTGGCGAAGGTCCGGGATCAATCCCGAATGGAAAGATCCGCGGACAACACATCGCAATTTTAAAACAACGGTCAGATGATGAGGTCAACATCTGAGCTGATACCCCACTCTAAATTTCCACACCACGCCAACGTGAGGACATTTTAATCCACGGCAGATTGAATGAACACCAGCTTCCACGTAAACTACTATCCTTGGTTGGGGTCTCGAGCTCGAAACCCTCCAGTTGCTAATCCGTGACCCTTCCAACTGGTCTATCATGACCTCCATACTTCAGTTGAATAATTACTCTCGAGATATTTATCTGCATAAAATTTTTTAAAAAGTGGACCAACTTTCTGTACAAGTCTGTGTTCATTATGCACACAAACACCCTCACATTCACAAATGAGAACCTGTTCAATATATAAAATATACATTTATGCGCAAATAAGCATACATACATATAAGCACAGAATAAATGATGTGCTGAAAATATTCATAGGCAATTCTATTGCGAATAATAAGTACACTTGAACATTCCCCGGGTATCATTAAACCAAAACTAAATCAAAATGGTAAACAAAGTAAGACACTTCATATTTTCTTATTAGTGCCTGAATTCGTAATGACTTCTAAAATAAAAAAAATTAAATTAAAGATCCCAATTTCAGACAACGTTCCTACATCACATTTTAAAGGCAAAAGAAAAACACAAAGAGATGTATCCAGCTTAAATCCAGCTAAGCCCCAATGACAACTCTGCCATAGTGCTTATACCTTTCCACCTTTGTCAAGTACATTTGATTAAAGATAACACGATACAACACCCTCAACAACCATGCTTACTTGGAGAAACTCTAATTTAAATTCTAACTCACTCCTGGAAATGCGTCAGGAACTATCCTCCTACCCGTATTGCTTTCCTGTCTGATCCTAGCGAATACGTTTTAAGCGATACCTCCCATATATTTCGGAGGAGGAATTATTGCATCTGAGCCCCTTGACGCTGGCATCCCACCGAGCTTTACCGCATCTGCAGTCTCGATAAAAGTTTCAGGTTTCTATTAAAAGGGATAGCGAACACCGTTTTGGTCTCCAAAGCGCGCATCTTTTAATTAACACGAACCGCCGAAATAACCTCTTCGCAGAGGCGTCAGCGCGTGGTTAATATTTCAAATCTGCTTTCGTTAGTGTTTGGGCCAAAGTGAGACAAGTCCATGTGTTCAGCGGTAACGGAATGAAGATGTATTTCCTGCTTTCCCGTGGGTGATGGAAAAAATGTTTAATTTTGAGAAATAAATTGTGAAATGTGGTGTGCTTTTCTGGAAATGTGGATTATAGGGAATTTAGATTTGTCTGGAAAAGTATGGTCAGAGATGTTTGTTTTCTGTCATAAATTTATTTTTTAATTCGAATTCTAAGGTACGTAGCCTAGGTAGGTAGTTGAATTTATGTCACAGCAACAGAACGGGCAGAGAACAGTTATGGAGCAACAGAATGGGCTATTTGTGACGGCTGACTATGCGCGTTTTTTATGTGTATCTTTTCAAAATAGTTTCATATCTTTTAAAAACCCAATGGGGAATTTAACACATTTCAGTTAAATTCTAAGAATAGGTAGTATATTTTCTAGTTTAAAATTACATGCATGATGGACCTTCTTAAGTGTTGAAGCAAACTGAATTTGTTTAACTTATGTGTTTAATTATAACCCTTTTTGTGAATATGAACTAAATTCCTACTCCCTGAATTTTTTATATTGTTGTTAGTTTCTAACATTATTGTATTTGGCATGTTTGAAAGTATCCCTTTCACAAACCAATATATTATAACCTACAGGTAGAGTAGCTAGCACCTTGACTTATTGTTTAACAGATTCTGGATTCGAGCGGGAATCTCTGTCCTGGATGTTCATAGTATTTCTAAATCCCTTGTGTTTCGATCTAATTGGACCTCGTAAAGTGATTTTGGAGGTCCAGGATCTTTGCATCGATAAACTTTTCATGTACTTACCAAATATACAAACCATGTATTTCTCAGTGTATTTCTCTTATAAGTATCATGATATGTATTATGTGCAACATGAGACTAATTCTACCTTTATACCCTATTTTCCTTATCATTATGTTCAAAAATTTTCACTACCCGTATTTAGGTTTTTATGAAAAGTGTTTTCTTAGTACAAAATCTAAACAGTAAAATGGAATAAACGCGACATGTAATTTGACGGGAACAAACAATTTTTCGAACAAAAACATAATATTAATAATTATTTTAAAAGAAATAGTACTACACAATAATTAAAATTTAAGAATAGTAATAATGTGTAACATATTTAATAAAAATCCTTTTTAGCCATTAATACCCAATTACTGACATTTACGGATTTACATGTTTATTAGACAATAATATCTTACTCTCAAAACGTCTTTAGTTAAAAAAAAAGTAGTATAGTTTCGTGCTTAGTGAAAATATCTTATATCTTTCTTTCCTGCGTATTTAAACACAATTCGATTTGCTAAAGAATTACCAAAACTATAACATGGGAATTGCCGTATAAGAAAAAATATTTTCCGACAGTTAACTTACATGTTCTTCTCTTCAATGTACAAACTTATAGTGAATGTATGATGTGCATGAAAAATGTATGATGTTATAAAATGAAATAACGAATTCGGTGGTACTCATATATCGAGCAATAATTGTTATTCAAAAGAATTGGTAAAATAAGCTCTACTAAAAATTTAAGAAACAAGAATTGTATCATGAGAGCCTGAGAGGTATTAGACGGCTCCTCACGAATTATTTTTGGTACGTTCCTGCCCTTTTACGTTCTTCCTAAACCATCCAATCACAGATGCTAAACCTCCGTAATTGCCTTCAAGTAAAGCGGGTATTTGCTTCTTTGTCAACATTGCGAGACAGATTAAAGAATTAGTAGTAATTACTACGAAGAACACAATCATCAAACAAAGTTAATTGGTCCCAATCGGTAAAATACTTTAGCCTTTCTTATAACTGACTCCTGTCTGATAGAACTGTTTGCAACTAATGACAACTAAAACTCTTCCATACAATAAAACTACACCGTAAAATATGCAATTGTCTTTCATCAAAATAATGGGTCTTTTCACCAAAATTGTACAAGAATATCAAAGTTTTCCTTATGTGTACTTAGGGACATTTAAGAGCTATATTCAAGTACTATTATTTTCTTCCGACCTAGTAATCAAATGGTTGGCGCTCTGAACTTTCATACAACAAGCTCTTTGAATCCTAGTCTAGCATGGATGTTTACAATACTTTGGAAATCACTTCAAGCCGTAGAGATCTTGATATAATTAGGTTTCAAGAAGCCAAAAAGTGACATTAAAGTGAAACACCAGCCAACAAAAATGATTATTATTTGATGAAGGATTTATTTATGAAACCATTTCTTTACCAAGAAAGCATTTTAATACACGAAAAAATTCTTGAAAGGCTTGTTTGTAGGAAAATCTATACATGGACGGTTAAAATAACTAAACTTAGGCAATAGTGGGTTAACTCAGATTCTGTAAAGACGATGAAAAACTTGCTGTTACCGGATTATACATTCACAACTCGCATTAGCAGCACATTCCATAGATCCATAATGATAAGATTGAGTTAGTCCATCCCAGCATTTACTCATTTTTTCAACTTAGCATACCGCTGCTAACACGCAGAAAACGCCATTTTGTGTTTTCTGGGCCAGACTCCTCCCTGATGTTGTGTAAAGATGCTATTTAAGGTAGAAGTTCGTCTCGACAATTACATTTCGTGAAAATAGTTTTCGTCTTTTCTACTTTGTCAATATTTATGGAATTTGTATCCAGCTTTGAGATACGTGTGAAATTTCAATTTCACTAATACAGATTGCTGGGATGCAATTAACTTAGAATATATGAAATATATTACAAATTCAGACAGGTTTTGTAGCAATGTTATTTGAGTATACAGCTGTGGAGTAAACAGACACAAAACCACCAAATGGAATTTACTTGATTACTATTTGTGTTTTTTTACGTGATGACCCGGTCTCGAGTTGGAAAAGTTTCATTTTCTCCTGGAGGCTTATCAGAATGCATACAATTCAACTCATTTCCAGCAATTTTAGAAACTGCAGCAATCAAGATTTCCTCTTTTTATCTAGGTTTTCGGCGTCAAATTATTCAAATTGAGGAGGCAGTTTCGAGGTTTTTGCAACTATTTTTCCCAGAAAAACAATTTTCTGATGTTGAAATCCGAGCCTCGCAAATTACCGAATGAGATACAGATTTATGTTTTTGCGCCCTTGTTAATACATCGGAAATTTGACAAAATAAATGGCGCGGTAAGTAAAAAGTAAGACAATGCACGAATTAAGGTAAGGAGAGAACCAGAAAAAGTGGATACATAAAAATAATCACAAAGGGAAAATTTGTGTTTTTCTAAAACGTTAAAAACCCATCCGTGATTACTTTTCCTTATGTGTACATACGATAGCCTCCAGTGTTTCTAAAATCACCGCAATCAGCGTAAAGAGCACCTAGAAAGATATGCATATCGTGTTATTTTGAAAAGAAAGCGAGAATTGTACGCAAAATTGGTATATATATAGTTCGTTTCGTGGATTAAGTACATTTTTATTACAAATTCAAACACGGTGTTTTCCTTTTTTAAAATCTCAGTGGGGAAAAGTAATGGTTTTTAATGCCCAGTCAGTTGAGCATAACTCATTATGGTGATACAAGGGCGAATTTGTGAGCTCTAATTGTTACCCTGGCAAGTGGGTTCATGTTACACCTCACTTTCATATCACATTCTAGGCACAAACTGTTGATAAAGGTGGATTTTAAGTGTAGCACATCTATGCAGCTATAAACATCTATGTAGCTATAAACAATTTGTTGAAATCGAGCAGATAAATTTAATAATATTCAATAATTTGCACGTTTTACCCAAAGTCTATTGAGGTCGTTGAAGTTAGATACGTATTTTAATTAACACCGCACTGAACAGCACAACGAGGCCGTTGGAGGAAAGTTGGTCGCTTAGAAAAAAATACATAAACTGCTTGACGACTTGAGTCATAGGTGGGATGGAAATTTACACAGTTGAAAATGTCACGATGATTGGAAGAGACGCGATATAAGCAGTCTAGTTATCTTTTTAAATCGTCAAAAATATTTAAATATACAAATTGTATCAAAATATTTTTATTTGACTTTATTTTTTAATACAACACGCAGTAAAATGAGTTCACGTTCACGTTTCTTAAGATAGAGAAGTGGCAACAACTAAAATATGAGGCCATGAGATCTGATATTCAGGCGTGGAATTTTTTTACTCTTAAGCAAATTCATTTTTAAAAACGTAGTGCAAAGTTGAGCGCTGTAATTTTTAGATATAAAATTGCCCAACATGAATATAGATTTGCTATTAAAGGCAGTGAATTTTATCGAAGCCAATTCCTCCGATCACGACTACTGTTGTTCAGATTTTGTGTCTATAGCTCAGGTTGATAGCAAACCTGTAAAAGAAAAAATCTCTCGCAGGCGAGGCTATCATAATGAGCTAGAAAGGAAGCGCCGAGCAGACCTAAGGAAGAACTTGGAACGCCTCAAGGATATGGTTCCAGGATGTATCGACCAACGTAAGATATCCACTGTAAAACTTCTCAATGAAGCAGCATCTTATATTAAGAATTTGAAAGAAAAATCAAATTTGTTGGGATTAGAAATTGAGAAAGGACTCTTGCAACTCCAATCAAAACAGAGGGAAGTTAGGAAACTTCAAAATGATGTACAGAGTATACAGTACTGAATAGAAGAGTTAATACTATTGTATCGTACAGGCAAGAATAATATGCTAAATGTTTTCTTTTGTAGAGAAGATAATCGATGTATAAAATGTTTCGAGAATGATGTTGGTTACTTTAATTATGTTGATTTTTACAACTTTTATGACACTCTTTTTCTTGTTATCATGTTTAGTTTTTATTTTAAATGGTATACAACCAAATTCTATAAGCTAATTAAAATATCTGAGTGCAGCTGTTGAAACTTGGCAAAACAACTCAATTTAACTAGTCATACAATAAATTTTAATACAAATCATACAATAGAATTTGTACCGTTGAATTTATTCTATACTTTTCGTGATGTAAGTTATTTTCACAAGTAGAATTCTTAAGAAAATTATATAAAAGTGGTAAATTTCATTTAAACATCTGCTTGATCAAATGTTTTAGCTTTAATAAGTAAGAAAAGTACGTGATGACATTTTTAAATGTCAATGTAGAGCAAGAAAAGTTACTCCTTACACCGGTTATTAAAAATTGTATTACATGTACTAAAATTAAAATATCTATCATAATTAATCATTGTTATAAGCAATTTAAGTTTTTGGCAACTAAAAAGTGTAATTTACTAAGAAGTAATGATATAACATTGTGCGTATTAACACAATATTAACACGTATAAAACATTGTGAATAATAGACACTTAATTATCATTATTAATTGTCTATTAATGAGAATTAATTGGCAATATATTTAAATAAAAAATGTGTCCTGAGTAAAATAATATATTAACCTAATGATGTTGCTATCATCTATAAAAAATAAGATTATGGTTTCACTAGAAAGTTGAAAGTATAACATTTTTCTTACAAATAGAACGTAGTGCAGAAAAATAATAATAAGTGTATAGTTTCACGTGAAAGACTAAAAATCTTATTTATCAGACAAATATGTTTCACCCTTTTAAGAAATATGACGTTACAAATAGAAAAATAATCACGCTAACATAAATATATATCTTTCGAAGAAATGTAAATATGTATATATCTGCAAATTAGCAATGTTAAAAGTAATTAAATAATGAAGACTAATAAATAGATTTCGTATTTAGGAGTTTTACATGTCCATAAGTTTACTGTGCTTTGAATTGAAAATACATATATCAGCTTTGCAAAAAAATTTTTCAATGGACACAAGAAACTAGTATCTAGGATTAGTTTCGATTTCATAATAGTATTGCAGAATTTCAGAAATCACCGAAATCTGAAAAATAGTGTATGATTTAAAATTCTTTTTTGGTCCAAAAATATTTCATGGAAAATTAAACACATGGTTTCAAATTTAAATAATGCGAGTTAAAATCGAAGTTAATGTTAACCACGTGGAAAATGAAAAATTATTTATCGCTAAATTATATCACATTTCCACCATTTCTTTCATTTAAATTAAAACAATAAAAACTTATTTTCTCTAGAATCTTCCAAATTTTAAAAACTAGTGTTTATAATTTGCGTCTTAATCTGTGAATAGGTGATGAATGTGAAGGATTTTGTGTTACTTAAACATTTCAAAATAAAACTGACGATTATGCGAACCATTTTGAAAATAGGATTGCAAAATTTGCTTGCGAGTTCGAACATGTCACTTCTTTTGTTTTCATTTTCAGGGGGCAAATGTGGAGCATTTCTTTTAAAAATTTAAGTGAAATCTATGAAACTCCTTCTCGTACATTACTTTCATGAACTTAAGTGTTTAAGAAATAATATAAAAATTCATCAAATGGAGACTAGTGACAGCCAATTCTGAAAACCTATGTTAAATGGTTTTTGCTTACGCCAGCTATCACCAAGGCGACAGGAAATTCTAATATGCGCATTCGTATGCAATATGAGAGGCATTTTAATTATAGGTGGCGATTCAATTAATTATCTAAATATAGGTGGCGGTAGTATTTCTACTGCTGAACATGTTTGCTAAACGTATTCCGAACGTGACGTCACTTGACTTGTCCTTCGAATATGACTTCAGCAGGTATCCAAGAAAAATTCCGGAGACTGAATTCAGAATTGAAATGACAGTTGATTGATAAACGTCAATTAGATTAAACGTCGAATGTTGCCAAAACGGCAATAAACAATATTTTAAAGTAACTCGATATGTATCATGTGTGTGTAAGAGCATTGAGTTGCGGAAGTAAAATCATCGCATTCCATCTGGTTAGTTTGTTTACACTGAAAATCCCTCTCATACCATCGCAGAATCGTTGATAAACTAGTACGTTTGAAGTTTTAATTATATAATACTGTCACTAGACATGAGAAATAACCCTGTGTGTTGCTCCAGTAAGACGTATTTTCTCAAGCTCCTGCTTAATTACTCTTGCAAGCGGAAGTATGTACTATAGATGAACATATGAAACACCATTAGATACACAAGGATAAGCTGAGCTTTCGATAGAAATTTAGAGATATTTGGATAAAAATTCGAGGATCACGGAGGAAAAAACTGTCCAAAAAAATAAGAAAGTGAAGCAATTCGACGGTAATCATTCGTTTCCCCACCGAACCAGTCGTGGCGTCACCCCGATAAAGAAATCTTCACACCCGTGGACGGACTCTCAACCCCCGTTCTCCCGAAGCCTAACGACCACTCGGAAGATTTTCATAAAATTCCTGGCAAAGAAATACTGAACTGACATCAGTAAGCAAAACCTCATCTGGAAGAAGGAAGACAGAAGTTTCCTCCGCTACCAACAATATCCCCCAATTTTGATTCACTAACTTGTAATTTACTTCTCTTATTATTTATTTTATGCAATTTTTTCTCTTTACCTCTTTCAAATTTGTAGTTTAGATTTCACAATGCTTAACTTTTCATAAGTTTTATTTTTCTGTCATGCGTACGTGAAAACCCTTTAGCTTTCCTTTCCCATCTTTAAAACAACGTAATTTAGTGAGTTGTGTGAACTGTGATTACATTACCAGATACATATTTTATCTCTATATCTTGTTTTCATGATTTATGGAGATTTTTTGTAGTATTTGTTTTGTATTTCACATTGTATGATACTTTAGAAGGGATCCTCTTTCCCCCCTCTCTGTATAACGGGGGTATTCTTGGAAGGTGATTGTCATCATAATAATAGTTGAGTTACCATTTCTGATCACAGAAGCTTCTGCTCTTCTCTTAGAAAAGCCCCAGATATTATTTGAAGTTGTTACACAAATTTTAACTCTGCTTTCTCAGTTAAACTGCTTTGAAATTATACAAACGACCTCAAAAATTATAATCGATTTTAAATTATTATTTTTTATAATTCTTTATTATTGTTCTTTTTTAATCCTTTCTTTTAACTTTCTTTTCCACATAAACCCAATTAATATTCCTACCTCATGAGTCCAGAAGAACATAGTGATGCTTCCTGCATTGGACTCAGGAAGGCAACATCCGAATCATCGAATAATATAGATGTCGCCTCTGCAACATCAAATCCAGAGGACTAATAGCCTCAGTACCAGACTTAATAATTAACCTGGAGAAATTCTCAACTCCAAGCGCAACTCAGCATTCACTCTGCCTAATAAACACAGAACCAAAGGAACGAAGCTTTTATTGAGTCTCAGCAAAATATCCTGAGGTAGGAGATAATGCCATATAATCCAAACCAGTCACAGAGGAGAAAGGTATTCAAACCAGCATAATTTTTAAAACAACAAAGGCCACGGAAACACAGCAGGACACCTATCAACCTACAGTTGGGACACAAACAAGCAGAAGAGTGACAAATAATTCTATCCTGCTAACTCCACTACTAAACAATAAAAATGCAACAGCACATCAAATTAACCTTCCTCACCGAAAAACAGCCTGTATCCAACACAACTATAGACAAGAAACGGCAACAGATATCACTAAAGTTCCTCCCAAATCTTACTCAGAAGATCTTAAAAGTAAAGCTCTAATATATCCGGAGGAAGCAGAAGCACAAAACAGAAGATTAAGACAGAGTTAGACCCCAGGGCTATCGGAATATCTAAATAAAGTTAAATCCATTAAAAAAGGAGGCATAGCAATTGTATGCAAAAGACAAAAAGACGTAGGACGATTGGAGGAAGAAATCAAGAAAAACCCGGATCTCAGTAACCTGAACACTAAAACTCCAAAGAAAAGGCTTCCGAAGATTATTATATATGGGGCAGATAAAGAAATCACCGGAGCTGATATCTTGCAAGCTCTATCATACCAAGAACGCAGAATAAAGCTAGCCGATCTCAAGATTTTGTCAAAGATAAGGCGAAGAGACGGTGGATTTAATTTTATTGTTGAATATGGCCCAGCAACGTTTGATTATCTTATGGAAAAAAGACGACTTGACATGGGCTGGTACTCCTTGTACTACAAGGAGTACTTCAACATAAAACGCTGCTTTTAATGTCAGGCATTTGGTCATATCCAAAGAGACTGCAAATTCACCACATGCATGACTGCACAGCGCTCCATCCAAACTGCATAAACGGCATACCCACCCCATTCAGCTTGCTCATCATATCAAGAGTACATGAACCACCACAGAATAACATCGTACCTCCATAGATAAGCCACAACACCACATCAAATCAAATCAACGGTCACAACAACCCATACATTCAATAGACGAACAATCTACTACTTAATAATGCTCCCATTCCAATCCCTACCA
Source organism: Meta bourneti (assembly GCA_933210815.1). Taxonomy (NCBI): domain Eukaryota; kingdom Metazoa; phylum Arthropoda; class Arachnida; order Araneae; family Tetragnathidae; genus Meta; species Meta bourneti. The sequence goes on from OW119926.1 coordinate 58,958,111, forward strand.
CGAATTTCTCACCTCAGCAACAAAGACGTCATCCATAGTAACGGAAATTTCCAACAATCACAGACCCGTCAAAGTACGCAGAATCTCCTAACGCATCACTACCGAAATAAAAGGCTCAGGAAACCAGCAAGAACATTAAAAATGCAAAATTTTAAGCAATCAGTCCCAAAAGTAATACAAAACCTCGCTCCAATAATACAAAATAGCAGTACAATCAGCAACACACAACAGCGTAACTTCCTCCAAATCCATTTACAACGATCAAAACTGGCAACATCTCTTATTCAAATCTTACCATAAAACATAACATAACAGCAGTCCTAGACCAAGAACCATATCTACAAAATAATCAAGTCTCAGGAATACCGTCTACATGGAAATCAATCACATCAACAAGCGGGAAGGCAGCTATTTTCTTTATCAAAATCCAACCTATCATAATCTACAACGAATACGATACTATAGCAATTAAAACCACTATCAACGACAGGCAATTTAAATTAGTCTCATCATATATCTCACCAAGTGGCGAAGCAACAGCATGTTTGAACTCATTCACCAACATACTACTTGCCTCTACGGAAGATGTCTTAATGTGTGCAGATTGGAATGCACATTGCCAGACATGGGGCTATAATAATGAAGATCCTAGAGGGAGAGAAGTATTAGATTTCTTGGCTTCCAACCCCATAAACCTTCTGAATCAGCCTGATGATCCCCGTCTTTCGAGGCTCATGGTACAAGAGGCCGACCTGATCTAACATTCGCCAGTACTTTCCTACAACTATCACAACTGAACAGAACCATCTTAGAAGACGAAAGCCATAGAGATCACCGTCCGATTTTCGTTCAACTAATAACCAATACTAACCAACTTTGCTTTAAAAGGTTCAAAATAAAACATGCAAATCACAAGATAATCAAACACTTCACTCCTTATCTTAGCTACATAGAAAACGCCTTAAATGCAGCAAACTGTAAGCAGGAATTGGAAATGGCAACAGATACACTAATCACAACCATCCAAGACTGTAGTATCAAATCATACAAGCAGAAATTTTATAAGATATCAAAGGAAGCAACCTGGTGGACCCAGAAATTGGAGATCAGTAAGAAAAAAATTACAGCCCTCAGAAGGAGATGGCAAAGAGAGCAGGATATAACGGTAAAACAAGCTATGCAAATAGTCTTCAGAAAAGAACGTGCACTATATATAAAAGCAATAAGGAAACAAAAATTAACGTCCTGGAGAAAATTCTGCACAGAAGCTACGTCTTCCTTTAGTACACCCTACAAAATTACACAGAAAAAAAGCCAAGATTGCCTCAGCTCTTGCTTCAAACTCAGGACAATCAGGCACAGAAGAAGATATCCTGTCAAAAATTTTAAAGGAAATTTATCCGGACACAAATTACCAACCCCAAAATTCCAACTATGTGAGCACCATCCTGGAACCAGCAATCACAAAAGAAGAAATAGCGCATGTCATACACAATCTCCCAAAAGGCAAAGCTCCTGTATTTGATGGAATAGACACTGAACCTCGAAAACCTAAATAACAATTTCCCCAAATTACTCCACACACTTTTTAACAAATGCCTTAAACTTGGAGTCTTCCCAGCATCACTTAAAAAGGTCTCATCTTGTTCCTTAAAGAAGGAGGAAATATTTTTGAAGCTTCTCATCATACAGACCTATCACTCTTCTCCCAGCCATTTCAAAATGACTGGAAAAATAATGGCTAACAGATTGCTATTCCATATTGAAACGCATGACCACATGCATCCACTACAGTTTGGCTTCCTTGAAAATTCAACAGAACATGCCTTAGCAACCTTTTAGAAATAATCCACACAAACATCAGTAACAACAATTACTCTCTCCTGATATCTCTAGACATTTCAAAAGCATTCCATTCCCTCAGGTGGGACTGTATCCTAAAATGCCTAAAAACAATAAAGTGTCCAACAAAGCTCTTCAAACTTTTCTCTAGCTTCCTCTCGAAGAGAACGGTTTGCATAACAATAGGAACAGCTATAGCGCAAGTCGACCAAACCAGAGGTTGCCCACAAGGATCCTGTAGTGGACCCATCCTATGGAACCTGGTGGCTGACGACCTCTTGAGTAAACCCTGGCCTCCTGGAGTACACATCCAAGCCTTTGCTGATGACATGATTCTAGTGGTTGCTGGAAGAACCAAAGAGATCCTTAAAACACACTTCAAGATAGCCCTTGACCAAGTCTTATGGTTTGAGGAAATGGGCCTGAAAATTTCACATAAGAAATCCAATGCTCTACTTCTCGATAAGCCCAAGAAACTGGTAGCCAAACCAAACGTAGCCTTAGGTGCTACTTCCATTAGATACACTGATCAATTAAAATACCTAGGAGTGATGTTTGATCCAAAACTAAACTAGAATGCCCATCTGTATAACATTAAAGCAAAAGCGACAATTAGCCTCCAGAATTACCGAAGAATTGCAGGCCGCAACTGGGGCTTCAATCACACACAGAGAAAAATACTGTATAAATCAGTAGCCGAGCGATCAATAGCCTACGGAGCCTTAATATGGGCGACAAATCTCCCTTGTCGTAACATAAGGAAACTCAAATCCATCCAAAGGCTCCTCCTGCTTTTCATCTCTTCAGCCTATTCAACTACCCCAACATCAACTCTCTGTATCACTATTGGAGTACCACCTCTACATATCCTCCTTTCACATGAATAAAAAATAACAGAACTTCTTCGTCTTCATAAACGGGTTCAAATGAACTCTGAAACATTTAATTCACAAGACTTTAAAACGAAGACAAGAGGGTTCTCCCACCCATCTATACAAAGCAAAGAAGCAAAAAAATCTCCATTGACACTTTATACATCCCATCCCCCATTTCCATCTACACAGATGGTTCCAAGACGGATTCGGGCGTGGGATCAGCCTATTGCCTCTACGAAGAAGGAACATTAACAAAAACCTGGACAACTAGGCTCCAAATTAACAGCAGTGTCTTCCAAGCGGAGTCGGTTGCAATCAGATAAGCAGTTAGATAGTCTCCTGAAAAAGCAACAATCTTCTCAGACAGTCAAGCAGTTTTAAAAGCTCTCCGTAACCCAACGTCCAGAAATCCCCTCAGCAAACAAATCCAGAACCTCCTCCACAAGAAGCCAGCATTAGAACTAGGATGGATTAAGGCTCACGTTGGACACGAGGGTAACGAAAAAGCAAACAGTCTTGCCAGGGAAGCGGCAGCAAACAAAAATGTTCCAGAGGACAATCAAATAGCCCTTCCAGTCTCAAGAGTCTCACTAGAGACCACATTCTTCAAATGTGGCAGCTAGAATGGAACACAGACGACACAGGCTGCTCAACATAGATCTCTTCCCAAACGTCTCCATGGATACCCGCATTAAAGATACACGTCTTTTGCAGTTTGTAACGGGCCATGGCCCATTCCCTGGCTATCTCCACAGATTCGGTTTATCTCAGACCAACCAAAGCTCCTGTGGGATAGAGGGAACTATAATGCATTATGTCTTAGTATGTCTCCTCACAAGCTCACTCCATCTGAGTTGCCTACTACCAAGACCGTGGTAGTAGTAGACCCACCCCAGGATGGCTAAACCTAGCACTAAAGCATAGGAAATGCAGAGAAAACATTTGTAAAATCATAGATATCCTGCAATCCCGTAGCCAGGATTTTATAGCAACGACATAAATTTAGTTACCACACGACCGTCAAGAAAACCAACAGTGCGAATAAAAGACTAATAAACTCCCAAGGGTCTCCCCTGGTGGAATGTCACTAGACCTTGAGTGGCAAATATTGAGAAAACAAACCTAGAACTTTTGGCTAAGAGAATAATAATTTCTCATTAGCTAATAAAATTCAATTATATCTGATAACATTTCTGATACTACAAAGCAATGCACAAGTGCAATGTCTTCAACATCTAAAATACAAGCTAAGGATTAAGAAATACTATGCAATACTTTATATACAGGGTGAGTCTAAACTAATAATACAAACTTCAGAGGGTGATAGAACACAACGAAACAAACACTTTTCACCATAGAATGTATGATCGCAAGTACAGCGGTTGGCCGCTAGAGAGCGCTTTCCATTTCGGCACAAACACACGGTCCGATGCAAGTTGGAAAGGAGAGAAGAGGCATGAAATATGGAAACGACGTTTTAATGCCAAATCAATAACTGCTTTACAAAACGAAATAATACAATTAGATTTGCATAAATTAAAGATAAGTACAAGGAACAACGGGTAAGAAAGAAATGACATGCACAAAACATGAGAAACTTTTCACATGGAAATGAAACGACATGTACAAACATCAGTCGGTAAGTACAACGCAAATGCACAATTACAGAAGCTGTTCAAAATGTCGACCACCACACCTGATGCAGGCCTCGCATCGCCGACGTAACGCTTTTATACAAGCGTTTGACTGCGCTCTCTAGCGGCCAACCGCTGCACTTGCGACCATACATTCTATGGGGAAAAGTGTTTATTTCGTTGTGTTCTATCACCCCCTAAAGTTTGCATTAGTTTAGACTCACCCTGTATAAAGTTATTAGTTCTTGAGGAATTGGTAATTTGATAATCTTTGCCTTAAAGCAACTTGATCATTACATTTTTTTTCTCTCCATTTCCCCTTACATTAAAGAAAATGCTCAAATTTGAAAGAAATCTAGTTCGAAAAGTAAAATAGTAGCCTTTAGCAATAAAGAAATCTGATTATAAATACTTTTTAAAATGCCCCTTTCTTTCATTAACTAAAGTAGTTCAAGTAAAGTATTTTTACTTTAGTTAGTTGGAAGTTTTCGCATTACCTTTTAATTTCCAAATCAACTCCAATATTAAGTAAATAAGATTTTCTAAATTTATTTAAATAAAGTACTCTATTTCTTTAAATAAGGTAATTCTTTCAGATAAATAAGTTAGTTCGTGACAAAGATTTCATTATTTCAACTTGTGAGACAATAGTTGTTTTTAAAACAATCGTAATTAAATATCTAAATCTCCGAACCATTTATGCGATTCGCTGTATTAAACAAACTATTTCAAAATAAATTTCTCGTACTATATTTTTTGGGATTTAATAACACAGCGAATCTGAGTGATGTTTCTATAAAATAAATATGAACATACTCACGATTCTGAACCAACTGATTTGAAAGGAATTATTGCAAAATTTCCCAAAGAATATCATTGTTTACAAAAATAGAAGCAAAGCTATATTTGCAAAATTCTTTGGCAGAAACTTTTGTTTAAATAGCAACATTTTATTCAGTTTAAGAGATTATCATTTGGTTTGTTTTTCAAATACAAACTATTAATTCAATCTTGCACACATTTTATAAATAGTTTTACATAGATTCTTGGAGAATACTGTAGATAAATTCTATATTTTGTCTTTCGTAGCCAAACAGTATGACTTTTTAACCAAAGCTGGATCACGTAAAATATTCAGATGATTCGCTAATGTTGCTGCACGAATTTAACTATCCTCTTTAGCAATTTAATGTTTTAGTTTTATGAAAATGTATTTTAATGCATTTGGACTTCATCTTACTTCATGGTAATTAGCATTTCTATTAGTTAACGGAATTTTAAGTGCAGTGGTGCAGTTGATTTCATAAATGTTTACTTTGGGTGTTTCAATTAACCATTTTTGTTTTCTGTTTGGAACAAGGGTTGTGATGTAATTAAGTGCTTAAATATTGTAGTGATAAGGAAATTGCTAAGAAGTAGTTATCTATTTTACATAATATACATATTTTAATAGCTAAGTATTACGACTAGAAGAAGAATTAATCCTGAATGTACTTAGTATTGGTTTTTACTTTATTCCATGTCTTAATCCTTAAAGTAAATATTAAACCCCATGAAACTGTACAATGTTTTACAAAATGTACATATTTTGGTACTTGTGTAAATTCCCGTCGACCATTCTCGCCAAACCAGAAAAATATCGCCAAACGATGCGATATTTTGCCAGTAATGGAAAGCGTGAAATCAAACACGATTTTTCCTATTTTGCCCCTCTGCTTGTCGCCATAGCTACGTGACGTCAAACATACTTGGTTTTATTTAACCTTGTTTAGCCATTTTTTAAACAAGAGTTCTATCAGTTATTATTATTAACCGCTATTTCTCTGTTTTTTCACCTCACATTTTGGAAAAAATGATTAAAATTTGGGACCTGCCTAGTACAGAACAGAATGCAGTTGACTATTTTCAAAGTTATGGAATCCTGGCATAAAAAACAGTGCTATCTTGCTATCTTGAATGGAATTAGGGATTTTTGACCGCCGAAATGATTGGAGTAAGTTTGGCTGGAATTGCACCAACTTTCATGGTCGACGGGATTTTACACAAGTACCCCTATTTTAATAGCTTATTACGATTAGAAAAAGAATTATCGTGAATGTACGTACAGTGTTGGTTTTTACTTTATTCCATGTCTTAATCCTTAAATTAAATACTAAACTCCATGAAACTGAGTTACTACTTCATTTTTCTTATTACATTTGAAAATATCAGTTTAAAACTTGGGAGTAATATTTAAGGAAAATAATCAACTAATCTGAAATTACTTATTTTCTATGTGAACATTAATTACAATAACGATACACATAAAAATTTCTGGAGATTGCTTATATACTTTCATAAGTTGTTTGTTAAAATCATTAATCATTTCAGTCTTTTCTTATTTTGAAATTTCAATATAGTATCTATTTCTGAAATAAAGAGATACATTACCAAATTTATTACTTCGAAAGATTTTAAGGGAAGACAGTTTTCTAGAGTTTAGGTTCTAGATGTATGGCCAACCTGCACATGTTCAGGATGAATGCCAACCTGTACGGGTTAGTATACATTTTGAAAGATATCGTAAAATAAGTTTTCGTGCGCTGTCAGGCAAACTTTGTCACTGTGTACACTACAAAAAGTATTTAGTTATCTTTGCATCCATGAATAGTAGTCTATTTACTTTCTGGGTTTGCTCTAGAAACGAGAAAGAAAAGCCTCAGTAGATTCAAAATCCATTTAACGAAGAAAGACTGTCAAGGGCAGAGGAACATATTTTACATTTATAGCCACATTTATATCGTTTCCGGACCATTTCGCTTGCCTTTCCTCATTGACAAACGAAGTTCAAATGCCTCTCAATGCCATATCCATAGCTCCGCTTCGTTCTTCAAAACAGAAACTTTCTTTGAATTTATTTACAATGCCGTCGCACAAGCTGTACGTCGTAAAATTTAATGGACTTTCCACACCTCTTTCAACGAGATAGAAATAAATGCCTTTTATGGAATCTCATATCCAGTAGGTACATAAAAACCAGAATGAATGGGGATGGAAGTATAGGTCGAAACAGTATCCTTTACGGGTTTAAACACTCAAGCTCCACCGGAATTAGATTGCCCTAAGGATTGAGGTGACATTTTTCGTTACCTGAGCCCGTTTTGCTTGCAGTATAAGTGCGCACATTTCCTTTTTATTTATGTATACAATACTTAACAACTCTTGTTTTAGCTCCTATCTTGAAAATGATAAAAACAATCGTAACAACCGAATGAGTTTTCTAGAAAGTACAGGGCTGATGATATTCATGTTACTTATATAAATATTCAATGAGAAGCTTTTTATCTGAAACAGAAGAGAACAAGTATTGTCTATTGTTGAAAGGCCTCTAGTCGACGCCGGAAGTAGCTTTTGTTTGTGAGCGTCCTGTATAAAGTATAGGTACTGTCTGTCCACCACGAGAACTGCTCCCTACACCTAAGTCGGGGTGGTGGCTGTCGCTGTGGAAACAGGGCTCGTTCATTTTGAGTAGGAGTAACTCTCGGGGATGATTTAATTTTGTTTTGATTTTCGAGAATGTTGGAGGCTAAAAGTTGTAGTTAACTAGTACAGATCTTCTTTGCTACAAATAGAAATCTTAACAAATATACATATATCAAATTTGTAATCAAGTACGCCAATATGACAAATTTTAATACATTTATTTAAGTATCCCCTATGGGAGATAGGATAAGGTCCGTTTCTACTGTAACAGACAGGGACAGACTTTATGTCTGGAGCAGTTCTCGTGGTAGACAAACAGTACGTTACTGATGAAATGGGGAAAATAATGATTGAAAAACATCATTAGTTGAAAAACACACACATCATTTTTACTGTTCATAATTTCAGAAAGATGACCTCTCATATTGTACCTGCAAATGTGTTAGTTTTTCAGTTTAATACAAATCGTTTACTATCAAACATTTTAAATGTGAATAATGAGCTCCAACATGCTCCATGGTTTATTGTGTCTATGTCTAATGTCTTCCTAATAAGTGTAGATAAAACCTAAATTCATGAATAACCTACTAATTTGTTATCTCCATTCGGCTAGGGGTCTAATTAGTCCTAGTACAGCAAAAAGTTACCATATAACAACAAACCACTTCGTTAGATAGTTCTGTTTAGAGTTTATTCCGCTAAAACATGTAGAACAAAAGTACATTGACAAATGGTATTAGTAACATATTTTAAAATAAATTATATAATTTTAAAGAATGTACTTGTATATTATAAAGTAGAAAATTGTTTTTATTATGCTTAACAGTTCTTACTATGTTAACCTTAATAGCGTGTGACTTAAAAATATTGTCAAGTTTATCCTCTTGATCCATAATGCTAACAAAGGAATCTCAATGGCTTTGTAAAACAGAAAATCTATCAAATAGAATTTTATTTTCGTAAGTTTTCTGCTCCGGGAAATGAATTTTATATGAACATTTAAATAAATAGCTTTAATGGTGTGTAATGCTTTTATTGAAAATATAAATATAATTTTAATTTATAACAGTTAGGTACGGCTGAATGGACATTTTATTTTAGATCGTAAGTAAAAATCCACTAAAGAAACAGAAATAAAATGTAAGATATAAACGGTCGTTTATGGATTTTACCAAATGCTCGAATTACGAACTTTTATGTTACAATTCATATTTAATGTCTAAAACCAAATATCTAACCTAAACCTAAATTAAAGTCCTAAACATTTCACATATTGTCGGCTTTGAGCAGAAATCCATTAAGTGACAAAATAATTTTATTTTCTACCGCTGTTTAGACTTTTACTATTAGTTTTAATGTGAAGCAAAAATTATAAACATTTTGATAGGGTTGTTTATCTTTTAAACAGATTACAATAATGACAACGTATTTCTCATCACCATGAAAATTAGCATTTAGTATCTCCAAAAACATGCCAGTTAATGATTCTTGGCTCTAGTCGATGATAGGAGTGATATAATTAGTTCTCTAAGCAATCGTGATATTACGTACTTATAAGGCTGGATACACTTCGAAATATTCTCATCAAGACGTTACCTTCAAACAGTGCATACACATTCAGGATCTCCCTTCAAACTGTGCATACTTCCTTCAGGGCACAACAAGAAGTAATCTGAGTGATAATTACATTAACCGATTGCAGGGTGAGAATTTTCGACCGAGTCATTTAGGTGTCGGTGCGATTGGGACAAATCTAATAAAATGAAAACTCAATTAGAAACATCGAGGAAAGGACGGAGCTGTGAGTTTAAACAGAAAATGGTTCGTTAATTTTTGTTATTTCCCTTAAAAAACTAATGATACGATTGCTACTCTGTAATTATGCAAGGAAAATCTTGGGATAAGAATATGTCATCCTTTAATTACTTGATTGCTGTGGAAGTATCAAGTAGATTTCTTTCGCTTTCTATGCACAACGCTAATTGTATTACTTGTGCATCGATAGATGTTTGTGTATCTTTATATAGAAGGTTATATAAAACAGTCGAATTAAATCCTTATGTAGAACACGAAATATAAAGCCTTTGAATTTTAAAAGTATTTATTAAAAGTTTAAACTCTAAGCAAATTCTACATTTTTCACTTGGTTTTGAAATATTTTAAAACGTATATAAATAAAATAGCAGAATTACCCGGCGATGCTCGGATTGAATTAGTTAAATATTGATTCTATTTCATAGAAAAATGCAAGCATTATTTAAGTGTACAGAAAATGTTTTTTAACATTGTTTTAACTTTTTAATAGCTTCTACAATTTACTTCGGACGCAAATATGTATACATAATATATCCATCCATATAATCCATTTCATATTCATCACACTCTTGTTGTCAAACTACAGAAGCTTTTTCTGAGATGACTTCTTCAGAAGTCGATTTTGAGTTTGGAATGATTACGAATGCCAATTAAGTTCATTTTCAGTGAAAATGAGGAACTTTCAGCTGTATAGTCTTGCATTCAGTTTTCCAATCAATATTTATTATTTGTGGTACCACGTATTCGATGTTTTCGAATTACATTATCATTGTGAGAGGATGGCAAATTAAACTGTTACGGCATTCGTGGTTAATTTATTTTGAAGCACACATTTTTTCTTGAAAATTCTATTCAGCCGCAAGTGGAATAATGGAGCTTGTTTAAATCAAATGTCATCAGTGCAGACAAAGTAAACTCAACCGATTACAATTTTTACAAAATTACTGCTTTGAACGAATGTTTCACAGGCATCTAAGTTGCATACGAACAGTTTCAATTTCAAGTAAGCAACCTCGACCTTCTGCCACTTAAGAAAACATTTTCTATTTTTCAACAGTCCTAGTTTACATACTTCCTTACTATGATATTATTCCAAGATCAGCAAAGTCTTATTTAAAATTCGCTTTTTTCCAACAGAAAAATTTAGTTTTAAAATCGAATCCTTAAGGTATTTTTTACAATTGAGAGACTCAGTTTCTATATGGAAACCATGTACGTTCTTAGAATTATAGATGTAGTTACTTGACTATGGAGTACAGCTTTCAATAATACCCATGAAACATGAAAAACAAATGCAAATTAAATTGATTTTAATCGTCTTGTAATGAAAATATGTCAAAATTTAGAAATATCTTTGAACTACAACGTATGGCTACCCGTTTTAATTTAACGTAGCATATCTTATTCTAGAACAACTCTATTTTAACTTTACCTGTCAATTTAAAAATAAGAAGTTAAACCCCTTACTTAAAAAGGTTTCCATGTATTTTTATGAAACAGAATTCTACAAACTATAACGTATTTAATCAAAACCTTAAGGAAAGTTCGTCGGAATATACATATACCACCAAGAAATTACACATGTCTAGTGGTATTTGGCAGAAAATAAAATAATTCATTACAATTTAACTCCTGCAATATGGAAAGTAATAGAACACATAAATACAAACAGAAACGAAATTCTGGTCATTGAAAAATGTAGAATTCTGAAAAACGAAAGATCTGAGCAAGCGTGTTGAATTTGGATGTCATGAGAATATTCTGAAATAGAGAAATTAAAAAAAGATGCTTGAAAAATATTGATAGACAATAATGAATTATTTACAAAAGGAACACACATTTACAAAACTTAGAACTGCTCAAATATGACCGCAACGTTTCTGTTTTAACTCAAATACACAAACACGAAGAATTCTAAATCTAATTTATAAAATAAAACCTTAATTCTGACGTTGCCAGATATCGAATTGCAAAATTATGCTTTTATGATCAATCAGTTTTTTGTCTTTTCGTGTTCCATTACAAAATGTAAGTTGTGTAAAATTAAGTATTTTAAATATCCATTTTTCAAGCATAATTATAATTTAAAATGTTAAAATATAACGTTTCGAAAAAAAATTGTTTTTCGAGCAATACTGGTAAAACAATTTTATTGGAAAATTTGATTTTCGATCAATAGTGGTAAAACAAATTGAGTTGCGTACCGCAATCGTTCTATGCTCAATGTTTTTCCTATGAAAATTTCGAATTGATTTATCCCTCACCTAGGTTAAAGAGAAGGGTGTAAATATTAGCTTGAGTTACTCGCAGGGTTCCAAAGTATAAGTGTACCAGATTTGGTGTGGATTGGACAAACGGTATAGATTTGTATAGAGAACATACAGACAGACGACAACTGTGCATTATATGTATAGATTATACATAACATTCAATTTTGATTTAACTGTTTCAAGATTTGTGCTAGTTTTCTGAACACACGTGCTGTTTATTTCATTCGGAAATAATTTCAGTCAAACATTGATACCTAAGGAAGAACTTCATCGTTTTTAGATTCACAAATGTGTTATGAATAATATACCAGAAATATATTATGTCAAACGATATTTATTCAAAAGCAAAAATTCTTGTTTATATTTAATCCGACGATAATTATTCATTTAAAAGTAGCAATTTAATATGAGGCTTTTTCTGTCAAGTTAAAAGTATATGGTGGTAGTGTTTATGCAGTGTTACATGTTTCATGTAAGTTTTCCGAACGTGATATCACTTGGCTTGTTTATCGAATACGATTTCATCACTTCTCCAATAAAAATTCCATGGAATTTATTTCAAATTGATAGATGATAATTGATTGGTCAATGTCAATTAAATGCCAAACGTCACCAAAACGGCGATAAGCTACATTTTACTGTACTAACCCTGATATGTATCATTCGAAAGCAATTGAGTAGCATAAGTAATATCTTCGCTTTCCGTCTGGTTTCCTTGTTTACACTGAAAATCTATCTCACATGTTTGCAACCGATTTCTATTCAAGTTCTAATTTTCTTAGTTTCAGAACTAAATTTATGTATTTATCTTTATTGATATTCGTTTGCTATATGGTAATAAATAGGAGATAAGAACAATGAAATAGATCTCCCTGATTCTGAAAATCGTTTATGAGCTATTAACAATGTTTAAATAAAATTTATTAACTTCTAGCAACTTTCTTGTTCTATCACCAAAGACCATGTCATGATCCAAATAATTTACTGTTCCGAATTTTTCCATAGTAGACCAGTCACCTAATATGGATGTATTATGTACTATACAAACAGTTTGTACATTAACTTAAAGAATAGGTGGTACACTGCAATATCTCACCATCCATTTAGAATTCTCCTTGACATCAGAATATTCAAAGAGAATATTTATAAATCTCGGTCGGCTTAATATGCCTAATATTTATATACCTTTCAAGGGCGGTGTGCACCAACTATCTTCCTCCTTTGAAAGGGTAATGCAATTACAATCTCCTGTAATGCTTTTTTTAGGTATGTAACTAATAGGAAAAACCTTTTTGGCGAGCAATCCTTAAATATAATTCAATGTTCCAATAGTAGTGTAACACAAAAACATTTTCTAATATTTAGATCATTTAAGAAAGTTATTGATATGACACCTAAACAAATACTGTATTCAGGCTTTTGAAGCAATTCTAGGAACATTTGTTCAAAGAAGCTGGACTTAGGAATTAATTGAAAGACATACTACGGAAGGAGATATTAATATGGATCCAGAATCCCAGTAAAGATGCTATTGATCAAGGTGGTCTAATCTGGTTAGAAGTTATGAGGACTGGAGAACGGGAATATGCGTGTAAGCCCCTCAGAGTGTTAACATTCACTTCAAATTAGCCTATGATAATTTTAGAAGCAGTTAAGGGCTAGAAAATTTAATTACAATGGTTCCTTTTGCAGGTAACTGAACTTAAAAGTGTAATGACACGCAATCCTTAAATATAGCTCTATGTCTCAATAGCCAAATTTAGCAATAATGTTTGCTAACATTTGGATCAGTTCTGAAATCTATTGAAATAATTAAATTGACTACAGTTTGCACCCGGATGTAGCGCAAATACTGTATTCAGAATGTTAAAACAATTTAGGAGTATCACCAAAGGAGGATTCAAATAGAGTGTAACATAGGAATTAATTTGAAAAGATAAGCTAACGGAAATATAATTTATTATAAACATGTACAATGAGAGAACTAGCTACAAAACTATTATTACAAGGCAGAAAATAATTATAGTTACAAAACTGTTAACTTAATGTATTGTAAAATTTAAAAACATGTTAACAAATGGTAACAATAAGCGATTGATATTAATTAATTAATATCAACCGCTTATTAATGATAATATTCAATTTACTTCTCAGATGATTGAATTTTCACGAATTCAAAACTAATTAAGGTAATCTTTTCTTGTTCGGACATATTTGCTTTCCTGTATGAATGTCAATTTTAATTCCAATTGCAAGCAAATTGCCCCTGCATGGTTACATTCCCTGGACCAATAACAGATGTGCTATTTCATTCGTAATGGAAACAATAATATCAATGTCAATTCAAACAGAGTAATTAGTTTTTAATATAAGATTTCGCTGAAATCTCAATAGAATTTGAGAATTCGTTTTTAGAATTATTAAATAAAGAAAAAATGTACATTTTTATCATATGAATGCAACGTTCATATGAATACAAATCACGCATCTTTGGGATTGTATTTTGTCACGAAATATTCTACTTAAACACCTGAGCGTCACGATATTTCCGAGTTGTGTAGAGAATCATTTTTACTCCACAACACACAAAATAACTAAATAACCTCATCCATTGAAAGAATGATAAGAAATATTCTATTAATCAAGAGATCAAAACTGGTTAGAAGTCATGTAGGTTGCATAACGGATATATACTTGTGAACTCTTCAGAGAGTTAACCTTCACTTCAAATTGCCATGCTAATTTTTGACGCAGTTGATTCCAGGGCTCAATAAGATGAATAACAACGAATAAAAGTAACTTTCAATAGTAAAAACTTCATCAATTCAGCGATTTTTTAAAAACATAGTTTCTGTGCAATTTGCAATGCCTTTGAGAAATATTTACAGGTTTTGGAAAGATCATTCAGAGGAAATCTATTCAAATACTTAACCTTAATTTTTCGACACAATTCTAAATTAATAAATACCTCGTCATCATAAAGAACAGGTCCTCGCCATTTGGAGATTTGATCTCAGAAAAGACTGCATCGCTAAGATAAGAATCAAGCTCAAAAGAGGGAAAAAGTTTCAAAAGTAGTATAGACGTGATTACTTAAGTACTTTTAAAAATTAGAATATTTTTGTTTTAGATTCAGAGAAAAAATTTCGTGAAAAATAAAATATATGCAAATAGCATCATGAATTTCTAAAAAAGTGAATTCATTACGTTGCGTTTATTAAAATCATATTCGGAATATCATAGGATAGTGAAATCCTTTATGTGTATGCAAAACAATTCCAAATATACTAGTTAAAACTTTTGTGTAATAACATAATTTTCCTTATATCGACACCAATCAAATACTTTTACCAAATTATAACATTCATTGATACTTTAAGCATTTGAAGATACATACGTTAAACATATTACCGTTCCTCCTTACTTTTTCATGGCCCTTGTTCCATAAAACCAACCAACCAAACTTACTTTTTCTGTGAAACAAAGCTTATTTTTTGTAGATACAGAGCTAGTGAATATAAGAAGTAACGAAATGTCGTTTACCTTGTAAACCAAGCACTACAGTAGAACAGTTCTATTTAATTTAATTCTAGTTTTCAATAATCTCGTTACAGTTGAAAATATTTCTACATTTTAAGATAAAAAAGCATCAATTAATTGCAAAATATAAAATAAAATGAACAAAGATATTATCGCAAATGATAAAATAAAATATCTTCAGCAACAAAAAATCTTAAAATAAAATAAAAAATCCACAATTCTAAAAACATATTTTAAATATTATCGACGGTTCTAACATTTGAGATGATAAACTATTCGACCAGATATCAAACTAGGATATCGAATTACTCGTATGATATTTTATCCCATAAGATATTGAGTCACAATTGTTAATTTTATCCATCTGTCTTATCCACCTAGCGCTACCAAATTCAACCAATCATCTATCCATATAACCTGGAATTATTGTATGAAATTTACTCGTAAAAAATTCATTCTTCCAAGTGGATTTTGTTTGCCCGGTACAATTTAAAAGGTATGACTCAAAAGAGCATTGCAAGAGAATACTATAGGTTTACATTTACCATGAGTTGTTATGATTTATTTTCCGTTTGAAAATTCACAATAAATATCTAAAGAATATGAAATTCGAAGTAGTAAATACTTTACAAATATATTCTGTCAATATCAATGAGTGAAAAATCATATAAGCATTCCAAAGATATTAGAATTCATTTACATAACAATGATATTTTAAATTTAATTTCACCTTTGCTTCATTTGGAATTCTATTTTACTTATTCTCGGAATTTAAATTACTACTATATTTTTTCAATAGCTGGAATGCAGTTGAAAGTAACCTTCTTGGACACAGCAGGTGATCTCCAGTTCCCAGCGATGCGGCGTCTATCGATAGCCAACGGTCAAGCTTTTCTTCTCGTATACAGCGTGGACAGCGAAGAGTCATTTCGCATCATAAAGCAGTGTTTCGAAGAAATTCGAGAACAGAAACCCGACTTTCAAGAGCTGCCTATCATGGTACGTGCACATTTTTGTATGAAAATATGTCTCAGAATGTTTGGATAACATTGAATATGTACTTGGGACTGTCTCATAATATTAGCTAGTTTTGGCAATTATGTAGCAGGTCATTGCATAAACTAGTGTATTTATTATTCGATCTGTAATGGTTTTCATCAAAGAAACTTCATACCACTGCATAAACTCCCATTTTGATATTGAAAGATTGAAATAATTTCAAAAAGTTATTCTCATAAGATAGTTTAGAATTTCTAACGTTCTGTCAAATTTTGATATTACGTTTCATAACTATTGTAAAAGGAAAAAAATTAGAATAATGTATACAGAGTGGTCAGAATCATAGACATGAAATATAAGTACACTGAGAATTGCTATTGAGAGGATCAAAAATTAATTAATCTACAATAATGAAAATTCATACACTTATAGGACTCGTTACTTACAAAATGAACTATTCTCAAACTCTCAGCTTAAAAATTTCTGTTTCTTGCAATAGCATTTTGGCATGTACAGCAATTTTTACTTTTCTAAAGTTATAACTTGAACAATTGTGGACTGATCATTATAATTATAGTTTATTTTATTGACACTGGGTCATGTAATACGTATTTAAAGTTTCATTTGTGTTCAGTTATTAGTTATTGAGGTATCTTGAGTACCACAAAACTATAAAAATAACCAATTGGGAAAAATGTGTTATCATATTTTTGTTTATAAACATAAAAGTGGAAATGATAGAATCTTTAAACTTTTTATTTTTAAATATAATATTCATACTTTCAAAGTTCTAAATTTGAGAAGAGTCCACTAAAAATATTTTTTTATAGACACTTCTCTCTGACTAAAGTTAGAACGTTCAAATTCCTGCCCCCCCTTAAGATGTAAAAGACTCCCTTATGTATCACCGTTCATCTAGAGCAGATATCAGAATATCAAATGAGAGAATATTTAGATAACAAAAAAATAATATGTTAGAACATTTATTTGTGTAACCGTAACCATTTCAAGGAGGTAGGTGGCCGGAGGCCATAGAACAAGTTAATATGTACTGTGCGACAAAAAATGCAAGAAAATATTTGCATTTATCTTGTTAAAAAATTGTGGGTTGATTTTAACAATAATCTTTTTTATAAAATATTTATATCATCAAAGTTACATATCTGTATGTTTCACATTTAAAAAAAAAATATATTGTTGAATATTTGTTTTAAAAATTCAAAATATTTGTATTTAATAGAATATTAAGGGAGACAGAAGATTCTCAAAATTACCAAAATCGATTGAAAACTAGAGGTTTTTTTAGCCTAAAAATTTATTGATATCAAAATAAATATCAATAAATTTTTCAAAATTCATTTTTCATCTCAAAATTACCAAAATCGATCGAAAACTCGAGGTTTTTTTATTTAGCGTTAAAAATGTATTGATATCAGATTCTATGGAAGGTAAAAGAATTTTTGAATTACGATAATTTTCTATGGAGTTACATGTACAAAAAAACATATAGTAGATTAGTAAGTCCACGCCAAAAACGCGTTTTTGTCCAATTGAGAATTCTTGACATTCTGATTTCAAATGTTCCAACTTATCAAGTTTTAATTGATTTCCTTAAAATTGTTTTAGATGATTCTTTTAATCAGTTGTATATATCTAAGTGCAAATGAGAATTTCAGCATGCTTCCAAATTTTGAAATTTCTGTTTAAAATGTGTCTATGCTTTTTATGCAAAATTTTATGCGTACAAATTTTTTTGGTACAATTGAGTTTTACACTTACCAAATAGACTGAATTTAATTTATATGTGTGTGTGTATACAAACTATTACGTGAATTATAATTTGACAATGCATGGAAATTAATTTTTGATAATTTATCGAACTTTTTGACCATGTTTTATGCAATTTATCTTCCACACAACTTATTTTTTCGGACTAAACTTTATGCAAAGGCTTTTTAGTAGAAACAAACAGTATATGCAAAGTTTTTGACAATCGGATAACTGCAGAAGTTTGTTTTGCTGTCCCCTTAAAATTTTGTATAAAATAATCACTAAAATTAGTTGCCTTGTCTCTTTACGGTGGAAATGCTCTGTTCAACTTATTACATTTACATAAGCTTTAACAGAATTTGTTTCATACATACGTTCAATTCGTTATTAATATCTTTTCTTAGATACGTCAACACTTTTTGGTGAAATACATAAATCTTAAATGAGAAATAATTAGTTGTGAATGAGATTTTAAAATAAATTCCTCTTAAAATCCTATTTATTAAAATTCCTACCATTATGTTTCAATACCTCTCTTAAACATTTTAAGAAAGCCAAAAGTCGAGTAAACTACATGATGCGATAACTAATTATAAAATAATGAGCATGGATTGAACCTGATTCCTATTCACTTTCTAACTCCGACGATTTCGAAGAAAATCGAAGTATCATCCTCAAATTGATCAGCACGCACTCTAAGCCGTTTAAGAGACATTTCCCCTTAATTTCATGAAGCAACTTATCTGTATAAAGTTTGAGTTCTCTTCTTACGATGATTCTCCCAAAGGGTTATTTTAATAATTGACTTGTTACGGAGTTGGCCGTAATGAATGTCATGGACATTTATTAACATTGTCAGCAGTTTGAAGAGCATTTCTTTGGAGAAAAATCATTCCATGCACTCTTACTGCGAGGTAAATTACGAGTAGAGGGTTTAATATTTCCTAATTGAGTTTAGTTGTTTTGTTAAAATCGAGAAGTTATTTAGAAGAGAATTTTTGGGATCTTTCCAGGAAAAGGTGGGTTCTGAAATCATCTCTTCTTAGCAATAACATTATATCTCAACCAATCATAGAAACGGTGGTGTAGTGGCCATGAAAGCCCAAAAGACAGGTATCCTCTAATGAAAGAATTAAAATTTGTTGGCCAAAAATAAATTTCGATAAAACATGATGCAAAAACGATGATTTTTTGAAACAATGAGTGAGACATCAGTTTATATCTCAGCGTCCTTGGTTTTACCCCAAAATACTAAATAGGGACTGCTGATGCTCCATCCTTTCAGTCTCAAATGGTTTCTTTCCATGATTGGTCAATGGAGTTTGTCATGCTTAATGGGCACCTTCAGCACAGACTCTTCTCCCCAACTCTATACTTCCTACTAAAGCCAGCTTCCAGTCTAAATAATGTGAGCAGTGGGGTCTAGCGCATTATCTATTGTTCTTTGTTCATCTTCCTGCCTTAAAATCTATAAGACAACCTCAAACTCTAAGATAGCGTGTTCCGAATCATTCAGAGTTATAAGGATCGGGCGCAATTGCATCTTTGGGCTTTTTTAACTTTGGGTAG
Source organism: Meta bourneti (assembly GCA_933210815.1). Lineage (NCBI taxonomy): Eukaryota > Metazoa > Arthropoda > Arachnida > Araneae > Tetragnathidae > Meta > Meta bourneti. The sequence goes on from OW119926.1 coordinate 58,977,887, forward strand.
GTAGATAGTTGAATTGACGTCTCACTGGAGCAACACAAAAGGTTATTGGCAACGTCCCGGACTTTCCTCAAGGAAGAATCAGAGAACAACACTTCGTAATTTTGAACCAAGGTCAGATGACGATGTTGCATCTGAGTTTTCAGCCCACTCTCCAAACTTCCATACCACGCCAACGTTAGGACATCTGAAGCCAATATAGATTTAACATGCACTAGCCCCACGTACACGATGATATTTGGTTGGATCAAGTTTCGAACTCGCAACCCTCCAGTTGCTAATCCGCTACTCTTCCAACCATGCTGCCCTTTTAACTTTTGTTTAAAAATGATTAAAATTGTATTTCCTTATACAAATATAGTTGACTTGTAAGCTTGTCTAAAGCTAAGCATTAGATTGTTTCTCTCGATCTAATTTCGATCTACTGCACAAAAATATTTACTAGAAAAATATTGCCCGACGTTGCTCGGGTTGAAATGACGAACCTACGGCGAATAACCTTGTACTCTGATTTCCTATCAATATTTTGACTTGCACTTTTGCATAAAGGAATGAGATATTTCCGAATCATTAACAAAAGAATGGCAAACAATTTAATTTCATACGAGAGACGCTACTAATTTTTATTAAAGCAAATACACTTCTTGAAAAATCCATTCACTGGAATATGAAATAATTTGTTTATTATTAAATGTCTTCAGTGTGAGCGACTTTTTCTGTGAAGCTAAATGTAGATGGCTCTAGTGTTTTTGAAGTGACTAGTGAGATAGAATATGCTTTCTGTGCGTATTCCGTACTGGATAACCGGATGTCAGACTTTCGTCTCTCTTCCTGTGTGATTTGTTTGCTTACACTAAAATTTTATCTCATACAAAACAAAAGTAATTGATTGTAATTGAAAACTGTAGGTCGTTTCACAGCATTTCGAAAGAGAAATGACTGTTTCTAGCAAACGTTTCGCAGATAACTATAAATTGCATAAGAATAGCTTCAACTCGTAAATTAAGCAACATAGACCTGTAATTGAAACAATTTTTTTTCAATTTTTAAAAAGTCCATTTCAAATACTTTCTTTGCATAATATTCTTCCGAAACCGGTAGTTTCCTTTAAAATGTCTTTAGTCCAACTGATGCTCAGTTTAAAATCGAATCCTTATGACACTTTTTCAATTCGAAGGTTCTAAATGGAAATCACATTTAGAAATATGTAAGCAATTACTTGACTGGTTTAGTACATCTTTCGATAAAACCCAATAATTTAATTTGAAACATTAAAAAGGAACTTAAGTTTTGCTGATTTTCATCGTCTGGTAAAGAAACCTATGACAGAATTTAAAAACTTTGAATTAAAACAACGTACATTTAGATAAGTTGTACTTTAAAATGTTTCATTTTACATATTTTATATCTTTTCATGAAATGTAATTCTACAACCAAGGACTTTTGAAGGAAGTTGATCGTAATACACACATACCATCAAGAAATGAACTCACGTCTTTAACGATATCGGGCACCAAATAAATAATTAGTTAAAATTTAACTCCTAAATAATTTCTTTACAGTATATAAAATATTGGAACACGTAAATGCAGCATTAGCAGCTTAACAAACATACATTAAACTTCGGCTGTTAAAAAATGTTGTATTCTGATAACAGAAAGATGTGAACAAACACATAGGATTTCAACTTCAAATCTATTTAGGAATAGAGTATCCAAAATTATTGAAAAAAAGATTAACGATTTATTTATAAAAAGAACACATTCATTCATAATACCTAAAAAACTTCAAAAATGAACTTATATCACTGTCTGAACTTAGATGCATAAAATCGGAATTCTAAATGGAATTAAAAATTAAACGTTCATTCTGGCATTGCCAGATACTGAGTAGAAAAATTAAACTTTTATTATCAGTGAGGTTTTCTCGCGTTTTTATTAAAAAAAGATTTGTTTCTTACAAAATGAAAGTAATTGTTTGTGATGAAGTGTGATTTTTATAAAACTAATTTACATCACTATAAAATTTTCAAATTTAAAGGTTTTAATTATTTTTATTTCTTCTCTCGCATGTTCTAAAATTATTTATATTTTGGAAAGAATTAGAAAGTAAATTAAAGCATAAAGAATTAGAATTTAGATTCTTTAAAAATATTCTTGTGAAATTTTTTTTTATCCAGCAGTACTAGTAAAGCAATCTGAGTTTGAGTGATGTCTCGTGAAACTGCTCTTTTCTGTGACCAACTTTCACAAAAAATCATTCGTTTTTCAGGTTTTTCCCCCACTTCTTTTTCTATCTAAAACTCACAAACTTGAAAATCGAAGCCCGAGGTGCATATCCCTGGTATAAAAGCTATCTTTGCGCAACATTTCAGGTTTCTACGTTCCTTAGTTTCTCTGTAATGCGAATGACAAACTCCACACAACTACTTCATTTATATATATTTAAAAGTATCACTCATTAGAATATAACACAATATTGATGAATTAATTAGCAACAAAAACTTTAAAACAATGTAATTTTTGATTAGAAGAGATGAAACATTATCTTACTACAGACCTAAAGCATGAACTCCAGAATCAATTAATTTGAAACTTTGCATGAAATTCAAAACTCCTCTCAGATACTCAGGAATTCATTTAACAACTTCGAGTACATATATCATTAATTAAAATTAATTAAAATCTAAACCGTAACTGAATTGAATTCGTTTGAGAATTTCTGCAAGCACAATTCTAACACAATGCGATTAATCTCATTGTTATTATCAATCAATTTTCAGTCTTCAAATTTTCATTACATGGTGAGTTAAATAGGATCATTATAGCTTCTTTGTCTGACTCTTTTGATCATTAAAATTACGGGTTTTGCTTTCAGATGTTTAAGAGTATTAATGAAAGTCTAAATGTGCTATTCACTGATCTTTACAGGCTTGAAAAAGAACTTCCTAATTTATGTGACTAATTATCAGATTTAATCTGAGCCATTGAGTCCAAAATGAGTCTCATAAGAAATACATTTACTTCTGGGAATTTGTTGTCCGAAAAATAAAAAAAAATTAAAAAAAAATTAATAAGTTTGTGGCTTAGATAAGACAATAAAAGGAGAAAACAAATACAGTAAAAATAATGGGTTGTATATGAAGTGACTTCATATTTCCTTAATTTAAAATCTTGTTGCACGTTAAAGGATTCGTTCTCGAGTAGTAATTTCGGGGTTCTTAAACAAATTGTGTTTTATAAGGAAACTTTCAATTTACCGGTCAAAGATAGAAGTAGGGCAAATTCCTTACAAGTAGATGTCGAAATTATTTAGTAAAGTATCTTTGAGTTGGCGTCATGCATCGCAGAATGTTGTTTTGTTATTTGTTATACAACATTTCGTTAGATATTATTTTCATGAATAATTTAAAAAGAAGTTTCTGTTAATATCAGTATTGAGATAGCATAAGATTAAGATATGGCAAGAAAAATCTGAAAATAAAATACTTTTATCTGGTATTACATATAGGTAGTTGGCAACAAGTGTGACGTTCCCGAAGATCGTCGTCAGGTGAAAAAGGAGGAAGTGAACGAATGGGTGTTCTGTGAACTACCTAAACTTAGGGCCAAAATTCTAGAATGTTCCGCAAAGGATAATACAAACATCAGAGAGGTGTTCCGATCGTTTCTACAATTGGCCAAAATATCCCTTCCCAGCGATTCTCACGCCCTTAGAAGGAGATCTAGTACACATGTTACTATTGGTAGGCCTTTGAGGTAAGTGGAATGGAGTGTGAGATTGATGCTTTATACTGTATAAAACTGTTTAGAAGTATTAATCCAGTCTCAAGCATATGTGTAGGCTGTTACGTGATAATATTCACTTTTGGCATTACAACAGTAAATCGTGTAAAATGTTAATGATCTTTATTTACATACAATTAACATCCATTGGCTAATTACAAGAATGTTTTCGTACTTTATATTTGTGGAACATATATTCATTGTTTTTATCTCTTTTTTACTGTCACATAACAAAAAAATATCCAAAAAAGATAAATACATGAATTAAAGCATCAATATTTTTTTTGCAAAACGTAAATTTATATTTTTAAATTAATACTTATAGTCCAGTTGTATATATAAATCAGAATTCATACTTTTCAATATATCGTTTGGTAAAATAAATATCTAGTAATTTACTCACATGCTTCAGTTTAATTATATTTGTTAGCTGTTTTAACGATTTCATATGAACTTACTTCCCTCTTGATACGGGTCTAACTAGAATAATTCCGCTAAAATTTAAGTGCATAATTTAAAATAAACAGTGTTCAACATTTTTATTTATTTTCCTATATTTGTAATTTACTTATAACATATACAAAACCATTAGAGATTATATGTCAAAATTTGTGTAATTTATTCATCAACTAGCAGTTTTTGGGTTGATTACTAATTTTAAATACTAATATTCAATAAATAAGTTAGAAGTTCAATTTTGTCAATTCCATTAAATTTTTACTTAAATACGTGTTTATCCTTGGCCGTACAGAATGTACCGAAAACGTTTCACATTGCAACCATGGTACAGGCAAAGAATAGTTTTACACATTTTATTTTCTACAACCCTTACATATTTTAGTATAGCAAGGAAAGTCTCGAAGAGGATTTTCGAAGGTAGCCACCAGTCATGAAAAATAATAGATGTTTCATGGCAGAAAGACGAAAGAATCCATACGTAAAGCTATGTGAACATCTTCGGTATGTCTGTTCTCTTAAGGCTTTCGGATCGGAGAAACTTCTATTCAGGGGCGTTTAAGTATATCATCACGTTAGGGAGGTTTGAAGTTCAATATAGGACTCCAAACAGAAGGAAAAATGTTGCAACCGAACCCCTAGCTCAAAGCATCTCTTAAGATCGTCTTTTCTGTTTAGGAATAAAAATATTCTTGTATTACCAATCAAAATGTAAACAGCTTTTAAGTAATGTTAACAGTACATAATCAGAAGCAAATGGCTCACTTGATTTTCATATGTGATAAAAGAAATTAAAGAACTGAATACTTTTGTTCATTGCCTCCTTTCCTTTCTACCACTTACAAAAGACGTATAACAGAGCAAATTGCGAAAGAAAACGAGCGGAAAATCGGAACTTGATGACTAGGAAAAAGATATTTCGGAATGAAAAATTAACCTTCAAAAGATAATTGGCTCCCCTTGTACACAGAATCACTTCTCTCCTTAACAGTAGCCAATTATATTCCGTGCTTCTTGTATGGATACTAGAGTTAACAGACACCATGTGTCCTAATTCCTTATTGATGTTACTATACTTGTTATCATATGTTCCAAAAGGTTAAAAATATAAAAAAATTTCATTCTCATTGATGTCCTGAGCTTATTCTGAGAACACTATTTACTGGACACAATATGTCCCAATCCCCTTAAAACTCTAAAAAACATTTTCATCTTCATTGGTGTCCCGAGTGTCTGATCAGGAACCCAGAGTTCACGATCCCCCTGTGACCCTAGCCTTTGGTGGGGATAATAGAGTTATGGAATAGAAAACATGTAACCCGCCCCTAAAAGTTAAAACATTTTCATTCTGATTGGTGTCCGGAGTCCCTGGCGAAGATGGTAGAGTTACAGGACACCACCTGTCCTGAGCCCTTGGTGAAGATACAAGTTTTCTGGACCCCACGGCCACTATATGTCCTGTTTGTGCAGTCTGTGAGTACACTAGTAACCAGACCCCACATATTTCGAGCTCTTGATGAGGATACCAAAGGATCTATCTCGATTCCATGAAAAGGCTAAAATAAATATCCCCCGTAATTGGTTTCTTGTTGCTTTTCAGGTTCAACAGCAGCCTTAGTCCCCAGCGAGAGCAACAAGCTGAGAGCAGCCCTGAGCCCCAACAGCAGTCCTCCTCCCAGAAGTCGAGCAAACCTCGCAGCCGGAGCCTGATCCGACGCACCAGCAAGAAGTCCAAACTCAAAGACGCAGCTGCCACGCCGGGCTGCAGCGCAGATGGGGACTGCCACATCTCGTGAATGTCCCAGCGCTCCCGCTGTCTCGATCAATGGAGCAAACAAAATACTTTGTTATTAGCGGCTAAAGGAGTCTTTGCCTCAGACAAAAAGGGAATTTTGTAAATTCGTCTCTCTGTTGCGAAATGTTTATTGTTGATCTGAGAGCATATCGGGGAGTGGAGAGTGTGAAGCGTGGTTTTGCTGGATCCGACTTGGGCCTTCTTCGGTTGGAAATATTTATTTTTTGATGTGGTGTTGTAGACGTGAGTGTTCGTTATTCAAGGGAATCCTTTGATGCTGTAAAGTTCTGAACAACATTGTTGTGGATTGCTGTAAATAGGAATATGATGATAGAATTTTTCTTTGACTATGATTAAACTTAAGTATATTGGTTGGAACTTCAATAAACAGTCAAACCTCATTAAGACGAACTCGCTTAATATGAATTACTGAAAGTACGAACTAAATTCCAATACTCGTTAAAATGTATATTCAAATAATGTTAACCCGTTCGTTTAAGAATTCGGGTTACACTAATCTCCGGTTAAGACGAACAAATTTTCGAAACTTAAAGGAAAAAGGATTTTTTTAACCGTATTATCAGAAACATTAGGCGACTCCAAAATTATAGATGATTTATTTTTGGAGAGTGAAGAAGAAAGAATAAATAAAGATGAAGGAATAAACGTGCCTTCTAAAGAATGTACTTCTGGCTTAGAAATTGTTCAACGCTTTTTGTTAGGCAGTGAAAAATCATCTGCTCAATTAAATGCCGTTGACTTCATCTAAGAATTTCAGGACAAAAATTTCGTAATCAGAAAATATCTGTGTAATAAAGAATAATCTTTTTCTCAAGAATCATCAGTGTAATCTTTGTGATTCTATTTTATTGCTGAAATAATACTTTTTTCTGAATTCGGATAACACGAATTACGGTTAATACGAATTTTTTCACGGTTCCATGAAATTCGTTTTAATGAGGTTTGACTGCATAATATAATAATCCTCAAAACATTTCTCATTCCTGAAACCTACATACTTCTTATCCAAAAAGAAATGAAAAAAATCTATTTAAAAAAAGATTCCAAATTAAAATTTTTATTAATGAATAACGTTAGTTGATATCAGTTTTCTTGTAAGTTCTGGAAACGCTCTGTATTACACACATTTTATTCATAAAGAAATATAAAGATAATTAAAAAAATATTAATAAATAATTTCAGAGGATATCGGACACATAAAACATTAGTTTAATTTTTCTGAAATATGTTGAGGTTTTACAAATAGTTTCTTATTCATTTTAATTTAATATCCCTACAGTGAGCGTTGATTACCTTCAAAATAGGATTAAATATAATCATGAATAAAAGTATAAAAATTTTTGAGAATTATTTAAGGGTCACTGTAGAATTCTCCTGGAACAACAAGCAAGATTATTTCGGAATTATAAACACACATTTTCAAATTATCTTTGTAACAAATTTTTAATTTTAACAGAAAAACATTAAAAACTCAAGTACACTTTTAAAATGTTGAAAAACAAATCTTCCAACAGCAAAATGTAAAATTTGGGGATTTAAGTACTTAAAATGTATGAAGAAGAATGTTTCATGGAACACAAAAAGTGCTTACAAAGAAAATTGACAAAATGTCAATTAATTCCCAGAAGAGTGAAATTTTCAAGAATATATATTAATTATTTTCAAGATTCAACTGTCATTTACCCCTAAGACTATACTGGTTCTTAAGTTCCATTTTTCTTCATTTCTGTTGCCTTAAACTAAGCAATGTAAGACAACATCAATTCCTTAGGGTAGGGAAACATATTGCTTCTTAAGTCTATCTTTCTTCCTATCGTTTTCTTTATTTTCCTGGTTAATAAAAAGACAGTTAATTATTTTTTAAGGGATTCCGACTTCGTGATTTTTTGCCAGACTTAATGAGATGAGAAAGAGCCTATAGGGAGGAATGTGTCATTTAAATCGGAACATTCGAGAAACTTCAAAAGAATTCCTTATAGGAATCCCTTTTTATAAGATGCCTAGTTTTATAAATGACATCACAATAAGAAATTCCTTGATTCTGGTGAACAAAATACCTATTTTGATCCCTTTTGTTACAATTAAATATACTTCTAATTAAGTTCAAATATTTATTTCAAAATGATGAGATAATTTTTATTTAAAATATATGCATAAAAGAAATAACGTTCTTAAGGGCTAATTTTAGGATGATTTTTTTCCTTTTTTCCAATTATATTTCAGTGCTCTAACATTAAAATAAATGTATTTACTGAATACCAGAATTTGGTTGTTTCAAGTTTTAAATTTAGATAAATTGAGTATACAACACTCTTGATTATAACGTCCATTTATAATTGAAAAAAATTATACGAAGACTAAACCTTCGAAAATCATCAAAAATAATTTTTTAAATATTAATAAAAATGTGCTGATTGTTAAGTTACTAAAATCTATGGTAACCGATGCATGTTATAGATATTACTATTCGCGTATAGAATTACATTTTCTTTGAAAATGATAAGATTTCCATTCTATTTCTATTAACCATTCAAAATCATTTTCATTCGGAAATTTCATACTTAATATTTTATTATAAGTAGATGAATAAGATAAGCTACATATTTGAAATCAAACATAATTATACACTTAATTAGAAAGCATGACTCCCTTTATTTTGATATTCTATAATACCTCAATTTAGAGGAAAGCGAACTGAACTTTTATTCTCTCATATTCAATTTAGTTCGTTGTTCAACCACAACCATTTGTTCGTTACTTTTATTTTACAATTTAAGTTCGTTTTATCCAAAAATGAAACAAGCACATTTTAGGTGCACGTAGTTTTATGTAGTTGTAGAAAGGTATAGATGAACTGTTGTAACTTTACTGTTTGTACATATCCTGGACCTAGTCAAAAGCAGATTATTTCAGCATACTAACTGTTTTGGTAAGAAACAGCGTTGGCTATAGCATGAATAATTGTGTGCACTCGTCTCGTTAAAAGATGTCAATAATTTACAGGGTGGGCCACGGAAAAACAACTCGTCTCGGTCTCGTTACTGTATGTGGAATATCACGCAAAATATGGTTTAAAAACGTACGGTGTCCCCACTTACCTTTTACAAAAGAAGTTGAAAATGATCTTGAACATCAATGCACCTCTGTGCACGTTGCAGTATACTTTGAGACACTCGTTGCAACTCATTTGCATAAATATTCCGTATAGCAACCCGATTATTTTCCTTCAGTTCGTCTATTGTCTTTGTATTGATGGCGTATGCTTTTCCCTTTGAATTTCCCCATAGGTAAGAATTACACGTCGACAGGTTCGTTGCAACATATTTTGATACATTCGTTGCAACTTATGGATATCAATATTCTGTATAGCAAGGCGAATGCTTTCCTTCGGTTCGTCTATTGCCTTTGGATTGTTGGCATGCACCTTCCCTTTCAAATTTCCCCACAGGTAAGAATGGCATGTCGACAAGACGGTCGAACGAGGCCACAACCATTTTCTAAACAGTCCTTTCTTCAGTGAAGGACTCATGGATTCTAATCAAGGATTCGTCAGACGTGTGACAAGTTGCTCCGTACTACTGGATGAAGCAATATTTCCGTTTCTGAGATGTGAGCCAGACATATAATTCTTCAAAGATTTACAGTAATGAGACCGAGACAGAATGCTTTTTCGAGGCCCACAATGTACAATTAATTTTTATGTTTTGTTTTCAAAATGTGTACAGGGTTTCAAACTTTGTATTTTCTGAGATTGAAAACATCCCAATAACTTTAAAATAGTCAAAATATTTATTAATTGGGTTCACTATAAATACAGAATATAGTTTTTGTTTCGTAATTTTATACATAAGATGAAATTAAATGCAAAGATATGCATGGTGTGTGCAATGTAATTGTATAACAACGCATTGGAGGAAATTCAAATAAACATATTAGATATTGAAAATAAATTGTCAAATAAAGACATTAGGGTATTGTAAATAAATTGTCATATAAAGATATTAGATATTGAAAATAAATTGTCAAATAGATATTAGATATTGAAAATAAATTGTCAAATAAAGATATTAGATATTGAAAATAATATTGTCTGCAGTAGTTTTATTAAAACATGTAACTGACACCTGAAGGAACAAGACAACACAAAAGTATGCAATAAAAAATTTTAATGTACAAAAATTTAATGTATTGTTATTTTAAGTACCTAAAAATTGAAAACCTACCAAAAGTAATATACAAATACCCTAAATGCTCCCATAAAACATCCTTTTTATAACTTTATCACCAATATATAGAATTTTAAGCATATTTTGTGTGTGTATTTAAGGACACAATAATAAGGACAATGTATCGAGTCCTTCGATCACTTAATAGTTATGTTTACCTGTACTAAAAATACTGTAGTTCCCTTTAATAATTTTTACTGTACATTATTTTTAATAATATAATATCTATGCATGTGAAGCACACACATACTTTGATATGTCTATAAATGCTTAAACAGTCCCTGTTATCAAGGACAAGTTTTAGCAATTCTCAAGTAACTGAATACACATTAAATGCATGTATATGGGCTGAAATACCCAAAACATTTTTAGCAGCATATTGATTATAAACTGAATGCTAATCCTTATTAAAGGAATGTGATAAATAAGAAATTGGAAATTGTAACCCTTTGACTAAAAATAAGTTTACTGTATTATGTTGAATTTCTACTTATTTTAAATATTATAAAGAATATGAATAATTTACTATCTTGTTTTATCTGAATTTTTATAATTACGTGTTGCTGATTATGCTCTTATAATTGCTTAAATTTTAGTTTCTGATGAGTGTGCTAACATGTATTCTTTAAATTCCTTGCTTTCACTTAGGAATGATGTATATGGGACCATGCACTTTGAATGGGTCCAAAACTTACAGAGTTTTAAGACATGTAATTTATGAGATTGTACTATTGAATTCTTTGTAAGATGTATTATGTACCGTTATAAATGGAAATCACACTGCTCTTGATGTAAGGCATTAAAGTATTGGTAAAATCTCTCCTAACGTCTGTTGTTTTTTTTTACCACGTTGTTTAACCTTCTGACCATCGCGAGACTTCCGAGTAGTATAGTGTTGCTCTTACCACACAACATACTTAATGATTAAGTAATCGCATCATTCTAAAGAATTCTATGGATTCTCTCAACCTTTAGAAAGATTCTATTAGTCCTTTCTTGAATAAAATTCCTTAAATATACGATTCTATTCGTATATTCTGTGGAATTGAATAACTTGGAAAGATTCAGTTGGTTCTTCCTTTAGAATGAAATTCTTTGGAAATATTCTATTACTTTCTTTAGAATAGAATCATTTGAAAAAATTGTATTGCTCATTTTCTTAGAACAGATTCCCTGAAAAGATTTTATTGCTACTTTCTTTAGAATAGAATCCTTTGGAATGATTATATCGGTCTATTCCTTAGAAACGAATTTGCTGAAAATATTCTATTGCTCATTTCATTAGAGTAGAATCCATTGGAAAGATTCTCTTGGTCCTTTCTTTAGAATAAAATCTTTTAGAAATATTTTATTGATCGTTTCCTTAGAATTGAATCCTTTGGAAAGATTCTATTGGTCAAGTCATGCAGAAAAGACAGTATGTTCCAAGGTAGAATTGTGCCAGTGAAACCCTCAGAGGGTTAATGGAAGTCATTGAAAGTAGTATGCAAGACATGGAACTTTCTTCTCCCAAATGCCAACTCGAATGGAACACACGCTTCAAGGACTAATTGATGAGAACATGCAGAATCTGCTGCGTTACCATGGGGTACTATGGAAGGTGCTGACAAATTACATCCACCGTGAATTGTGGGGGGCAGGCCTTTCTGGAGGACTTTGCGGAAACTGGTTCACATTTAGAGTCATCTTTAAGAAACCAGGAAACTTCAATCAATCCAACTTCGGCACATACGAGATTAGAACCCTTACCCAAGCGCTTCAGTCTACCAGTTTGTAGGAGCTATACCTTAAGTCGCTCGGCCACTGTTGATTCAGACATGTAACTAGGAAAAAGTGAATTGATAATCCAGAAATATTAAATAATTCTTAAATGATTGGGGGAAAGCATTGCAAACATATTTTAAAAGCCAGGTAATGGTCTGTAAGCTATGAAAACACTTACTACTTATGTGTAACAAGAATAATTAAAAACTAAGTCTAAAATATTCAAAATATTTATTTAAAATTCAAGTATTACAGAAAGTTTAACATTTATTTTTCTTGTTTTCAAGAAAATGTTCTTAAGGTTTGTTTACAAATATAATTGCGGTGTAGAAATGCAATTTATTATTTCTGCCGACTTTTTTAAGCTTTGCGAGGTTTTTAACTTTTATTTAATGGAATTTGAAAACTGTGTTTCGCAAAAATACTTCAAGTGGTGACATAATTTTATTCTTATTTACATTTTTCATAATTTTAATAGTTTTTCTGTATCCAAAATATCGTACTTTTTTATTCAATCTCATTTATACAAGCACGAAAGCATTGCAAGAAAAACAGTTGATGTTGTTTGAAAGATTATGAAAAGGAGTTAGTTGAGTTTGTTAAACTTTATACATTCGGAAATATAAAAGGTAAATATTTCCGAATGTATAAAGTTTCATTACACTTATGAGGGAGTCATAATCATTCTATGTTTATGTTTATTATTTCATTATACAATAGTTCTTATTGATAATTTTGTCACTTGATTTTATATTAACCAGTCACAATCTAGTTTCGCTACTAATAGTGTTATAGAATTTGTAGTCCCTTTAGAAATACTTAGTCCCTTTAGTTTTATTCACAAAACGCATTTTTCGAATGCTGAGAAACCTAACAACTTAATACAATTTTTCATGAACGATTATAAGGCAAACGAGAAATTGATGGTTTCACAAATAGTTCGTAAGTCTTAGCTACAACGTATAATACTGAACGCAATAAAATAATGCGGGCATTTTAAAAGTCCCTAGTTATTTTAAAGAAAACAGTTTAACTGAAACCTTATTCGATTAAAGGAGGGTTTCTGGTGGTATGCAGACTGACCTTCATGATTCAATACTTTGAAATCTCAAGGGAACCAAGAACATTCCTTCTGAACGAATAATGTAATTTAAAAGTAGTGTACGAGAATAGAAAAGTTGAGTTCTATCCCGCCTTCATGCATTATTTAGGAAAAAAAAATTGCAATTTTCAAAGTTGGAGAGATGCGATTTTTGTAAATAGAATTTTTTATGTTAAGAATTTTAGATTTTTGTGGTCAGATATTTTCGTTGAACAATCTTAAAGAGAAAAACATTCATTAGTGATAGCAGAAATTGCAAGTATGTACAATAGCTTGTACGAAAATATTTTTACTGTATTAAATTAAATGAGATAAGTTCTCTCTCTAAATCTGTAAAACTATACAGGGGGTTTCGAATCTTCCGGTACAGCTTTAAGGGGGATTAACAGAACATAAGAAACAAATCATATCAGTTAGTGTGTTATCTAAATTTCTTTATTTTCCATAAGGAGATGAAAAGCTTTGTTCATGTATATACGTCTGCATTATACTGATTTTAATTTTACTATGAGGAATTCTTTTATCTGGTGAAGATTTATGTGAAACTATTATAAGGCGAAGAAAAGGTAGTATTACCCACAGTAAAAAATGCAAAAATATAATAAAACATCCAGTTTTTCATTTATCAACTATTTGAGAAATAGCTGTTTTTTTCGTCGGGGTGTTTATCCAAACCTTCAAAACCCCGTAAGCTTAAGATAAAGGACCGTACATTTAAGGTAAATTAGTTATAGGAATGGATTGATATCAGGCCTGGAAAACACACATGACCCTCCAAATATTTTTATCGGGTCTACAGTAGAATTAACCGACTCGCAGACCAGATACGGCTCTCATAGGTTTACTGGAACCGTAGACCAGATACGGTCCTCCAAATAGTTTATCCGGTGCGCAGACCAGATATGAATATCCAATATTTCTGAGATAGAGGGTACTCATTCATAGAAACTAAATATTTAAAAAAGTGACAAAACGGAGCCTAGCGTTTGAAAGGATGATTAATTAATTTATTAGATATTAATGACTAATTTTTTAAAAAGAAAATCGATTTTTTCTTGAAGATTTCGTTTAGTGACAGGTACAATTACAATATTAACTTGTTCTAAAATTGAATATATTCAGCACAAGCAAAGGTAAACGATCAAAATTTTTAAAAAATGGTAGGTTCATTTAATAGCATTAAAAAAAAGGAATTATCATTTTTTCTAAAGCTTCTAACTGGTATAAGTTGCATAAATATAGCTTCAACTCGTAAGTAGGTAAACTTGACCTTCTGTCTTTATAATAAATAATTTTTAATACTGGAAGACCTAGTTCAGATATTTTTCTAGCATTAATATACTTTCAATATCGTCAGTTCCATTTAGAATTACTTTATTCTAATTTGCATGCCGTTTCAAATCAAATCTTAAGGCACTTTTTTCAATTCATAGATCTAGTTTTGAATTACAACCATGTACCTGTTTAGAAGGAGAATGCCCATTGTGTACAGTTTAAAGAAAACCAAGTAATTTTATTTGAAACATGGAAAATGCAAGTTTTAATGAGTTTAATAGCTTCATAGAGGAAATCTTGGTCAAAATTTTAAAATACTTTGAATAAATTCGATTAGCTACCCATCTTGCTTCAAAAGGTTTTGTACTAAACGTTTTACTTCATTTCATAAAACGGAATTATACAGCCACGTGTATTAAACCAAGGACTTTTGAGGAAAATTGATCGAAATGTACACATGCCTTTCAGAAATGTGCACACGCCCTTAGCAATAACGTACATAAAATAATTAATTTCTACCAAGTTCTAGAAAAACTGAATTGCTTTATTCTCTTTACATCGTCCGTTCCAAATATTTGGATATTATTTATATTTCGCAAAGAAAAAAATTAGATCAAAATAAGTGAAGTATTAGAATTTAAATTATGTAAAAATAATTTTAATTGCTTTTCCCGCTGTACTGGTAAAAAAATCCGAATAATAACAACGTTCGATTTACATCCCGGTTTCTCCAACACTATCAAATTAAATTTGATTTAAGTATGGGTATTTAAATGTTTTAGCATGAAACTTGCCTAAAAATCTAAAAAAGGACGTTTAAATAATCTATTTATTACATAAAAATATGTTTATCAAATGTATAGCATTTTATGAGTTTTTTAAATTTATTTGATGTGATGCTTGCACAAACAAACACAAAAACTGACAAACAGATTGGAAAACTGACAAACAGATTGGTGAGTGAAGTTCAGTCACCAAGTTACTGCAAGAACTTAAAGTATACAAAGTTTCGTGATAATGTACCCAACCGTTTTGACGTAGTGCGAGCATTACATACAGATAAAAAGACATAAAACGCGAAAACCACAGATTTTAAATTCAAATGGCCCAAAACGAATAAAAAGTTGAAATGGGGTGAAAATATTCAATGCACAAAAACTGCATTCTTATTTATATAGATATTCTAGTTACATTATTGTCTTCCGTCTAGATGATATTTTATTCCACGCGTATATTTCCTGGACAAGTTCCAAGGAATATTCATTACGTCGATTTATGGTTAATCAATACTGACTTTTCATAAGCGTGTGTTGTGTTGCATATTTGAGAAGGAATATATCCGGTACAGATGCCGGATTGAATGTTTCGTATGAAAGCTCAAAAAGGTTGCATTCACAAACAGGAAATATGAGTGAATAAATTTGAGTGAAGCTAGAGCGACATAGATTCGAGACTAATGACACTGTTTCTAAGATTTTGTGCGATGATGAAAATACGCATTCATATTTAGATGCCCTTTTGAATAGATTATTTGTTATTTTCGAGTTGTCCGAAGGATATATTACTTGTATATTCACAATTACATGAAAGCTTTTGTCGCAATGCGCATTTAAATATTTTGCATAGGCGACATGCATGGATTAATGGACAGTGTTGTTAAAAGTGAGCAATGAGCAATAAATCAAGCATAGTTCTAAGACTTTAGTATTGATCTACTCCAGATATCATAACAAAATACTTCGACGAGGTAAAGGGTGTTTTCTAAGTAAGGGCCCCATTTTGTTTTGGAACTTACTTTTAAATAAAATATTTTTATGAAATTGCATTACAAATTGTTTACTCAATTTATGGTATTATTTATGGAATAGACCGTATTTGGATCCTGGCCAAATGACCGCCCATGAAAGTGCTGCAAATATGGGATCTTTCGACTGCACTCTCCATCACATTTGGGCACATTTCCGGGGTGATTGTTTAATTTTTTCGTGAATGTTTTGCTTAAGCTAGTGAATCGTTGTCGGCTTGTTAGGTTAGACTCGTTCCTTTACCCACCTGGTGATTGTCTTGACGAGGCATATCATCGTTGAAAAGACTGACCAGATCTATGATGGACTAAATATCTCGTCATTAGAAAAAAATGACCAGATTTTAGATTTATCATCATAAAAAAAATCGGCGATATCTTGATGACGAGATATCTCATCATTAGCAAAATTGATCAGATCCTGATGGATGAGATATCTCGTTGAAACCATTTGGAGAGTTGAGTAGCTCCATAGAAAAAAGATGAGTGTTCAAATCAGGGGAACTAGGGGACCAAATTACGATATTTTATTATACCAGGAAATGTGTCCTTTAGAATTCACATGGTTGCACGAGCTATATGGAACGTTTCTCCATATTTTTGAAACCATGCGTGCTGTAAAACTTGTCGATCAATTTCAGACGAAAAGAAATTTGTTGGCATCAAACAGTATCGTTCACAATTGACAGTAACCGCATTTTCATTAGCATCCTCGAAAGAAAGGTCAAATAATACCCCAATTCATTTGCCAATTGTCGAAGTTAGTGATTGAAATGTTAGCGAAGATAAGACCTACTGGTGGTTTATCTTCGAGTCGAAAACTGCCATGTAGTGACCAACCTCTGATGCAAAAACCTGTTCCGAAGTGTCACCATATTTAGACAAGGAGCAATTTGTTTTGCCTACTTGGATGTTCATTCCTCTTGGAGTAATAAGGCAGTTTTGTCTCGACAGATATCTCGTCGAAAAACGATCAGATCTTGATAGACAAGATATCTTGTCATTAGCAAATTTGAACAGATCTTGGAAGAGATATCTCGTCAAAACCACTTGTATACAGCATCATGAATTACGAATGACAAACCTAGGGGTAAAACGTTCAAACTGTGTGGAAGTTCATGTCAGAAGAGAGAAAAGTATATGCAAAACGGCCAGAGCACGTTAAAGATGCACAATCATCAAATTTTGAGGTTAGTTCCTAGGCTTCTGACAAAGGAATGAAAAGGTAATGTATTGATAATGAGTCCGTCTGCCAACTCGATGGAGTAATGAATAAAAAATATAACAGAGTATAAAAGAAATATATATATATATATATATATATATATATAGGGATGCATATTTGCACTTAATATAAATACTGCTCATTTAATTATAACGGTAAGTTATCGATTAGTTTTCTAGTCAAGTGATCAAGTATTACCATTACAGTTTAAGAACGATTTGTAACTATGTAAGGTAAGATTAGTTGGAAAGTGGACAGAGACAAACGCAAACCACACATGAAGACAGCTTGAAGAATTTTGAGGGAATTAAGGTCTGCGGAATACGATAGCTACTTTATTAATTCAATACCTTCACTTCGAAAGTGTAAAAAGTGTGATCTTTATAGGCGAGCGTTGTCTTCCAGGATATAAATTAAAAATCTGGAGAGGGATCAAATAATTCATCATGATACATTTGAGACATTACAGTGCAGCAGAGAACTCAAAAGGCCAGTCTATACTATTTCCCATTTTTATACTTTAGGTCACGTTGCCGTGACTGAAAGCATTGTATTCAACAATGTTGTTAGATTATTTACGCATGCCTAACTCTCCTTATGAGAGTTTGGTAAATTTTGCTCGTAAAAGAATCAATCAAACCAATGACACTTCATTTTAATCTGTGTAGAAACTGTGAGTAAGAAAATGCTTATTTGATAGACCCAATAAAAGGTCAGGCTTCGTAATTTTCAGATTAACACTTTCAGGGGCACACCCAGTATGTCAGTTTGTAAAGGCTACATTTTTATCTTAAGCTCTTTATTTAGGGATTGATTTTAAAATTTAAACATTTCTGTGAAATATAAACTAGTTTTAGTGTGCTACTTGTGGCTAGTTTTAGAGTATGTTACCTAGAGACCAGTTTTAAAGTGACTAGTCTAAGATGAATAGAATCTGTGTTCAAGGGGAAAAGTGTCATTGTTTTAATGAAATTTTCAATTATTTTATTCAACTCCAGTTAATACGAAATGAAACACTTTTGTAAATGGGCTAAAAGCAATGAATAAATATTAGTTGACTGCAAGAATAAAATATCAAAGCACTTCTATGCACAATTATGAAACAATCAATGAATTAAGTAAGGATAATTTTTGCTTATTATTTAATCTGTGAGGGGCTTAAGTCCCCATAGTCCCCTCCATAGATGCGTCCCTGAATATGTTTAAGATTCAAATTTTGAGATAAATTTTTACCACACCTGAAATAATTTTATTATTTTAAGTATGTACTTGGTCAGCTTTTACAGATTTGTGGCCCCCGTTTAACTTTAAAAAAAACCCAGCTGAAATTCATCTTTTGGAGTACATCATTCATAAGTCCTTCAACAAATAAGAAGGTTTAAGATTATTGTTAATGTCCAGTCTCTGCTAATAATTACAAGTGTCTCGCTAAGAATAGTTACCCAGAATCAATTCGTTTTCCTTGGCAGGCTTCCCGTAGTTTTGGAATCATTCCGAATTTCTTCTTACTCTTAACCACTTCAGTATTGCGAGGACAGTCTGGTAGATAAATTTCCTGTCTCCCATAGCTTTTATGCCCGGTTTTAAGAAGTAAATATGTTTTATTTGGAGCCTGTACCACTTTTATTTCTTATCTTAATCAATTACTTGGCCACCGGTTCATTTAGCTGAGATATTAATTTATATCTTCTTTTATTCTTTAAGGACGCAATATCGGATGATTTATACTCCTAACCTGATATAGTGCTCATATACTGAGATAGGCATTTAGTTTGTTATAGTCGTACCATATAGTAAAGAAGTACAATTTTGCTTTCAAATATAAATCATGTTTAGCCCCAAACTTCAGTACCAATTGCTTCTTTGGTTGTCTCATGGATGTAAGGACTGAGTTGGCTGTCTGATGGAAGTAAGGATTCCAGTAAGGAACAGTGGCGTATTGTCCATAGAAGTCCGACATCCCCTAATAGTCACATAATTTAAAATTCGACGGGGGAAAATAAAAGTAGACTACCCCTCCAAGCGGCACGCCCGAACACAGCTCGGAAAATTCAGTTAGGATACAGCCCGGAAAAAGTCATGCATGACAAGGCAGAAGGCCGGAAATATTCGGACAACTCGTTCCAGAAATATATCTCGTTTGGACTTCTGGACATCTCACTGCTCGAAATATATCGGATCTACTACTCGCAGCCACAGTGCCCGTCCGAACTACACTCGGGTATGCCGCTTGGAGGGCTATTCATAGGGACTCTACATAGGAGGGCTACCATGATAGGCATTTAATTTATTGTTAAAGTCTTACCATATAGTAAAGAAGTAAAATTCGAGGGGGGAATCATTGTTATAGTCGTACAATATAGTAAGGAAGTAAAATTTCAAGGGAAAAATAAAAATAGACTGCCCATATACCGTAATAGGAATTTAGTTTATTGTTATAATCGTACCATATAGTAAAGAAGAAAAATAAAAATAGATTGCTCATATACCGTGATAGGCATTTAGTTCATTGTTGTAGTCGTACCATATATAAAGGAAATCAAATTTTACTTTCAAATATAAATCATGTTCAGCCTTAAACATCAGAAGTTCGGTTCTTTTCTATGAGAATCGATTGCTTTTTTGGTTGTATGATGGATATAAGGATTCTAGTATGAAACGCAGTGGTGTATTGTCCATAGAAACCCGACATCTCCTAGTAATAATAATATAAATTAAAATTCAAGGGGGAAATAAAAAAACCTTGAGCAAAACTGATTTTAACGTAAATCTGAGCAAGTCAGTTTCTATCTGAGCGTATGTGATTTTCACCTCAGCAAACCAGAGGCTGCTGATGCCCATCCTTTCAGCCTCAACTGGTTTCCAACAGTGATTGGTTAGTGGCGCTTGTCATGAGCAATGAGAACCTTCAACACAGACTCTTCTTCCCTACTCCATGTGTGACAGGCGTACAATGCATTGTTAAATATCAATTTATTCATTCACATGCAAATTATTCATGCTTATACAGTAAAATTATTTTTACACTGAAGAAAAGGTGCCGCACACAACTCTAGTTTGAATTCCACACTGTGATCATAAAAACACTAAATCTGTAAATAGCTCACGTTATAGTATTGATATATTAGCCAGTTGTATTGGTATCGCGGGAGCATCATGGATATTGATAGAATGGTGAGGGGCCAAATATGAATAAGTGGGAAGTTCAAGAGAGTGGTACTCACCGACTGGTCTCTGGCATTGGGCGCTGAGGTGTCTCTGATTCAGGGAACGTTGTTGTCACGTCCATTCTAAGGGGACAGGGATAACTTCTGGGTTGTTTTGGAGCTCGTTCTTTGTCGGTTGCAGTTACTCCAAGACTTCTCTGCGCCATCCAAGAATTCCAAGTTTCTGGTACTCGTCGGTTGCTCAACCTCAATAAAATCCAGCTTCATACCCAATGCTCTGACCAATGTCATCAAGTCTGCTCATCCTATGTTCAATCACTGTGGCTGCTCGACTCACTCCTATTAATTACTTATGTTCACTATGACGCAGGTCGTTCCGTTTACTATGGGCTGCTGCTTTTATGTGTTGTGTGTTCACCTTTCAACTTGTCACGCCATGGGGCAATTAGCCCATGAGATTTGAGATTGATTAAAAATAGTGTATCTTAAACAAATTTAAGTTCTCAGTGTAACATAGTGATAAGTCACAGAATGAAAATCTCTTAAATTGAAAAACAAAATATTGAAGAGAGTGAAACGAATTTCTGATTATGTGAATGAGTGTGAAATACTTAAAAGCTAAAGAAATCACGGCCTCTTTAACAGATAAACCATTATAGTTTTGGAATTCTTTTTAACTTGAAAATTGCTAGCCAGAAATTTTGAATTGACTTTTCACTATGTTTCACGGAACCCCTTAATTATACTAACAATAGTATTCGTATCTTTATTAAATAAACCATTTCAAGTAATTGTTTTTAATTGAAGCTGAGTGATTTGAGATGAAACTATACCTTTAATAAAACAAGACATTATAATAATAATAAATTAAAATAATAAAGAAAAAAATTAAATAATCTTAGACAAACTCAAAAAAGTCTCAATAAATAATAGACAAATACCAAGGACGGTTTATTGAGCAGAATAGAATTAAATGCTACATATTTTAACAAATATATTCGGAAGTTCATAGTAGCAATTTTAGCGCCATACAGTGCGAAATGAAGTCTCTTTAAAAGTAGAAATTACCGAGTGCAGTAGAATTCTGTACTTAATTTTAAAAATCAGGATTAATATTATTCATGAATTTCTTAAGTCAATAAGCATTTTTAAATGCGTAAAAAATATTCTAAGTCAATGTACAGTTGCAGAATAAAAACCGAACCATCCCTTTTATTTGGGCGTATTTAATACTAGAGCAAATTAGCATGGTCATATAAAAAGTCTTGAATCAAATTTCTAACAAAATATGTGAAGGTAGTTTCTATTCATGTGTTTCAAATATGTAATTTCATAATTAATGCTTCATATTAAAAGTGAAACATTCCAAAGAATTTTTTTGATTCCTTTAAAAGTAACATAGAGAGAGAGAGAGTATATAAAATTTCATTGGAATAGGAAGATTATTTTGAAAGATACGAATAAAAGTGTAGCAAATTTAACAATAGGCGTTCCAAAGGATTCATTCAAAATAGGCTGGACCAAATGAACTTGGTATCTGATGTTAAAATTTTGCATAATTTGAAATTTGGAGTAAAAATTCAGTGTGTCATTGAAAATTATGAAATTTGTGTGCAGTTTAATATGAAGACAATCCCTCAAGCAATTTTTTTCTTATGACTACGAATGAATGGAATCGAATGAAGACGAATGAATGGAAGCTTTGAATTATTTCTCTCTATTATGAACTACGCGTAAGTAAAGGTTGGGATCGACGTATAAAATTCAATATCGATTGCCTCAATATTATTATTCTTAAACTAGTCATGTTAAAACAATTTTCGTTTTAAGAATAAAAATTGGGAAACTTTAGAAATATTCTTGATCTAAAACCGAAAGACAAGAGCAATATTATGGCAACCTGGTTGAAGATATATAATGTTTGGTAATGTATGAAAAAAAACTCATTTCTGATGTCAGAAATGCAAAAGAAGCACATTTGTATCGAAAATTCCATTTTACGTAACTTTTTACTTGTTAGGCACCATGACACGTGAGACAAGTAAGTACTCGTATATATTCAGCGAAAGCAGAATACTCCCCTGTATTTGATCCCTTTTATTATTTCTTGTAGGAAAAGTGAAGAATGAATCAGAAATGAAATTTTCGTGAAGAAAAATGTTGGCCAATGGAAAAACAAAGAAATGGGAAAACTGAAAGAAAGAACTCACGTATCAAGTTTCCTCGACATAAACTCGTTGTGTTCTGCTAGACTTTGATCATGAAACTTGTAACCAAAAACTTTAATTTAACTTTAACTTTAAAAGATGCTTAAGACTTGAAAGGTATAAAGCTTGATACTTGATAAAATTTGATGCTTAAGAAACACTAATTGATCAAAACATTTAAATCAAAATCAAATATCTGTTGTAGTATTCATTAACCATTAAATCAATATGGAAGGTTCAGTTGATGTTTTAAAAACAGAAAACAGAAAATGATAGTTTTTTAAACCACACAGAAGAACTTTGGACAAAAATGTAAAATGTCAAGAAATGTTTTTCTATAAACAACTCATCGTTTATTAACGGTGCAATATTTCGAAAATAACGTATGTCAGTTCTATTTATTGTCTAACATTTTTGAGCGTAGAAAACAGCACATTGTTAGAGAATACAGGACACTATTAAGTTCATGGAGAAGGGTCTGGTATTCTAATTTTCACTCTCTATTACAGGAGTGTACAATCTTTTCAAAGCCAAATCTTTGATGCAAAATATTCTCATTTGCCAACCGAAATTTCTAGGAACACATTTGTGTATTTTTTAAGTTCTTGAGAACATTTCAAAAAATCCATATCTCATTAGAGCGATAAAATTAAAAATCTTTGTAAGAGTGATTATTGTAAGTCCGTGATTGAATGAATGTAAAATATTTAGTAACAATTTTTACTTTAAAGTCATTCTATCAAATCTATCCTGTTGATAGCGTGGATATTTTATCATTAGCTTTAAAGTGAGCACAGTACCTTTAAGATTAAAAAATTGATTTTTCCAATACCAATGAATTTAGAAAGTCTGAAATGCTTTGATTCTGGTGAAAAAAGCAAGAAAAATTCGCATTAGTTCTTTCACAAGATTTTTCTGCTATCTATATTTTAGTTTTAACCCTCTCAGCTTAACTTTAACTTACACAGCTTAACTTTAACTTGCACAACATTAACACTTTTCTCAGAATGAGAAATTCCAACACCTGCGCGCATTATCTCCCTCTTAACCTATTAAACTTAGACACATGAAATTTGGAATGAAGTTGAATTATCATTAGAGCTAGCTTCGAAATAAAAACCAAAATTTTTCACTAAAGAAGAGCTTAATTCAAAATTTTTTATATAATATGAAAGTTTGCTAAAAATCAATTAAGTGAAGTATTTATTTATTGTTTTTTATTTTTGTGTTACTTATATTTTGTTGTTTAAATTTAAAATATAAGTATTCCTTTACTCATTTCAGTCATTATTTTGGTAGAAATGCATATGTTGACTCAGAAAGTTGAAAGCAAGTGCTTGTAAATATTTGTTGATAATTGTGTTAGATTTAGTTTATGTAAATTCGAATAAAATATTACTTAATTTTAAAATATGAACCTAATTTTTGTGCATTGTGTAATATTACATTGCATGCACAACAAGAAAAAAGTCAATCTATTGGTATTATCAAGTTTTGACGAGTCAATAGATTCATAGAGGACTTGATGACCAAAAGATTGACTTTTTGTGCATGTTGTTTTTTCGTATAATGTAGTATGATATAGGTATGTAATAATTGTATAGACGTAATTAATATGCGAAAAGAGCATTCTGGATGAGATTGGGATGAATAGAGCATGCCACCTCGGTGGCATGCTCTATTCATCCCAATCACACTTATTTAAACTGTTACAGTGTCTCATGACACTAGACACGGGAGAGTATGGTGGTGTTAATTAGTAGTATTGTGTAGTATAAAGTGTACATAAACACTATCTAAGGCCTTCATTGTGATACCCTACAAACTTTTGGAGATACAGTTTATATTGAAATTGGCTATTTTCCTCCTGATTTAAATGCTTAAAGGTACAGTGCTCCCTTAACCCTTCTTGTAGTTGTTTTGACGAGGTATCTAGTCATTAACAAACAAGACGAGATACCTCGTCGAAACCACTTAGAGGGTAAAGCGTAATTCAACTGTTATATATATAACCACGCAATTTATAACACGAGCAAAAGAGTAAGGGAGGTAGATAAGAGATAGAGTATTGGAAGCTTACTTTTTTCCGAATTCATATAAACTGAGTTAAGGTTTTCAACTCAGTTGAATATTTATTTATTTTTTAATGTGTGCCTTGGATTCACGTGCTGGGAGAAGTCGTGGCCTTCCACGTCTGTACGCTTGCTAAAGTTTCCCCATCTCAGATCTAATAAATACTTGTAGAATACTACAACGTTATTGACATTGAAAGCAGCATGAAAATAAAATAAATATTCACACTACAATCATTGAATCAATTCCGATATCACAAGACCTATTTTCAGTCTGTTAAGGATCCTATTCAAACCACCCAACATGTAGAGAAATTGTCGCATATCCTGTACATGTGGTGCGAGTTATGTTGATCAAACCAAAAGGGATTGAAATTCTGGTTGCTAGAATCCCAATTAAGGAAATCGACAAATCCGCCCTTCTCAAATCTGTTAGAGTTGAGATTGGCTCATATCAGTCATCAGTTTGATTTCAAATAAGCGAAAGCGGTCTAATCTTCTAACTCTATTCTCGGGTTGAACATTACAGAAGTCATATTTTTACTTTATCTAATGGATTGGTGCTTCCCGTCTATGCACATAACCTTCAAGGACTTTTAATTAACCCTCCGGCCCAACCAGTCCAAATTGAGGACCGTTGAGGACCGACCCAACCGGCCAAAAATTTCGAGTTCCCTCGTTACGAAAAGGCTCGGATTCTTTCAGGCCTCAAACTCCTGAAGAATCGCCGAAGCCCATTACTATTTCCATCCTCTATTTTCTGTGCTATAAAGAGACCCGCGCGTGAATAGTCTTATCTCCCCGTAGACAAAGATGTCAGGGTTATCGACGGGGAGCCTCGCAAATCATTTATCCTCGAGCATCTAGTCTGTGAGAGGTTGAATAAATGAAAAGAGATACACTTAAAAAGTCACCGCCGCTCTTTCAGTTTATCAGAATCTGTCCCTTCTAGGCATACCCACGATCCGACAATAAAAACCGACACATTAGATGATAATGGGACGACACATATTCCCTCTCCTCCTGGGGGAAAGAATTGTAAAGGCCGTTTCGGCCGGTTTCAGTTAGTTGCATGTAAAGCCGTTGGGCCGGCTGCAGTAACCAAAGAAGGAAACGATATTCTGCCCCGACGTATGGCGCAAGGGCCATATTTGGCCATGCTGCACCGAACACAGGACATGCACTCATGTCCAAAAGTTAAGCATAATTGCTCTTTATGCGAATATTTTAGAAAATCTACATCGGAATGGAAGGAAACGTGGTATGCGGGAGTAATAGGATTATATGAGAAGAAAACAATGCAAAACAAGGACAACAATGACTTATATTATGAAAAGAAAAGGGTTGAAAGAAAAAGCTCACAATACGAGTGTCAACTTTAGTGAAACAATGATTAAAACAATGTGATGCTGAAGTTTAATACGGTGTGTGGGAACCTCTGGTAGCCACGCCTGCTGCACAACGATTTCCCATACTTTCGATGAAGGTATGGATGAGTTGTGTGCTCAGAGTTCCAAGCCGCACGGAGTGCAGTTTTCAATTCCGGAGAGGAGTTTGGTGGATGGCGGAGGGCTTCAATATGTCTCCCGAGCATATTCCACACATGCTCTGTAGGATTCAGATCAGGATAGTTGGAAGGCCACTGCATGCGGTGGATATCTTCACTGAAGGAAAGCGTAGACCAGGGCTGCACGGTGGGAGGTGCGCTATCATCCATGAATATGAAACCAGGACCAACGGCACCTCGAAACAGGCGAACGGTAGACTCAAGGACTTCGTCTTTGTATTTTTTACCGGTAATGGATCCCGTGTCAAAGATGTGGTCTGTGCGGCCGTACAGCATGGTGTCTGCCCAGACCATGACTCCCCTGAAGAAAAACGATGTCTTTCCGTGATGTTTCCCGGGTGAAAACGCGTTACACATTCTCTCCAGATCGTGGTACGACGAGAGTTTTAGATTTTCCAGATTTAGTCAGTTTGCAGACTAAATCTGGACTCATCACTGAACCTGACATTGCCCCACTGTTGTCGACTCCACTGCCGATGCTCTAAACCACTGTAAACCTTCTGTATAGACGTCTGGGGGATGGAATCTGCTGGTCGTCTGGCATAGACACCAACGTGTCTGAGTCGCCTGTAAACCGTTTGTCTTGAAACTATGACTCCTGTGGCGGCTGTCAGGTCTGAACCCAGTTGTCTGGCAGAACGGTTCCTCTGACGTCGCTCAATTATTGCCAAATATCGGTCTTGCCGAGCTGTTGTTACCTTGGTCAACCTGGTACTGGTCTTCGGGTAATATCTCCAGTGATTTGAAACCTCTGGAGAACACACACTGAGGAACATTCAGAATTCGAGACGCTTCAGTTTGGGATCGACCGGATTCCAGCATTGTATCCATGTTTACTCCGATTCTTTCGCATTTTACGAATTATGCTTAACTTTTGGACATGAAAACAAAACATCAAGTAATGGACATACACACACAAGAAAAGTTTTACTTGTACAGAAGTCAGAAATGCACACAGGGAGGAATTGAACCTGCGCCGCCTAGAACTAGCAAGTTGCTAGAGCAGTGGGCATACCCACTGAACCACGACAGCCCCTATTTATATATAGTTCTGGGATGAATATGTATTTAACATCCAAACTTCTGCAAACTTGAATGCAAGCTTCCATCAAGGCCAAGTCCTATTTCTTCAGATATTTTACAAAATCAACAAGTAATTTTGTGTTATTCTCTCCGAAGACTTCCTGGTAACAAACAAAAAGTAGAGGATGTGTTTGATTATAAGTTTATATCACCCACCACTAAAATCCATTTGTGGATCAAGAGAGAAGAGAGCACTGAAATTTCTTGCCTCTTCGTCCTAATGAATCCTTGACAAAATGTCCATATTTTCCTCTTCGCCTAAGTGTTAGTTCTAGTACACTATAAATGCGCTATGCTTCAGATACGGATTTTTCCAGAATTTATACTAAAAACTATTTGGTTTAATTTTTATTTATACCACTTAGGTCTAGATAACTCGGAATATTTCCGAGAATAAACTGATTGCATGATCAAATCGATTTAACAAAGTGGGAAATTGAATAATTTAGTAAGTCCAAAATATGTTAACAGTAGTCTAACAAAATATGTTACCAAAATACTTATTTTTGCACAATCGAAAGACAATAGAAATACTCTATTACAACTTTCTACGGAAAATCAAACAAACATCAGTGCGTCATCTTGCCCTGACAATAGGTGCGTCATGTATCCCAAATGGCAGGGAAAGATGACGCACTCATCCATTTGATAACGAAGATGGTAAATACGGCCTACACAGTTTTCTTCTATACGTTTGTAACTGTTCCTCATCAGTAATAAGGACTCTTAAGTATATGCTAGAGTCATACATGTTTTAAAATTACAAGGGCATTCTTTGAATTTACAATTCTTCAAACGGTGATAAATCGGTGGCTTAAATGAGAATACGACACAATTTTCACCACATCTTCTGAAGCTATTAAATATGAAGAAAAGAGAATTCCAATAAATGCTTATTCAACAATAGCTACTACGTCATCTCACCCAGTGCTGCCTCTGTGCCTCAATTACCTATATACCAGATGTTACTATGTTACACAAATTACGAGTAAAACAAAACTAGAAACTGAATATCGAATCAAACCTGGACAGGAGGTGTTTGGGCAGACTTAACCCGGCGACGCGTTATTTATTCAAAATAATTTATGCGAGACACCTGGCGTACATCAATAGCTTTCTGGATATTAATCTCAGCGTATTGCGAACTTTCGGAATGGGAAAAAGAATAGGAAAAGGGAAGACTGTTTCCCGGGCCAAGTGATCGATAAATTTTTCCGGAATCTGATCGTTGTCACGGAAACCGGATACTGAAAGTCTTAAATCCTCTTTTTTCTCACCACAGGACATACTCCAGTGCAAGGAATTACCTTAGGAAACACAACAGGCTAGTCTTATTCCTGATGGGGAGCACACGCACCGACTGTAATCCTGAATCTCTTCCTTTCACGCACCAGAAAGAAAGAAATCTTGTTACGGACAAATAAAACTGCAGATCTCTGAAGTTTTCTCCCCAGAATTTTCTAAAAAATTCAATCTGCTTTGGGTTTTCCTTTAACAATAAACGTAAATCTGTTTTTCTATAAACGTATCAGGTTTTTTTTATTCTCGAAAGCATTTTTGTTGGAGAAATGTTTGAGAGGAACAACGAAAAAATCCCGATGGATTTATTACAGAGCATATTTAATTTGAACGTTAAAGGATGAAACCTGATGCATGTATATTTTAACAGGTCAACGGTAAAGAATACAAGTGATAGCACTAATCTTCATTCAGTGATAAATTCTAAATGATCAACGTAAGGAATATTAAATTTACTGTTATTAGAAAAATAACACGATCTCAAGGCTCTCTTGGGGTTTAAGTGGGCAGAAAAATTCCACGATTTTTTTGCGTTCTCTTTTTAAGAATTCGTTTGATCTTTTTCCAGGGAATATATTTTCACAGAATCTAACGTATCAGAATTGTTTCGTGTCTTGAAGCATATATTCTAAGTGTTTCTAGAAACCGTTGAAGTAAAACGCCTTTTCCTTTTTTTTAATCTCAATATCTTGAATAGTAACTTTATATAAGTTAAGACCCTTTACCAAACCAAGTTTTTAAACTTGAAAAATGGTTCTGACAGCTACAGCTACGTGGGTTATTGACTTCCATGCTAGAATTTGAAGTGTTCACGTTGGCATGGTGTGGAAGTTTGGAGGGTGGGGTGCCAGTTGAGGTGTTGACGGCACCTCGTACTCTGACCGTGGTTCACGAGATATTGTCCTCGAATCTTTCCCTTCGGAATTGACCCCGGACAGTCACCAATACCCGTTTCTCAGTGCGACGTAAATTCACTTACTTACCTAGAGTTTGAAAAGTTTGTTTTCTTCCCTTTATAGTCTTTAAATTAATCAAGTGGTTTTTTATTTTCTGAGTTATTTATATAGTATTAGTTATTGAACTGGATAAAATCAATCAATGTTAAAAGCAATTATTATTTTTTAATCCTCGCTACAGTAAGATCTACAAAGGTTAATTTCTGTTGTAATTAAAACCCATTAATAAAACCAGTAATTAAATTATAATTAATTAACAAGTAATTAAAAGAAATAATTTTTCGGAATCACAGGTATATTGTTACTCCAATGTAGTTGGTCCATTTTGTTGCTTTGATGTGCTGACGAATATTGCTATATTTTCGTTAGTATTTACGTAACATTTAATTCAATGACATTTTGTTGAAAAAAAAAGAAATTTTCCTGTTTATTACTCATTTGAAATAGCTTAGTTTAAGTATTTTTTAAAATCTAATTGAGAGATTACATGTGTGTTAAACTTGCCAGCTTTGATTACAGCAAAATATATCATACAAGTGCCATGCTTTGGTATTCTTATTTTTCGAATTGAATTTACCTTTTTCAAACTCATAACCAGAATTTGATTGATTCATCTGAGTTTTTATCCACTGGGATACGGTAGCTTAAAGAGCCCTTCCTGAATTTCTTAAGCTGTACGAAGGATTATGTAAAGATTAAGGATGTACGTAAAGATTGTTTCAACTTGACAAGTACTAACAGGAATATGTATCTATATACAGTTCGAAATACACATGGTATGTAACCTTTCCAAATCATAAATGATTTTTTGCTAGGATGACGCTGAAGTTGACGCGGCGGGCAGACTAAACATATCCTAGAGTAGAGTAATAAAAATTGGCGAATGTGGATTTCCATCTATATGCGCCTCTTGTGGGTTATTTGAACTGTATTGACTCTGTTATTGTTTCCTTTACTGTTAGGGTAAAAGGATCTTTATCAAGTATTGTATTGCTTTGGGATGTCATGGAAGAACAAACTTCTTTTACACATTTTTCGCCGGGTGGGGGACATCATGGATCTGATCTAGTTTTGATAACGTGGTGATAGATTGGTCTAACAAAAAATGTCTGTCTGCGGATTTCTATCTCCGATTTGTACATCTTGTGGGCTGTGCAGTACTCTATTGACTCTGCTATGGTTTTCTTTACCTTGAGTTAAAAGCTTGACGTCTTGATCAAGTATAGTATTGTTTCCGGGTATCATGGAAGGACAGACTTTCAGACATTTTTTGCAGGGGGTCTTTATGGAATTGATCTAATTTTGATAACGAGATAAGAAAAAATTGCTTACTTTCATAACAAGTGACAATCTATCGGATGGTACATTCAAAACTATGTGCAAAGTTGTATAATTTAAGACAAACTGATAGTTTAACCTTGGACTGAAGGGTTAAGAGAGACATGTAAAAATGCTTAGTTAATTATGAGGAAGACAAGTTCTACAGAATTACACACATATCACCACTCGTATATTTTTAACCCCTTGTCTTCATTTATTCCTTAAGTAAACTTTTTCGAATGTGTTTGATTGAAAGAGATAGTTTTTCTAGGGGTATGTCAAAGACCACTCATGCAAACATCTGTCAATCTTATTAATGATTCGAAGACAAGTATACCCAGCACCATTTTCATAGTCGACAGGTGGCAGGACACTATGTTAGATCGAGTGTAGAGTTGGAATATGTATTAGATGCCGCAGTGCTACGAGAAGCACAATACAAAAGTATGCAGAACACAAAAATTAGTGTTACGCAGTACAAAATTAGAATGCTTTATTATTACAATGAAAAATAAAATAAAAGCTTAGGAATGGTTACTCTAATTACAATTTGAGTATTCCATAATGTGCATGGCACCGAAAACGATATTCTTGGTATATTGTCGAATGTCAACAAAAGGATTTAACCAATATAAATCAACCGCTACGGGATTCATTTACTAATTTTACAGCTTGGTTTAAATATACTTGACTTAAGTTTTGGAGCTGAATAAGATAGCTAAAACTACGCGGAAGTGCTTGAAGTTCTTCAGTCTGTTCAGCAGCTGAAATTCTGCACCAGTTTGATTCAGAAACAGAAATTCTACAGCAATCTGATTACAGAGGGCAATGAAGATAGAAATTCTTCGACCACCTTAACATGTGTATGGGATGGAATTGAAGTGAACGTTTAGAAACTAACTATGGTAACATGACAGAAGTGTGAATTTTTAGACATGCATTTTATTGGAAAAAGAATTAACACCAGGAAGATGCACACGAAATGTTCTTTTGTGTTTTTAACTAATTTTTATTTCATTTGGAGGTGTGATAAGTATATCGGTATAAATATTCAATATGGCATGTGAGGTTTAGGGATGATATCTGAT
The DNA here is from genome assembly GCA_933210815.1 of Meta bourneti. Classification (NCBI taxonomy): domain Eukaryota; kingdom Metazoa; phylum Arthropoda; class Arachnida; order Araneae; family Tetragnathidae; genus Meta; species Meta bourneti. The sequence goes on from OW119926.1 coordinate 59,010,096, forward strand.
AAATTCTTGCAAACTCAGATAGTTGTGAAGAATAAAAGCAAAATATTCGTTCGACATGAGGAAATTATGACATTTGTTCAAAAATAATTTATCAAAACAAAGTGAAAAATAAGCTTGATTTGAAACTCTTCAGATCAATTTCCTTTTTCTTTTGGGGTTTGCGATAAATAAGTTGGGATGATTTGTATTTATATTGGCTTTGAGTAAATATTGTGATACAGATTTAATAACAACACTGCTATCAATAGATATAAGCAATTAAGAAGTTTTAGCGCAGATGCTATCGGTGGTAATGTATAATTAATGCATTAAATGAACCTGTTTTACCACTTGAACAATCCCTATTCATATACTGTACTACAAAAGAATAAATCCGAAATACGAGTCACCCCAATCACAAAATCTATTTCATTTAACGCATAACACTTCCATTCCAAATGCCTTCTTTCTGATAATAACGTGCGCTGATTTTTTACCTTCAGTAACGTCTTTTCACTCAATAGCAACGTCCATTGCTAGCCATTAACTGAATTGAAATTGAAAGAAAAGTCAGGGGGGATTTCAACCCAGGTGGGGATGAAAAAGCGACACCCATCACACACAACGCCCATTCAGTTCACGCTTCAAACTACCCAACAACAACACTGCCAATGTCGGAGAATTTTGCAAATCGCCCCTCATTATCCTATAATATCTTTTTTCTCGCCCCACCACCAGCACATTTCAAAAGTCGCCCCACAGTTTAATCCTTCAATGTGGCAATCCGGGTGGGAAAACTTGCAAGCTTTTCGTAATGCGGTTAATCCCGGAATACGATAGGGGACTTAGTCCCTGTCTGCAATTCTGAATACATGGCTCCGGAATTGGTATAAAGATATTATACGCGGTGCTTTAATGAATGTTTCGCAGTACTGAAGAGATCATTTACGCGGTTTTGTCAGTTAAGGTTACTCTGGTAATCAGGGAATTAGGAGGGGAAAAAATTACCAGAAGGATGTTTATCCAAGCGATCTTTTCTTTGTGGGGGCTAACTAGGAAGTGAAGTTTAGGGATGGTTTCTGATCAATTCTTGTAGGGCTCGAATAGTTGTCAAGAATAAGGACAAAATGTTCACTTGTCTTGGGGCAATTGTGGTATTTAGTCGAAAAGAATTCATCAAAGAGAAAACAAGATTAATTTGAGACATCTCAGATCAATGGTAATTTCTTTTTCATTTTGGGGTTTACAGTGAATAAATTCGGCGAATGTATAATTAGGCTGGTTTTGAGAGGATATTGTGACACATATATCAAAAGTTACTAATCTGCAAACTAAATCCAATGAAATGATTAGACAATCCCTAAGCAAGTTGAATGATAAAAACAGAATAGCTTAAACTATAAATTTACCTACAAGTCAGTTTGTTGGTACTTTCTCTTCGTCATATTTTATATAGCTCCAATTGAACAGTTAGTTACACAGAAAAAGAATGGGGACTATCTAAATTTTTTGCTCACATTTATTTCAGATTTCTATAAAGAAGAATCCGTTTGTATAGCCGTCAAATTTGATTTTAAGATACAGTTCATATTCGTCAAAAGCTTTGAAAGCGAATCTGTATGCAGGACTGCTGTCTGGGACGAACTATGTAAAAATGTATGCAATATCTTTTTCTATGTAAACACAACTTTTAAATCGTGACGACGGTCCTTACTCTCATTTCTTCTCTGCTTCTGTTATTTTAAGGCTGTTGATTTTGTTTTACAAGTAAATGTGTGAATGAAATAAATTTGCTAAAATTTTTAAAATGCCTATCGTAATTTTAAGTTTCATTTAATGCACAATGATCACCAATACGAAACAGATATATCATTGGCATAGCCAGAAACTCGTTAATTGACAAACATCCTTTTTACTGTACAGCTGGAGAGACATAATTTTTAGGTCAAAAATAAAAATTGCAAGCATTTCGAAAGTCTTGTCTTTCAAACGGATTACAATATGATTATATATTTATCTTCATCCTGAAAATAAGCATTAATATCTCCGAAAACAATGGACTGGGGTGGCAGCTCAGGTTTTGTCCTCATGTCATCTGACCGTGGTACAAAATGTCCGTGTTCAACGTGGTGTTGTCTTTGGATCTTTTACTTCGAAATTGATCCCGAACCATCGTCAATAGTCCGTTGTGCTGCTCAAGTGCAATTTAAATTAAACTACCCAACCCTAAACCATCCCAAAAATAATGTCGATTGATGCGTTTCTTCCTCTCTAAGACGACGATATGAGCATTATCATTTTCGAGATAATTTTTATTCGAATTTCCGCTGATTTTTAATAATTTGTGCATGAAAACACACACACAAGATGTAAATTGATTAGAACTAAATGCATTTTTAGCTCTACGGCATCTCGCTTGTTTCAAAACATGTCATCTTATGTGATATTTTTAAAGTATCCTATGTGTTCTTTAAATAAAATGCATAAAAAATTTTAATCATCAACTTTTTATTCACCAATATACGATCACAATTATTTATTTTTTAATTTTAAACTACAACGTACAGCCGTGTTTCAATTGCAAGTTATTCATACATGCTGGAGGCACCAACCTGTAATCGTTGAAAGTAGATCCACACCCGCAAGGTAGCACATGACCAAAGGCTCTTTCGTACGACGTGGTCCACGGAGAGTCATTCGGATCACACGTGTGATGCAGAGTCATGGTGTAGAGTGGATGCTCATGCTGACAGACTGTGGTGCCACTGTGGATATGAGGATGGTTGGTGTGACGGGCGATGGTGTGCCTCATAGCTGGTGGAATCTGAGATCGAATTTTAGGCAGTTCCAGTGTTCCGTTTGGGAGGTATTGTTCAGGATGGACGACGTACAGAGTGTTGACTGAAACGAACAATATGATTAATGGAAGATTACGCTTTTCAAAAACATAGGCTTCTGTGAATACAGGAAGTAAATTGTCATAGTGCCATTACCAAACGATACGGAAGAGTGCCAAAACACCCAAAACAACTGATCGAGGACTGTGTGAACTCACTGACAGTAAGAAACTCACTTTTAGGGTTCTGATAAGCCTAGCATCAGCCATCGCCTCCCAAAACATTGAATTTGCTTTCTTAGCTGAAATTTTCGTTACGTTTTTGCAGGTGCGATGACCTATATATTTAATAAACCCTAAAAGTGAACCGCTTCCTCATCACTCTATATCAAGCACACTATCCAAACCTGTCCTTCGGTGCTTTCATGGGATTGTACGCTGGCTGGAGAGAGGAAATTTAGTTTTTATTGATGAAATCATGGTGAAGTTAGTTAACTATTAAACATATTGAAAAACATTTTTGAAGTGCTCAAAAATTGGACTTAAGAGTCAAGTTTGTCTTCATAGTGAGAAGAGTTAGAGCAAAAATAATTAAATTAAAGTTTCTGTGCAACTTTAAACAGCAACTATACACCTCACCATAGTCTCAGAACCTCAATGGGATTGAAAATTTATTATCCTAGTAGGTAAAAAGTGGTCAAAAATCAAGATATTCAAAACACAGAGTGCGAACAAATATGAGAGAAATGTGCAAAAATATTAAGAAAAACAGCAAACATTCTTTCAATTCAGGGCCCCTCGGTTTAGAAGCATTTCGACATGCAAAAATATATACAACGAAAATTAATTTTACGTTTTTATTTGATTTTGGACGAAATAGGCTGGGTGCATACTCAATTTTGTGACTTAAAATTTTGTAAATTTGTCAATTAAAATCCATCTTTAAAGTATTTATAGCGAATATGGAATTGTTTTTTAGCTTAATATGTTTAAAAATATTTTCTTTGCCCTTTCAATGAAAATTAAAGTTCAAATTATTTTTTATTAGAGTTTTGGGCTTTTAAATAAATATCTTTGTGTATACTCATTTTAACAGCCACTGTAAAAGGCTTCAAACTCCTCTTAAAGAATCCACACGCAATTGTTTAAACTAAATTTTGTTATAACTATGATTTTAAAATGCAGAATTCTAAATGAGATCTCGTTAGCAGGGTTGCGATAAATTAAACACTCCCGGAGTTTAATATTTACAAATTATATACACTATTCACAACCCTCGTCGAAGATTCATCTTCTGTCAATGGATAAACCTCTCTTTATACTTCAATGGACCTTTATTAAAAGATAAGGAATTTTAGTTTAAAAAACCAGACGGAAAGACGGAGGTTTTAATTCCTGTTAGCCTAATGCTCTCACATGGTACATTTCAGGGGTTCCTTAAAATGTGGTTTATATCCGTTTTAGCGAAGTTTGGTGTTTAATCTAAATGGTTTAGATCAAACAATCATCACTTGGGAATTCAGTATTCGGAATTTTATTGGCGACGTGTTGAAATTGTATTCGAAAAACAATCCAAGTGATGTTTCATTCGGAATACGTACAAGAAGTACGTTTCTCTGCAAAAACACTACCACCACCTACATTTAGCTTGACAAAAAAGTCTCTCATACTGTACTACATAAGATAATACAGTATGAGGCTCGTAGATTAGTTGAGATTCTACAAAACATTTTTTAACATAAAATTCTCTTAACAATAAAATAGCATACAATTTAATTATCTCTTAAATTAACATTTTAAGGAGAAACTTCTACTCAAACTTCATTCGGAAAAAAGAAGACAGATTTGTTAGAAAATAAAGTTAACAATGAGCAGTACCAATACTTTCGAATGCAATATTTGTTGGATGCTATTAGGTTCTGAATGCAAAAGTAAATTCTCTGAATGCCGTGACTCTAAGGAAGTTTGTGTCGATAACAATCGAAAATGCGTAGGCAGCACAGAATTGGTTAAGAACTCTTCGCCGTTATCACACAAATCAATACTGTAGACGACCCACTCAAAAGCCTTGGAGGCAGAAATATTGCACTTGGTTTCAGGAGTTATAAAATGAAATGGAAAATATGTTAATCCAATATTTTATGTTCAGACCTAACTAGCTGCACATCAGTCCCACCTGAATTGATTCAGATGCGTGCAGCTTGTTAGTCTAACAAATATAAAACCAAATTTATATTTTAAATAGTCGAACATGTAATGCTTCTTAACGTTTTGTACAGATCTATCGCCATCTGACCGTGGTTTGAAATTAGGAGGTTTATCCTCAGATATTTCCCTTCGGGATTGATTCCAGACCGTCACCAATAGCCTGTTGTGTTTCTCTAGTCCGAAGTGAATTCAACTATAGTTGGCCTCCAGAGGGAAGACAGTCGAGTCAAACGATTTTGAACGAGTCTATTCTTTAAATTAGGTGATAAATTGGAATATAACCAAAGAGCTTCCATAATCAGTGTCTTCAGCTCGGATTATGGTATTAAGTTTATTATTCGGTGCCGGAAGGCGATAGCAGTGATAACGAGTTGGAACCGGTAAAATTTTAGTGTCGATCGCCATTGATACTTTTAGTATGGCAGTCCTAACTCGCTTTCACACCTATTCAAAATTAATTGACCCAAGGTCAACTGCCTTCTCATGAAAGGAGCACTATACCAACCTATCTTAACGGTTTGTAACTGCGATATTTGTTGGTTCTATTTCAATCACTTGGAAGTCAGGGAAATCCATAAACAATACAATTGTGAATCTCAAATACTTCAAACGCGTAAAATATTAACTTCTTTTTCAAAAACGGTCATTGTAAAAAGCAAAACTTATATATTTTTTTAATAATTTGTCACCAAGCATAGTGAAAATAAGTAATAATTTACTAACGCACACATTAAATTGAAGATAACTTTTTTATAAGAGGAACACATTTTCTTCATTTTAAAATAATGCAAATTTTACCATGTAGTTATAATTACGAAAAAAAATTACATATATTCATGTCTCTTGGAATTAAGTAAGAAAAATTGGGTTAAGACGGGATAAAACTGAAAGACTGGGCAGCATAATATGCCACTTATCAAACATTTTCAGTCTACCAATGTTTAGGTTTTAAAAAAATTCGAAATTATAATGGTTTATTCGCTATTCAGAGGGTTATATTATTATATATAAAACTTTGAATTCGTGCAAGCAATCAGAAATTATTTAGATCCTCTCAAGTTTTTTACTTTTTACGAAACCTTATTCCCGTGGCTTTCATTATGTTGCCGGATACTTTTAATTAAAAGTGTTTATTTTAATACTGAGAGCGTTGGCGTGGTGTGGAAGTTTGGAGAGATGGGTGCCAGCTCAGGTGTTGTCTCGTCATCTGACCGCGGGACAAAAAAACATAGTGTTGTCCTCGGATCTTTCCTTTTGGTATTGATCCCGGACCGTCACCAACATCTCGTTGTGTTGCTCCAGTGTGACGTTAATTAAAATACCTACCTACCTACCTTTAATACTGAGAATTTACTTTTGAAAAATAGTTCCATAAATATATTTTGATACATTTTTTGCTGTCATTGCTACTTAATAAGTAAAATCGTAAAAGTAAGATAAAATATCTTATGAATTAATGGCTTTAAGGGTGGTTTACTTCTCGATGAAAAATCAGTAATCGATAAAACCGTATTCTCATAACAACGTATTTCCCGTGTAGAACTTGCAAAAAAGTTCTGATATTACTATTACTGTCAAAAGACACAACTTTTTTCATAATTTAACTGTTTCAGTGCTTTCCATTTCCTTACTAGCAATAAAACCTTACTATCCCATACATCAATGTATGAATTTTGTAAAAATGAAAGAAAATAGTTAAATTGTGGAATACTTTTTCAATTAATTTGAAAATTAAACCATACACTTTCAAACATTCTATATCAATTAAATATTTCCGGTCGTACATTCCTTTACCTAATTCCCATATCTATTAACTCGTATCTCTTCTCTTTTCAGCAGTTTCAAAACTAAATAGTTCCCATTTGACATCTAAAGTTAATTAAAATGGTTTGGTGCAAAGGTAAACTGATAATGAATTGGAAATTAATAAGTCAAAGGTGGAAATTTTAGAAAAAAGAAGTTTCATTACCTGTTTAAAAGCAAGATTTAATTTTTTTCTCACTACGCCTTTTGTGTCAATTTTCCTTTTAAGATTTCCTTTCTCTTGTTGAGATCGGTCTAGAGTTAATTAATTGTTTCATTAGACTTTTTATAGGCGCATTCTGGGAAGTTTTATTTTCTGAGAGCCTGGTATTGACTTAATCAGTTAGTGTGTATAAGCATTTGGATTATCTTAGGAGAAATTGACTTTTCATGGTGGTTTTACTTTAAGCAATAAATTGCTCGAAAACTTAATTAAGAAGCTCATTTTCTTCGGTTTGTATTAATGCTTCAAAAGCGGAGTGCAAGCTATTAGTTTACTTTGAAGCATGTTTTCTGGTGAGCGCATTTGAAATTGAGAATAAATTACGATCTAATTGCTCAATTTTACAAAGAAGTGAAAAAAAAAATTTATTGATTCGCAGTTGAAAATACATATTATTCTAGAATTTACTGATAGTAGTTTTAAATCTTTCAACCCTCTGAGATTCACGAGATGTCCGAGTGGTGCAATATTGCTTTTACCCCATAACACACAGTATGACAAAATAACCACATCTACTGGTTGGAAGAATTTTAGAAATGATTATATTAGTCCAGGTCAAAGTGATTAGAAGTCATGCTGGGGGAAGACTGCAGATTGGATAAAGGATATATGCGTGTGGGGTTAGAAATATAAGGTCAGAGAGGGTTAAAATCATTTTGCCCAATAAATATTGGAGATATCAGCCTATCTGACAAGGAACTGTGACTTGTGTAGTTTTAATCCATTTATTTTAAAGTCTACTTTAAAACACCATTTTAAAGTCAACTTGAAAATGTTTTTTTTAAGTCTACTTTAAAGAAGTTTTTTAAAATATACTTTAAAAGGCTATTTTAAAGTATATTTTATGTTAAAACTTGATAATCCGTGCAAAAGTATGAATCCAAGATTTGATTGGTACATACGTCAAGGTAGGAAGGTAGTTAATTAACGTTGCATTGGAGTAACACAACGGACTATTGCGACGGTCCAGGACCAATCCCGAAGGGAAATATCCAAGGACAGCGCCTCGTAATGTTGAACCACGGTCAGAAAACGAGAACAACACCTCAGCAGGCACCCCACTCTCCAAGCTTTCACACCACGCCAACGTAAGGACATTTGAGGCCACGACAGATTTAATATGCACCAGCTCCCTTGTACACGACGGTCTTTGGCTGAATCGAGTTTCGAACTCCCAATCCTTCAGCTAGTAATCCGTTGCTCTTTTAACTGGGCTACCGTGGCTTTAATATTAAGGTTATAAATAACATTCGAAATTTGATGTCATTGGTATTCGAAACAGCATAAATATACAAATTTTCATGTAAATAATTTGGAATGACCTTATTTCATAAAATATACAGTGTGCAACTATTAAAGTAATGGTATTTTAATAAAAAAGAAAAGATAAAATGAGAAAGATGAAAAAGAAAAGATAAACATGAGAAAGATGAAAAAGAAAAGATAAACATGAGCACCCATTAAAAAACCAATACCATCAAAAATACAATCGAATTAATCGCATTTAAACTAGTCTGAAAAGAGCTGCTCTTATTCAGATTGCGAGAGAAATCATTCACATTCATTTCAGTTTGTGATAATTCATTTTAGTTTGCAAAGTGCAGGTAAGAGCAAATAAAAACATATTAATCGTGTTTCAATCATTTGCAAGCGCCTAGTCCTGTGGGAATGCAATATATTTGCACTTTCCTCTCCGTAGAACTATCCTTCTTAACTGTGTTAACCTCAAAGATAAGTAATTAGTTTATGGGAACGCAAAAAGGAATTCCAAGTAACTTTTGCCTCGCAACATGGGAACAAATGATGAATGCTATTTTCTCGGTTGTAAATGGAAAACTTCGTAAATAAATCTCATCAATCACGCAGACAATGAAAAGCGCTGAAAAGAGGTTTATTGGTATGGAATGGCGTAACTTGAACATGGAATAAGTTTATTCAAAGGAACATTGCTGCATTGAAACTAGTCAATAAAATGAAATTGCATATTATTTTCTTTCTTTGCATTGCAACAACATCAAGGTTTCTTAAATAATTGTGGTTGGTAGGTAGTTAATTAACATCGAACTGGAACAACACAACGGGCTATTGTCAACTGTCCGGGATCAATTCCGAAGGGAAAGATCAAGGACAACGCCTCGTAATTTTGAACTTCGGTCAGATAACGAGAACAATGCCTGAGCTGGCACCCCACTCCAAACTTCCACACTACGCCAACGTGACGACATTTGAGGCCACGACAAATTTAACGTGCACCAGCCCCCGTGTACACAACGATCTTTGGCTGGGTTGAGTTTTGAACTCGCGATCCTCCGGTTGCTAATCCGTTGCTCTTCCAACTGGGCTACCACGGCCCTTTAAATCATTGTTTAGAAATGACGTAGAAGAGGGGGTGTAAATTCCAATGTTCAAGGACTACATACTGTCTGTCTACCTCTAGAACTACTCCCACCCACTTGGTCGGCGGTGGTCACTAAAAGAACAGAGCCTGTTCATTTTGAGTAAGGATGACTCTGGTGGTTGCTTTAACCCTCCTGGTGGTTGTCTTGAAGAGGTGTCTCGTCATTAGCAAAACTGATCAATTGTTATGGACGAGATATCTCGTCAATGAAAAAATTGACCAGGTCTTGTTCTCGTCATCATAAAAAAATTCCTCAGCGTCATTGGCAAAAATGATAGATTTTCAGATATTGGTGTAAGAGACTTCTCGTTCATCACGATCTGACCAATTTTGTCCTTCAATCTCGTTCATCAAGATTTGACCAATTTTGTCCTTCAATCTCGTTCATCAAGATCTGACCAATTTTTCCTTTCAGTCTTGCCAGTTTGAATCCCTTCACATCTTGGTCTGCAAGGAAGGGAAACCGTTCGCCTGTTGGCTAAGGAGGAAAATATGGATACCATCTTTCCACAGATTACTAAGAAGAAATCGCCTCGAAAATTAAAGTGAGCATGGTCAGAACCTGGTGAATTCCTCCGAAACATGACTGGTATGACTGCAGTCAGCCCAGTGCCTCTCTGTGTGAAATGAACTGCAGATAACACCAGACTGCTCTATTTAGGCTATGCAGTGGATGCTTGAAACCAACAAAGGTAGAATTGGGTGGATTCAGGCATCACCCGAGCATATCATCTATTGTCTCGGCTGTCCTGCAGGCCAGCTTGTTCATCATCCTGAACTAAATCTTGAGGGCCTCAAATCTCAAGTGCTAGTTGTCACCATAGCGTGACAAAATAAAAGGTGAAATACAACGCATAAAAGCAGCAACAAATAGTAAATGGAACGACTTATGGCATTGTGAATATAAGGAATATGGAAGGGTTAAACAGCCACAATGATTGAATATGGGATGAAGAGACCTACTGGCATTGATCAGAGCATTGGATATGAAGGCTGGATTTTTATTGGGGATAGAGCAACCAAAGGACAGAATCTGGGAATTTATCGGTGGAGCAGAGATCTGGAAAATGATGAGAGTGGATAACCGTAAAGAACGAGCTTCTCGACAATCCCAAAAGAGAAATCTTCAAAAGTTATCCCCAGGGCCCTGTAAATCATCGTCATCAGTGTGCCCTGAATCAGCGACACCCCAGAGCCCAATGTCAGAAAACAGTCGGTGAGTACAACTCTCTTGAATTCCCCATTTATTATATTTGACCCCTCACCATAGCTATCAATAACCTTAATACTCCTGTGATACCAATACGACACATATAACTATTCACGGACTTAGCGTTTTATGATCACCGGAAATCAACCAGATAGATTTCTGTGCGGCACCTTTCATTCAGTATGTAGGTAGATAATTAACGTCGCACTGGAGCAACACAACGGGCTATTGTCGACTGTCGAGGACAACACCCCGTAATTTTGAACGATGGTCAGATGACAAGGCAACACCTGAGCTGGCACCCTACTCTCCAAACTTACATACCACGCCAACATGAGGACATTTAAGGCTTCGACAGATTTAACGTTTACCAGGCTCCGTGTACACGACGGTCTTTGGCTGGACCAAGTTTCGAATCCGTTGCTCTGCCAACTGGGCTATCGCGTTCCGCACCTTTAATTCAATGTGATAATAATTTTATTGTATAAATATATATAATTTGCAAATGATTGAATAAATTGATATGTAACTATAACAACGCATTGCACGCCTCTGTGACACTAATAGACTTGGTGTAACTATTAATGCCGAGATCGTAAGGAAGAAGCTCTAGTTCAAAGTGTTTGTTCTAGTTTTGACTATACTTCCAACTACTTTATACACGAACTCTAGGTTTCGTGCATTTCATAAGGGCACGAAAAGGTAAACCTATTTATAAATATAATAAATAAATTGAATAAATGGCACTTCATCTTCCAAATGCAGTCGAAAATCAAATTTAAACAAAAGAGGAAAATTAAATTACCGTAAATGTTGGAATCGAGAGATTCAAATAATTTTATTTAGACTTTTAAATCCAATCTACTTCATCGTATGATTTTGTTTCTTAAGATAGATCTTAGAAGTGTGTGTGGAATGCCAAAATACATTGTGATTTGATCAATTTATTTTTGAGATTGCGGATTGATTTGGATTTTGGGGGTTTATGGCGCAAGGTCTTTTGAGATTGTGATCAATGTGTTTTTGTATAAATTATTTTAAAATAATTTCAATCGTGATTTGTTAAAATGCATCAATAAAATAAATGGATAAGGTTAAAAAATTTACTTATGTGCGTAATTCTCAGTTAATGTTTTTAAATCGTACTATAACTAAAATACTGAGGATGATTTTGGGAAATATATAAATGCCTATTCAATACCCTAAATAGTGTATGCCATCCTGTTTACTTATTAGGTTAGCAAGCTGTAGGGGTTTATACTATTTATTATAAACATACAAAATTTAATGAACTTGAAAACTAGAATCAAAGTTGTCAAACATTTATATCTAATACGAAATACCTCACAAAATAGTCAAGGTAGGTGTAACATACAATTTAATTACTTTATTTGTATACCTTCTACACATTAAATTTTTGAAAAAATTTCAAAACTTTTTGTGCTCAATATTACGTCAGTATTTGTACATAAAAATTTCTTCCCCCACTAGAGCAGTGGTCTTCAACCGGTGGTCCGCAAGAATTTATTGCCGGTCCGCGAAAGCTTTCACCCGACTATACCGCTACATGATTTGGGGAATTCCCACAACGGGCGCTGCACGCGACGGGTATAGACGAAGTGCGCAGCCACCGAATGCCAGTATTGCGTCAACTCGCCTGTCGACACGTTGAAAGAATTCTTATTTTATCGCGTTCGTGTGTATTGTTTTTTAATATTGTGTTGTAGAATTTCGGAAAACGAATTATTTCTTTCATAAAATTTGAAACCTTATAAAATGCATAAAAAAAGTCAAACAGCAAAATCATTTAACGTTCTGTAGTAGAGGCAAGGACTATATTCAGAATAAAATTAGTGATGGTGCCGAAATATGCCGAGTACTAGTGTTTCAAGTTTAGAAGAAACAAAGAAAAATAAATATCCTGATACTTCGGAATGTACAATACAAACCAAAAAGAGCAAAGGAAACTGTTTGGCATTACGATAGGGAATATTTAAAGCTTGGTTTTATTCTAGCCCCTGGCAGTGAACTATCTCCACGGCCTTTGTGTGTAATATGTTCCGAAGTTCTTTCAAATGGCGCTATGAAACTGTCCAAGCTCGTCATTTGCATTGGAAGCACTGAGATTTCACTGATAAGCCACTGGACTTTTTTAAAAGATTACTTGACCGGATGAAACTTCGGAAAAGTCAAATGAAAACTATGACGACAAGTCGCTGCTTCAAGCGTCTTATTTAGTTGCTCTTCGAATAGCTAAAACGAAATAACCGTTTACTATTGGTGAGGAGTTAGTAGAGCCTTGTATCTTAGATGTAGTACAAGAAATTGTAGGTCCTCAAGCCACTAAAAAACTAGAGGCTATACCGCTTTCGGTCACCACTATTAAGAGGAGAATTATTGACATGGCCATCGACATTGAAAAGCAAGTTGTAGAGGGGATAAAGAAATCAAGATGTTTCGCGATTCAACTTGATGAATCAACTGATGTGAGTAACCATGCTCACGTCCTATCACGTGAGTATTCTACTTTGCTTCGTGAGGTATAGTGAAGATGAAGACTTAAGGGAAAACTTCTTTGTTGCCTTGATTTACCTAAACGGACCACTAGTTCAGAGATATTTAATACTCTTGATGAGTATTTTCAAGCACAGGGCTTAGACTGGAGCAAATGCGTTGATACTGCGAGCATGAATGGTCGTCGCTCAGAAGTAGTTTCGAAAATAAAGGACGCAACACACCCAGAAGTTTTGTTCACTCACTGTATGATCCACCGGGACCTCTAGCTTCAAAGAAGCTTTCTACTGAACTAAACACTGTGATGAATGACGCGGAGATCACTAACGAAATTCGTAGTCGAGCTACGAACTAGAGGCTGTTCACGACACTGTGAGAGTATGGACTCACATCACCAACATCTGGAAGATATAGAAATGTTTCTACTTTTTAGAGAATTTTTGAATGCTGCTGATATCAACCAGAAAGTCATGTTCAACATAATAACCCACCATTTAAGAGCGTTAGCTGAAAACTTTAATAATTATTTCCCGGAAAATGAAGATCCACGTAAAGGTAACCTCTGGATCAATAATCCCTTTTAGCAAGATATAAAATCATGCGCACTTGATCGTCGTCAGAAAGAAACGCTGATCGAGTTGTCTTCTGATGTCACTCTGGTGTCCAGACATAAAATGTAATCATTGTCTCACTTTTGGATATCCCTCAATAAAGAATTTCCATCTCTGAGTTATTAAGCTATCAAATTGTTGGTCGTTTTTTCGACTTCTTATTTGAATGAAAAGACTTTTTCAGCTATGTCAATAATAAAAACCAAACAGAGAAATCGAATGGATGTTAATGCAGCGCTTCGTCTCTCAGAAAGAACGCTGCAACCACGTATATCAAATTTGTCTACAAAGAAGCAGCAGCAGATGTCGCACTAACCAAAAATTGTAATTTTATAACATTAGATTTAATAAATAAAATTCTATCTACATTGGTTTTTATTTCTGGCTGACGCCGGTCCGCGAAATATTTCTCCTATTTTCGCAGGGGCAGCGGGTGTTAAAAGATTGCAGAACACTGCTTTAGAGGATATATTTACTAGCGAAAAGATTTTAAAAACATTATCCATTTAAAAACATCTATCCATACTCATATTATTGGTAAGAAACAATTTAATTTTTCTTCTAACTTAACTAATCTACAGTGAAATAATACTAAAAAATCCCTTTTATTAAATACTTCAGTACTTTAGAAACCTGAATGCATCAAGTAAATAAAGAAAAAGTAAACGCCTAAAATATTTATATCTAAAGAAAAACCATAACGTGTCTCATGGGATGCATCATTTCTTGCAATTTCATCATTAGATAATTAATTTATTTGCAGTTGCGTGAACAGCATGCAATTAAAATTAATATTGCGTTTTACTCATTCTTGAAAGATAAAAATTTTAATTAGAAACGAAACTAATGCAAAATCAAAGTAACATAAATGCAAACTTCCTAGCCTATCTCAACAAAACGTAATTAATGATTTTAAATAGTTTCATTTAAGGTTAGTTGTTTTATATACAAATATTTCAGGTAGTTCTATTAAGAATTTGTTAATTAATTAAGAAACGTGTCTTTACTAGAAATTAAATAGATAAAAGTGTTTTTGAATTGGCAGGAAATCAAAAAAGAACTTAAGTTGTTTTAACAGGTAGCAGCATTTTAGCTAATGTAATTTTCACCTTTTTCTTCCACATAGTACCACATAAGCTATTGATGAGAATATGTTCAATTGAATGATTTTATTTATAAGATTTGCACTTCTTAAAATCAAGATGCTTCGATCGGTTCATGGAGTTTTTGTTTCAAGTCTGTTAGAAGATGTTCTAAAGGATTATGCAAATGCTATTATTAAGTTCACCTTTATAAAAGAAAGGCAAATTGACATTGGAATCCTTTTTCTAGTAAATCAAAACTAAAGCTTGCAGTTGATTTTACCTCCTACTTTCTTCTTAAATTGAAATAATTGATGAAAGTCAGAAGTCTGATAAGCTTATATGTACAGTACCAGTGATTTTTTGCTATGGTACGTCAAAAGAGTTTTTGTCATATAGCGTCAATTCATATTGAACGAATATAGAAATATTGAAACGGAAGCCAGTCTTACTTAACGTCAATAAATCAAGATATTGTGTTGCTAATAGGAAACAATACATACATATTTTACGTAACGGCACTTTGATATTTTAACTCAACAGTACTCGAGTGGGTTGACTATACATTCCGTGGATCTAAAATGGATTCATCCCGAAATTCTATTCATTACAGTAACCTTATTTTATCAGCAGCTGAGTTTAGAAATGTCATCTTTGATAACGAAATGGTTTGAATCCTCCGACTTTCTTTCCTTACGAGAAAGAGACACTTTCTTTGCCAGGGATGGCCAGACACCCCGTGCATGGTTCATGTGTTACCATTTTCCCTCTTTATCCCTCCAATACGTGCGATTCTATGCTCTTTAAGAAAGTGTAGCTGGACGTGGACTGGATATTTTCTACACTACCATGTAATGGATTTGTAATCTTTCTGAGATGTATCAGATTTGATTGCATTTACGATAGACTGAAAAGACGTAAAACTGACAAAAAAGGCAATTATTCGAGATTTCTTTGATAGTTTCCATACGAATTTTAAAAATGTACACACCGTTGGAGAATGTGTAACCATTGACGAAAGGCTGGAACGATTATGGTTATATGCGCGTTTAGGCACCATTAGACTAAGAAGCCAGCTAAATAAGGAATAAAACCGCAATAGTTGATGCGTGAACTTTTAACACTTTCCAAATAGAAATTTTCGTCAAACAGCAAATTGATGCTGACTTTCAAATCAGCAATTCTGTATTTGGCATTGTAAAACGATTATGCTCTCTGTTGTATGGCTCAGGTTTTAATCTATAACACTGGATGACTGACATGCAAGCTATCCACTAACAAAAATTTATTTAGGCTATTAAATTTAAGTTATTTTAATAATAACCAACATTTCTTTTCAAATTAATATTTGCAATGCAATTTTAGAACAAAACTGAACCATTTTATGTAGAAAAGGTACCATACCTGTTGGGGGAGCACAACAGCCCCCGCAGGTGCTGCGTAAGGAAACATAGTGCGCGTTCTACCGTGTTAACAAGCTATCTCTTCAACACTTCAATTATACATTAATAAAAATAGTTAAGCCCATTCCTGAGGGATGGGATGTGCATATAATCTATATAAATAAATAAAATTGAGGTGTTTATTTGTGCATTGAACATTTTCGTCCCATTTCAAGTTATATTTGTTTCATGCTATTATAATGCAAAATCTGTGGTTACCGTATTTCGCGTCTGTTTGTATGTGTACCCGCACTACGTCTAAAAGGTTAGATATATTTCCATGAAATTTTGTATACTGTATACTTTTGTACAGTTAGTGACTGAACGTCAGTCTGTCTTCCTGTTTTGTCTGGTTTTGTGTTTGTATGTTTGTGCAAATATCACATAAAAACAATTCAATAAATTTTCATAAACTATTAAAAATTTTATAGAATATACTTTATCTAATGACTAAAATATCTAACATTTCGCTGTTTGCATTTGTATGCAAGTTCCACTAAAAAGAAAAGCTGACTTCTATTGTTTACCATATTTGAATCAACCTTAATCCGGCAATGTTGAAGAAGCTGAGATATGATCTGAGTATTGCGATTGCAGTAGAAACTCAGATTGTTTAACTAGTATCTATAGAATGCAATTATTTTTAAATAATTCAAATTCTAATATTTTATTTGTTTAATTTATTTTTTATTGAGAAATAAGTTCACGTGAGTAATATCATGGTTCACTATAACCAAGATAGTAACTTTGTTTCGTATTCAATTTTGCTCAAGTTTGTTCATTTCTTGGCTGCATGTGTATATCGCGACCAACTTTCCTAAAAAGTCATTGATTTAACACACGTGGTTGTAGAATGTGTTTTATGAAAACAAGTTAAATGTGTTGTTGTTTCTTATTCCTTTTGGTCAAGCCATCTGCTAGATCAGGTTCAACAAGTCGGATTGGATTGGATTTTGAATTTTAGGGCGCAAAGACCTAAGCAGGACAAGTTGCGCCAGAACCAAGAAAATTAAACAACAAATAGCAGCGTTATGCCAATTGCTAAAAATGAGAAATGAAAAGTTGAGATAAAAGTATAGGAATTTAATTTACACATACATAAAATTTTGGAAGTGAAATTTGAAGGATGAATTATAAAAGAATTTGAAAATTTTGATTCATAAGTCATTTTGAATTTGACAAATATTAGATGAGATTTTAAAAACCAACTGAACGCAGAGGTTTAAATGGGGATTTTCCCCAACCAAATCTTGCATATTCAAAAATTGTACTTTAAAATAAATTAATAAGTCCAACAAGTCATTCATCCTCAAAGAAATTATTATGTCATCAATATTCTGGAGGGCTCACTTCAATTCAGGAAAGAATGTGATTACTAGAGGTGGTGTTCCCCCTTGGGACAATCGAAAAGATTTTTGACGATTCAGGAATTTTATGCTCGTATGGTGCTCACTTCGCAACCTAGATAAAGCCATTGAATCTTTCTTTCCCCTTGCAAAACAAGGGAAGATACGGAATTTTTCTCGAGTACCATTCACGATTGGGAGAAATTCGCCATATTTTATTATTTCAAATTTTGTTTTGGAGAACTCATACAAAAGTAAGAGATTCAGTCACCCCAAGAGAATCTGAAGAATCCTCTGTGGACATTTTATTTTTTCTTATGTGCAATGTTATTTTTTTCTTATATCGATAAGTAAAATATACAGCACGAAACCTTTTAAGACAATACTGGTAACTAATCGAATTTGTAGTTATTCAAAGTATTTTTTAATTTTGAAATAGATATTGTTTATAAAACGGGTAAACTAATTAATACAGTTCTTTTCGATGTTTCAAATAAAATTACTCGGTCTTATTAAAAGCTACTATCAATAGACAAGTTACACCATCAATCGCATTCTAAACAGGTACATGGTTTCCATTCAAAACTGAATCTCTGAATGGAAAAAGTACTTTAAGGATTTAATTTGAAACTACACGACAATTTGAGTAAAGTAAATTATAAATGGAACTTTGCCGATATTGAAAGAATATTAATGTTAGAAAAATACCCGAACTTGGAATTTTGAAATATTAAAAATTCTTTACCATAGTGTCCTAAGGTCAAATTTGCCTTTTTCAAGAGTTGAAGCCATGCTTAATCAAATTATTGCACCATTTAAAAGTTAGTTGAAAACAGTGGGTTGTTTTTAATGTTTCCAATAGACATACCATATTTTTTGAAAAATGGTAATCAGTTACCTTTGCTTTTTCTATACTGAAGGCATACAATTTAAAAATAAGTCCCTTTGTTATTGCACATGTGCCACTTAATGAAAATTTGAAGAGAAGATTAATTTGCATCGAAAATACGTCATGATACAGTCTATCAAATTAGTTTGTCATTCTTCTCTTAGAGATGATGAAATTCGAAAATGACGTACTGGTACAAGAGTGCTACAAGTTACAAAATATTGGTATGCAACATAAAAAGTCAGAGTATTCATGGTAGATTTGTCATTTTTTTATTTGAGACATTGCAATTTTACAGGAAACGAACTTATATATAAGAAAGGGCATTTACAATCCCTCCAAACCTCAAAATCGAATTTTGTGCTAATTACCTTAGGATCAATTTTCGTAATTTTGTCTTAAAGCAGGGGTGCGATATTAGTGAAACGGATTATATGAAGGGTGTGAATGTATACGACTTGAGTTCGAATCAAATTGTAAAAATTAGAAAAACGTCGAAAAGGTGTTAAAAATTACTTTTCAGACACTTAAATGATGTTGACATTTTCCACCTTAGGAGTAAATTGATTGTTGTGGTCGTACTTCATTTTTCAAACTATCGTTAATCAATTAAACTCGAATGAGGTCGGGTAATTCTTTTAGTAAGGAATAAAAAGGAGCTGCCAACTTATATAAAACCTTCAGAAAATGAAAATAGATGAGTATGAAAATAGTTTCATGAGTTCAAATCTCAAGAAATAAAGTGTTACAAACAAAAATATTTACACGTTCTTTACCAATA
Source organism: Meta bourneti (assembly GCA_933210815.1). Classification (NCBI taxonomy): domain Eukaryota; kingdom Metazoa; phylum Arthropoda; class Arachnida; order Araneae; family Tetragnathidae; genus Meta; species Meta bourneti. Next base: position 59,029,418 of record OW119926.1, read on the forward strand.
AACAGGCTGGAGAAGATTAGTTATACGAGTCAATATTTTTATATTTCCCTTCTATAGTGATAAACGATACCCATGGGAATTCTGATCTCAAGAGTTTCATTTAACTGTTATAAAATTACTTTTTAAAGACGATTTATATAAAGAATCAGACTATTTTGAAAAGGAGAGGTGGTTTGTTGAGGTGTATCCTCAATACCTCAGAAGTAGTCTGAAAATGAGGAAGTGACTTTTACTTACTCTTTTCGGACGAAGGAGGTGAAGTACTTACCAGGAGTTTGGCAAGAGATAATGAAATCTCTAGTTTCGCATGGTCTATGGTCACCTGTCCAGCGAAGATTTGTAGGTATGTTTCCCGTGTAGCCAGAGATGTAATTTGGATGCCTGGTATGCACATTCCAGCTGTTCGTCCGTCCTCCACACCGACTGTGTCTGCAACATGCTTCGGAGTTGTTTTCCATGCTTTAATTCAATAAGACGAGAGAAGACTTTATAAATGAACGTCGTTGCACGTGTATTGTATGCTAAATAATCGATTTCTCTCTTTGTGTCAGTAAAACTTTCCTTGTGGATATGTCTATTACTTTATGTTTGTTTTGTGCTTGGAACAGCTTGGCCAAACATGGCCATTGTGAAATAGAACCCAACCAACCTTCTTTCTGCGTTGTTGGGTTTTATTCTTACTCAGTTGAGCAAAGTTACTAGAAAACGCGTAAGCTAATTGCACCATAGCCAAACGTTCGGTATATGGAAACAACATATAAGAATGGGATACCTTATAGTGCGAGAAAACAGTAAGAGTACTCAATTAGCAGTTGATTGAGAGATGATGATACGATCTAGTGCTTTTAAGTATCAGTTTACTATGAAACAACCATTAATCCTGTATAACCGAACTTGAGATGCTTCCTTCGTGTCTAGCACAGCAATCTACATGTAAGTGATCTACAAACTATCAAATTTTCAATAATCTGGTGTAAACTTATTCCTGAAACTAATTACCTGCAATGTACTTGTAAACAACATTTAGGCCTAGCAACACCATTTGTAACTAAAAATTTCTACTTTCTACGACAAACGATAGTTTAAATTGAACACATTAACCATTTAATTGTATGGGTCAGATTCGTATTTTGTGTCTTTCTTTTATGCATCATGATCATACGGTACGCATTGAAGAATATATGTTCTCCAATGTCAAATTTCAAATGTGATGTTGAATATATTTCTACTGTTGTTTGAATCAGAGTCATTTGTGACATATTTCGTTACCAAGCAAAGCAGTAAGAGCTTCGTGGTTATTAAAAAACTACTCAAATAAGAAGCGTGAAGAAACATCAATAGTTACTGAACATGTTTAGAACATATTGTCGGATTGCAATTGTAACATCAGTTCGAAACATATTGTCGGATTGCAATTGTAACATCAGTTCAAAACATATTGTCGGATTGCAATTGTAACATCAGTTCAAAACATCTGCATTTTAGATGACAGTCACTACACAATATTTGAACCTCTGGATCAGTAGTCTAACATTTTACCCCATCTAGGTATTATAAATGATAGTAAGCCCTTGCCATTTCTTTTCTTATGAATATCAGCTTTACCAACTTTTTAAAGTAACGGGATGCCCATTTTCTACTCGAAGCATGTAGGGAAGCTCAGAAAAAACAGCGCGGGTTTTTTGTTTCACAAGCGCTATTTCAAACTTTTTATTTCTCTTCAGGCGAAAGCATATATATAAAGATTTTATTCTGCAACATATTTTAAGGTACATTTGCTCTACATTCACATATTTTTATCTGCTTTTTAAGCCTTAAAACTGAATAAGCACTTTTAAACCAGAAAAACCCTCTCAAAATATAAATAGTCTATAATATATGTTTAAATCTCAAAATACCACACAATGGATCTTATAAGACCTATCACTATCAATAAAAGAAAAATATTAATTTTATCAACTTACATTAAAATATGTTTATATGGTTCATCTATTAAAATTCAATCACCTACAATTTGTGTTTAATTTATAGAAGTGAATTTCTGATTTATTTTGTCTCAACTTTTCAATCGATACTTCAATATGTATAATACAATTCGTAACTCATTTCAAGGAAAGTGAGGAACTTCACAATTCAGTGCTAATTAAAAGTAAACTAACAAAATGTTAAAGCTTAGCACTAATCATTTCATAATTCAACCGCTCCATAAGAAGGGGGTAGCCCAGTTGGAAGAGTAACGGTTTAGCAACGGGAGAATTGCGAGTTCGAAACTAGGTCCAGCCAAAGATCGTCGTGTACACGGGGGTTGGTGTACGTTAAATTTGGCCTCAAATGTCCTCACGTTGGTGTGGTGTGGAAGTTTGGAGAGTGGGATGCCAGCTCAGGAATTGACTTCGTCATCTGACCCCGTTGTTCAAAAATACGTGGTGTTGTCCTTCGGGATAGATCCCGCAACGTCTCGAATAGCCCGCTGCATTGCTACAATGTGACATTAATTAATTACCATTACCATATGGGAGGGCTTCAATAATTTTCCTTTCTTTTTATAAATTCATATAGCCTGATTACAAATTCATGACATTGTGCTACTGCGCAATTTTACATTTCAAGGAACTATGAAATTTTTAGCAATTTGTCACTATTATAGATTTTTATATAAAATTTGTATGTACTATTTAAACAGGTCTGCGAAAGTCTGACTCAAGTTTGAAAAATTTACACCAAAGTTGGAATTGAACACTTTAAAATTTTAACTACATTTATTATGTTATGTTGTTACTGCCCACGTATGTCGATTTCTATTTAAGTCTGAGCTTGAAAATAAATTAGTTTTGATAATTAACTATTTAGAATTTTGCGTCGTCAGAGTTTATAAATCAATTAATTCAGTGAATTTGTAGTATCTGGGAGACTGATTTGTTGAGAGTAATGTTTTCCTACAAAACTAGCAGACCCGCACAGATCATCTGTGCTAGTTTCTCAATTGCTTTTTATCTATTGATGGCAGTGTCGTTATTTATATCTCCTTTCTTTAAGTGAAATAAAATTAGTATAAAATATAAAGATAAGCAGCATTTCATAAACTTCCATATCGGTATTAATTCTAATTTCCAATAAAATGCTTGGCAGAGTTCATACCTCAATCATGTTACCATAATTAGCTTCTGAACGTTCACCTCAACTGCATTCCATTCACTTCTTCAAAGATGATTCGGTATTTTCCAGGTGAATACGTCTTTAAATTTGGAAAAGTACTGGGGGGGGCATACATGGAAATCTGTCATTACAAATAAGCTTTAGAACTGTTTTCCCATATGGTTTTAGAACTAGGTGGAACTTCCAGAAGAGAAATATAGCGTCGTGTAGAAAAGAATGTCAGTTAATGATATGGCCTTCGGACCGACTGCGCAGACGCACTGAGCGAGGGGAGAGACCCGTAATATGTCGAAATTCTACGTTGCTGAGCGAGCTTTGGGCCAGTGTAACTTTGAATTGCGGGGAGTAAGGACTGCATAAGTGGTGTGATTCAAAAGCTACCGAACTATGCTATAATTAATATTTGACAACGGTAATCTCTCAACAACAATATTGTTATACTGTACTTGAATCGTTAAACTGTAAATTAATTATTAAATATTAATAATAAACAATCGTTCAAACTTCTTATGTCTGATTCATTCATTCTACAATCCAACATCAGGTAATAGTAGTCACGCCAAAACTAAGGTTTATGTCCTCAACACAACATACCAATTCTTTTTGATATATAAACCGATTTTTACGTTAATTCACCATTTTAATCTCTACGCAGATTTCTATCTTCTAGATTTCTCATTACTTTCTGTAATCAGATTACTGAAGAATTTCATTAGTTGCGAGCTCTCCTGAACAGTTTTGTCGATATTATGCAGCTATATAGCTCAAACCAAGTACAGTTAAACCAAGTAACAAAATTAGTGAATTAATTTCTGAACGTTCACTTCAGTTGCATCCCATTCACTTATTCAAAGAGGATTCACTACTTTTTTAAGTCTAAGCCGATTTTCTGGTTCAATTTTACATTATTTATATCAGTTTTTGTCATTCGACAATAAACAAATAACGTCTATTTCCGTGCGGCATACGTTAGGGAAATATTTATTGATAGATACATTTACATGAATATAAATTGCAGTTATATTAATACCTCCTAAATACTTTTGATTTCAACGAATTATTGGTTTTGAATGTATTTTAATTATCGTTACACTGGAGCAACACAATGGGCTATTGACGACGGTCCGGGATAAAACCCAAAGTGCAAGATCGAGGACAACATCACGTAACTTTGAACCACGATCAGATGACGAGGCAACACCTGAGCAATTTATTGGTTTAGAAAGAGTGCACAAATTAGGTACTATTGTCATTGAATTTTTTAGAATTTTCATTCAAAAAGTTTCTTCCAAAGAAACGCCATACAAATATTTTCCTGAAAGTAGTTTTATTTTCCTCTACAGCAAATACTTTTCACTTTGTGTTCCTCGGTTATAATTAAAATGACCCACATATCTCTCTCCCTATCCTTTTAACACTTAAATATTACAAGAAAATTTCCAGCCTGATGCAGTTTGTGAATACAGTGATTAAGGATCCATCGATGATAATACCGGAAACTAATACTTTTGTTCAAATACCGTTCTCATTTTGAATGACCATGCGAAAAGTAATTTTATCTACATTGCTGACAATGAAATATCTAGTACAGAAAAGGAGTAATTACTGGAAATCCTAAAATTGAACCTAAAAATGCAAATTGTTATTTCCTTCGACTGAAATCAGAAAAATGTGATTATGGAAATGTGTAAAATTAGAGTGTTCGCACAGCAGGGTACTATTTGAAACTAAATTGCAAAGAAAATTGCTGGTACTTGAGTAAAATCCCGAAGAAATGAAAGTTGGCGCAATTCCAGCCAAACTTACACCAATCATTTCGGCGGCCAAAAATCCCTAATTCCATTCAAGATAGCAACGAATTGTTCTTTTCCCCATTCAATAGTAGTTATTTGCACCAACTGTAAATAAATCTGAGTGCGGTCAGAAATGTAATAGTGGAACCAACAAATCACGTTCCTTTCCGAATGGATACTCGCATGCCAAAATCCTTAACGTTACAACGCCATTGCTTGTCCGTTTTCAAGAATAATGACATATCGTGTTCGTTAACACACTTTTTTTATGCCAGGATTCCATAACTTTGAAAATAGTGAACTGCATTCTGTTCTGTAGTAGGCAGGTCCCAAATTTTATCCTTTTTTTCCAAAATGTGAGGTGAAAAAACAGAGAAATAGCGGTTAATAATAATAGCTGATAGAATTGTTTTAAAAAAATGGCTAAACAAGGTTACATAAAACCAAGTGTATTTGACGCCACGTCGCTATGGCGACAAGCAGGGGAGCAAAATAGAAAAAAACTTGTTTGATTTCACGCTTTCCATTATTGGCGGGATATCGCATCTTTTGGCGACATTTTTCTGGTTTGGCGAGAATGGTCGACGGGATTTTACACAAGTACCAAATTACTTTTAAGTAAATGCAACTATGTACTCTGATAATATCTGTACTTAAATAAGTATATGAGAATCACTTTGCAGTTGACCTTTGCAGCATCCTGACCCCCTACCCAGACACCAACAACTACCTAATGGGTAGTTGCTGGTGTCTGGGTAGGGTCAGGAGAGAGGCTCGATTACTTTTGTGTATTTTATGAGCGAGTTATGGCAGGTGAGGCCAACCCATCTTTATTAGGGTTATTCCCGTTTTCATAGCAAAATAAAAAGATATTTTAACCGCTATTTTCCAACTATTTCTGCTAATTATTTTTCGTTAAAAAACATGTTTTTTCTAAGTTTTGTATTTTTTCCCGTTAATTACTTTCCGCTAGAGCTTATAATTTTCCGTTTAAAAAAACAATTTTTTCTAAGAATTATTTCCTTGGCGACATAAAAAGTGCGCCCAAAACGCGCCAAGAGCGTTTCCACCAAACGAGGTGTACAATAAAGCTGTACCGACACTACTTCTACTCCTACTACAGCCTTGCTCCTGGTTGCATTCAGCCTCATTTCAAACTGCCGGCTTTTACTCATTTCACAAGCCGAAACCATTCATTGCATGGCAATGCATGCGGAAGTATGCCTGCGATTTTAACACAATTCTCATGGTTTCAAACAATTGGCAGTCAAATAGTGGTAACATCTATCGAATTAAGCCACTACTAGAAGGGATTGTGTTATAATGAACTTAGCCACCATTACAATAATTAACCTTCAATGTGTAGTATTTATAACAGTGCAACCAATCTCAACTACAAAGTATTTTTCCGCCATTTCATTAAGTGATATGTGTATGTTATTTTGGTAAACGCAAACTTAATATATTAACGTATAATGTATCAGAAAATAAAAGTAATGACAGATAATGTATCTTACCTTTCAGCGAACTAACTAGAAATATTTTGTGCCAGTTTTTGTTATTCAATAAAATGCCTGGGGAAAGCACTCATGTACGAGGATATGTTTATTAAACTATTTGGAAGCAGAGAAAATTTCAGGATTATATATGTGATACAGAACAAAGATTAAAAGTGAAGTGCAAAAGCAATATTAGCTAATGTTTATTTATTTTGTACGTACATTTGAAGTTAATGCTACAGCTGTGGTGCTGACTTTCTTTCTATTGTTCGAGATAGCTAATGTTAATAGCTAGTGCTTTTTGTTTTTCCGAGTGCTACAGTGCTCTCCAGACAGATAACTGCTTGTACCAGGCTTGTAATCTGGGGTTATTTCTAGAACCTGGGAAAAAAGCAAATGTCACAAATAATGCTCTGGTTCTTGTTGATCATAAGAGGAATCACTAGACTTAGGCAGATTTGGCGCATGAGAAACTATTTCGTCTACTAGGCTATGCGATGCACTACTCAACCATGACATTGATTCTGTTACAATGAAAACTGAAATTTAAACAAAAAGATAGTTTCTCTTGAAGTGATTAAAATCTAATCGTCACGGCCTTGAGCTTAGTTTGGCGATTGAAGGAATAATAAACTCTCAATTCTCTTAATCTGTCTTCTTCCCATTTACCTAGTTTGGTGACCAGAATGAAAGTTGGCCACCGCCTCTTTCCACCTTGGGCTAGGTTAAGTATTTAATTAACGTCGCACTGGAGCAACACAACGGGCTATTGAAGACGGTCCGGGATCAATCCCCGAAGGCAAAGATCCAAGGACAACGCCTCGTAATTTTGACCCACGGTCAGATGACGAGGAAAACACCTGAGCTGGCACCCCACTCTCAAAACTTCCACACCACACCAACGTGAAGACATTTGAGGCCAGGACAGATTTAACGAGCATCAACATCCGTATATAAGACGGTTTTTGGCTGGACCTATTTTCTTTCCACTTTGAAAACGAATACCTAATTTCAAGCTCACAGGCATCGACCTTCTAATAAAATATACAGGGCATATGCGATCAGCTTCATGCAATTTATTCTGATCGCTCGGTTTCAAGATCAGTCATGTGGTTATGGGAAAAGGCAACCTTTCACAGCTATTCAGAAATCAACTGATTTTAGGTCGATCACTTTCTAGTGGGAATCGCTCATTACTCCGTCTATTTCATTAGAAAGTCGATGGCCATAAGGAGCTACTTCAATGACTTCAAATATTGGGCGTTTCAAAATTCCCTGCAATTGAAGCTTGTTCGAACCCTTTATTCCCAGTTCAAAACTAAGGAGAAGGTGCAAAAATGAAGTACATATATGTGAATAAGAACTGTTCCCAAGTTTACATTTTGACAGTAGTTGAGTACTTACATTTTCACAGTATGTGCTCGAAGTTGTGAACGCCAACAGTAATGAACGCCTGACAGCATCGAAAGATGGAAGGAGTGGGAAGAAGTTCCATGCCATGACCAGCATCCTGCCTGTTTCCGTGGAAAGTTTCTGTATCACATTAACCCTCCAAGTATTTGCGATGATATATCTCGTCCATAAAGATCTGACCAATTCTGATAATACTTGACGAGATATCTCGTCAAGTATTAGCAGAAGTTGGTGAGTTTTGCTGACGAGATTCATCATCGAGACAACCACCAGGAGGGTAAAGTCTGGTGCAGACGCGTAAAATTTTGGAAATTTGTTTGTGCATGTCAACCATCTCAGCATTCAAGAAAGGATATATGTTATCGGTATGAAAAGTGAAACACTAAATTAACGATGGCCTAAATTGGCCAACTGCCACTCTGTCGAAAAGCGCCCTCTAGAAAATCCAGGTGGCGCTTGCGGATATGCATCCTTAAATGAATACGGTTAAATTTCGTGTTCCCTACCACCATTTAGTTTTGCACAAGAAGTTTTGAAGAACCTATCCTGTATATAATAAAATTTTTACGAGTGGGGTTGGAGGCGATTTTTATAATTCATAAAAAAATAGCATAAAAAAACCTTATTTTGTGAGCAAATTGTCATAACCGGAGAATAACTGTAAACAATTTTTGCATACTTTACAAAAGTTTCTTTCGGGATAGATTTCTTATCAAAATAAGGAAGAAATTTATCCTTCTTCTCAATGCACAAACTTTACAGCAGTTTTTACTCATTCAATTGCTAAGAGAAACATTTTCTTCCATTACAGGATATACGTCTTCACATAAGGCTATTCTATGTAATGGGTTCCCCATATCTAGAATGGCCTTGATTCGCACTGTTATTACATTCAAACACTATGTAATAAATATTTGTAATTTTCAAATACTTCGGAATATTTTCTAAGGGGTACCCATAACGCATTTTAAGGGTTTCATGAGTATCAAGAATAAATATTTATTTGCAAGTAAAATATGATTTATATCTGCAGTTAAACGTCACATCGTTTACATTTATGGTACGATTCTTTCAAATCACGTTTCAACTACAAATAAAACAGAAAATGAGTTCAGAGGAGAAATGAATGTCAAAACAATAAGAACAGAAGATTCGCGCCCAATAAAAGTCGGGCCAAAACTAGGGAATTTAGACATTGGGGTGAAGTGAAAATATGTAGTTTTATTTTTAAAATGGAACAGTTGCCAAAAGCCGCTGATAAACGCATATGTCAAGAGTAAAAAATTTGAAAGGCGTATATTACAGTTTTAAGAATAGATGCCAAAATCTGCTGGTAAACACATATCATGAGTTTAAAATTTGAAAGGAGTATATTAGTTTTTAGTTACCCCAGGAGAATTGAATTTGAAAATATTACCTAATTTTGGATCACAATTAAGGACAAAATTGTTTATTGTAATCACAAATTCACATATGGGAATGATCAATGAACAGTCAAATATATAGACATATCGCTGTACTGGGGTTGGGTTGGTTGGGTTTCATATGGGCCAAGGGCCATATTTGACCATGCTGAGCAAGACAAAAGACAGACAATATCAAGTAATAGACACACGCACAAGTAAAGCTTTTACTGACACAGAAGAGAGAAATACACAAGGGAGGAATCGAACCTGCGCCGCTTACAACTCGTAGGCTGATAGTGCAGTGGGCATACCTACTGAGTGACGATGGCCCATCGCTGTTCAGGAAGAACAATGAAGCAAGTGTAAAATATGGGTATTTTGAGTTAATTGCGTCACGTGTCTTTGACATTCATCCTTTCCTTAGGACAAAACATAACTATAATAACACTCTGCTCCGCTAGAGAGTATTGCGTCATTGTTCAAATTTCACCTCTTGCTCATCATCCTTTAGAACACATTTTCCCTAACTTTTTTGCCTTAAAGCTCCCTTTTCAAAGACAATTTTCTTCTCTTCCTCCCTCTGGAAAACTCTCTATCAACTAAAGATGAATTGAGAGTGTAGTTGTGCCTCAACTTTTTAATTTCATTCAAATATTTATGTAGCTGTTTGGAAACTGTTAGATTTGGAACTGAAATTATAAAGCTATTCATTAAAATGAAATAATAAAATATAAATTGAACATAAATACACTAGATTGCTCACTATTATCAGTAATTAATATCAATGAAATCAGTATAATTCAAAATAATTGCCAGTAAAATGGATGATCCTGGTGTTGTGCTACCAATTCGCCTAAAGAAGGCTCTATTTTAGTCACAAACATAATCCAATTCCGGCCGTCAACTATTTTCAGTCGGTTCCTCTTTTTTTGTTGACTCGTTACCTACTAAATCCCGGTTCAACTAAACAGGATGATGGAATCAATCTCAAATTTTAGTCGGAAGTGCGAGCTGATACATCCATCCTAACACTCGTACGTTACAACTTGGTTTGAGTTTAGGTTGATCAGTTTAAAATCAAAACAAGTCGTTGGTCATAAAATCAAAATTCATGCCCTCCAAATAGCTTAGACCAATCAGTCACAAGAATTTTACAATTTATATTTCTTGTAACAATGCATCGTTGAAGGATTAGACAACCATATGTTGGCATCGGAGAAAAAGTTTCAAGACCGGAAAGAATGTTGCACAACCACGTTTAACTATTTTGTTTATTTATTAATACTACATTAATTTAATAATAATTTAACGACTTATTTTGAGTTTAGACTGATCAGTTGCAAGACCGATAAATCACAAGTCGTAGGTCAGTAAAATCAAGACTCATGTCCTCCGAACAGATAAGACCGATCAGTCACAAGAATTTTACAATGTACTCGTATAATTCTTGTGACAATGCATCACTGAAAGATTAGACTATCGTAAGATGGCATCGAAGAAAAAGTTTCGAGACCGGAAAGAATGCTGCACAACCATGAGGTTAAACTATTTTGTTGATTTATTAATCCTACATTGATTTAATATTTCTAGTGGGATTGTAACTAATCAGCACAGAATAAAGTTTAAAAACTAAATTAAACTGCAAAAATTTTATTTAATTCCAAATCCTAAAATAATATTTTATTAAAAATAGGAAGTATTTTTATAAAATTTTCAGTGTGACTATTTGGTTATAATAGTCCAAAGTCAAGAATAAAATGTAGAAAAAATACCAAAAACATCATTTATTAAACCTTTTACATCGTAGAAAAAGTGGGCACATATTACAGACATTTCACCCTATCATATCGGTTATTGGATTATTGGTATAGAATAAGGGCATTTCATCCTAAGTTAAAATCTCTTAGCTGAAACCATGCTACACCATACTTTCTCCTTAAGTGCTTATTTGAAAGGAATTTTAATAAAAAAACTAAATTGTTTCTAAAAAAAAAGAGAGATATAATAACAACAAATTTCTAGTCTGTTCAGTTTGAAAGTAGAAAATTCTAGTATGAATAACTTCTCCGTTTGAAGTACCTGGTTGAAATCTTAGTTTTCGACAAATGCAAGACTTTTAGCCCCTTATATCCGAACCATTTTGGATAAAAATCAATGTTTCTGAAAGAGATTTTCATCGTAAACAAAAACAAACTATAGGAAGAATAAGTATTTAAGAAAAGAACTAATTTAATTTCCCGCCGTTCTTGTTATGTTTGAGTTACGAAATAGGTTACCAAAACACTACCGCTCTCTATATTTACCTTTACAGAGAAAACCACTGATACTTACTTTTATAGGAAATAAAATACTATGCATGGAACAATTTCTACATAGCAATATTCAAGTTTTATATTTTGGTAAGTGTAATATTTTGAATATAAAAAATAAATTTTGTCTGCACGAACTTAGAAACTTACTTTCAATCTAAATAGTCAACTTACATAAGAAATACAGTAAATCAAAATTTTCTAGGTATTTTCTAGGCTTTTCCATTCTAAGAGCTATGACAACTTGAAGATTGAAAATTTCCAAAGGTATAAAATATGCAATGCTTATATTTGGAAACAAAAATGGTGTGAGCAAGGAAATGTCATGAATTATGTATGTAATTTATATTCATTTGAAGCTCAACTAGGATAAATAATTAGATTTTTCATCGAGTTCAGTCTATGAAACTTAGAGTACTTTACAACTTTGAGTTATATTTTTAAATGTACCTCTCAAAAGTATTTTAGAACCATCGGTCTCTAGTCAGAACAGATTTTTTAATTATATACCAATACTTTACTGTTCACTAATATTTTAATGAAAACCATCTGAAGAATAAATAAGAAAGAAGAATTAAAAAGTTGTTTCTCATAGTATGCAATTATACATTGCATCAATGGAGTACTGTATTTTTATATTCTGATTCGGTTTCAAATAGAAGAGTAAAATTCATCCAATATAAATATCAGCAATAGGGTCAAAAAGTAAAGTCATAAAACACAATATATCACTTACCAGAAAGGGCAGCCAACAGCATATGTCAGAGGTCCCAAATTCTTTCCGATCACGTTTGTTACAGAAGTGAAACAGTAAAAAGTTCGCGAAAGCGCCATAACGCATCAAACAATAAATATAAAACATTGGAATTTCTAGAAATGAAAGTAGTAGAAACATTCTGACGGTTTCGGAGAGCAAAAATAAACCAATATTTCACCCTGACTTCCGAAATACTATAAATTACGCGATACTTGTTGAAAGTAAAAATGAAACGTGATGTCATCGAAAAGTGACAACATACATTAGAAATGTATTTCAACGCATCACAACAATCTTAATTTATGGTGTTAAAAAAGCAAACGAAAGTTTAGAATGACGTGGAGTAAATTTAGGGTACATTTGTCATAAAAGGGGTATTTTTTCTAAGCCATTAATTGTCAACATCGATAATTTAAATGCTTGCATTTCATATGTGTGTCTCACAACTATTCATTCTGTGAAATGCTATTACTCGTAAGTATTCTTGGTAGATACCTACGAGCTGTTTTAAATAAAAATTGTTAAGCTCAATAACAATAAGTTCACAATAAAAATGAGTTCGATAGTTTGATAAAAAAACTCAGTTCAATTGTATTTAAAAATAAAAATTCAAAAATAAACTACCAAAAATTAAAAAGATAACCAGTATTTCATTCTGTTCTCCAAAATTCAATAAATTGAGGAATACTTGTTGAAAGCAAAAATAGAACGTGATGTCATTGATATGTAAAAACATGCATTAGAACTGTATTTCAACCCTTTAACAAGCACCTTAATATACGATGTGAAAAGAGCTTTTAGTGACGAGAAGTAAATGACGTAGATTTCAGTATTTAAAAATTCATATTTTTTTCTAAACCAATAAATGACCACGATAGGCCAATTGGTAGTATCGCGGATTGGCAACCATAGCAAGTGAAATTCGGTCCAACTAAAGACGTCGTGTACGTGGAAGCTGGTGAACGGTAAACCTGCTGGGGTCTCAAATCTCACGTTGGTGTGGTGTGGAAGTTTGGAGAGTGGGGATTAGATGTTGACCTTATCATCATGAAATTACGAGGTGTTGTCCTCGATCTTTCCCTTTGGGATTGATCCTGCATCATCGCCAATAGCCAATTGTGTTTCTCCAGTAAAACATTAATTCAACAATAAACCAACCACTTATTGGAAATGTCGACAACACAATAGCGTATTTTTTGTGGAAAGTAAGATCTTCAATTATGAAAATAACCAACAGCCCATGCCATGTGTGAACGCGTCAGACTGATCTTATGGTTCTACCAGTATTGGAAAGAGATGGGAAGAATTGCTGAAAGAAAGATATTCCTATTTGCATAATTAGTTCGTATACAATCGAAATAGTAATTGAGTTAGTTGAATAGTAGTTTTTGTGACAAAATTAATTTATTCACAAAATTACCTTACCACAAATTGCCTTAATTAGAAAGCATTAATTACTTTCCAACATAGAATCTCTTGGGGTAGACTGAAGTTTCACTGTCTTATCACGTTCTGCTACATTGGTGAAGGGTAGTTATGAACATGAGAGCTTTCAAACCAACCGAATTGAGCTTCCGAAAAAACCCGTGGTTCAAAATTACGAGCTGCCCTCTGATCTTTCCCTTCAGAATTGATCCTGGATCGTCGTCAATTCTTAAGAAGAGACTCACAATTCTTAAGAAACATTAAAATTTTCACTACGATTCACAAATTGAAAATTGATTGGGGTATCTATATACATTATATAAAAATAGATATGTGTATATGTATGTATGTTCTCTATAGAAATCTACACCGTTTGACCAATCCACACCAAATTTGGCACACTTATACTTTTGCGAGGATTCATTGATGGACCCCTCAATTATCCCTCCCAAAGGCAAACTCGCCGACAGGTCGTAAAAGAGCCGGACAATACATTTCCATCTCTCTGGCGCCAGACGGTTGGGACTTGGATCGAAGAGGACAAAAGGGGATTCGTTCCGAAAAGAGCCCAGGTGTTTAGGAGTGCACCTGCCAGGTGATTAAGTCCACCTGCTAGGTAATCAAGCCACCTGCGCTAAGTAGCTGATCCCATTTTACGTCAGAGAGTCTCTACCGAATCAGCAACCTCAAAAATGAGCAAAGTAAAAACGAACCAATTAAAAGTAAGAACCAATCAAGAACGAACGAATCGAGAACCACCAGCGAACAAAGGCTGGGAGGTTTCAAAAGGAAAAGCAGGGAGTCGAATCGTCAGTTCTTGCTTGTGATCTCGATCGATCAGCTTAACTCAGCGACCCTTTGAGCGGTCACTCCTTAGGGAGAAAATATATTTTTTGAAGACGGTTCTCTCAACCTGAGAGGACGCGTTCTTGTAGCCGGCGTAGGCTGCCCATCTCGAGTCTTGTTTGTTTCCCGAGCTAGCGTCTTAGCTCAGTGACCCTTTGAGCGGTCAACCCCATTAAGGAGCTCTTAATAATTTGGAAGACGGTTCTCTCACCCTGAGAGGACGCGTTCTTGTAGCCTGGCGTAGGCTGCCTATCTCGAGTTCCTGCTTATTTCTCGTTCGAGACTTGAACCAGCGACCCCAGCGGAGCCGTGCCTGTCTTGTGCCGATCCGACGACCCCAGCGGAGCCGTGCCTGTCTTGTGCCGATCCGACGACCCCAGCGGAGGCGTGCTGTCTTGTACTGACCCGACGACCCCAGTGGAGCCGATCCCTGATTGTGCCGAACCGACGACCTGCGGAGAGTTCGGTACCGACTTCTCGTCCGGCAGTGAACCTGCCTTGTCCCGTCGTCCAGTGAGGATCCAGTGCTGATCTTGTGAAATCGTCACCCGACGAGTAGAGTTTCATCTAGAGACTGTTGAGATACCTTTCTCCAACTCAGAGACTTTCGTACGTCCTGAGATTTCGACACCCTGTCGCATCCAGTTAGCAGAGGCATAGAAATTCGTGAAAGTGTCGTGTAAATAGATTCTAATATAGTCAAGAAATTGTTTTAAATAAAATTATCGTTTGTTATTTAAGCCAGACTGTTTTCTGTAGATTTGAATCTACCACGCTACCCAGAGAATCACTACAGTCTACTTAAATTATTGGTGGCAGCGGTGGGATTGTTAGCCATTAAATAAAAAATTGGCAACCACACCTTTTGCGTAGTAAGCCCACCCAGGATTTATTACGTGAGGACATCCAGTCCAGAGGCAAACTCAAGAAGAGTTGTGAAGTGAGAAAAAGCAGAACCATCCAGAACTGCTACAACGTGAAGGACATCCTGTCCAGTGTTGAAAAAAAGTGCTAGTGTGCCAGTGAAAGAAAAAAAAAACGAACGCCCGTCTGACATCCCAACAGAGGCAGAGCAGAGACCTGTCGAAAAAGCAGAGCCAGTCGTCAGACAAGGTAAGCTTGCCATTTCTTTAGAGGCAATTTAATAGATTATTGTTTTAAATTGTTGAGAAAAAAAACTTTTGTGAAGAGTGTTTAAATTTTTAAATTGATTTAATTGTGGAATCCATTCTAAAGAAATTCTGATTACTAGTGTATGCAAATTCGCGGAAACGTTAGGATTTAATAATTGCAGTAAATTTGTAGTGAAGATTTGGAAATTGTCAGTTTAGCAATTGCTCGAATAAGTTCCAGGGCTGTGGATGATCTTGTACCTTTAGCACATAGTTAAATTAACTTAGATTGTGAAGTATCTACGCAATTGTGAACTACCTAGTCAAGTTGAATGAAATTTAGTGAACTTGTAGTAGAGATTATTATTGTGTATTATTTTAAGTAAAAATATTTTAATATTGCATGAGTCTGGAAAATAGTTAAGGCTTAGGAAATTGACTGCATTGTGTATTATTATTTTATGTGTGTATTGTTATTTGAAAATTGAAGTTCAGAATATTTGGTGATTGAATTTTGTAATTGTGTCACTGGGAAAATTTAGTGTAGAACCATGGCGTTTTTAACTAAGCAGAAAAAGGTAGACTTGCAGAAATTAGCATACGAGTTTAATGTTGAGTTTGGTTCCGAAGATCGAATCATCGATCTAGCAAGGAAAATACAGGAATGCAATCATTTTAGCGAGGAAAGCGCTAAGGATATGATAGTTAATATCATAGAAGAGAGGAAATTGGCTGAGACGGAGGCCAGAGAAGAGAGGGAATTAGCTGCGGAAAGGGCTTTCGAACTAGAGAAGCTAAGATTACAACAATCGGGAGAAGTAAATAGTTTAAGTTCGTCTAGCCATGATAGCGGGAAACCGTCTAAAAACATTAAATCAGTCATGCAAAAGTTTGATGCTGACAAAATAGATATGGCCTTGTTCTTAACGCTTTTTGAACGCCAGAGTAGAAAATTAAAAATCGAGTATGACGAATTGGTCTCACAGCTGCTTAGTCTGTTGCCGATTGAAATCGCGGAGATTATTATTCGTGAACCCGAGGAATTGAGTGATGATTATGATCATGTAAAGTCCGTACTTCTCGCTAGATTCAAGCTTAGCGCAGAATCCTTTAGATGCAAATTTCAAACGCATCAGAGACAAAATGGCTCTTTATGGAAGGACATGATCTTCGAACTAAGAAGCTATCTAGAAGGGTGGCTTAGCGGAATCCAAGTTGAGGATTTTGATTCTCTTAAGAATCTGATGATCGCTGATCAAATGAAAAGAAGGGTACCGGCCGACATAAAGGACCACTTTATTGATCAATGGGGCGAGTTGACCGAACCGAGCGCATTGGCTGAGAAGCTAGACGCGTACGAGTCAACCCGTCGAGTCAAGAAACAGGTGTTCTCCAAACTACCGGAGAAAAGGGCTCTCGACCGCCCAAAACCTATTGAAAAGCCGAATCAGGGAAAGAAATTCGGGGGGAAGAAAAATCACGGAAAGGACTGGAGATCGGGAAGTAAGGGAACCAACACAGAATGGCGGACAAGGGAATTTGAGAAACGTAGTGGCCCCGTTTGTTTTAATTGTAACTTACCTGGTCATATACGCCCTCAATGCCCCGAGTTAAAGAAAGTAGCGGAACCCTTAAATAATCTTGCTACGAGCGCAAATTTTGCTCCCTCATTTGAGCCTTATTTAAGCAAGGCCAAAATAAATGATGTTGACATGGTATTGTTGCGTGATTCAGGAACAACCATTGACCTGGGACCCCTAGACTTGGTGAAACCTGAGGATTTTACAGGCGAGCACATTTGGGTTAAGCAACCTCTGGACAACCACTTCAAGTGCCTACCTTTGGCAAGAATTAAAATCGAAAGTCCAGAACTCGGCGTAATTAGGACTAAGGCAGCAATAGTAGGTAAATCCGTCGAAATGCGACATTACCTCTTAGGAAATTCCACCCAGGAATTAATTGAATCGCAAAGAGTAAAACCAGAACTGGTAAACGCGATTATGACTAGGAGTCAAACCAAACGTCTGAGCACTGAACAGACTGTAGTTGAGGAAAACCAGACAGAAATAGATCCACTTGAGGTAACGGAACCTGAAAATGAACTAGAGGACGAAAATTTGGGGATAGAGTTACCACCCTTACAGGAAAATTCGGAAATCGAATTAGTAGGCATTCACGCTGAAACTTTTGCCAAGGAACAGCAGAATTGTCCCGAACTCAAATCTATTTGGGATAAGGTCAGGCAAAATAAAACGAGTGAGTTCGTGATTGAAAAAGAGCTACTCTTTAGGCAGTCTAAGGATCATCGAGGCGAAGAGCGGAGGCAGCTATTAATACCCGCTATATATAAAAATAAAATTTTAAGCCTTTGTCATGATGGGTTCGGATCCCACATGGGCAATACGAAAACTAAAGATAAGCTGTTGCGCTATTATTTCTGGCCCCAGTGTATTAAGGAGATCGAGGAATATGTGAAATCGTGCGATGCTTGTCAGAAAGTCGGGAAATCCTCGGAACAAAAGAGAGCGCCCCTTAAGTTAGTGCCGTGATCACCGAAGTGTTCGCGAAGATGAATATAGACATTGTGGGTCCCTTGCCAATATCACCGAAAGGGAACAAATATCTCCTGACGGCTATTTGCCTTGCTTCCAAATACCCGGAAGCTATTCCTTTATCAGCAGTGAACTCAGAAACCGTCACTGATGCCTTGCTTGCTATCTTTGGTAGAATAGGTTTCCCCAAAGAACTACAACTGGACAATGCTACGTATTTCACTAGCAACCTCACAACTACCTTCTTTGAGAGGTTTGGGATTAAGGTGGTGCGTAGTTCGATCTATCATCCACAAACGAACCCGGTGGAACGGTTCCACCGGACCCTAAAGAGACTTTGGAAAGCGATATGCCTGGAGCTAAAAGAAAATTGGGAGGACGTACTTCCATCGGCTCTCTTGGCTTTGCGGAACGTAACCCATGCGTCAACCGGTTTTAGCCCCGCAGAGCTAATTTACGGGAAGAATTTGAGAATGCCCGAATCCATTTTATTTGACAAATGGTGCCAAAGTCCCCCATGTGAAGACATTGTCACGGAGTACGTATTCCAGTTGATAAATCGATTGCGACGGTGTCAACAGGTAGCCACCGCAACCGAAACGGACGCAAAAGTTAAAAGGAAGTCGTACTACGACAAAGGATCGGTGAAGCGCGAGTTTAAAGTAGGCGATCGCGTCTTAGTATTGTCATCTTGCCAACAAACAAAATTCGCCGTAAAATGGGTTGGTCCGGGAACTATAAAGAAACAACTTTCGGAGACCAATTACGTTGTTAAGATGCCAGGGAAGGTAGAGAAGGTACGAGTGTACCACATTAACTTATTAAAGCCATACCACCAGCGGATGGAAAGCGTAAATGTTTTGATGAGCGAAGTATTCTCTCACGACACCGTAGAATCTGATTTGGATATTCAGTATCCTATCGCAGATCCGAATATTTTTGATTTCGGAGAGGTAGTGAAAAACAGTAAATTGGAAGAGCGATGCACGCAGGATCAAATCAATGAACTTGGGAAATTGTTAAAATCCCATAGGCAATTATTTTCAAATGATCCCGGTAGGACGAATCTTATCGAACATGATATCGATTTAATTAGTGACAAACCCATTAGATCGAAACCCTACCGCACCTCTCCTAGACAAACGGAAATCCTCAAGTCAGAAATTAAGAGGATGTTGGATTTAAAAATCATTGAGATCGGGGAGTCCGAATACACTTCCCCCATGATTTTAGTAGAGAGTCCAGGACGTGACCCTCGCCCTTGTGTCGATTATCGTCGATTAAATTCCATCATTAGGACGGAATATTATCCACTGCCTAATATGGACGAGCGAATCGAACAAGTGGCAGCCGCAAAATATATAACGGTCATAGATCTGACCAAAGCGATATTGGCAGATACCCTTGAGTCTTAAGGCACAAAGATTGGCCGCTTTCGTGACTCCATTCGGGTCATATAGACCACTAGTTCTTCCGTTCGGACTAGTAAACGCGCCATATTGCTTCTCAAAATTCATGGCTCAACTCTTACAAGGTTTAGATGAATTTTGTGTACCCTACTTAGACGATGTAGCTATATTTTCGCAAACTTGGGAGGAACACATCAAACACCTCGATGTGGTTCTTAAGAAAATCACGTATGCGAAATTAACAATTAAACCTGCCAAATGCAAGTTCGCACAGAGCAGTGTCAAATATTTGGGACATATGGTAGGGAGTGGATGTAGAACTCCGACTGAGGCGAAAATCCAAGCGGTAGTTGATTTCCCCACACCCAGGAATAAAACACAGATCAGACAATTTTTAGGTTTGAGTGGATATTACGCCCGGTATATCCAAAATTATGCCATAATAGCCGAGCCATTAACGAGGGCATTAAAAGGAAAGAATAGAAGGGAGGAGGTAGAGTGGTCCACGGAATGCGACTCAGCTTTCCGAGAGCTGAAAACGAAACTCACTGAGAAGCCGGTGTTGTACGCCCCAGACTTCTCAAAGGAATTTATCCTCCAAACTGACGCTTCCAACCAAGGAATCGGGGTAATCATGGCACAAAAAGGGCCAGATAAAGTTGATCACCCGATATTATATTTAAGCCGGAAGTTTACCGACACAGAAAAGAAATTCTGCACTACCGAAAAAGAATGCGCAGGCATTATTTACGCAATTAAAAATCTGCGGCATTACTTGGACGGACAACGCTTCACTATTGAAACGGACCACAATCCGTTAGTATTTTTAAAGAATAACTCCGGGAATAACCCGAGATTGATGAGGTGGGCGTTGGCTTTACAGCCCTTCAATTACCAGATCATCCATAGGGCTGGGAAGGACAACCAACATGCAGATTGTCTGAGCAGAATGCTGTCGGAAAATTAAATCGTACCAAAAGTACCGATTTAAATTGTACATAAACCCCAGTATTTGATTGAACTTATGTGATAAAATATAATTGTATCACAAGAGTAGGATGTAAGAGTACTGTAAATAGTAGATGTAACTTGAAATTTAAGTGTTGAAATCATGTTAAAATTTTGTATATAAATTCTTAAAATTGTTGCCTCTAATGATGTGTCGAGTTGCCATGTCTAACCCTTGCCTTATAGATTTTGCCATACCACAAAATCTTTCTTAGGGGGGAGGGGTTGTGAGGATTCATTGATGGACCCCTCAATTATCCCTCCCAAAGGCAAACTCGCCGACAGGTCGTAAAAGAGCCGGACAATACATTTCCATCTCTCTGGCGCCAGACGGTTGGGACTTGGATTGAAGAGGACAAAAGGGGATTCGTTCCGAAAAGAGCCCAGGTGTTTAGGAGTGCACCTGCCAGGTGATTAAGTCCACCTGCTAGGTAATCAAGCCACCTGCGCTAAGTAGCTGATCCCATTTTACGTCAGAGAGTCTCTACCGAATCAGCAACCTCAAAAATGAGCAAAGTAAAAACGAACCAATTAAAAGTAAGAACCAATCAAGAACGAACGAATCGAGAACCACCAGCGAACAAAGGCTGGGAGGTTTCAAAAGGAAAAGCAGGGAGTCGAATCGTCAGTTCTTGCTTGTGATCTCGATCGATCAGCTTAACTCAGCGACCCTTTGAGCGGTCACTCCTTAGGGAGAAAATATATTTTTTGAAGACGGTTCTCTCAACCTGAGAGGACGCGTTCTTGTAGCCGGCGTAGGCTGCCCATCTCGAGTTCCTGCGTATTTCTCGTTCGAGACTTGAACCAGCGACCCCAGCGGAGCCGTGCCTGTCTTGTGCCGATCCGACGACCCCAGCGGAGCCGTGCCTGTCTTGTGCCGATCCGACGACCCCAGCGGAGGCGTGCTGTCTTGTACTGACCCGACGACCCCAGTGGAGCCGATCCCTGATTGTGCCGAACCGACGACCTGCGGAGAGTTCGGTACCGACTTCTCGTCCGGCAGTGAACCTGCCTTGTCCCGTCGTCCAGTGAGGATCCAGTGCTGATCTTGTGAAATCGTCACCCGACGAGTAGAGTTTCATCTAGAGACTGTTGAGATACCTTTCTCCAACTCAGAGACTTTCGTACGTCCTGAGATTTCGACACCCTGTCGCATCCAGTTAGCAGAGGCATAGAAATTCGTGAAAGTGTCGTGTAAATAGATTCTAATATAGTCAAGAAATTGTTTTAAATAAAATTATCGTTTGTTATTTAAGCCAGACTGTTCTCTGTAGATTTGAATCTACCACGCTACCCAGAGAATCACTACACTTTGGAACCCTGCGAGTAACGCAAGCTACATATTAACCCCCGTTCTCTTTAACCTAGGTGTCCAGAGGGGATAAATCAATTCAAAATTTCCATAGGAAAAACATTGAGCATAAAACGATTGCAGTACGCAACTCAGTATTTTTTACCAGTATTGATCGAAAATCAAATTTTCTAATAAAATTATTTTACCAGTATTGATCGAAAATCAAATTTTCTAATAAAATTATTTTACCAGTATTGCTCGAAAAATAATTTTTTCCGAAACGCTATATTTAAACAATTTAAAATTCTAATTATGTTTGAACTGATTTTTTATTTATTTCCACAATATAAACAATTTAGAAATATTTGAATGATGAAAAATGGATATTTAGAATACTTAATTTTACACAACTTGCATTTTGCAATGGAACACGAAAAGCCAAAACAAAAAAAAACCTCATTGATCATAAAAGAGTAATTTTGCAATTCGATATCTGCAGAATTAATGTTTTATTTTATAAATTAGATTTAGAATTCCGTGTTTGTGTATTTGAGTTGACAGAAATGTTGCGGTCATATTTGAGCATTCTAAGTTTTGTAAAATTGTGTTCTTTTTGTAAATAATTCATTATTGTCTATCAATATTTTTCAAGCGTCTTTTTCGAATTTCTCTATTTCAGAATATTCTCATGATGTCGAAATTCAACACGCTTGCTCAGATCTTTCGTTTTTCAGAATTCTACATTTTTCAATGACCAGAATTTCGTTTCTATTTGTATTTATTTGTTCCATTACTTTCCATGTTAGGTATATTATTTAGGAGTTAAATTGTAATGCATTATTTTTATTTTCTGCTAAATACCACTAGACATGGGTAATTTCTTGGTGGTATATGTATATTTCTATGAATTTTTCTTTAAGTGTCTTTGGTTAAATACGTTATAGTTTGTAGAATTCAGTTTCATAAAAATAAATGGAAACTTTTTTAAGTAAAGTGTATAACTTCCTATTTTTAAAATGACAGATAAAGTTAAAGTAGAGTTGTTCTAAAATAAGATATGCTACGTTAAATCAAAACGGGTAGCCATACGTTGTAGTTCAAAGATATTTCTAAATTTTGACATACTTTCCTTACAAGACGATTAAAATCAATTTAATTTGCATTTGTTTTTCATGTTTCATGGGTATTATTGAAAGCTGTACTCCATAGTCAAGTAACTGCATCTATCATTCTAAGAACTTACGTGGTTTCCATATAGAAACTGAGTCTCTCAATTTAAAAAAGTACCTTAAGGATTCGATTTTAAAACTAAATTTTTCTGTTGGAAAAAAGCGAATTTTAAATAAGACTTTGCTGATCTTGGAATAATATCATAGTAAGGAAGTATCTAAACTAGGACTGTTGAAAAGTAGAAATTTTTTTTCTTAAGTGGCAGAAGGTCGAGGTTGCTTACTTGAAATTGAAACTGTTCGTATGCAACTTAGATGCCTGTGAAACATTCGTTCAAAGCAGCGATTTTGTAAAAAATTGTAATCGGTTGAGTTTACTTTGTCTGCACTGATGACATTTGATTTAAACAAGCTCCATTATTCCACTTGCGGCTGAATAAGTTTTCAAGAAAAAAATGTGTGCTTCAAAATAAATTAACCACTAATGCCGTAACAGTTTAATTTGCCATCCTCTCACAATGATAATGTAATTCGAAAACATTGGATACGTAGTACCACAAATAATAAATATTGATTGTAAAACTGAATGCAAGACTATACAGCTGAAAGTTCCTCATTTTTACTGAAAATGAACTTAATTGCATTCGTAATCATTCCAAAACTCAAAATCGACTTCTGAAGAAGTCATCTCAGAAAAAGCTTCTGTAGTTTGTCTGACAACAAGAGTGTGATGAATATGAAATGGATTATATGGTTGGATATATCGTGTATAAATATTTGAATCCGAAGGAAATTGTAGAAGCTATGAAAGAGTTGAAACGTAGCTTAAAAATATTTTCCGTACACTTAAATGATGCTTACATTTTTCTATGAAATAAAAGTGATTAATCTGGTCATTTTTCGATCAACATTTAACCAAGTCAACTCGAGAAACGCCGGGTAATTCTGCTAGTAAGTAATAAAAAGAGATTCTCTTTTACTGTCGTTTCTTGATATTTTTATAAAACTTCTTGTTTGTGGATGTCTCAAAGAGTGATTTTGGTTATATAAAAATTAAAGGACGTTCTTAGAAATGATTTTTCCTGTATTTATGTAAGGCATCCATGTGTACATAAAATTCAAAAGCCAATAACCTGCTCACTCAAAAATATTTTATTAAAATCCGTTTTAGTTGTATAATTATTAAAATCACTATTCAATGACCCTGGAATCAGTATTATGTACAGGATAACCACAAAATAACTTCCACTCTCTGGAAGCTAAATCGAAAAAGCAGAATGGAACCAAATTTAGTATTTAAACTTTTGAAGACATAATAAGATGCATTTTTACGAAACAAATTTCAGTACCAAAAAGTAGCCGATAGGGGGAAATTTGGTGCTGCTTGAGTCGAAAACAGTCGAATATTTGCATTAGAGTGATTCATTAGATTAGTGTGGTTTGACTTCACAGCTGATTTTATTCTAGGACCATACTTTTTGAACATATCACTTCTACAACCTGTACCATTACTGGAGTAAATTATAGAGCAATGCTGAAAAACTTTTGTCATTCCTCAAATGCAGCATCGACAATATTTGGACTCGATCATATTCAAGCACGATGGAGCACGTCCACTACCCCCTATCGGCAACTTTTGATACTAATTTTTTTCATGGTATACATCTTCTCGTGTTTTCAAAAGTCTCAAAACTAAATTTGGTTCCATTCCGCTCATTCGATTTAGCTAATATGCTCTCAAAGAGTGAAAGTTATTTTAACGACAACCTGTACTTCGTACCCGCATGGTCTATGTATATAGCCCAAAAGGATGGATCAAAAGGATTGGTCAATGGATCAAAAAGTACACCTAATTCTGTTTTTGCACGAACTTCTTTTACACGAATTTGTTTTAACACGAATTAAAAATAAATATTTCATTCTCTTTTTACGCGAGTCATTTTGATTTAACACGAGCGGTCCAATCCAATTTCTAACAATTTTTTTTGTCTAAATTCTAAGAAAACAAAATTTTATTTGTGGCGTAGTAGATCATTTCTATTTTCTATATGTATAACACCTAGTGTGTGTGTTTTGAAACGCGTGCTTTCCTCTAGATACATTACATAACGTTTTTATTATTGAATTTGGTGCACATCTACCGTATTCGTGCATTGTATCTTCGGAAGACATTTAGTATGTAGCTCTATTTCAAAGTGAAAGAATCTATAGTGAAATTTGTGAACATATAAATTTATAAATTTTTAGCGATTTCTTTGGAACTTAAAATTCAAATTTTAGATCGTCTTGCAACCTGACAAGGTGCTACGTCTGTAGGAAAGCATTTTGTGTACATGAAGCTACCATAAGAACAATTAAGTAAAACGAAGCTGCAATTAGGAAGTCATACCGACTTCCTAATTGCAGCTTCGTTCTGGAACAAAAGTAAGTATTAATTCATCATCATATACAAGAGATATTGTCAAGGAAAAATGGAAAAGGCTCTGGTAATATGGATAGAAGATAAGTCACAAAAAAGAGTACCAGTAGATGGAAATGCCATCAAGCAAACAGCACTAAGAATTTATAGACAGATTAAAGAAAAGGAGCCAAGCACTTCATCTCAGTTAAACAGAAAGTATGAATTTTCTGCAAGTACAGGTTGGATGACAGGGGATGTAGAACAGATTTTTTTTGTTCATGAAGAATTGTTTTCATTTTCATTACATTTTATTACATGTGTATTTTGTTGAAATAAAATAATAAGCTTAAAACGAATATTTTCATGTTTTTTTTAATTATTTTTAGTGATTTTTTAGATCCGGAACCAATCTTCTTTTCTCCCATAGATACAATGTCTTTTTTACACGAATTTTTTTTACACGTATTCTTCAGGAACGTATCTATCGTGTAAAAACAGAATTAGGTGTATATAATCTTGTAACAAAACAAAGTATTGTTTTTAAAGTTTTGGTTACATTTTAAAATTGTTATATCTAAAACATTAGTTCGGACAACTTTTATAAATTATTACCCAATAACAATTGCAAAAATTGTTAACTTCAAAACTGACTTAATACTCAACTTTTATACAGCAAAGAATATAACTTGACTACTCAAACCTTTACCACTACTTTTGTTTTTTTTTTACTTTTTAAGCATCCAAATATGCACGATGTAGCAAACAACTACAAATATAAAATATAAATTTTAAACGAAGTTGGAGATTGATCATAAGGGATAGCTTATTTGCGAAGATAGTTTCTATACTCGTTACATTTCTTAACGAAATAACTGCTGCCAGTATCAATTTAAACTTCAACCTCCTTCCCATAAAGTTTTAACAACATCAGACTCCTCGTCATATTTTAAATACCAAATGTAATCACTCGAAACACAAAATACATAATCCCCCTCCCAACTCCTCCGGAAACTCCATCAAGGAAAAGAAAACGCTAAGCCCTAAACGTCGAGACAACTCCGCTTTCCAATTGTGAGGATTAAATCGGGAAAAAAATCCCATCTCCCAAATCCTAAAAGTATTTATCACATCGACGGAAAAGTTTGACTTTTCTTTGAGTGTGTCTTCATAATCCCTCTGAAGAGAAATGGATATTAAAACTTCTTCAAGGCCAGCCCGGGACCAGCTAGCTCCTTGTTGCAAGGGGAGGGACGACTCCCGAGTGAAAAGTTCACTCCTGCCTCCAGGTTGTTGCTGAAGTGCACCCCCGATGCCTCATCCCCAAATCGATGCCTGGGAGCCTTACCTGGGCAGCAGCAACATCCTTAATGTCGCCATGGCGACACTGCTCATCATTGAGAGAGACCGGTGATACACAAATAGTTGCGTGGCGCCAACTTTATGCGATGCTTCTGAGTGAAAACTTTTCTGGGGGCTTGGCAGGGGAATGCATCTTCGGATGACATCGTATACTTGAATTTTGTAATCATTTGCTGAAAGATGTTTTGAATTTGGATTGGAAATTTGCTGTCATAAAAAAGCATTAAAGCTTCCAGGGAGTGTTATAAAAGTGTGCATGTATTTTTTTACTTAATGGAGAGAATGGGAGATTGGTTTTGTAATGCAATTGAAAATTTATATGTTGAACAGGAAATGGAAGTTTTTAATAGCGCCTGGTATTTATTATGATAAAGCTGTTTTTTAAATATAAAAATGTTTTCTGTGCATGGACATTCTGATGAAATAGACGAAGCATATGCACGCAGCTTAGTGTTATTTCTTTCGATCGCTCGGTTTGAAGACTGTTACGCGTATAGGGAGAATAATGCAAGGCTAATAAAGGAATGCTAATAGGGATAGTAAGGTAAAGATAGAAAACACTGTTTTGTGCATAGAAGTTCTAATGAAATAGACGAAACATGTGCCCGCAGCTTACTGTTATTTCTTTCGAGTTACATGATATTGGGAGAACAATGTAAGGCTAAAAAGGATATGATAATTGGGATAATAAGGTAAAGATAAAGTTGTTTTTGTGCATAGAATTTCTAATGAAATAGGCGGAGCATGTGCATGCAGCTTAATATTATTTCTTTCGATCGCTCACTGTTTGAAGATTTGTTACATGGTATTGGGAGAATAATGTAAGGCTAATAAAGGGATGGTAATTGAGAGAATAATGTAAAGATATTCTGTTTCATTCATAGACTTTCTAATGAAATAGATGGGACATGTCTACTCAACTACAGGTTATTTCTCTCGATCGCTTGGTTTGATCACTTCTGCGATTTTACGACAGACTGTCCCCATACTCCATTTATTTCATGAGATGTCGATGTTTTTGTAACGGTTTCATCTAAATACATACTTCACCCTCATGTGACAGCGTACTTAATGCATAGAAACTGAGCTACTTCTTTACATTATAATATAATTCGCTTTCATTTAAAGAGCATTAATTTCAGGTATTGTTAAATTGTCTTTCACTTTTATTAAAAGTATAGGTCTCAAGCACAGTAAAAGCGAATGCAGATGTTTATTCTTAGGTAAATGCAAAAGTTTATAATAAGGATATAACTGATAGTGCAAGATTGGTTTTTATCTAAAGTACCACAATGACCACTAAAGCTCTGAATGCTCTTGGGAAGGGTAAACGACCTTGAATTTTTTTCATTATATTTTAAACAGTTAAGGCAATGAAAAGCCTTTCTCACTCGTTGGTCCTGTACGACGTAAATTCAACTGCCTATCTTGATTTTTTAATGGAATGCATCTTCGTATGCAACATAACTGGAATTTGTGTCTCGTTACTACAATAATTTAAAAAATTTTGTAAAGTAATTTCTCTTGTTATACTATAGTCCCAAAACAGTAGTGTAAATGGCTTAGTCATGCCATATTTATTTGAAAGTGAAATATCTTGTGATTGACTTGTACAAACTGAACAGAAGAACAAAGTTTTTAACTATCGTTTTTATTGCCCATTGATATGTTAAACTACCTTCCACTTTTAAATTTAAGTGTAAATATAACAAAAACGCACTACTAGTAGCAATTCTGTCTTTGGTAGGAAAGATAGACCACTTGTATATGCTAATATAGACTCAAACAATTACAAACACAAATATTTATAGAGAGGCAATGGTTAACCTTTATGTCCTGATTTGCAATCGTCAGTGCATAAATGAAATATTATGTTAACTAGTTTCTTCACTTTTAGAAAATAAGAAAGTCACTAAATTATAGGCTGAAATGTCATTTGTCATTATGAGATTGGTTCTTTTTAAAATGCTACAATGGAATAGAAAATGCAACACAACTTTGGAAATGATTAATTGACTTTGATTTTTATTTTACACGTATTATATTGTATATTGCAATAAAAATTAAAGCAATACAAAACATTTTACCTTCTTCGTTTCCTTACTAATTAGATAAGTCAGAATAGTTGAAATACCTTATACAAGCACGCTATTACGTTGAATTACCTAAAAGAAAGAAGGTGACATCTTATCAGCTTGTCACGATTAAATATGGAATTTTGTTACACTTTTAACCCTCCAAGCGGCACACCCGAGTGTAGTTCGGACGGGGTTCTGTGCTGATAGTAGACCCGATATATTTCGAGTAGTGAGATCTCCAGAAGTCCGAATGGGGTGTATTTCAGGAGCGAGTTGACCGAATATTTCCGGCATGCTGCCTTGTCATGCACGAATTCTCCCTAGCTGTATTCTAACTGAATTTTTTTTCGAGCTATGTTCGGGCGTGCCACTTGGAGGATTAAGATTTTTTTTTTTAATTTAGGTAACGAGATTTTATTCTTCGATCAACAACACCCTTAACTTAAACTTACAGGAACTACTGCTTTCAGTCGCTTTGTGCAATCTTGCATTGTTTGTAACTTTCAATTTGGTAACATTTTGATTCGTCATTATCGAAATGGATTGAAAATAGCCTTAGTTAAAATGCAGTTACATTTTAAGCTTAGAAAGAGGCGTGTCAAGATTCCATTCCCTTGTAAATTCAATTGAAATGAAGTAATTTTGAAACTTTTACTGAGAAGTATGCCTTAAAAATATGAACACGGATAGGATAGTTGTGATTCAACACATTAATATGAATATATAATCTAAAGAGTTTCGAAACTTTCGAATTTAATACATTTCTGTGGCTTGCAGAAATCAATTGAGTAACAATGCGAAACACATCATTGTACTCAAAACGCGCAAATAAATCTCATTACATGCGATGTAAAATTTAGTAAATTTGCATACCGTCTTCATATATGAAATTTTCGAAACGCCAGAAAAGGTGATTCTCGATCATATGACATTCTGCCTTTGGGAATTTTGTAAACCAACTGTATCTATATATTATGTGAATTAATACATTTTCATTTTGAAGAGTATTCGGTAAATGAAAGTGTCTGGAATTTTCTGCCTTTTGAAATTTTCAGTAGAATTTGTTTTCTAATCTATACTTCAACCTGTAATTCTTTGAAATTGAATAATAGTTTTTCCGAGGGAGATAATAAAATAGTATTTACAATAAATAAGGCATGAAAACAGGGTTTAATATAAAGTCAATCTAATGAACATAAACTAGGAGCAGTGTTGGAATAATTCTTCTTTAGTAAAAGTACGCAGTTCGTTTACAGTAGACATGATGACAGTACTCATTATAGTTTCGAAATTTTGAGCAGATAAAACAATAAACACTTGAAGATGTATTGAAATGCTTCTTTTCTAAAATATATGCAATTCATTTTCAGGCATGGAGACAGAATTTAATAAAGCAATAGTGACCCTAATGAAACAAGATAAACTAATAGCATCTGAAGTAATCTTTAAGATTCAGTTAGCATGGAAACTATATTAAATATAAATCATGAGTGTAATTAAACAGCATTAATGAAGTACAGTGTTGAAATAATTATTTTACTTAGTAAAATATTCGCAATTTACAGCAATAATACAAGAAGCAATATCTATATGAAATCGTAAGTCTAATGAAACAACATAAACGGTGAATTAAATAAACTAGTAGACCCGTACATAGCATCTGCGTTAAACTATCGTAACTACTTGTATGTATTGGTAACTCGGGCAGTGGTAGCCCGGTTGGAAGAGTAACAGATTAGCAACCGGAGGGATGCGAATTCCAATTCAACCAAAGACCGTCGTTTACAAATTGGGGATGGTGCACGTTAAATCCGTCGTAGCCTCAAATGTCCTCACGTTGGAGTGGTGTGGAAGTTTGGAGAGTGGGATACCAGCTCAAGTGTTGCCTCGTCGTCTGACCGTGGTTCAAAATTACGTGGTGTTGTCCACGGATGTTTCCTTTTGGGATTGATCCCGGACCGTCACCAATAGCTCGTTGTGTTGTTCCAGTGTGACGATTAAAATACCTACTTACCTATTGATGACTCTCTTTACACGCATTTCATATTCTTATTTCAAATGCAATACATACCAAAGTGTACACCTCAGTCTTGTTGCCAGAATTTGCTTTTGACGTCCACTTCACTGGAATCCTATTCATTGTTAAAAGGCTATTCTGTGTGTTCTAGGTGTCTTAACCTATTTTTGCACTTACTTACATTTTCCTTTCTGGGCTGATTTCTATCTTCTAAATTTCTTCTTGTGTTCTGTAGAAGATGATGTAATTTTCGCAATGTTATCTAGCTCTACTAGAAACTTTTTCTGTCACGCTAAATGTAGGTTGCGTTAGTGTTTCTGCGATGGAATGCGTTTTCTGTACGTATTCTGTACTTGACGCCACTTGGCCTGTTTTCCGAATATGATTTCAGCACTTCAACAGTAAAACTTCCAAATAATGAATTCCGGATTGTTGATTGGTCAACTCCAAACGATGCCAAAGCTGCAACAATCACCTGTATAGATTATGAGAGAGTATTTGGGTTGCGGAAATAAAACCTTCGCTTGCCGTCTGGTTTGTTTGTTTACTCTGAAAATCCAACAGCTGAAATCAAGCATATTTAACATTTCAAGTGGTTTTATCGAGATATCTAGTCCATCAAAATCGGACCAATTTTTCTAATGATGAGATATCTCGTCATCAAGGTATTGCCGATTTTTTGATAATGAAGAGATCAAGATCTGGTCAGTTTTCCTTTAAGATTTCACCCATCCAGATCTAATCAGTTTAACTAATGATGACTAACTACTACTGATTTAACTAACTACTTCATCGAAAAAAACCACTAGGAGGGGTAAACTAAGAGGCAAATGAATCTCGTAGAAAGTAGAGATTGATTTTATATTGCTTAATCTATGTCTCAAGTAGGTTTGTTAAACATATATCTGTGCGTAGAGTTAAAAGTTTCAAAGAGAAATTGACAAATTTGGACTTACGACTATTTTACCTCTAGGAGCACAGATAAATAGATTCACAAATATGTAATTCTGAAAACAAGGTTTTTTTAATATGAATGAATTAACCGGATGACATAAGATAGTCAAAATTATCGGATATCATGCCTAATTTTCTTGTAGTACATACCCTTCCACCAACCCTACCCAAATTTACAAATATTAAAAATAGCTTCATAATTTAACTATTCGCATAAAACCTCATTTTGTCGAACTAAAACTTTTTACCGACAGTTGAATCATAGAGGAAAACAAAAGTGAAATATTAATCGAGGACATTTATCACACGGGAAATAGAGTATTTTAAACTGCGTGACAACAATGGAGATAGCGTGCGCCTGAAGATTTCCGATTTCTCAAAAACTTTTCTGTCCGTCGTTTTAAAATCATGTTCGATCTTCGAATGTGAAATAGTTGCCGGCAAAGTATTAATCAGGAACTCATAAATATGCATAACCGAACTTTCAATTTGAAATTCTCGAATATATGCATCAAATCAAGTGAATTTAAAAGCTCCATTTGAGTTGATGTGTCATTTTACGCAGCAGGGAGAATAGACGGAAAGTTTTTGCAAAATCACTTTGCAACAGATGAATGTCTTTTTAGAGTTTATTTTAATATTTTGGAACTGTTCTTTTATTTCAGGTTCTGTATAATTTATAGAGCTTATAGTTGTAAAAACAATGTTCTTTATATATAATACAGAGCAGAGAAATCGGTATAATGGTCAGGGTGCGGGTTTCTGGATCAAAAATCCTGTTAAAAGGAGCTCTCAGGGCACATTTGCTTTAGGTGGGTAGGGGCTTCTCTGGCCCGGGTACATGAGTGATCTTATCTTTTTCCATGGGGTTTACTGTCTTTACTAAACACAAAGGTCGTGTTCGCGGAATAGGACCCCAAACGATCCTTTTCTGTTTTTATACCACTACTCTATTCCCTAATCCCTCTTTTTCTGCTTTCATCTCATTACTCTGTTCCCCAATTTCTCCTTTTTAATTTCATATTCCTACTATGTTCTCCAATCCTTCTTTTTCTGCTTTCATCCCACTACATTGTTCCCCAATCCCTCTTCTTCTGCTTCCACATCACTACTCTGTTCCCCAATCCCTCTTTTTCCTTTCACACAATTATTTGACGTTGTCTTGTGTTTGGCGCATCTCGGCTAGATATGGCCCTTGCGCCATAAAACCTCAAAACAACTACCAACCAATCTATTTCGGGAGTGAAGGCATGGATGTTTGTCCGTCTGCATCGAATGTGTGGTATCTGTAAACAGGTTGTGACAAGAATGTATGGTACGTATCTTATGTGTTGAGTGAGTCCACTTCAGGTGATTCACAATTGTGCTTTAATGAATAAGGCCAGGCATTGAAAAAAGTATTATGTGCAGTAAATTTCAAAATAGCATGCAAAATTATTATAAATGTGGATATCTGCGTACAAAGTATCAGAAGAACACCTGCCATTTCTTGTGATCCAGGAAGTGATCAAGCTCCAGGATGAAGATAGAAAGATCGAGACAGTCCGTCGAACGAGTCAGATTTCATAGAGTGAGACTGGAGAACTCTAAAGAAAGTGGCAGATGGTCACCCTCCACGCATGTAATGTAACGATGAAAACTTAATTTTACAAATAGTTTTCCCCATATCAATAGGAATTAAACATATTTAATAGAAAAGAAAGTTTCGTCTCTTATCCTTTTACCAACAAATAAGTACATTTTTTTATAAATTATAAAAAAATTTTGCAAACCATACGTACTGTATATATTTATAGATTATATTCAACAAAAGAAAAGAAGTATTAAAATGTAGGAAACTAAATTCATTTGATGCTTTAGTAAAAACTATTTAGTAAAAAATTGAAATATATTGTTATTGTAATAAAATATTTGATGTTTTAGTAAAAGCTAGTTTTACTAAAACATCAAATATTTTATTACAATAACAATATATTTCAATTTTCTTCAATATTTGGGTATTGTAGTTTTATTTCAAGTTGTGCACTATTTCTATGTAGAACTTAACGCTGGACAAAATAATTGTACTTTATGTATTATGTAGCTACAGTGCGTTTCAAATTATATGCAAAATTATTATAAATTATAAAAAAAATAATTTGCAAAGCATATGTACATATTTGTAGATTATATACAACGACATAAAAAGCCAACAGCAGATTTAAGTTTCAATAACGTAATCGTAAGTGTATAATAAATGAGATGTTTATTTAGGGAAAGATGCATCTAAAGCCAGGAATAAAGTAATAATACATTTAAATATATTTATGTGTTTCAAAAATACCACGTAGGTTTGAAATTTTTATCTTTCTTGAAGAGTACGAACACACACACACACACACACACACACACACACACACACACACACACACACACACACACACACACACACACACACACACACACACACACTAAGAAATGGCGAAACAGATTTTGTTAATGGGATTCTTTTGAAGGATTTTCGAATGCACAAAAGATCCAACTCCCCGCGATTGTTTTGATCCTCGCAAACAAAAATAAGTAAACTCATATTTTATATCTTAATCCTTATTTAAGATGTCGATGTTGAACCGAATTTATGTTTTACGTTATCGGATGTATTATTCATTTTTACCAACATTTATTATTCCTAAATCGTTATCCAGTGTTAGTAAAATAAAGTTATAAGGATTTCTTTCTATAGGATTATTATCTTTTGCTGTTTCTTAATTCAATTAAAATTGATATTTGAAGAACTTGTGTATACGGTGGAGATTATTTTTCACGTGTTCACGCGATTGTGACTTGCATTGTAAAAAGAAATATTTGTGTCACTGTTATCATTCCGAATCGGATTTATTTTTCTAGCCTTGAAATTAAATAATCTGCTGTATATTTTTATCGTCAAAGGCTTCTTGTATCAAAATAAGGATTTAAAGTGCTGATGAAATATATAATGGGAAGACAAAACAAAGTAAGCCATTCTTGAACCCAAATGCATTTGTAAAACAAATAAGGAAACACTAAATTCAAATAAAGTCATATCATTGCATAAACTAAGTTGCAAATATAATTCTGCTGAACATTCTTTAGAAAAGAAAATCTTTTAATTCTGAGGATATTTCGAAAATAATTTAATAAAATGTAAGGATATTGTGTTTGTTTATAAATTTTAAAACACATTGTTAATGAGGCAGACACATTTTAACTATACGATAAAGATCTTAATTAGAAGATTAAAACTATTCCAAAATATAGAAAATAGAGACAAATTACTTTTTACAGTGTCTTCAGTTCTTTTCTGAATTGTTTCACTGATAATTCACACTTAATATTATTTGTTTATTCTACTTTAGATGGTTTTCTAATTAGAAGATAGTAAATTACGGTGCACTTTAAATTAGTCATTTTAAATATTTTAGACAGCGAAATGGATATTTAAAACTGTACAACAGTAATTAATTGGGTTACCAAAATCTTTAAATTAACAACAATGCGGGAATTAAAATAAATTTAAAATTGATATAACTTCCAAGCACCAATACCTAGTTAGATAACTTCTGCTTAAATTAAAAGTGCTCATTAAATATACTCAATATTTGACTTGCACAAATGCAATTCTTACACTGTTTTAATGAGCTTGCTCTGTCTGTTACCATTCAAATTTTGTGATCGATTTTTGACCTAATTTTCGATACTCAATCGACTTGAAACGTTGCCTACTTACGTACACTTAATGACAATACAATAAGTAGAAATCAAACTTGAGTTGACTCCCACTCTTCAGAATTTTGAGCATTGTTCAAAAACTGGCAATATGGATATCTATGGAAAGGCCTTTCTATGTTTCTCATCCAATGTAATCACGTTTTTTTAAAACTTTTTCAATATATTTTTATTTTATTTTCCTTTGATCACTAGAATACAGATTTATTGTAAATGCCATGAAAAATGTATAAATTTAAACAGGTTGGAAACAAATTGCACGTTTCAGCACAAACACATTTCACATTTTATTATACAATGGTTGATAACCAATTCCTAAGAGGGGTGGTGGTAACTTTATCAGTAAATTTCGAGTAACCATACCTCACATACAATATGTTTGGAGAATCTCTCCTGGACTCTTCATAACGTAATGTGCTGATATTTATACGTAAAATATAAATACAAATTACTTATAAATAATACAAATTCTCGAGCAAATTGGAAAAGCACGTATGAACAAAAGTAAAATATTGATTGAAATTAGTTGCAAACAGTCAAAACAGCAAGATAACCTAGGATACTGATATAAACGGGATTTAAACTTTTGATTTGATTTTTGAGTCTTCTTAAGTTGTTTAACATTTTAATAGTTCTATACTTAAATTTTCGCATTGACATAATATAATTATCATATTAACAATGATTATGCATCGTACGTTCTTTTTATGTGATAAAAATGAGTACAGCATTTAACAGATAAGGTACATTTATTATTCCGACACTTAGATGTAAATTACAACAGTGTTAGCACATCATAAGCACATTCATTATATCACAGACGACTTCGAATACTTGAATTTCTTTCTTTCTTCTGTTACAATTCCTGGAATTCAAACAGCTTTCCCGTGAAACAATACTCAGAGCTACCAATCAGATATGTAAATACTTACACTGGAATCAGACAAAAACGAATTAGCACTTAAAATAAAACTGATAACAAATTCTGTAAGAATATTCATTGAAGTAGTGAACATATTTGCAGTAAATTAAAAAAGTATTGATTTTCTCACGAAATATGTTTTTATATGATGGAGATTAGAAGTATGCATATGAATGGAACTTCCATATTTTGCAAAGAATGATTTATGGGACGTCCAGCAAACATTTATCTTTCAAATTTATACCCTTTGAGACGACCATCTCATTTCCCCACACTAATATTAGCATACTTTTTTCCAAAGCTAAAATTTATGTTATTGATCACAGATGGAATTTTAAGTAAGCGATAAATTTAACAGGGAGAAAATACCTACATATTTGTGAACCCTTGACAAAATAAAGTTTTCTAGTTTAAATTCCGAATAAATATATTTTCCGCTTGAATTTATTATTCCTTATGTTGCCTGGTAACATTCTATTTCTTAAAAATTAAAAATGGTATATATTGCACTATAATATTATTTAAAAAATGCGATTTAAATATTAATTTTATAATTAGGAAATGATTTATGCATACGTTAGTCAAAGTGAAAATTGACACCAGATTGAAATTGTTTAAAACAGTTGTAAACAAAACAACTGAGACGATTAAAAAGATTTTACATTAAATAAAAGCTCGGTTTATTGTACATTTTATTCAATTGCTGACATTCACAAAGTAATTTGTATTTATATGATCTCGAAATGATAACCTGACGGAAATGTAGCGCAATTTTAAGTACGAAAAGTTATCAAATTAAATTTTAGTACTTAATGTGCATTCTCTTAAATTTCCCTTTTGACATTTTAAAGTTGTTTAAGCACGGATTAAATAAATTAAAGCTTTTTCATTGGCAAATTTGAAATTTTTGTAATTTGTAAATTGTTTCTGCTGACAATGTGACACTGTTCCAAATGGTTCCATTTATTTTCAAAAGGTTAAGGTATGAAGTAATTAAGGACCATTAAAGTATGAAGTTTCAATCCCGTTTTCCTTGCTTTTATTATTTCTTTTCTTAATCTCAATATAAAAAAATGATACACCTTTTTCCTTAAAATGTTTGTCCATTCCAAATTCACTATGGATTATGATGCCCATACGCAAACCTTTGTTATGATTCATAGAGGTTTGGTTTATCGCTCTACGGTCTTTTTTGCTACACGATGGCTAATAAGATCAGGACCTACAGTTTAAAGTAAATGCCAAAGCACTTCAAACATTCAATGCAGGACACTAAATCGAACCGAGAACCTGTTGAGCGAAGAATCAGAACATTCACAGTATATTTCGAGATCTGAGAATCTAGGTCGTAGTTGATCAATTTTACTTTTCTACCAGAACCATACAAATTAAATTTTGCCTAATTGATAAAGAAAGCTGTTGCATAATGGAAAATCTTTTTTTAACAATTTTGCTATGGTAAGTTTGCGCTTTACGATTCTTTCATTTAAGCCGTATTTCTTAAGAATGATTTTGATTGTTTCGGTACTAGTTTACTTTTCGAGAATTTCAAAACGTCACCGGTATATTTAAGAACACCAAACATTATTTTTTCAGTACTCTTACGATGGAACGTTCACCCACATCATTAAAAAGTATTCATTTGCTTCTATTCGTTTTACCCTCAATTTTATTTTTAAACTTGCAATGACTGCGAAACAGTGGGTGGATTTCTATAAATCATATCTACTATATTTGCAAAATAATTTCAGATATTAGTGAAACACGAGAGGGGATTTCAGTCTAAAAAACAAACAAGTCGAAAAGGGAAGTTTTTACTACCTCTACCCAGATGCTGCATGATAAATATCGGGATTAATTTAAAATGTACTGTATCACCATTTTGGTGAGGTTAATCTATGTAATTGACGTTACTAATCAACTACCTTACATCAATCTTAAATTCATTTTTGACTTTTTTATTGGCGAAGTGCTCAAATTGTATTCGAAAGTAGGCCACGTGACGCATCGTTCGGAAACGTACTGGAACACGTTTTGCTTCAGAAACACTAATGCCACCTACATTTAGTTTGACAAAAAATACCTCTCATGGTGCACTTAGTTATAAATGCTGGTACGATGACGCATCGAGATGCAAATTCTTAAAATGCGTCTAAATATCTAATAAATAAAATAATATTTCATAAGATTGAAGTTTTTATTTACTTTGGGAATGAATATTACAGCAAAATAATCAATATAAGTATCAAGAATTCTGAAAGAATAGACGATTTTCTGGTTATTATTTTGAGATAAAAATACGCAGTTATCATTCATCATAAATATAAATTGGTATGAAATTATAAATGCTAGCATTAAAGAAACAATAAATTACCTTTAATTTAGAATAAATTATTTTTGAACTGACTTAGATTGTTTTGAGTTTACAACTGTTGTAACTAATTTCATTTTGATGTCTGGCTTTTCCTTCGATTCACTGTAATTAAAATTTAAATTTTGACATCAAAATATTTTTAAAGTATTGAAAAATAATCGAGATTGTGATTAATTGAAAATGTAAATTTCAAAATATTTCTTCTGAATTCAGTTGTGTATGGAGTTCTAAAGTAATAATAAAAAATGCAATCATCATCTAATTAACTGAAAATAAGAAAAAGGTTTAAGAAGTTGACAAATATTTCATTGCAATAAGACTACCGATGCAGAACTATTCTTCAAAAACAGCCTCAAATTTGCTGTAGTTTTTTTATTATTTTCAAAAATGCAATCAAGTTATATAAAAGGGTATTAAATTTTATGCAATCCTGGTAACGCTTGAATCTAACCACAAAGGATATAACTGTTTTGCATTTAAATTATATAGCTTTATAGTCTGGAGAATAATAGATTGCTTCCATTGAAGATGGTAGTTTTCCTGTAATTTGAGTGAAATATTTTGAGTGGTATAATTACTAAAATTAAAAGATTTTAATTGAATTTTGAGAAACACCTATTGTTAAAATACAGCTCCCTTTATTTATATTCATGTGCTTTCAAATTTTAATTTTTCGGTTTTCTAGGTATCTTTTGAATTCCATTATATTCCTTTAGAGAGGATGGTTCTGATTGGATTTACGATTACCTTTTCAAACGTTTATCAACAGTGTTAATAGATTTTATATTAATTTAAATATTTATTTTTCTCTATACTTATTTAAATTATTCTTAGAAAATATTTCTCAATAGTTGAAATGGATTTTAAATGCCATTAACGATTTGATTTATTTTTTGCTTGCAAGAAAATAAAATCGAAATTTTTTTATATTGAAATCTTTCAGTATTTGGAATCAAAATTTCGTAAGAGAAGTTTGATTACCTTTACATCAATCTGTAATTCTTTAATAATGTTTGTATTCGAAGACTAAATGTAAGCAATAAGTATAAGGTAATTCAAAAATATTTTAAAGAATAATTAGTATTATGAGTGAAAAAAAAATATTTTGTGAAAAGAGCATCTGCTTTTCATTAAGATTCCTTTAAATCTACTAACTGAAAGAAATTATCCTTGTACATTACGGCCTAAAGTCAAGATCAGATTCTAAATTACAAACTGTAGTTTAACCTTTAAAGAAATTCATTTGTAGTTTTAGTTTACACTCTAAGGGAGAGTGTAGACAAATGAGATGAATTCACTACATAGTGCTGTTAAGTCGTTTACTTTTCTAGATTGAGGGTAAGATACTTTAAGTCTCGCCTGAAATCAAAATCAAAAAGTTAGTTTCAACAGGCTGTTGTGTAAATACATTTAGCGTATGTATACTGTGTTTTATTATTTCTAGTCGAATTTATATTACGTTAAATATACTTTTCTAACTTCAATAACTATACATTACAAAGAGATTAGCTTCATATAAATATAGTGCTTACGAGGTATTTAAGACAAAAACAACAATATTGTGGGAATGATTAATATCAACGGTTCTTATTCGAAACAGAAAATGAGAAATGAAATTAATGCCCGATATGCTTAATGAGAATTTGATGAGTAAATTATCTAGTTAAGATTCGTTTACATCAGACTGAAATTTATATTATTGGTAAAAAAATCACTGGTTAGGAAGTAATTACTTGTTTCGAAACATGGATATTGCGTTTGGCAGTTTGTTTGTTATTGACCTTTCACCATAAAACCCTAACAAACCAAACACGAACTGTATCGCCAACTCGAACTGTAAGCTATTGAAACAGAAAAGTTCACGTTTTCCTAATAGTATTTCAAAACTAAAGTTG
Organism: Meta bourneti; assembly: GCA_933210815.1. Classification (NCBI taxonomy): domain Eukaryota; kingdom Metazoa; phylum Arthropoda; class Arachnida; order Araneae; family Tetragnathidae; genus Meta; species Meta bourneti. The sequence goes on from OW119926.1 coordinate 59,070,310, forward strand.
ATTGCTCTAATTTTTTTCTTTCGATAATTTATGTAGGTAATGGTCATATTCAACAATAAAAGTGTTTTAATTAATTTTATGGAGTATTATAATCAACAATTTCTTTGATATAATTACACATGAGTGCTGTCATCCTTAATCAATTATATTTAAATGCAACTATAATATATTGTTTCGACACCAGCAATAGAATTAAATTAATATGGGAAATAAAACGGGTGTGATATGCGACAATTGTCACGTCAGCATCCTGGCATCTATGCTACACATTTCTCTATCGTTAGCAAATTAAAATACATAAAAATTTACACATATCAACGACAAAACCCCAAAATCTTCAAAATTGATAATGAAACCTTTACTCTTGAAATAATACAATACCAAAAACATTTTTTTGGAAATAAATGCTTGAAGATCGCATGAATTGATGAGATATCTGGTCCATCAAGATCTGGTCAGTTCTGATAATCACAAGATACCTCTTCGAGACATCCATCAGGAGAGTTAAAATATTCCTTCAGTGAATTTTTGGGTGGAGATGTCGAATCCGGGGCACTAGCGATTTATCGCCAAACATGGTAACCTTGGTGTTTTGATTTAGCTTTATGGCAATCCTATGCAAAAGGTTTTTCGCGTAGGAAAGTCCACGTTTTTTTAATGAACATACTGGCTTTGGACGCCATCTTGATTTGGCGACAAAAATTGCTTGGTGACAAACATGCCCCGGATTCTACATCTTACCAATTTTCGAAATATAGCATTTCAAGAACACGATAGCTTGAAATGAGATAAGGTAAAATAAAATAAAACATTGCATAAATTTTATATTCCATTTATTTTTCAGAAAATGTTGACTTTCTTAAGATGCATTTTTTGTTACTTTATCCATATTTATTTGTTATTTATGTTCATATACGAACATCATTAAAATTTTTGAAAAGTACTAAAATACATAAAACATATATCATATTTATTTATTATCATATAGTACTCTAGAGGATAGTAAATAAATAACTCTAAAATTCCCTATGGGAATCAAAAGTATTTTAATTTCGAACAAGAAAATTCATGTCATGGCGGGATGAAAATTTTTTTGTAAGCATTGGATTTAATGAAAATAAAATAACAATCAACTATACATAAAAATCAACTACGTTCTCAAGTCGACACACATTGTTACAAAAACACATCTTCCATAACAATATTTATTTATAATTTTACATTATTGAGAAAGGCGCATTCACAACAATAAATTCCTCATAAAATATATCATTCACGCTAAAACCTTCTGCCTTGTTGCATGCCATTTTTTAAAGCGCTTTTGATTGAGAACTTAAAAATGCTTTCGTTTTTGAAAGCTATTTGAAAGCTTTTCTGCCGCAACCTTTACTGTTGAGAAGCAAACTCGGACAAAGATTAACTAGTCCAACCTTTCTTAAATATAAACAGATTTCTGCCTGTAAGATACTAGGTCCGGACTAGTCAAGTAGTTCCGTAAAGCCTTGTAAGTCTTATGCACAATTTGAAATAATCAGAACTTAACGGAACAATTAGATATAATTAGAAGGAGGTTCTTCCAACACCCTCGAAAGCATTGGTTTCTTTTTTTATATACATAGTTTTACAAATAAAGTATTAAAATTGACACTTTTGTGGTATTTTAAAATTAATGCCTTTGTGGTATTAAAATAAAATAACATTTACACTAAGTAATAAGTCAAGTAAATTAATCATTTGCTTGGAAATATGAAAGTAAATATGTTTTAACATAAGGATCTCACATATTCGAGTATCTACATATCGCATCAACGATTTAATGTTGATAGAAAAATGAAAATTCAATTTAGAGAAACAAGAGATAAATTATTTGAACAAGATGAGTAATTTTATGCTTATGTAATGCGTTACTTTAAAATTAATCTAGAGGGGAAATACAAAATATTAAACTTTTAGTGAAACTAAAATTCTAATAAGGTTCAGATTTTCATTTGGCATTTTGAGACTCTTCTGAAATGAAATACTGACTACGTCACTGAAATACTTTTATATCTCATCAGCCTTCCTATAACTATAGAATTTATATACCTAATATTCACTCTTTTAGAGGCAGCAGAACGTAATATAAGTAGACTAAACATTTCTATAGAGAGGACCTTCAAAAAGTGTGACCAGCATATCAAATAGTAGTCATGTAACTGCTCTGTGAAAAATTGACTTGGTTCGCCGATTTGGCATTTCATTGTCTCGTTTGACCATATAACACCTTACGATAGGGTATATGCGTGAATGCCAATTTCTATGCTGCCGCCTTCTCTCATTCCATGAATCAATCAGATGATAAATATTCATTCCCTGCCGACAGACGAAAGTAGTCTAAGGGTCACGTTACTACTAGTTTTGGTCACATGATTCTAGGCACATTTACCATTACTCACTCTATTTTTATATTTCCTGTGTGGGCGTCATACATTCCGTCCGCCTATGAAGGTTTAAATGTAGGACATTACAGGAAAAATAGTATTTTGGTGGTAGTTTAGGTATCGATTCAGGTTTCTCAGGACATTATTTTGAACGAATACCTTTGGCGTAGTAAAAAAATATCGAATAATCCAGAAACTGCATTTAGGTGAAAACACTGAAAACTGAAGATTGGTTTCGTCGTATACCAACAATGTCTTTATATTCCACTTAATAATATATAAACTTTCACCTTCTTAATGCATCTCGAGATTCGCGAGTGTTGTAGTATTTCTTTTACACCACAACACACGTAATGACTAGATAATTGGTGGAAAGAATCCTATGTAAGTAGTTAGTTAATTAACGTTGCACTGTAGTAACACAACGAGCTATTGGCGATGGTCCGAGATCAATCCCGAAGGGGAAGATTCAATGACAACGCCTTGTAATTTTGAACCTCGGTCATATGATTAGGCCAACATCTGAGATGGCACCCCACTCTCCAAACTTTTACACCACGCCAACTTGAGAAAGAATCCTAGGAAAGATTATATTGGTCAAGGAGGTCAAAACTGATTGGAGATCACGCAATTACGACAGCATCGAATATGTAGACTTTTTGTGTGAATCCCTCATAGAGTTAAAAATCAAAATAATAAATACGAAAGGCACCAAAGTCGTCATCTACTGAAAACTTAAATTATCCCAGCAATCCTAGATGACACATTTCTTTCTGCTATTCATAACCATAACAACAACCGGAGGAAATGCGACTACCAACTTTAAATTCTGTTTAAGAGAGGATCGATGTTTTCTTTTTCATTACCTTTTTATGAAATCTTTCTACCGTTACCGATTCATACCGAAAAGAATGTCCCTGGTGTGTCTTTGCAGGCAATTTCTACCTCGCCATTTCGAAGCCCTTACACAGTCTGCGATCATTACCTTAATGGCTCCAACACAAGAGGAAGAAGAGGAAGTTCACGGAATTCTACTATCTACAATGTAAAAACAAAGTTCTCCGTGTGATCTATAAAAATGTCCGGCCGGAATTCCGGGATAGTGGCAATTGCCCTCTGATGGAAGGAAAGGGGAAATTGCCACGTCAGCACTATTTCGAAATGAAAGATGCGAGAACGGCTTTTTCCTTTTTATTTCAGATGCGCATGTTTTATTGTAGCACACTATATTTTTATATCCCCTTACTTTACGTACCTTTGTTGATCTCCCTTTTTGCTCTTTACTTCCAGTTTGTGTTTTGATTTCATCCAAAATCTCAAGAAATGTATCACCAGCCTAAACAAAAGTGGGATAAGCAAGCTCTTTGCGTTGATCGTGACTTGGTTGGTTGGATTGGGTTTTATGGGCATAAAGGCCATATAATGTCGATCGGAGCAGACGTTTCCAACTGTCACGGAGTGAAGAGGATTAACGAGTGTAAAATAGAGGCAATTACATTCTGATGGGATAAAAGATTGCCAGGTCAGCACTATTTTGAAATTAGATATGACCATAGCATCTTCCGTTTTATCTCAGATGCGCATATTTTATTGTAACATAATGTTTCATAGTCCATTACATTTATATACCTTTGTCAAGCTCCTTTTGAGCACTTGACTTCTGGTTTGTGTTTTCATTCCACCATAAACCTCAACAAATGCAATACATGCAACTTAAACAGAAGTGGGAGAAATACTCTCTTTGTGTCGATCGCGGCAGAAGTTTCAGTGGTTTCAGAGAGTGGTAGGATTAAAGAGTGCATAATAGTGGCATTGCTTTCTGATGGAGATGAAAGGGAAATTGCCCTACCAGTACTATTCCAAAATGAAAGATGTTGGTACAGCCTTCTTTTTAATTCAGATTCGCAGGTTTTATTGTAACCTTCTGTTTTGTCATCCATTATTCATTCGCATATTTTTGTTGCGCTCCCCTTTTCAATTAAAGTTCTGTTCATTGTTTTGATTCCAGTCTAAACCTCAACAAATGAATCACCATCCTCAGCTGAAGTGGGATAAATAACCACTTCGCATCGATCGTGGCAGAAGTTTCCGTGGTTACAGAGTGCACAGCTGGGTGAAAGAGTGCATTAAGTGGCATTTGCGTTCTGATGGAGTTGAAATGGAAATTGCCACGTCAGCACTGCTTCCAAATGAAAGATGCGAGAATAGCTTTGTCCTTTTTGTTTCAGATGCTCGTGTTTTATTGTGACATACTGTTTTTATAGCCCATCACTCTAACTTAGGCGTCTCCTCAAGGTCATATACTCTCCTCCTTTTGTTGAGCTCTCTTCTTCAATTTCAATTCTACATGTGGTTCGATTCCCCCTAAAACTCAACAAACAAATCAACATCTATAACTGAAATGCTTGAATAAGCTCATTGTATTTATCGGGGCAGAAGTTTCCACAGTAGCAGAAGGAAGTAGAATTAAGGAGTATGTTACCTTGAAGTGAGTAAGAAGTGGCGTACTTTATTGCACGTATTATTTCCTAAATTAGTATTATATATGCACATTTTTTAAGCAGTCCACATTGTGGCCGTGGGTCGAATCCCACTTTTGACATTTAACCCAAAATTGCCGAATGGCTTAGGCCGGGGCGGCACTCACACATTAGCATTTAACTCAGTCTGAAAATCCCCTTCTGATGATTTAACTCTTTGATTATCACGAGGTATTTTAATGGCGTGTGTGGTTTTTTCCTATAACACACGCATTATGACAAAATGATAGCATTTATCGACTGAAAGAACATTAGGAAAGATTCTAATGATCAAGAAGATCAAAACAGAAAAGAATGTCATGCAGATAAGACTTAAGTTTACAGAACAGATATATCCACATGAACCCTTTAGAGGGTTTAAAGACAGTAAGAGTTCGTCATTTATACGTACAACTAGAGAAAGACCCCAGAATAAAATGAAAGCACCTTTAAATCAAATGAAAGCCAAGTGCCCTTCCTTTCCAGAGGGCACACGAGAAAATATATACCAAGTCGTTTCCGCTGAGTTTTATGGCTTAGCTTGAAACCAAAATATTAGTTTACGAGGTTCTTCTGTAACATTTAACCGCAAAATACCATACGAGCTGGTCTAAAACAGACAGTTCAACTAGAACAGAAGGCAAGAGACATGAAAGTTAAATGTCCCGTTTAACATTCATAGTTGTTCAAAGTAAATGAAATTATTGTATAATATGCACTCTTCTTTTACTCTTCCTCTATACTTTATCATATTTCAGTAACGGGTTATTCATTTCACTTATCCTAAAATTCGAGAAAGTAACTCTATCTTTTACTAACTAGTATATTTAATTATATTGTAGACAGTAAGATTCGTCATCTACATCTACAACAGAGGGGGAGACCACAGAAAGGAGGCAAGAACGCTTTAATCGAATGAAAAATTAGTGCATCTTTTTCCTGAGGGAACACGAGAAAATATAAATCCAGCGGTTCCCGCTGGGTTTTATGACTTGGCTTGAAACCAAAATATTAGTTTACGAAGCTCTTCTGTAACATTTAACCACAAAATACCATACCAGCTGGTCTAAAAGAGACAGCTCAACTAGAGCGGAAGGCAAAAGAGACAAGAGCAAGTTAAATGTCCTGTTGAACATTCAAAGCTGTTCAAAGTAAAGGAAACTACTGTATAGTATGTACCACCTTTTTTACGCTTCCTCTACGCTTGTCAAATTTCGGTGACCGGTTGTGAATTTCACTTATCCTCAAAGTCGAGAAAAACTTCCATCTTCTTTTACTAACTAGAATATTTAAAAGACAGTAAGAGTTCGTCATCTACACCTACGACAGAGAAAAAGACCACAGAGGAAAACGAAAGCACGCTTAAATCAAACGTAAACCAGTGCACTCCTTTCCAGAGGGCACACGAGAGAATATATACCCAGTCGTTTCCGCTGGGTTTTATAGCTTGGCTCCGAACCAAAATATTAGTTTACGAGGCTCTTCTGTTCTAGCGTTATGAGTTATCATTTTTACCGTCCCCTAAGTGGAAGCCCTAACACTTCGCTTATTTGTCAACGATGATTTAAAACACGATTTCTCCCAGACCGGCATCTCAGATGATTTCGTTAACACAACCGTAAAAGTTCCGAAGCAGTGCGTAAATCACTTGCTTATGTCTCAGAGGGGTCGGATTGCGCATATAGTTCATTATTTACTTTCAACTAGATTGGCTTAACTTGGAAGTTTAAGTCAATTATTTATGAAGTAAAAAGTTTTAATTGTGGATTTATTGCTTATTTCAGACACTGCATTTCAACCGCATTGAATATATCAACCAATAAATTTGAAGGGGTGCGATTTCGAAACTCGACCGTCATGTACATGGGGGCTGGCCTACGCTAAATCTGTCGTGACATCAAATGTCCTCACGTTAGCGTGGTGTGGAAGTTTGGAGCGTAGAGTGCCAGCTCATGTGTTTGCCTCGTCATCTGACCGTGGTTCAGAGTTACGAGGTAAACATCTGAGCTGGTATTCCACTCTCCTCATCATCTGATCGTGGTTCAAGATTACGAGGTGTTGTCCTCGGATCTTTCCTTTCGGGATTGATCCTGGACTGTCGCCAATAGCCCGTTCGTTGTGGTGCGTCAGAGCGACGTTAGTTCAACTACCCTCCCCCAACAAATTTGAACGATTCTGTACGAATTCACGTTTGTGTGTACACGTATACAGAAGGAAATACCTATTTATAAAGTTTCTGTAAATATTTGAGACTAAGGTAAAAGCACGTATCACTTTTTACAAAACGACATCTTTAAAAGTGTTTCAACTTTCAAATGCGTGATAGGAGTGATTTGTGTGTTTCATGCGCTTAATTTTATAAATGGGTGGAACTATTTAGAATCGTATATTCTTATCTATCATTCTAAAAATTTGGGAAAAACTGTTACATTGAAACAACATTTTTCCTGTAACATTCGGATAAGGTGTTTGGAAGGCATTCCAGAAAGTGGGAATAGTTGGAGTATAAAGAAGTAAAGTAAAAGTATATATCACTAAGACAAAGTTTTAAAAACATTAATTTTATATAAGTTTTAAATCTCTTCAGTTCCTCCCTACCTTTAAAACAGTTTAAAATTACTGGGGTATCTTGTCAAATAGTTATCAATTAATATTATTATCAGTTATTAAATAATCAAAATCTTGTCAAATATCACATATAAATCAAAGGCTCCAAACGAATATATTTCACAAGATAATCAAAATAATTTCTGATTATTTGAATGAATGCGCAACACTTGAAAGCTCAAGATAACATGACATCTTAAATCGTGTATAAATCATTGTAACTTGGTGTAACAGGAATATTTTAAAACTTGAGAAAATTTTGAGGACGCTTATCATTATGTAGCCCAAAGCTCTTCAACTATAAGTGCATGTCTGTCTAATGTCTCTTGAAATCAGCAGTTTTGCAGAAAACAAACCACAATATTTTATTCAAAGCAGGATCAGAGAGATTGTTGAACGATAATTTTAAATTCTTGAAATTACTGTCTATTGATTTTAATTTAAAAATATTTTTAACGCAGTGGTTCCGTTAAGCTCGAAAATAGGTTAATGCAAACGTGATAAAAAATTATAATTTTACGTGATCTAGATTCTAATTTTACAAACCACCATTTTATAGTAATAGAGGTTCAATACTTCATGAAAATTGAACAATCATAATGTGTTTAGAGGTGCGTATTTTCTTTAAACTTTTGTTTTAAACATTTTTTGCTTTTTCAACTTTTGGATTAGAAATTTTACTGTTTTTCTTACCGCTAAAGGTCCCTGTGTCAAACCGATTGCATCAGACCTTGCTATCTTTTAAAAACAAATATTTCATAGAAATACAGAATTTCTAAAAAGCTGAAATTCAAGTCTACATTGTTATATTTTCCTGATGATCTTATATCGAATTTTCTTTCTTTATATTTTTGGTTGATTGAAAAAATCACTGTTGTCTTAGAAGCAATCACGTTTCAATTGACTTCCACGTTGTGGAAAATTGAAATTGTAACTGCCGCTTGCGTGAGACCGTGAGAGTTGATACATAGCAGCCATAACGTATTGCAACACCACAAACACTAGTGGCCAAATACACCCAATTAGCAAATAAATGTTTAAAAATCCTACAACTCGGTCATCCTACTCTACCACTGACCTAAGTGATGACTTAATACAAAATATCAATTGATAAAATATCACAGTAATACTTATAAAAATATACAAATTAGGAAGTACGTATTACAAACAATAACAAAAATTGGCCTTCTCTTCAAGTGTTTAGAAATTTATTAACACTTTTTCATTGTATTAAAACATGACAAAATACCAAATGTGAGGTAAAAAAATACCATTATTAAGCATAAGGTACGAAATGTATAAATATGACATAAAAATATAAGATAAGATAAACAAATTATAAAGGAACAGCAAAAAATTTTATAATATGAAGGTTAAGATTCTGTATCTATTTGTGAAAAGAGTTTCATAAGATCACCAGAATACTTGCGGTGGTATATAGATCTCTATTATCCAACCTCTTTTCACTATAAACAATTTTTTTGTATTATAGATTTTTCTTGTTCTCATCCTGGATATTTCCCTTTTGTCGGTGTAATTTCTTTGGTGTTGGAAATCTTCCATCTTTTCTCTCTTCAATTTCTTTATTAGATTTCCTGTATCACTTTTTAAACTTTTAGCTATCCAACGCGCGCGCGCGAGAGAGAGAGGCCTTTTAACCACTCCCACATAAATATTTCACCTAGATCAAACTGAACAGACTGTACAGCCGTTCTGTACAGGCGTTCAATGAAGGTGACGCACATTCCACAGTGTCACCGTCCTTAAATATCACTGTCCTTAGGAATACTTACAGTCACTTATATTATATTAGTTATATATATATAGTATTATGATCTCTAAGGTTTCCTGTTTTTGGTCAGTAGTTTTACGGGAGGATGTAGCTCTTCCCTTCCATCCTTTTCAGCAGTTTGGTCCTATTTGCATTAACCAGTTCTTGGGCTTCAATTTCAGAAATGCAACTATATCTTTACGAAAATTCAATGAAGCCTGATTAAGAAAATTATATCCTACTACAACTTCAAAATTCAAGTGACTACTTGGTACAAGTTGTAGAAAAGAGAAATGCTTATCATCAATGTCAATTTGTACAAAATAATTCTTTGTCCAAACTGGGGTTCTGGTAATACCAGATAATACCTGTTATTTGCTAACGTTTTAGAAGTACTAATATTATGTAAAATTTCCTCACGTATGAGACAAATAGAACTGCCTGTCAACAGGAGCAGTAACGAACAAATTGCCCAACTTAATTTCTTTCGTTTAAATTTGATTTCTTATCATCAACACCATTACATATTTGTGTGATGCGTGTATCTGAAATGTTTTCAATCGTCTCAACCTTGTTCACCGTTACTGAATTGCCATTATTTTGATATAATTTGGGCATCGGGGTTTCAAATGATTAACTTCTCCACATCCAAAACAACTCAAGGGTCTCAACCTCTCAAACCTTTCATTTTGTGTATTCTAAGGCATCTGTGTTTTCCCAATAATTCTACATTCAACACCTCTATTACTTTTGTATCAATCTTAGAAATTCGATACACCCTGGCATTTTAGAAAAATTGCGCAATATTAGCAGTGGCTTTACTAAGTTTTATATGCTTCCACAGTCATCCGTAAGATTTGAAATCCTTTTAATATTAGACCACTCATCAACGAACCCCAAAATTTACTCGACGCTTAGACTCATCCTTAACAATAAGCTCTTTTAATGTTTCAAAATCATTAATGTGACCACTAATCCCTTGCTCAAAGAAATTATTCAATTCAAAACCAAAGTCTTTCCAAGTTCTATCAGCTCCTTGCTGACTCAGAACAAATTATAAACGGAAGTACCTCAATTTAAACCTCTCAAGTAACAAGTCTTTCATATCACCATAATCTGCAGTCAATTGCTCAGGTTCTCTGGTAATAGTCTAGGCAATATCGGTAGGAAGCAAAGGCATTAAACGTGGCAACAATTCTATTCTATCTCTCTTCAGTCACCTTTCATGACGTTCAAACATGACAAGGTAAATGCTGATATCACTTCCTTGCTCAAACTGTAAGTCATTGTTTGACTTTCCGTTTTCTTCACTAGTCCCTGAAGAAGTCATGGAGCTAATTGATGCCTCAATTCTCATTTTCTATAATTTATATTTCCTTTTCATCATTTGTACTTCCCTTTCTAACTTTTGGCCTTCAGACATTACAAATTCTGGTACACATCGCGGACCGGGCACCCACTTGTACACTTGTAGGTTTTGATGACGATCTCTAGGGGTAACTTTTTTAAATGAAAAACATACATTCTGTGAAAACGTAACTAGAACTTAATGGGGTTAAGGTAATTACATAATCGCTAACGCCGATCATTTTTACACCACTTTTTGAATTTTTCTTGGAACTGCCACTTGTGTGAAAAGTGAGAGCTGATATGCATGATTTTAAGTCTTGGAAACGAAAACTTTCTTATTCGTATAACACATTGGAGGTAGATGCACTTTTTCAAGGGTGCTTTGTAACTGTTTTATGAACTATAATTACGGTATGCTCTTGCAATCCTGAAAAAACATCTCCGGGTAGACGAATATTTTCTTCATACGCTTCAAGTTTCATTGTGATGACACATAAATGCTGCTTTAGCGTCGACGAAACCATTGGTTTCGGGATGGTACGCAGTTCTGCGCTTGCGTTTGAATCCCGAGAATTAGAATAATTCCTAGAAAAGCTCTAATTGGAATTGTGAACCTTCTTCAGTGACTGTAGAGGAAGGCTACCAAACCGGGAAGTCTAATTATTCAACAGTGATGTTGCGACTGTTTCAGCTCTGATGTTCGTCACTGGAAAATCTTCTGGACATCTTGAGAATCGGTCAATGACAATCACATAGTAGCGATATTCTGAATATGGTGATAGAGGACCAATGATATAAGTGAAGTTCATCACATTACTTGCTCACAAAATGGAACTCTCCGTGTTCACTGTGCACATGTCAGAATACTTAAGCTTTTTGGCAGCTTAAGCACCCACGAGTCCATTTATCTATATCTTGTCTCATATTTGACTAAAATAATTTTTTGAAAGTAATTTAATGGATGTTTTCATACCTTGATGAGAATTCCCCATTAGTTTGAAGAAGACAAATTTCTAAATTGAGAGGAATATAGTGTCTTACTCTTGGTGTAGAAGTTTTGCACATGATATTGGAGTCAATTCCGACGACTGGAAATTCTTGAAATTTCAAATTTGGAGAGTTTAATTCAATTAGTTTCGTTAATTACTTCTATTTATAAATTTATATAAATATTTATAAACAGAACATTAAATATGTTTTTATCTTTCGAAAAAACAGCATAATCAATAGCCTCTCGAAGATATAATTTGTCAACTCTGGATAACGCATCTGTCGTGACCAGCTGACCAGAAATGTGCTGGATTCCAGTTGTGAACTAAATAATCAAATCGAGGTGACGTAATTGACGAGATGAAGCTTTTTCCAGAAGTTGACGAAATGCGTAGATCAGAGATCTGTGATCCTTAAAAAGGGTAAAGATTCTTCTTTCCAGATGCCAGAAAGTATTACGCTTCTAGTAACTCGGTCGTAGTTGCTATATATTTTTGAGTCGGTATTAAGCGATGGGGAAAAGCTTAGCAGTTACCAGTGTTTCTTGATGGGCTGTTGTGAGAAAGTTCCAATTACGTTATCGTATCGGAAGCATCAACCATAACTGCTAAATTAGCATTAGCTCTAAGATATGCAAGAATCGCCAGTTAGTTTGTACACATCAAAAGCGTTCAAAGTGTGTTTTCGTTCCTTTCGATTCTTTTTGTTGTCATTTTTTGTTTCCAGGAGGTAATCATTCAAAACGGTTTGATAATTGACAGCATGTGGTGGAAATCGATAAAAATTAATCGTTCCGTCTTCGAATTTGTTTAACAGTAGTAGGCCTCTTAAAATCCACGATTACTTGATCACAGAAAGGAGGTGACCCAAAAATTACTTAGTTTTGTTGGAAGGCACACTTTGGAACTTTTAAAACAAGGCTGATTTCGTTAAGTCGTAGGAATATTTCCTTGAGGTGAAGTAAGTGTTCCGAGATGTTCTTAGAAGTCACCACTAGAATGTCATTGGTGTATGTAAAAGAGTATAGATCTAGACGAACGGAATGAATAAATCTTTGAAATATCTGAGATGTATTTCGGAATCCAAAATTCGTCAAAAGGAATTCACAAAGGCCGAAAGAAGTCAAAATGAGGTCTTCTCCATATCAAATGATTCGACTGTATCTGGTGTCTTGCACGAATGAAATCTAATGTTGAAAATGCTACATATTGTTCTAATTGATACTAAAAGACATGCAAGTGAAATATAAGGTAGCAATCAGGTTGAATAAGAGCATTGACAGCACTGTTATCAATATATGGATCTCCCAGAACCGTCTTTCTTCTTAACTATAATTTCTTTAATACTTCCAGTAGCTTAAAAATACCAGAACGGTACCTTAAGTGACCAAAGACGTGAGAGGTGAGTGATCTTAACTTCGGTCTACTTTATGATTACAAGGCTGTTAGAAGGTCTAGACGCTTTCAATCTGCATGCTTGTTCCACGTTTCAAATCAAGGAACAACCCGTAATTCATTAAAACTTCCGTTCCGATGATTAGCTTACACACATCATCAATGATAAAAAACAAAAGAATGTTCTTAGTAAATCTAAATTCAGCTTCACATTTTTTCGTATCGTAAGTTCGTATTGGTGAGAAATTTTCTGAAAGCAGTTTAAAGTCTTATATCTTCAGTACTCTGATAATAAGAAATCTGGCAAGATAGAAATTATCGCAGAAAAGAAAATATGAATCAACCCAAAAATAAGCTTAGAGGTCAAAATTTATAGAATCTTTTTTGAACATGTGAATGAGATGCAATTGAAGTGGACGTTCAGAAACCAATTGTGATAATGACTGAGGTATCAACTTTTAGTATGTATTTTATTATAAATAAGAATTAACACAAGAGTACACTTGAAAAGTGCAAATGTCATTTCACATTTGTGACTAATTTTATTTCATTTGGATGGATGAAGTGTACATATCGATGCTTATACTCATTATAAATAGATTTAAGTAAGGTATGCAATGTGATCAACGACCCTATTATAACAGACATTAGCAATTAATAAATTTTAACGTAGATGCTGTGAGCAGGTCTGTAGTATAAATTAAAACTAACAAGTAGGAAGATGTTAAATTTCAGCCAGTGCACCAATGATCTTCAGTGCAGGAATTCTTCAAAAACATTTGACCACTCTTTCCAGAATTCCAAGTTACTTCCTTTTACAAACCTATGGCAATGTTGTTTGACTAGTAATAAGATTATTTTCATTTTTCATCTCAACTTGTTTTACTCAAAAGTAAAGAATTAAAAACTTTTTATTCTAGTGTTTCCTTTCTACGAAAGGTTTGCATTGCATACTTTATAAGCTCTTGTGTTAAATGTTCCCGCACTGCATATTTAAATGTAATTAAAAATTCTAGGAAAAAATTAGTATCGAATTGAGTATCAGCTAAATTCTAGAGAGGGTCTAGACTCTCAAGACTAGTCTTAGTTGTCTCTAGTTTTATAAGTTTAATTCAAGCATACCTTTTTGGTTAAGTAAAAAAAAACCCGTTTTTATTCCAACAAGGGAATTATTTTTGCAAAGGAAATTTCGTTTCAAGCGTAGAACAATTTGAAAGGGAGTTTATATTTAAAGTATTATTTTTTTATCAAATCGAATTTGTGTTTAGTTATTTTATATTTTTAAATGTTTTCGTTTGCATAATTCATAGCTCTTCATATAATTTTAACTTCATTTATTTATGTTTTTAAGAATTCTGATTTTCAAAAACATTCCATATGCTTTTTTAACGTTTTTTTTCAACAATGAAAATAAATTTAAATTCCTCAAATTCCTTTATTTTGTACCACAGATTTCTTTATTTCTAATTTCATAGTCCAACAGGCAGCACTAAAGTAGTGAAGTTATAATCTGATAATGCCAATCTCAATCTATTAATCTATTGATTTGTTCTTTCCTGATCAAAATTTATTCAAAAGCAATGTTAAATATATTGGGTTAAAATCTAGTTGACTGTACGACCTTGGGTTTTGCGTTATGTTTTCTTCGCCAAGGTGGAAAGAGGCGGTCGTTAAAATTCATCTGGTAAATCACCTAGCAATGGAAGAAAAGAGGGGTTCCCAGAATTTATCGCGTATCGTTCTTAAATAATCGCCAAATTGAACTAGATTTTTAATCCAACATTGTTTTTAAAGGTCAAAGCTCAAATTTCATGAGAGTTTTTCTATATGAGCAAATTTGTCTATATTTCTTCCCTGCTTTTAGGCATTCATATGCAAGAACAAAAATTAGATTATTTCTCATGCATGAAGTGTATATTGCATATTTCGAACATGGCTTTTACATTTCATGCTTCTTTAGCTGCGGCTCTGTTTTAATAAATTAAATCGTAGTGCATCTGTAATGTGTTAGTCGTTTTATTTCTTAATTATATATGCATTAATTATTCATTTTTATAAATAAGTATAAATTTTAGAACATACTAAAAAATAACTGAAAAACGTATTATTTAAATTTATAAATAATGCATTTTTTCAGTTATTCTTTTCATTACGTAACATTGATAAAAAATCACCGTGCACCAGTCAAGACCAGTTGAACTAAAGGAGGGTAAAAGGTTATTGCATTAAATAATTGTAAGACTAATTTCATTAAATAATTAATGAATTTCACTTAGAAAATGAGAACAGTATCTTGCATAATTTGAAAAACTTAATTTCCAAAATATATTTCTATGTGTGCGCGAATGACAAATGATTATCGTTTGCGCGCGCATTGATATCTTGGCTTACGAAGAATTAAGAATCATTTGTAATTTAATTATTTTTGCTTGTATTATTTAGACCCAGTTGTGGCAATATTTATAAAAATATCTTTAGAACTTTTGTTTATGTTATCTTTAGAACTTTTGTTTATGTTATCGTTAGAATTTCTCGTGTTAAGGATTCTTCGAATGGCTATACCCTCTTCTACAGTCTATGTGTTATGATTTATTATTTATTCTTTAACTGTAACTATAATGGAATGATAAATTTTTTATTATGCCGATTGAGGAAAAAGATCGTTTGCTACTGTGTTACTCGTTTGTACATATTTCTGTGTGATCCATCTGTAATATTCCATGTAGAACAGCCTGTATAGAATATTTCATGTAGAATATTCCATCTAGAACATTCTATGTAAAATTTAATCATGTTATTGTAAAAATAAACGAACTACAACACTACGCCTCAGCGCAAATTGTTTTGTACGAACGCTGAGAAGCGATTTTCATGGAAACGTTATTATATAGAGCCTTGGTTTCTGTTAATATTCATGGAATTTCTGTAAATAAATTTTAGTTACACAATCCACTTACTGAATTTGCATCTCACGGGTCGATTTTCTAATTGCATAACTTTAGAAATTGCCAAACAATTTATGCATTCTATGCATTTCTGCGTCTTTATGCATCATTTATTGGCCTTGCTGTAGCATTTAAATGTGGGTCACTGGAAAGTTATTAAAGTAAAAGGTAACACCTTTGATTACATCGCAGTTTGCAAACTTCCACCTCCTTGATGCAAAAGGTGACTTCAGACTTTCGTAATTCCTTAACCTAATTTTGATTCGCTCTTGAATTACGTCGACTTTGCATTCTGCGTCCCAGACTACTGATGATGAGAGGGTGACTTTGCGAATGAATTATGGATTATGTAAACTGCATTATGTGCAACAGTCGGCGTTTTTGGCACTTTGAGCATCCTCCAGTGAAAATCTCGCGTTTCATCAAATTTGGAATATGAAGATCCCAATTAATATCTCTAAAATTGAAGCAATGTGCTTTGAGGTTATTTGACTTAATAAATGCGCTTTGAGATTATTTGACTTAATAAATGTACACTCAGAATTAGTCTATCCTTCATCCTTAAATAATAGCAATATGAACTATGAATACATACCTTTCAAATATATGGAAGATATTTTCCTAATGTTGTAAAGGTCCTTATACCCAGAAGATTTCATTTACTTCAGATCTTTAAGAAAGTATTAATCTTACCTTCTTTAACTTTGAGGGGTTCACACGAATATATCCGTTTTACTACTTGCAGTCTTCCTTGCATGATTAGTAACCAGTTTTTACCTTCTAGACCAATAGAATCTTTCCTATGATTCTTTCATCCAATATATGTGGTTATATGGTCACGTGTGTTGCGGGGAGAAAGCAATACTCGGAAATCTCGTGATTCTCGTAGATAGTATAAGTAAATAGATATAAGTAACGAGAACAGAAAGAAAATATACACAGATACAGAATTTTTCATGACAATAAAAAGGAAAACTACCCACAAACTTCCAAAAGTTTTAGTTACTCCTTACTGAAATACAATGGTTATAAAACAAGAATTGGATAAAATAGAAACAATATACCGTGAATTGCATAATCTTGTTAAATATCCTCTGTAAAAGCTTTCTTCGGTGCTGGAAAACAAATATGTTCCAATGTCTCCTTTGCATTGAGCAATCACGGCATTTGTCCTAGCCCACAAGATGGATCCTATGTGAATAAGCTTGGGTAACTATGTGACCAGTTTTGGCATTGGCTGCAAATGGAAGTTACAAGCGAGGGACTTTCATAAAAGGACAAAGTCATTAGACTCTGGTTATATGACAACAACAGGACTTTTCCAGGCGTAACACAAACTGTATAAAATCTTGCATAGGTTCCCTTTAGAGTTACGTCCAAGGCAAGGGAGCTAGACCCTATTGACAATTTGATCAATATTAATGCCATTTCGTTGCCATATACCCACCACAGTGCACGAGAATCCACTGCTAAGTGACGTTATTATCTTTCAATTTGTAGATACGATTTCTAATTTCTTAAATTCGGAAAACAGCTGCTTGGTTTGTGTTGTTGTAGACATTAGGAGTACTGCCATAGGTCAAAATGCAAATTGAGCGGTATTCATATAAGGAGAGACAACGACTCATACCTTATGTTCATTGTATAATAAACCCTCCAAGTCGTTTCGACAAGGTATCTTGTCCATCAAGATCTAACCAATTTTGCTAATGACGGCAATAATATTAGCATCAAGATGTTTTCGATTTTTATGATGACGAGATTAAGATGTGGTCAGTTTTTCTAATGACTAGATATCTCGTCCATCAAGATATGACTAATTTTGCTAGTGGCGAGATACCTCGTCGAGAAAACAACCACCAGGAGGGTTAACCATTTAAAATAAACATAAATTAAACTATCTACTCTTTGATAAATGCATAAATTTCATAGTCCTAGTACTCCTTATGCATAATCCAATCACAATTTTTCCAATCGTTAAAATTGAAATAGCAAAGTTACATCTTGAACTGTCACACCGAGCACGAAATTTTACCGACATTGCATTTTCCATCTGACATTTTATTCCACAGAAAATGCTCCCCAATTCTTTTCAACGGGAAATACACACGAGGAAGAACAAAATCAAAGAGTTAGGGCGAAAGGAAAGTGAAAAAAAACTTCTATTCCATTGTTCAATGCGTTGTCGTAGAATTCTTACCTTTCGTCTCGAAGTAAAAATGATCTACGTGTCATAAAATTTTCAATCTTAGCTTCTGAGAGAACCTCCACATAGAAAACTTCGGGGAAAGAGGTGTCGTAAAATCCCTTCCATATATATATTTCATTGATCGCTTTCGGGTTTAAAAGAATCGAAAGACATTCCCACCTTTCCATTGAAACCTCAACAAATAGAAGGGAGAGAAGAACAAGACGGTCTTGCAAAGCGCTACACTTCATCGATTATGCAGTGTTCTAGAGTTTCGAAGCTCATTTTTATCTCAAAATATTTCTCGAGATGTTTTTGAAGCGCAAGCATTCTTTGAACTGTATTAAAGCTCATTATGTCGGGTACTTTTTCCCGAAACTCCGTGCTTCTCCAAGTCGCCGAGACGGGTTACTGAGTGTTTTTGCTTAAGATTTTTTTAAATACTGGAAAATGCAGAAATTTTGTCAGGCTTTTGTGTGTTTACTCAAGCAATAACGTCTCTTCCGGGACTAAATTAAATTTAAAATGTTTTTTGTGTAGCTCTAATGACGTTTTACGGTAAGGTAAGATAGCAGGTGTAGTACAAAACCTACGTATAAAATATGCTCCACAAATAAAATAGCTAGCTATGTCAATATTTTTCGCAGAGTAAAAATAAATTTTTATACTTCCCTGCTGTCCTATTTTTAATTTAATTTTCACAATGTCACAGATAACGGTTTTCTTAAGGGAAAGGAGAACATTTTTTTACACTAGGAGTCAACATTCCTGTTTGGGAATGGGTTATAAACGCTCCGATGTTAAGAACACTGGAATAGTTATTCTTATTTACGTTTTATTCAGATTTAATCATATTTTGCAGATGTTTCTTGTTACAGTCATTTTCCAGTTCCATTTTTCCAATATCCAAATTCTCTCATAGGACGTCATTAAATCCTATGACTTCTCGAAATTCAACATTTTCTTTAAACAGATTCTTCAGGGTTGATATTGATTTTACTAATTCGAATAGTAGTTTAAGAGCTTGGCTTACGAAATTCACAGGTTTATCCAAGATATCCCGCTCTATATTCCCATCTCTTGTGTTCAAGGGCATTGTTCTGTTCAAAGGAACGAAATGGCGAGATGGGCCTATCTCTTTCTCTCCTAAATTGCGCCGAGCTCCATTGATTCTTTTTTTACGGATCATAGCCCCTTTGCCTTTTAGTTCTTCAGATTTTTTACACCACACTGACCAGTGTGCTTGGGAGGAAAAGGTAGCCCAGACCATTACGCACTTACCTGTCCTCTCACCCAAATATTCCAGGACACTGTTCCGTCAGAAAGATACCCTCCCGAATGTGCTCAAGAAAATAGCACAACACAAAGAGGCCCAACACTGGTTAAAGCTTGTCCGCCTTATGGATGTAGATGAAGAAATACTTGGGTCGGTTCCATTGATCCTCTCCTTAGGAATTCCAAGATCCATTAAGGTATATGTATACACTAGAACATTTTTTTTTCAAATTTTGACTTTAAAAATCCAGTTTTTCACAATAGGTCATTGGTTTGTGCTTAAACTCATTTTAGAGTGAAAAATTCTGATTAAGCTACTCTTCAGAAAGACAATTCCTGTTGGAAATTATTCCTAATATTATTCTATTGTTTTGACCCTCCATCAAGTTGCTAGAGGGAATACGTTCTTTTTGCAATTTTTTTCATGAAGGAAGTCTAAAAAATCAAGATTTTTTTCAGGAATTTCATTATCTAAAAATCAGCTAAAAATTCATTTCTTAACCAATAACTTTGACTGAGGGTCAAAACATCCACTGTATTATAAAGATTCTAATACGCAAAAATAATTATAATAGATCAATTCATTGTTGAGTTATCACTGTTCGAAGGAAGCATCCTATTGCAAAAACATAGTTCTTCAGAAATCGAGTTTAAAGTTTTGGAAACGTGTTTCTCTATGGTGACTGTACCTAACCCAAACTCATGTAACTTCAAAACTATTTAGAATATTTACAAGATCTTGGTATCGTTTGAAAACTAAGGGATTGGACAATATTTTGAATTATTAAAAAATACATAGATATTTTGGTCAATTTTCGTGATTTCTAGTGTATACATACACCTTAAGCATCTTTATCACTTACACCCTGATGGGACACCTGAATCTTCGTCCACCACTTAAATAGCATTAAGTCCACCAAGAGTCTGGCAGATAGGTTCTTGTATTATATTTTAAGAGTTTAAAAATCTTCAATGTCCAGGTTGGTTTCGAAAGATCACTATTAGTGATCTTAAAACCACGGAAGTTTCACTGCATTCAGATCATATGTGGTTGGTTTCCTGGGTTTTATGGTGTATATTTGACCAAGCTGCGGTAAACTCAAGACAGACAATGTCAAGTAATGAACATACACACTCAAGGGAAGTTTTATTCCCACAGAAGAGAGAAATGGATCCGTGTAAGTTACAGGAATTGAACCTATATCGCTTACAACTCACAGGTACTTATCACATTTAAGTAAAGATTGCGGTCATCAGTCCTATTACATTCTCCGTTCTGTTCGTTCATTATATTAGAACTTCTTGCAAGGGAGTCACTAAAGTTTCACTGCATTCTTCTGTTCTCTGGTTGGTTCGCTGGGTTTTATGACCATATTTGGTTAAACTGCGTCAAATACAATACAGACGTATTATTATATAAGTATTACGGCTATCAGTCGTATTACATGCCCCAATTTGTTCATTCGTTATACCAATTCTGTTAATTCGTTTTAGTAAAACTATGTTTATGAAGTCCCGCTGTGGAATTCTAAAAATAAAACCAAATAATCCCGATCAGTTCAAGAAATTGAGCAAACTTAATTTTATTGTCCTTACTTTTTATTCATATCCCATTGCTATATACAATATCTTACACACATATTTTGTTTTACAACTTTGTGATTTTAACAAAACATTATCATTATGTTTTAAGGAAGATATTGAAGAGCTCTTTAGTATTATGAAAGCAAAAATTATTTTGCATTTTAAAAGCAAACGGAATCCCTCTTGGGAGGTAAGAGAAGGTAGTGAATAAATGTCAAGAGTTGCCGTTGCGGTTACGATGGAAACAGCGCCAAATATTGCTTCAGATCGATAATCAATGCTCCTACATATATTTGAACTATAGGAAACGAAACTTTCCGATTTGGTACACTGGTGTATAATACAGATATTTCCTCGAATCATTATACTTATGTTTATTTCCATTGAAGTTTTTAATTTAAGGAACGTCTCAACATTCTCATAACTACCTCTTGAGATGTCTAAATCTCGTTGGATATATCAATTTGAAAAAAATTTCAACTGATGGTTATGTATCTAGTTTCATGAAGCACGCACCACACCATTCTCATAATTGTATTTCTTGAGATGTTTTGCTTAGTTATACATATATGAATTTTTAAAATTCCTCAACTGATGGTATGGATTCAGTTCCATGAAACATTTACATTCAGACACATCACAACATTCTCATATAATTGAGGCGTTGACGTTGAAAAGGAGGTAAGCGCCAAAAACTAAAGTGTACAGGACAAGCAAAAACCATATAGGAACATAGGAAAAGAAAGTAACACCCGTTTTCAACTCATAAATTTGTATTAATAATTAATACAAATTACAAATTTATGAGTTGAAAATGGGTGTTATTTTCTTTTCCTATGTTCCTATATCGTTTTTGCTTGTCCTGTAAAATTTAGTTTTTGGCGCTTACCTCCTTTTCAACTTCAACGCCTCAATTGTATTTCTTAAGATGTTTGTGCCTCGATACATGTACCAATTAAAAAACTCAACTGAATACATCTAGATTGTTTCATGAAACACTAAATTTGAACACATCCCAACTTTCATGACTATCTCTTGCTGCGTTTATTTCTCGTTATGTTATATCAACTAGCACATCAACTCGCAGTAAATCTGCGTTAGTTTCTTAATTGCTTTTATACAGAGACTGTTCGGACATTTTTTGAACGATTTTAATGGACTGAAGATCAATTTTTTACATGACATTTTTGTGTTTTAAATGTTCTATTTGATAGCCCTTATTGTTAACTATCTTTCTACACCTCTTAATTTCCATGATAATAATGACTTTTGTAGTATCGACAGAGGTATTTTGTCCCATTCTTGTTCCACAGTTTTCCAAGTCCTTGAATGGCTTTAGGTCGACGTTACGATAATGCTCTTTTTAAAAGTCCAAAAGCACAAAAGTCCATGGATGAGACATCTGGAGATTTAGCAGGAATATCAGTAAAGGGTATTGATTTGATACAGTTTCTTCCAGCTTTTACAAGAATTTAATAGTGGATTTAGATGTGTGGCTGCTTGCTTTATCCTGATGCAGCTGTACTGATTGTTGGCACTGTGGATAAAGATATGGTATTTCTCTTTTGAATATTGAGAATAAAATATGGTCTTGATAGTATGTGAAGTTGATTTTTACATTTTTCCCATCTCTTTACTTTTAATTTTCCATTATATGCAGATCCAGCAACAATCATAAATCCCTAAGAGAAAGTTTATTTAGATTCTTGGAACCAGGTTTTAAGACTTTTTTATCCTCTTTTATGATAATAAATTGCCCTCTTTTATTGCAATCATTTAAATACACCCACGCCTTGTTTATTGTCACAACATTTTTCCAGCTTTCTCCAGCTAAATGCTTCTCATACAGAATTCTGCAGCGAGTTCTGAGTTCTGCAATATGTCGTAGATAGACGATGAACATCGTATTTTTGGCCTGTTTAAGATTCAAATCACTGTTAATTATTTTATTTACAGTTGAAACTGAACATTTTAATGACTTTGCAATAGTCCTTTGACTTGGTGGATTCTCTTTTAAAATTAAAGCTCTTACCTTACAAATATTCTCAGAAATTCTTTTCTTTTTTGGATACGTATTTGGGAGTATTTTCCCACTTTTACCTTTTTCATTAATAATATTACTTTTCGTACCTTTAGATATCGAAAACCCATGATTTTTACAGCGTTTTTGAATAATTGAATAAGCATAATTCTCTTCGGAGAGAGCGGAAATATAGCCTTCCATCCATTGCTTATTTAAAAGCGCCATTTTGAAAGTAAACGAAACTGAGTTAGCGGACGATAAGTCCGCTTCAACTATTTAACTACTACGAAAATAAAATTCTTTCGTTGCATACAATTTTTTTACATCTCATCGAAATCGTTCAAAAAATGTCCGAACAGCCTCTGCATATTGATTTACTATTCATAAGGAATCTAAGCATCGCTGTGAGCTTTTCATATCCAAAATCAAGTAAAATTGATCAAAAATATAAAAACAGCATTTAATGAATAATGATGCAGTGAGTAGAAGTGTTTTCAACATTTTCTGGGAAATATGGATGTTTGAGTACATACCAGTATTCTAAAACTCTAGAATACTATGTTAATCGTTTCTTCTATAGCTTTGCATCTTTTTACTCTACCATTCAATAAGCTACGGATGATTAAAATCTCATTCTGAAAAAGTACTTCTCTTTATCACCTTAAAGTAAACTTAAGACAAACATTTTTAAGTGTATAACGGTAAAACTTCTTCATTTTAAATAAATGTTTACGAAGCTGAGTCTTCGAAGAGTCCAAAACGAATTTGTTTCTGAAGATCTGGTATTCTGTACAAAGCTCTCAGTTAAATGGAAATATTTTTACCATTTATTATTCTAACACGATTCTGGTATTCCATTCCAGCTAATGCATTCCAGTAATGGAATAGTTTCGAAGGAGTCTGAAATAAAATGAAGAAAATGGGAAACTTCACGCGAAATACTGAATTTAATTCAATTTTCGTTCAGGATGAAAAATACTGGTTTATAGAAGCGAATTGATTGCCTTACTAAACTTAATACATTTTAAATGTGTGTTTTTGTGCGGAGAATTTAAGCTATGTAATAATGAAAAAAGTGTCTCTTCCAATCATGGAAACAGGATCCCATGCGAGTAAATGCTGGTCGTAAAGATAATTAAACTTGAGTAAAGCTTTCACATACAAACTTAAAGGAGAAATATATGTGGTCTTTCAGAATGAGTGTAAGACGACACTTTCTGTAAGGTAATGTATGTAAGGTAGAGGTTCTTAAGAATTCACTTTAATTTTTAATGCAACCTTCGTAAAAATTTCGTGAGCATATAAGAAGACTCTTGAAATTAAAAAAGTTATTCAATTTATTCATGAAATTTAACTAAACAGATTGTTGTGTTAATTGTATTATTTTTACTTTTTATGAGCTCTATATTTCTATTCGTGAAGACACATTCTCAATACATTGCAATAATATGAAATGCTTTTAGTGATAATAAAAATTTTATTGTTGAAAAAGTTTCAGTCTACATGTAATTTCTAAATAATTTTAAATTTTAAATCTATAATCAAAATAATTCTTAGTATTTTAATTGATTAAACTAAAATAGTTTCCGATAAAAGTATACTTTGAAAAAGACAAATGTTATTTTAATGCAAGAGAAAAATTTCTTATAGGGTGACAGCACGCATTATGGAACACCTGGCATTAAAAGATAGTCAAAAGTAGTAGAATGGATTTTTTGAATAAATCGTTTTTGATAATTTTCAATTGAATCAATTGATTTTTTGAATAATATATTAAACTCGAAAAAGTTTGAGTTATACTATAAAAGTAATAAAAATCGATATGACAATCTGGTTTATAATATGGAACACTTACAAAATATGTTTCACACACAAACCCTCTTAATTTTATTATAAAAAATACATATTTAATTAGTTCTTAAGTAGAAAGAAGTATATACTTTTCGAGTTTTTAATTCCATTTAATTTCTTTTACACATTGGAAAAGGTTCAAAATATGTTCGATTCTCCTTCATGCTTTGACCATGATAACAACTGGTCTCTACGCATACTTTGAACTGACAAAGCATATTTCTCGTTAACTGGGAAACGTGAACTCTAAGAACTACGTGTACTGGGCGGACAAAAATCCGCATGATTTGTTACCTCAACCCTTACGCGAAGCCAAAGTAACTGTGTGGTACGGCATCGCAAATACTATCTTCGTTCCTGGCTAAATGACGCGTTTTGTCACTGCTCTCTAAGCAGCAATATTAACGATTTACGTCATTCCTGAGCTGCAGCAACAAAGTACTATATTTGACGTCGTGTGGATGCAGGGCGGAGTTGAAACATGCTGACCCATGTTGAAACATGTATCAAACGTTTGTTACAACAGCACTTCGGTGACAAAATTATCCTCCACCATTTTCCATTTCCGTGGACACCACGATCTCCTGACCTAACACCAATGAATTTCTGACTATGTGGATAGTTTCAATAAAAAGTTTACAAGGAAAATACTAGAAGTGTGTTTGACTTGAAAGAAACCATTAAACGTGAGATTCTGCATATTCCTTGTTCAATGTTACATGTATCAGTGATGTCCACAATGTCCTGCATGCAATGTGTCATCGTCTGTGAAGGCGGTCATGTAGAACATTTTTTGTAATAAAATTAAATTGTCTTTCATTTGTCGTTCACGCTCTTTGATAGTACTCTTGCGGCGCAGTCCTTTTTAGAGCTAAAGTTGAAATTTCAAAGCCAGTTTTGTTTTTTCACTGTACAATCACATTGAGATAAAAGTGGTTGTTGCAATTCGAAAATTTTTTACTCTACCAGTAACCGTGAGAGCTCGATTCTTGTTATTTATGTAACTCGAGAGCAGAAACCTTGGAATCTGAATCTCAAGTTTCATTTCGATTCGTTGAAAATTGCGGTCACTATGGGCTCGTAGACTGGAGAACTTACTTTACCACCACCCGATGTATTGTAATTTAATAATATTCAATACAGTTTTAATATTATTAATAAATAATACCTATCGTTGTGGAATCTACAGACGCAACTGGATGGAGTCTTGAAATTTCTTTGGATATAATATTTCTGCCAAACTCAATTATTTAATATTCAATTAATTTAAAACACTCATTTACCATAGAGAATATTTTGGAACATGCTCTATATAGCGTGCTCGTCATCTGACCGTGGTTCAAAATTACGTGGTGTTGTCCTCGGATCTTTCCCTTCGGGAGATGATCCCGGACTGTCGCCAATAGCCCGTTGTGTTGCTCCCAGTGCGACGTTAATTAAATACCTACCAACCTATATGGCGTGCAATCACTGTGTTCCATATTAACTTCGAAGTAAAATTTACACTTGCATAAAAAAAAAACAAATTTAACCAAAACTTAGTATTGAACATTCACAAACAAACCTATTTTATGATATAGCTCTCATAATAAAAATATCTATGAACATATCTTCTCTTGACTAATGGCCTTCTGAATGAGCCTCTAAAATATTTGAAACACAAAAAGGCTTTTTGCAAAACGGATTCTCGAATGACGCCTGAAACAGAATAGGAATTTCTTCTACTAACACAGAAGTATTTTATGCAAATCCCGATGGATTTCGATAAGTATCTGTCAAGACATTGCAGTGTTTCATATTGCATGCATTTATCCTATATATCAAGTGCCCATTACTGACATAGCAACAAATTTTATTCTTTACATATTTTTACGTTGTTTACTTTAGATTAAGCATAGAATTTTGATCCTAACTTTAAATCATGGATCTTTGCACTTTTTAAATTGTCGAACATTTCTTACTTGCTTAAGTTTTTTAGAAATAAGATATTTTTATTTTCATCCACTTTCCACACACTGTCACACACCCTTCTAGCATTTTTAAAACTGTTTGTTAACCGATAAAAAAATATTTTTATTCAATCGAAGTGCTTTTGTTCAGATAAATAAAATTTGTAGAACACCTTCTTGTCAAATTTCATCGGGAGAGTGTTATAATGTCGTAAAACATGAAAGAACATCACGATATCAGAAATTCAAAGGGTGTAGAAATGTTTACCATTAAGAAATTAAAAATATTTTTCAATTTATTCTCATGAATATTTTCTCTTACATTAAAGCAAATAAAATTTTAAGAAATGTCTCTGTGTATAACTATATACATCTTAGTGTTATTGCAATTTACTTGAACAATTTTCAACTTGTGTGAAATTTTGAGTTTTCTGAACTGTTAAACTTGAAAGTAAATGGCAAATTATTTAATGTTTACATTATTAAATTATTTAGTGTTTACATTTTAATTCTGGTGTATAAAAAGGACAAATTAGAGGGTGTAAAATCAAAGGAGGGTAGAACATGATGACCAAGTTTTTCAGAATGTTTTTATTTATAACTTTTGAAACTGTAATGTTAAAAATATATGTTTTCGAGGCCAGTAAATATTTAATTTTTCCTTTTAAGTACGCTTTTTTCAGCGTTACATGCAAAGAGTGTTGGTAGAAAGCTGTACACACAATCACATTTAACTCAATCTAAAAATAATAATGTACTTCCTATCATTCTATTCACCTTAAATGTTCAATAAGACTAGTTTTAAAACCTAGTATGCTAAATTATGTGTTCTAAATATTTAAAGTAATAGCTGTAATCTAATTAATTTATTAATATGAAAAATGTATCAATCACCATGAATAAGCAAATTGTGTACTTAGACACATTTAACATAAAACTGCACACTTTACTTTACAAACATGTAATTTGTACGGTTGTTAAAATTTATTAGGGCTACTAGATGTTTTAATATCAGGAATTTTTTAAAATTGAAACAAATAGGGAATCCGGCATGAAGAAAAGAAGCCCCTTTTTCGATGGTTACAATTATTAATCCATTTATCTCTTATGATTCTTTCACAGCAAGAAATATTAACATTTGTTCTTAATATTAATCTTATATTACTGTGTAAACGATTGCAGCATGTAACTAAAAATCATTGGTTATGCAAAAATTTCAAAAGAGACTAATATTTTTTCACGAATTCCTGAAAAAACTTCTGTATTGCAATGATTTATTAATACGTTATTTTTTATCTCCTATAACATAACAAACGTACTTTTTGCAATTTAATTTGTTATCCAGAGCAAAGGTGTTCTTTTTTGTTCTATCAAATCCAATTACATGTCTACATAAAACTTGAAAACAAGGAAACAATATCATTACACCATTTGCGCACTTTTCTAGCTTTAAGAATAAGTATGATTCTTGCGACGTAATTCATTTAATTATACTAATTTCTGATAATCAACGATCCATGTGAGCATAAAACCTGCTGAAAAAGAATCTATTGCCTTGTAACTAATTGAATTTAGATTAATTTATGCATTATGAAAGCGAGTGAGTTAGAATTCCGAAGATACGTTTCATTCGTGTTTTTTGACAATATTCGTAATTGAATTGCCATCAATTAGTTATCTGGAGAACATCAGCTTTGGATGAATACTTGTGAAAGTAAGTTTCAGATTTCTGTTAAAAGAAGTTGTATGAAATTGATATAATTTGACTTAATATATGCTTCGTTTAAGGTATCTAATAATGTTTCAGACTTCCAACTTCTTCAAGAAATCATACAGTGTAAGATTAAGTTAAAACACTGCTTTATAAAATTTCTTTCTAAAACTTCATATTTAGGAATTTATCTGTTTTCTAGTTTGTTTCAATCATTTTTTTCTTTGTTGGAATGGCATCCATGAATACACGTTGAAATAAATTAAAAAGATCATACAGCAGTTACATTGGTGTACTTGGCACTTTTTCTTTTTCAACAATCCTTTTCCGAATGACCTTATGTATCT
Organism: Meta bourneti; assembly: GCA_933210815.1. NCBI lineage: Eukaryota > Metazoa > Arthropoda > Arachnida > Araneae > Tetragnathidae > Meta > Meta bourneti. The sequence continues at coordinate 59,099,234 of OW119926.1, forward strand.
TGGAAAAGTCTGAAAACAAGGTGTCACTTTTGCTGTTCAAGCTGGAACTGGCCTTATTGTCACACAGGCCTACTTACTACATGGATTCCACCTCACTGATTTAGATAAATTTCTTTTTTTTTGAAGAACAGACATTGCAGCACATCTTGTTCTGTAATGGGGATAACTATTTTAGGCAAATTTTGAATTGGGTTATATGACTCCAATCCATTGTTCCTGTTTTATTTTCCTTTTTTATGTTATACTGCATCTCATGTTTATAGAAGGCATTGTGATATCGGTGTCAATGCACTGGACTCACGATGTAATGTACTGTAATGTAAGATGTAATATAATGTAATGCAAGATGTAATGTAAATAAAATGCATCAATTGTAATATGTAAGTGGAAGATGAAACACAAAAATATGTATCACCAAATTACATTTTTCATCTACATAAAAAAATTAAAATTCTCTCATATTTCGCTTCTTCAGGTATGAAACTCTTCTCTTCACAGTTCTGTTCATTAAATTATTGATTGAACAAGTTGCAAAGCTTCCTTCTTAAATGTAGATTGTTTCCTAACACATCGAGATTTAACGAAAACTTTCATTTCAATTTTGTTGCATAGATGAATCTAACTAACTGAAATTTTTACTAGGATGTTCGTTTTGATACGTTCCATCTTTTTCTAACTTAATTTTTACTTACTTATCGGAGGCTTCTTTATTTTAATCAGTCATTTTACAATTCCCTATCTGTGAATGAAGTCTCATTCTAAATGCAGGGACAGAAATAAGTGTGAACAGTATTTGTAACCAGACAGCAATTTGAATGTCAGCATCGCAGACAGTAGACTCAATAGTTTACTTAACGTCCCAAGAAGCAGATGTTATTAACTATTTCCTGGAGTAAATGACCTTGCGCTAGCAACCTGTGAGTTGTAGGCGGCGCAGGTGCGAGTCCTCCTTGGTTGTATTTCTCTCATCTGTGTCAGTAAAACTTTCCTTGTATATGTATGTCCATTACTTGACGTTGTCTGCCTTGTGTTTTGCACAGCATAGCCAAATATTTCTCCTGCGCCATAAAATTTCAGAAAACCAACCACCGAGTAGATGTTATTTACTATTTTCGTATATAATCATCTGAAATGAATAATTTACAGAATTTGTTATCAAAGAACGGTGACATACAAATTTTATTGTATCACTAATCGTTGAAAAAAGGAAATAACGTGATTCATTCAAGTTTATATAAAAAACTTAAATTTTGAATCTTTCAATTTTTATTTTAAAAATGGTTCAAGACCTAGTGAACCAAATGTATAATGTACTATATATAGATTTAACTCTCTGAGAGCGTCATGAGATTTCTGAGTAGTGTTGTGTTGCCAAATAAACCCATCTATTGGTTGAATCCTAGGAAATATTATATATATCAATAAGATAAAACTTGGCTATAAGTTCATATAGAGATGGTTGCATGTTACAGAACGGATATATACGTGCGAACCCCTCAGATGGTTAAAACAAGCAAATACTTAAAATAAGATAGATATAACGTGATAAAATGGCTTAAAATTTGAATCTTTCAATGTTGATTTTAAAATTGGAAAAAGACCTGCTAAAAAAGGTGTTCTTGAAATTTCGGTTAAATATAAATAATTTCACAAAAACATTTTACCTCAAATGTGTTTTGTAAGATAATGCTTTTTCAGCCTGTAATAAACTTGAGAGAGCTGAATGTTTATTTCGAAAAGTGTAAAAACTAACATAAAGAATTGAACACTAGCAACATAAAAAAAATTGTTTTTAAATATGCATTTAAATATGCACTTTTTAAGAAAGAATTCAACTATCATTTTACTTTCAGCTAACACAAAATAGATTAAATTTACTTCAGGATCCTCTTTTAAGTGAAGGATGGATAGGTTCCGATTGCAAATGGAGTCCATTTACTACATATTCACCACATTTTTATTTTTAATACCCCATTCTTTATTCCAAGCATTTCAGCTCTGAAAAGAAAACAAAATGCTTTCTATTCTAGCTCTCTATTCTTTCCATTCGTCCAGCCACCTTTTTATATTCCATTCGTATAGGACGAAGGAAGAGGGAATTTTTGTGTTTATTTTCTATTTACTTTAACAAAGAAACATGAGAAAACTGAAGAACTTGGTTGGGAAAGAAAGTTTTACGTATTTACCCGCTTTCTCTAGCAGGACCCTGGGGGATCGGTTGAATTGGGAGGAAAGGGTTATGAATAAAACAGCTATATATATATATATAATGGTAAAGAAGAGAATTGAAGATTCAAAAGGTGCTCAGACTTTCCTTAAACATTTTTCTTTACTTTTGGGATTTTTATACATTTTTATTTGATGTAGATAAGGGTACAATAAGTGTTTCAGGGTTTGAAGCAAATTGGAGGGTCTTGCTTTGCTTTAAAAATTGACGTAGCGAATCAAGTTTCACCTTTTATGTATTGATGAAATATAGTATGTGTGCGATCAATGGGCTTTCCTTGGACTGAGCTGTCGATTTTTAGACTTAACTCTCCAAGTATTTCGACGAAATATCTCGTCCAAGTTCTGATCAATTTTGCTAAGGACGAGGTATCTCGTTGAGACAAAGTCGATCTACTTCTTCATTATTAGGAGAGTTAATTAGGGGAATTAATATCAATGTAAGAAAACAAATTGTCCCTTTCTCAGAACTGGTGACAGTTTGGAACAGGTTTTTGCATCAGAGCTGGCCACTACAGGAGAGTTTTCGACGCTAAGATAGCCAAGGGGGTTAAGAACTTGGAATGATTATTTAGAAGTGTTGTGGGGAAACAAACCCGATGTCTTCCACACTATAAAAGAATCTGTTACATTTTGAAAAACCTTGTGATATAAACACCTAACATGTGAAATGTCCACGACGAAAAGGAAGTCTTTTCCCTGAATCACTTTTAATAAATGGGACAATGCACTATCATCGTGGAAATTTACTAAGGACATTTTGATACAATCGTCCGAGTGGTAAAGTGCATTTTTTATCTCCAATGGCGGGAGCAAATGAACATGATACAGAGAAGAAAGCACTTAATACGAACAGATACAAAATACCGAGAACAAACAAAAACAGAGTAAAAAAAAGGAACATTAAGAAACAACTGGTGGTCGTCCCAAAGGTTCTCTCGCCTCCCATTATCGATAAGTCTCAGAATTACCATGGAGTACTTGGCAACGGAGCAGGTGGGATCTGTGTCCATATATTCATATTTTTTACAGAACGGGGAGGAAGGCAGTATAAATGCCAATGCAGCACTGATGAGCAGCAAGGCAGTTGTGCTGAAAACCCGCAACTGATTTCGTCTTGGTTTATCAGGTATTTGTAGTAAGGTCTCGTCCTTACAGAGTTTTGAATTAAATCTACGTTGCAGTTCATGTTGGTGCATCAAGATCTTAATACGTTCTTTTATGAATAACTGGCTGAATTACCCTGCGTTGCTCGGGTTGAATTGTTTATAATTTATCGTAATATTACTCAATATTATTCCTATGGAAATTTTGAATTGCTTTTAGCCCCCTGCAGACCCAAGACAAATCTAACGGGGTTAATATATATTTTATGTGTCCCGCAGAATTCCACTGGATGAATGTACCAAATTTAGTGTGAATTGGTCTGACATTGATCGTATAAGTACGCAATGTTATTCCTATGAGGATTTCGAATTGTCTTTAGCCCCCTGTACCATATCGACGATAGAAAAAAGACCACTTTCTAAAAAATAATCTTATATTCAAAATTTACATTCCAATAATAAAGCGACAGTTTAAGAATTTACAGACGGATACACAAAAGACATGATACTGAGTTATTTTCAGCGCAACAGCACCCATTTGCGATTGCATCTTACTCTAAGATTCTAAAAACCATCTAGGGTCATCTTGAGAGGCGACTCCTGTAAATGTTAACTCTGACGTTATCTGCACAGCCAGATCGGGAGAGAGCGCCCCCTAGAAATTTCTCTGTCCAGGATGACGGGACGTTACACCCCTCTGCACACCCAAGACAAACAGAACGGGGGTTAATATGTAGCTTAAATTACCCGCAGGGTTCCAAAGAATAAGTGTACCAAATTTGGCTTAGATTGATCAAACGGTGAAGATTTGTATAGAGAACAGACAGACAGATGCCAACTCTGCTTTATATGTATAGATTTTGTCATTTTGAAGGAAGTTTCACGATCTGTACATTGTAGCACTCCAGTAGTAAAGATTACTCTTTAAAGTAGGTGAACAGGAAAAAAAGTTTTTGTTCAGTTCTCACTTCCCCTGTCAGATTAGTTTTTTTTTTTTTGGGGGGGGGGGTGTCTTCTTGATTATATTCTTCTGATACACGAGTTTGAATCAAATTCTCAAAGTTCACGAGGAAAACATATCCCTTTGTGCGTATTTCGAATAATTCAAATAAAAATTCATGATAACTTAAATAGCACTAACCATCAATCCTCAAACAACATCAGGTACAAAGACATTAGTTTTCGTCATATTGCACTATCAAGTCTATTTTCTTCGTTTCCTTCAATACGTCCTGGCTATGGTAGCCCAGTTAGAAGAGTCGTTGATTAGCAACCGGAAGGTTGCGAGTTCGAAACTCGATCCAACCAAATACCGTCTTGTATGAAGGGGTTGGTCTGTTTGAAGGGGTTGTATGAAGGGGTTTAAATCTGTCGTGGTCACTCTAAAACATACATTTGTTTTTCGTTATTCTGTGGCTCACAGTTGCCTCAAATTCAATTTATCTTAGGTTCAATCTTAGTAGGTTTCCGTCAGCTAAATGCCTAAATCTCAGTGATAAAAATCGCAACGGCGATATCCTTTTCACCAACATTTTCTTTGGGAAGCGATTTCACCATGTGGCTAATTCTGTCGGGGATGGCAAGTAATATTACTGGCATTATCAACAGTAGTTTCCATCAGAGCCTGATTAACTGATTGCCAGACTTACCGCATTGTAGATCGAGTAAGAGCAGAATAAGAGTTTAAAAAGTCTTTAGGACGGCGTTTTTATTACCACATGCGTTTAGAAATTTGCACATTTTTTTATTGCTGCACCTTATAGGTCATATAGAATTTATTATAGGCGGGTGACCTTATGTACCATTAGGTGGATGAATACACGTGGCATTTTGATTAGCGTGACACTGATACACGTGGCGTTTACCGCAGTGCCTTTTTCGCGCTGCTCAAAACGCGTCATGTGTCACCCACCTTAGTGTTTGCTCTGCCGACGATATGGGTGTAGGCTGCGCAGGTTCGATTCCTGTCAGGTGCATTCTTTCCTGGGTGTATTTTCTCTCTTCTGTGTCAGTAATACTTTCATTGTGCGTGTCTGTCTATTACTTGATATTGTATGTCTTGTGTCTGGCGCAGCATGGCCAAATATGGCTTATGCACC